>OX421979.1:70753370-72117563 GCA_949128135.1 Parasteatoda lunata
AACAGTTAAACATGGCGGCGGTGCCAAATATTCAATATATTTATGGATGAGGCGTGAGGTCCTTGCATCAGGATAAAGTAGATATGTATTTATTGATGGCATTATGAATAAAGCTATAAAAAAGCTATATAACTATTTTAAGAGACAACTTAAAATAGTTATCTTAAAATTTGGGTTTTAAAAACAACTTTGTTTTATATTAAGACAACGATTAAGTATACGACTTTGACCTTTGTGAGATAAAAGTTTTTGTTACTTACTGATTAATAATAATTTCTTTAAAATAAAGTTTTAATATGATTTTAAAATACATCATACTGTTTTGTTAGAAAACACATAACTAATTATTAACTATTTTGAAATATTAATTAGTTGATAGAGCCCTATTTAATTGAAATTTTCTTTTAATCAATACAGAAATGTTTTTTAATTTATTTTTCAAAGCATCCATAGACAAATAAAAAAAAATGTCATTAGGTGATTTGAAAGCTTTCACATTAATATGTATGATACATTTTCATTGATTGTAAAATATAACCTAATTTTAAAATAAATGTGTAAATTACTGGTTTGGGTCATCGGCAAGTAATTATTTCTATCACTCCGCCCCCTTTCAATTTATTTGAAAGATCCGAAGTCATGAAAGCTCAAGTCGTTGAACAAGTTTTTCATGAGCGATGCGATACTTAATTGCGTGATTACGATTCGTTACAGCAAATGGAAAAAAACAATAATTACGTCACATGTTAGAGAATAAATGGATCGGCATGTAATTGTATCTTTAGATATTGTCGATGCTTGTCAAATAAAAATATCAGTTTCCCACCTGCAATACTTATCAAGATAAAAATAAAATGCTGAATGCCAATCGGTAATAATTAATAAAATTGTGTATATACATACATAACTGTTTATCTTATTTATTGATAGTAATTAATTATTTTTTGTTATTAAGATAATTGATTCTTCTTCCATTTAAAAACTACATGTCTCACTTTTTAAACAAAAGATATAAATATGTTTGTTTATTATTGCTTATTTAAAAGCAATCTAGAAATTCACACGAATTTTTTATAATACTTAATTCAGTTGGCAACCCATAAACTTAAATTTTTTAATAACCTAATTTTATTCCCGCGAATCCTATATGCTTGCTATTTTTTACAGCTTGTATTTCTAATATGTTTTATATCGATTTAACATGCATTTCGATTTCATATTGCTGTTTATATTTTTGTTTTGTTTCTTGAGTGGTAAAGGCTTGAATGAAATGCAAGAAAAAAGCATTAAAAAGTAAAATAACGTAAAAATAGCACCGATCGTATGCAAACAAAACGATAAAAAATTACGAAAATATTTTTAAAACAATAAAGCAAAATATATTTATGGATTCTGAAAATCAGTTTTAATCTGACGGAGAAAAAAAATTAAACCATAATAACTTAAACATTTTAAAGGTTGCGCTTTAGAATTTTTAAAGAAACTATTTCTCTTTTATTTTGGTTACTATACAGCATTTTTTTTTTCTCAAAAATCATGAACTGTTTTACTGATAATACAAGTTGGTATTTGGATTTAGTTTTATTAGAAATATTAAACTGAAAAATTATAGTGTCACCTTGTTCTAAATTATTTTATCATAATGATTGGCGACTTTTATAAATTTGCATATCAATTCCATTTAGTTATGCTAAAAAATTTCTCATATTTTAGCAATTTAAAAAAATATATCTAAATATTTAAAAACTCCTTATTTCAATGTAAATTTCTGACAATGCGAAGTGTAAAATATATACACATTTATAAAGGCCAGCAATTTGCATCACATAAAAAGCACTTTGATCATGTTTTGTTTATGTTAAAACAACACAGAAAAAGCATTCCTTAGAACAGTTTTAATGTTTTATCTATATTAAGTTACAAAGCACAATTAATTTATTACAAAATTTCTCGTAGCAGAATTTCCATGTTTCGTTGAACAGGTCAACATTTTCTTTTTAATTATTAACGATATAATAATGCAATACTTGAAGCACCCCCCATCGAAATTCTCCATGGCCATCAGGCTCCAGAACTTGCAAATCTTGTTATCAAGACTTTTGGAGGACTCTAATTTTTTGCACTAGCACTGTATGCATAAACATGACAACAACATAATAATGCAATTTTCATTTGAAAGTCAAAATAAAATTATTTAAATACAAATGCTTTTAAAAAGGAATTAGTATATTTTACTTTAGAATTAATAATTATATTTTAGTTTAAGAATGAACCTTTTTAAAAGTAATTAACACAAGGCTAAGAATTTATAAAATATTAAACTCAATTTTAAATTTGTTAGTAATTTTATGATATAATATTCTAAGTTCAGTACTATATCAAATATATTCCTACTAGGGAGTTAAGCCCCCTGTTCGCTGCCGCTCACCAACCCCGATGATTGCTTCGCAAAAATTGTCTTTTCTTGGCAGAAAACAGTTTTTCTACATAAGTTAAAATTATTCACTTAACATAAATGTACTAAAAGGAATTATGCTTGCTTACTCTTGTGCCTCTACTTACCACGTCCAAATATTACTATTTATTAGTATTATAAACATTAGGATCTCTTGGTGAACGGAAGTGATTTTTCGAAGTAATCATTTTTTAAAATAACATTTATATTCTTATACTTATAACATTATATTGTTCAAACAAATTTGATGAGTTTACAACCATAATTTAATATTCTCGCAAATGATAACAGTACTGGAGATAAGTTTAAATTAGGGATACAAAAATATTTAAAGAAAAACAATTCGCGATCGCAACGAACTTTAGGGGGCGTTGTTGTATGAGACGAATACCTGCGATTTCTATATGAACATTCATTCAGTTACTCTGGAGACTTCTTTAATGTAGTGTGTAACATTGTAACGTTCCTTCTTTATTGTGGCTTATTAAATTTAAAAGAGAAAAATGCTTGATATCCTTTCTTATGCAAACGAAAACAAAATGGTATCTCGTTTTTTAAAAGAAGGAATATTCAAAACACATCGGAAAAATATTTGCAAATAAACAGAAAAAAATGTGCATATTCTTATTAGAGTTAAAACTTAATGTCTGAGAATTAGTTTTACTAAATTTAATGATATAACATGAAAGGCTTATTTAAATTTTACATTCTATAGTTTTAAGAATCATATTACTTCAAACATTAAAATAAGTAGAAAAGTATAAGTAAATATTTTATGTAATTTAATTTTGTAAAAAAAGTTTTTTTGACAACAATTTTTATCAAAATATTTCAAGCTTCAATAAAAATCATTATTTAGAAACTAAAAAACGTAAAATAAACAATGCTTACAAAAAAAAAGAAAAAAAACTGTTCTTTTTTGTCGCCATTTTTTAGTGCTACGAAAAGTCGTCTTTGGGATTTGCCAAAAACAAAACAAGATGCAAATTTTTTTTCAGGAGCGAAATTTTTTACCAAAAAAACGAAAATGTACCAATTCCAATGACATGAAACTTTATCTTGGTAAACGTACGTTTTGGAAATGTTATCCCATTTGGAATCCTATTTATTAGAGTTAACATGGCGACATCATCAGCTGAACGAAAATATGAATTTGTTTTGAATCTATGTTATACTTTATATCGGCCCATTTTTCACCGAAGTCCGATTGACTACTTTGATTTTAAATAAAGTGTTTTATTTTATGATTTGTCGCAAAAATTTTAGGTGTAGATTGGCGGCACTTAAAAACTGCCAAATCTGTTGCTGCAGTGGCGTTAATACATAAGTACCGAATTTTTATTCCATACTTTTCTGAAACATATTACTTCAAACATTAGAATATGCAAGAAGTATACATAAACACATAATGTTATACCATTTAATTTTTCAAAACAATTATTTTAACAACAATTTTTATCAAAAAATTATAAACTAAGAAATGTAAAATAAAGAATTCTTAGGATAAAAAAACGATTTTAAAATTTCCTCATATTGAAATAAAAAACTTTTATATTATTTCTTTTTTTTAATTCTTATAGTTCTTAATGAGACATATAAAACCATTCTGTAGAGAACTATCATCAAATAAGAAAAAACAAATAATTTTTTTATTAAATCATAAACTTACCTGATAAAAATCATAATACTTACCTGATTTATAAATATGGAGAATTCTAAAATGATATGTTCTTTGTTTGAAAACTTTATTATCAAATAATATATACATAGTTTATCCCTTCATTAATTTTAGATAACATACCACACAGAAAAATTTTATAATTGTAAGATCTCGATATGAATTAGAATATGTAGCTTAAAAACAGAACAGCTGAATTCTAGTTGAAATTATTCTTTCAAAACTAAAAAATACTTACCAAAAAAAAAAAACGATAAATTTTTTTTAATAATCAGCAAAAATGAAACTAATTCATGTTGTTCGGATGATTCTTTATTGTTGTTTTCCGAATTATATAAATACAGAATTATATAGATACAGAAATATATACTATTCCATGAAGAAGAAGAATATTCTATAACTATTACAGTTCTGAATGGAATTCATTGGAACACATTTATTCATTGGAATGACGAAAGCAATGTTGACTTCATTTTAACTTGTAATAAATTGAAGACAGAAAAATTATTTTACCGCAATACACAGTCTGTAACAGCAAGTGATCATGAAATCATGTTATGTTGTTGGTAATAGAAAGGTAAATATTATTGAGAAGTTGTTCTTCAAATGCTTGGCAAGTTCTGCTTCAATGTTTGGCATGTTCTGATTAGTTTTTTCAAGAAGTTTTACCTTTTCTTTAGGGAAATTTTGGTTCTTTTTTGATGCTAAGAAAATGGCGTCCGTCATTGCCAATGGTTATGTGGGAACTAATGCACGATATTTTCAGGCTCCCGCTAGATGGCGTACTCGAGTGTTGCGATCGCGAATACCTTTACGACTATTGTTAATTTTATGCTGATGACAACCAAAACAATATGGAAATGAATGAGGGAAAACTGGATCCTACCACGCGATTTTCCGGCCAATTAAAATGCGCCGACAACAATGGAAATCGGTATCAGACCATTATGATTTTATATTACATAGAGATAGTGCCAGAAAATTTTATGTGAAAACAGGTTAG
The DNA here is from genome assembly GCA_949128135.1 of Parasteatoda lunata. Taxonomy (NCBI): domain Eukaryota; kingdom Metazoa; phylum Arthropoda; class Arachnida; order Araneae; family Theridiidae; genus Parasteatoda; species Parasteatoda lunata. Next base: position 70,758,507 of record OX421979.1, read on the forward strand.
AATATCCTTTTTGAAATCAAAATACAGGGTGTTTATAAAGTCCCGGACCCATTTTGATGTTTAATATCTCATAAAATAAAAAGGATAGATTGAAATTAAGAACATAAATGGTTAGATAGGCTCAAAAAGTTTCATTACCCATGTCAATGATCCCCTTCGTCGCACGGAGAATATCTAGTCGATAATCAATTTCATGCCAGGTAGCGGCAAGCATGTCGGCATCCACAGAGGCTATTGCGGTTGTAATTCTGACTTTTAGGTCATCAATGTTCGACACGATCCTCCTGTAAACATTGTCCTTTATAAATGCCCAAAGAAAAAGATCCAGCGGCGTTATATCAGGTGATCTGGGTGGCCAAGGAATTGAACCTCCTCGCCTAATCCATCTTCCTGGAAAATGGTCATTCAAAGAGCTACGAACGAAGATTGTTAATCGCCATAATGTGCGCATATGGGGACCTGAAAACCCCCATGAATACCGTGAGGCACAAAGGGATTCCCCAAAGGTTAATGTGTGGTGTGGACTAATGCACGACCGAGTCATTGGGCCGAGTCTTTTTTACAGAAAAGACGGTCTCATCAGGCGTATACTAAGACATGTTGGAAAACTTCGTATTTCCACAACTAGAAGAGCTTCAGCCACATGTCTTATTGCAACAAGATGGTGCACCACCTCATTCGGGTATCATCGTTCATAGTTCTTTGAATGACCATTTTCCAGGAATATGGATTGGGCGATGAGGTCCAATTCCCTGGCCACCCAGATCACCTGATATAACGCCGCTGGACTTTTTTCTTTAGGGATTTATAAAGGGACAATATTTACAGGAGGATCGTGTTGAACATTGATGACCTAAAAGCCAGAATTACAACCGCTATAGCCTTTGTGGATGCCGACATGCTTGCCGCTACCTGGCGTGAAATTGACTATATATTCTCCGTGCGACGAAGGGGGCACACGTGGAAGTTTATTGATAAGGGTCATGAAACTTTTTGAGTCTATCTAACCATTTATGTTATTAATTTCAATCTATCTTTATTATTTTATGAGATATTACACATCAAAATGTGTCCGGGACTTTATAAACACCCTGTATATTTTAAAGAAATATACCAATTTCTATTTATGACTAATGTACATTTTTTGGCGCAAGAGCCATGTTTTGACTATACCGCGTCTAAAACTAGGTTTAAATAGTAACTTGGTTAACACTGAAATGTCTTGTTTAAAATCAGCTTAGTAATGTTAGAATTATTATTAGAAACTATAGCGTGCTAAATAATTAAAAGGTAATTTTTTGTAATAAGTCCAATGTCTTTAATGTAGAGTATAATATTCAGGTGGGGAGGGTCTCCCAGTAAGATAGACAGATCGGGGAAGTCTGTATTTAAATAACGTCGTCTGGTTAACTTACATTTTTGATACTGGCTCATAATATGTTTTACAGTTATTGAATGATTGTAAGTAGCACATAATGGCGCTTGTTCATTATGTGCTACTTGCAATTATCCAATAACTGTAAAACATATTTTGAGACAGTGCCAAAAATATAAGTTAACCAGACGACGTTATTTAAATACTGACTCCCCAATCTGATTCTATTTAAGAAATAGCTCGTAAGAGGATATAAAAATAGAAGATTATTTGCTTCGACAAAAAAATTTTCATCCCCAAACTTTTTCCTAACTTTGTAAAAGCCATAATGGTGGAAAATAAAGGCTATCATAATCCTTCAAGAGGAAAAAGACTTCACCTGTGTTAGATATCATAAGTTTAATATTTTAAAAAAACTAGATCTTCCTCTACTAATTTTCTGACAACCAATATAAACTACAGATATAATTTAAGAAAATAAGAAACTGAATAAAGTTGTCCGACAAGACTTTTTCTTTAACACCCAACTGAGCAATTTTTGGTTGTATGGATACAATTTCAGCTTGTTATACCAAACCTATTAATTTACTGCATCGAAAATATCCCTTTGAATGAGTCTACTTGATTAGCCTGGTAAAGTTGATGATGGTTATCTTGGTCTTGGTTATATTTTTATAGTTTATTCCTACAACAGCAAGTTTTTTAAAATAATAATGTTTAGCCAACCTTAATAACTAACAATTTCAAAGTGAACATACATTTAATAATTTCAAAAAGTAATGAATCAAAAATTTTGTTTAGGCATTATTACTTCTCTCAGAATAGAGAGCTTTGAAAAATTGTAGGTGTCCATTTATTATTATTTTTATACAATATAATCTACAGTTAGGAAGGGAACGAAAATTATTTCAATTACAGTCGAGCCAACAACAGGCCTAACGTAAACACGCTTAACGTGAATTAAGTTTTGATTTCTCGTCAAATTATATACGCATATAATGCTTTAAAGTCTTTCAACGTGAAATACGTTTTAAGATGAACTCGAATTTTACTAACCCTCGAATTTTAATTTTTTTAGTTTTATGAGAACAGAAATTTATTTTTCTTCTGACAGGTAAAACAATTGATCATTCACAGTTCTATATGTATGAAATTCGGATTTCAATGCTTTGTTTTAGTGTTGATAATTAGATTGAATAGTTCTAAAAATTGTAATAAAAGAGTTGTATGAATTGAATCTGTTGAGGCCATTACAGAAAGCAACATAATCCCTTTCGGTAAGAGGTTTCTTTCACTTCATGGGTGTGAATGAAAAGAAAGATGTTTTCCTGAGGAATGACTACCCATATTGATCCTCTGTTCAGTATGAGTAGTTCATTTTTCTCATACACTCATAGATTAAGAAATTGATATTGCTCAATTGCATTTCTATCAACCATAGAGACTGGAAGCCTTCTAGGATATATTTGCGTTTTGTGCAGAGCCAAAGTGTTCTCATGGTTGATAGTGGCATCGAGATTTGAGCCATAGGACATTGGTTTATGACACTGACTAAATTACTATTCTCACGGCCAATGCTGTTAGTATATTCAATAAGGCGACGGTGGGCGCGATATCGAATAGGCATTAATGGCTTCACCGGGTTATCAGTCATTATAAATTGAACACTTTTCATAGTTTGAACATCAGTTGTGGAACCTGAAACGACAGGCTGGCATTATTTTTGTCATCGCCACTTAAGTCGCGGATCCTAGCGCTGTGATTAATAAATTATCTGCGAGAGTATGCGGGGAATGACGTAACCTGCAAGTAGTTCAATTTTTGTTAAATAATTTACTTTTGCAAAGTAGTCCACAACAAATGATCTTTCTTTTGACAAAACAATACCAATGCTTTAATGCCATAAACGTTTTTCCCTGAACATAGTTCAAACTACTGGACTAGGCTGTCTATGTGTGAACAAAGAGACGAGGAAATATGACAACGTTTCCCGCTCCGCACAATTCACGGACTTTAGTTTCTAATCGAAATATAGGATTGTAATATTTCTGAATTCTTTGCTTGGGAGTTGCGACTTTATCGGGTCTTTACTCTTTTGCTGCAGCTGTTTTTTCTGCACTTTAACACGTAGAGCGCCGCGTCAGCCATAGGTGGCTGACACTGAAATTACATTTAGGCTGCGTCAACCACCGGTGGCTGACACTGACCTTTCACATAGACCGCGAAAAACAGCTGGCTGACAGCGTATAACATGATATAGAACTATAAAATTTATACTCTTTTATGGAATTGCAGAAAATTTATTCAAAATTTACTTAATTATTGTGATTCTTGGTTTAATAAATTCAATTTACTAGGTTTTTATCCACCATTATTTCTAAACAATTCGTAGTTTTATATGATTCACCACTTTTTTCAGATATGTCATGCTAAACCTTTTAAAAATTAGCAAATTCTGTCTAATATTTGCAAATTTAGTTTGTAGTTATTTACCGTTGTGGCCCGACGGGCAAGACATGTAAAATTAGCGTGGTGCTCAACGTTGCTAGTTTATTTTTTCGTGGTTTTGATTGATTGATTGATTTTAGTTTTTGGCTGATCATCGCCGAAATCTTCCTCCAGATTCGTTTCTAAATTCTCTATTTCACTAAATCAAGATTGGCACGTTGTAAATGATGATCCAGTCAGTCTTTGTAAGATTGAAATTCATAAAAAAGAAAATTTCTTTTACATAATCAGTGACTACGGCTATAGGTAAGCCCCAGTACCGATCTCTTATTAAGCAGACAACAGCTCAGGCTTGCTGAGAAAAAAAATGACATGTCCAAAGGTTTTGATATGGTTTTCATAATCCTGCTCCTTTCCCTAGGATTCAAATCATTCCCAGTCAAGTTTTTGCATAATAATATATTTCAAGTTAATGTTGTTCTTAAATGCTGTTGTTGAGGAAAGCTCAAAACGAAATCAAATTTATTCTTAACTTTTTTTTACCATCTTTGTAACGTGGACGAATAGATAATTATTTAAGAAAGCTTCATTAACTCTCAGAAAAACTATTATTTCACTTTCAGCTTTCAGTTAATGAACGATATCACTTTGGTAAAAATATTTTTATGGAATCTCTAAATTCCAATGTTTTTGGAATAATTTCATGGCCGCTTATTTCTTTTTCTCTAACTAATGTCCCATCGCAACTAGATAAAACTATCGGAAACGAATTATTACTATTGTATAGTTCTCTTAAAATTTTTACGGAATAAATTCCGTGAAATTTTCCAGGGGCAAAAAAAAAAAAAAAATTCCATGTTGAGTTTTGCACGAGCGGTCATGATTACTAAAACATCAATTACTTTCCTAGCAATAATAATTGAATTAGGATAAGTTTATGAAATAACCAATGCTTTTCCAACAATCAGAATATTGACGTCATACTTTGTTTGCACTGCATGTATATCAACAGCAAAATATTTCATTTCCTATAAATATAGCTTCGTTGAAAATACCTGCTCTTTTTCAACATTCATAAGTTCGAAGAAACCAGGTCTGACTTCAAACGAAGGGCTGAATAATACTTTGTCTTACTGACGTTTAAATTAAAAACACTTTAACTGCGTGTTAATTTCGTAAAAAAGAAAACATTTGTTGACGATCACATATATTATTTACAAATAAAGAGAGTTAATAAAAAATATTTCCTTGTTCCAAAGATTTAATCAAATATTCAATCAATCATTTAATTATTCAATTCTTAAAATAGTTTCAATAAAATAGTTAACGAGCGTAAGTAATAAATAAAGCACGTGTCAGTATTTTAATAAACAGCTTTAGATTTTTCACGAACTAACGAAATCAACTAACTTTTATTTCGTTGTTTTCAATATTGAAGAAATATTTTAAGTTTGCAGTCATGATTTCATCAAAGATGACTTAACAAAAACTTTTTTTAAGAAAATCGTTGAAATACTCCTTGACCCTTCAGAAAATATACCCTCATTTTTCTTTTGAGATTAGCAGAAGCATCAAAAATAACAGAGTTTTGATAACAGTTTTCAGAACACACATATCACATTAAAAGAATCGTTTTGATGTTACATCATGCGATGGAGAAAAAACTCAACATCAACAACGTAATGTTTATGGTACTAGTTAGAGCGAACGTTTATGCCACTAATCAAAGCCTTCTAACTAAGGGATGTATCCTGAGCTGACTATTTATCTTCGGGTTTGAAGTATAAACTAACTACATTTGTTGCTTACATACTGTTACTTGAATGTAGTATAAAAAAAAACTTAAATTATAAAACCGTTACGTTTTTTCCATGTTCCAGGAAAAAGTGTATAAGGAAATGTTTGATATCCAATACTATCTATGACAAAGCTAAATTAAATTTTCACCCACCCAAAAATTTAGTCATTACATGATTCGGCAAATGACGGTGAAAAAAGCACCCCCCCTCCCCCCCCAAATAAGCAGCGCCGGAAAAAAAAAATCCTCTTTAACAATTACGACATCAAATTTGGGCCATTGGACCCAAGTTGAATGTAATCAAATATTAACACGAATGTAATTAGATACTTAGTTTAAAAAGTAATCTACAACACTTCATTAGAAGTTTACGATAAAAAGTTCAAAAATTTTATTTTATTGTTTTTTAAAATATTTGATCTCTGATATATATTGATATCTTCACTTACAGCAATATCATAGATAATTTATCAATTAATAATTTTTCTGGGAATAAAACCTGAAATGTTTCATTTTTATGCTGTTTGGTGTTGAATTGCCGCTTGGCAGGATTGTTTGGCGCCAGCCATCTTTCCTGTTAGTGTGGCCTTTTGAACTGCTTTTGCTTCTTGTTAATTTGAATTGTAGAGAGCGTATGGGCGCTCTCAAATGGAAGTTCATGCGTAACTAATTGATTACTATTGTTGAATAAATATTTGTTGGTTGTTATACAGTCCATTAACTTTAACTAATAAGCTATCCCGGGACAGTACAGATGCTATTTAGAAGTCCTTTAGACAAAAAGAATGAAATGTGGTAAGTTCCTTTTCATTAAATTTCAAATTAACCCTTTTGTATTATTAATTCATTTTTAAAATACTATTTAAGTGCAGTCAATTAACAATTATATTAAATTCGAGCTCAGTTTTGCATTGCAATCTTAAATTTTTTTCTGGTGCTTTTTCCAGTACCTTTTCTCTCCCGGCTGCTTTTTTTCCCGTTTCGATTTTTTTTTTGTTTTTTTTTTTTTTTTTTGCCGTTTTTCTCCGTTCGATTGATTTGACAGCCAATCATAAAGTGCAGATATTTAGCTTGAATTTTTGTAATGATTAAAATTTACTAATACATTTTAGGACAATCTGTAAAAGCTGTTCATCATTTTTAATGAGGTTTTTCAAACTTTTAAAAACGTAAAGCGGAGTTGGTTCTCAGTAGAGTATAAATAAACTAAAGGATAAATAAATAAAAAAGAAACATTTCATAATTCGTTTCCTCGTTTTAAAATAATTTTACCAATTAATCAGATCGATTTAATAACACTGCGACACTTCCTTGTTTCTTTAAGATTACAAATTATTATCACTTAACGTATTTGCTATGTATATAAAAAATTGTAATAAATAAAAAAACAAACATTTTGAGCACTTATATCACACATTGAAAAAATAGTTGATGACAGGGAACAATCTCATAAACTTTTCTCACTTTTAAATACGTAGAAAAGGGGTTGTCAGTGAGGATAAAGGCACGATACCACCATCCGTCATCATGTAATGGAGATGAAGTGATAACCCTTCTCCCTCAATCAATTAGCGCTAATGCCACCACGCACGAAAACTCATCCTAGGCTTACCGCTATGCGCAGGCATGCGGATATATGTGGTCATAATTTCGAAAAAACTTTCTCGACCCGCGTATGCCGCCTTCATAAATCAATTGTGGGTTGTGGCGGTGTCGGTCATAATTGTTAATACTACAATAAACACATTTGTTACGAGCCAACTTCTTATATTGTAATTCACAAGATTGAGTTCCGTCTAGAACTTGCTTTATTAGTCCTCTTCGCTGTAGCATCGCTTCGGATCGTGAAAAACATTAGTGAAACACGAACGAAATTGAAAGTAATTTACTTTCTATATTAATATTTTGTTTAACTCTATTGTAATTGAAATATGGTGATGTTAGTGAGTGAAATGTTTTTTGACCTCTTGTGCCGCGGACCTTCTTACCAAGCTTAATTTTTTCCATGTTAATGGATATTTTTTACATAAAAACACACGAAAAAAAAAAGAAACTGTTTTCTGTTAATTTATTAGAACGAAGTTTGTAAATGATGTGGATCTCAATTCATCTAAATTTGAAAATAATGCAAAGCAACGACAAAAATTTCCTTAATGAAGAGCTTATATAATGAAAATATTTGTCACAACTTGTTCGATTGCTCTTAGAAGGATACATATATAACTTAATACATTGCTACATATTTTAAAGATATTTTCATTAATATGAATTTAAATGTGAAATGTCGCATCCTTTCAAAAAATATCGAAATTGAATTTTGATGCTGTTTATAGAGTTTACAAAATATAACAAATATAAATAAGATACATACTCTTTTATTCTTCTCTTAGATTGCACAACTTTTTTACTAAATCTTTTGTAGTTAGATTTCACAATGAATGTGCTTATTTTTAGTTAGACAGTAAAACTAAGTTTTCCTATAGCGGTTATTATAAAATCATCGTATAAACTGTTTTTTTTTTTTTTTTTTGAAATTTTTCTCATGGAGGCAAAATGAGGTGATGAAAATAGTGGAGCTAATGTGGAACACAGTGAAAAATGCTAATTTTATTTATGCATATGAAAATGAATGTCTTTCCTTATGTGTGCCTTTTATAGACTCCTAAACCATCCGAATAAAAGTGACGAAATTTGACATACAAATAGTTCGAAGCACAAGGAAGGTCACTGCCGATATTACATTCTACGACGAACCGTTCGAGTGGGATGAGTGAAAAACAAAACGGAATTTTCTGATTGGTTAAGCGTTAGTCATTGTTTTAAATATTACCATAAATTATCTGCTTGGGATCTGTAATTTGTGAAAGCTTGAGAATAGTTATTTATACTTGAAGCGTTCGAAAAACTTTTGGCTAGAGTATTTTTTATTTCTTTTAAACTGTTATTTTGTTGCCATTTATTTCTAAATGCGGCATAGATAAGTTAGAGTAATATCCACATATTACTCTGATTTTTTTTCCCATATCTCTTTTGAAGGCGTATTACTTATTGATTTCACTGACATAAGTTATCCAGGAATTCCTTTGGCTTTGACGACAGGTTTTACAGGCAAGAGCGCGAGCTTGTTTGAATTTGATTAAGTTTTCACTTATAAGGAATTTACGGAATTTCCTCCAATCCTTTTTTTTTTACGCTTTTCGAATTTGTATGCATTCATTATTCCGCCAGGGCTTTGGTTGTTTATGTAATTTCAATAATCTGTAAGGCATAGATTTCTCAGCTGCTGAAATAAGAGTATAAGTTACGTAGAGTGCTGCATGATCGACATTACTATTGTTTAAGATTTCTGAATTTAATGCAATAGACTGAAATACACACCAATTGGCAGCAGATATACGTAATTTTTGAATTCGCTGTATATTGTATGAAACTGATTGAGAAATATTTATTATTCGAGGAAAATTATCACTTTGATAAAGATAATCTTCTATTTAAAGCTTTAAAATTGGGAAAATATAAGAACAGAAATCAATGTTTTTGGAATAGTAAGTTCGTGAGGGAAAGTAAAAATGAGTTATGTCTTTTGTATTGAATAAGCAAAATTAAAAATAAACTATTAAATTTTCTATTTGTAGACCTCGAAAATTATAAATATTACTTTCCCAAAATGCATTGTGGCCATTTAAATCATCTATTATGAGATACGGAGTCAGTAGTTGATTAACAAGATTTTCTATGTCGATCTGTGGAATTGATTTATTTGGGGATAAATATAAACGGCAAACAGTAATTAGAGATTTAATTGTTATTTGAGCTGCAACAGCGTATAATGATGTACTTAACGGAATAGCAGAAAATGGGTATTCGTTAGATATGGGAAGTGAAACTTCTCCACATGCTTTATTTCCGTAAATAAAATCATTTCTAATGTGAAAGTAAAACTTTATAGCTGCTTTATGAGTAGGTTTCAAAAACATTTTTTGCAAAGCAATGCAGATGAGAACATGGTTGTCAATAATACTTTTGATACCAGTTTGGCCACAGCGGAAGCAGGTTTCTTTTCTACAGATATTAGTAGATTGATCAAACTTAAGGGGTTGATGTTCCGCTTTTGTTTTGATGTGCGAAACTGAAAACCTACTTCTTTTCAGCTGTAGAAAAACAGACCAACATCCACTACCAGCAGCACCACCACCAAACAACTAAGGGGATGCAAGAAACAGATAGGTACTGACACCAATCCGTCGCTTGAACATAGATGTTGACCAACAGCTGTTCGCCCGCGAGTCACTTCTGAAGCAGACCAGACCTCCACCCTTGACAATAGCCAACAGATTACGTGACTAGCCGGTTGATTCATACATGTCAATATGCATCTCCCGTTTACCTGAAGCATGGGCCAAAAGTAGTGTGTTATGGTACCAGGATACCGCTTAACTACCAGGATCCCCTTTTCCAGGGACATGGGTCTCTACGCACGGCGAATACGCGGGTGGTTTCTTCCCATAAGGGTTCGATACTACAGGGTGGTAATCGAACACAGACGAGGAGCCCTCACACTTAAATTTGGTAACCCCGACAAGGGAGAAGAAAAAATGAAAAGGACAAAATAACGACGAGAAACAAAATTAATAAAGCAATAATCCAAACACAAACACTAATTTTAAAAAAACTGAAAGCCCTTAATATGTAAATGATAATAAGTGTGTAAATGAAAATCAAATAATCTTCGCTCACTAGATCAATGTACATTGTAATGCAAAGTCAGAAACTCAGAACAGGACCGTCGCAAGTGAGAAACAGAAAATGTTCAGATCCAACTCGGGGCTCCTGGTGCGCCATGCCCGTCACATGAGAGTGCGCCCCTGGAAGAACGTGCCTCTTGTGTGATGGGACGATTTTTCTAAATTTATTTTCATATAAAAATTGAAAAAAAGTGTATTGATTCCATTAAACGATAATGATGGGAAGCAATTCCACCAATATCGTCGACACGTCAATCATTACTATAAATAACTTTAATTTACAAGGTGAGTATTGTTTTTAGGTATGCAAGAAAAGTGCAAAGTATTATATAATTTATGTGTTAAGTAGAAAAAGTTCTAGCTTGAAATTTCTTTTCTTACGCTATGGGCTTTCATAAATTTCTATTTATTTCCTCACAGATATACTACTTTTTAAATTGCAAACATGCTTATTTTTGTGTAAAAAAGGCATGCATATAGCATATGTAAAGCTATATATAAATTATTAACGCATAAATTAAAATACAATTATCCTTATTACACTACTAAAACATACATACAGTTTGTAACCGTCAACTTTTCTTTCTGTAGCTGTATAGCAGCGAGTGAGATAACGCGAATCCACACCATCTGGTGCTCGACTGTAAACAAATTACCGTCGCACATCTAACGATGTGCAATGCCGAAACTGGTGTTTTCAGAGTCGAAAACCAATAATGAATGATGTAAATACAAGAATTTAGAGTAATGTTTCCCATTATTGGTGTTTTTATTTAACTGTATCGCTTAAAATGTATAAGAACACTTTATTTTGTATTAGTTAGAAATACAGTGTACGTCTTCATAATTTATGGGGTTGTTCAAAACCGAGTTCAGAGAGATATTACTTTATAGTTTTTTCAGTGTAGGAGTAAATTGACGGAAAGTTCTAGCGTCGGATAAATCTGCATGGTATAAGCTAGGCTGGTAACCAATTGTAGTCACAAAGATCATTTGCGGCTAGCCACTATCCAATCTTAAAGAGATCAGATCCATCTTGCATTATGAGTTCATTGATTTTAGAAGTTGTACAGTAAAACAAAACCTTAAACATAGTTACATTATTATTTCACCAAATAATTTTAATTGACCTAAATCATATATAAATATTAGAGATAATCATGGTTCTCTCTAAGAATAGATCCACGGGCACTTTTTATTTGAAAATATGAATTGAACGTAGCAAAACCTTAAACATATTTACATTATTATTTCACCAAATAATTTTAATTGACCTAAATCATATATATATATTAGAGATAATTATGGTCTCTCTCTCTCTTTCTCAGAATAGATCCACTGGTACTTTTTATTTGAAAATATGAATTAAACATAACAAAACCTTAAACATATTTACATTATTATTTCACCAAATAATTTTAATTGACCTAAATCATATATAAATATTAGAGATAATCATGGTTCTTTCTAAGAATAGATCCACGGGTACTTTTTATTTGAAAATATGAATTAAACATAGCAAAACCTTAAACATATTTACATTATTATTTCACCAAATAATTTTAATTGACCCAAATCATAAATATTAGAGATAATTAAGCTTTCTCTCTAAGAATAGATCCACTGAGGACTTTTTATTTGAAAATATGAAATAAAAATTAATTTAAGTTGTTACTCTTAAATCTGGCATAGAATGAGTTTTGGACTAAAATTGAAGGATTTGCATTATTAAAATCTATATAGCTAAAAAAATCTAGTTCTTCTAGTGTACTGTCGGTAAAGCCAGCTCAACTTTTTGTTAAAATTATTTAACGAAGCTCACGCAATCCATGCGTGTGACTGTAAATTTTAAAAATTTATAGAAATATAAAAATCTCAAAAGTCATAACAGTTTTATTAATTTAATTGTATCTTCATTAAGGTCTTAGTTCGTGGTTTTTCCGTACGTTTTTAGTACGCGAAATATTCATAAGAAAAAAATTTACACTGGTTGTGGTTCTCTTGTTGCAAAGAAACAGTACGCACATTGTAAGAATAAAATTGATTTTTCATAGAAAATAATTATGCCTGATCTCTTTTCAACCTAGCCTGAAGCTCATATTACAAATTATAAACATTTTAAAAATCAAAAGCATGTATCTTTAACTAAGCAAATTATATTTGAAGAAATAACTTTATTTCAATTTCCTATAGGAATATACCTTTACCATTACTCCGTATAAAATATGCTCTCTTAAAAACTTCGTTTTAAAAGGAAGATAAAATCAATATAATTTTATATTATACGATATTATGAAAATTAAAATATTTCACAGCTTTCAAGTAATTTATCTTCTCAGGGTCTATAGCTCAAAATTAACTGCGTAGCTCTTAAATTATTGCAATGAATTTAGCTGTATTATCCTTATTAAAAGAACTGGTGGTCCCTGTTGTAATTTCTTTTTTTAACCTTTTGACCTAGAAAACAACAGTTTGATTTAATCGGCCACTAATTGGTGTGTGGTATCACTTAGGGATTTCCTCATCAAGATGTTTTGCTTCATCATCCGGCTCCCCCTCCTCTATCTGGCACTTTCGTTGTGCATATTAATAACGATTAACCACACCTTCAAGTATATTTATCTCTTCTTTTTATCCGGCAAAAATGAGTAGGTGTTACTGTCAAATGCTCGAACAATAAGAAGAGGTAGACCTTGTTCAGCTAATTTTAAAATTTATTTCCTTATCCATCATTTGTAGCTTTTAGTGAGTGATAATTGTTCTGAATATCCTACTTATAAATACTATAGCTTAAAGGTATATATATATATATATATATATATATATATATATATATATATATATATATATATATACGTTTGAGCGTTCTAAAAATTTACTTTTAAACGTTGAGTATTGCACGTGTATATTTACTTTTTTGTTTTTAATTAACATTTCATTTAAAGCTCATTTAAAAGTTTTTGAATGAAATAGAAAAAATAACGAAGAAATATTTTCGACGGATAGGAGATATTGGACCCACTTCCCAAAACTTTAAATCAATTTTTTAATGTAGGCCATGTTTGCTGAAGAGTGTTTTTCGCTCTTGTACCAAAAATCAGCAACTAATTGCCAACATTATATGCTAAACAATTGATGCGTTTACGATTTGTGCTTTTGTTAATTCCTGCTATTCAAAGTTGCTAGTCTTAATTGAAAATGCTTTACAATTATAATTTAACATTGATTTCAAGGATCGTGACTGTTCAGGAGTTTAATGCTTTTATAACGATAAGAATTTTAAGCTCTACTGACATCAAATTCTACATTTATCGCCTAACACAACATTCTTATTTGTTATCCACAGTGCTAGATCATCACTTCAGCCATCTACTAAATCCACGCCAAAATCTTGTTAACCATACTAAAAATACTGTTTACTATCCAAAATTTCATACGGGGTTTTAGTATTGATCTAGCAAGATAAATCTTAGCTCGTGGTTTCTGACGCTAGAAATCCTAACTTGATAAGTGTGTCAAAACATTTTATTAAAAAATAATGCTAAAAAGCTTTTTATATCTCTCTAATTTAGAAAATGTCAAAGAAACTTAAAAGATACATCAGAAACATAGATTAATTATTACTTCGGGCATTTTGAAATTATAGCAATCTAACAAACGTTATGCTAAGATTGAAGAAGCAGAATATAAACATTGGTGTTATGATTAAGGTGAATCAGGTGGAACTAAATTAGTATTTAATATTTGGGTACGTGATAGTATTCTTAATTTTTAACGTTCAGAAATATTTAATTGCTATTTATTGAACAATGACTTTTTGCTATAAGCCATGATAAAAGTAAACACTTAGCCTAACTTGAGTTACTATGTGAGGCTTCGCTTTTTTAGAGGTGGCCTTTGATCCTCACGTTCTGCTAACAACATTCCATGATGAAGTCTTTCAAACGTGTCAATTTGTTCCTCTCGTTAATTCCTACCATTTCATAGCCGCCTTTCAATTCTCCTTGACTAAAAAATCCCTATCTTGCCTTATCTCTCACAACACCCAACCTTCCTATCAACACGACAAATAAAGCTATAAAACAATAATGATATACCCAGTCCGAGTGCGCAACTGTAAAAAGAAAAATTCAAGAGACCCGATAGCTAGATGAAAGTAATAATCTGTTACAAAGCAGAACTAGAGGTGAAAATTGCTCCATCCTCATTTGGGGTCGAGGTGAATAAAGGCGATGATAGAGCAGCAGCGTCAATATGTGCTCATGGAAGCTGAATAATAACACACTACAGCTCCATACTCGTTTTTATTTCATGATTGTCTAATCGACACCTTTTACTGCAGATTGTTTGAATGAAGCTAGTTTAGATGAAAAATGGATTTTGTTCCATTTTTTTCCTTCCCCCGACCCCTTTCTTTGGCATAAAATTATGACGCGCTTTTTAATGATCATGTTAAACATCTCGTAAAAATTATATATATTGTTGACTACATTAGAATGTCTATAGCAACAGCGTAATTTATTTCCTTGATATTAAAAATATGTATAAATTGAAATTTAAGCCATCTGCTCTTTATTTTTAATTACTTTTTGAATAATATTATCCCTAAAACGTTATGTTAAAAATTTTAGACATTGTATGTGCATAAGAACAGTTTTCTTTTACTTCAACTAACGCATAGTTATTGGTCGAAAAGAGCACAGAAGTAATCTATCGGATGCAATTGATGAAAAAGAATTGATGTCATTTTTAATTAAATGAAATTTTGATTATATAATTATCTTCAAGGATCTTGAAGTTGGATTTGAATTTGCCTGAAGAGTATTTTTTTAAAAATACTAAGACGTTGCAACAATTAAGTTTTTTTTTCAAATCTAAATTACGTATTCATTAAAAAATATCTAACATTTACATATTATATGGTATTTTGAAATGATATTTTGTCACACAAAACACAACAGAAAAAAATTGGTATCGTTATTTTCAAATGGAGAGCTCTTAATTTATCCTTGAGAAATGCTTGATTATTGTTATTTTATTACCTTCATCCATCTCTCTCTATATAAAAGCGAAAGTCTGTCTGGATATGTGTTGGCTAATAACTCGAGAACGTGAACACCGATTTGGAAGGTGTTCCTTTTTTTTTTTTTTTTTATCACTTTGCAAATTTCAAAGGGGTGATTTGTAAACAATCACCTCTTTCCTGCGTAATGTGGTTCGGGTACAGTATCGAAAATAGAAAATTGCATTGATGAAAACCATCGTTATAAATTAAAACGTGCGCTGTCACTGAAACAGCAGCTTTCACATCTTTTTATTTTTATCACGAATATTAAATTCCTAAACTTTACATTATTATCCTTTAAATGGAAATATCATGAACTTTATAATAAAATCAGTACTTATTGATTATACCATGAAGCCAAGTTCATCCACAAGTAGGACAACGTCTTCGAATTTACATAGGTCGCCGGCTACCGATAGTACACATAGGTGAATTGAATATTACAATATCGTGAATATTTTACAAAGTGATAGTTAAAGAATACGATATTATTGTGAATATTAATAAATTTTACTTGGGTAACAAAAATATTGACACCAATGTAGGTTTAATTGGGAAATTATCGCATTATATTTTTGACGGTAGATTAAAAAGATGCTCATAGCAGAGTATGAGTTCGTATCACATAAATCATCGCATTTAGGACAAGTTGGGGGAACATGAAAATAAGCAATGGAATTGGAACGAGAAATTAAAAAAATGGCTTCAAAAACTGAGAAATGAATCGGGATGTGCTCCAGAGGTACGAAATTTTGTCTTCTATCGCATTTACGGATGAACCTTAAATGAGAATTGAAAGTAATTGAACATTGTCTCATATAGGCACTCTGATGACCTTATATGCACTCATATTTCGCTGACTTATTTTTAAGAGTTTTCTTTCATACCTGAATTAGTAACTTTTTTAAAAGATAAGCATCTTACTTTACAACAGAAGAGATATCGTCGCTTTGAAACTAAACCGTGGTAGCTCAAAAAAGCAAGTTTTTCAGGAGAGCGATTTCTAACTTTCCGCGCTAATGCTAATCGCGCAAATGCGATAACGATTTATCTGCTCTCTAAATTAACTTTATGGAACTATGAAGATAACAGACTGTTTCTCTAAAAGGGTGACTTTTTTTTACACAAAATGACCTAAATATCTCATTTTTCGATATTTTTTGAGTTACTACGGTTTACTTTCAAAGCGACGATATGTGGTGGCGTCATAGATTTTTTAATAGTCTATTTTCAAAAAGTTGCAATTTAATAAAATTAACCTTTTATATTCATTATACATACATATTTATAAGAGTTTCAGTATAACTAGTTCGCTTAGCAAAATTTTAGAAACGACACATTGGATACTGTTTCAATATTTGCTCAATTTTTAATTTTTAATATTGATACCAACGTCGTAACCTGTCATTGCTTCTGTCAACATCGTTTCATTTATCTACATATTTAGAACGCATGTTTCTCTGAGCAGACGAGCGATGCTTTTTCAGTTCTTGGCTTAATTTTTAATTTTGTCATTGGCAGCAATATTATAACCCGTCATTATTCTAGGCTTCTTCAATGAAAGTAGTAGTTATTGTTTAATAGAAAAAGAAAAAAGTAGTTATTGTTTAATAGTTTGAAGAAGGGAATAGATTTTCTCCTTCCGAAATCTAGTTAAAACTGGAAATGGATTTTTCTCTTTCCCTTGTCGCTTTCACCCATGTATTACTCACGTTACTCTATATCGATTTATTCCGTTTTTAGTATCATTGTTTAAAATTCAAAATAAATTTAAACAGTATAAAGTTTTTATGACTAGTTTTTAAGGACCTTATATTCAATACTTTTACTACATGTATATTAGATTATGCTGAATTTTTTCAATAATAATCTTTGTCCGGCTGCGTACAAGCAGACAAATTTGAATTTATGAAGATAGTGCAGCAGATTCACTCCGTGAATTCTGCTACAGAAGGTATGGGTTCTAAAAATGTATATAAAGGGTGGTGGTTACTGATTTCCCTCTACATCGCTCATGGGCTGCAATAGTGGCACAACTCAAAAAACACACGTTTTGGACTAAGAACAGGTGTATATATGAAAATACACATTCTTTTCAGCAGCAGCAATACTAGCACAACTCATAATTTAACTTGAAGGCAATCTTCGTTTAAGCAAACTAGGCATTTCTAATGCATTTTCATTAGCAATGAAAACTATAAACCCACATATCTCAAAACATGTTTTTTTGAGTTGAGCCCATGAGCGATATGTATACTTATAAAACCCATAATTTCATATATGTCTCCATCAATGTTTGCTTCAGCATTTTGCTAAACCTTTAATTTTGACATTGACACTAGCATTGTAAAACGTTATAGCGTTTGTCAACATTAATAAATCAAATAGCTATGAGCTATATGTAATTTTATTGTATTATTTTCAAGCATGGTGAAGACATGAACAATTAAAAATTTAGAAACACATGAAATTGATAAATAAAGTTTACATAATTAGGTACTTAACAAATGACTTAAAATATACTTAAGAGTTTCACATTTATATCTCTCAAAGAACACCCACATAGTGTATAGATCATCTTGTCAGTATGTTCGGAAATGAGCTGCTTCTTTTGTTACTCAAAGGCTATTAATTAACTAAAAAATCATTAAAGCAACGACCTTCTGCCACTCACGTTTTCTTAAGTGCTGATGGCCACTAATGAGACCCTCCCGTTTGCAAATTTCCTTTTTCTTCTACATCGATATGGTACTTATCCATGGAATTTTATTTCATTTTCGCACCTTTGTTTTTTTAATTAGCCGACGATGAGGCCTTTTTAATACAGATTACACGCGTTAATATGAAGCGTCACTGTCATTTATTAAATTTGGGAAAAGAGAATATATACTTAAATTTAATCGTAGGGATTATATGTGTTTATACTAATTAAATTCGAGATGGTGTACTTAATCCTACTGTTATATATGGTATTTATTCATGGAATTTTACTTTATATCCGCCACGTTGTTTTTTTAATTAGTTGCTGATGAGGCACTTTTCTATACTGATTAGGCGTTTTACTGTTATTAAATTGTGAAAAGTGAAATTTACGTACTTGAAACTTATTTGTAGGGATCGGAGATTAAAACGAATCATATTTTAGATAATATTCTCGGTCTTCTTGTATTAAGTACTTGTGTAGATATTGTAAAGTTAAATAATTAAAATTTATAGTATACATTTATAATGTCGCAACTTTTTCAGAAATGAGCACACATATGGATGTTATTTTCATTTCAGCTTGATTTGTTATTGAAGATGTTGAATTCAAATTCACAATCACAAAAGCAATTAAATTAGGATTTTGTGAATGACAACAGAAAAAATATTTTTTAAAAAAGTAAAATACTCCAAATTAATAAGTAAAATATTCAATTTGAATCTAAATAACTTAGCTTTAAATCTTAAATCCTGTATTGTATTTTAAAAAAACAGCATCATTTTTTGTGAGAAAAAAAAGTTATAAATAATGTTATAAATTTTTTTTTAACATAACTTACGTGTAAAACTAAGTATGTATTTTAATTTGACCTATTAATTGAAGTAGCTTGCAGGCAAGCGAGAACTGTGATTATATATATATATATATATATATGTGTGTGTTGTTTTTTAACGACAGGCACTGAACTTTTGGAAGCGGAGCAGCATTTTGCTGAGATGAAACATCCTAAAAATTAATAAACAAGAGTTGAGTCTATCAACTTCACCTTTCAACTTGAATGTAGCTTCATCCGAAAAATGCTATAAAAAATGTACGATTGGTATTGTACGGGTGTATCATTTTATCGCAAAAATCTATTCTAAGAGCAAGATTAAATTTTGTTGAAATATTTAGCAAAGATGCCACTTTTCGCGTTGTAAACTGCTGCCTGGTGTAATGAGTTGCTGCCTGTGTAAATGCGATTATTCTACTGAGGATTCTCAATAAATGTTTGAGACATTTGCATTAAAAAAATAAAAGGACAAGATGAATTGAGATTTCTAGCCTACGGAAAATAATCATTATTTCAGCAATTTAACGCAGGAATTGTTAAGAAGAAAAACATTGATAAATCCAAAATTATATGAAATTTCATATCGCATGGCAAAAACAGTCTTATAACTCTAAAATGCAGCATTTGAGAAAAATCAACTTAAAGAATACTGTGAAGCTGGTTCTGAATTAGACACAAACAACTGCTCTCAGCTGGATAAATTGCGCGTTAGAGATGTGACACTTTTTGAGCTTGATGGGGCACTTTATACATATTTTTTATTGACAAAACCCTAAAATTGCTGTTTTTTGGCTTGTGTTCCGTTTCTTTCTGGGGTGTGGCATATTAATTAGATTTCTTATTATAAATGTAAGCAAACCGCTTGAACCTTAGACGATATATTGCCATAAGCAACTATAAATATTTAAATAGGCCAAAATTTAAAAAATTTTCATATTAGTACAATAAAATGCAATATTATAAGAAATAGATAAATATCTATTTTTTTTACGAAAGGTAAACTAACAAGGTAACTTAAAAGTGAATACAAAACTTTTGATTCTGAGAAAAGTTTGGCGAATACTTATTCAGCCAATATATTATTTACTGGTTTAATTTAACTCAAACACTCAAAATTGTTTAATAAATGTTATTTAAAAATTATATTTTAATAAATATTTTCTTAATAAATGCAATTTTCAATGAAAAGTCTTATTTTTGATACATAGGTACTAGAACTGTACAATTCTAGTTACCGGGAAATATTATTCACTTATTTTTTTTCTCCAAAAATTACAAAAATTTTTATCATTTTTTGTTGTTGTTTAGTTTCTTTTGTTGGTTGAAATTCCGTATTTTTCAATTATCCCCAGTTTTAAGATATCGTTATCATTCAATTGCTGTTGAAACCAGCAAATATGGAGGGTTTACTTTTTTTGAAACTTTTCCTTCAGCATCAACTATGCAACCCTTTCTCTTTGATTGCTCTTCTGTCGGAAAAAGTGAAGATAATGAATAATAATAACATTTTATTATTCGCATAATAATGATGAAAAGATTGAAAGAAAATCTAAAAACAGCGCTTAAAAAAGTTCAGTGATATAATTTTTCACTTAATGCAACGAAATACTAGCAGATTCAGTGCTCGAATTTGAATAATCGTTACTTTGCCTAAGGGGTTTACAGCTGCCATGCTCTCAGTAACTGCAAACTGTCTAAGCTGATGGGATGTTCTTAAACACAATCAAATGATATTTTCTTGAATGAATATTCTATTATTCTAAACACAGTCAAACGATATGAACATTAATAGGTACCATTATTAATAAGCTGAAACAAGCGAGTTTTTTTTATTTATTTATTTATTTTTTTAAACTTTAAGTTGTACTCCCGGTTGCTTTCCATATAGACAAATTTTCAATTGATTGTTTAATAACAGCGCTGCCAACTTTCTACGTTTTCTGTAAAAATTTATTCTAGTAGTACATAAGTTCATGTTTTAATGTATTATTATTTTATTCATTTAAACTTATTGTTCACACCTCTACACATAAATGATTTAAATTTAGAAGTTCATATGCAACGCCACTTAGTTCTAGATTTTTGTAGTGAGACTTATAAAATGTTCAAAAAATTACCAAAAACTTTGAAAGCATTGACTTTTAAATGTCTACCGCTCTAAAAATGTTTAAAGGCGTTGTAGTTGGCAGTAACAAACAGAGATATAGTATAGATGTCGAATAAGATTGTTGTCTTTGTTTTGAGTAAATAAATCAGCTACTCGGCAAAGTCCGTGTGTGCTTAAATTTTCTTTAGGTTACATCCGTATTTGTACATGACTGTATCTGTAATAATGCCTCTTAATTTTTGAATTAGAACACTGGGTCAAGATGTGTTTAATTGTCAATGGCTCACTGCAACTATAGCTTTATTCACTAAGAAAATTGATGCTTAAAATTGCTCTGGTATATATCAGTAACAGTATATGTCCGGGGATAGAGCGTTCGCCTTCCAATGAGGTGAGCCGGGTTCGAATCCCAGTCGATACGAATTTCGCATCCGGCTTGCACGGAACACAGTGCTGATGTGAAATATCCTCAGTGGTGCTCATGGGTCAGACTCCTCTTGCCGTCAGGCTAACCGTGGGAGGTTCTCGTGGTCTTCCTCTCCAAGTAACGCAAATACGGGTTAGTTCCTTCAATAAATCCTACACGAAGGCAAATTTCTTCCAATACTTGATCCAGGTGTTCCCTTGTCTTCTGTATTGGGTCAAAAATTGCAAGAATACGCAGTTGAACATTAGTAGTCGTAAACCCGAAAATTGGGTCGGCTGTTCAACGACGGTTATTAAAAAAAAATAACATTACCAAGGCAGATGCATTAATGAATCAAAATAAATCTGTTACCTATGCTACAAAACATTCTTTATTCGCAAAGAGAACTGATATTAAGTACTTAAAATTTCCTTTGGATACATCCGTATCGGTACCTGTTCAAGTCAACTACCATCGCAAAGAATTAAATGGTTTTTGAAAAAGAAGAAAATTTTAAAATATTATGTGGTTTGCCCGGGATTGAATCTGAGTTAGTCTTATTCCATTTTTATTTTAATTAGTTTCTTACATGCCACTGTTATGTTATCTCCAAAACCTTTACTAAGATAATGTGCGATAACATATTATTTTTTTAGTTAAACTCAAGTGATAGAGCGTTGACCTGCCAATGAGGTGACCCCGGTTCGAATCCTAGCGGTGGCTGGTTGATAAGAATTCTGTTCACGACTAGCCGCAACCACAGTGTCAACGTAAAATATCCTCAATGGGAGACTGATCATGTGTTAGAATGCGTTAACGTCGGGCTAACCGTGGGAGGTTTTGTGGTTCTCCTCTCCGTATAAAGCAAATTCGGATTAGTATCATCGAAATTAATAAGTTAGTTTATCCTAATGTTTGATCCAGGAGTTACCTTGTCTTGGTTGTGTTCAAAATTTCCAAGCGCTACGGAACTAAAAGTTACTATTCGTAAACTCAGAATAGGGTCGGCTGTCCAACGCCGGTTATAAAATAATATAAAATAACGCAGGCAACAGTTTAATTTTGATTCATTAATGATTGAATTGGTAATACATACGCCTTTGGGATGTTAGCTGATGCGAACATGTAGCGTTACTGATTGTATATCCCAGAGCAATTTTAAGCATCAGTTTTGTTAGTGAATAAAGAATTTATGTTTTGCAAAGATATCAGATTAATTTTTATCATTTAATTTATGTATCGTAATGACATTCCTAATAATACATTGCTAGTTTTTTAATATAAATTAATATTGGTGCATTTATTTCCTTAATAGCAAAAAAAAAAAAAAAAAAAAAAAAATATGCGGAGCCCATCTCAGAAAAAATTCACTGCACTAAAGAGGAAAAAAAAGTAGCCATTATTTATGTGAAATGGGTCTCAATGTTAAAAAAATTGAAAACAATAAAGTAGTTAATATCTTGTATTAGATGCACAAATTTAAATGTTTTGTCTCTCAAAAAAAAAAAAAAAGCAAACAGGCATAGAAGTGCAACAGGCATATCATTAAAACGTAGAAATTTTTAATTTATTCAGTTGAAAAATATGTAATATATTGCACTAGTTTACTTTTAATTCTGGCAGCAAAAACACTCAAATTTTAGATGCTATGAAAATTTATTTTTAAAGATTCCTTACGAAAAATTTTTTTTAGTTAAAAACAACCTTTTTAGTCTATTTTCATTTTTTTCAGGTTCTATTTAATTAATGCAATTGAACTTGTTAAACCTCTAATTTGAAAAAAATTGAAACATATTTGCCCTACATAATTAATAATATTTGCCCTACATAATTAATGAATGTAAAATTTGTCACAAAATAGATGAATAAATTAATTTCAAACTTACCTCACATAATCTGCTGTTTTCGTTTGGATTCCGTTTATGTCTGCACCCATACTTTCCGTCTTTTTTTATTGCGATCGCCAACAGGTAAACGATATAATTAGATCGTAACAACTTGTCATTATTGATGTAAAATAGTGTAAAACAAATAAAGTTTTAAAAAAAAACGAAAATAGAAATAACATATCGGGAGTAATGATAATTCGCCTTTCAAACTAGTCACCAATATATGGCAACTGTTTACCCATGTGATCGGCGACAGCCTATCTAAATCGAAAGTGGCATAAAGGTAGTGGGGAAAAGAGTGACGTTACTTAAGCTATTCGTAATCCAGAGCTTGAAAGTAAATCATCTCCTGTTAAATTTACATAGCTTCTAGTGATAGATTAAGTTTATATAAATTATCGCAACAAATATCAGATTAAAAATTACATACCATAATTAATTAGCGATCGTTGTTGATGATGCTTAGACACAAAAGCCAAATTCCAAAAAAATATTTTCAAAATCAAACAATCTGTTTGGGTAAGTCAATCTACAAAGCAAAATAGCTGAATTATCAACTCCTGAAAAAAAATATATAATTTTATTTATGCTTATTTAATCGAAGTTCGATTCTTGGGCCGGGCAAGGTTGACTCAGCCTTTCATTCCTTCAGTGGGTCGATAAATGAGTACCAAGCATGCTTTTTGAATGTTTTTATTTCCAAAATTTATTACATAAATTCAGCGATGCTTCTCAATAATTATATCGACCTCCGGCATAATAGATTGATTGTAAACGGATGATTTTAAAGCCCGTAAAATTATTTCCTGTGGGATTTTCTTCACCTCTTCTCTAATAGCTCTTTGAAGGCCTCTCATTGTAGAAATTTTTCGCTTATTCAGTTTGTTTTTCAGATGTCCCCATAGAAAATAGCCGCATGGTGCATCAGGACTGTTTGAAATCCATTGTTCTGGTCTCAGGAATTGCACTTGCTGATCTGTTAGGAATTTCTGGGTGACCTTAGTTGCATGCGATGGGGCAGAGTCCTGATGGAACACAGCATCACCATTAGGGTACAATCTGCAGTAATCATCCTTAAGAAAGGGCTTTAATATCTTCTGTATGTAATACTCAGAATTTATTTTGGCCCCAGGTTTCACAAACCGAGGTTTGGTTACACCATGGGCGGATATGCCCATCCAAACCATTACGCCTTTGGGATGAGGCACCGTGGTTGATGGTGTCAAGTCTCGCCTGTTCTGCCCACGGCTAATATATTGAACTTTAGATTTAGCATTGGTATCAGATAGATAGATCCAAGCTTCATCAGTTGTAATGAACTTTCGCCATCTGTCCTTACGGAGAAGCTTGTAGAGGGGCCATGAACGTTGCCTCCTAATCTGCACCGATCTCTCACTTAAATGATGACATATAGGTCTTTTATGGCATTTTTTCTTCAACTTTTGTTTTAGTTGATAGCTTACAACTTGCTGATTCACGTTAAGAGCTTTAGCCATGCTTACCTGTGTTGGTGGATCCGGTTTTGATGTCACCTTATCAAGCTTCTGCAAATCTGATTTCGTCAATTTGCTTGGCCGTTCACTTCTTTTTGGTTATGCATCGATCCGAGTTTTGAATTCTTGATGCGACTTATATGGCTGAGTGAAATCGCAATACCTTTCTTTTTAAAATGGGTTTGTATAATCTTGTGGCTCCATCGAAGTTCTAAAAATGCTTGTACTTGACCAATAAGCTTTTTGTCAAATTTTTTCAAAGGCATTTTTGTGATTTTATGAAATAGTATTGCAATTGAAAGTCTAATAGCAGAGCTTCAGATCAGTATGCTATATATGTAAAAAGGTTTTAAAACTTTAGAGGTAGATAACTACAAAAGTGATCCCGATACTTTTTTGTTACCCTGTAGTACCATTCCAAAAGCTCTAATTAAGGTCTTTATTTGTTACCTTAACATACTCAAAGTATAAATTTTCTTAATTTAATCGGTTTTCATGGAATTGTATTGCATAAGTGTGCTATTTTTTCGCGTCTGACTGCATATGATATTTATTAAAATTATGGTTATGGGTATTCAAAATTTCCAAAAGCCAAGACTTACATTTCAAGAGCCTGCATGTTATGAAATAGAAAATAACAAAACCATTTTTTGCCTTATAAAACTACCTAAAAACAATATATATTTTTGAATTATCTGAAAAATGGCCTGCAGTATTATATTTTGCTATGAATTCTACTAGATCTTTTACGTTTGTTAATTTTAGCAATATAACATGAATTCTTTCATCTACTCTAACGCAGAATCGTCAATTTGTGTGATCGATTTTTAAACATTTCTAATTTGAACGGGCTGAGAAAAAAAAAACTGGTTAAAATATATTAAAATATTGGAATTGAGAACCAGCCACTATTTTTTAGTCACAATGGTTGCCAGTTGGCTGGGATTTTCGAGCCCTGTTAGTATGTATACGAAAAAAAATGAATCTTGTCGTTTTATGTTTAGATCTATATGGTTATTTTAATCAATATATAATTAAAATAATTAATTCTCGTTTCTTTAAATATTATATTCTTGTATAACTTCGTTACAAAATCACTTCTATTTTAGGGAACTGGATATATTTTCTTGCTATTTTCTTCAGATTTTAGTGTTGTGTTAAAAATTTCAAACAAAACTTTTACTCCTCAGGATATTCCCCTTTTTGCACTAAAGAGCAAACTGTTTTACAGCTGCTTCGCTTTGATTTTCTATGAATTATTGGTAGAACTGTACTGTTCTAGTACTAAAAGAGTGGACATTTTTTTTGCTGTTGAAAGAATGGACCAAAGTGCTTCTGTGGCACCTGGGTTTTCCTGTTTTAGATATACAAGTAGGAAGCAGCTGCATGAAAAGTTTGTGGCTTATATTATCGGGAGATCAAAAAGCGATACATAAAATTGTTTAATAGTAATATTTTTAGATAAGTAACATTTTCCCTATGTTCACGACAAATTGAAATCGCGACTATCCTGTTACAGTAAAATAGTTCGTGGTCATATTGCTTATCATCTATTCAAGAATGGAGAAAACCATTAAATACGGATTCTATTGATAAGAATTGTAGAAATTACGAAGAATTTAATCAGGAAAAACATGAAAATCCTTTGAATTTCTAATATTGAAAAATGCGTGAGTAAAAAGAAAAAGTAGCTAAAGCTTTTTTATTTATATCACGAAGCAGACTATGAAAATTATGATTTTATTATTTTTTGCATTGTATAGGCGTGGTATTTGAGTGATTGAGTATACGTACTTGATTAAAACTTTTTTTAATTGCGGTTTGAAACTTTACAACAAGCTATTTGTTGCCTATTTCAGTTTTGTAACCTTCCGAACTAAGAACTACTGAATCTGGAAAACCCATAAAAATTGCAGCTCCTAGAAACTAGGAGTAAACGTTAGTAGTGAATATTGATTTACAATTGACTATTATTTAGTAAAATGTTATATTTTTATAAATTATATTTAACGTAATTTTTTTTTATTTCTTAAAATTTATCAACTTTGACGATAAAAAACGTTATTTGGCAAAAACAATTAGAAAATAGAGTAGATTGCCGTAGGCTACTAATCAATGTTTAAAGCTTAGCATTTCAGCAAGTATGGATTACAGCGCAATTCTGATAAACATCTTAGTGCTTACTCGGTGATTGAGGGAGTTTTCGGGAAATAGCGTTAGTACTCTGGAGTTGGTTAAAACAAAAACGAACAAAGCTGATACTTAAACAGAGCTGAAAAAAATATCAAGGCAAATGCCGAGAAATTTCAAATGAGCGAAAATTCTATTTTTTGACTGAACAATGACGTTGTGCTACTATAGCTGTTTTACAATGTGCCAAACAACTTCGTTCACTACAGTAGTTTCTAAACTTTAAACCAAAACAAGATAATGATATTCATTCCATGGGAGATTCTGATGGCATCCAAATCCATCCATTCAATTACATCCTAAAACTGATTAAATTTGTCATGGTGGAAGACTGGGACAAAATAATCACAGAAGAGACAGCTAAAATTGTTGAGTACTTGAATCAACACCAAATAGGTTGAGAGAGGCTACAAAAAGAAGGATTAACCCAACAAGGTCTACAATAATTTAAGTTGCAAGAAATTATTGCAAACGTCTGACGAGCATTGTTTGCACCAATTTTAAAATAAAACTAATTTAAAATTTTTATGCAAAAATCAGGTTATTGTTTACGATGTTGCAAAGAATTGACACAAATAATATTGATTCACCTAGGCTTCATTTAATTTATTATAATTACGTAAACATAAGAGATGATCATCTGCAGCAGATTTTCTGTGGTTAGTGTATATCTTTTAACTTTCTCTCTCTCTCTCTCTTTATATATATATATATATATATATATATATATATATATATATATACCGAAGAGCCATTACATTATGACCACCCTCCATCTATAACAATTTATGGTGTGGCAATGTATGGTAGTATGGTGTGGGTAATGTTTTCATGGGGTACATTAGGACCCATAATCCTCATAGAACAATCCCTGATGTCTGTTGGCTACTTGAAAATAGTCGCAGACCAGGTTCACCCATTCATGGCAACAGTTTTTCCTGCGGGGGATGGTGTTTACCAACAGGATAATGCACCATGTCATAAGGGTCGAATCGTCATGGATTGGTTCGAGGAACATTTCAGTGACTTTCAAGTCATGTCTTGGCCCCCAAATTCACCTGACCTTAATCCAATAGAGCATTTGTGGTCCTACTTGGAAAACCAAATTCGTGCTGCCACGCTACCTCCTCGCAATGCGAGGGAATTGCAGGACCAGTTGGTGAGCGCTTGGTACCAGATACCTCAGACTACCTATCAGCACCTTGTGGAATCAATGCCACGGCGGGTCCTAGCAGTTTTGAGGGCTAAAGGTGGTCCTACATGTTATTAGCAGGGTGGTCATAATGTAATGGCTCTTCCGTGTATATATATATATATATATATATATATATATATATATATATATATATATATATATATCTGTGTGTGTCTGTACACAACATACATTTAATAATATTATGAATTTAAAAGTAAAAAACTTTTCTTTTAAGTAAGTTGCAATTAAGAGAATATTAACCTAACAAAAATTTCTATAACTTTGACTAATTATTTTCTCTTTTAAAAAGTGTGCACAAAATGCAAGAATTTTTTGTCTTGCTTTATACCAAAAACACGCGACTTAAAAAATTTATCTGATACCAAAGTATACTGTACAAAGGTCTTTTATATTTCAACTAGTAATTTAATTTTATTAGAAGCGAATGAGTAAAACAATGTAAATGATGAATAAAATTATTTAAGAGCTCACTTATAAAAACACATCATCTCCGAACAAAAGCGGCCAGCCCATTCGGAAAAGATAATCGCCATAGTGTTCAATCCTCCCACCACAATTCATCCCTCCCAATGGCCAGGTAAAACTAGCTACTACAATTGCGTTATTAAATTACCTGCTGGATGAAAGGAACGATAAATCAGTCTCTGTTTAGAAGTCGCAATCGACAAGCCAGCGCGGGGGTCGCGGGATCGGAGTCGATTAGGGGCGTAATGGCGCTTCACCCCGGATCTCGTTTTTCCATTAGGTATTCGTGATCCCCCATTACATCATGCCAAATGAAATCATTTGGCGCCGTGAACGATTCCTGCCCGCGGGACAACTCACGCCGTGGATTGAGCATCGGACTGTGAAGATAGTATTTAGAATGAACTAGTGATCGGATTTTGTATTGTAATTAAGGTTTGGGCATAATTCCCTTTAAAGAGAGTTAAATTGAGACTTTAGATAATTAAATAGGAAACTTTTTATCTGTATCGTAAATAACTCGTTAACACTAAAGGGTTCAAACATGATTAATAGCATGTTTTGTATTAGGAATAGATGAAAATCATATTTAATTGACTTCAGTGATTGTTTTGGGAACAATTAATTTTTCTAGGCAAGTTTTTTCTTTCTTTCATATTTACTATACCCTCTCCTCCCACAAAAACATTAAGCAACAGGATTTTGTAATTTTAATTCATTGAACATATAAATGAGTAACATTATTGACTGGGGATGTTAATGTATTTTCAAATCTTGCTTATGAGCTTTTTAAAAATATACAAAACAAATAAAACTTAATTCTCGTATCATGCTATTTAGCCTTTTTCTGTTGACTAACACTCATGATTGCTAAGAAATTATTATTATTATTATTATTTTTTGATTGAAGGTTAAACATTACTCACCAAAAATATCCCTGAAATTCTTTTTTTAAATTCATACTTAATTTTTCATTGGTATAAAAGCTCGTTTAACTTTTCCGCAAAAGGGATCAGTTAGCAGTACAGCGAAAAAATAATTACTACTATTACTTTACAACTTAACTCATTTTGAATTCATTATCTTAATTGCTAATATTGACTGGATTCATGCATTGTCAGATTATATTGGGTAGGATCAAATCAATTAAAATTCAAGCCGTGTTATTCAAGATTGTTCATTAAATATAAGTTCTTTACAAAAGCTCGTTTTCTTGATTTTCTGTATATTATATTTGTGGGCAATACCTCCATTCTGTCTTGCACGGGACCCATGCAAATCTAATATATATAATTCTCTTACGTGGCTCCCAAATTTTGGCTGTATTTCTTTTCCGCCGGTGGCAACGTTTGCTTTGTTTTGTTTACGTTTTGAAAACACCAAAGCATTCTGCCTTTTAATGATGTTTTTCTTATCTAATATATATAATTCTCTTACGTGGCTCCCAAATTTTGGCTGAAGTACTTTGTACAACTAAATAAGATTCTTTTCACAACACTCAAATATTTACTTTGTTTTCTTCATTTATAGAGAAAACAGTCGGCAAAGAATTCTGTTAGGTTAAAAAACATTTCGCTAAAAAAAGAACGAAATCTAAAAGAAATAAAAATAAACAACTTAATAAAAATGCAGTTGCCAGCCATAGAATTTTTTGAAAGTTAACTTAGCAACACAAATCAAAATGACATAGAAGCGCAACTAGATCAAAATTAAGATATCTGAGCGCTTGACGTAACAAATCCTTCAATTCTATAAGTGTTGTATCGCCAAATGCCCAAATTAACAATTGCAATTTCAAATTAATATTGAAATGTACAGGTTTAGAATTTTCTACAGTGAAAAATTTTCGTAACTTTAGTATTCAAAAAAGTATACAAAAGCTAGACGTTAAGAACGTATCCAATGAGCGAGCATTGGATTTGCGAAGCAATCCAAAATGAACTGCGAAAGCAGTTCCGGGGGTTGGTAAGCGCCAGCGAGCAGGGGCAAAGCCTCCTAGATAATAATATTTTAGTTGAAAAAACATTTTATAAATGTGTATCTATGTCTGAAATGTCTTTGTATCAAATGTAAATACATAAAATTAGTGTTTCATATTTATTAAAACAACATGTTTCTGATTGTCCCAGACGTAAAACTGTCATCGTTACTTTTTTTTAAAAATTTATTTCAGAGGAGTACTACTTATAAATTCCTATTTATCAAACACCTATTTTTTTTTTTTTTTTTTTTTTTTTTTATCTAAGAAAGGCACTTAAGAGTATCATACGTAAAATTCGTATATACGTAACGTAATACGTAAAAATAATCGCATATACGTAATACGTATATACATAAATTTCGCATATTCGTATACACGTAAAATTCGTATATGTATTCAGGCTCTTGAAAGTTCATAAATATTCACAAGCGACATCGACGTTCAATTAATTTTATAAAGGGGAGAGGGGATCAAATTGAAACAGACAGTTAAAACAATTTGTACGCATAAAGAAAAAAACAGGAAAATTATTTATTAGTTTCTAAATATTTACAAAATAATCAACTATTTTTATTTCTTAACTTATTTATCGCTTGGAACATTTTTATCTGTCTAAATTATTCGACAAAAGACTAAGAGATTTCTAATTATTTAATTACACCCATCTACGTCAACGTCTTCTATGTGTTTTGTCCTTTCTTTTATTGTATATATAATGGAATGATAGAAATTAACAAAAAATTTATTTCTATATTGCTACATCTGGGAGAATTAAAAAAAAAAAAAAAAAAAGAAGAAAAAAAGATGTCAAATCATATTGTAATATTGAATTCCTTCAACAATTTATAGTCCAATGTAGAAGTTGGAACAAATCTCCAAATTTGCATAGTTCAAAATCTTTCTTACTAAATTATATTATCTAACTAATCGCGACTATGCATAGGTTGTATTATCCCATTAGCTGACCTAAAACGGTTATTTAAAAGAACGTTTCAATTCATATTGTACTTGGTAAAGGTTAATTTTTTTAATTTAAGTTCCTCGCTGTAGAATTTTATACTATGTGGTGAAGTCGTACTTCCATAGGGCACTCTACGCTAACTAAATGACATTTACTTTTCAAATCATAAAATTCAGTCTATTCAAGATCTCTCTTACTGGGATGTAAGAGTATTATTATAAAATGATGTCTTACTGAAACAGTTTTTCAATAGAACGTTAAAAATTTCGTATTGTACTTACATAAAACAATGATGGGTGACTACTATAATAATGATAAAACTACATGAGTTTAACAGTGATGTCAACGTCTTTTTAGTAGACGTTACTGCGTGATGACAAGGACGCTATTACACTATTTACATTTACATCACAAGACGTGGCATTTACATAACAATTTTCCAAATCTACCCAAGAAAATATCAAAAAATTATTTTCTTCAAGATTATATTATGTAAATATTTATATTAATTAAAAAAAAAGGGGGGATTCAACATAGATTTAAAAAAATAAAAAAAGATTGTTTATATAAAAAAAAATCAAATTTTTATAGAATAACAGTTTTCTTTTTAAAAGACTCGCCTGTGAATATGTTGAAAATTAAATTCAATCCATCATTGGTCGAATCAACAATCAGAAGAAGTGGGGGGAGGGAGGGTGTTTATAAAAATATTATAATTCTGAAAAGTCATTATTCAATCCAATGCCAAACATATTTCCAAAGCGGATTTTCTAATTATCAGCATGAGACTGTTTCTCTTAAATCCAATAATGGGATATTATGAACGCATGCAATTTATTTTATTTTATTTTTATTACAGACACCTTTGTAACTTGTTGTTGAAATTTAATGCGATTTCGATCACGTAGCAATTATTTGAAAACTTGTTGGTATTTCAAATGTTTCTGGAGGGCCTATGACGTCATTCCAATCTGAGGGGAAAGTGGTGTTAATTGGGGCGTCACGACGAAACATATGATTGGCCCAAACTAAACACTTCCTGGTGCGGGTGGGCGTGTTTAGTCCAGGGATCCGGGGCCTCTCTTACTAATACCTGTCCAATACCTGTGAAGAAAGAGGTAAGTAAACAATCCTTTCTTTACTGGAATTTTACCACCTGTTGTATTAATCTATTTCCTCATTACCGACGAGTACAAGCTCAAAGTCTGTTATTTTTACTACGAATGAGCACTTGATTTGACATTAATTTAGCATGTTACCTTATGTTGTAATAAAAATATTTTAAATTTTTCAATTCATACAAGATGCTTTTTCGTTAAAGTTTTATAAAGTATAGAAGTTTTTTAATCATATTTAGAGTAATGCTAGCTGCTTGTCAAGCAATAAAATTAAATTATCCTATTTATCTAATCAACATATATTTATCAAGATACCAAATTTAACGAAATATAAGAGTTAAATAAATTATTCAAAATTTTACATTAATTTAAAATATCACATATTTAGATAATTTGTATTGTATAAATTATTAACCTATTAGCACGTTACACTATTGTTGTTTAAAATAATTTTTACAATTGCATTGGTCGCTTTTTCGTATTTAAAACGAAAATAATGCAACAATCTGGCAAAATGCTATTCAAATAATAAAAATTAATTGAGCTTACAATTTCTAACATATTCTATTCTTAATAGCCTAGGAAAATATAAATGCGTCCAATATTTATATAACTTAAATTATATAAATTTAACCTTTGCTGCAAACAAACACATGATTTGTCATCATTAATTTGCAGCGTAAAAAATATTTTTACATTATTTTTTACTGCCTCTCAGCAATTAGAAAAAAAAATTAAAACATTATTTTGTGCGATACAGGCAAAATGCCTATCAAGTAATAAAATTAAATATGCATATATTTTGAATCTTAAAGCGCAACAATAATCTAATCTATATATATATTTCTCTTACACGGCACGAAAAAAAAAAAAGCCTCATTACAACTTCCCGAATGGCAACGTTAGAAAATCGACCAATGATTGCATCTAAAAATGTCACATGCCAAATCTAGCTGAGGTGGCTCAACATATAGCGCTTCTAAAAACGGAAACAATAACCAGAGTGAGCATTATCAGGTTGTTCAATTCAGCTGCGGCAAAAATAAAAATAAACAACTTAAAAAATAAAAATGCTGTTACCTGCCATAGAATTTTTCGAAAGTTAACTTAGCAACATAAATCAAAATTATGATACCTGAGCGCTTGACGTAACAAATCCTTCAATTCTATAAGTGTTGCCCAAATTAACAATTGCAATTTCAAATTAATATTGAAATGTACAGGTTTAGAATTTTCTACAGTGAAAAGTTTTCGGAACTTCAGTATTCAAAAAAGTATACAAAAGCTAGACGTTAAGAACGTATCCAATGAGCGAGCATTGGATTGCGAAGCAATCCGAAATGAACTGTGAAAGCAGTTCCGGGGGTTGGTGAACGCAAGCGAGCAGGGGGCGTAGCCTCCTAGTATATATAATTCTCTTACGTGGCTCCTAAATTTTGGATGTATTTCTTTTCCGCCGGTGACAACGTTTGCTTTGTTTTGTTTACGTTTTGAAAACACCAAAGCATTCTGCCTTTTAATGGTGTGTTTCTGATCTAATATATATAATTCTCTTACGTGGCTCCCAAATTTTGGCTGAAGTACTTTGTACAACTAAATAAGATTCTTTTCACAACACTTAAATATTTACTTTATTTTCTTCATTTATAGAGAAAACAGTCGGTTAAGAATTCTGTTAGGTTAAAAAACATTTCGCTAAAAAAAGAACGAATTCTAAAAGAAATAAAAATAAACAACTTAAAAAATAAAAACGCTGTTGCCAGCCATAGAATTTTTTGAAAGTTAACTTAGCAGCATAAATCAAAATGACATAGAAGCGCAACTAGATCAAAATTAAGATTCCTGAGCGCTTGACGTAACAAATCCTTCAATTCTATAAGTGTTGTATCGTCAAATGCCTAAATTAATAATCTTTAAAACAAAACTTACAACAGTTACTTTTCTCAACAACTGAAATTTAGAATAGTGTGATTAAGAAAAATATGTGAACTGTTTGCAATTTCAAATTAATCTTGAAATGTACAGGTTTAGAATTTTCTACAGTGAAAAGTTTTCTCAACTTCAGTATTCAAAAAAGTATACAAAAGCTAGACGTTAAGAACGTATCCAATGAGCGAGCATTGGATTGCGAAGCAATCCGAAATGAACTGCGAAGCAGTTCCAGGGGTTGGCGAGCGCAAGCGAGCAGGGTTGCGAAGCCTCCTAGTACAAAATATTACTGTTAATGAAAATTTCATGATAGTAAGCAGCTCCTAATTCTGCACAATTTTAAAAACATCTCACATTTATTTACATGATATAAATTTTTGAAAAAAATGTAACAATTTTTGTATACAATTAAAAAACAATTAAAATAGCAGAGAATACATAAATAAAGTATACAGAATCGCAAAGGAACATAATGAAATGAAGATCTTATTGTAAAACAATGATATATGTAAGTAGTTACCTCAATAGAAGGAGTTAAAAATATGAACTCCGGTGTGACAGTTTTAACTAAAAGCTAAAAAAAGAAACAATCAATTGCATTAATAATATATTTACCACTTCTTTTAAGTGAATTATCATTGTTTTACAATATGACTTAAAATTATAAATTGCAAAAATCGACTCAATTTATCTTGTTTTCTTTTGTATCTATAAACATACTTATAGCATCATAGGTAATAAACATTTGATCCAAATTAAATAAACATATAATTAAGAACATGTGTTAACTAATATTTAAAACGAAGAACATTCGAAAGATTACGTAAAGGTGAAACCATTTTAATTTTTCTATAAATTAATATTATTTCTTTTTCTTTTGCTCTCTAACTTTTTTTTTATATAGTACGTAAAATAATGTCTTAAAATGATTGTCTGTAATTTCAATTTTTGAAAGAATTGCATTGATTAATAAATACAGGGTTCTTTAATTTGCAACTCTTGCAAATTTCAAAATTCCAATCACCCTTTCCATGAAATCTTATCTTTCCTGCCCGATCCCTCAAAAACTTTTTATTAAATTTTCTTTTTGTTTAGTTTTGGATTGCATTTTTTTAAAATGATTTTCTGTAATTTCAACTCTTCTAGGAGTTACAACGATTACTTTTACAACATTTACAAATTTTAGTATAACGCAAACAAAATTACTTATTACGGGAAACCATACTTTTTTACTCAGTCCATCCAATACCTCATAAAATAATCATTCAATTTACATTTTATTCTTTTTTTTTTAAGAAGTTACACATAATCGAATTCTTTACATGGCAGTGAAGATATTTTGATATATATATATATATATATATATATATATATATATATATATATATATATATATATATATATATATATATATATAAATCTTGATATAAATTGTTAACACGTTGAATGCCACGATAATTTTACATGGCTAGCCCGTTTGGCCAAATGGTAGATAACTACAAACTGAATTTGCAAAGATTAGAGAGATTTTGCTAGTTTTTTAAAGAAAGGTTTAGCACGTCAATCTGATTAAAGTGGTGAATTATATAAGTCAACGAATTGTTTAGAAATATTGGTGGATAAAAATCTACTAAATTGAATTTATTAAACCAAGAATCACAATTAATAAACTACCACTTGAAAATATTTATTCGCTGTCCGAAGCAAGCTCTCTGTCTATATAAATAAAACTATTTTTGTGTGTTCTATATTGCATTAATTTCTTCAAACCATTTTAGTAACTACAATAATATTAAAAAAAAATACAAATTTACTCGAATTATGAGTTTCTAATAATCTTGGCTTCACTGGTGAGCCCCGTGTTGCTACGGAGAAACTCATTGCCGGTCACCGGTGACCCCCATGGCATTCAACGTGTTAATACCGTTATTTTACTATTTGAATTATATTTTAAGCTCGGCACAGTTATGGTACATCAAACATTTTGTGTAATTTAACTTTACATTCAATCCAATATCCAATTTAATTGACTCTGTTTATTACAGTCCATTTAACAGAAAATGATTTTTACATTTCTTTACTGCATGGTTTTTAAAATTCTGTTAGCTGATGCATCTTATATTTGAATTTGTTGACCTGAAGGGATTGTTTTCTCTGACAGTGATAAGCTGCTTTTGCAATGTTATTTAAGTTAGTTGTTAATTACAAACAATGATTTAAAAGCATCATAGTGAAAAATTACATTTAAATTGAATACTTATTGTCACTGAAAGAGAGAAGCTCCTTTTCAGTTGCTTATCACAACGCAAAAATAAATGTAGTGACCAAATTTTACCACTTGTATTCAGTTTTATTTTTAAAAATTCAAAGCTCAAAATAGTTGCGGTGAAAAAATATCGAACTTAATTCCCGAATTACTTTTTAGAGCTAATATATAATAATATAAAACGAGAGACTGTTAACTATATTGACATTATTTTTAACTTACTACCTTTTTTTTTATTTTATAGTTTTTATTAATTGTTATTTGATTAAATTTTGAACTAGAAATAATAACAACGCTTCATACTTAAATTAGATGAATCAATCCAATTTTTAGTGATAAAAGATTAAAACAATAACAGAAATAGAGGCCCAGTCTATTGCTCGCTACGCTCATCAACTTCCGGAAGTATTTCACCTCTTTTGAATCGCTTTACTCGCTCATTGTACTCAGTCTAGCTCTGTATAAATGGCGATACTTTATTTAAAACGAATGTTTAAAAATTTGCGAAATTTAACTCTAACTACTAAATTTCAAAGTTTGGGGACACCGCCGTTTTAGTCCATTATTCTATCGTAATGTAAGCCAGAAAAAAAATTTGGAAGAACTCATTTATAAAAATGAAGAAAGCATTCCAGGGTATTTAAGTAATTTGGTTCGCAAATAATCGCATACTGGTAGATTATAAGCATCAGCTCATCGATGATTTGTGTTCCAAATTCTACGTTTTTGCTTAATTCCCCCCCCCCCCCAAGAAATATGTACTTTTTTTCAAGAATAGATATTATTTAATTAAATTACCAAACAATTGAGATGCAGTTAAGAAAAGCTATAAATTGTAAGCAATTTAGTTTTCATAAGATATTTATAAAGGCAAGTAGCTGGCACAAAATATAAGGTAGCAACATTATAATCATGTATTTTTTTAATTAAATTACATGTTTATGCTTATATGATTCTTTAACACTTGAATTGACAAGGATTTCTACCATAAATTGGAATATATATATATTAGATATCCTCTGTACTTAGATTCAGCTCTTACTAACATTTTTTGTATGTGGAGTTAATGTGTATGGTTAAGCATTTATAACTACTCATTTAAGTACTTTTTGTAATAATTGTTTCGAGGGAAAACAGCATCCTATAGAAATCTCATTTACCATTCTATGACTTCAGGCTCTGTCGTGCCTTTTCTGGACACGGAATTTACATTCCGCGCCATGCCTTAAAAAAATTTCTCAATTTTTTAAGGTGCCTTCAAAATCAAGCGTGAAACTTTAGAATCCAGTCTAAGTTACGATTTCGATTACCCTTAATTTTGTCTGCTGCGTGAACAGCCTATACTTGAACTTAACCAAAACCCAACACGAAGTTGAAAATCTCCCTAAAGTAGCCCGTCGGCAAGAGAATCCATGATCCGCCTATTCGGCAGGTAATTTTCGTTGGCTCTTTCCGGAAGCAGTATGACAATGTTAGTATACGGATCTTCTCAAAACTCATATGGGCTTGAACTTTTTTTATGTTAACCTAAGGTGAATTCTATAAGCTCTATGTCTAATATTAATGCGACAAAATTGCTCATACTTTATCTGTAGAAGTCCGTTGTTACTGAAAATACTTATTTCCAACAGGTGGGTATTTTTTTAGAAGCTTCACCAACTCAAATACTCACACTATTAAACCTTCATATACTACCTTAGCATTTAAAAATCACACATTTTAAACTTATTAGCAACGAAATTACAGCTATTAACTACACGCGAAAAATTGTTCCATTTGTTTAAGTGCTTAAAATTAAAATAATTTTTTAAAGATCAGTTGCAAGAATATCAACTGTTCTTGTATGAATACGAATCATCCTATTTAAATAGATATTTAATAATAATTAAATTTGCAAATATTCAAATGAGTCTGAAATTGTGTTAAGGTATTTTTTTCCTCTTCGTACTTACAATTTTTACTTAATTTGTTTCTTTTTCTTGTTTGTTTACTTTTTTTATTTATTATTTTTTGAAAAAGCGTTTTGTACGATTTTGTAATGCCAATAAAATTAATAATTCAAACAGCTTTGAAAATAACTTTTGTTCCTTAAGTGGCATTAATTATTTTTTTTAACCTTGTGAAATGAGTTAAGGGGCGTTGAAATAATGTACTTAGTAAACCAAATGAGTTTGACAAACTATGTCTTAGAATAGTTAAAAGAAAATCGTTAAAAAAAACGATTTTCTTTTAACGATTCTAAGACATAGTTTTTAAAACAACAGCGAGTTAAATTTTAAAAAACGTGTTTTTTTCAAAGAAAAAAAAACTTTGAATCACTTACGTTTGATATTTAATAGCTTAAAAACCTACTTGCTTCATTGGTTTAAAACGCATAAATGTGATATCAACATAAGAAGAGAATTAACAACAAAGGACAATACATATTTACATAGATTTAAACAAAAGAGAAGGAAACAGGCAAGAAAAAAAGTAAAAAAATAAAAAATTTTCTTAAGGACAAATAAGAAGAAATTCACAGCTGAACTTTGTTGGGAGCTGAAAATTTTTTTTATTACTTTGTTTTATGTTTAATTGAAGGGATTCTCTACCTAACGAATTCTATGACCGACACCACAGAAACTATTAAGAAATTTAGACATTCTTTTTGCTTTTTTAATAACATAAAATGTTCTCTTCGTTCAAAAAATTGCATTTTAAAAAAATGTATATTATAAAATTTTGCATTATTGAGTCCCGAGAAGTTAGACGTTTATTAAAATATAATCGTAAGTTAAAAAAAAAAAAGTTCTAAAAATTTGTAACACTGATTTTTGGGTAATTTATTCTTTACAGGAATAATTGGTCTTAACAGTACGCGATTACCTATAACTTGTTTAATAGTTTTATTTCCATTTTTTAAGTAAAATATTAAAAAAAAGTACTGTAGTTTCAACACTTCACTGGAACACATTTGTTTTTTATGCTTTTAGTTTTAAACTAAACTTATCTTCCAAACTCAAAATTTTGTTTTGAACTAAAAAATGGCAGTTGTAGTGTCTCTTCTTATCGTAAAGTAACTTTAATTGTGCATGTAATAGTTATTGAGTTAATTAAAAGATACTTAATAATGTTTGAAGCATTGGTGACAGATTAAGTTAAAATTTGGCGGTTAAATAAAAGTTATGCTTTTTTTTTTTCAATTGAAGTCGTCGCGTTTTTGGTTATTTTTTGATGAAATTACTGAAATACCACGTTTATGAGTGTATATCGGTATTAATATTTTTATTTAATAGTCGCCGTTGAACAGCCTACCTAATTTTGAGTTTACGGCTACCAATGCTTAATACCTTAGCCTTGTGATTTTGAACCCAATCCAGAAGACAAGAGAACTCCTTGATCAAGTACTGTGAGAAATGTGCTCTCATGGAAGAGTTTCTGATAGAACTAACCGGCATTTGCGTTACATGGAGAGGAAGACCACGAGAACCTTCC
Organism: Parasteatoda lunata; assembly: GCA_949128135.1. Taxonomy (NCBI): domain Eukaryota; kingdom Metazoa; phylum Arthropoda; class Arachnida; order Araneae; family Theridiidae; genus Parasteatoda; species Parasteatoda lunata. The sequence continues at coordinate 70,798,969 of OX421979.1, forward strand.
ACGGTTAGCCTGACAGCAAAGGGACTCTGACCCTTGATCCGTCTACCACTGAGGATATTTTACGCCAGCATTGTGGTTGGTGCAAGCCGAATGCGGAATTCGTAGCGACCAGCCATCGCCGGGATCGAACTCCGGTTCACCTCATTGGAAGGCGAACGCTCTATCCCATGAGCCCTTGCGGCTCGATGTATCCGATTTGTGAATTTTGTTAACATAAATGGTTTATCATTTCAAATGTGTTGCACAAGCTTTTATGCAAATTCAGATATGTGATTTGTCAACGCATAATCCGTCTACCACTGAGGATACTTTAAGTCAGCACTGTGGTCGGTGCGAGCCGGGTGCGGAATTCATTGCGACCAACTATTGCTGGAATTAGAGCCCGGGTCATTGGGTGCGAGTACTCTATTCCCTGAGTCACCACGGCTCATCGGTCGTAATAGAAAACATAAAGCCTCAACACTACTGCCAGTTTTGCAAAACTTCGCCATTTGTTCTCGCATTAACACAGCTATGGATAAAACCCCATATCATAGCTATTTGAACATTTCATTTTTTACATAGTAACTGTCACCCTATAAGATTCATATTTCAGACATACAGTGAAAATTTTAATTATATTAAATCTTGAATTATTTTGGTTAATAAGTTTTTTTAGTAATAATTTAAAGAAATCGCTCAGAATCTTTCTGGCAAATTTTATTGTTCAATTGCAATCCTTTCGTCTGTATTATCAGGATACAAATTTATTAATTTGAATTATTTTGGTTAATTAGTTTTTTTTTTTTTGTAATAATTTAAAGAAATCACAAAGAATCTTTGTGGAAAATTTTATTATTTTGGTTAATAAGTTCTTTTAGTAAAAATTTGAAGAAATCGCGAAGAATCTTTGTGGCAAATTTTATTGTTCAATTGCAATCTTTTCGTCTGTATTATAAGGATACAAATTTATTAATTTGAATTATTTAAGTTAATAAGTTTTTTTTTTTTTTTTTTTTTTTTGTAATAATTTAAAGAAATCGCAAAGAATCTTTGTGGCAAATTTTATTGTTCAATTGCAATCCTTTCGTCTGTATTATCAGGATACAAATTTATAAATTGAAATTATATTGGTTAATAAGTTTTTTTTTTTTTTTTTTTTTGTAATACCTTAAAGAAATCGCAAAGAATCTTTGACGGCAAATTTTATAGTTCAATTTCAATCCCTTTGTCTGTGTCTAATCTTGAATTTCAAAATCTTTATCGGTGAGAAAATAATTGAAAATGTTGCGTATTCTATTGTCCTAAGCCTTTTCATACCAGACAACTTATACGCTCTTTAAATTTTTTTTTATAGTAGTAGTGCTATGTCAAATCACATTGTATCTAGACATTTAATTTGTAGTTAGTCAACACTTATAACATAAAAAATAACAAGCAGACCTCCTATATGTATGTTTAAACGAATTTACAGGGTTTTGGGGTTTTTTAAAATCATTTAAAATTGAATTTGTTGTAATAAATACACATGCACATAAAAATTTTGCACACATTTTCAAAGTTTCTTATGGAAATTGAAACATACAATTCTATTGAATTTCTAATTGGAGCTAGGTCAAAAAATAACCTTTGTGAATAAAAAGAACCCGCAATGTATCTAATGAATGATCCCGTACTGGACTGATCGTTGGGACACGGTTCTCAGCAGATCACCGTCACTTTATGCGGTCAGCGGGAGGGCGGGTGAACATTTTGATCTGCCTGAGAGGGTGTGCGGTATTGGTCCTCTTTAAACTGTTCTACCGTAAAATGCTCGACTTCGCGTGCAGGTGGTTGGGCTAGCAAAGAAGGGGAGCCATCCCTCTTCACAGGATCACAATTTTGATTCATTCTCATGGATGCTTTCCCACATCGTCTCCGAAAGCCCACTACGCAGCTCTAGTGGGACAAAAATAAATAACAACTTCTTCTAATGAATGAATTAAAGAGCTTGGGGTGATATACTTAGGAAATGTAGTGGGGTTATAGTTAGATAAAGTTGTTTGGAAAAGAAAAATAAAAAAGCCCAATTCAGAATAAAACTACCGGCAAGGCAAGTTTTTTTAAACCGCTTTTGGGATGTTCAATATGAGTTAACTAAGTTTTTCTCTTTGGGGAGGTTATCATCTGCTCCTGGGACAAAAAAAACGTGACCTGAAATAGGATGATTTTGTCGTTTTTTCAAGAGATCTCACAAACATTACTCTTCATTAAAAAAAAAGTAAATACAAAAGTTGTAAATCGGTCAATTTCTCATAAAATAAATACCAATATCAATGTTTCAAACATACTTAACCTAATGTAAAAGTTTACCTGAATTTTCAATTATTTCAGGAGATTTCAATTTTCCTTAAATTAATGCTGAAACAAAGTTTTAAAAAAATGGTAACACTATTGTTTGAATAAAGTTGTTTCGTTGATGTTTTCTTTTTTTTCACTAATAAAATATCGCCTCACCCTACCCCTTTGTCGAGATGAGCCTAGGTGAAGAAATGTGACGTGTTTTTTATTGAAAAACAATTATTTCTCTTCAAAAAATGTTCTTAATGGGGTAAAAGTTATTTTCGGCTCTACTTTTTAAAAAATGGGAACTCTGATGTCCTTGCTACAAATTTTATAATCAATGTATTACTCTACTTCTACTTCATTGAATAGCGTAATTTCGTAGGAAAATACGGTGACGACAGATTATTATTGAATGCTATTAGGATAACTTTTACAGTATCTAATGCAGCCGAAATGTACAATTTTCAACTTTTATATAGAATCCATGATAAATTTCATTTTTTATTTTCTAGAAATGTTTATTAATCCGCAAAAACATCTCTTCAGATCATGTTTTTCGATCTAAATTTATCTCGGAATAGTCTGCGGGGTAACTGAAGATAGTTAAATTGGGAGCATAACTTATAATCGAAAAAAAAGGGTCGGCAACACATAGGGAAATAGTCATGATTCTAAAGAACGTGTAACCGAAATGTTTTTTTCATATCATTTCAGTGTTAATTCTGGGGAAAAATTAAATTAGTATCAGAAGTTGACAATTTAGGTCAACATTCACCACAGGTTGGCATGTCTGAAACTATTTGTTATAATGGCACTCATTTACGCGAAAATCACCAATTTACAAATTTTGTACTTACATTTTTCAATATAGAGCGTTGTTTGCGAGTTATCGTATAAAAAAAAAGAAGGGAAAAAAACAAGAATACCCTGATTTAGGTCACGTTTTTTGACCTAGGAGTCGACACTCACATACTCTGGGTGAGAAAACTTAAGATTTTCATATTATATAGATATAGATTTTTATATTATATAGATATAGATTTCAATTATATGTAGATTTCAATAAGATTTTCATATAAATATAAGATTTTCATATCTGAATTGAAACCCCTAACTATCGACCTGATAGCACAATACACAGTAATGTACATGAGAATCAGTCACCAAAAACGCTCTCCCAAACAAATAAAATATGTTATTTTATTGACTTTTGTCTTTCAGTTTCTTTTTTTCCCCCTCCCTTTTTTTAAATTTGTATAATATGTTCTTCCGATAGATGAAATATAAAGAGCTAAGCAGGTGATGGAGATGTTCTCTCATCAAGACTTCAGTCCTCAAAATCCTTCCTATAATCAGCAGCCGATGACCAATCCATGGTGCGGGGAAGAACGTGTGACACACGGGCCGGTAGCCAGACGGAACGAGCGGGAAAGGAAACGAGTTCGTCTTGTTAATATGGGTTTTGCAAAACTTAGACAATACATTCCGACAACTGGACGCCCTGGAAAGAGACTTAGCAAAGTATGTATATAAAAAGTTTCTAAACAAAATTTAAAAAAAAAAAAGAAAAGATTTTTTAAAAATGAAAACTGTTTTATATGTTGATCATAAGAACTAAATTCATTCCATTATTGATTTTAAGTAGGATAAGATGTTCTTTCATTTGTTTGCCTTATAAGTTTATTATAACTTCAGAAATATTCAATAAAATTAAACAAAATATTAAGAGTGATTTTTAATTAATAACAAAAATTCGTTAAAAATTACGCAAGATATGAGCATTTTAAGTAATTTTTTATACTGCGCAATAAAATATTTAATTTTTTTTCATAATTTTGTTATTAACTCATAACAAACCTCTGCGTCCGTAAATAACCTCACAATTCCATTCTTAAATTTTGGTACATATCTATGAAGAATTTCAAAAAGTGTTTTCTAAGGGTACTGTTCAGGTTTCTTTTTACTTCCTTAATCTTTCTGTTCCTTATTTACTTTCTTAATCTTACTGTTCCTTATTTACTTCCTTAATCTTGAGCCGCGATGGCTCAGTGGTTAAGGCACTTGGCTGTCGTTGTGAAGAACTGGGCTGCTGGCCCAGTGGCTGCCAATGCTTCAGATCAATGGATACGAGCTTGTTTGAAAAAAAGGCGATCTGTGCTCAGTGCTAACCACATTGCCACAATCATGCCGTTGGTCATATTTAAAGTGTGGTGCTTTATCCTCCACGAACCCCTTGACCACAACAGGCTGTTGTGGGAATGGTTTACTTTTTTTTAAAAATTTTGATGTTCCAATCCTTTTGATCATTTTTTTCGATCGACGTTAGAACGGTGAACAATATAGTTCTATTTGTTCTCTCGACAATTTTATTTGGTTGAGGATGAAATGTAGAATTAAATGTGCGCTAGATGCCATTTTCATTGCAAAACCTCTGAAACTCACGCGAAGTGAAACAAGAACATTTATCTGATATCAAGAGATCCTGCTATCTAAAATTTTAAACGAAATTCTTCACTGATTTGAAAACATTCTTAGGCGATGCGTCTTTCACAGGATACTTACGTACAAATCTTGTCATGTTATTATCAATAACAACAATTAATTCTTTATTTCTTTCGGAACTGGTTACAAAAGGCGTAAATGATCAAAATGTGTTATCGCATATGGTCTTTTATCTAATGTGATAGGATAGAAAAGACCCTGTCTCTTCCCACTTGGAACTTTATTGACCAAACATTCGGAGCACATCGATACATGGCGACGAACATATATATTAGTCGCAAGAAATCAATAATGTCCCATAAGGTCGTATATCTTTACAATCATGTTTTTTTTTATCATACTTTTTGATATGACGAATAAAAGTATCGTTTTCACCTTTATTAGTGAAGTGGATGGTTTGCTTTTTCTTCCTTGGTCCCTACTTCTTTCTTGAGAATTATAATTATTTTCTTCACCAAATGATCTGCAGGCTGAGTACTTGATCTTCAACACTCAACGTTACATAAATCACTAACTTATTTTCTAACAAGGAACCTAGCATATCTGAAGAGTTTAAAACTTTATTTTACAGATTGCATTGATATAAGATAATTTAGTATCTGGCCTATGACGAATTTCGAAATCAAATTCTCGAATGAGAAGACTCCAACGTGTAATCTGAGGGTTTTGGGATTTTTTAGCATTCATATAAATTAATGCTTGTCAGTTGCTTTCTACTGTAAAACTGATGCCTAACAAATAAGTTGTTATAGTGTCCATACAATTGCCGTTAACTCCTGCTAACTCGATTGATACTTTTTTTCCGTCTCAGTTGTCTTCTTACTCACACAGTAAACTAATTGTCATTTGTTATAGTTTCTAAGCTGAAGCAACATGCTAGCTATACCTTTAGCACATGTATTTGTGCAAACTTCAGCTTTTACTTTAGGATTATGAAGAGCCAAAATTGGTTGATCCGTCTCTAGTTTGTTCTCGTCGGTCATTTTCTCTACTAGTATGACTAGACTTGCATTGGGTAATCTTGTTTCCGACACAATTCCATTTTCTTTCCGTTCATCGACAATTTCTTTAATAGCTGCTCTTTCAGCGGCATTCGTTTAATGTGGTCAGATGGTCTTCGACTATTCTACTTCTCTAATATGTATTTCTAAACTGTACTTCTCCATTTCTGTTAAATTAGTGCCTCAAATGTTCATAGCAAAACCTCTATATTAATTTAATAATTGAACCAATTTTTGCTTCCGTTCACTTCCAATAAGCAAAACAAATTTATTTAAATATCTTAATTTTATACAAAGCCTAAATTTGCATTGACCACTAAGAAGCTACAAAGTCAGTACTAGTGGCAACTTACATTAGTTTGAAATTAACATTTTCGAAAATTATATATGATGCATAAATAAACACACTAAACAAATTACATTTTAAGTTAAAAATTAACTACATTTTAATATTACATTTTAAGTGCACAAATAGTTACATATAAGTGTTAAAAATGTATGCATGAATATTATAATAAATTTCAAATTAAAAATTTCATGTCCAGGAGAAAATTTTATACAATAAATGATTTAAAACTAATGAAATTACTAAATAAAATGCAAAAAATTTGTATAAATATGAAAAGCAAAACATTATACTAGAAAACTTACTTAAAATGATGATATTCGTTTATTGACAACATTTCTAATAGTTGTATAATTTCTGAGCTAAATAAAGCAAATGTTTTCGGTAAATTTCTTTGCGTCTAGTTCAAATATTGTAGTAGGACTATCTATCTGAAACATTTTTTTCTAGAATCTATCTGAAACATTTTTTTTCTTTTAATTTACAAAGTGATTTATTTTGGAAAAGATATAAAACGAATCGGAAAAAGGCGTAGTAGTGGATTTATGGTAAATTTAAGGATTTATAATTAGGTGTGATAGTATTTCTAGTGTAATTTAAAATCTTTAGACATTTATTTTATACGGAGATTCCGGGAACTAATTGGATATCTAGTCACTTCCCCAAAATTAAATACCATAGTTAATAGTAGAAAATAACCCATAATAATAAAGAAATCAATATAAATTTTCTTTTTTAAGTAATAAAACTTATAAAGAACAAAAAAGAGTTTTTTAGAAATTTAATTGACGTGATTTTTCCATTATAAATGGCAATCAATATACAAGCCAAACTATTTAATAGTATCATCAGGTTGTAAAGAATAGTTTGAAAATGCATCGCATTCAGGCGAATAAAATTTAGGTCCGAAATTAAAATTTGTATTCATTAAGGTGAAATACATTTACAATTTGGTCTTGTTTAGATTTAAATCTAGATTATTCGATGAAAACCAATTACCTATTTCAAATAAATTTAGTTCAGCTTGTGATTTAAGGGTATTTATACCAAGACACGAATATAGCAGAACACATCGTCGGCATAAGTAATTATAGATCCAAATAATTTTACTTACAAAAATTACTGATAAAAAATTAAGATGGAACCTTGAGGAACACCCTTCGAGACTTGAATGAAACTACTAAAATCATTGTAAATTTTTATCCTTTGTTTATTAGATTAGACTAGTGAGACTTAAACCAATTTAAAATATTACCTCTTATCCCAGTATAATTGAGTTTTTGAAAAACAGAATGATTTATATTAAAACTGAAAGATTTACCTTATAGAATGCTTTGGAAATATCTAAAAAAAATTACGAGGGTTATTATTATTGATGATTGTGTAAATGAAATTAACGAATTTTTAAAGTGCACTAAAACTGCAGTGCGTCTATTTTTAATGAAACCAAATTGGTTATCTGCAAAAAATTTGTTGAATACAAAAAATCATTAATTCGATTTTTCATTAATTTTTCGATTAATTTATGAGAATACAGGCAGAATTGAAATCGGCCCATATTTTGATAAAACATTTTTGTCACGAGATTAGAAGATAGATGTTACAGTAGCATATTTTAATAAATTTGAAAATTGGCCAGAATTAAAAATATTGTAATATTTAAGAATCAATAATAATTTGTTTCAGTATTGGAATATTTAAGCTCTCATAATCATTAGAATTATAGATAGCATCAATTTCCCAATTAAATTTTTTTTAATAAAATCAAAGACACGGAGAAGTGCAACATTTTTTGTTGGCTAATATTTAGTTGGCTTTCGGATCCGTGTTGAACGTTCATTCATGAAATTATTGACAAAATCCTATTTTTGTTTGTTGGAGCAAAGTTCTCTATAAAATTCTTTTTTTTCCTGTCTATTTTTTAAAAATGAGTTAACAGTCAATTTATGGGATACTTTATATATAAGTGAGGATTATTTTTTTTTTTTTTTTTTTTTAGCACTTTTTCTTTTTTTAAAAACCATTCAATAAATATTAGTAATCATCCAATTTTCATTATTTTTTTTATTAAATTTAGTTTAAGGATATTTTTTATTGAGTTAATCATAAATAAAAATATTGCTGATCGAGATAATTTCCAACATCTTTATTCATTTTATATTCTGATAAATATTTGAACAGTTGCTTTTAAATATTTGAACAGTTGCTTTTAAATAATTGAATTAGTAGAACCTTTACAATATTTCAGATTAAGAGTTTTGTTAAAACCTCGATATTAGTATAGTTTCAGCAGTAATGAAATTAGAATCTATTTATTTCAATGAGATCAAAGTTTTAACAAAAAATACAACAAAACTTAGAATTCAAACCGTCTATTGAATATAAATTTTGTCATTATTATAGGTCCATATTGCTGACATAATTACTCATATCATTGAAATATTTGGCATACATTCTGAAGTTAGAGCAACAAAATTATCAAAATTCATTTGAATGCTTCTGATGTTAGTATAAATAATATTAATATTTAAATTGTTATTAGTTTGCAAAAAAATTATTTAAATCCAACAAATTTAATGATAGTTTAGTTTACAATAGGAAAGAGTTACCTGTATTGAGTCAGTTGGAAAATTCGTCATTTAAATTCCTTTGAGTTTGAATTTTATAAATTTTGGATGTTTCATTTCTTCTTAAATAGTTTTTGCCGCCACGCATCCTGCAAAACTTTCAATTGTTTTTAATTAAAAATTTTCTTGAGAAATAGAATACTTTCTTTAGTTAAAGAGGGATGTGCTCGTTAAAATATACTGGCACGTCCACAAACCGTGGGTTTAATTTTCCAAGAGGTTATTTTGCTGTCTTTCAGCTTTAGACTTTTCGTCTTTTACTGGTTTGGATTTTAACTGAACAATAATAGATTTAGATCGATCTTCATTGAAACTGGGTATACGATGGGCGATTACAATATTTTCAGAGACATTATAATTTGCTAATTCACCGATGTTTGATAGAATCTGATTAATATCTTCAGTTTCGAATTCTGGAATGTTTGAAATTTCCAAATTGGCCCGACACAAGTATTTCTTGTAACAGCTAAAAGTTATTTTACTTCTTTCTTTATTTCCAAGTTCTCTTCAGTAAGACTTCGATTTTCAGTTTGGAGTTTTTTTTTGTTTTTTTTTGTATTTGTCGAGTTAATATTTTTTTCCCTTCAGATTTTGAAAATTATTAAATTCTAGTGCTTATTTAAATTCTCTAAGTTTCTCAGAAACAAAAAACTTAGATATTTCTTTTATTTCTTAATTAAAATGTGAAACACAATTTATTTAACTGTCGCAACTAAGTTGTAAATTGTGATTTCGGGATATAAGTTATGGTTGATATTTGTTTCATTGCATCATCATCTTTTAAATTCAATAACTTCCACTCATCCAACGCATTAACTTTTTAAAAGATCGACTTTTTTGTGTCCAGTATTTGCCAAAGGAGCGTTTCCATTTTTAACTTCCAGTAAGAAACCAAGATCTTCGAAAGGATTTTCTATGATTATTAGTTCATTTTCGCTATCCTCTGATTGAGATATGATAAGATTGACTTTATTTTTCATTAATTCAGTTGCCTGAAGGCGGATTTTATCTATTTTTTCTTCAATTAAGAAATTTCCAATAAAAATTATTTTCCCTATTCTGACATAAGCGACTTATAGAGGAGATCGTCTGATAATAACATCAACTGGTTGCGCATTATCAGGAACAATATAAATACTTACATTACCTCGGCCACTTACATTATCAACTTCAATAACAGCTTCATTTCTTTTCATAGTGGTTACTGCGGATACCTCTTTTAATTTCGAAATCCATTCATCGCAGGTTCAAATTTCGTTTCAAGTTTCTGAGCAACTACATCTTTAGGAGACAACTAGACAAGAACTGCCTTTACTTCGTCACTATTATTAAGGTCACAATTATTAAGTTATGCCTTTCTTAAACTTTCTACGGTATTTTCGTTTTAATTTATAGCTATGTGAACTGTTTTATTTCTTTTTCATCATGCTTTAAATGTTTATTTATTTATTTATTTTTTGCAACCGGCTAAGTCCTTAGAAATATGTCCAAAATTATTGCAGTTCAAGCCTTTTGATTGACTTATTTCATTAAGTGTGATACACTATAATTTTTTCTTTTCGCTGTTTACGGGTAGTTGGATTATCTTTAAAGGAGTTTGTTTCGTTTGTCGAAAAAACCTTCCTTGTTATGCGGTTGCTTTTTTTTTTTTTTTTTTTTTTGAAAGTTGATCTCAAGGTATCATAATCATCCAGTTTTTCTACCAAATCTCCTGACGATCTCTAATCAACATAGACCAATCACCAATGAAATGGTCTTTTACTTTTTACGACACTTTACGTTTTATCTCATCCCCGCAATAAGGTCGCTAAACTTTTCAAAACTATCTTCTTTTAACTCCATTTATTCGTTTGTTAAAAAAAAACTTTTAAACTCGTAGACAAAATGCATGAAACACTTTTGACGAACTTTTTCGGACTTTAATTTATATCACTTCAATAAAATCTGAACTTCTTTAAAATAATTCGTAATTTCCTGTTTCTTTTTAGATTAACTAAGCCACGTCGTAAGGAAGTAATTCAAGCAAATGAGTAACCCAGAAATTTTCGATTATATCTGCTTATTTTGCCAAATGTTTAAACATAATATAAACTGATATAATTTTCATAAGAGTAAAAAAAATGAAAATTTAGCTTAATATTTTGATGTGACATTTAGGATTTAAATTAATTTTATTAACTTAAATTTTTTTTAGATACACTGGGGAAAAAATGTAGCAAAATTTTTACTTAATAAATTGTGCAACTTTTTTCGATTTTTTCTTGGAGGTTGTAGAGGAAATTGTCTTGGATTTTTTTTTTTTTCTCTTTTAAATGTATTACATTAAAAATAGGGTGTTTTAAAGAATAAGATAAAGTATTTACGGAAGGAATGCAATAAATTGTTTTTCTGACTATCTCAATAATTTTTAAATGCGATGGAATATCACAATGGCGTTTCAATACAAATTTGCATTTAATCTTGACCTCATAAAAAATAGTGATTTCAAATGTAGCTTTAAATATAATTTCACACACATTAATTTCGTAATTATTAGAGCTTAGAGAATTAGAATACTTACCGATTAGTGTACTTGCAATTACTCGGGGATGAGCTCTAGTACATTTTATGAAACATATGTATTCTTCAGGGAGGACCAGACTGTTTCTTTCTTTGACATTCCCAAACACTTAAACTTTCTTTACTACGGAATAATATTACTTTCTGTCTCTTTTAAGTTTCGATAAACGTTTGTTCAATAAACAAAATGCTATGACAAAAAATTTTTTTAATAAAATGCTACAAAATTATATACCTCAAGGGGTGTTCAAATATTATGTAGGCATCTTTCTGGTGTTTTGTAACTCTCTTTCCCTTTTGTAAGCAAAAATTAGGAAACTAAAAAACTCCCCTTCGCCTATGTAGGATTTTGAGCTTCAGCAATAACAATCTAATTTTCACAATTTTTATGATAGTATTAGTAAAATTTCACATTTCAATTTATTTCTTCAAAATTCTGTTAAATTAAGATCTTTAATCATAATTTTTTTTAGCTTTCATTCAATGTTTTAAGATTAATTTTATGAATTTACAGCCATTGAGAAGATACCCAAAGTTACTTAGCCATTTGATGAGGAATTATGGTACTGCTAGCATCAATTGCATTATCATCTTCTCTTCAGAAAGAGTTCCATTTATTATCCATTTCATATTTTCCATTCCTTCTACATACTTAATTACGTTAATTACGTAACTCATATGCTCGACTAACTTTTAGTGTCCAATAAAACAGAGTTTATTCAAGTGTGAGTCGGGACCTCGATTGGGATCGCGAAATCTGCAGCAGAATTTAAAAAATTACAGCAAAAATTTTAGCAATTTTGATATTTGTGTTATATATTATATGTAATTCTCTTACGTGGCTCCCAAATTCTGGCTGTATTTCTTTTCCGCCGGTGGCAACGCTAGAAAATCGACCAATGATTGCATCTAGAAATGTCACATGTCAAATCTAGCTGAGGTGGCTCAACATATAGCGCTTTTAAAAACAGAAAAAATAACCAGAGTAAGCATTATCAAGTTGTTCAATTCAGCTGAGGCAAAAATAAAAATAAACAACTCAAAAAATAAAAATGCTGTTGCCAGCCATAGAATTTTTTGTAAGTTAACTTAGCAACATAATTCAAAATTATGATACCTGAGCGCTTGACGTAACAAATCCTTCAATTCTATAAGTGTTGTATCGCCAAATGCCCAAATTAACAATTGCAATTTCAAATTAATATTGAAATGTACAGGTTTAGAATTTTCTGCAGTGAAAAGTTTTCGGAACTTCAGTACTCAAAAAAGTATACAAAAGCTAGACGTTAAGAACGTATCCAATGAGCGAGCAAAGCGAGCATTGGATTGCGAAGCAATCCGAAATGAACTGCGAAAGCAGTTCCGGGGGTTGGTGAGCGCCAGCGAGCAGGGGGCAAAGCCTTCTAGTATATTATAATCATCTTGCAATTATCAAATTTTTTTTTAATTTTTTTTACTTTATTATAATTCTAAGTTTGTTACCTATTGAACGTTTTCACAGAGTTCTATCCCATAAAATAAAAAATTGAAGTTAATGACCTAATACTACATAGTATCTTTCAGTCTAAATGAATAAACTGGTCGTTTCCCTCACTTGTGTGTTAGATTTGCGCAATGCTCCAAAAACTTTTCGTTAATATTATGGGGTCCCCACACCTAAAAAATTAAGAAACCCTGAAATAAAAATAATTATTGCTTAAGCGTATTTATGTACATGAGCAATAATTATTTTTACGATTTATAAATATTTTTTAATTAAAAAATTTCTAATTACAAACGCAACCAGAACACTATCTTCTAGCAGTATAATAAGTTGTATATCCATTATACAACCAAAATTTTTCGTGTGAATTTTCCATCTTCGCAAAGCACAAAGGTTTTTCCTTATAAAATATCGGCGCAGTGTATCATTTAAGTTAATTAACGCTGTAACGATTTCTATCATACATCATTGTTTCGTCATTCAGAATTCTTTACACAACAAAATATTAAATTAGAAATTAGTTCAGCTGATTTTAGTAACATCATTTATTACATCGTATACAGCATCAAAAGATATATAACATCGTTTACAGTAGTCTTCACTTATTCACAGAAGTGTAGTTACTTGTGTTGTTGGCCTCATTTTGTTGTCAAAAAAATCAATTTCAACTTTTATCAATTTTATGCAGTTTTTATTAAATAAGGAAAAAGAAATTTTAAAAACATTTTTGATTTGTAAAACAACGTTTAAACTTTTAGCACATAAGCATTTTAAATAGTACTGATCACTTTTTAGTATAGGAATTTCAAAACATTCCTTTAAAAGAATTATTAAGTTTTCATCGAAATAATGAATTATTTGAATTTTAATTGTTATCGAAATCTGAAGAATCACTACTGATGAGAACGAGACCGGAAACATGAACATTTGCTTGATTACCGGAAGAAACAAACAGAACTTGAATGATGATTGTTATCCTTATTTCAGCAATCAAAATAATTTGATTTCCTTTCTCATTTGTGATTTGACATTTCTCGATAGCGTTTTTGCTTCTCCCTCGTTTAAATATCAATTAGCGACCTCAAAAACGTATATTTTTTTACCTTCCATTTTGACTAAGATTTCAACAGATACAAAGTAATGAACAAACTTGGTTCGGTATATACACTATTAAAGCTGTATCGGCTAAAAATATGTATTAAGACTGGTGATTTCGGAACACCTAATACTTTTTATTTTTTTCTAAACTCTCGGATTTCCCCTTCAGAGCGTTTCGAGTTAGCGAGCGTTCGAGGTTTTTAAGTAAATTTTACTTAATCGACATTTTATAACGCAGAAATTATTTGTTTTAGGTGGAAACTCTGCGATCCGCAATTGACTACATACGTCAGTTACGACAAATTCTTCATCAACAGCCAGATCCTTCTTATTACTATCCACCACAACAAAGATATGTACAAGATATCGGATACCGCTATGATTTCGGATGTCCATGCAGTGAAACAGTGCCTGAATATATGTTTGATGCAAGTACTGAAATGATAATACCATATGGAACAGATGCATATGTTATGTGATAAAGAAAATTTTTTGGTAAGTTTTTTCTATAGTCGTAATCAAGCATTTTTATTTATCTTTTCTTCAAGCTAAGTATTGATAGGAGATGGGAAATCTTAAGGCTGTTTTTAAATGCTCTGTTGGCGAATGAAATAACGCTTTTTGGCGAACAATATGGTTTGTTAATTTTTATATAAATGTTGAAAGTTTGTAAGAATTTTTCACAATTGTTAGGTTAAGTTTTGCTCATTTTAGCCAGTGTCCACCATTGCAATTATGGAAAAAAGCGTTTTTAATCTAAAGTTCTTAATATTCGAAAGGTTTACCAACCCTACATTGTTTGCATTTTAAAAAATATTCAACAATTGTGAAAATTTCATTGGTTTAAATGTTTTTCTTCCAGGTAGAAAAATATCGCCAAACTACTGAATTTTTTAAATGTTTTGTCTAATAATTAAGTTAAATGAAGTTTTAAAACATTTAAATAATCTTGCTGATTTGAAAGTCTACTTAATTTTTTATAGCAAGATAAAGTATTAAAGTAGAGATTTGCTTTAAAGCTCTTAAAAACTGATTCTTTTTATTTTCCTTGATGAGATTGATAAACATGAATGTCTTTTATGTCAACAACTCCTAAGCAACTCATTAACTAAAAATTCATATAAACACTAATTTCGCGATTCCACGATGATTGTATTGATATTTCCTACTTTTTCCGTCTAGCTTAGTTTCTAGCATCGTCTGAACAATTTGCTTAAATTACTGAATATAACCGATTCGAACTTTTGCGTCATTAAAATCTTCATTCAGCGCAATTTAAGATATTTATATTGGCTACCTTAATTAAGCAGATCAAGTCTCTGAAATTTGGTTTTCTGAAGCTTCAAATGTTCAATTGTTGGTATCACAAAAAAATGGGGCTCATGGATTTAATTTTGTAATTTATCAGCATCACATTTGGCACAACAGTCCAGAGTGGGCCAAGACCTTCTCCCGGACAAATTTGTTTTTTACCTGCGCTGATGTCTTTTATTCCAATCGCTTTGAAGTACGGATTTAACAAAATCGATCGTAATTTCCGATTAGAGACAAATTTTGACATACATTCTTTGTTCTTTATCATCTGTTTTGCATCCAGATCTTTCTTTTAATTTTAAAAGTATTGATGATATCGGCATCTTTAAAAATTCTATAGATTTCTGAGTTAAAACGATTTCGCCAAAGGCCATTTTCTTTCACATAGACGAGAATGTTTCTGAGAATCTTTTTTTCAAAAGTTTCTATTTTGTTCCATTTTTCCTAGTTTCTATTTTGTTCCATCCCAAGTTCTCCATTTTTAGTTGTATACCGCTAGGTTTTCTGAAGCTTGCATTAGGACTGGCTTAATGAGAGTTTTATTGTTGAGAAACATAGTT
This sequence comes from Parasteatoda lunata, assembly GCA_949128135.1. Taxonomy (NCBI): domain Eukaryota; kingdom Metazoa; phylum Arthropoda; class Arachnida; order Araneae; family Theridiidae; genus Parasteatoda; species Parasteatoda lunata. The sequence continues at coordinate 70,814,763 of OX421979.1, forward strand.
TATCTGGTGAAAAAGTGAGATTACAATAAAGTGTTAAGTCCGAAAAGCATTATGTTTGCCGATCAGATACAATTTTTAAAATTCAGAGGTAATGCAGTCTTTTGTGTTAGCCGTAGATCCAAGGTTATTAAAAATAGATTCAGTTTCAAACTCTATTTTGTAATGCAACCAAAGCAATTATCACCTTTAAATGATTAACAATTCACAATGCTTCGTTTCAAATATCCCAAAATTGGCGGTACACATAATATGTTTAGGCCAAAGTGGTGTTACAGTTTTTAGCAAGAGCCAAGATGATTAAAGACTCTGAGCTGTTATTTTGAAGAACTAAGTTTTGTATCTCTGTGGCGAATTCAGCTTACCTAGCTTCAGATCGATGACATTGAGAGCAATATACATTCTTTGTCCCTATATTGTCCCTAGAGCCTTCTGAATTAGAGAGGATCCCTTGTCCGCCATTTTAAAACTAAAGCTTTTTTCTCGATGCGGAAAATCTACAAAATTTGCCAACTATATACGGCGTAACTGCAACTAGGATAATTTGTAATTCAAAACGTGTTTCCGTCCATCGATTTAATTTTTTTTTTCTTTCGGAAACTTTTTTTCCTACTTGTACAAATTCACTACAAAATTTATTATTATTTAAAATAAAAAATATTATTCATTACTATATAGAGACAGTTTATACCCAATTTTAATTCTTTAATAATAATAAAATAAAAACTAAGCAAGTGGAGAAGAATTAGTAGATTTATAGCATTAGATTTAAGCAAATCTAAAATTTATCTTGGTTTTGGACAACTTTCAGTCTTTTTGAAAGAATTTTTAAGGGATTTGAAACATTGAAAATTGTTGGGAAAGGCCTTAATTTTCTGGTACAATCTTTCCTGTTTAGTTCAAGTTGAGATTCTTCAAAATGAACCTACAAAAATATGTGAATTACTTTTATTTTTATACTTAAATAAAATCACGTTTAAATTTTGGATAAATGTTAGTTTCAATTTTGTAAACATACTCTCGCCATAAACTTTTCTATAAAAAAAACTAATGAGTTCACCAATTCAGCAAACGAATTTCGAAGACAAAAAAAACATTGATAGAATCCAGAAATATATAAAAAATCGCCAATATATAATCGCCACATATTAAATAGATTTCTTATTATAAATGTAAATAAACCGTTTCAGGCGATCTATTATTATAAATAAAAAACTTACATAAACCAGATTTAAAAAATTAACGATCTGACTACATTAGTGAAATAAAATGGAATACAATAAGAGACAGGTAAATATTTATTTTTTAATAATAGGGGAACACTTAAAAGTGAATACAAAATTTGCACATCAACACAAACACTCAAAATTATAAATAAAATTAATAAATATTCATTAAAAGTCCTACTTTAAATAAATATCTATTTAATATATGCTGTTTATATAATTCTTATATTTGATGCACAGTTAGAACTGAATAATTCTAGTAACCCTTAAAAATTATTCGCTTATTTATTTATTTATTTTTTAAATTGATAAAAACTAGGATTTAGAAATAAATTCTAACAACTTAAAATTATTTATATACTGCATACATAAGTAAATAAATTCAAAAAATTATAAAAAAGTTCAATAACTTATAAATAAATGAGTATTTACCTCACATAAGTGAGGCTAGGCTGCCAGTTACATCTTTTGCAATTTATTACATTCCTCCTGTAATTTATTACATAATACTTATTCCTTTTCTTCTTTCTTTCGAAATCTAAACATTCAAAAGTTTTTCTTTTAACAGTTTGTTTACACAATTCACCACCCAACCCACATTAATAATTTTAAGTATCGAAATAAGCTTCCAACTCTTCCCATATTAATAATTTTAAGTATCGAAATAGGCTTCTAACTCTTCCGATATTAATAATTTTAAGTATCGAAATAGGCTTCGAACTCTTCCAATATTAATAATTTTAAGTATCGAAATAGGCTTCCAACTCTTCCCATATTAATAATTTTAAGTATCGAAATAGGCTTCTAACTCTTCCGATATTAATAATTTTAAGTATCCAAAAAGGCTTCTAACTTTTCCAATATTAATAATTTTAAGTATCGAAATAGGCTTCCAACTCTTCCCATATTAATAATTTTAAGTATCGAAATAGGCTTCTAACTCTTCCGATATTAATAATTTTTAGTATCCAAATAGGCTTCTAACTCTTCCCATATTAATAATTTTAAGTATCGAAATAGGCTTCTAAGTCTTCCGATATTAATAATTTTAAGTATCGAAATAGGCTTCGAACTCTTCCAATATTAATAATTTTAAGTATCGAAATAGGCTTCCAACTCTTCCCATATTAATAATTTTAAGTATCGAAATAGGCTTCTAACTCTTCCGATATTAATAATTTTAAGTATCCAAATAGGCTTCTAACTTTTCCTTTAACACTACGTAACTAACGAACTTGTTTGCTTCAAATGGCGGACAGTTCATCTCTCACAATAACTTTGGTAACGTAATTGTTAAGTTATAACTTCTACAACTCTCACGTTGCGGGTATAGTTAAAGACATTTGTCGATTTTAGTTATTTCTTGAGAATTCAGTTTTTTATATCGTTTAATTGTGCAATTTTTTAAACTTTTTTTTAATTGTTTCTAAATATTTTTTAAGTCATATTTTGTAAAATTTTAATTATCCTTTCCTCTTGTAAAACGTATTTAATGCACTTGTTTGTTCAACAAGAATTTTATTAGCTGAGATTTCGTTATCTCACCAAGTGGAACAATTTATCTCACCTTGAATATGTCCAGATAATTAAAGCTAGTTATCTGGACATTTAGTTATTGTAACAAAAACGTCGTATAAACATGTATCCAATCCAGGATTACCTATATATTGATGCCTAATATAATTTATTAGTTTTTTTTAAATAACTGACCATCTATTTGCACTTAAAATAAGTAAAATATGGGTTTCAAAAACGTATCATTAAATAATGGAAAAATTCTTACTTTATTATTTTCGGATATTAGTAAATGTAATACAACTTTTATATGCTCAATCACATCACTATGTGGAAATATTTTGCTGCAAAAAACATTAAAAATCTTTTTTGCTGAGACTTAACTTTGAATTATTACATATCAGTACTGTAGTATTCTTAAATTTCAACGACATATTGTCAACCATTTTTAATCCGGCTAATGGGGAAAAATTCATCAAAAATGTCTGCATGAAATATTAAATTAGAGATTTGTTTGCAAATGTTCTTTTAGGGTTCTAAAAATTCATTGTGGAAATAAAGCAATTAAGTTAATAAATTCTTGTCTTGGAATTTCATTTGAAATATAGGATATTTTATTAAAAAATATTTATTATGTTTTCACATTTTTATTTTATTTAATACAACATCAATAACAAGAAAAAAGATATAAATTTTTATTTCATATATTTTTTTCATCCAAAAGAATCATTCTACTTCAGCTATTTAGTTCTGAAATTTCAGGATCAATTAATAAAGTTTGCATTCATGTCTCAATACTCATAGGGTCGAGGATTTTGTTTACAACTGATCTGCCATGTTCCTTGTGAATTAGTTAAACCGATAAATTTTTAGAAATTTAAATTTAAATGTGTATTATTTTATTGAAAATATCGATAGGCTCTTTTTCGTTCATCTGATACAACATCATTAACAAGAAAAGAGTTACCAAGTGTAGTTTCATATTCACTTAGAAAAAAAAAAAAAACTCTGTTAATTACGAAATTTTGGCATCTATCACTTGAGTTTTCATTCATGTCTCAACGGTTGCGGCAATCTTACTGATCAAAGAAATTCAAAGGTCGAAAAGCCAGAAACAAAACAAGAAACAAAGGCAGTAATTAAGAGAACTTTCGCAAGTCCTCCCCCTCAACTCCGGTGTCCGATGCTGCTTTCTTGTTTTAAACATAATCGGAGAGTGACAACCGTAACCGTGGTCGTGAGGAGAAGCTAGATCGCGTGACAGAGATAGCGGATATCGCATGTAAACAGAAGAAATTTCTCATATTTCGGGAGAGATAATCTTTTCATTCCGTTTACACGGTACATCATCGTAAATTATTTGCACGATGTTAATTAACATTTCACAAAACGAAAATAAAGGAACACTTTATTGATTATTTTGATACATGTTTCTAGTAGAATGCAACAACACTTGAAATTTTAAAAGCGAGCTCTTATATCTTAATTTAATATATCTTTTAAATACATGCCTCTGCCTGCTGCTGTAACTGTTTTGGTGCAGTCTAATTATGATCTTATATCATATTGTTCCTTAGAAAAAAGGTGCAAACAAGGCTTAATTCTGGTTTTTTTCAAATAAATTTTCTATAATGCTGAGAAATGTGTTTCATATAATGAGATATGAAAATGTCTACATTTGATTAATTTGTGATGTTATAGGGAATATGACTATCGGGGTTGATTTTCATTTTATTCCATAATCATTACATTTCATTTGTGGTTTTTAAGATATGAGCTAAATAATTGCAAAACTTACTATAGATGAAGTACAGAGCGAACTGGTTAGTTTTTAGCATGATGTTAGTAATTTGATTTCCTCGTGGTATCTTTCATGTTGTCAGTTTATTAACAAAATATTGTGACAGTTTATTATATCTTATGTTTGTACATTCTGTAATTGGTAAACGCTAGAATCAGGTGCTCACAACATGTAGTTTTTACTGTCTCTGTAACGGAGCCCTTTTTTCAGGTTATTGGTTATTTTACTTGATGTTGTCAAAATGATTTACCTTTAATGCATAAAAAATCCTGACAGTTGTTTTATTTAGTGTTTGTATTTGGGTTTCTGTCTTTTGTTTGATTTTATGCATTCATTTCTATGTTGAATTTCATTTACTTTGTTAGAAGATTGTGGCTATAGTCAAAAATCGTTGTTACTAATTTGCAAGCCCATATTTAACTTGTGTTTGAAGATACGGAAATCGATTGTCGATGTTGGATCTTCAAGTTCATTCAGAGAAATAAACTTTTATAATTAGAAATTATATTTAGGTTTTTAAAAAATTAGGAAATAAACTGTTTTATAAACTATGTTTGGCTCAGAAATAAAAATTTTACTTATACCTAGTTAAATCGTTTTGCATATACTTTTCAAAAAAGTGTTATCCTTATCAACCTTAAAATGTGCTAATGTAGACAATGCAACATGAAAAATAAAGCTGCTTAATGACTATTTAACTAATGATTGAATTTTTTGTACTAGAACTGTAACTTAATTGTTCAAGGGCCTAATCTTAAAATTGTTCGTTAATTGATGTACACGATGTTTCAAGCTTCGAAATCACAAAACGCACTTTCTCAAAAGAAACATGCTTTTTTTTCTAGACAACTTTGGATTCGGAAACTCAAACTATTTTTTTTTAATTAACGGCAGGCACTGAACTGTTGTTCTTTGCCTCGGAAGATGCCGAAAGTGTTTCTCTTTAACGTTACCCGAAGGGCACCTGTGAACCTAGTCACGGAGGTTAGCAGCATTACTCACGCCACAGATACTAGTTCATGAAGTGGGCCAAATTCACACAACAGTAGACAGCACACAGAAGGGAACATCCATGTCTTGAGCGGGATTCGAACCCGCAACCATTGGCTTCGCAGTCAGGTCACTAATCGCTCGGCCACCTGGCCGGCAAACTCAAACTATTCTATATTTACTCTTGAAAGATCTTTGTGATCATTAGTAAACTAAATAATTGTAAAATATAATTTTTTGCATCTTGCGTAAACATTTTTCGCTTTTTTAGTGTATTTCAAAATACTCAGAAAGTGAAATTAACATTGACGGGCCTAAACTTCCGACCGCTCCCCTGACCACATATGCCAGATTGCGGCTACCCCACTCTTCCCATATTTTGAGAGTCAGGAATCCAAAGTCCAAAAAAGGCATATTTGTGACTGATTTCGCAACCGAAAATATCGTATGCACTAATTTGCATATTTAAGGTTAGGTCTTTGAATCATAATACCTCCTTATTTGAATAGTCAACCATCTCTGTACATTTTGAGATGCATAGCCTTATAGTTTAGTAGGAGAATTGTTTTTCTTATCTTGTTTGATTACTGGTGGCCTCGATTTGGCGGTAAAAATATTCTGAAAATGTATTAGTTTTAAAATAAGATACGTACGAATTTGAAAGTGAAGGTATTTCTATATTTTTTTCAAAGTGCAGCTGGTTCAATATTCAAATATTTAATCTCTTTCTATTTTTATAATTTTTAATTTGCTTTTAGTTATTATGCACTATATAGTATGTGTTACGAAACAATATTCGAAATTTTTTTTTTTACGATTATTATTTCAGGTATCGAGACATGGAGAGGAAATAATTATTCTTCGAAACTGGTCTGACTGAAAATGAAATGTTTGCAACTGATTTAAAAAACAGAATACGCTTATATTAGCTAATACTTGTGATACTTTTTAAAAATGAATATATGTTTATGTTAGTACTATGAGTTTTTGTAGAATTTATGCTTTTGTTTTATGTGCTGTATTAATTATACTGAAAAAGAAGGAATGTTGTTATTTGTTCATAATTTACAATGTGTAAATATATGCCTAAAAGTGTGACTACATATGAACTCGTTGAAGAATTTTATAAATTTTTTTTGTGGAAAATACAAATAAAATTCTACAAAGCCTATTTGGATTTATCGGTCTCTGTTTTAAACCACCATCGATCTGTTAAATAACGAAAAACAATTTTAGTGTTCAGAAAAAGCAAGCCACTTTCAGTTATAGCAAATATCAGAAAGATATTTTATATGTTTTTCGTCTCGTAACTTGCAACTTCAAGGAAATATTTTAATTGCATTTTATTGAGATTCTGCACAATTGTCTTAATAAGCTAATCGGACAACAGAAAAATCATGAAAACCTTTAATATCGGCGAATCTATGCTGTTTTGAGGGTGTGGATTGGTCCCACTCACCGAGACGAACAATAACATGAGCCAATATGTTTACTTTATAATTCTGGATGATGTTGCATTTCAATCACATCTTATTGATGAATATGCTGTAGATTCCTCTATTTTTATGAATATGCTGTAGATTCCCTTATAACGGCAAAGTTAATCAGGCTCGGAGTATATGCGACTTGTTTCTTGAATAATGACCAACCTTGTTAAGTCACGATTGGCCTGCAAAATCACCTGTTTTAAATCTCATAATATTTTGTTGGACACTGAATAAAACAGCAAATTAGAATAACAGAAAATATGTCTGCTGTTGTAAAATACCGACATTACAGATCGCTTAGAAACAATATTTTTAGATCATCATAATTCCATTTTTAAGAATTGTCAGAATGATATAAGTACTCTGTTTTTATAAATTTATACAAAAAGGGCATTACATGTTGATTAGCCTAATTGCAGTACATTTTAATGTATAATATATGTTTTTGAAATGCTGTATGTTTTATTTTTAATAACTAAAATTGGAATAAATGTTATTGTTCTTGCTGTTTTTTCTTACACGTGTGATAATTTTATATTAATGATTCTTTTGATAGTTAAAGAGGTGAGCGGACGAAAGTTTGAAGTGAAATTTTAGTGAATTCGAATTCAATTCAAACATATTCAAAAGCTTTTAATACTTTAGACAATAGGAAATAAAGATAATGAATAAAGCTAAACAGCCTGCTGAAAAAAATGCATTGAAAATGAAATGATGCCATGAAAAATTGCACAAAATTTGTGCAGTTTTTCATGGGATCTAGTTTTACTCATATATGGCACAAATTTAACATTGGTCAAAGATTATACTTTGCCTTTATTTCTTGCCTAAATGATTTCAGTTATATTACCTAAATGACTTCAGTTCATTTTAAACTAGATGAGATTAAAATCGATTAATCATTAAATGTTTTGTAAATATTTATACAAGTATAAAGCTACATACAAGGATCTCAGATATGTATTAATCAGTAAATTTTTTTTATATAATGAACTAATACCTAATGTATTTTAAAATAATATATATTTGCTTTTCTTGTAATTTTTTACATGTATCAGGAGAAATATTATATTTTGTAATATGTATAGATACTTTTGATAATGTTTTTTAGTAAAATTATTTTTATAGAGGTTTTGTTTCGTTACTAGAAGGGTTGGTATTTATATCTTCAATTTATAAATAAATTCAACTTTCATAATTTTAGACGCACCTAAATTTTTTTTACTGTTTTAAATTTCTTTTCATACGCTTATTTTACATAAATGCCAACAATTTTTTTACATTTACCAATTTAAAATTCCTGCTTTCTTCGTATGAGCATCTTAAAGTTTATAGCTAAATACTTATCGCCCAGTCAAATCAAACTTTTGGCTCTAACTAATTCTCAGGAATTGGGAAATGATTTTATTTTATCCCATAAAAGACAAACATGAGTTTGTGACGGTTTCCGATGTAAGTTAAGCTTTGGAGAGCCAAAAAATTGTTACGAACTCAGCACTTTTTTGGTTTTAGCCATATCAGAAAAGTGCTTCATATGCAAAATTCAACAAACAACATTATAAAAAATCAATAAATTTAGCTTCGAATGATATTTTAAACATTAATTTTGGTTTAGAGGTTTTTATAATGATAAAATTATTTCAATTTTATGTGCCTTGAAAGCTGATTTGGATGCTTTTGAATTTTTGTAACTAAGAAGTGTGGCTCTCAAAAGTTTAGCACTCTTCAAAAACCGTCGCAAACTCTAATTATTCTTGTTTGGGACGCCTTAAGTAAAATAAAATGATTACCAGCTTTTTTGGGAATAAATTCGAAGTACGGCTTTTATTCGATCAAATTTCACTGGGATATTAGAATAAATAACGATTTTATAACCATTGTTGAACAGCTGACCCAATTTTTGAGTTTAAGACTACTAATGTTCTACTCCGTAGCCTTGTAATTTTGAACCCAATCCAGACGAGAAGGAACTCCCGAATCAAGTATTGGGTGAAATTCAGTCCTTCATGGAGGACTTTTTGATGGAACTAACCAGCATTTGCGTTACATGGAGAGGAAGATCACGAGAACCTCCCGTCAGCACTGTGGTGGGTGCAAGCCGGATACGGAATTTGTATCGACCAGCCATTGCCAGGATTCAAACCCGGTTCACTTCATTGGAAGGCGAACGCTATATCCCCTGAGCCATTGCGGCTCAAATAACGATTTTGTCATAAATGATTCCGCCTTTAATAACCCGACCAGATGGGCATCAAACAATGTAACACAATTCAGCAAAAATAATGACGTGACCTAAAAATGCACTAATTTAAGTTTCAATTTATTAAGCTGAGGGAATTCCGAAGGCAGTTTAATTGTATAAAATAAATAATACAATAATAACTAATAAACTGCATTATTTGCACTTTATAATCTATCGAATTTCACAATGTATTTGAACTTTATTTTTAACTTACTGTACAGTGCACAAAAAGAAAGTACCACCCGAAATGAATTTTGATTTAATGATCGGAATTTTGTGTACTAGGATTCAATCTTAATGGTTCGACCTAATGGGTGACCTTAAAAATGCTAATTAATTAATGCAGACTATATTTTGAGTTACAAAAACAGACTTTCTCTGTATAAACATACCTTTTTTTGACATATTTAGATTTTTGACCCTCAAAATATAAGGGTTGTCGAGATCTAGGAAATATAGTTCCAATAGTTTGATCAGAAGATATGTTCAAAGTTTGGACCTCTTGATGTTAATTTTACATATCTTGAGAATTTTCTAAGTGAATCGAAACATTTTTGCACACAATAATTAAATTCGTTTAACATAATTCCATGCGAAAAATAAAAATTTTAACAAATAATTTATTGTTCTATTTAGTAATAGTCGAAAATATTTTGAATTGTGAGGTACTGTGAATTGTTTACAGAATGCAATTTTATGAGGCAAAATACAAAATATGAACAAAATCGGTCGAATCCCTCCTGAGAAATCGAATTTTTAAGAAGTTATTGATTTAAAATTCGATTACTCGGGAACTATTTGACCGATTTCACTCACATTTTGTATTTTGCATTATGAAATTAACATTTTTTTAAATGAATTTTAAAAATTTGCATACCTTGGCAATTCAAATTTTTTTTCAATTATTGTTAAATAAGATAATAAAAAATCCTAAATAAATATTAAAAAATATTTTTATATGCATCTCTAAATTACATATTTATCTGCATTTTTAAATAAACAATAACTGTGTGCTTTATAAATGTGTGCAAGATTTTCTATTAACTTAAAAAATTCCCAAAATATGGCGAAATGACGTCCGGTGGTTTTGCGCTCCCGGACCACAGGCCTAATAACTTATATATTCTTATTATATAACACTTATATGTTCTTTGTTCTATCCTAGGGTCGGGTAAGGGTTATTCAACTATTCATCCCTTCAGTGGGTCGATAAAATGAGTACTAAGCATCCTTGAGGATTTAGCACTGGGGGTTTTCGCGTTCTGTTGACCACCGAAACATTTGCATCAAATACCTCCCCTGACCCAGAGCCAAGGTCAAAAAAATTGGGATGGGCACAATAGACCTTGACCCTCAATAATATAAATATGGCGAAATATACAAAATATAAGAGGCCCAAAATTTGGACCGCTTATTGCGGATACTCCTTTTATTTTGATGGCCCGAAATCCAAATTCGTCGAAAAAAAGGTACATTTATTCAGTGAAAATACGATTTTGTGTCTGTTTTTGTAACTTAAAACATCGCCCGTGTTAATTAATTAGCATATTTGAAGTCACCCCTTTGAACCATTAAGATAGAGTCGTATTATGTGAAAATCTAATCACTAGATCAAAAGTTATTAAGAATTATTTTTCGTTTTCCACCTGTATATTTAGTTTCTTTGAGTATCTTGGCTATTCCTGTCTGAGATGTGATACGTTAACATTATTAACTGAATGTTAATAATAGTTCCAGTTCTTATTAGTGAAGTAAATATCTAGTGAGGAACTTTTTCTGAGGAAATATTTGAAGTAAGAGTTTGTATAATCTGGAAATAATGAAGAAGACATGAAGGGTATGAACAAAAGACAGTTTAAAAAGGTAAACTTTCTAAATCTAAAAAATAGTTCTAAATAAAAAAAATTGAATTGCAAAGAATTCAGAATGGTTATCAATACGATATATTGTTAAGAATCGTTTACATTGAAATCAGAGTAAATTGTTAGCTTTAAAAAATGAATCAAGAATCGTGTTTGATAGTTCTTTGATTAGAACCTTTCCAAAACAATTTATATCACAAGCTACATCTATTAATCCTTTTGAGACTAAACTGTATTGAAAAAGCTTTGGAATAATTTACCTTATCTGAATTAAAATTTCATAAAATATTTTCGAATATTCGCAGAGACAATATCGACTCCTCCGAAAAAATGTCGACATAGAGTTATTTCGGTCTTTCACAGTAACTTATATATCTAAAAATAATGCCTTCGAGGAAAATGAAAGAGACGTGAAAGTTATGAACAAAAGACAGTTTAGGAAGGCAAACTTTCTAAATCCTAAACAATAATTTATTGAATTGTAAGAATTCAGAAAGGGTAAATGTAACTCTATGTATTGTCAAACATTGTTTACATTGATAACAGAGTAAACTGTTGGCTTTCAAAAATGAATCAAAAATCGTGTTTGATTGTTTTCTGATTAGAATCCTTCCAAACAATCTATTTGACAAGCTGTATCTATCAATCTTGATTTTGAGACTAAAATCTACTCAAAAAAGCTTCGGAATAAGCTACCAAAGGTCATATATTAAACTTACATTCCTTCGAACTTTTGACAACCCGCTATTACCTTGTATTCTACCATTATTTATGTGCGAATATTTATGACGCCCAAAGTTATGACTTGTAGATAAATATTGTATGCCTTTTCATTTTGTAAAAAAAAGGATAATAATGTGCTATTAACAAATGGATTTTATTTCCTTTAAAATTTTGGTTTGGTAACATCAATAATTTATGGCCGTTTGATTCTAAGCCTTTTAAAAATCCATTTCGTATGTTAATGTATCACGATATATAACTCAATTGGAGAGGCTATCGATTTGCTAATTTATTATTATTTATATTAATTATATGATCATGTTGGAATCGATATCTTGTTGTTCAAGGAAATACGTTATAAACTGGCTTTCGATAGTAGTTTTAGTTTATTATCACGAATCTTGTTCTAAAAATAAGTTTTGAATCCTAAAACCAGAACAAAATTCTTCGCTAAAAGCGAAAAAGTTTTAAGGAAGAGGGATAGAAATGACATTTTGAACATATCTAGTATTTTTTTTAATTGAAACTCGATCGTTTTAACTTTACTTTGAATGATTCATAGCTAATTTTTATTCATATTTTTTAAAACTTTTATCTACATTAGCCCTGTAATATGGCAAAACAATTCTTAAAATTGATTATTCAATCTATTGTTACTTTAAAAAGCTAATAAAATCAAAATGGATATAATTTTAATTTAAAAATGTTGTCTTAATAAATAATTTAACAATGTTTATATTAATAAAAGTTAAGGCATTATAATTATTAATTTAAGGCTAACAACTGAACTACATTCGAACTATAAATTCGAACTATTAAATTTGAAGACTATTTATAATTTTTATTCAGAAAGAAAAATATTATTATATTTATTAGTTGGAATTAGGTTTTTATCTTATAAATTTGACAAATTAATATTGCATGTCATTTCAGGAACAAGTAATATTAATCATGTAAGTTAAACATTAATTGAATTTCAAAAAGGACACATTTTACAACTGCTATAAATATGCTAATCAAAAATTTCAATAAAACGACTTTAAATGTCTTAATCGATCCTCGAGGTCAGTTGTTCTTTTAAGCTCATAATTAGTTAAGTGGCAATTGAAAAACAAATTAACGATTTACTTTTTCACCTTAAAAACCTCTTTTAGTTGGTAATCACTTCTGTTTTCAGTAATCAACTGCATACCAAAGTGTAGAGATTTTGAGTGAAAAACAAAGTAATCATTCCTGAAGTCTACATTAGTTTTATGTCAACAGTGATCTAGAATATAGCGTCAAGATAGTAAGTTAAAGTAGTGAAAAGTTGACTTTTTATTGATCGGTAAATCAGTTAAAAAAGATATCTATGAACTCATCCGATTGACGCAGAATAGCAGATGGTTTGATATAGCTGTTATTGGAAAATTGCACTAATGACTTAATTTAGAATATGAGATAACAGTTTGATGCTAATACGATGATGATAAACGATAATAGTTTGGTGCTAATTAATGGGCATGATTGTTTCTTGAATAATTTCAAAGAGCAAGTTTTCTATTTAAATATTTTCTTAAAGTAAATAGCAAAATTATTACCTATTTAAATTATTGCGGTACATTTTTTTACAAAGGAACTTCCAAATTACTTAACCATCACTATATCTGAATCCATTTCAAAAGTTAAATTGCAACATTCCTTTCTTGTCCATTGCAATTTTCGTAATTAGTAAATGAACATAAATCAGGCAAGAAATTACATTTGAACTGCGTGCACATTGATTTGAAAAACAGACGAACTTTTGGCAAACATAAAATTATTTTTGGTGAACCATCTGGTACACAAAGAATAGTGTTCATACAAATGCGTAACATGTTCCAAATTCTTCAAATGCATTAATATATAATTTTTTACTTTTCATTGTATTGAACACTTTGGTGTTTCTCTTACCTTTAAAGGCACTACAACTGTCACTTCCAATAAAAATATGTAGGCCTACACTGCCGTGCCACTTGTCCCATATAGCCTATTGCATGAGTCTGAATATAGACTTGCACGACGCATGATTGTAAAATGTGGCGTCTGCTGTAGCTAGTATACTGTATGGATTAAAAGACCTAGAAGTTTTGTTTTCACTTGATATCTTCGATGTCAGTGAGAAGTGGTTTTGCCCGTTGACCGTATTATCATGTATGTGGGAAAACGACTGTTCGACGATGTTCATTAACTGAGCAAGGAAAAAGAATCATCCAATCAGGATTCACTTGTTTTTATTTAATATTTTACTTGTTTTTAATTCGTCTTTGTAAAGAAATTGCTTGATTTTTTTAATAAGGAAAGCCAAGAGAAAAGTTTTAGTCTCTTCAATATACTGATTTTTCCCTCCACTGAGAGTATTTTTCCGAGAAAAGAATGAACTAACAATGCCAGGAGATTAAGAAATTTATTTGCTAGTCACATTTATGTGCAATCGCAACGTACTTTTAACATACATATGATTTTTTTTTATGAACTGAACGAATCACTTTCGAATTCTGGAATTAGTCTCGCGGATTTAAAAAAAAAAAAAATTAAATCTGCTTAATATAAAATAATATTTCACATCTGTTAAAAATTTACATTAAACTCCAAATAAATTTCTACATATGGATAAATGAGTATATTATGTGTTTCAGTTTCCTTTTATAAAATGCATGTTTTAAAAATGTTTGTTTGGTTCTTAAACTGAGGTATTTTAATGTGTGTTTTTTTAAACATTTTATGAGGAATCCATTTCTACCACTTCTTTTCTAAATAACAATAAGATGAACAATTATGGAGAGTATTAATTTACGAAATACATCAATTTAAGAAAAAAAGCTCTCTAAGATCACTCATGAGTTAAATAAGAAAAAAACATATATTATTTTTAATATCTAAAATTTTTCAAATTAACACTTAGTTATACTATTGTAAACACTCAGTTAAACTAAATTTTATTATTGTTCAAAATATTAATTCATCAATTGTAGAAGAAAATTCGCATGATGTCGAGTAACTAAAGGAATTGCTAGTAAGATGCTAATTTTTAATAGTTAAAGCTTTCAGATAATTATGAAAGACTACATTATTTTTAAACTATTGAAAATACTTAGTTGAGTTTCCAAAATACTAATTATTTAAATTTTAGAAAAGAATTCATGTACTGCAGAGGTCACTAAAGGAATTAACGTGAAAAACGAAATTTAAGTTCAGAGGGAAATGATGTTCATTTCTAATATCGAAAGTTTTCGGATAATTATAAAACACTTAGTTAAGATATTTAATGTATTCTTTTGATAACAAACATGACAGGTATTTAAAGTTTAAATTAAAAACAGCACGCCATTCAAAGTCAACGTAACAGTATGGATAATTGCGTGCCTATTTGATGTTTCAATTAAACATAATTGACCATGATGAAATGGCAGGGTTAATAATTTGTTTAACCTCTTCAGAAATGATTACCAATAAACCACTATCACGCATTCTTTCTTCTGAAATTACCTGTTAAAAATAAAGCTGCTTGGGAGGCGAATATGAAGGAAAAAAAATTCAAATTCCTTGCCACCCAGATGTTATGTCTTCGCTGTTAATCACACTTACGCCTACAATGATATAGAAAAACTTCACTGTTTGGAGCTTTAATTTTAATACTATTTTAATAAATATAATGCTTATTCAAATATAAATTTCAAAATGTTATATATTGTTTGGTTATTGTATACATAAAGCAAAATTATCCATTTTAACTAATCGTAAGTGTTAATAACTCGTGCACATTTCAACATTTAAAAATGGCACTTTCAGTGTTTGTAAATTATTATTACAATATTGCACAGAGGAACGAAAATCGATCTTCGCGGTCAAAAATGGAGAAAAGGAAATATTTTCAAGAGTTCCTTTTTTGAATTAAAATTTCTAAGGAATATAATTGTAAACTTTATTTCGCTATTAAATAAATAATACGTGCAATAAAATCCAGGTAAAATTAACCTAAAAATATTTAAAAATTAAACTATGTTTATCTTCATAAAGAATTCGTTATCAATTAATATTTATATGAAAATTAAATATAAATTTTATTAATATTGTAGTCATATACATGTTTCTAAATTATAGAACCAAACCTTATCTTTTGGACGGGCTACAGAAATAGCGCCACATTGCTTCGGTCAAATGAAAGTAATTTACATATCTTTTGACGCATGTACAGTCAGCAAAAAAAAAAAGATATCACCCTGAATAATTTTCGTTCTAATGATCAGATTTTCACGAACTAAGTGTCAATCTTAATGGTTCCTGAGGGTGACCTCAAATATGCTAATTAATTAGTGCTAACTATTAATTAAGTTACGAAATCAGAAACAAAAACGTCCTTTCTCTGAATAAACATATATTTTTTTTTTACATATTTGGATTCCTTATCTTCAAAATATAGGGGGTAGCCGCAATCTGGGAAATGTGGTCCCCATAGTTTGGTCAGGAGAGCGATTCAAAGTTTGGACCCCTTAATGTTAATTTCACTTTTTGCGTTTTCAGTCATATTTTAAAAACTAATGAAGCAATTCAAAAAAATATTGCACCAACTCATAAAACGCATTTACCCAAAGATAATTTCATGAAAAAATAATTTTTAATAATTATTAATTATTTTTTATTATTTAATTAAAGAGAGGATGAAAAAATTTCGAATTATAAGGTATGGATTTTTTTATACCATATTAATCTACATGCTTTTCAATTGAAAATCTAAAGTTTCAACTGTTTTTATTTATTAGAAGATGAGAAAAATTAAAATTAATTATTTAAAAAAAAAATAATTTGGCGACAATGAAAAAATGATTAAATGGGGCGATTAATATTAAAATGTGATAAACTTACGAAGAACTTGATTTAGCGCGCGTGGCGTAAAATTTCATTCATATTTTTTTCGCTAATAATCGTTTGCTAATCTTTTTATTTTTATTTTTTTAAACTATAAAATACAATGTTTCTTTTTTAGTCCACTAAAAATCTATTTGAAATTAAGTAAAGAAATTTGAATAAAACATTTTATTGAATAAAAAACATTTTATTCAACGAATGTCTAGTTTTATAAAAGCATGCTTTTGATAGAATATGATTATACACCAGATTTTGCTTATTTAATGTGATTATTTTTTAGTTTTTTTTTTCTCAATAACTGATACAATTACAATAATATACATACGTATGAATAGATTTGGAATAAAATATTTATCAGTTTCTTGTATACTACGTATTTTTATGAATATTAATAAAAATACGTAGTAAACATATTTAAGCTTATCTCACATCATCGCAAATTTCTCAACATCTTATATATCGTGCTAATCTTAAAAGTAATTTTTTAATCACCTGTCCGGAAGCGTTTCGCAGAACTATTTTACCAACTATTTAATTAAATTTTAGCATTTTTAAAAATTTTATTCTTTACCCTACTACATTTATTATTTCTTCATTAATATACTAATCAATTTTTTTAGTACTTTAATTTTTTTTAAGTTCCTAAGAATAAAGCCTTGTTAAGAAATTAAAAACACTCCGCTGTTTAAAATTATTTAATGCAAAACAGCTGATTATTTTTTTCGAAAAAAGAATATAAATCATTGATTGTCTTTTTTCTTTTGTTTCTTGTGACTTCAACATAGATTATCTAAAATAGTGTCCATGTTTTATAAGTCACTACAAAGAGTATAAAGATACCGAACATAAAAAGCTGTCAAATACGTAGCCAAAACTTTTAAGCGTCTTAAAATATCTCAGTATCTTAAATGATTCTTTCTTTATGATTCCATCTAGATTTTTTTCCGGATAATATACTAAACTATTTTGTTCAATTTTTTACTTTAGCACGATTCCCAAGATATTATTGTAGTATAATTTGTTATCAGGAACAATGCCTTATTTTGTTTAGCAGGAAACACTAAAAATTGAAATTTGTAAAAAGTTTCCGAAGCCGTGCGAATTTTAGAATCATCTGATTTAAAAAAATGCAATACGTACTTTAAAAAATACGTAAATTTCCGAACTTATTTTGATTAAAAATAAAAAAATAATAAAAAACGTGGCAAGAAGGCTAACATACTTTTTACAGAACTGTGAAAACCAGTTTTTCCTATATTTCGTCAAAAGAGGATAAGAATGATATTGCTCCAAGGGACCTTCTCAATAATTTCGCTATTTCCAGAATGAAATCTGTTTGATCGAAACATATTTCCTTGAAAATAAAAACGGGAAAAAATTAACTTTTATTATTTCTCTAAGCTTATTCCATTCATTTAATGATAGCGGAATCAAGGTTAAGGATATGCGATGGAAGCCCCGTTTACTATTATACTATAAATGCGTTAAATCATGTTGCTTGAATAATTTATTTTAAGCTTATTATTTAATAATTTTAAGCAAATAAGGGTGTAAAAATAAACTCGATCAAAATACTCCGAAAGTATACCCTAAAATATCTGTAGAATAAACTTTGAAATCTATATATACAAAATACCTTTTCAAACAACTTCGAGTAGGACGGAAACGCTAACTTGTTTAAAATAGTTGTCCTTGTAACTATTTAATTTCGATTTCTGGTGCTAGGGGACATTACATTTTCACATTCGACTTTTGAAATTTCAATTGTAAACGGAATTTTTTTTATGTCCTTAAATTAAAATGTTAAGGCTTGCAGCAAAAAAAATTGTACTGCATTGATTTTTTTACAAAATAGCGAATTATTATTTTTTTAATCTAAGAACCTGTGCCTATAACTTAAGTAAAACTTATTTTAATATCGAGTGAAATAATTTAATATATTGTGTAACTAAATAGATAATCCCAAGAAATTGAATTGAAAATATAAAAACTTCATTGATTTAAAAATTAATGGATGATGATAAAAATAGACATGTTTTGAGCACAATAATAAAAGTCACAAGTTATTCAAGCTTGACAAGTTTTGAGAATGGGTGAATATAATTTAACGCTCGAAACATGTCGAATTTTACTTCCCTCTTCATATTTTTTGAAGCCAGTTGAGTTTTTATCATCAATTATACTGTTTTACATTTGGGTCTTGATCATTATTTTGATAAGGATTTTACACTCGTTAAAGTAAAAATATGCATTTTCATATTTCAACAGGAATTATGTGGTCTTTAAAAAAATAAGAACATCAATATTGTAAAAGTTATATTTAACTTGGTTTAAAATTAAAATTTTGAGACAAGATATTTTGAGTTAATGAAATTAAATATTTTATCTTTTAAGTTTTCGTGCCCCCCTTTCAGTATCTTAAGGACCTTACAAGCTCTGTTTAAAAAGAGAGTATCATATCAGATATATATAAGAAAACAAAAATAATCATAGTATCAGTATTTGGTGGTAAATGTAGCTTATCGTAATTGAAGAATATGCTGTGCGATATTTTATGGTGAATTTGCGAACTTAAGTTTCTAAATGTATCGAAGCATAAGGATGCTATTTGCTAATTATCTTTATCCAAAGAAAACCTTGTTATCTAAATATCTAGCAGAATGAAGCGATTTTTGAAACAATGAATCATACTATATGCAACATATTATTTCAATATCTTATTCTTAAACATAACCTATTTCAATGCTTTTAAAATACCACTAAACATTCAGCAATTCCTTGAGTTATAGGAAAAAGAAATATCGTAAATTATAGAAAAACTTGTGAATGCCCATTAGAATTACTATACAATCAGTATACATTTTATTTTTCAAGCACTTTTTTTTCTTCAAACTTTCTTGCCTAGAAGACTTGATTAAAGCTGTAAAAGTGATTATCCCTAAAATTTTGTATTTAGCCATAATAAGTTATGTTAATTTGATTTTAGTATGAAATCCTCGAATAAATATAGCAGAAACAACATAATCTAAATAATATCAGATAAAATGTTCATGTATTTAAATTCTAAAACTTAGAAAATCATAAATAATTTATAATCGATTCTAATTTTCTTTTCAAGGGAGATTAAAATAAAAAAAAACTTTGCTTTTTGGACAGAAATCAGCTTAAATATTGTCAATTGTCTAGAAACTTCAAGATATTTTCTATTAACTATTAATTAAACCTCTCTGAGTAATCACAGAACATTATTTCAAATTTTTTTCCAGTCAGAGCTTGGTTGCTTAGCAACCTAGTAAAATTAAGCATTCTTCTTTTGAATTAGTCAATGGGTTATCTTAAAATATTCATTTGCGCTGGCGACTTTTTTTGGCGGTTTTCTGGACCATCGCCAAATATATAAACCTTTGTTGCGACCCTATTTACCACCCATTTTTTTCAAAATTTTGTCTACCCCCCCTAATCCAAGTATCTGGATTCCTAATATGTAAAAAAAAATATATGTTTATTCAGAGAAAGGACGTTTTTGTGTCTGATTTCGTAACTTAATTAATAGTTAGCACTAATTAATTAGCATATTTGAGGTCACCCTCAGGAACCATTAAGATTGACACTTAGTTCGTGAAAATCTGATCATTAGAACGAAAATTATTCAGGGTGATATCTTTTTTTTTTGCTGACTGTACTTTGAGTGTAAAAAACATAGTTGCTAATATTTGCTTATTTAGATGAAATATCAATTTCATAATTCAAACCAATTTTATAGCGAAAATTTTTTGATACTCACAAAATGTTACATTTCTGTTTGAATCCTCATTTTCTCTTTTTATGTTACTCATATAAATGGAGATTATACGGATTGTAAATTACAAAGTAAGCATTTTTTGGCACACTTGGTATAATATAAAAGTGTATTTTTCCGTAATAAAATATGGTATTATTATTTTGCTAGACTTTTTAACACTTGTATTGAAGATGACATCAAAAATTGCCATGTATTGAAGATGACATCAAAAATTGCCATGTATTGAAGATGACATCAAAAATTGCCATGCATTGAAGATGACATCAAAAATTGCTATGCATTGAAGATGGCATCAAAAATTGCCATGTATTGAAGATGACATCAAAAATTGCCAACTGGAATCAAAGATATGAAAACAAACAATGACACGTTGATTGAAACAATTTATAACATCGAAACTTTAAATAGCAAACAAAAGTCAGAAATTAGAAGAATCTGAGCAATATTTAAAAATAGATAAAAAAACAAAAATCGTAGACACATGAAAGATATATATTTTTTTTTTACAAAATAACAAAGACCGTCTTGACACATAGTTAAGATTTTATACATTATAACAAAAAGATAATTCATATATGGTTTGTTAATTTCATATTATTTATCTGAAAATGCAAATTCAATTTTATCTAATTTTTTTGATAGAAACTCTTTCAAACTAGCATCAAATCCTACAAAACGCGGAAGGCTTCAAATGAATTATGCATCAAGTAACGAACGCACAAAAAGGCGCTAAGTTCAAAAATTGAGCATAGAAGCAGTACCACAATAAATGATGGATTCAAGTGAAATAAATTATTGTTCTGGAAGTAAAACAAAAATAGAAAAATTTATTGTAGCCACTAGTTCTAGAAATCGTTAAAAAAAAGAACGAGTGAAAAAAAGAATTTTTCTCATAGGATTTGTATAACGCATTCTTACTATAAGAACTGTTATTAATTGAACATTTTCTAGTTTGAACTCTACCATTTCTGAATAGAAAATGATTATATACTATATGGTTATAATAGAGTTTGTACGAAACCGTGAGACTAATACATAAGAATAAATACATGGTGTTCCTTTCGCTTTACTTAACAACTCTTTTTATTGTTACACATACACACAAAAAAATTAACCAGTGCAAGTACTGTAGACGTTAAACAAATTTATTCACAATTCAATAATTAAAATATAATACTTAATAATATTTCAAAAGATAATGAGCAACGCTATGTGTTTCGACACTTATACTTTAAGAAAATTGGTATATATGGCAGCATTAGAAAAAAAGTTCGGAGATTTGTTCCGAGGGGAATAAAAATCGTTATAGGAGCCTGCACGGATTTCAAACTTACAATCATAGTTTTTTTTAAAGCCGAACATATATATTACATATATTAAAGTAACATTATATTAAAATATATTACATATATATGTGGTTAAAATATATTACATGCTAATTTAAAACAAAAACATTTTATATCTTCAAGAGCATTTTGGTTATTAATTATAGAAAACTTGACCGCTTTTCTTCTCCAGTGATTTCAATAACAGCTTCCGCTGTATCTACATTAGAGTTCTGCTCTTTCGCACAAGCTGAGTCATCATCATCATCAATTTCGGTGCTGCTTATTGATTCAGTTTTTTCAGCTTTCAAATCACCCTCGTTATGCTCAGCTGATATGGACCTTTTCAACTCTAACAGCATTCGATTTGCATCTTCCACGAGATCATGAACCGCATCCAGGCGCTTTCTAGTACTAGCTTCGTCTTGGTGCACTTCAATACTGGCTGCAGACGTAGCTCGCGAAGTCTCTTCAACGATGGAGGGCATCAAATTATCTGGTTCGATGTCACTTTCCATTGAATTATCTGTGTTTTCAACATCTGCCGAACCATCAGCCTCTGCTGGGACACTTATAGACCTTGTTATCGCGATACTAATTTCATCTGGGTTGTGTTGCGTTTCTACTTTTTCGGTATTTCTTTGTTTCTCTTCGTTTTGCAGACAATTTGGTTTTTTACGATCTAATACAATGCTATCTGAATAGACGGGCGCACTCACAGGTCTTTTCTGATTTACATATGTATTGACCGCGTTGTTTAAACTTGTTGTTTTTGTAGCACCTGTGGCATTGCGGTAAGTGATATTGCCGCTAGAAGATGAATCGAATGCCTGGTTAACGATTCCTTTGATGCTTGTTTCGTTTTTTATACTCCTTCGCGTTGATTTCTTTTTTCGGCTTTGGCTGAGTTTAGTACTCATTATTCGTTGCAAAAGAGAAGGTCTACCTCTAGGTCTTTTAACTGACTCACTTGAGTATACGTTACACTCTTCATCTTCTTCGAATAAAGAATCCATGGGAAGATATTCGGCATCATCAACACTAAAACAAAAGCACACTAATCAAATAGACAATAAGAATAGAAACAAGCGTTCTGAAATTAAATTCCAAATAATTATAAGCAATTAATCGACTCGAAAAAATATTTTAAAATTAAATTATTTTCACTGATTTAATATTTGTAAATATTTATCCCCCTCGTAACTGATCAAAACGTTCCTACGTGGGACTACTTGAAATATTATAAATCTAAATACTATAAATTTAATTTTATAAAATCATTCCTAGTGTTTTTATATTTATACTTATTTTGTTTGAATTAATATATAAAGTGAAATACTACGCGATTTATATTTTATTAAACTATTTGAACATATCTCAAAGGGATACGACATATTTTACTATTTTAAAAGTTTATAAATAAGTAACGTAATCATATGTTGTGTACAATGTAATTTTGGCCAAGGTAGATGAACGAGTTTAATCATTCAAGTATTGCTAATACACAGAAAAAAAAAATTTTTATTATTTTTTTGAAAAAAAAAATAGTTTTATGTATAATAAAGTATAAGATTTATTATATAAACAATGCGTCTTTTAAATTTTTTTTCAAACAAAATTTTTTTAGGTGGTTTTCGGTATGCGTAACGACGATGATAAGATAGAAAAATTCTTAAAATATATCTGAAATCTTATTAAAATTATTTTTTTAATTTAGAATTGTTTTAATTTTTATATACTACCACTTCTCATTATTGATTCTTTTAAACTAGCTCATTCCATTTGTAATAGACAAAAATAAAAAACTCTCGTAGCTGTCATGTCACATGATAAGGACTGAAATAATTTTTTAAAAAATTTTGGAGCAAATCTTTAATGTGAAGACCATTTCGTAATTTGACTCGATTTAACAAAATGGTGTAACTAGAAAAGGTGGCTCATATGCTCTTAACATTTATAACTTTTTTAACTATCATTTTTCTTAATTTTGATGTCATTAGAAAGGAAAAATTGAGAACTATGTAATAAAACTATTAAAGTCTAGGGAATATTTATAAATATTAAAAAAAAATTGTGTTGAAATCAATTTTGGAGGGATTTTTTTTTTTTTTTTTTTTTTTTTTGCCCAATTAGAAGATATTTTTACAGTCACATTACCATCGTAATTTTTTTACATAATTATAATTTCGTATTTTTCAACACAAATGAAAAGCTTTTTTTGTTTTTTGTCATTAAAAAAAGTGGTTTTCAGATTTTTATCTATGGTACAATAACTAAGCTTCATGAACAACAGTTAAATTATTGTTCCTTTCATGTTGTGGGAAGCAATTTTGGTACCTTACAAAATTTTGAAGGGTGACTCTGAGATTTATATAATTTAAATAAACAGAGTAGAACTTAAATAAAAACCAAACAAAATTTCAAAAATATGTATGTCAGCCGAAACAGTACTTCTTCGGGGAACACACTGCCTTGTGAAACATGCTGGAGCCTTTCTGTACTCAATGGTTCAACCAAAATCTGACTGCGCCCTGAGGCCTCATAATGAAAGACAAAATAAGAATAAACACATAATACCTCAAAAATTCAAAGATTAAAATAAAAATCCAGAGAAACTTATGAGATTTATATTTAATGATTCTTAATATATTTAAAGATGATTGGTTAGTATAGGCACATCTGAAGGCATTATTCTTAACACCTTGTGAGCATTATATAAAGCACCTAATTCCGAAAACCTCTCTCATAACAAAAATACACCGTTCTTGATTGAAAGTTCATTTCCAGATAAGAAAAAAATAACATTTCTAAGAAATAATTATCAACAAAAGAATGTCCCTATAATATATATGGATAGTTTGAACTAAATGAGGAGGAAAAAGTGTTCTTAAAAGTGTTAAAAAAGAAAAAGGTTTTTCTTTTTTTATCGTTCAATTGTGCCATCTTTAGGGATCTTGCAATACTTTCCATAAATATTTTATTATAAAAAGCGAAGCGCTTCAGTCTTGAGTGGATTCTGGAACATATAGAAAAACTGCAACATTAATAACAGGCCATAAAGCATTTTCATCTTCCCCTACCTAATTCCTGTGTGCCTAAACACTCGACTACGAACATTATAACAAAAATATCTTACATTTAAATGTTATGTATCAAAATAAATAATCTTTCTTTCATGAAATTGATTCAAATGTGATAAATTTTCCCTAATAGAATAGGATGCGTGAAATTGGATGTCGAAGCTCGCCTCAATAGTTGTAAAACTTAGTATTTTATTGGTTTGTGAACACTTTTCGGTCTTAAAACTCGATTTTTGTACTTAAGACGCAGATCTCAACAATCAGATGTAATTTAGTTCAAAAAAAAGTAAAAAGTATAGCATACTTTAAATAGTAAGCAGAACCCAACTGCGGTTGACTATAAAATGCAGATTCTTTGGTTTGCGGAAGAACTGGTTCTATTTCATCCCAAAAGTAGTCTTTATCAACTTTTGGATGCTTCATACGCAAATGATCCACTGTAATATAAGAAAGCTGCGGACGGAGAATATAAATAAATATATATAAAAACAGTTATTGAACTCAAAATACAATGATCAGAAACAAATTCATTTAAAATTACTGAAGTCAGATCATAATTTGATGTTAGTAACCAAAAACCTATCGACATCAAAGTAGTTCAAACAAGGTTAGCGAATTCCTTTCAATCCTGCGGCTTTGTCCACATCAGAGTGGGAACCCAAGGATTTTGCTCGAGTGAATACTTATGAAGATATTATCTGATAGTAAGCTTCATTCGCTTCAAAAATATAGAAACATGAAATAACAGTTGACATTATTCAAGAGCTTCAAAAATAATTTGAGATAAAAACGTTAAGTTGCCAACGAAAACTAGAAAAACCACAGTGGCCGAGAGGTAGATCAGAGTTAAATGCATTTCCACCAGTAAAGGGAGACGGGAAGGAACTTATGTTGTTAACAAGGGAATCAGCATTCAAAGAGTCTTCCATATTTGTTCTAAACTTTACTTTTATGTTCACGTCGGGAAAGTCTTGAAAATGAACGCCTATTTTTGAAGCGCTCGAAACATGACGACTGTAATTTCGTATTTATATATTTTTGAAGCGAATGAAGTTTGAATCAGGTAATACCTTACCACTTCAGTTTCTTGGAATTATTTATTTAATACTTAAAATATATCTCGTAAACTTGTGAAGGTTCAACAAAAAATTATGTAGTTTAAATTTTCATAATAGTGGGTCGGTGTAATATAAACAATTAAGTGAATTTCTTTCGCAAATTAATAATTAATCTTGACCCCAACCGTGTTTCATTCATTTTTATGCATATCGTCTACATATAAGCAATATATATTTTATGCATATCGTCGGAGGGTAGATCACATTTTGGTCACGAGTAAAAATGGTAAAAAATGGTAAAGTGAACATGGAGGAGGCTTCCTCATTCTAAAAATGAAAATAAACAGTGTTTTTAAACCATTTTTCATAAACTTGATCAAACTGTAATGCATGCACTGATGACCCAGACACGCGTTTCGAAACGAACAAACCGTTCTTAATCAGGCAGTTAACCATGGTAGGTAGGATATCGTGAGAGAAAATGGTCGGTAAAGAATGAGTGTAAAAATTTTCAAGCAAGAACGGGAAAAAGAAAAGACGTGAAACGAATAAAAAGCAAAGACACTAGAAAAATAGAGGGAAAACGGAGAGAAAGGTTGATTGAAAAATAAGAAGAATGCACAAGTTGGAAATAAAATCATTTAAACAAGTTTACACACGTTGAACTAAGAGTCAGTTTCGTCTCAGTTAATATTAATTGGCACCTTTTCAAGAAAATCAAGTTTCCAGTTATAAATGAAAAACAATCTTTGCATACTGAAATTTAAAAGCATAGCGTATGTCTTAAGAATGTTTGGCAATGAAGGATTTGAAGTCGGTTAGTTAAGTTACCTAACATATCAATGATTTTTAGTTTTTGATCCACTTGTCGTCCTTTCTTTTTCTCTGCGTTTTTCTTCCGCGAAGCGGGTTTGCGGCTTTCCGTGGCCACTGCGCAAATCATCATCCCCTACACTCCGGAGGTCCGAAGGACCCCCTTGGATACGGAAACCACACAGCCGTCACCCAGAAGACGTGTGTGCGGTCCCGCGCACCTAGCTTGTCTGTTTAAGCTTGCTGAAAAGAAAGGGGTTAGGACATAGGAAAACAATTAAAAATTGAAGAAATGACATAAAATATTTAAAAAGAAAGTTACAAATTTAAATAAGAAATTACATTTAGGGGGAACAGCTTCACCTAGATTACTTAAGCACGTTTGAGTAGAAATAGTGAATTAAATAAAAAATGCTCTGTGATAAACGGTAAGGAAAGGGAGGAAACTCTTTGGAATTATCAGTGTTGCGGTTAGATTTACAATATGTTTATAGTTACAGTGCATAATATATTACGAATTATTACAGTAATTGATAGGGTTACACATGAACAATACAATATGGTTACAGATGGTTACCAGGAAACGGATATTACGGTTGTTAGCAGTGTAACATTGATGGGGATCCACTTATTTTATACTTTTCCCTGTTTATATATATATATATATATATATATATATATATATATATATATATATATATATATATATATATATATATATATATATATATATATATATATATATATATATATATATCTTTAAACAGCCGACCCAACTCTGAGTTTACGACTACCAATGTTCAACTCTGAATCCTTGTAATTTTGATTCCAATCCAGAAAACAAGGGAACTCCTGGATCAGTACCCCCAGAAGTATTGATTTGTTATGGGAACCTTGAAGGACTTTACGACTCGACAGATTTAACGTGCATTAGTAACCATTTACAACACGGAGAGTCTTCGCCCGGTGGGGATCGAGCCCACGAACTCTTGGACATGGGCCCAGTGCCCTACCAACCAGGCTATCCCGGCCCCTTCTTCCTGTGTTTTATTTTATTTTATAACCGTCGTTGAACAGCCGACCCAATTTCATGGGTTTACGACTACTAATGTTCAACTCCGTAGCCTTGTAATTTTGAACCAATCCGGAAGACAAGGGAACTCCTGGATCGAGTATTGGGAGCCACTTATTCTTTGCCGTCCATTTTCGCTCATTGTCACCCGAGGAGGCAAGGGACGGCATTTCTGAAACTCGCAGATGTGTTTATTCAGTAATATAGTGTCAAAAAGTATTTACATGTAAAAGTTGTTGCTGATAGCCCTGATATTTTTGTGATACTGATTTATTATAATACGCAAAATATTTGCTGGCATTTGTGTACATTCATGACCTGATATTAAATCAAGTCAAGATGGCCTTCTTCAAAAATGGCACAAAGTTAATTCTATTTTCTCGTGTATTAACCGTTTGCGACACATCAAGCTTCTCATTAGGTAAAAATAAATCGTCATTTTCGGAAATGTGAGAAATTCCGCATTTCCGATCTTCTGTATAGATCAGACACTGCGAACAGAAAACTCACATATACTAGTAAGCTTTTAGTATCTTTATAAGAACTGTATAGATCTTTTGTATTGTACAAATCTAAAAGAAAATACTCTCAACCTACTACTATATAATAATAGACTCTACTTAAAAAAAAATAACAAGTCTTTCAAAAGTAATCTAATTATTTTGAAAGATTGCAACTGTTCATTATTTTCTTCGCGCACATATAAATTGCCTCTGTTAGAAAACTATGAACAACTAATATTAATTATATTATCTGAGAAAAGTAAACCACCTACAGCTCATCAATTGCTTAATTAGCTCAGCATCAGAGCATGTTTCGCTGCACTTTCAAACTCACACGAACAAGACATAAAAGTTTAAGAAAGGAGAAAATAAAAATATAATCTTACATGAACACCTCTGTCAAGACACCAGTTTAATTCAAAATCGTCATCATCTTCACCGTATGGATTCAAAATTTGTTCAGCCACCTGTAAAGTTGATTTATACTGTACTATTTATTGAATAAAGTTCTTCGTAGATATTGCAACTATTATATAAAAAATGAAATAATAATTTAACAAGAATAATTTAATGATACACAGAGTTCTGTTAACACCACTCTTAATATAAATTTCCAGAAACTTTTTTTTAATGTTATAATAGGCAAAAAAATAAATAAATAAACGATATAAGCAATTAAAAAGCAAAAACACTAATAATAGTACAAAGTTTTCCTAATCCGTTGATCTTACAACTTCCTTAAAAGGTGTTACTGAGAGTCGAACATGCAGTCCAAAACAAATAAGAAATATCTCCGGGAGTGGAGGGATATAAGAACTATGAGCATCTTTCAGGGCGGAACAATTCCATAGATGCTCGCCATTCATATCTATATGTTCCTTACACAAAATGCAGTCAGGAGAGTCAACAAGTAGAATACGGTGCAACTGTGCCTGAAGGTAGTCATGTCTAGTGAGCAAATGGAAGGATGATTTACAGAATTGTAGAAACTTGTCCTTACTACTTTGAACACTAGATAACTATGTAATTAGTGCAATAATAGTTTATGAGGGTGTGTTTGGATTGTTAGTGATAAATGTAATGGAAAAAAAAGAAAGTTATTGCGCTGCGATAATAAATAGGTCTATAATAGTCAGATATAATTTATTACATTTAATAGTTCTCAAACGTATTTCTTTATAATGTAGGAAACCATACCTACTCACCTTTAGCCACCCAAAATAAAAAAAGAATTGTAGTAGTGTAAAAAATGGAATGTAGAGATCAACTTCATGGTTTGGGTATCCTTTAGATGGGTCCAAGTATTGGCTTCCAATGACCAAAGCAAGTGAATATGTATAAATTGCGATTGTTACCACCTGCAAAATTAAAATTTTATTTGTAAATAATCATTATGCAATATCTAAAGAACATCACCAATAATTCGATATTAATCTTTCGTCGCCAATTGGCAGTCTAACTCAGATGAAGCGGAAGGTGTCGTGAGGCACATACCTCGACAAAAACAGTTGCATTGAAGAATATCATTGACGTACCTCAAAACAATGCTAATTATACCATTGATAATATTATGAATAAGTTTTCTTAAAATCTAGGTTCACTTCTTGCAGTAAGACCCTGGGACATTGATGCCATTAGTCTTTTCAAGTAACTAATGACCCATGAAAAAAAACTACTAGGACATATATATCCCAAGTTGGAAAAGTAATATTTTTTTACGATAAGCTGTCATAATCATGCAAATTATAATTTAATAGAACATGAGAGAATTAAGGTAATATTTATATTATGGCACTCCCTTTTTCTTAGCTCTATTTCAGTTAATTTTTTCACAAAATGATGCTTCAATCTTCACAAATAAGCGATTTCTTCATGACTATACCGCCATGCTAGCTTTACAAATGCTGTCAGCCATCCAAATAAAAAAAGAACATTCGAAAGACTTTAATGTGCAAATCTAATGTTAAATGGAATCTATTTACCCTGGCAGTCCACTTAAAACATATATGGTCCATAAGATGCGAAAGAATTAAATCACTAATCAATTCTGACACTACACGCATTTAAAAATTACCAAAGTTCAGACCCAGCCCATGGAAGGATGTGTAAAATTTGAGACAGAAGCCTCGAATAAGGTCTTTGAATATGAAGCAAGAGAAGGATATATTTGAGCAACACTAGTTTAAATAATTGCCTCATTTCTGCAAAAAAATCAAATTTTAAATATGAAGTAGATATTAAAAAAAGGACCTTAACAATACAATGAGCCAAAGAATCCTACTTTATTGAAAATCTTTGTAAATAGCTGGAAATAAAATGTAAATATTATACCAAAAAGTTAGATGGCTGGTTACGTAGCGTATAGGTGGAACTCGACGTGCAGATTAACCGATTTTTGAAAAATTATTTTATTATTTAGAAGAATTACTTTATTATTAATTACTTAGGCGATTTCTCCGCTATTAAAAAAAAGCATTTTTCTCAATGGTCATGCTGGTAGCGGAGTGTACATCGGGACTCCAGATGATAAATTTTCTCTCTGTCTGGAATTTTTATTTATGCACAATGACCTTTTTTATGCACAATCACTGATAGCCGCAACTCCCTGCAATATCTCAACAACTGGACCCGTATTGGCGACAAAACCATATTAAACAAACTAAAACTCTTGTCCCTTCAGCATAATATTCACCTGCAGTGGATTCCTTCTCACTTTGATCTCTATGGAAACGACTTAGCGGACAGCCTGGTTAAAGAGGGTTGCAGCCAACCGCACTCTACCTTTTCTGATCTCACCTATCTTGAACTTTACTCCCTGAAGAAATCCCAGCTTCTCAGAGGCTGGTTACTTCCCCCCACCCACCATTGGTACAAAGGAAATAAGCCTGGAGTTTCTTTGACTCTTTCCTTTGAAAGGAGAGTCTGCACCACCCTCTCCCGCCTAGCTACAGGCCATCTAATAGGTTTACTATTTTCTGAAGGAACTAAAACCTATCCCCTCTGCCCTAAATACCATCTACACCGGGCTTCCGCCGATCATATCCTGGACTGTCTTGGTCTTCTCTGGGAAGACATCTACTCTACTCCTCTTTTGTATTTCGATTTCATTCGAGTCAACGGGTTCATGTATCTAATCTGACTTCGTCAAGCCAGATGAGGATAAGCAACAACAACACTGCTGACGCTAATTTATTTAAAAGCAAACGCTAATGTGTAACTCTAAAAAAAAGTCTCAATTTTAATCCGTTGTTCGGAAAATACATTTCCATCTTCGGTCTAATTCATTCATTAAACATTTATAATTCAAATATGGAGAATAATCGGGTCAAAAAATTATTTTAATGGAATAAAGGAAATTGAAAAATGCCTGTGTGTATATCAAATGCTTGTGTGTATATAACTTACCTGTGTGTATATCAACGGAACACTGATCCAATCATAACCAAACATAATAGCACAGGATGTTCTAAAATCCAGTATTTCCTGAAAATTGAGCAATACAAATTATTCAAATCAATATACTGATTGACAATTGTATTTAAAAGAGTTAGGCGAACTATTCTGCTAAATAAATTATGCTGCGCAGGAATTAAGTGTATCGGTTCTATAAATAAACACGGTAACGTAATCGCATTACGTAGATCGATAATATGCAGTTATATCATTACGAAGACTAACAGTCCCATACGTAAACAAACAGTTCGCTGGTTTAACACGTTCACGCCGGCGTGACCCACCGGTGGCCCACGCTAGATTGTCTCATCGGGCGGCGCACCGGAGTTAAAACTGATAACAAATAAATTTCATTTTTTAGTTTTTTTCCGGGAATAATAAAAATCCATAACTACCAATTGTTTTTAACGGATGCCATTTTTATATTGAATTGCTTCTTCGCCGCGATAAATTTCCTTACAGTGAATTGTTATTGTTGAGAATAGATTAACTCCTCCCAAATATTATCTAATATTGAAATAGTTCTTCTGCCAGTATTTTCTCTTTTCCGTCCCACTTTCAGGCCTGAACACCCGGCGTGAACGTGTTAACGCGTAGATATAGAGTTACTAAAAAGAAAAGTCAGCATGCAATGGCTTGATGTTTCTATGATGACAGAAATTCTCGTCTCTGCTGCTTTGCTAACATATTTTAAACGGCAAAACTTTAATGCTAAAATATGAAATAAACAAAATATAGCGGTCACAAAACAGAATATACGTTGCTTTTTATACAATTATAGTTTGAAAACTGCTTATTATTTATTTTACAAAATGCTGAATCTCAAAACATAATTCAAAAATTTGAAAACAAAAATGTCACAACTGATGATTACGAAGTACTTACTTAGTGGTTAAGTATAATGAAAATTAATTAAATGGTTTCAAACGTTTAATAAAAATACATCATCGTCATCCCAATAACTAAAACATTTACAAAAATTAAATAAACTTTTATTGTTATTTTTTATTTTTAACAAATTTTAAGTTGACAAAAATAAAAAACTGTCTTATTTTTTTCCATATTATTATTTAAAATTCATGTGTTATTTCATAACACCATTTATACGTTAGGTTTTGTTCTTATGAAAGCTGTTACGGTATTGGAACTAAATTCTTTTGCTTATATAACTAATTGAAGTGAGTTTTTATTTCATTTTTAGTTTGTATATGTTTCTCTTTACCATATTATTTCAATGTTTTGATTTTAAAAAAACGTATATACAATAACAAATAGCTTAAATACCGAGTCCATGTTTATTAAAAGTGTATGAATTTTTAGATTCATAATAAATTCGTTGAATTGTGTTTGTAGAATAGATAAGGATATAGAATTAAAACAGAATTAAATGTAATAAAAATAGTGATATGGAATTAAAGCAGAATTAAATATAATAAGAATAGTGATATGGAATTAAAGCAGAATTAAATATAATAAGAATAGTGATATAATGGAATTAAAGCAGAATTAAATATAATAAGAATAGTGATATGGAATTAAATATAATAAGAATAGTGATATGGAATTAAAGCAGAATTAAATATAATAACCATAGTGATATGGAATTAAAGCAGAATTAAATATAATAAGAAGAGTGATATAGAATTAAAGCAGAATTAAATATAATAAGAATAGTGATATGGAATTAGAGCAGAATTAAATATAATAACCATAGTGATATGGAATTAAAGCAGAATTAAATATAATAAGAAGAGTGATATAGAATTAAAGCAGAATTAAATATAATAAGAATAGTGATATGGAATTAGAGCAGAATTAAATATAATTAGATTAGTGATATGGAATTAAACGGAATTAAGAAATTTCAGTAAATCAAAAATTTACGTAAATTAAATCGCATTTTTATGATGTTTCATAACAGATAATTGATATACCCGGTGCGACAAAGTTTAGGAACCTTGTATTAGATTATTTTCAAACTTTATTACTTTAAATAATCCGTTGAGCAAGATTGAGTCTTTTATTCGGTTTTCTTTAAAAGCTCTTGTCGCCAAAGCAGTAAACCAATGTAGCGGCAACCACCATTTACCATATGGGAAGGATACTTTTTCATATACGCTTCTTTCTGCTTGAGTCATTATTCCTAGAACAGAAAAATTTTACTGTAATGCGGATTTGGACACACCACAATTTATTTTCTATACGAAAAATATGAAATTATGATAATAGTCACAGTATTGAAATTTTGCTCAATCAAATACTTTATCGATGTAAAATTCTCTTCATCGACATTTCAAAATGATATAAGTATCCTTTTTAAACAGTTAAGAAATAAGATCAACCGGGATTTAAGGCTAACACGAAACAGTAACTTATGCTTCTACAGTTTTTTTAAACTATGAAGTCTATGTTAAATAAAGTAAAAAATACTACCATCCTCCTTTTGGTTTTATCTATCAGTTTATGCATAAAAGCTATTGAATTTTAAAATTAAAAATAAGTGAATGAGAAGAATTTTTAAATAATTATAGCTACTAAACAATTGAGAAACGTGCGTCTAATAATCTGCAAATTGTGAGGTTTTTTTATGTTTCATTTACCTTATTTTAGAAATTAATGAGTCCTTCGAATTATTCGGAAAACTCACTACCATAAATGCATTTATATTTACATAAAATTATAATTTAAAGTGAAAATACTATAAAATAAATATTTACTGTACCTTCAAAATATTTTTAGGGTATAGAAAATGAACTTCTAATAATATAACATTCGTTACAGAAAAATTATAAATAAAAATTCTTGAATTTTCTTTGTTTATTATGCGATGTAGTAATGTGGTTTAATAACACTTGAACATGCTTTTGAACATTTATGAAGACAACCCCAAAATGGTTTAAAATTTTCCTGTTTCTTCTTCATTGTTTAGTAAGTGTTTCAATCAATAAACGAATTAAAGATTTAAATTTTTTTAATCAGCAGAATCTCTTTGCTAATATATATATATATATATATATATATATATATATATATATATATATATATATATATATACAGAGAGAAAGAGAGATAAATAGATGGTGCTAACGAATTTTTAAAATTCAACAACTTATTTGGAAAGTGTCGAGTTATTAGTATATAATCCATAAAAGTTGCAACTAATAGAATTTTTAAACAATTTTGAAACGTTATTAAGCTTAATGGAACATATCTAAAAAAGAATTCCGTGAAATAGTACATTCTTAAATTGGACGAAATGTAAGCTATGCCTTTTGTTATAAAATTCAATCTTTATATACATTGTATCAAAATAAGTTTATACAACCTGCAGCAACTAGATGTTGTGTGCTAGGAAATCTTCTTTTTACAGACGTGCTTACAGCCTGAAAAGTGAGCACTTTCGCTAAAATGGCATAACGGACCAAAGTTCGTCTAATCATTCTGCTTCTCTCATCGTTGCCTTGCACATAACAGCTGACGCTCAATGCTATCCTAAGAATATCGTCAAAATTACAAGACTTTACTATTGTATCTTATAATGTATGAACATTTTGAAATGTATATTTTATTTTATAACCGGCGTTGAACAGCCGACCCAACTTAATGGGTTTACGGCTACTAATGTTCAACTCCGTAGCCTTGTAATTTTGAACCCAATCCAGAAGACAAGGGAACTCCTGGATCGAGTATTGGGAGAAAGTTGCCTTCGTGGAGGACTTTTTGATGGAGCTAACCCGCATTTGCGTTACATGGAGAGGAAGACCACGAGAACCTCCCACGGTTAGCCTGACGGCAAGGGGACTCTAACCCATGATCCGTCTACCACTGAGGATATTTCACTTCAGCACTGTGGTCAGTGCAAGCCGGATGCGGAATTCGTATCGACTGGGATTCGAACCCGGTTCGCCTCATTGGAAGGCGAACGCTCTATCCCCTGAGCCATCGCGGCTCTGAAATGTATATTGTGAAGTTAGTAAATATTTCTTTTTCTTAATTCCAATTTTCAGTCGATATTATTTTTGTTGTTTATACAGTACTAGGAGGCTTCGCCCCCTGCTCGCTTGCGCTCACCAACCCCCGGAGCTGCTTTCACAGTCCATTTCGGATTGCTTCGCAATCCAATGCTCGCTCATTGGATACGTTCTTAATGTCTAGTTTTTGTAAACTTTTTTGAATACTGAAGTTCCGAAAACGTTTCACTGTAGAAAATTCTAAACCTGTACATTTCAATATTAATTTGAAATTGCAATTGTTAATTTGGGCATTTGGCAATACAACAGTTATAGAATTGAAGGATTTGTTACGTCAAGCGCTCAGGTATCATAATTTTGATTTATGTTGCTAAGTTAACTTTAGAAACATTCTATGGCTGGCAACAGCATTTTTATTTTTTAAGTTGTTTATTTTTATTTTTGCCGCAGCTGAATTGAACAACCTGATAATGCTCACTCTGGTTATTGTTTCCGTTTTTAAAAGCGCTATATGAAGAGCCATCTCAGCTAGATTTGGCATGTGACATTTTTAGATGCAATCATGGGTCGATTTTCTAACGTTGCCATTCGGGAAGTTGTAATGAGGCTTTTTTTTTTTTTTGATGCCGTGTAAGAGAAATATATATATAGATGCCCCACAAAACCTCAGGAAAATAGCGCGATCAAAAGAATGGTAATTGCTTGCATAGTATTTATATGCTCTGATAATGTCAATAATTCATAGTATTTATATGCTCTGGTTTTAATAGGATAGAGCCACTGTCCATACATCAGAGTCTTTCCTTCAGAAGTTTTTTTGGGACGACCTGATTTCCAACGAGCTGTGACCACCCTAAAGTCTGTACTTATCACCGCCGGGGATATTTGAAAAATGCTGGAAACGCAAATTGCTCGACATCTAACGCCTAACTAAAAGCAAAAATTGAACAAGAGATCAAACATGTTTTCCCGCAAATTTAAATTCATATCTTTCATAATCTAGTTAAGCGTGCTCGATTTGTCAATTGAAAGATTACAAAAATTTAACATTTCTGGTAATTTGTCTTCAATAGAAATTTTTATTTTGTTCATTTGCTTTCCTGGGCTGCGTTTTATTTTGGGCATATTGTATATTAGATTTATTTTGACTAAACATATTTATAAATCGGAGGAACTTCAGATTATGCAGAGCCTGTAGGGTACTTTATCTTAAAAATTGTTCTATTATAAATGAAAAACAATTAACATATTTTTGATAACATTTCTTAGCAATTGTTAGTTAAAAAACATTTTATTTTTTAAATTTCAACATTTAGCTTCAAATTTGTCGAATACATGCAGTGGTCGAAAAAATAGTGCGTGGAGTCCCTCCGCGCGGAAGAAGTGAAACTTCGTAATGTGGAAATGAAAATAGGAAGGGGTAGAAATCGATTTTCAGTAAAATCATATTGTTTCTTTAAGACAAACTTTATTAACATTGCTTACAACCACCTATCTACATAACTTTATTTTAAAATGTAGCGCAGAATTACATTACAATAATAATAATAAAAAAATAATAAAAAAACAATTATCTTAGTTTTAAACTCTTGAATTAAAAGCGTAATAATAGCGGTACAGGAAAATAACATTAAATTAGGGATGCAAAAATATTTATAGAAAAACAATACTTTTATGACTTTTATTAATTTTATGCTAGTGAGAACCAAAACAATATGGAAATGAAGGAGGGAAAACTGGATCCTACCACGTGATTTTCCGGCCAATAAAAATGTAGCGTTAAACGTTTTGGAAGTCGCATTAGAAGTTTCACTTCAAAAAAATTTTAGACCGTTTATATCTGATACATATCTTACATTATTTTTTATAAAAAACCATGTAAACTGTCATCGTTTCAAAATGAAAACGTTTAAATACATTGATGTATACTATTCTTTATATAGTTCATTATTTTTTTATGTTATTATGTCCAGTGATGATATTTTATGCCATTGAAATGTTTCATTGCAGTTGTTGTTTCACAAGTTTTGTATATTTTTAAAGGACAATTTGGAAAGGATTTTTCAACTGAAAATGAGCTATTTCTGACAAAACTCTAGGCCGAATTAAGAGGACGCCATACCGCGGAAGAAAATTTTCGTCACAAATTCTCTTTCTCATTGATTACTAATTTAAAGTGTAGATAAAGTGACTTCAGACAAACCTAGAGTAAGCCATAAGTTTCAAATACTGAAAAGAAAATCTTAAAATATAAAAATGAAAATATATTATGAGATGATAACATAGGATTACGCAACGAGAAAGTTCTTTTCTAATAATTTGTTTGCATTTTAATATTTGGAAGTATTTTTTTCAGCAATTGACACCTACACTAGATTTGCCTGAACAAACTTTTTCTTTCTTTTAAATTTTAAACTAGTAATCTTTGATAGTGTGGAATTTAAATTTTTGAGATATCATACTAACTGATTGATAAAGTTTTATAAACACCCTGCATAAAGGGTTATGGCAGGTTGTTTGCTTTAATTACTCAATATGAACAGACATTTCTAACTGTGGATGTGGTGAATTATTAAAGAGGTTGTTTTGTTAGTGATCGGCCCTTGCAGTTTTTTTTGTTGTTGTTGTTTTTTTTTTGTGTGTGGGATTTGGTTACATGAATTTCTTGATATTTATATTCTGCCGCAACCAAGAGACTAACATAACACTGTGATTTTATACTCCTTTTGGAATTGTTCTTTTTTTTACTCTCTTAACTTGAATATTTTGGAAACATCTCTAGTCCATAACAAACAGTTGTTAAAGTCAGATGGTATCTTATTTGACAAAATCTCTCTCCCACTTTCCATATGTTTTTTTATTTCGGCATCTAATTTGATACTAATCTATTATAATTTATAAACTAATGTAAACTTTAGAACGTGCTTCGCCAAGTATAGGCTTAACACCATTCTCTTTCTTCACTACTCCTTTATATTTAGTTTAATATCAAAGTTCGCATAAAACAAACACGATAAAATTTGAACCCCTGTCCCCAGATAATGGTTTTCGAGTACAGATACGTTGACATTAGTATTAAAAGCATTATTGCATTACACTCCTGTGATTACAATTTTGAAACTAATGTAAACTTAAGAACGTGCTTCGCCAAGTATAGGCTTAACATCATTCTCTTTCTTCACTACTCCTTTATATTTAGTTTAATATCAAAGTTCGCATAAAACAAACACGATAAAATTTGAACCCCTGTCCCCAGATAATGGTTTTCGAGTACAGATACGTTGACATTAGTATTAAAAGCATTATTGCATTACACTCCTGTGATTACAATTTTGAAACTAATGTAAACTTAAGAACGTGCTTCGCCAAGTATAGGCTTAACATCATTCTCTTTCTTCACTACTCCTTTATATTTAGTTTAATATCAAAGTTCGCATAACACAAACACGATAAAATTTGACCCCCTGTCCCCAGATAATGGTTTTCGAGTACAGATGCGTTGACATTAGTATTGAAAGCATTATAGAATTACACTCCTGTGATTATAGAAGATCTATCAGATTTACTTTCTACGGTAAAACATAACGTTTGAAGTACAA
Organism: Parasteatoda lunata; assembly: GCA_949128135.1. Classification (NCBI taxonomy): domain Eukaryota; kingdom Metazoa; phylum Arthropoda; class Arachnida; order Araneae; family Theridiidae; genus Parasteatoda; species Parasteatoda lunata. Next base: position 70,854,169 of record OX421979.1, read on the forward strand.
TAACAAGTAACCAAAAATATTACAGTCATTTAATGACGCGAATTAGTAAATAAAGTTTTTAGTTAAGATAGAATGAAGAAACGTTTATTAGTTGATTAAGAATTATGAACTCAGTAATCTTAAATTAAAAAATGTGTAAAAGCAATAATTAATACTAAAAATTAATGCATTCATAATACTATTAAAATTTATTAATAATATTAGAGTTTTATTAATAATAATATCAGCATTTGAACTTACCTATCGGGCCAAGGAATTGTTTCATACTGACTCCACCATCTGCCAATAACAAGAGAAACGTAAAAGCCCAGTACGAATGACAGTGGTATAGAATTGGTAAAAGTTTCCACAAAGATCACACACTTTTCAAATACGCTGGAGAAATAAAAGAATTTTCATCGAAACTTTTAAATAAATTTAAATATTTTATCTTTTTACAAATGAAGGATATGAAAACATTGTTGCAATACGAGCATTAAAATATATTAATATTTAAAATCAGAACTTGAAGAAATTTTAATAGCAAGCGTAATAAAATATGACTTTGAAATGGATTTTTATCTTCTTCCATCAAATTCAGGTTCTAAGGTCCAGATTAATCTTTTCCATTTCTGAATATGAAATAACTTTCTAAAGAAAAAAAAAGTTGTTATGTACCTTTCTATGTTTGATTTGAAAAAGAATTACGATCAATTGTAAACATAATAAAAAGTTTCGTATATCAGTATACAAGGCTCAAACCTTTTTTTTTTTTTATAGTAGCTGTAACTTAGGTATTTAATTGGCTTGCTTGATTGAAAAACCTTGGCTTTTTAAGTTTTGCTGTCAGTATGAGTAAAGTCTTCCAAAAATTACTTTTTTAAAAGTTTAAACAGATCTGAAAAGCATAAAATCCATAGCGCAATACAAAATCATACGAATTGTTTTTTAACGAAGAAACAGAAAAATTTTCTTCATGTTAAATGAAAGTTTAAGTTCATATTAAAAAAAAGTCCAATAAAGATCAACAAAATCAATGATAACCTGTATATGAAAAAAAAAAAAATTTTTTTTCGACCGACAGATCTCTGAAGGATTTCGACAAGGACTGACCGACTTATCCCTTTCTACGGATCCATCGCTTAATTGTATGCTACCGTGCTTTGTGTTTTAAATTTTAGTTGGTGCCCTCCCTAAGGGATTTAAACATCAATTCAAATTAAAGTTTCAACTGTTTTCCCGTGGAAATGCCGACTACAATTAAATAGTGAATTAATGAAATTTGTCAAAATATTAATAATGCTTTAATGTGAGCGTATTGTATGAGGTATCTGCCTTTCGGCACTTGCCTCTTCATCTGATACTGTTTGCCTAAAGGCAACGCCTCCTTTAACCGAAAGCCTCCACACGGTTTTTTATAGGTAGTCCGATCAGACCACTGTGAAGGATATCCACTTTCTGAACAAGTCATCTAATACAAAATCTAGTTGAAAAAATATATGACTAAAAATTTATTTTATTTATGAATATTATTGGTTTGCCTTATTCACTTGTCAACCACTACAGATTGAATCTGTATTCAGATTGAATTGAATCTGATTCAATTCTCAAATATATATGATAAATAGCTCTCAATCACTTATATAAAAGGTTTTGGGTTCATGCGCACAACTGGTTCACTTTTTCAACAGTCTGCGCGGACTACTTATAACAGACCGTGTGGAGGCTTTTTGATGTAGGAGGTGTTGCCTAAGGCGACGGACGAATAATGTCGAAAATTTAGTTAATAAGTACAATAAGATGAAAGTAATATATGCAAAAAGAGGTATCCGTTGGTATAGCACACATTGGTATTAGTCATAATAATATTCAAGATGTCTGTTTGGTGGTTACTGAATCTTGGGATATATGTATGTTCAGTCGGCGCAAAGATCTTGATGTAATAATCAGTGGCAAAAAATCGCCAATAAGCACTCTTCCGTTAAAATAATCTGTATTGCAGCAAACATTCGGGCTTTTTTAGCATTGAAAACATAATGAACATAGAATTATTTTAACAAGCATTTTTTGTGTCGACATATACTGGTGGTTAATTTAGAAAAAGTTATTAAAAGTACAAATTAGTGTTCTTTTAATAACACCTATTTTTAGCAATAAATATAATGTCCATTTTTAAGAAATTAATAATGAATTTTTATCACGAAATTGAATGTCTAATAAACATACGAGGGCTGTTCAGAAACTATCGAGACTGAATGTATTCTATTTATTCCAGAAAACCCCTAGCGGTGGGATTGGGCACATCATGCACGCGCATATTTCACCTCGTCTCACAAAAATCGGCAGGTCTGTACAGCGCGCGGTTTAGTCGCACTGGCTCCTTTCATGTGGAGTGTTTGCGTGCGTTCGTCGAAAACAGAAAATGTGTGAAAACACAGAGCAGCGAATCTGTATCAATTTTTGCTTTAAGCTCGGTAAAACGGGCACCGAAACCTACCATATGATGAAAACAGCATTTGGAGATGAGTCGTGCTCGGGTTTTCGAGTGGTTTCGGCGATTCAAGGAGGGTCGTAAATCAGTGGACAGTGATCCCCGTTCTGGACGCCCGCCCAATCTTGTGCAGCAGTTCCTGACAAAACACAGAACAATCCAAGTAGCACACCCTCCCTACTTGCCGGACATGTGACCTCCAGATTTCTTCCTCTTTTCCAAGATCAAGAACACCTTAAAAGGACACCGGTTTCAGGACATTGAAGCCATAAAGCAGAATTCGACGCAGCAGCTTCAGGCCATCCCAAAGTCTGAGTTCCAGAAATGTTTCAAGGACTGGAAACATCGTTGGGCCAACTGTGTTACTGCCAATTGAGCATATTTCGAAGGAGATTAACCCAAAACCTGTCCATGTATGTATGTTTTTGCGTAATAAATGCAGTCTCGATACTTTCTGAACAGCCCTCGTATATTGGTTTATTAGACATTCTTTAATTGCAGGAATAGCTTTGATTTTAATGTTTTTTTTCTAATTTTCTAACCATAGCTCTATCTTTGACTTTTATTTAAAGGAATTTATCACGTTTCCAGGAATTTATCATAGTAACCTGTATGATTTTTTTTAATAAAATTAGAGTTTTATGGTATATCATATGTTTTTTTTTAAATAGATATATATACAGACTAACAACTTAACGACTTAAAAAAAATATGAAACAAAAATTACTGAAGTTATTTCAAATAAAACAAAGGTGATCAGATCATGTTGGATTCAGTTCGGAGACTGCTACATTCGAAGACACTCAATATTGTTAAATACTGTTACGGCCTACATTAGAGATAGCTTGGTTAACCAATATTCAGATTCCTCTTGACCATGCAATTCGTATCTACATATAAGGTTGATACAGTTAAATTGAGTATTTGCTGATCTTTGCTTTACTAATGGTGGTGAAATGTTGATAATAGACGGTCTCGACAGCATTTCTGCGTCTGCCTGGCGCAAAAATCCAGCACATTTGTCTTACTTAGATTTCGGCAACAAAGACGAATTTATCAAAAGAGGTTCGAAAGGTGGCAAAGTAATGTTCCACAGATAATTAAAAGCAGTTTAGACTCGAGACAACTTTGACTTATTGTCGAATATACATCAAGTTCTATAACAGCGGTTCTCACTATGAGGGAAGCATAAAAAATTCAAGAGCCTTAAGTCTTTTTTTAAAAATGAAATCAAAATTAACTATAATTTTTTTGATTTTGTAGTCACGCGTAAATATTTTCGACATTATCACTCTTTTTTTTAATTTCATTTATTCTAACAATAACTTGTTCTAAAATGAGATATATGTAGTAATATTACATTTTGTGAATGAAAGTATCGATATTATCATTTAATATCCAGTTTTAAATTTCGATGGTAGTAATTGTATTTACCTTATAGTGTGATGGAGGAGACGCGTTATCTCACAACAGTGTTTGAAAAGGGGCAAGGTTGAGAACCAGAAATCGTGCCATACTTTCCTATTGTTATGCTCATTCCTAAACTGACTATTAACAATCTAGAAGAAGTTACACAAAATGATGTAGTGAAGACATTAGCACAAAGGACGGAAGCAAGCTCACATAGGAACAAGGATTTTGATAATAACAGATTGAAATTTCGAATGCATGATAGATGGAATTACTAATAATGTCAGATTATGAAAATATTAGATTCTTTTTAACATTACCGATTCTCAATTCGTGCGTATGTGAGAGCAATAACTAATCATGTGTAGTTGTTATATAACGATCGTCATTTAAACACCTTTGTCTAGAATTTTATATTGAAACAACTGAAAAATATCCAAGAAAATATTGTCCGTCCTGGGAAAAAGTTATCAAAAACTGATGCACACTTGGGGTTTTTAAACCATTTGAACTACGAAAAAACCTTCTTACTCCAAAATTGGGTGATTATTTAAAGAAAACTACACATAATCATGAACATACTAAGAACTATAAGAAAGTACATCGAATTAACGGTAATTCGCAGAATTATGGATATATATTGATTTATCTATAGACAATTTATTATATACAAATAAAAACAGACATGTAAAATTCATATAACTACTTCACGTAACTATTTTTTTTAAAGAGTTAGTGAAAGAAACAAGTATTTATAAGATATATACAATAATATGCAAACAACGAACTGAGAAGCAATCAGAATCTAAATATTGAATCAACTAAACTGTAGTTGAGAAAATAGAAATTACTTCACTTCATCCAAGTACATAGTTTCGGGTTTCCTGGAGTTTTTAACTTTTAACGACCATGGTGGTAATGCCACGGAATGGTATTCAACGTGGACAGCGCCTGAGCTGATACCAGATTTCAAATCCAGAACATCAGTAAATCGGTCTAATCAAGAAGCATATATGAAATGAAAAACATGCAACTATATGAAAAACTTAAAAATTTTTGTAAAAAGAGAATAGAGAGTAGGAAGGCTACTTTAAAATTGTTAAATTACATAAAATAGTTTCCATTTAGATGTCAGCGTGGAGTGCAAATAAGAAGTTACAGCTGCCTTTACAAAGTATTTTATTTACAATGAACTCGCTAAATTATAGAACTCGAATATTACAAATTTAGTTAGTTCATTTTCGCATATTCCACATTGAGGTATATATAGATACCTCTAACTCAACATGCCCTTCAATCAGTCATAAGAAGAGCTCACTATAAAATAATTAAAAATAGCACTTTTTGTGCATAAAACCCTTATAATTTTTAAACTATATTACAACAAACTATGTATCTAATTCTTTTAAACTTGAATCTAAGATACGGGATTGTTTTTCAGTTAAAACTTACACTTTCTGCTCTTCACTTAAGCAATATCTGTAGGTAACACTTAAAGCTGTATATGCCATGCAAAATAGTAGGAATTCTCTCCAAAGAATCTTATAAACTCCACCTTTCCATCTTAATAAAAGTTGTGCCAAACCACAAAACCTGGCTTTTGCCACATCCAGTGAATACGAAATTGTCATATTGTTATTTAATAACAACAGTTGAATTTGATATCTAACTTTCTATTCCACTTTGTATGTTCTCAGGTCATACACTATTCCATAAAATAGTCTGTGCATTGTCGTACCTAAAGATAAAAACAACAACATAAGATACACTTTAACTAATTATAAACTCTAAAAAAATAAAATTTGAACAATTTCTCTCATAAAAATCAATGTAAAACAATATATTAAGTTTTAAATTTATAATCCCTAACTTAAGTCCCTATATCAAACGTATAGTTACAGACTTATGTAGGGCTGCGATTTGCTGAGAACGAGAGCCGAAATTTAACGTAAAGAAATTAATTAAAAAAATTTCTCATAGACTTTAAATGAAGTGATCTAAAAGGTTTGATTCGATGGAATGTCAAAATTTTAAGTATGTCTTTCTTGTCTTTTATTTGTAATTAGGTAACCTAAAAAAAAAATTAAGTATACAGGCAGTTCTCAAGAGATGGGAGCATAACACAGTTCAAAACTTTGACAACATTTAAGTTTAACTGTAATTCACTTCAAATCAATTTTAGAGTAAATTTGTAGTTCTGTCTAGTGAGAGGGATAAACATTAATTGTAAAAAAAATTCTCTGTATATAGTAGTAATAATAGTAACACTAGTAATAGTAGTAGTAATAGAAATAACAGTAATAATAATAGTAATAATGAAAGTAATAGTAATAATAACAATAATAGTAATAGTAGTAACATTAATAGTAATAGTAGTAATAATATTAGTAATAGTAATAATAGTAGTAATAGTAACAATAATAGTAATAGTAGTAATAATAGTAATAATAATAGTGGTAATAGCAGTAATAGTAATAATAATAGTAGTAGTAGTAGTAGTAATAATAGTAGTCATAGTAGTAATAATAGTAGTCATAATAATAGTAGTAATAATAGTAGTAGTAATAATAGTAGTAATAATACCAATAGTAATACCTAAAAAATTGCTTAATAAAAACCTTATTAGCGTCAAAAATAAGCAGAAGGAAATAAAACTATTTTGTTTCTTCTGATTCATGTCTGGCAAGTCTTGAGAATTGGCGCTTATTTTGGAACGCTTGACTAATGCCGACTTTTATTTCCATGTGAATATTTTTGAGGCCGATGAAGACATCTTGTTTCTTTGGGTTATTCATTTAATACTTAAAAATATTATTTTTCTAACCAAAAAGTGACAATTTTGGACATGAGTCAGCTGGTAAGCTGAGTCAGTGTAACTATATGAATTAAAAGTTAAAGAGAGTTTTTGAGTGTTCCAAAAGAACGATAATATTCTTAAACGGCAGCACTAGACAGCTTATTTTTATAGTTTGAAAGCTTTCTTTGAAAAAGTTGTCCAAATGTTTTGATGCATGCCCAAAGGTTATTTTAATAATGTAAGTGCTTAAAACTTATTTATCTATCCAAGTAATTTTTCAAAACTTTTAAAGTATTTATGAAGTTTTTGAAACAAAAGATCGTTTCCATGCATTCTACTAATACTAGAATCGTGTAATGATAACGATGCCGATATTTCTGAATTTTTTTTAAATCTGATAGAGTATGTCCTTAAAGTATGAAAAATATCTTTAGTAAAAATTTTGCGCCAAAGCGTTATTGAATTTTAATTTTAAAACTTCTTAAAATTTGACTCTATGTTACAAAATCTTATACAGAGACGCAATAATGTAAATTAGATTAGATTAATGAAAATGAGCAATGTTATGTCGAGAGATAACTTCACTTGAAATGTATTAGTCATCCATCAATTTCTTTTTAACTGGAAGTTAAAAGGAAATTTATTTTGCAAATGGCTCTAAACTACATTTTTAATCTCGTTTTTTGTGCAAATATTTTTATTAAATAAAGTGGAAATTTAGCATTCATTTATAAAAATTATGAATTTAACGAATTTAAAATTTATCTCGCTATAAACTGAGTTATACTGATATTTTATCTTTTTAAATTTGTTTTAGACAATCACATTATTTTTAGTAATCATGTAAATTTTGTACCGAACTCAGAACACAAGGAAATTTTTTTGTTCATGGACGGCGAAAAAAAATGCACTGAAAAAAAAAAAAAAAGAGAAACGGAAAAATCACTTTTAAAAAAAAACGCGAATTTAAAGAATTATTTTGTCTGAATCATTGATTTCAAATTTAATGCAATCTAATATTTAATCAAAAGCAATTATAATATTATTGAAAAATATAATATACCAAGATTCATTTAAAATTTCGAAAATGTAATTTTCAGTTCGCATTTTTTAGCTAATCGATTAGGAATATTTTTTGAAAATCTCTTTCATTCCATTAATTATATTTATTGTACTGTCATATAAACGTACACAAATAATAATTTTTCTAAAAAAATTGTATTAAAAAAACACTTGAATATTTTTTTTTTAAATTTGTTTTTTTTTTTTTTTTTTTTGCAAGTCACAAAATTAATCTCAGGCAAGACTATTGTAAATTGATACATAGATAAGTATTACTATTGAGGCCAGCTCAATACCCAGCGCTTACTAACCCAAAAAATTCTGATTCAAATTTCTGTTCGGATCACTTATATAATAGTAGCTTATATTATATAATCATGTTTACATTTCTTTAATTTAAAATAATAATAATCGCCGATACTTTAAGCTTCATGTTGTGTTTAAAAAAGATTTATACGCAGCGAAAAAAAAAAACATTAGTTAGAAAGATACTCACATAAAATAAGAATTAGATCCCATGATTTCTTAGAAACATGTATAAGGAACACTATATAAAGAAAGCAGTAAAAGTAAAACTTTAAGGACTTTGTCTTATCTCTTATTATTTATGACAGCTGATATACTTGGCGTTCTTATAGCACATAATTGCTGTAGAATTTTAAAGTACGTATTTATCTCTTTTAAAGTCTTAAATTAAGTAGTTTATACCTATTAAAGTGTTGCATGCATTAGATTTTAAATATAAAATGAAACTCATTTTTCTATGAACTTAGAACTCTACGACCCCTGCTAGGTGCGCTCATCAACCCCCGAAATTGATTCTCATTCCTCATTGTTTATTTCTTTCTGAACGTTAATATTTTCCATAAAAACACAGAATGTTTTGGTTTCAAAATATACAAATATATTAGCTTTATCTAAGAAACTTTTGTTAACATATTAATCATAACCAAATGGAAAACTACCTGGATTTGGAAAAGAATCACCTGAACTAAAGAACACAGAATGTGAGACTCAATAGAAAGAAATGAGTGAGAATTAATTTTACTCGTTGACGAAACTTATAACAATTCAAATAGGAAATGGTTCTTATCGTTCTTTATTAATGTTTTTATTTTTGAAATTTTGTGCTACAAATGTTAAGATCTGGAAACAGGTAATCTCTTCCTCTCTTTTTTCGTACCACTTTCGATTTCTATTCGAGCGAGAGTTAATAAAGTAATGATCTCGTGAAAGAAAGAAAAAATTCTACAAAAATCGATAAATAGTCAATATTTCTAGCAAAAAAGCTTTTAAACAAAAAAAGCTAAATTTGCGATATTTTTCGAACAAATGGGGAATTTTAAAAAAATAAATAATAAAAACTCGTTAAATTAGTACAAAATGATTCTATCAATTTATTAAATACCAACTCTGTAGTTACATTTAAAGGGACAATAGCTCGAAGAATATGGTTTTTACTACAAATGTAGGCGACCGGTCTATGTAGGGGGCAGTTTTGCATCAGAAAGGTTCTGGGTTCGAATCCCGGTCAAGGCATGGATGTCCTTTCTCCTTTGTTTGTGTGAATGTGTCTCGCCCTATAAAGGGGTTTGTGGTTGAGTGAATGGTGTGGCAGAAGTCGAATTCCTGGCCATAGATGGCGCCACTGAGAAACGGGAACAATCGCAGCCCCTCTGCCTAACAGGCATACGACAAAAAATAAAAAAGCTACAAATGTAACAATTATTGATTCTTGAACTAATCGTTATTTTTTTTATTCCATCAAACTCCTTTGTATACTTTTCTTTAAAACTTCTTAATTTTAAGTATTATCGATTTTCAGCAGCAAGACAAAATGTAAAGAAGTAAAGTTAGAAAAAATTCGCAACACAGTATTTAAAATTTCAATAACTTTGAAAGATATTGGAATTTCGAAAAAAATACTCTGTATTTGCATTCCTGCTGATAAACCTAAAAATTTAAATTTTCATTTAAGAATTAAGCGAACTTTAGAATGAAAAGTAGGCAAAATGCTCCAACCTGAAAATTTAAATTTTCTGGTAGGAGCAAATAAATTTCATTTTACATTTAAAAAGCCTGTAGACTAATTATTTAGTAACCACTTTTTCCCCAAACCTTATAAGTTGGTGTGTGATATCGATAGGTACTTTTCATTTAGTAGCTAATTTTTGCAAACTTTACAAAATTTGTTATTTACAGGTCTACCGAATGATACTTTTCCCCCAACAAGTTTAACAGTTAATATTTCTCGAACAAATAGTGGAAAGTTTAATTTTTTTATGCCATCGTAATTCCTGTACACTTTCAACACACCTTTGTAATTTCAAGTTTCGAACTCTTATAGTTTTGATAACGTTAATTTGATCACCCAAAACAACGGCGTCGGCCGCAGCCCTCAAGGTTTTTAAATATAGAAACATTTTTGAAACCTTTTGAACATTTTAATCAAAAACAAAGCAATAATATTAACTTAAAATTGAATTAAAATAGAAAACAAAACGTATGCTTTTCAATAAAAATGTAGCTTTCAATTTAAAAAAAAAAATAAATAAATAAAATACTGTTACGAACTAACTTTAAAGACTTAATTTTTATTTTCATTAATATATTTATTTTAAAAAAATGAATCGATCAAAATGATTCAAACAATTCTAAATATTTAGAGGGTTCTTTTAATTCTTGATTCTATGAGCGAAAATAAATGGCAAAATCTGCTTCGCGACGTCTGTTGGACTAACTAAAATTTTATTCCACACTTTTATTCCATTTATTCTACCAAATATGAGAAATTAGCTATTTTATGCATCCTAAAAGCGAAGTTTTTAATACAGATTCAACATCTATAAAAACTGTCACTGGCTGCTGGTTCAAAATCAGAACTGCTAAATTTAAAATTGAACGAACGAATTAAAAGATGCGATGTTTTTAAGGTAGATCAACTAGTTTGGATAAACCTCCACACTGTTTTTTATAGGTAGTCTGATCAGACCACTGTGAAGAATATCCAATTTCCGAACGAGTCATCTAATACAAAATCTAGTTGAAATAAAAAAGTGGTAGCAATTATATGACTAAAAATTTATTTTATTTATGAATATTATTGGTTTGCCTTATTCACTTGTCAACCACTACAGATTCAATTCTCAAATATATATGATACATTTTTGTCAATCATTTTTATAAAAGGTGTTGGGTTCATGCGCACAACTGGTTCACTTTTTAAACAGTCTGCGCGGACTACTTATAAAAGACCGTGTGGAGGTTTTTTGATGTAGGAGGTGATGGATAAGGTGTGTATGCAAGTGAAACAGATAAAATAGGATAATGATAGGTTTCACCAATTTTTAATTTGTTGATGATAACCTTTGTTTATTAATCTAGTTTAATGGTATAAATGGTTTAATGCCTGCTTGTATCTGGTGTAACTTGTGTTATTTAATTTCCCATCCGACTAAACTTACCTAAACCTGCCACTAAATTAAGAGCATAAGAACTTAATGAGAGGAGAAACTTATTTGCAGGATTGTGAGTTGACTTGGCTATTAACCCTTTGCATTTCGAGTACTTCTAAACGCTGTTTGATTTAATATCAGCACTATGGCATTTAGAATACACAATATACTATTGTTATACAATTTTAAACTTCTTAAAATAATGTGGTTACTAACTATTAAGGTATAAAATTTCTTAATTTTAAAATGGTGACTGTTGATGGTGCGTGCCTCCGTGGGATCATCCGAGTGCAAAGGATTAAATCAACATCTTCGTTACCCGTAATTCTCATATCTCCAAGATCCACCCAAATATTATTTTTTTTTTCATTCTGTTACTGAGGTCGATGATATATAAACTGATGATGATAATTTAATATATAATGGATAATGGAGTGAAATTTACCTCCAGAGTTATTTAGAGCATAGATGCAACCTTTTTTAATAAAAAATTAACCATTTTTCTTAAATATTTGCTTTAAAATTGCTAAAAAGAGAACGCTCTAGAGTGCAAAAAACTTGAATTACATTCCAAGAAAAATGCAGAAAAGCTAGAACGCAGTTTCTCAAAATTCATTTCGCACAACCGCGCTCGAGCTAGCAAATTTACACCCATCCACCATGTGAATCTGTTAAAATTATGAATATGAGCATAAAATAACTGTTAATTACTGGAGTTAAGTATGCTTTGTCAAGAGTTCATGAATATAAAATGATGGGTCCTTTGTCAAGATAACTTAAATAAAAACTTAAGTTATAAACTTAAAAATGATAAAACGTTCAAGAAAGAATTGCCTCGTTTGGTTTAGTAAATAATAAGTTCTCGTTTAAAAGAAATTAGTGCACATGATTAACCTCAGTTTGGCTTAATTTTCATCCGAAGTGATACATGCAGCATTTGTGAGTAAGGAGATATTGAAAAAAGCCTTGTTGCAAACTACCACCACACTTGTGATACGCCGAAATTTGACACAGAAACTGGAAATAGTTTGCTTATTTGACTGTTGAATATATAGCCATAATACCACTCCCAAAACCTAATAAGGCTCCATATCAGTGACAACAGTGGTTTACAATCTAATCATTGTTTGCGATTAGATTGTAAACCACAGGCTCTATATCAGTGTCCATAAAAAAAACTCTCCTTTGTTTTTTTTTTTTTTTTTTTTTGTATGAATACTTCATTTTTAACCAATATTTCAGACCACAGGCTTCCAATCTTTATCCATTGTTATCTTAATGACGATCTAATTTCGGAAGAATTGAAATAGATTTTAGGAAAAGATGAGACCATTTTTCTTCCAGAAAATTAAGTAGGGCGGTAAAAATTATCGGATCTCTGATATGACTTCTTATTTTCCATATTTTACTAACTTTTCGTGAAATAGACCAGAGTAGAAGAGTCAGGAATAGAATCGTATTAATATAAGGATTATTATAATCTTATTGTATAAAATATTAAGCTAGAAAGAACAAGTAATAGCAAAATAAAACTATTTCGAAAGAAGATTGAAAACTTATACGAATATTCAACACGAAGGGGAAATGTTTCCCCCCCCCCCCCCGAGTTTACAAACGTTTCTCAAGAACCTCCACTCAATTTATTCAAAAGCCAACAAAAGAAAGTATTTCGTTATCAATTAAAGATAACAAAAGAAAAAGAAAAATTTTGTAATAAATATCAGAGAAATTTTTCTCTGAGGATTTTGAGAAGTGTATTTAATTTTTTCCTACCTTGAATTATGTATTCTAAAGGGATGACTGTTGTCGGAGAGGCATCAGCTTATTATCAACCAAATGAAAGTTTCTCAACAAATAACTATAAATGGAATAAAATTCGGAGTTGATGAAACAAACAGAATGGCTTATATTATGGAAAGAAAAACCTTTTTTCAAAAATTGAACAGAGTATCGAATTTCACCACTTTATCTAAACTTTACGTGGTTACCTAAATCCTGCGATTGCATCAAACTTGAGTGCTTATGGAATACTTTTAAGAATTATGGAATACCATAAAAAAATTCTAAACATTATTTAACCCTTTGATTACGGCTGTTACAATAAGTGGACCAGAATGAATTTATCATGCTAAGCGCCGTAAGCGAAAGGTAAATATTTTTACACCAGCAGTTGCTGTATCTTGGTAACTGGCACAATCAATGAAAATTTTAAAATCGAAAATGGATTAGGAGCAGTCTGTATTACTTTCGGCATTTTGTTTATCGTAGTTATTGACTAGATAATAGGGAAAATAACACTAAATAAAAGACAAGGAATAAGAATCGAAACTAGAGTAAAGCTGCATTCGTTCAGGACTTAGCTTTATAGTAGTTGTTGAGGGGATAATGGGAAAAACTACACAGAATAAAAGATAAAGAAGAAGAGGTAATCTTACAAGACTGTTGGAAGTTCCAGACTACGCTATTGAGATTGAAAAACAAAATGCTGAAGTCCTAAATTTACATTGCAAAGAATGGTTTAATACATTAAGATCCTCTAGCTAGAACAAGTTATTTGCGACATAAATTAACTCCATTTTTGAACATTTCAAATCAATTATTTTGTTTAGCAGAAAAGTGTATGTATTTAGTCCAAAACTTGGATTTTTCTATAATATAAGCAAACATTTCTATTATCATTAGATTTTCTTGTAACATTAAGAATTGAAAATATTTTCCTTTGCATGTTCTAAATCATATTGTAACAGAATCATTCTACAAGTTTTATGTTTAAATTCTTTATTTTCTCAATCATATTACTAACATCTGATCTTTCTTTAACATTTAAATTGTGTTATACGATATTAAGATTTTTTTTTAAAAAAATCTGAATTGTGTATTTTGTTCTTTTAGAAATGTCCCTCACAGATAAAGGAAAGAAATTGCACGTCGTCGTGCAGATATTGCAACAGATCCTCAAAGGAGAGAAAAGTATCAGAAATGGAAAAAAGAAAGAAAACATTCATAGCAGTCAATGAATAAAAGAATCCAAAGCAAAAGAAAGTACCTGTGTTCTATCAATATATAGAAAAAAAGCCAATCCTCTGCAGATGGTAAACCAGATTCAAGAGCTTCTTCAGTTATAATGGAAATCAAATAAAAACAATTGTTAAGAAAAGCAATCAATAAAGCAGCTAAAAATCTTCCAAAGTTACCAAACGAAATAATATCTGTTTTAAAAAAATTAGTAACTAAATGTGATCCTGAATTACCAAATATTATAAATAAAAAGAAAGAACCAATGCAATGTTTAAACGAAAAAAAATAAAATTACTGTAAAAGATTTTATAACAGAAGTGACATTTCTTGGCGAGCAATTGGCAAAAAAGACAGAATGATTATTCGCAAAGTTTCTTCTGAAGGTAAACTTGTAAAAAAAATTTTATAATTATGTTATTCGTTGATTTCAATAAGAACATCTTATGCCCAGTCTAAAGAATTTCACCCTTAAGTACAAATTGGCTTACCAAAGTTTGCCGAATTGAGACCAAAGCACATTAAAGTATTTGATTACTTCACAATGTCTGTGTTAGCTCTCATTGTCAGACTTTTATACTTATAGCTTTAAAATCATACACAAATCTCCCTAGTGAGCTTTTATCAATAAAATTAAATGAGATTGAACATCACAAATTTGCATAACTCTTCAATGTGAACAAGAATATATTTAACTTCTAACCCATTTTGTGATGTGGAGAATAAATCATATTATATATCCGATGGCAAAAATCGATTTGTGGACAATGAATGAAGTACGATTGGGTCCTCAGGCTGTGACGTATGTGTAGCTGAAGTCGTATTCTCGGCCATAGATTGCCAACACTGAAAAAACGAGAAACGCACCTTCTGCCTTAAATATTTACACGACATCAAGCACACTTACTGGTATTTTCCAGGAGCATAAGTAACTATAACAACTAAAAAACAATTATTTATGCTCATTTTCTTATTGACGTTAAAATGATCGCCATGATCGTCCTAGTGTTAACAACTTTTCCATCAGTAGGCTTAAATGAGAATCGTAAGTAATTGAAAAGCTTTAAATGAGATGTTCCTCAATTTAATAAGAAGGCCCAAATTCAATGGTCTCCTCCTTCAATGGTGTGCTTCAGGGGCTCTTATCCCATCTGGACTTCTTCAGGAATACATAAAAAACATTGCATACAATAATAAAAAGTCACCTAAAAAATAGAATCATAGCCGCGATCGAAACCGAAAAATTCTGGGGTATTCCTTAAGACACTAAGAAAGAGATATTGTTCAGATATCCATCAAAAAACTAATAGTACCCACATCGATATGTACTGAAGTGGATAAAACATACATTTCTTAATAATTTAGCACACCAAATTTATGCTGATATTACTTTGTATAATACAATTTTGAAATTCCTGTTCTTCTTAATGTTGTTAAAGGAACGTTAAAATTGTATTTCGTGGCTGTGTACAAATATCCCATTTAAACTGAGACTCTATTGTTTCAACAGCTTCCATATTGTTTCCGATTGTGTAATAATATGTAATTCTGTGTGCTTATATATAGGCTAATTCAGTGATATAGGGAATACATGCTTTTCCAGATCTAATGTTACAAATCCATCGAATCAGACATATCAAGGAATACTCTTCCTTTACCATGTCGTCACATGAATCTCTTTTTTCCCCATCATATTTTATAAATTTGAATAATTATTTATTTTGTAAATACTAAACTGTATAACAATAATAATGTAGTCGTAGTACTTTATTTACTAGAGCTGAGCAATGGGCTATTGACGACGGTCTGGAAAACATCCCAGAAGATGATCCAAAGGACATGCCATCACAGTTTTGATCCTTTGTGGAGGGAAGGGCTCCCCCGCTTTGATAGTCTGACAACCTGCACGCGAAGTCTAAAATTTCTAGGCTAGAACAATTGAACGAGGATCAATACCACACACCCTCGGTACTTTTCCAGTCAAATTAAAGTGATCACCCACCCGCTCACTGACCGCTGTCTGTGATGCTTGTCTTAGGTTATCTATTGGGAGCCATACCTTATAGATCAGTTCACTGCGGAATAAATATTAACTTAGTCTTAATAGCTATGATGAAAAGGATAAAAAAATAAACATATAATTTTGCGAAATAATAAGAAGAAATGCAAAAAATCGAATGAAATCATTTCTATTTAACATTGTAAATATTATGATGAATTATTTCTATGCGTCTCACATAATGGTTAACAAAAAAGTTGCCAATTGAGCAGGCTATTTTGTCGAATGCAGCAAGGTGTATTTGGTAACTCTCTGTGCCTATGTTATCGCGCATTTGCTATTAGAGTGTATCGCCCTCTACAGCAATTGCGCAGGAAATCACCGGGGCTTCGCAAATGTCGTGAGTAATACACCTTCAATACGCAACGAAATCAAATAATAATATTTTAATACATATTTGATAAGCAGACTGAAACAATTTCAATTTTTTTTATATTTTATGTTTTCACTAAAGAATAATACAACAAATAGATAATAGATTAAAATCATTGAATGTTTTTCATCCAACAAATTCAAAAGTGTAACTTAAAACATTGTATTCATTTCAATAAAACATCCTAAAATTTAGTTCAAAATATAGTAATAATACCGATTGAAAATTTTATTAAAGGTAAACAAATTATGTAAACTGTCTATTTTCAAGCGTTTTAAATTAAAACATTATTGTATTTCAGAAACAGCATTTTCAGTGCTAATGAAGCAATAACATTTACATCGTTTAGCATCTGAGTTTGAGGTTCTACATAAGAATTATCAGCAATAAGCATTTCGCTTAGCTCACAAAATAATTTAAATCGAAAATTTTAAAACAAAAGTTTTAACCCAATTTATATTTAAAATTTAAATCTATATATTTAACCGTGAAGAACATATCGCTGGTTCAAAACTAAAACGACACATCTGCAATGTTAACTCAATTGGAGATGTGTCGTTTTAGTTTTGAACCAGCGATATGTAATAAAAAAATATAGACTAAAATTTGCTTACAATCATATTTAACCATAGCCACTAGTTTAAGTTTCTGTAACAATAATTCAAATATACTTAATTTGCTTAAATACAAAACATGCTAATAGCACTTTTACAAAACAAAAAAATAATATGTCTGCATACTTCAGTTTTCGATCGCTTAATTTTTTTCCCCAAGGTAATACTTATTTATCCCTATTTTACTTTTGTCTGTTTTAAATCCAGTTAGTAGACTTTACATCTGCAAGCTTATTCACTCATTAGAACTATTGATCAAAATTTAAAAATTTAAACCTCAATGCTAAGTTGCGGTTGTTAATGCAAATAGTAAAAATAAAGTTAAAAAACAGACGAGAAAAATGTTTTGAATTCCACAGATAAAAACCTTAAAAACTATGAATAAAATACGAAGTTGTCGAAGTCATAAATTGATTATAGCACTGAATGCGGCGATCCATCTTCATCTTGGGTTGTAATTTTGGGCATATCAATAGTCACAGAATGGGAATCGTATTCATCTTGAGCAGCTTGTACTTGATCGGGCGTATATTCATCATCAGAACTGTCATCACTGCCAAGAGAACAGCACGATTCGTATCCTTTTAACTCACAATCTTTGTGATGACCCTGAGACTTAACGACACGATTAAGTTCTTCTAATACTTTACTTGCTTCAGCGACTAAATTCTGTACGTCATCGAGTTGTGTGGTTGAATTAACATCACTCTCATGAACACGTTCTAAACTTAATGCGGAAACAACTCTAGAAGGTTCTTCTGGAATTGAAGCCAAAGTCAGGGGGTTCGGATCTGATTCTATATTTTGATCCCGTTCCAACTTTTCTTCTAGTTTTGAATTTTCGTTAAAGTTAGCCACAACTGGTGCCATGGCTGCCGCCATAGCTGATACTATTCCGCTTCCTTCACAGTCCGGAAGACTGCCATTGGGAATATTGTTATTCTCAGCCTGCTGGACATCATAAAGTTTATGCCTGTGTCGGCTGATGCTGCTAGGATGAAATGATATACTTGAGGCACGACTGTGTGCTGGACTAGTTCTTTTTGCCAAGCTTGATTTTCTACTGCCCGCAGGAGTACTTCCACGTGGTTGTGCCATTCTTTCCATGGTCGCAGTATATGCTGGATTAGTGTGCCCTTGTAGATCTCTCGTACTTTCAGACTTAGTAGATCTTCGACGTATACTCTGCCCAAAATTAGAACCAAAAATATTTGCAAGAAATGATGGTCTGTAACGTACTCCAACCCCTTGCTTTACAGAATCACTAGGATACATATAGGCATCATTGTCTTCTTCTAACACAAGATCCATTGGAAGGAATTCTGCATCAGCTGGGTTGACTCTACAATAGAGAATCAACACTATTAGAAAATAATTTGACAAAAGATTAGAAATAGTTGGTGAATTCTATTAGTACGCTTAATACATTGAAATTGAATATTTATCTAGTCAACAGAACGTTTTTGGTTAGTATTTATTTTATATGCAAAAGTTCTTTTTAAACAAAATTCTAAACTGCCTAAACTATTTTAAACTGATTCATCGGATATTTTAATAATAATAAACATTAAACAAACATTTTATTCATTTATCAAATTTCAATCATAATTTTAAAAAAAATTTTTTAATTAAAAGTCATTATGAATGTTGCAACTATTCCACCACATTTGGTTATTGTTCTATTGTTTGGTGCAGATAAAGATTTAGAGGCATAACTGAACAATTTTCGTGTTGTTTCCTTGTCCATATTCCCGTTCAGGCGATAAAAATCAGTCTGAGACTGTACACTTTACAAGACTTTCACCTGACTTTTTATTCATTTTGAAGAAAAAGCTTGTCTTTGTGCAATCCTTACCATTAGAATCGCAAAGAAGGACATTAGATGTAGTCTCACACAAATACAGCCACAATTTTTCTAAGCCATCGTTAAAACGCAAACATTACTAAGCAAAGCGCATGGGGCTTTTTCATAAGCGTTGCTCCATACATAATTAAGAAATTTTTTAGTATTAAATGAAAAAGAAAATCTGAATATTAGATCAAGTTAAAATTTTCTAACAAAAAGGCACATTGCAATTATCCAGGCAACCATTGTAAGGCACAACTAGACAATTGTGAACCAGATAATCATTGTTAGCGATGCTAGTCATTGTGCTTTCATTGTATAGGCAGCTAATAATTGCTCACGCTGTCGGCCAAACATTGTTGTTACCCTAATTAAAAGACGCGATGATCGTTTAAAAGCCTTTTATCCGCCTTACGGGTAGGTACCGATTCAAATAATATATGTTTTTTTTTGTTGAGCCGCAATGGTTCAGGGGACAGAGAGTTTTCGGCTTGCGATGAGGTGTCCCAGGTTCGAATCCCAACTTTGGCTGGTTGATACGAATTCTGCACGCAGCTTGCACCGACAACAGTGCTGATTTAAAAAATATCCTCAAAAGGTAGACGGATCAAGGGTTAGAGTCCCCTTGTCGTCAAACTAACAGTGTAAGGTTTTCCTCCCCACGTAGAGCCCAATGCGGGTTAGTTTCATCAAAAAATTCTCCGCGAATGCTAGTTTCTCCAAATGCTTGTTCTACGAGTTCCTTTGTCTTCTGGATTGGGTTCAAAATTACAAAGCTACGGAGTTAACATTGATAGTCGTAAACTCAGAAGTGAGTCTGCTATTCAACGCCGCTTATAAAATAAATGCTTTTGCTAGACTCAGTGACATAACATCTCGGACAAACTTTGTAATATCATTGCAACTTATCTTTAAAAAAATTATCTATCTTCTCACCGCGGAATAATTTCAGTTATAAACTGAAATAGTATGACGCAAAAATTAGCTGCGAAATAAGTGAAAATTTTTAATTTTTGCAGATAATACCAATCAAAATAAATATATCAGGTAGCCTCAAACGGGAAAAATTTTAAATTCGGACGAGAAAGATTGAAGAAACACACTGTTTTTACGAACTCCAAGTACCAAAAAATTAAAGAAATATATCTAGTTATTAAAACTAGTGAAGTTAAAGAGTTTCCAGCAGCTTTATGAACTCGCCACTTTTTTAATTTTTCCCGGTTATGGGCGCTCTGTATATATATTTATTCAACTCACTCTAAATTGAAAGCAGATCCCAATTGCGGATTAATAATATTTTTGGCTGATATTTTTGTTTGAGGCAATACAGGTAGCAGCTCATCCCAAAACTTGTCTTTGCGCAACTTCGGGTGTTTAGCATGAAATTGATCCACAACGACAAATACTACCTATAAGTGTAGCAATTATTAAAAAAGTGAATATATCAATTGAATATAAATAAAAAGAAAAACACCAACGTTAAAACTCACAAATACAAGAGAATAGAAAACAAGTTTCAACGCTACATTGGAGTACAGTAAAATATTTAAGATTGGCAACAAATAAGAGTTTATAAAGTAAATCTATCATATTGAATTAGCCAATACGAAATTGTGAGTCAAAAAACATAATAATGCATCAGTATTTCATTTGTCGAATATAAGAATAGCAAATTAATAAATAGAAAGAAAAAAATTTTTATACCCTCCAACAAACCAGAATCATGAGAAATTTTTTTTCTCCTTTGCTAGAGAACTAAAATAAATATTTTTGTGACAAATAATATTTTTATGAGCCCTTTATCAGAACATAACCTTTTATCTTTATATTACCTTTTATATAGCTTTTTAAATTGTTATATGTAATGATGAGCAAAGTTCTATTTAATGTTTCATACTAAAAAATGTATTTTCTACGGAAACACCGTAGAAAATAGTACACACCGTACAGTACAAGTAGGAAACACCGTAGTACGGAAACACCGTAGCAGGTGGGTGGCGGGTGTGATGTAGTATATAAAAATCTAGAAGACAGTGGACGTGTTGATGTCCTCAGGGATGTTTAATCGACGAGGATGGTAATCCAATGTTTATCTAAAATTCCCGGATGTATCTGAGAGCCGAATTTTGCCTCTATTATGCCTAACATACAAGATTATACTCTATCTTGCAACGTTAATTACCCAATGGAGGAGAATTTGATTGTTACAAAATGACTCCTAATCTCTTTAGCACAAAGTACATTTGATCCACTTGGCATCCCCTCTCCAGTGACTATCATTCCAAAGTTTATACTCCATTAAACTTGGAACCTTGGATTAAAATGGGAAGATATTCTTTTCGAAAATCTAAGAGGTTTTTTAAACTGGCTGAAAAAAATAAAGTACTTGTTGGAAGTCAAAGTGCTCGATGGCTAAAACTCGGTCAAAGTGATGAAAAAACTGTCAGTCTTCATCGAGTGTTCTGTGATGCAAGTACAAAAACGCAGGCTACTTGTATATTTCTACGAGTTGAATTACAACGGGAAGTTACAGCTAGATTTGTGTTGTCTCGAGCCAGAGTCTCGCCTTTGAAAAACATAACAATCCCACGTCTTGAACTGTTGGCTTGTTGTATGGATCTAGACTGACAGCAAATATAATTGAAGATCTAAAACTAGAGCATTTAAAAGTCTTCTATTGGACTGATTCATCGATTGCACTCAGCTGGATAAAGAAAAAGATTCTCCATGGGCAACTTTTGTGGGGAATTGAGTAAAAGAAATACACATCCTTACAGATGTCAATCAGTGGAGATATGTTCCTGGTAAATTAAATCCAGCGGACCTTCCTTCCAGAGGATGTACAGCTGAACAATTCATGCAACTTAAATGGTAGGAGAGACTTTCATGGCTGTATGACGCAGAAGAAAATTGGCCGCAGGACACAGGGGTAGCAAATGAAGATCTGATAAATGCCGAGGAGAGAAAAATTGTGTTATCAACTCAGTATCACACTGAAGAAACTAATGATTAGTACTTAGGATCCTCTCATCTTAAAACAGTTTTATATTCTTGTAAATAAAAGTGATCGATAGAATATACAGTTCTGATAGTTTGAACTTTTAAAAGTCATTTTGTAAAGTTGAATTTTTGAATATTTCTTTCAAACAAAGAGTAAAAGAATTTGATTGGCTCATATTGTATGTGGCAGGAGATGTCAACATTTGAAATGTTTTTCATCGATATTTATCTGTTTATTACTGTGGCACTTAATATGATGCTCTAATGTGACATCTAAGATACTTTAATTTAATTTTAACATAATATTTATGAACTTATTTGGTGTTTTTTTTTTTTTTTAATTTTATTACATCTTTTTCTCGCCTTAACGTAATTAAAAATGGTTATTTAACCATATCCCAGTTCTGCATTTTTAATAGTAAAGTATATTTTCAGTAGTTGAACTATGATTGCACTTACATGACAATTACGATCCAAACACCAATTAAGTTCAAAATCATCATCATCTTCACCATAAGGATTTACAATTTGCTCAGCAACCTGATATTTAAAAAAAAAATTAAATCAATGAACACAGTCAAGAAAGAAAAGAAAACATTATCGGGGTTTCCATAAACCTTTAAGAAAATTTATAATGATTTAAATGTAGATGTTAGTAACAGTTACTTTTTTTAAAATATCACTTCAATGTTTAGAAGAACCGATATTTCGTAGGGATACATTTCTTTACAAAATAACGAATAGTGATGAGCACAAATGCATTAAAAAATCGAGATTCGTCTCTTTTTCATAAAGACCATCTAATTTTTTTAGACATCACAGATGCTAATGATATTTCGAAAGTAAAGTATTAAATTATAGTAGATGAACCTACGGATATATCAGTTAAAAGAAATATTGCTATTGTTATAAAATATCATTCAAAAGCTGATGAAACTGCTAACACGAAATCGTTAAATCTTGTTGAATTAAAAAACAAAACAGCTTAGGGATTTTTTTAATTCCCTCTCAAAAGAAATCCGTAACAATGACATGCAACTACAAAACTTAGCAGGCTTTGCTGCAGACACCACCGATGTTATGTTTGGTGAGCACAATAGTGTTGTACAAAAACTAAAAAATGAATCGCCTAATTGCATGTTTGATAAATGTGCTTGCCACCCAACTGTGTTCGATTTCAGTTAAGCATGTCTAAATTTGCCAGAGATGTTGAGGATTTGATACGTGATAAACATAATTATTTTTCCTACAGCTCTAAAAAAAAAAGAGAAGAATTCAAGGAATTTCTGGACTTTATAAATACTCCAACACAAAATATCTTCAAACTATAGGACTCTCTCACTCAACTATATAGCTCTCATTAAGACAATGTGTCGACAGGATACTTGAGCAGTGGGATGCTTTACTGTTGTATTTTACAGAACAACATTTAAGTGAAAGACTAATGGCTGTAGAAAGACTTTATGGTTTATACATGAATCCTTATAAAAAAATTATATATTTACTTTATCAGTCATGTTTTGAGCATCACTAATAATTTGATCGTAGTTTTTTAAGCACAAAATTCTCTTATTGCCAGTTTTTATAAGACTATGAGTGAAGATTTTAAATCCTTGTGCAGTAAGTACATAAAAATTGGTTATATATAAAGGCAACAGATGCACAAGACACTGATGCGGAGTCAACCGTTAATTTCCTACCATTAAGAGAAATTTATATTGGTTCAACATTTCTTTCTACCAACGAAACTTTAAAGGCAATTAAAGGTATTTTTATGAATTTCTTTACAGTTTGCCAAGCATTTTTAATCGTGCTGTGTAAAGAACTGAAGTCACGTTTGCGTTTTACGACAGAATTTCTGAAACAGATGAGCTTTATTGATCTAGGAACAGCGACTACTGGATCAACTAACTCTTTACAGCCAGTTTCGCTGCAATTTCCACACCATTTCATTACTGAATTTAGTGAAATAATTAATAATGAGAGGCGAGAACTAGTTTTATCTTGAACAATTTCTAAGACATTTGATGAAAATCAAAATATTACCGTTGAACAGTTTTAGTCGAAGATTAGAAAGATAAAAGAAAAAAAAAAAAAAGGGGGGGGGGGACTTAAAGCTCAAAAATGTGAGAAAATCTTTTTTTTTTTCCTAACACTCCCAATTTAAAATTCAGATTGTGAAATTTTTTTAGCAATCTTTCTTTGATAAGAACTAAAAATATAAACAGACTAACAACTGAAACTGTTCCCAATACAATTGTTGTGGAAAAAGTTTGGAGGGAAATTTCGTGAAATAGAAAAATGCTAAAGCATTCAATTATGTTATCCATGAATGACATCAGAATTGAATGAATTTAACACTTTTCTTTTAAATGAAAAAAATTAATAATAATAGATGATAAAAATTTTTGCAATTATTCCAAAATTTGATTCATAAAAGTAGGAAAATAAACTAATCACTGAATAAATGAAATCATATTTACATTTATCCAAACTCTACACCCTTAATCATTGTTAACCCAGCGTGTCTATTTGTCACCTAGATATTAAATTAAAGAGTAAATTAATATACTAGATCCAAAAATATTAGGGAAAAATGTTCTAAATTATTGGTGGCTGAACAAATCTTTTTTTTTCATTGTTTTAAATACATTAACTTCATTATTTTATAAGTTTTAAAAGCCCTTGGATTTAAATAAACAGAACTAAATGAATATAGTTGAAATATTTATTTATTCATGGTAAAACAGATTATTTTACATGTAAGTAATGCAAAATTTTAATTTAATATATAAACGAATGGTTGGCTTATTTCAGAAATTGCTTTTTACAGTTGTTTCTGATGCCACTTGCCAATTTCAACAAGCCTGCTTGGTGAAACAAAGCGAATATTAAGGCAGAGGTACCCTCTGCCTGAAAAACAGGAAATGCACCGTTTCTTGTTTTTCAGTGGCGCCAGCTATGATCAAGAATACGACTTCAGCCACACACACCTCAGAACCATCCATTCATTTATCCATAGATCGTAAAACAGATACTTTTTACTACAAAACTAGAGTGGCACTTCTTATCCTCGATTTAAGAATGTAAAAAAGAGACAAAACATACCACTTTTTTAAAAAAAAACTACGGAAAATACCACATCCCTATTTTATGGTGAAATAATATTACAGTAGTATTGAAAATACTACATTTGGCAACTTTGTACCCACACAACAACATAGCAAGCATCTCGATCTTTCACGAGTTTAAAACGGGTAAATAATTCATTTTTAAACGTAATCGATAAAAATTACATTAATGTTAAATAAAATACATTGAAATCGTATGGCATCATAAATCAGAAATTATATATTAGCTATATTTTTAAAACTAAAGTGGTAGTTAATCTATAAATTATAAGTTTAATTTAAATATTGATTCAAAATGGATACTTTATACATCACTACAAAATGCTATGCAAGTGCAACGTCAGGGAAGAATGGGTTAAATTTACGATTTAAAATGATAAGAAAATTCTATATGGAGTGGAATAATATTCAGATAAAAAAAGTTTTGTCCTTGAATAAAGTTGTTTGAAAACTATCACCAAAATAAATAACTTAAAATAAATCCGTTTCTTTTATATCAACAGTAACTGCGCTTTATTTGATTGTTACAAACAAGAATTATATACTAGAAGAAGATTACTAACTGAACTTTATTGAATACTACTTAGTGAAATTTTATTAAACTAACTGAATATTTCATGGGGAAAATTTTTTTGACAGATCTTTTGGGTGGTTCAAAAAAATATATTTTGTTTTCTATTTCCTTCTAAAAATGGGCGTAGAAGAAAATAGAGTTTTTGATAACTTTGCATGTATAACATTTATATCTGCTAGGCAGACACTTTAATAAAATTTATTGATTATTTTTTTTCTTAACCTTTTACATTTCCTAAAGAAGATGTTTGTTTAATAAGTTGTAAAATAGAATTAAACTATGTTCAGTGCTACTTCATCCTTAGGCCTAAGTGTTATGCATAGTTTTTAGTGCAGCAAAACGGGATATTTCACGGTTAAGAAAATTGGATACGACCCCAATTTGCCTTAACCTTGTAGATTCTATTCTAAATTTAAGAGGTAAAAAATACAAAAACTGATGGGATAAAATAGCTTTAAATTAGATTAGCAACAGACTCAACATCCAGAGACGCTTAGGTCACACTGGTTAAAAGTTTACTAATCACATGTTTATACTATAACGATATACAGGTGTCTCATTAATACGGTCCAAACTTCAATGGAGGTAGAGTACACATTATGAAGATTGATAATTATACAGCAACTCATCGCTAGAAATGCCATACACCGCTAGAGGCGTTTCTCTATAATAAAAATTACTGTTCATTGATATAATTAATTTCAATTTTGTGTGCGTTTTTTTATTTTATTATTAATATATCGAAAATTGCATCCAAATAAACTCAGAAATACTTGTTTTTATTACTTGTTTTACTTGTTGTAATTTAATAATTCAGCAAGCTTATCAAGTTTGTCGCCAAATCATTAAATGACGATATAAGTGGTTTACACACTTATTGCTGTTTAATAAAATAATTATAAGATAGTAATTAGCAACATTTTTCTTTCTTATTCTTAGTAAATAATTTTTTTTAATTATGTTACATACATTAATCAATCATGATGTTAAAACAAACACAAATCACCATATTAGTATAAAACTAGAAATTTCTGAATTAGCTGATATTTACGTAAAAAAAAACACTTTTCACTAAAAACTTTAATCCCAGAGAAACTTTTTACCTTCAACCATCCAACATAGAAGAAAAATTGCAATAAGGTGAAAATGGGAACATAGAGATCCGCCTGGTGCTTGTTGTAACCACGTACTGGATCTAAGTATTGCCTTCCCACCATCAGAGCCAAAGCATATGAGTATGTAGCTATCGTCACTACCTAAAGGAGAAACACTCTATAAGTTTTCCTATTACAGCAATGCCAAGTGCACCGGATTCGATAAAACATCTTAAAAGAATGTAGAGAACTACAATTTGTCGATTTTCGGTAAATTTCGTCAACTTTTTGATGGGCTTAACACGGTTTTAACTATAACAAAGTGGTGTATAACATAAGGTATGGTGTTCCATGAAGCTAAAGAGTCTAATGTAACTACAATTAATGATGTAGAGAAGAATTTTTCATCTGATTATACTACAGATATATAAAGAAATGGCGGTATTCTTCTGATTGGTATAGTTAAGATGTATGATACATCTAGAAATGGTGAAGCTCATCTAGAACTTCCCAACTCTGGATTGGAATCTAGTTTTATTTGAAAAAAAAATATGCTGTTTTTTCGGGCCTAGTAACGAGACGCATAACTAAAATTCGAAGTTTTGTAAAAGTATGAACCGGAATTTAGTTTACATATCTCAGCTATACCCTCTAAAAGTAACAAGATTTTTACCTCAGAATAAAATAAGATTAAAAAATTTGCCAACTTCAAAAGATTTAAATTTGAACTCATATTTGCATTTTGACCAAAAGACTTGTGCTTTTAGGAATAGATACATTTCCTAACATTCTCCAATAAAGAAAATTAAAGTCAGCGACATTGTTGATTTAAAAACAGATTTTAGACATTTATCTTCTAAAATCTTCGATTGTGATTGTTACTGTTTGACATAACATTTATATTTTTAGATATGCAAATGTAGTTTAGTGCACTTTTATTATGTTAATTTTCACTCATCAAAAATATACAAATTTGTCAAAGCACACTCTTATATATTTATTCTGAGAATAAAATAATTTGGTATATAAAATAAGTATTTATTACATACACACAAAAAATAACCACTATTGAAATCTTAGTAATACGCTTGCTATTAACCTTGTATTGCGAACTTACGCCGAATTTGTCACTTACTTGTGTATAAACTAAAGGCACGCTTATCCAATCAAAATTAAACATCGATCCACAAGCACTTCTATATCGCACAAATTCCTAAAAATATACAAATATAAATTAAACATATCTCTTTTTCGAATTAGCAGATTTGTAATAAACTAGCTAATCTATGTCTACCAATTTATTATCTTTTGTATGGGTTTTGAATTTTAAAAAAAAAAATTAATTTAAATTTTGTTTATCAAATAGTACAATATATTAAGACTATTTTCCTAACGTTTTAAATTAATCGAAGTGAAAAAAGAGACTAAGAACTCCTCAACTTATTCCGTATACGAGTGCAGTAGAAAGGATACGCGGGGGAAAAAGTTTTTTTTTCTTCTTAAGTGTAGTTTTTTTTTTTTTTTAAATTTATTTTTTACAATTTTTATTAGTTGTCTTTACAGCTTTAAACAGAATAAAAACGAACGTGCATGTATCTGTCCGTATTTAGTAATGACGGATTTTTTTATTTAGTATTAATTAGCAATGTGACAGAACCTTACCAAAAGCACAGTTTTTGATATCTTCCTTTTTCTCTCGCAAAATTTAACATGCGTAGTTCTCACAGTTTAGTATTGCTAATTAGCTGAAAGGGAAACTACATTATCGATTCCTTAGTTCATAAATCCTTTGCTTTCTAATTATTATTTTTCTCTCTAATATTAACTTTATCATTATTTACTTGTTTTTGAGTTGCCATTTTTTCTTTATTACAACTTAAATAATATGTAGAACATTTTAATTTGAAAAAGAGATTTTTTCATGTTTATTTCTTACATAAACTATAAATTCCTTAAAAATTCTTTTAATATTCGATTTATGAATCCTAACTGCGTGTAAGAACGAATTTTAAAAAATAAATATTCTACTATGAGTATTACTTTTGTTAATAATAATACCATCTGCTCTAAAAAGGTTTTACTCTCAATATCAATTGAGATCTCATCTTTTTTCAAGAGGAATTTTAACTAAGTGGTTGTCGAAGTTGTTCCACTGTACCCCAAGGATAGGGTCGAAAGGGATTCGAGAGTTAGAACTTGCTCGTAACCGAATTCATAAGATATCTGACCATATTGAAGATAAACATTAATAGGTAATCGAAAGGTAGTATCCCATTAGCAATACAACTAAATGAAAGTACAGGTATCACCAGACTTGTCAATACTACTTGTTTTTGAACGATATCCATTCGGAGGATCTATTACAGATTTTTTTTCTTTGATTTTACTCTCAAAGGTATTTGTTTCTTTGCAGACCTTTGAACACCAACACAATTAGAGTGGATATTTTTTAACTTAATTGATAGCTACGTGACAAAACATCAGATTGATTGAAAAAAAATGTATGCATCACTATGCCTTTGCTAACATCACACCTAATTTTGAAACTATGATAAAACCCGTCCACACAATAAATGTTTTCAAAATAAAATAATTAATAGCCCCTCTTTCGTTTATATGTTCGCAATTTCTAATTACCGTTTCTGTTCACAATTACAAAATTTTTTTTATAATTTTACAATCGCTGACGAACTTGATTTGCTAAATCGAGGTTCTACGAAAAGGTCGATCATACAAAAAAGAATTTAGCAGCCTCTGCTCTAAATTATTTGAGTTTGCCTTTCAAGGGAATTTTTAGGTATGAAAATTAAATTAAAATAAAGGTAAAAGCGGAAGGATTTCGAAAAAAGTATTGACAATTGTTACTCTCGTGCACTTAATACAAATTTAAAAATTTGCGAGAAATACAATCGCAATTCTTATTCGTTATTGACTTGATTTCTGGTAAAACTTGATTCAACGTTTAACATCGCAATAGCTCAAATAATTCACGATCAATTCTGAACCACCGTGAGGCATCGATTTATGGCACGCAGGGAAAGGTGAAGAGTAGAACAGTACTGGTTTCTTTTAAATCAATTACTAACTTTCTTTCCTAAGATTTAATATTCTTTTTAAAAACATAATTTTTTCAAAAAAGAAAATAAATTTTGAGTAAAAATTGTATTTGCATGTCAGGACGTGAAAATCCGATAGTTTGGACAAAATTTACTCATACTTTACTCAAATTTTCTCACAAAACACTCATACTCATCAAGTACAAAAATAGTGTATTAATGCAAAGTTGAATGTTGTATTGAAAAATAAAATTATAAAGTGTTCTATTTCAATTGACAATATCAACTGTATATCGTGCGAATCCCATTTTAAAATATCGTTGAAAAAACTCAAACTATTTGTATGTTTATTAACAAAACTGTAATGTGATCAAAATTTATAGCACTCATACACACCAAGAGAAAAAATAGAGTATTAAGGCAATAATGAATCAATTAAATTATAAATTGATCTATTTTTTTTTAAGATCTAACATTAACTATACACAGGGTCAAAAGAATTCAATAACTTATAAACCTCTTTAAAACTGATTTTTGTACTTACGGTTACTCTTGTGTAAAAATATAGCAAACGAATTTAAGTTTTTCGCTTTCTCATTAGAATTACATTAAAACAATTACTGATATCAGCCACCTAATTAATCAACTTAACCTTATAACTTAAACTGAAATTGTAGGGAAATAACATGTCTTATATACTAGTAAATAGTAGTTGTAATTATGTAGTGGTAGATACGCTACATTGTGTTTTGTAATATCATGGGTAATAAACTTAAAATCTTTACATACTGTTAACAAACCGTTTAACAAAACGGTATCCTTTATTCTACCTTCCTTCCTGGCTCTCATTGCCAATGAACTGAACCACTGAGCCGGAAGCCACCATTTTCCATATGGAGCATCTAGTTTTTCAAATATCGTTCTTTCCTCTTTAGTCATTATACCTAAAACAATTGAATAAACATATTTTTTTATCAAACCAATAGAAGATAATTTCATGTTTTAAAAATATACGTACACTTTTTAAACAATCTATGATATATCGCCAAGTTTTAATGCTACTTATTGAAAACTCTTATTATCAAAGCTGCTTTTTAAGCATTTCTCAAAGTTGAAAGAACTTGGCAAAATTGAAGCTAAAAATCCGATAATGATTTCAATACAGAATTTTTAAAATATATATTTGGTTATACCGATCGTAAACCCCTAACCTTATTCTTAGGTGGAATGGGGCAACTCCATAATCTTACATAGTAACGAATCCCTTTATTGCAGATTCGATTACAGAATCCAAATCTGCTCCAATTTAGGATTTTGAAGATACTCTCTCCCCACTGCCAGGTTGGGAAAAGATCGTGCTTGGTACCATTAACTATATTTCTGAAAATATATTTTACACCTGTAGCTTTTGTTCAGTTGCATATTTCAATTCAGGTAATATTCATTTCTGGCTTTTACGCCAAAAACTAATTCTTCCATTAAACCATTTATTGATTAAATAACTTCCTTCACAAGAATATCTAGTTAACTAACATTTTGGAACGTCCATTCTTCCTACAATTTTATGAGATATTGGGTCATTAAAGGTTGGTAAACTAATCGCTTCGTTATTAAGTACTACAACAACGGATACGGATGTTCCATGTCCACATTTATCTCGAAATCGAACTAGATTCTTAGTAATATCAGCAATGTTTGAAAGCGTGTGACGTGGTTTTGGTCAGTTCTAAATAGCAAATCTAATAAGAGGGTTGGATTTGTTCTCGTTTCCTGTGAAATTTATAGAGCTTTCCACCGAGAGCAGATACCTTTTCTCAATATAAATGCTTTCGTTCAAGCATTAAGTAGAATTATAACAAGAAGATGTAGAATATTGTATAATGCTCTTAATAATTTTACTGGCTTAAATAAATCCTCGTTAAAACAGCTTGATTGTATAAAAATAGAGTCTGAAGTTAGCCACAAAAAAAAAGTTCAACCCGCCATCCACCCCATGGTGGAGAGGATTCTGGGAAAGGTAAATTGGAATCTTTAAGATCTCTGGTTTCCCTCTGGTTCTGATCTGTTTTAGTGAAACTACAAATAGAAAAAAACTTAGCCTTTTTAGAAATATATTTTGCTCTCTGTAACTATAAAAATATCAAATTCCATAAATGAAAATTATTTGGTTCTGCTTTGTCATTTTATAAGATGAAACTTCTGCCAGATATTATTTTAATGCCGAGAAAGATTTACTGATCTGTTCAAAATAATAGAATTTTCTTCTTTTGAAACAGAGAGAATTATGAGTCGAAAAAGCTCTTTTGATTCCGAAGCTGTTTTGACATTTAAAAACTCTATACCATTTTTAAGTTGTTGGTGCATAAAATATGAAAATAAAAACAAACATACCAGCTGCAACTAGATGACCAGTGGTTGGAAATCTTTTCTTTACGGCCGTGCTTACGCTTTGAAAAGTTATCGCTTGGAGCAGAATCAAATAACGTCCCAATGTTCTTCGTATCATTCGGCTTCTATCGTCTGCTCCGTGGACGTACGCATTGATCATGTAGCATATCCTAAAAATAATTGCAAAAAATATCACTCAGGAATATTTTGCTTTCTTTAGAGACATTTTTCAGTATTATTATTTTGCTAAAAACTCAGATTCCTATATCTAATAAAAATAGAGTTGGTGGTATATAGTATATGCTAAACATTAGAGCTTAATTTTAGGACTAATAAAGTTGGTATGCACTAACGTTCATGAGAGTTGAGCAAAACATTGTTAAGCATTTCATACTAACCTTCAGCATCGGCCAAAATTTGCCTTCAGTGATATTGTCGAGTCTCAGTAGCTAGGCGGTAGAATTCGCTTCTATAAAGCAGAAGGTCTGGGGTTCGATGCGGCAAGCGGACACTAACTTTTCTTATTTAATTTATGAACATTCCAGAAGCTTCTGGAATGTTCAAATTATGTCATTTCCTCTTTCGTTGTTCCTAAGAAGTTTCTAGAACATTCTATGCTCGTATAAAAGCGATCCCGTGATTGTAAAGAGGGGTTCTGCTTGGTGCAGACTGGTTCCTGGCGTTTGTAATTTCTTGACGTTAATAAATTGATTATCAAATCCTCATCTTGTAATCTGCACTAACACTAAATCTAAACACTTTAACGTGACAATATTTTATGAGTACAATTTGACAAATATTGGTTAATATCATGAGAAATCGCAAAGTGTTATTTTTCCATCAAAATTTTAAAGTCATGTAATTAAAAAAGTTTTAAATTAATTTTATAATGCTGTGAAGAGACATGACTTAATAGTTAGACAGCCTTGAATTTTGAGGGAATATGGTATGCGATACAAGTTAAAAAATCAAAGAACTATCTAAATAAAAATGCGATGAATAAGAATTAAATACGTTAAATCCTTTTCTACGTTATTATGGATTTCAAAAATTAAAGGTTTGACAGGTTTCTTTGAATTAGCCAAGTGAAAATTTTTTATGCTTTTGCCTTAATAAAAAAAAAAGCTATGACTCGAAGTTACTAGAAGTTGTCTAGACTTATCTTGAGCACTCAAAAGTCACTTTAATTTAAAACATCTTAATCTATTCTTAAATTGATATATCTGTATAAATAATATTTATGAATTATAAATTAGGGTCGGATGAAAATAAATGATTATGGTTTTTATTTAATACAATTAGAAGCTAATCTGAATAATCTATTTAAGTATTAAATATATAATAAACAGCTCAACTTACCTATCTGGCCATGGTATTGCATCGAACTGCTCCCACCACCTTCCAATGACAAGGGACACATAAAATCCAAGCACGAAAGACAAAGGTATCAGATCAATAAAATCTTCGAAAAAAAGAACTACTCGTTCAAAGTACCTAAAAAGTGCAAAATTTTAGTTATACTAAAGTCAGGTTAGAATTCAACTATTTAACACTGAAGCCTATTCTCATATTTTAAAATCACTATTGCGATAGAACAAATTCTTGATTTTTTTTTCATGCTTTATTTTTTTATTCTAGGTAGTTAGAATTGAAGTACGTTCTGTTAATTTTATTTCAAATATTCCCTTTTTTGTTTCATGAATATTTATTTATAACTTCCTACTTTTACAATCCTTTTCTTATTGCATTTCTTTTAGTATGTACTTCTTAACTGATTTATAATTTATTTATTTCTCCTGGTTGAATTTTAGATGTTCTGATTCTGAAATAATTAATCCCTTCCCAAATCCATTTTTTTTTTTTTTTACATCCCGTTTCTTCTATTCATAATATTTCCATTATTTTTTTTTTAATTTCTAATAGCAATTACAACTTTGAACTATTTAATCTTTCCCTGGATAATTACTTCCTTACATAAGTTTTCGCTAGAAATTACTTACAAGTACTTTCTTATTCGCAGTCCTTTCTTTGAATTTTTCGAAATCACGAAGAAAGGAAAAGATTAATGGTAAAATGGAAGTGTTAAATTTAAGAAATGTTTTCAGATCTCTATATAGTAAAGAAATATTATACGAATAATATTATGAAAAACTTAAGAAAGTTTCCGGAAAATTGACTGGAAAAATAGCCGAAAAAAGCAGAATTCGAAAGTAAAGATGAAAATTTCAGAAAAGGCACGGTGGAAAAAAATAGTTGTTAGCGGGGAAAAAGCATTAAAAGGCAATAAAAAGGTAGCAAATACCTGGGCATTA
Organism: Parasteatoda lunata; assembly: GCA_949128135.1. Lineage (NCBI taxonomy): Eukaryota > Metazoa > Arthropoda > Arachnida > Araneae > Theridiidae > Parasteatoda > Parasteatoda lunata. Next base: position 70,888,825 of record OX421979.1, read on the forward strand.
AGTCGACGTGATTGCACATTTTAACTATTGCTAATGGAAAGCTAATAAGAAAGCTTTTAAGAGTAGTGTACATTTTAGGTGGGTTTTTTTCTTCCCAAAATGATAATTTTTGATGCCAGTCCTAAAGGTTTTTCAAGGTAATGCTTGTCTACATTCGTGGAAAACTCCAACACCAGTAATTCAATGTAGTCTCTTTACGCAATATGTTTTTAATTCTCACCCTTAATGCATATTTTTTGAATTCCTATCAAAATTAGTCATGTTGGAGGATTAATAGAGCTCTAACTAAAGACTTGCAAAATCTATGTACTCTTGGCGAGGATCGGTTGCTTGTATTATATTCTGAAATTTTAGTTAAGTCAGTCGCCAAAGATAACAAAAAGGAGAAATGCGAAATTTAAACATTACTTTAATAAAATTTTAGCAACAAAATTAAAAACATCCAAGATTAATCGAACACGTAAAAACTGAAGAAAAGACGTAAAGCAAATCACAAAAAGAGAAAAGAACAAAGTTTTTCGATGGTATATCACATTTCATTTCTTGAACTTTAGTTCAGTTCATTAAAGACATTGCAAAAATACATTGAGAGTACTTTGAAGTTCGCAGGTTCGCCAGAGCATAAACTTCAGTTGAACAGGCTTGAGACGATCTATACTAACTGTAGCTGTGCGGGATCCAATTTTTAGAGTGAAATGCTTACCTTGTCGAGAGAGTACCTGGAAAGGTCCGTCGTATGGAGGAGTCAACGGAGGTTTGACCCTATCTTTTCGAATGAGAACGTGAGTAGAATCCCCTAAGGCAGGATACACAAAACAGGCTTGACAAGAATGATCAGAAGCAGGAACGGGTGTAAGCTTTTCCATTGTCTCCTGCAAGTGTTCAATGAAAGTAGACTCTTCAATGGGTTTTGTGGAAGGGTTAAAAAATTGGCCAGGTAGGCGTAAACCTGTGCCGTAAACCATTTCAGGACAGGAGCCTTTCAAGTCATCTTTGAATGCTGATCTGATTCCTAGTAAAATGATAGAAAAAGTCTCGGTCCATCGAAGCTTGTTGTGGCACATAATATCTTGCTTTAAAGTTCTATGCAGGCGTTCGATCATACCATTCACCATAGCATGATACGGCGTGGTACGTATTATTTTTATTCCCAACATGGAAGATAGATTAGCAAACAATTTTGACACGAATTATCGGTACGCTGATTACACCACATACTGAATAAGAAAAATTTAGAGTTGAGTAAAGGAAATTGATTAAAAAATGGGTGAACATAGTAGACAATTAACTGTCCGCTTACACAATTTTTATAAACCATAGAAGAAAATTTTGTAATTGAATAACCATATTTATTCCAACAACTAACAGTGTGGCTATAGTTCACCATTACATTACAAATTAACTAACAAGTCAAGCTTATAGAATAATATTACGATCATTAGTCATAATTGATCAATGAGTTAAAGTAATAATACATTTAAATAAAATTTTAAATAATTAGTGGTAGATAATTTAAATTTTTCAATTTTTTTTCATTTCAAAGAAAAAAGTGCCAATTTTATATGCTACATTCAGCTAATTTGGGAACCCTGGAACTGCCTTCTAAACCAAAAAGAGAATATTTAACTCCATATCACAATGATTTTCCCCTATTAAATTACCAATTATAATGATCGCAAACTTTATAGCAGTATCAAACTTTTGCAGTTAAAAAAAATCACTTTTTTAAATAAACAAAAGCACTTGATAATCGGCATGTAACAATATTTAGGCATGTTTTTGGAAATTCTTACGTTTCAGGATATGCAATGCACATACTGATTGAAAAACACAAATACCAATAATTTGAAGGGTGAATCAATAGATTTCTGTTTTATCCTACGTCAAAATAAATTTCATTTTAAATAAGAGCAAAGTAAACAAAAGATTTTAAAAAAATTTTACCTGTTATTATTCTATTTCTGATTGAGATGTCATGCTATCATTAAGCATTAAATACTTCAAATCTTTTGGTTAAATCTCGGAAAATACTTTAAAAGCCTCACTGGATCTCTGATTCTCATTGAATACAATGTATGCATCAATAAAAAATTGTTTTATAGTTCAAAAAGAAATATTTCGAAAGGGTACTTCATTAACTCTTCGACGCAGAATTTTTATTAAACATATTTTTCATACTTTTTTCATAATTTTGCAACAATTAAGGTCAAAATAAGCGAAAAATATTATATTTAGAATTTAATAATTTATGGTTATGAAATACAGCATGAAATACAAGTGTCTTTTCCTGCAGTAAAGGTAAAATCTTTCAAACATGGCTCACTTCCAAAAAAATTTTCAAACTCGCACTTATTTTGATCGAAAGGAAACAGTTATTCATCACTGAAATTTCCTTTATTTACAAAATCAATTATTGATAAATTTTTGAATATGAATGAAAATATTTTTTTTTCAAAAGTATTAGAAAAAACAATTATAAAAAGAACACCGGTTTCCCATCTGCGTCAAAGGGTTAAGTTAAGAGATATCAATTTACATGTAGTTTCATTATTCCTTCGAAAGAGATTTAAATATGAATAAAATATATTTTAGCCATTTACAAGGCATCTTGAGAGTGTCCAATTTACTGTGGTCGAATTTTTCTTCATGACACCCTTGATTTTGCATTTCATTTTAAAATTTTTCAATGTTTGGCTGAAAAGAAGTCAATTTCAATTGAGAATATAATGTCAATAAACGTTTCCGACGTTTATTTTTGATACCATTCGCTGACAACATTAAATCATCCCAGGGACCAAAAATGGATCGTAAACCACAAATTGAGTATTCCTATCCTATGGTAATGTTACTTTAAAAATCCATTTCAATTGAGAATCTAACTTCAATAAACGTTTCCGACGTTTATTTCTGATACCACTCGCTGACAACATTAAATCATACCAGGGACCAAAAATTGATCGTAAACCACAAATTGAGTATCCCTATCCTATGGTAATGTTACGCTGAAAATCAATTTCAATTGAGAATCTAATTTCAATAAACGTTTCCGACGTTTATTTCTGATACCACTCGCTGACAACATTAAATCATCCCAGGGACCAAAAATGGATCGTAAACCACAGGTTGAGGATCCCAATCTTTTGGTATAGTTACTCTGAAAGCGCTAAGATTGCATATTTTAAAACCAATGATTTATGATGAATTAAACTCACCTTTTCTGTTCCTCGTCAAGGATAAGTCTGTAGACAATACTCAGAAGACTGTATCCTAGTGAAAAAACTATGAATTCTTTCCATAAAATCTTGTAAATGCTCCCTTTCCATCGTCCTAAAAGTTTTGTAAATCCACAAAAACGAGTGTTTGCTACATCTAGCGAATAAGTAATGGTCATTTTAACTAATAAGTAGCACCATCAACTTCAAACAGTTCAAAACTCATAGATATTTTTTTCCAAAGCATGGCTATTTAGAAACTTTTAGTAAGGTGATAATTTTTCCCTTATAAAGTCCTGAAAAAGAAACCAAAAAAAAGTTAGCTGCTATTTTGAAGATGAAAAGTAACTTAAATTTTTTTATAACTGAAAACAAAAAAAAAAAAAAACGATAATTATAAGTTCGAAAAGAAATTGATTTCAATTTAGTTAGAACACTTCAAAGATTGTAATTGTTAAATTTAATCATTTTTCTAAATTTTAATTAAAATTTAACAGCATTTTTCTTAAGTTATGCTACTGTATTTGGCAGAAATAAAAAGAAAAGAAAAATATCCGCCTTTTTAATTCATAGTGAAAGAGTAACACTGTTATAAGCCTAGTTAAAGAAGATTAAAGAGATATTTTAAAACTTAATTTCGTGCAACATGAAATAGGTTTAAAATAATTATATAATTTTTGCATATGAGATAAATTTACACGCCGAACTTTATTAAAGAAACAATCTTTCAATATTTTTTTTTATAAAATGAAATACAATATTTATTACGATTTCAATAAGTTAATTTTTATGTATTTGCTATTACAATCCGTAATAAAAGGATAGACAAGCTTTACAACGTTTTCTAAGTTATGCTAGATAAAAACATGGCAAAAATTATTTTCTGTTTTTTTTTTCCATTAGACAGTTGGACATTTGTTTAGTATCCAAAAGAAAAAATATATACTTAAAGAACATTTTAAGATATTTAAAATAGTAAGACATTTACTCAGAAAATTTAATGAATTCAGAAATTTAAATATTTACATATTTAAAAGATTATTAATTTAACAAATTTGAAAAGAAATGATAAAATTAAACTTATTTATAAAACATAGCAACAAAATACTCCAAAATATAATATACATGTTAATTTTTCTATGGCGATAATTAATAATAAAAAATAAAATTATAATAAATAGCAACTACTGAAAACTACCTAAATATTATAAATTAATTTATCTTTTAATAATGATAGGTCTGATATTTGTATTCCAAATTTAAAAGATCTAATTTATAAAGATATATCTTTTACAATTCTAATAAATTTAGAAAGATATGATAAATTAAATTTATTTTAAAAACATAACAAAAATCTCCAAAATATATTATATTTTTAATTTTTTTTTTATTTTTCAAACATATTTCTAAAACATATTATTTTTTAAATTATATTATAAATTTTTAATTGCGAAATTTTAAAAAAATATAATACTATAGTAGCAACTACTGAAAATCATCTTTAGGTCATTAAAGATGGTCATTTATATCATGAATTTGACTTATTTCTTAAGCAAAGGCAAAAAAAATCTCCAAAATATTATATATTATTTTATATAACGAAATTTCTAAAAAAAAATTTATTATTTAATCGCACAAATAGCAAACATCAACCACAATAGCAAACAAAAACAAAAATTAACCACTGAAAACTACCTAAAGGTCATCAGCTAATCTGTTATCTTCCAATACTGATAGGTCTGATATCTTAACTTAAACATTCGGCAGAAATGAAATAAAACGTTTCTTAGCACCTGGGTATTTTTCTAGCCCAGTCCTCACTTAAAAATATACCCATCATCACCTTTTTTCTTTGCACAAGGACTGATGCTTTCTTAAGAACACAAATACGCAGCAAACTTTATCTCACACTTTTGGGGTATTTATCTCTATCTTACCTGTTGAGTACGGGGCTAATGAGTATCAACTTTTTTTTATCCTTAACCAAATGTTTACTTCACACGAAATATCTTCTGTGATCATTTCAGAAATCAATTGTTTGCATGTATTCAGAAGAAACATGTACTGCGATGATGGAGTCCTTTGAACTTAGTCCTTGATTTAAAAACAAAATCTTGATTATTGTCCTGGGAACACCCTCATGAAAGAGTTGATCCTTTTAATAAAAATATAATTTATAGGCAAAAATTAAACTAGTGTGAGTGAAAATTAATTCATAAATATGTTACAAGTTCTCTTTAAAAGTGTAGTAGACCAGGTGCCAAATGATAAGATATTCAATGTAGTGGTTTGAAAATAGGGTATGTTTTTCCCAATGGTATTTTCTAAATCTACAGGTGAAAACACGATTAAAACTACGAAAAATGGGAATGCAATTAAAGATAATTACTTTTTATTTTTCAACCCTTTGATGCAGCTTGGACACCGGTGTTCCTTTTACGTAATTTTTTCTGATGCTCTAGTTACAAGCAAAATTTATTTTAATATATATTTTAATTATAATAAAACAGACCAATAGTTACTAAAATAATTAAATTAGTGGAATTATATCTGTACTAAAATATAAAATCCAAAAAAAAGTAGTTTAAATTTTTTTAAAATTCATATTCTAAAATTTATCAGTAATTGATTTTGTAAATTAATGAAATTTTAATGATGCATAACTGTTTTTGAAAAATTATTGTTTGGAAGTGAGCTTTGTCTGGAAGGTTTTACCTTTAGAACAGAAAAAGACAGCGGTGTTTCATACTGTATTTCATAACAATAAATTATTAAAATGCTAAATATAATATTTTGCACTTATTTTGACCTAAATTATACAAATTAATAAAAAAAAAGTATGAAAAATGCTTTAAAAAAAGTTTGCGTCAGAGTAAAAGTATTAACAATCGGAAATTTTTTACCATATAGTCGAAAGAGTTGTACGCTGTTTGAAACTACCTATTTTTAAAATATATAAAATCCAATATGTGAAAGAAATCGGTGGAAAAGTTCTTGAGGAGAAATAGCAGTTAAACATGATTTATTTTAATAAAAATATTGTGCCATTTTCATTTCTCGAGCATATTCAAACCATTTATTTGAAATCTTGGATTTTGTCACTTATATGCCAAATATATAGTGAAACAAAAACTTGTACCTAACAATTTTTTTTTAACAAGAAGCTGACTAAAACAGTTTTGCGATTATCAGCAATAATTTCTTAAATTTCGGAATAAGTTCCAGCAGTATTGAGACACACAAAAATTATAATTTGCTGTTATTAATATAGTCAGACCAAACCCGTATTTAGATACTAATTAAGAATTGCCAACACCCCACAGCGTTAAAAAGGTAAAGAAATAACAATTTAAAAAAAAAAATTTAAATTTTGTTAAGCACTTAGTCACAATTTCACTTATCAAATGTATACCTGGGCCAAATATGGCCTTTACCTAATCATCATTGCACGTTAAATCTGTCGAGTGGCAAAAGTCCTCCATGTTCCCATAACAAATCAAAACCTCTGGGGGTACTGGATTGGAGATCGATCGTTCTCTATTTCAGGTCAAAATTACGATTTGTGGATTAATGAATGGATGTATGAATGGGTCCGCCCCATAAACGGGTGTGACGTATAGTGTGGCAGAAGTCGAATTCTTGGCCATAGATGGCGCCACTGGAAAACAAGAACAATCGCACTTCCTATGCCTAAAGAGGCATACGTCAACAACAACCTAATCATCATGTCCATACCTACCGATTTACAGATTTAAGCCGGAAGGATTATCTGCTCCTTCATCTGAATTGAAATAAAAATTGTGACTGAATAACTGATACATTTGAATCAGAGTTCCTAACCCTGAGGGTTATTTTATCCTTTATCTAATTCGATAATAATTAAGGATTGAGGGAATGAAGAACATAGTCACGACAGCTAAGCTCTAATCTAAATACTGGTAGTCAAAACCACTTGAAAAACAAATTTATTTAAAAAAAAAACTTATATTTATGTTCAGTATATTATGTTTATGAAGTTGATTTCACGTAAAAATTGTATTATATTTGAAGTTAATTGCGGGCATAGTGTTTTTCTGTCTCTTTTGAATATTAAATCAAGCAACAAAATTATAAATAAAATATTTATACACTTACCACTATTTAAATAAATTGCAACATATATAATTTTATATTCGTTAATTCTAAAAAAAATAATTCATTATAAAATAAATTTACAATATTAGTGACTACTTATTTATTACAAAAAGTAAATTTATGCCAAATTAGAAATGATTCTTTGTCAGTGACTAAATTCATATTGTTACCCTGAATATCTCAATCTTATAAAACAGAAAATAAGCGGCATCGACCCAAATATTTATTTTTAAATTAATTTTTTATACTAATTATAACGTTAGAGGCAACAAATATTCTGTTTCTCGAACTTCTGCTAACTAAACAAATGGTTAAAATAATCTAAGGAATTGCAATAGGAGTTCTTTTGAATAACAGATTAAATTTGTCTCAATTTTTTACATAAAACACATGGAAAACGTACAAAATTTAAAATAAAAATGCTGATGATTGTTTTTGAGCTTTGACGACCCATAAGATGAGAAACTCTAACTTAACCTTTAAATAATATTTTAACTACAGAATATTGTAAATAAAATTGAGTACGATTTATTAATTATATAATATACAACTTGAGCTAAATTAAGGTATATTATTCATGATTAAATCTGACTACAAAAGACAGAGCGTATTTTCAAATTCGTTTATAAATAAATAATAACTAGATAAAATATAACAAAGATTTCAATATTTAAATTTAAGATTAAAACTTGGTTTCAGTATTTTTTTAAAAATCAATTTTTAAATATAAAAACTTCTGAACAATATTGTTAGAGTAAGTTTAGATTTTATATAAAAATAAATTAAAATTCGCCGTAAGTTATTCAGATTGATATCAAAGAACACGCATATACAATCTGTAAATTTAACAACTTGAAGTGACATTTTTTAATTGCTACATCATATTCCAACAAGCAATGTTTTTGGTAGAAAATCGGGAAAATTAACCACCTGAAACTTTATATTTTAGACTAGTTAATATCCTTTACAAGCAATGATGTGTAGTAAGTAGAAAATTGAAAAATTAACAACATAAAATTTTATATTTCAGACTAGAGCATATAAACTAGAGCCGTGTAAAAAAACTGGATAATTAGCCGTCTAAAATTTTAAACTTGATCATACCGAACAAGCAATGTTTAATTGATATGTAGAGAAATTATCCACTTGATAATGATTTTAAATTTAAAATAAGTAAAATTCAAACAATTTAGAATATCGCTTAAATATTAATAGTAATATAGTAAGAGTTGGAACTTTTATGCATCGTAGTATAACATACTTATATGCATTTTCATTACTACGGACAAACCACTAAAAACCTAACCTTACAGTAATATTATCGTAAAAAATAAAATAAAACTAAATAATGAAATAGATTAAATATATTGCCGTACCTTTTATGGCGAAAATACCTTTTATTCCAGTGGTTTTTGATCCAGTATGGTAATGTTTCACTACCAACGCTAAATAAACAAATGCGATTCAAAGCACAACTCGGCCGAAATACCAACTGGAGGACTTTATCTCCCAAATAGAAATATTTTTTATTTTTAATAGTTGTATGACATGCTTGTTTCAATTTTCATTACGGGGCTAGAAATCTTATAGTATCTCTATCAAAAAATAATAATAAATAAATAAACAAATAAATAGAATTATACAAGGAAATAGATTCAATCGATTACCGTATCTTTCACGAGAAAAAAAAAATACTCGAGTAGTTCACGGTAATGTTTCATCAGCAACGCTTAATAAAGTAAACAAATATGAAACGAAGGAACTTGCTCGAGATACGAACTCGATGACTTTAGCTCTCAAGTAATCATATCACTTAACTCATTTCATAGAATTTCTTTTATAAAGGATAGGTCTCTCATCTAAAACTGCAATTTTGTGTAATTCAGTATCCTATGGCATATTGTGTTTCTAAGGAGAAAAAACAAATTGCGAGTGTTTAAAAGACTATTTATTTCCGGTTTTTATCAGTTCATCTGTCACGTTCGATTATTGCAAAGAATAAGGAAAAATTATTCCCTTTTGATAACCGATAAGCATCACCTTAAGTCTGTCAGCCTTCAGTAAATATTACTGATCTTAAGAAAAAAAAAAAAAAATTCTAACATTCTCGAAAGATGAATTAAAGCGTAGGTTGTTTTTGATGATCAAATCTCCTTACAGGTGGTCTTCGATTCGAGTTTCGATTATCAGCCATATATATTTACGCGAAAGAATTATTTTAACTTTGCGTTTAAAATTAAGAGATTTGAAAAGAAAAAAAATTCTTAATTATACTTTCATCAATATTACTAAATTATTAACAAAATTGGGATTTATTAAAGAAAAGTTATAGAAACATATGAAGCAATTATTATATTTTTAATGCTTATGCAATTGAACTCGTTTATAATGATTAACTAGGAAAAATTCACTGGTTACAATAGGGTAACTCTGTACAACAGAGTGCTGGATAAACCAGAGTCAGCTGAAATTATCAAAAATTGATATAAAATGAAATGCTATAAAATGAAAAAAAAAACCAAAAAATATTTTAAAAGGGCTTACGTTTTATAATTTTTTTAAAGTTTGTATTTGATTTTAACATTAAACCAACCACTTATTGAAAATTTCCTCGTTAAACTCAGAATCTTGTTAAATCAGGGTTCTTAATAAACGAGTTCATCTGCATTCATTTTTATTGCATGCATAAAAGTGATGCAGGAATTGATATAAAAATTTCAAAATTTTTGACTTTGTATAATTTTTTATTTGCAATTGATTGATTAACGATTTTTTTTTCTTCTTTTTGTGATTGAACTTCGACAATTATTCGACGTACAGTGTGCCGGGAAAAAGAAGGAAAAAAAACGGATCACCCTGAATAACTTTTGATCTAATGATCGGATCTTCGCATTCTAAAACTCTCTTAATGGCTCGAGGGGGTGACCTCTATACTAATTAATAAGTGTAGAACGATATTTTAAGTTGCCAAATTAAACACAAAAACGTACTTTCTCTGAATAAACATATCTGTTTTTGACGGATTTAGATTTCTGACACCCAAAATATAGGGGGTAGATGCAATCTGGGAAATATGGTCTCCATAGTTTGGTCAGAGCGTTCCCAAGTTTGGATCCCTTAATGTTAATTTTACTTTTTGCATATTTCACCATACCTAGATAACTTTTTAAGCGAATTGAAAAATTTTAGCTCACAATCTGTTTATCCAAAGATAATTCCATGCAAGAAATAAATTTTAGTAAATATTTTTTTTAAATTCTTTTATTTAATAATAGTTGAAAAACATTTGAATTGTAAGGTATACAATTATTTACGTCATTTTAAAGTATGTCAGTATACATGGTAAAATACAAAATTTGAGCGAAATCGATTGAATGGTTCCAGAGAAATCGAATTTTAAATACACAACTTTCTTTAAAAAAATCAAAAGTTATTTACGGCGTAAGAATACGCACCACAACACGAATGGCACAAAATACATTATCACTTTTTCACCAGAAAATATTTGAGATTTCTAGGTGTTTTCTATGTTTTTCTACGTTTCCCACGTTTCATAAATATTTCGTCGAGGACGTGCCGGCAGACAAATGAGCAATGGAATTTATTCGAAAGTTCGCTTGGCAGTATCTTCTGTTAGCTATTGCAATATTATAAATCACGGCGAAACATATAAAAAAACGTGATGACTCAGCTTTTAAATCTAATAAATAGGATTAGAGAATTATCTCAAAAGTATCAAGTCTGGTTTAGAATTGGAAAAAAAGTCGAAAACTTTTCACGTCAGCGCAACGCAGGACTCTAACCCTTCACTTCTGTCTATATGAATCGAATTTAACCATAATCTAGATTGGAACCTAAGGTTTCTTAATGGAACAAACGTTCTATTTCCTAAGATTACCCAAGTCAGTTAAGAGCAAAAAAATGATAGTATTGAACTCTAGCACATAGCCCTACTCTAATTATACATTTTAAGCCTTGCGAGTTAACTTTTGATCTGATTTTCTAACACTAATAAGATACATCATTTATGATTTCGGGGGCTAACTTTAGATATAAATTAATGTGTGCAAACGATATTTTAAGTTATGAAATCGGATACAAAAACGTACTTTTTCTGATTAAACATGTATTTTTTTTCCGACAGATTTGAATTTATTGATCCTCGATAATATAAAACGTAGCCGCAATCTAGAAATTGTACCAATAGTTTTGGTCCCTAAGTTTTCAAATAAAAAAAAATTGAGGGAAATTGGTTGAATAGCGTCTGAGTAATCAAATTTCAAAGAAGTCGATTTTTTTTAAATTTTCATTTCTCAAGAACTACTTGACCGATTACGTATAAATTATGGATTTCGTTATTTAAAATTGCAGACTTAAAAATAACGTTAAAATTTGTGTGCCTTTTACTACAAACAATCTTTGACAATTGATAAATTAAATAATGAAAACTAGTAAGCAATTGCAAAAATTATTTTTTTACAACATAGTACCATCATAGTACAAAAGCAACAGTTTCCATCATGAGATGATGGAAGTTGTTGGCCCAAGAGTTTCAAACATAACAAGTTGGTCCACCAACATACAGTAAAACATCATCTTCCAACATGGCATGTTGGAAGTTAGTTGGCCCATCAAAATCCATTATCGCATAATAGGAATTATTGGATGTTGTGTAGTGTTGGGCCAACAAGTAGTGTTGTCAAGTAGTGTTGTAATGTCAAGTAGTGTTGGGCCAACAAGAAACCAACATAAGTCATCAAAATATCTTGATGGTCCCATCAAGAATTTTGTCTTGGGTGAAGTCTTTGGGTAAACGAGTTAATACAGGATTCCCAACGGTTTTTTAAAAGTAGTGATAAAAGTGAATCAAACATCGTTAATTTAATTTAGGTGCAAAAACCACTACATATTATTTTTCATAAGGAATATTACTGTAAGCAAATCATCCGATTTTAAATTTCAAAAATTTTATGGTGGTTTCAACTTTGAGAAAAATGTGCCACTGTATCGCCATAGGCGCTTCAAGTTACTGACGCTTTTTTTTAAACTAGGAGAACAATTAATTAAAAACAATAGGATATATTCATACATTTCTGAATCTAATAATAATTTTAAACTTAATATTTATTAAATATTATGATTATGAAAAAGGATTTTAGCATAAAACTTACCTCTTTTACTGATGACGTTTCATCCTATTTCTATGTTACTATTTCCTTCATGATAAATCGTTAGATGCATAATTAAAATCAGGGAATTTCAATTTAAAATCGAGTTTGTTATGAAGTTTTTATATTTGCACGTGCATCTCTTTCTTAAGTTTTATGTTTTCGCTTTCGGACAGATGAAGGAAGAATTTCAGTCATAAACAAGTTCAATGATACATACAACGTAGTCCGTTAGTCAAATATATCATCCAAGTACAAAGCTGCGAAAAAATTTACAACTAGGATTTGAGTTTATCAACTCATCTGCATTTTATCCCTGAAAAAGGGATTACTATTAGGAATTTTTCTAATCCATGATATAATACTATCAGATAAAATTAATGCACAAAACTTGTAACGTTGCATCCGTGATAAGAACTAAAAAAGTTTAAAATAATTACTTTATTAAATTTAAGCAGTACTTGATTAGCACTTTTCGAGATTAGGAATTATTATTGTGAAATGATTTATACAATCTTTCTTTTTTGAGATATTTATTTTGAAAGATGATGCAATTAAAATTAGTTTCTCACTTTAAATAGTTCGATATGATTAACTTCTATTATTTCAATAAAATATTTGTTTTGTTTTAACTTATATTTACTATCTAAAAATGCTATATATTATTGCTTTTTGTATTGATTCGTACAGGTTTCTAAAATTATATTAAAATATACGGAACTAAAATTTGTTTTATAAGAGGTAAACGATGCCGTGTTAATTCATTGCACATAAAATTTATGTTGGGCAATTGATGGCCCACAATTTATCCGGGTGACAGATCGTCGTGGAACAGTTTGTCATAATCCGTCGAAGTATTCTCGTGGGAATAATTCATTCGTCGAGAATACAATTCATCACTGATAATTCCTCGTGAGTAAAATTCACCATGAGCACCACTTGTCTAGTAATAAATAATTATGTTTTATAAAGAAAAATTTATGTTCATTAAAACTAGGATTTATTTATTTATTTTTACTTTGATATGCATAATCAAAAGAAAACTTATCTCACTTACTAATTATATTATGCTGATACTTGCCTCTGACAACTTACTCATGCTAGGTATCAAAATTAAAATTTATCACAGTATGTTAACTAAATCCTTTATATATTTTTGTCCACAAATAAATAAAAAAATTTCATACTGGTATTTAGCACTTGCTATTCATGCTCTGACGGTAAGTTTTTAAATCAGGACGCAGTTTTCGTGTTTGCTAAAATGAACACAGCTCGCAATGGGTGTCTCCAAAAATGGACACTGCTCGAAACGTGTGTTTGCGTAAATGGACAAAGCTCTAAATGCGTGTTTGCAAAAATGGACATAGCTCGAAGTGCTTGTTTAAGAAAACGGACACAGCAAAAAATACGCATTTTCAGTTTTCAACTAAAATTCAACAGCTAAATGAGGAATTGCGCACTTACTTTCCTTGCTTATTTAAGCGCTAAGCATAATCAATATGCAATATATAAGATATCTAAGCATATCAATTTTATGTAAGTTATAGTGGAAAGATATTAGGTCGAATTTTCTTTCACCGAAATGAGGGCGCAGTAAACTAACTATTCAATTTCTTGTCCCTACCATTGATGAAGCACCTTCCGTAATACTTCCGTTTTCTCGCTAATTCGTCTGTATTTTTATTTATTTATTTTTTTAAGTTTTTAATTAGCGAGTTGTTACCACACAAATCTGCAGTTTTATATATTTTTTTATATAGCTTATTTTGAATATTACGTCTATGCAACATTCCTGTCCAGTTTTTTTTTTTTACGCATTTCAAATTATATGTTACCAGAGATTTCTCTTAAATCTGAAATTTTTTTCACATTTTACATTGCCCAAGAATGCATATTCATTAGGAACTGATAAATAATAAAAAAATCAGCCTTTTTTTTAAATAAAGGTGCTATTTATTTTCTTTTTTCCTAGGCTAAAAGGCAAGTTTTATTTTTATAACACCCTGGTGAGGTTGGTTTGATTTCAAAATAAATAAATAAAAATTCTTTTTTTATTTTATTAATAAATTCTAGGATATACGAAGCAGTGATTGTAGCTCCTAACATTTCCAGGCGCGAAATTCTTTTTTCCATTAAAACGTGATATACTAATCCATAAGTATCGGATACTTTTATTCCACAGGAATCCTAGAACATTGATTGGTGGAGCAAAATGCTATGAAGAATTCGTTCATTCCCGTTCTCGCAAATCAAACTTTATCTCAGCCATAATAATAACGCTTGTTATTTTAAGCATTCCACTCATGCTAAACGTTTACACATGATGGATTTATTTAATGTGCAATACTCAACATTAAAATTATAGAATTCTTTTAACTTAATAATGAAATAAATATGTTAGAATGAATATTTTAATTATACTGGTAGGAAATTATTATGCATATATGTATTTTATATTATAATTTAGTCAATGCCTTAAAACAAATATTTTCTTTAAATACTTATTTAATTTTATGTAAAGTTTTATTCATTTAATTCTTTCTTTCGTTTTCAAATAAGCACTCGTTTGTCTATACCAGACCGAAAGTAAAAAAATCGTATTCGTAATCGAAATTGAATTCGTATTCATCACCCCAAGAAACTTAAAAATTAGAATTATCAAAACCTTCACATAACTTCCGTCCTGTGTTGAGCTCCATTGACTGGGATTGTAGGAGATAAAACAGTTTTTTCAATGTACTGTTTTATTGTAAGCATAGTGAAAGGTATAGTATGAGTTATTTCATGATGCATCTTGCTTTTTTGCTCTTTCACTGGAGCAACACCCATTTATATTATAAATCATATCTATCTCCAGTTCTTGCCTTATTGTTATTCAGTAATATTTTGTTCTTTTTCATGTGCATATGTTTATGACCAAAATTATATTCGTACTATCGTTATAGAACTGCACTTTTTGTGTATGTATACTTTTAAATTTGCTGTACAGTGCGCAAAAAATAAACAGACCACACTGAATCATGGGCAGATCGTGAATTTGTGGGGCCCTGGGCTGAAACTACTTAGGGGCCCAAATAGCCATTTTGTCTAAAAACTGTTTTCTATAGTGATGTAGATAAGTATATAGAAAAAAATAGGACAATAAAATATTTTTATTTATTTTTTATTTATTTATTTTTATTTATGTATACAAACAGCAACTGTACAACATTATTGGAAAAGAAATTGACAGGTTATGTGTAGTTATGTTATATAAATTATAAAGCAACCTTTCTGCATTTTTGTGCTGCAAATTCCCTTATTTGCTCATCACATTGTAAGTCTTTCGTTAAATCACAATTTATGGAAAGAACTGATAAATGACTTAGTCGATGGTTCGACATTGTTGTCCTATATTTGTTTTCTATATCTGACATCCTGGAGAAAGAGCGCTCCGCTTCACAGCTAGTGATTGGCAAAGTTAAAAAAATCTTTAAGATAGTATAGCAATTTGGGAAAACATCAACAAGTTTCTTTTCATAAATTAGCATAAAAATTTCACTGCAAGAGGTGTAAGACTCTGGCTTAGATTGAAATAAATAAGATTTTAACTGAATGCACTCATTCACTAAATGCACATTTGCTAAAGCTTATTTCTTTGTTGAAATCAGCATTCATAGTTGATTATTAGCTCCAGTTAACTATTACAGAAAGCTGCATTCGAAAATTTGTTGATATTAAAATTATAGTTTTAGAACCACATTCATACAAATTTTCTGGTTGCCCCACTGCTTTTTCATCCGTTAATTCTCTTTTGACAGAAAAAGAAATTAAAATTGACCGAATAGTTTCTGAGATATTAAATTTTAAAAATGTCGTACACTTAAAATTTTAGTTCTCAGGAACTGTTTTATCGATTTAATTCAATTTTTTTTTAAAAAAAAGCATTATTAGAAGTTAAAATTTATGTACTGTGCATTTCAAAATTTTTTTCGAACATCTTTAAATAGAATAATAACGATTAATGCTTAATTATGAAACATTATTTTTTTACATGGAATTCTTTCTCTTTAGATATATGAATTTGATAATTTTATGCAAAAATATTACTTGCTTAAAAAGTTCTCGAAATACGTCAAAATGCGCAAAAATTAAAATTAACATTTCATCATTATTATCATCATAGTTGGAATTAGACAAAAAAGAGCAACGTGGGCCAATGCTTTCCTCTGAAGATTTTTCCATAACAACTTCTGATTTATCTTTGATCTCCAATTCTTTTCATTAATTGGAAGAAAAGAAGACTCCCCCAAATCAGTCAAACTCAACCGCGGCCTTCCCCGCTTTCTTATTCCAGTGGGTCTAAAAAGCAGTATCTTTTTTATTGCATTGTCATCACTTATTCGAATCACGTGGGCCATCCAATTCATCCTATTTATTTTTATCTATTTAATAATATCAGGTTGTTTATAAATCTTTTATGGTTCAAAGTTAAGTCTCCTTCTCCAGTTATTGTTTTCAACAAAAGTTATTGTTTTCAGAAAATTAGCATTTAGTGATTGAAAATCCGATTGGATCAAAAGTTTTTCCAATTGTTCCGTTATATTTTGATTTTTAATGCATATGAGGGGGCTGATTTATGCTGAATAATTTTCCCTTCAATATTTTTCAATCCTTAACAAGAATATAAATAGTAAAATAAATGACGACAGGAATAAGAGAATAAAACTAGCAATTTATTTTATGCACTTATTGGAACAGCAACAAAAACATGATGCCATTCACCACAAATATATATACAAGAGGTTGGAAATTAAATTAAAGAGGGAACATATAGAACGCCACACAGTCCCTTCCCAGTGGAAAACGATTAAGAAACATAATCCTTTAAATGAGGTGGAAACCTGACGGTTCTTCCATTACGTGTGGCTCGCTTGTGGTTGTCAGAGGACGAGATCCGTTCCGGGGGGGTTCGCACTGAGGGTGTGAATCTGTGTCAACCCTTGGTTTGTGAGTGTCAAGCGCATGCTCGGTATTGTCCTGTATAGTAAAGCATGGCTTTAGTCTATCAATTGAAATTCTTTTGACTTTTCCATTGATTTCAATATCAAAGTATTTCGATGTTCGGTGCTTGACAACGTAAGGACCAAGATAAACTGGTTGCAATGATGAAGTGGCAGCATTATTGTAGATGAAAGCATGCGAGCAATTCGAAAGTTGCTTTGAAACGAATACGGCTTTAGTGCCATGAGTGGTCGTTGCAGAAGCTTTCATGCTACGTATGATACTCTGTAGCCTATGCACGAAGTTTGAATGCGTGACATTAGGGATCTTAGTAACAAATTCTCCAGGTAAGCAGAGAGGACTTCCGTACAGAAGCTCAGCTGAAGAATATCCGATATCTTCTTTTAGTGCCGTACGTAATCCGAAAAGAACAAAAGGTAAAGCGTCTACACAAGATTTATTTTGTTGCAAATGGCATCTCAGGCTGGCTTTTATAGTCCTGTGTTGACGCTCAATCAGTCCGTTAGATTGTGGATGATAAGCAGTTGTCCTAGAGGTTTGAAATCCCAAATATCTGCTCAACGATGAGAAGAGTTGGCATTCAAACTGGCGTCCTTGATCGGATGTAATGCGCTGTGGTACGCCGAAATGAGAAAACCATAATGAAATCATGCCTTTTGCTACTGTTTCTGTTGATTAATCCGTCATAGGTAGTGCTTCAACCCATCTTGAAAAATCGTCAATCATCGTTAGCAAATATCTGAAACCTTGGCAAGGGGCCAACAATGTCGATGTGAACATGTTGAAAGCGTTCGGGTGGGACCTTGAAGTCCAACAGAGGTGATTTTGTATGTTTCTGAACTTTGGATCGTTGGCAATCCACACATGCCCTGCACCATAATTGGCAATCTTTATTGATACTTGGCCATATGAATCTTTTCGTGATTAGTTTCCTTGTGCTCCTAATCCCTGGATGTGATAGGTTGTGAATAGAGGAAAATATCTGTCGTTGAAATTTTAAGGGAATGCATGGACGGTTACTGGGTGTAGAGACGTCACAATAGATCGATTTATTGGTTTCCGGAATGGGAATTTTAACCATTTTCAGTCTTGGATTGTTTTTCAAAATTAGTATATCATCATCGTTTTGGAAGTCTTCAATAGTTGAGTAATCGATAGGAGACGGTGTGAATATGGCATTAATTCTAGAGAGAGCATCGGCCACAACGGTCTCTTCTCCAGAGACGTAGCGAATGACAGTGGAAAATTGAGCGATGTAACTCAATTGTCTGGCCTGTCTAGGGGAAGCTTTGACCAACTTTTGTTGAAAAGCGAAGGTGATAGGTTTGTGGTCTGTGTAGATGGTGAAAGACCTTCCTTCCAAAATGTGTCTGAAATGCTTAATAACAGTGTAGATTGACAACAGTTCCCTGTCATAAGCACTGTATTTTTTCTGAGCATCGGTTAAGGAGCATGAGAAGAAGCTTAATGAGCGCAATTTTCTATGTTCGATTTGATATATGACGGCTCCAAAGGCTGTATCTGAAGCGTCGCATGTAAGAGATATATTAGCATCAGTAGAGGGATGAACAAGCATAGTAGCATGACAAAGCGCATTCTTGAGGTTTCTGAACGCATTGCGGGAAACTTCGGTCCATATTAGAGGTATTTTGCTATTTTTACATTTTCCGCTGAGTAATGAGATCAGAGGTTGTTGAAGCTTGGTGCAATTTGGGATGAAGGATGATAAAATTTATCATCCCTAAGAATCTGAGCAAGCTGGTAGATGATCTGGGTTCAGGTACGTTTTGTATGGCATCAACCTTCATCGGGAGAGGTCTTATTCCGTCGGTTGTTATTTCATATCCCAGATATTTAAGTTTGGAAGCTCCAAAGACACTTTTTTCAATGTTGATACATAAACCATAGTCGTTTAATCTTCGAAAAACTGCGTATAAGTGCTCACGATGTGACTTTTCATCTGGCGAAGCAATTAGTATGTCATCTAAGTAGCAGAAAGTGAAATCTAATCCTGATAACACCATGAAACGTTGAAATGATTGTGCCGCATTGCGCAAACCAAATGTCATGAGTCGAAATTCAAACAGCCCGAAAGGAGTTATAATGTTCGTCTTTGGAATATCTGCTTCGTGCACTGGGATTTATTGATAGGCTCTAATTAAATCTGTGGACGAAAAAATTCTCTTTTCATGCAGAATAGAACCACAGTCAGTGAGAAATGGTAAAGGATAACGATCGGGAATGGTGATATTATTAAGGGCCCTATAGTCCCCACATGACCTCAAATCACCTGATTTCTTTAGGGTAAGATGTAGAGGACTGGCCCAACTACTTTTGGATGGTCTGCAAAGACCTTGTTGCAACATAAAATCGAAATCAGCTTTTTCTGCTTTTAGTTTTTATGCTGATAGCCTTCTGGCTCTAGCTGTAACAGGAGCACCTTTAGTCTCAATGAAATGTGCGATGTTGTGAGTCTTGATTTTATTATTGGCGAGTGTAGGGCGCAAGAGGTCTAGGAATTCTTTAAGGATGGCTTCGTACTGATTTTGTACTGTGTTTAATATTGAGGAAACAGCACCGTAGCCTGGGACACCAATGAAGTGATGCCATCGATTAATTTACGATTTTTACTGTCAACCAAAAGGTGAAAGTGAGACAAAAAGTCAAAGCCTGTTATTGGTTTATTTACGTCAGCTATCACAAAAAGCCAATTGAATGATCTTCTTAGTCCTAAATCCAAATTTAGTAATTTTTGTCCATAAGTCTTAATTTTGGTTCCATTTGCAACAAAAAGTTCCAGCTTCGGAACAGAGAACTTTTCTTTTGGTAGTGATGGGATCACGGAAATTTCAGCAACTGTATCGATTAAAAATTGAGTTGCACTCTTCTTGTCGCGAATAAAAAACCGACAAAACTCCACCCCTTGGTTCTCTGTCGTCCGCAAGAGCCGAGATCTACTTTTCCCGTTGGTGGAAGTAGGTCTCGTTTGGCCAATCGCAAGGTTTATTACATTTAAAAGCTCTTTCGCCAAACTTTGAATGGTAATAACATATACTGCTCTCTGTACTACTACCCCTTCTTCTAGAATTGCTTCTGGAACGGTATCTGAACTGTTGATGCCTAGGAAGTTGCTTTTTATTCAGTTCGCTAACTTGCAGTGATAACTCTGATATATGTTCTTGTAGTTTAACCAAAATACTGTCATCCCTAGAGTTAGCTAACGCAGCATTTTGAAGAGGTGTGGCCTTTATTTCTCACATTTTGTCGGCCATTGTTGCCAATTTCGACAAATCGTCACCGCTGATTGATAAAACACTCGACATCGCCGTTGGTAATCTTAGCAGCCAGAGAGTTTTAAGAAAAGTTTCACTTACTTTATCGAAAGCCAAATTCCTCATCTCACATAAAAGCTGCGACGGTTTCTTTTCACCCAATTCCGCTTCCGTTAATAATTTGTGGGTGTTTTGAGTTTTAGTTTCCGCGAAGATAGAAATGAGTCTGTCTTATATGGCGATATATTTGTCATCTTTTGGCGGATCGATTAGGATATCCGACATTTGAGATAGAATTTCAGTTTCGATTGAGCTAACGGCATAATCATACTTTGTTTGATCTGTCGTTATTGCAGCATTTCGAAATTAAACTTCTAGTTGCAGGAACCATATCTTTGGATCCGGTATCCAAAACGGTGGAACTTTGATGCTAACCCTAGCGATGGTAGATGACGAGATGTCACTTTTAGATTCATCTACATTTGCCATTTTCCTTTACGAAGTTATCACGTCCGGTTGTCACCAATGAGGGGGCTGATTTATGCTGAATAATTTTCCCTTCAATATTTTGCAATCCTTAGCAAGAATACAAATAGTAAAATAAACGACGACAGGAATAAGAGAATTACACTAGCAATTTATTTTATACACTTATTGGAACAGCAACAAAAACATGATGCCATTCACCACAAAACAAATATATATACAAGAGGTTGGAAATTAAATTAAAGAGGGAACATCCAGGACGCTACACATAGTTTCTAATTCGCAATCAAGTGCTGTTGGAAAATTTTTGTTACTTTTTTTTCGATGTCTCTGCTTTTAAAACATGAAGTCTCACAGCAGACTGATAGTAAGACACGAAGTCAAGCAACACTGCCTGGAGTTAGTGAGTTGTTGAGCAACCAAGGATTAAAATTGTGATGTCATGTCTTCTGATCACTTACCGAGACGTGCTTCCGGGATGCACCCAGATCGTCGCTAGTAGCCCGTTGTGCAGCTCTAGTACAATCTAAATGAAGTATTACTTCTACTACATAAGGGACACTCCGCTATTTTCACTGTATGCGATGCACGCAGCTCCAATCGCTGTCGAGGCATTACGAAATCTGATTGGATATATATTTTAATTCGAGAAAAACTCACCACTAAGGTTTTCTTTCTCGCATGATGATGATCGAAGGTGTGGCAACGGCATACAGTGAGAATGTTCCCTTAAAATATAAAATTTTCATTAGTAACTATGCTTGCTCCTAATCGTTGAGTTCTTAACTGTAACTTTCATTTTCCGGTCTTTATTTGTTTTCATTTCAACGACGTGAAACACGTTTTTGTGTTTACTCGACTTGGATTTTAATTTTAAGTATACATTTTTATTAGAATTGCAGAGAATGATTGGTCTTTTAATTTGAGAAAAAGTATATTATAAGAAATACTCAAAATGAAGGATAAGCCTGTTTCTCACAAAAATTCAAACACTTTTCGTGTAAGAAAATTCTGAAAATTTAATGTTTGTCACACATTTCTAATGTTATTTAATTAGTTATTATTAATGCAGTTATTTTCTATAGTTTGTTTCATTTTTATTAATTTACTGTTTGTAATTAGTCTTATTTCATTTACAGTTTCAAACGTTTGCTGAACGAATAAGTAGTATTACAATCGATGTGATACATGATTATCGCAAGATATCTTCTAGTCCTGATGAAGCTGATACTTTTTTCAAAGAAGCTTTTGAAAAATGGATAGATTTAAACTTTACGCTAGATTATGGTGACTTGTTTTCCTGTATTTTTGTAATTGTTTTTGTAGGTGATTTATCATGTGTCTATCCAGGATTTCTTGTTATGATAATTTTAAAAAAAATAATAATTTCGTTGAAATTCATTTTTGTCAAACCCTTAATAAAAAAACACATATTTAAATTGAGTAAAGAGTTTATTTAGTTGTTAGAATGCAAACAAAACGGAATATTGGTTATCATATAGGCCTGTGATTCTTTCGACTGTGGGTGGAATTTCCGACTTCCTCAACATTAAAAGAATTTTTAGTATTTCTACATTATTTTGTTTTACTTTATTTTTATTGTAGTCTCTTTAGCTATGATTTTTATATGAAGCTTGACAGTTTGTTAAACTGTCAAAAGTACACACAGAGTAAAAAAAATCTTACATTTAAGACTAAATATTGTATAATAAGGGAAATTTTAAGATATAAGTTCTAAACAAATTTATACCATTTTGTTGGCACTGTTATATATTTTCTTAAATTATAATTTTTATGTATTTAAATGACTTCATATTATGTTCAATTCAGATTTATTAAAATATATTTGATTTTAATGATCATGCTTAAAATATCGAATGTTTGTATATATTCATATATATTTTATGGATTTGTAAATGTGTGAAAAATTTTGTAAATATTCTCTGATATTCCAAATGGATCTTTAAAAGACAGATTAAAGAATTCAAAAAAAAGAAAGTAGCGTTGTTTTAACGTAACTTAGAAAATGACACCTAATACATTTCTTATTGGAAACTTTGGCGACAAAATGATAGCTCTGGAAAATTCATGTTCTGAAATCATAGGACTAATGTTTTATGAATTTATACAAGAATTGTCTAGAATCATGAGAAAAGTTCTAGGGTTCCATGGCCAATCCTATATAAATAGGAATGTGCCTGCCTTGCAGAGAGATAATGGAACACTAGTCTGTTTGGAACTGCAATAGTGTTCTGATTGTAAAGACTTCGTTTTGTGTGTTGCATTGATATTTGTGCTCTAACTGAGCGCTGCAAATCGCTATATTTTCAAGAAATTTCTGATAATTAATTTTAGTCTTAAAGATTGTTTTATTCATCTCTAATCAATATGAACGCCTGTGCTCAGTACAATATATCTATCTATTTATATAAATCTTATTATATAATTTCTTGTCTGTTTGACTAAAATTTATTATTTCAGAGAATCTTCGCAAGGATATTGGTGTTGAAATACAAACCTTATCACAAATTGTTTTCAGAAAGGTATTGTACCTTTTTTTTTTTATGTTTTGTTTCTTGCTTTAAGAAATTTTGTTTTATATGACTTGTTTACCAATTTTTTATGAATATATTCTTTTTGTTTAAGGTTTTTTATTTATTTGATAATGCTTTTTAAATTATCTACATAAACAACACTTGTGCAGTTATTGAAAATTGTGAAAAGTTATTTATTTCAACCTTGATCAAAATTTGTATTTGTTGAATTAAAAATCACACGTTGCGATCTGCATTCGTGTGATTTAAAAGACACACATCATGATCTCTATTTGCGGGATTTAAGAATCACAATTCCTATTTGTATTCACGTGATTTAAAATAACACAATACAATCTGTACTGATGCCATATAATATCTAACATTATGATTTTTATTTACATGATTTAATTTTATACATTGTCATCCACATTTAAAAAAAATCACACACCCTGATCCGTATTTATGCAATTTAAAGGTTAAAACTCTTAATTCGCATTCATGCAAGTAATCCATATTAGAATGCTAAATCTTCTAATTTAGTGTTTGCATTAGTGTGATTTGAATTTGTGTATTTTAAATATCACACATCACAATATCGACTCGTATTCAATTAATTTAAAAATCACAGATCGCGATTTATTACATAAATAATCAGTGTGTGAACGTGAAACATTTAAAGCTACAAGATTTGTGCTCAAACTAATTTTTGACTTTGCTGGTTTTGGTTCGAAATTTTTTTGATTTAATTTCTATTTTATTCTGATTTCATTTGTTGTAATTCAAATAATGCTTAAAATATTTTTATTTATCATTATATTCATATGTATTCTCTATTTTTGATAAAGAATATCTTTTTTGACATATATATATTGTTTTAGAATTCCATATTTATATAAAATATTTTGCAATTTTTTATGACATAAATGCAATGTTTAGAAAGAAAGTACACAAAATAAAGAGTAGATAGTTTTTATGTTTAGCTGTTAGAGTGTTCTTGTACATAATACAACTTAATAATCATATTATTTATATATTTTTATGTGTGGTTATATTAAAATTATATTTTTTATATGGTAGCAAAAAATTTACTTGGCTAATACAGTTTGAGCCTAACATTAAAAATTTTATGGAAACTTTATTTTAAAAATTATTTCAGTTTGAAAAAGTTTTTGTTTAATGTTTGAAATGTTTTTTTTTTTTCCTATTTATTTAAATGTTTTTATTTTCTTTGATAGAATATGGAATAATGTTGAAACTTTTGTTTCTTTGAAATTAAAGTAACAATCCCTAAATTTGACCTCTTGAATACAGCATTTTTGAATTTTGTGAGATATAAAGATTTTAGCTTCGTAAATGTTCTTAAAAAGCGTTAATATGAAAACTTCTTTGTCACTGTTAAAAGTTTAGTTATTTGTTTTTCAGATTGTTTAATTGATCAGTTCTTTTTTATAGCTTTTGTTTAAATTGGCTTATTAAAAAAAATGTGCAAAGCATTGCTCTGGTAAAATATTGCGTTTATTTCTCAAACTCTAGATTTTGCATACATCCTGTATACATTTTTTTTTAAAATTTGCCTTTACAACAAAGAAATTTTTTTATTTAAAATTTTTGATTAAAAAAGTTTTATTTAAAAAAATTAATTTTGTTAATTAATTTAATAATTTACTTTTGTACGATGTTTTGGTATAATTTTTGTATTTAATTCTATAATTTATTTTTTATAAATTGAGTATAAACCTATCATGTAAAACAAAAGCTTTTTTATTTGAAAAAGATAGTAATCTTTTACTGCAAAGAAAAGCCTTGAATGATTTTTTGTTATCTGATATCTGAAAAAAAGTTCACTTCCTTTTAAAATCTATTTTTGGGGTAATTTTTATTGTGTAACAATAAAATTAATTTTTTGTGATATGTATAAAAATATCAATATTGTTTTTGTTTAAAAATTATTTTATTGCAATTAAGAAATGAATATTTTGATAATGAGGATGTAGGTTTTATATAAAAATTAATTTTGATAAGATTATCTGTAGACTGGCAATTGTTCTTACTTTTTCCTGATCATTTTTATTTTATTTTTAGGAGGAAATAATTGAAATTCTTCTGAAACATCTGAGTAAAACAGAAAGTTTAGCATTAGATGCTATTTTAGAGTAAGCATTTCTCATATTACTGTGTAACAGTAACTGTGAACATTTTAATAATTTAAAAATTTTCTAGTTAATTAATTATTTATCTACTTATTGATGTATATTAATTTTAAATTTTTATATTGACACTATACTGAAATGGCTTTCAAGCAAATTATATTATTCATCATCAGTAGGCTGTAGTGCTAGAAGTTCTTGCTTTTTTGTTTTTGTTTCTTAAGCTAAGTTTTAAGAACTTGTTTGTATTAAGAAAAAGTGTTTTTTAAATTATTTATAAATAAAGAAACTTTCTAAATCTTTTGCACCAAAGTTAGAATTTATTTAAAATATATTTTAGGGTTCATTTTGTTATTGGAAGAACATGTTATATTTTATTAGAAATTAATTAACACTAAGAAATAGCTTGAATCAAGAAATAGCTTGGCTTCTGTTCCTTCTACAGCATCAAAGTTTACTGTGTAGGAAATAAAACATTCTTCAAAATAAAAATTCATGAACGTGTCTAAGGGTTAAAAACAAGTTGAAAGTAGTCGAAGTCAAATCTCTGCTGAGATCTGTCAAGAATAAATATTCTTGTTTTGAAATTTATAACTACAGTTAGTTGGCACTTGTTTGTGGAACATGTTTGATCAACTTGCTTGTGTGTCATACTTTCTGTTCTTTTAATTTGGCAGTCAGTAAATAGCTTATAGTATATAGTCAATTAATAAATACATTGTTTCAGTTTGCTATTTCATAAAAGACTTACAGTTTTAATAAAAAGTAAATGAAGAAAAAAAAGTGTTGATAAGAGAAAACATGAGCGACTAGATCGAGCGGTGCACCTGATATGCCCACCATTACGTTTCATTAATGTCATCAAGTATTAATTTACTGCTGCCATCTTTAGATCAATTTCATAATGACTATTAATAATGTTAATTTCAAAACCATTACTATTTTAGTATCATTTGATAGCCATTGCTTTTTGTTTTGTTCTGTTTAAAATTTCTGCGCTGTTTAGTTTGTTTCTCTTTTAAAATTAAAAGCAGTTCTTTTCAGAACAGAAACTCTTTTCTCTGATTCAAATTTTTTAATTCTCTTCTTTTTTTTTTAATTCTCTTCTTTCTCTTCTTCCATAAGATAAAAAAATGTAAAGCTTATTATAATTTCAACACAAAGCTGAATACATATCAATGTATTTCAGTATAGATAACTGTTAAAATATGCACTTAAAATGTTGAATTTTTACATTTTTTTTTTAAATAAGACTCTAAAACCTGTATATATTTGAAGGAATATCATGACTTAGAGTTAAATAATAATATAATTATAATTTAATAAAATAATATTAATTTTTAAATATTCTTATAATTAAAAAAAGAAAAAGAATTAGCTTACTTCTTGAAAATGTATAGTATGTCGGAAAGTGTTTTTAATAAAAATCTTAACAGAGAGTTTCTTTAATATGTTCAAACTAAACTAAAAAAAAATTACTAAATAATTATAAAAATACATGCATATTTAATGAAATTTCTAATTTAAATATTCTTAAAGTAAAAAGACTTTTTTTTTATAAAGATTGAAAAGTAGAAAGAAAAAAAATTTGTCCCTAAAGTAGTAGATTAGATTAAGATAAAAAAGAAAATTTTTTTAAATTTGATAATATCATAAAATACTCACTGTGTAAAACTAAGAACATTTCTTTATTTTAAAAAAAAAGCAAAACTAAAAAAAAAAAAAGATATCATTTTATCTGTAAATAAATTTTTAAAATCCTACAAAATATGATTTTTTAATATAATATTATTATCACAATATATTTAGTATAATCAAAATCCAACAGATTAAAGCACTACAATAATTTTTGATGATGTCAATGAAACATGGTGGTAGGTGTGTCAGGTGCACCTCTCCATTTAGTTACTCGTGGAGAAAACTAACATAGTCTGTAATAAACTCCTGTTATCAAGGGAGCTGGAGTTAGTATCGTTTTGCAGTCAAATCATATGAGTGATGCAAAAGCTTTTTTTGATGGCGGATCAGCAAAACTAAAAAATGGCTTGCTAGGGGCTAACATAAGAAAACAAAACTGAAATTGTAAAAAATGTGAATGTTTATGAGATCAAAAAATCAATGCAAGCAACTACAAAATTTAAATTAAGATTTTCATATGTTTGGTATTTTCGTTATTGTATTTTATTTTGGGATTTTTTCAAAAATAAGCATTGTTTTATCAGTTTTCTGTAATTCTATTTTAGTGTTCATGGCATTAGCATTAGAACAAAAATAGTTATCAAGCCACTTTTCTCAAAATCGGTCATGAAGCACTTTTTTAATTACATGGCAATATTTAGATCTTAATTGAAAGTAACATACATATACATAATAACATTTAATGTTTGTAGGAAATTTTATTTCCTTGCAAGCTCCTGAACTTTTGGTCATAAAAACATAATGGTTATAATCAAAGTCAGGTAAATTAAAGAAAAACAATTTTTAATTCTATATTTTTTCCAACATTCCCCCCCCTCCCCCAAAAAAAGGCTTTATATACTTTTGCTAACATTTTAATACTTTATGGGACAAGTATTGGAGCGTTGGCTGTAGGTTGTGCCTCCTGGAGTAGACTTTCCTTGAACTGAATGCCTGCTGACTATAATAGAAAAGATTCAAAAGAATGTATAATCTTTTAGATTCTTAATGTTTTTTTTTTTTTTTCATTGTATGTTTATCTTGTCAAATTTTACAATCCGTTTGCCATCCATGCAATTAATTTCATCTGGTGAAGGTGTGCCTTGTGACACCGAAGCGTGTATAAATTTTACTGTTAGTGATTTTAAATGTTTTTATTCAGTCTTGAATTCATCCTAAAGGAATCCTTCTATTATCTTATTGTATTTTTATTTCTGAGGTAATAAAGTTTTATTTTTTATCTTTAGCTTTACTTAATTTTACTTACGGCTGAACAACAAGGTTACCAAACTAATAATCTTTTTTATTAGAATTTATGATAATTAGTCAAACCATAAATTCTTATTTTTGCTGTCAAAGTTTCACCAAATTGAATATATTTTTTAGGTTGATCGTAGCTTTGGCTAGAGACCTTCAACATGATTTTTATCCTTATTTTCCTAAATTCTTCTCCGCCATAACATTTCACCTAACTACAAATGACACTGACTTGCTTGAAAAGTTATTTACTGCATTAGCCTACCTGTTTAAGTTTCTTTGGAAATACATGATCAAAGACATTGAAAATGTATACAGGTGAGAATTATATATTTTTCTGTATGAGTCCTAAAACACTTTTTGTATAGTTGGACTATTATTTTTACTAATTTTAATTTCATTAGGCTGTTTTCTACCTTGTTGAGTGACACCAATAAAGAGCACATAAGAATTTTTGCTGTGGAAAGTTTTGCTTTCTTAATAAGAAAGGTGAATGTTATTATTATTATTTTTTTAATATTAATAAATGTGCATTTGAATTTGTCTATATGTATTTGATTACATTTATATTCTTAATTGTGCCACCTCTATCTTAATTTGGAAGTTTTATTAATTTTTTATTTATGTTATCAGGTTCAGAATAAAGAAAAGTTGTTCCTATTTATATTTTCTGAACTGGAAAAGAGTCCCGAGGTTAGTAATTATTTGTTTCTTTTTTTCATTACAATATATTTTCAGTAGTCTTCTACCATTTCGTGTATTAAATGAGGGGTATTATTTTATTAGATTAGTAATGAATTTCTTACACTACAATATGAAATTTCAAATCATCCATTTTCCAGAATGGATGCATTTTTCACACATCTTTCAATTTTCAACACATCTTTCTAAATCAAAATAAACAAATCTCTTTCTAATAAAAAAAAATAGATTTATATTCAATTGAAGTCTAAATTATTTTACTGTTCATACTTTTGATTAAAAAAATACCATGTAACTTTCAAAAGCTTCAACTTATGGTTTTCAAAAACTTAAAGAAGGCCACTTTTTATGAGAGATAAGGTGGGTGAAATTAAAACTTGTTTTAAAGGAAAATCTAGAATTTTCTTTACCTATGGGAACTCTTTGAGATTGCTTGCTTGTTTTCTTTTGTATTATCTATGTTATTAATTTTTGTTTTCATTTAATTTTAGAAACATTTAGGAGTTGGTCAACTATTCTTTGAGGTTGTAAAAGGTGTTAAGCAACAGTTTCACAGTTGTGCGGAAATAGTGAGTTAGATTGCATTTCGTTTAATAAGTTTTATTTTTCCCTTGTAGTTTTTTTGTAATAACTTTATTATTTATTGTTATTTTATTTATGTTTGTGCTACTAATTTAAATTTTTTGTTTGTTTATCATGCTTTTTGTGATTGTTTTTTATGCCTGTTCTTAATGCTTTATCATCTTTTATAGGTTTTGAAATTACTCTTCAGGCTTTTAGGCAACGGAAATTATTTAATTCAACAGTCTCTTGAGCATATGTTTAGTGTTATGTGTAAGCATACTGTAAAAACTCATTGTGTTATAATTCAAGATATTTTTTGTGTAAGTGGATCTTATCAGCTAAATATTTAACAGTATTATTTTCTTATTCTTCTCTTTCTTTATTTTAAATTTTTTTTTGCAGGATTTCATCAAGGAATTGATTTCTAAGCTTGATAATCAAGAATCAAGTGTTACTACACACCTTGATAGAATTTTGAAACTATTCCTCGTTTGGATTGAATTCAAAAAAGGAAGCTTGATTACATCAAATGACTTATTTGTCGAGGTAAAATAGATTACATCAAGTTATAATTGTAAACAAATTCCGTGCTTAGTAATTGTTATATTGTCTTGGATAGCCAATTTTATTATTTATTTTTTCACGTTTCTTTATAAATATCATTCATGAAATTTTATATATATCATACATTGAACAATTAGTGTCTTAGCAACATTAGTGTTTTTTATAGATTTTTCATAAGCTTTGTTAAACATTTCTTAAACATCTTGTTTTTCTCTATTTTTTTCTACCAGTTCTTACCTTTTTGTGACTGTGGTCATCCTTGTTTAAATAGTCTTAATTTTTTTATTATCAAATTTTGAATGAGAAATGTTTTAGTCAAATATAGATCAGTCAATAGAAAGAAAGAAAAAAATATTAGTATTAAAGATTTGTGTTTCAGTGTGTGGTGTCAGACTTTTAATTAATAGTTGTTCATCTTTATATTCACATGTGTCAACAGATACTCAAATAAAAATATTGTATTTATTAATTTCTTTGACTATTTTTATTGTTGCCAACTCTGTTGGATTTCACCAGTATCTTCTGATCTCTTGGTTGAGATGAACATTCCTAATATAATTCTTAAAAAATAAATCCATATCAAATAAGATTCTTTTTATTTTGTTTTCAATCATAAATGGAAAATATTACTGTCAATTTATAATTATTATTGCAATATAGTTTTTGTATTTTATTAACTTAGAAAATCCCTTAAACTCTCTGCGTAGGAAATATTTTAGTTATTATATATTAGTTAAAATAAAATTTATATTTGTAAAAGCTAATTTTTGTGTGTGCGTGTGGCAGTTAAATATTTTACTGAAATCTTTATCTACTCTGAACTGTTTACTGCAGTTTAAGAAGATGATTCTTATTATTATTAAGTAGTTATTGTACAAAAATGTGATAAATGCAGTAATAGCATCACATTTACAATTTGGAAAAATATATTTTTTCTATTCATCATTAAGATAAAAAGTTAACTTTTTTTTTTTTTTAAATGGGCGTTGACTTTGGGTTTGAGTATAATTAAGAACGTTTGTTGTTATTTTAAAAATAGTGCCAATTATATATATATATATATAAAAAAAAAGGGAAATGCACACAAGTAGAAAAACAGATTTGTAATTACAGCATTATATAAAGTTAATGGCAAATTTTCTGCTCAACAAAATGCAGCTCTAGTGCGACGTAAATGAACTACAACAACAGCTCAACAAAAATTTCAAAAATCATTAAATTATCATTGTTTGTGAAAAATCGATATGTTATAGTTAAATTTAAAAAAATAATAATTTAAGCGATCTGTAGGAAAAACTCAAATTTGAAAGCTATTTGTATCTATTTCAGTTCAGAATTTGGGTGATTGCTAAGCATTACTTAACTCACTGAGGGTTCTGCACGTAAAAAGTCGTATTTTAACCTGCAGTCTTCACTGCATAGCAAAACCAGTTTTCCCATGTTAATGGATAGGAAAACTGAGTGTAGGGGAGAAACATTCTCCCAATTTCGCCCATTTCCTTAAGAGGACGCAATACCGACCCTCTCAATGCCAGCAGCTAATGCTTTTTCTATGGGAGCTTCATTTAGTAATAACTTTTTTGCATTTTGATATTTTTTTTAAATTCTTTCAGCATTTGAAACTTCACAGTTTACTCTTAAGTTTTTGTGAAATCACTTTTTGTTTTACTATAAATTTTAAATTATTAATGGAGTTGAAACATCGGTTATAGAGTTATCTTCTAGAAATCCGTTTTTTATCAAAATTCATTCAGTAAATCTTTATTTTTGAGTTCACATACACAAACTATACATTTCAAGCTTCCAAAAGAAATAATTCGCAATTATTTTCTTCAATTATGAAATGTGTTATAATGAAAGAAAGATGAAAAAATTCTTAAAAAATTTGCGAAAAGAGCCTAAACCACGCCTCCCATCTGTCCTCTCTTCATTTACCAATACGAGTATAAGTTCTTGAAGGGGGGATCTTCTGGGGGGTTAGGAGAAAAGCCTCTTTACTTTCTTTGAATAGTTGAGGGGTTAAATAGCCTTGGGTTCTTCTATTGTGGTTGAAAATTGTAGTTTTTATTTCATTCACTTTCTTTAAAATGAGTTAGGATGGAAGACTTTCTTTCGAATTTTCTTATGTTTTTTATTTTTTCTTCTTAATTTTGGCAATAAAAACTTATCAAAACATTTTAGGATAATATTTAATTAGTTAATAATAATAATCATAATAATAATATATATATATATTAAGCAACTACAAAAAAATTTTGTAATTACCCTCATAGACAGAGCTAACAATCATTATGCAATCTTCTGTAAAAAATTCTTTGTAGAACTTTTAAATACGAAGTTGAAAAATAGTAAAAATTGTAAACTTCGTAATTTAAGTAATAATATTGTCATTAAAATTTTTTTAGCTTTGTATAAGAGGTTAAAAATTAAAATTAGCAATATACAATTTCCTTACTTAAATATCAGTCCTAAATTTCATAAAATTACTATAAATTTCAGAACAGTCACATGTTGGTCTAATACTTACCTAATTAAACTTGGCACTTTTTTCTTTAACTACTTAACTAAAATTATTAACAATATTATTAAAGAAAGTTTTTCTTGGATTATCACTATCTAATTGATGAAATACCGGAAGGATCTAATTTTTCATTTCTCTTAGCTAATTTATTTTTGCACTAAAAAAAATTGTACTCTTAATATTAAATTTGTTTTTAGATTTATTGATAATTTAATTATCTTCAATTTTCATGAATATACTTTTTTATTAAATAATATTTACCCCTAGAAATTAACCTCGCTTCGTAATCATGATGATAATTTTAATTTTTTGGATTTGGGTATTATAAAAGAAGAAAATATCTGCTTTGTTGGTCTATTCGATGAAAGAAATTATTTTTATTTTAAGGCAAATAAACTTATTACTTGGAATTCTAATGTTCTTAAAAACATCTATTTAAATACCATTTTTAATCAAATAAATAGAATTTATGTAATAATGTTTAGTTATCCAAGAAACAAATAGACAAAATTTGATAAAAAACAATGGTTACCCAAATAAAGTAGTTAAATTCTATATAAAAACATTAAGTAAACTGTATGTTACTGTTAATAAATTTACTAAAAAACTTCTTCGTTAATTTATAAAATTTTTACCGTGTGCAAATCCACTTCGGGCAAATCCTGGGCTGAAATTATGTGCATAACATGCAATTCATATTTCCTTCTCTCTCTCTTTTCTGTTTTATTTATTTTTTTCTTAAATAAAAGTTAATTTTCTGAAATTATTAATTGGCAACTTCTTTAAATTATCCAGTATAATATTACCTTGCACACATCTATTTTCAGGCCCCTCCTTGGTAACTGACAAATCAAACGCACTTCAGTAAGAACGCACTATGAAACAAAAACCCTCTATTTACTTTTTTACCTCAATTTGCGCTTCTGTTTTCATATTTTATAATCTGGTAATCATGTTACGAAAATATTTTAAATCATTCTTGAAAAATTTTCCCATTCATGGAAGTTTATTTAAATTCGCAACTCGCTTTATAGATTTAGTTTTCCGTTTTGTTCTGTTTCGCTTTACATTTTATTGTCTGTTTTTGCGTGATACTTTTACCTAATGTGTTGTATTCTTTTTGTTTCAAAAAATTTTTCGAGTGCTCCTCACACTATTGTATTAATATATTTTGCTTTGCTATATTGATTCAATATTAGAAAACATTTATTTCTACGGATATAATGGTGTGAGCTGATGAAAAAATTATATCTTTTATTTTCCGGAATTTTATTATTATTTTTTATTTTATTTTTCATTTTGACTGTCTAAATAAATTTGAATTTTCATGTTGTTCTTCCACATTACATTCACAGCGTCAACCGATATGTGATTTATATTTTAATTTTTTCACTAGCAAATGCTAACTATTTCTAAGCATCATATAATGTTGCTCATATTTTTATGTTCATATATATAGATTGCTAGTTTTAAATAAGAATATTATATTTTCCCATTTCGTAAATTTTCATAACTGTTCAATAATAATGTGTTTTTCTGAAAATACGTTTCATTTTCTTTTCAGTGCTAACAGAGTTAAATGAACGTATTATATTTTAGTATTTGCAAATCTAATTTTTATTACTGTGCAGCGTCATGTATATTCTTGAAAAGGAAATTTTTTTTCATTGTATGATTTGTTTTAATTATTCACGTTTTATTTTCCCATTTTCAAATCTCTGCCACTATTTAGCATTATGTGTTTATTCGAAAATATACTTTTTGACCGTGCCAATAAATTTTATTATCCTTGTAGTACTTCCACATTTGCAAATTCTAATTACTTTTTAGTATTATGGTTTTCTAAAGAAATGTTGCTTTCACACTGTCTACTGATTTATAGTTCATATGTTAACTGTATATTTGCCAGTTTTTCTTATTTTTTAGCATCATATGTCTTTTTTTAAAAAACGTTATTTTAGTAGCAGCAATAATAGGTTTAACATATTATTTTTATAGTTGCAACTTTTCGCAGCTGTTATGCTTTATGTTTAATTGTAAAAAAGGTTTTTTTCACGGTGCGACCGGATATAAATAAATTTTCTCGCTATATTTTCACTATTGTTGCAAATTAATTTTCTGTAATGCATGTATGTTGTATTTATTCTTGTCCGAAATTATACTTTAGTTTTTTATTTTAGTATAATTTTCTCCTTTTATTATGTTTTCAGTCTGAATTATTCGCAGTTAATGAATCAGGATCGCTATTCTGTAAAAATAAGTAGAACCCGAGATACAGTGGTAGCTAAAAAATTAGTAGTTCGTAAAGTTAACTCAAATTCCTTTTTCGCAAGTATTTAAATGTTTCAATCTATGTCATACTTTTAAAAGTATATAATTATAACCTTTTTTTAAAAATTGAGTAATACACATTTAAAGACGTGTTTAAAATGAGTTATTTCATTGAAATGAATAATACGTGTGGGTTACGTTAGATATTTATACTATAATTATCTGTCATCATTAATACTTTTATTTTTAGTATTTTATTACAAAATAGGTTTTATCTTTAAAAAAAAAAAAAAACGCGTATCTTTTGTTGAGAAACTCTTTTTTATATCTTGCGGGAAATTTCGATAGATATTTAAAAATGACGGTAAAATGTTCACTTTAAGAAAATAAATGTTTATTTAAACTTTTAACCACTACAAAATGCCCATAATTACCATTGTATTATTTACTATGCCAATGTTACCTTTAATTACCTTTTTGATATTACATTCCTTTTTTCCATCCATGATAAAATAAGAGTTTTGCTCTTGTTTTTAGCCCTTATTTTGTCACCATATGTAAACATAAGGAAATATTGTACATTTCTTGTGACTCCAGTTATACTGTTTGTAATGCACATACACATGTAAACTATTTATATTTGCTCTATTTTGTATTTTTGTTATTTATATTTTTTTCCACCTTTTTATGTTTTTATCTTGATTATACAGAAGTAAAAGATCATGATCATTATAAATAAAGATTTTGTATGCTTTTAATTCGAGAATATTTTTAATTGCCCACAAAAATGGTATATTTTGTAATATTACACAGTCATTTTCTCTATTTTTGATTTGTTATTTATTTTTGTGTGTACGAAAAGTTCTGACATATGTCTACAAACTTATCTGCGTTATAAATAAGTTTATATTTCATTACGTAAATAAGAAATGCATCAAAAAAGTAGTTCGAGAACATTTTTTTCACTAAATTTAGACCCCCAAAATGACTCACTAGTGACCATTTTTTGTTTGAAATATAATGTCTCTTAGCTTTTATATGTATCTGTATGAACAGGTGCGTGTTCATAGATACACAATTGAAATGAAAGTAGAGAATTCAAGATGTGAACAAAATTTTAAAACTGTAGACAGAGTACAATAACAAATAAAAATTTTAAAAAAAGTTAATTCGCTGATTATTAAACTACACACTAACACATGTTTCATCTGAATTCCATCTTTCTAAAGCTGAAGTAATATGGAACATGTGGTGAAAATTCACTTTAAAAAGGGAGAGAAAATGAACAAAAATAAACAATACAAACATTCAAAAATAAATATTACTCAAACAGAAAATTTAATAATTCAAATAGAGATTGAAGTGTATGGAACAGAAAACAAATATAAAATTATTGAAACGGAAAAAAATATAAAATTACTTTTGTGTAAAAATAATATTTTTTATTTTCATTTTCCTTTGCTTTAACACACATACACACACCCATATTCACATGTACGTATGTGTCTTAAACTATTAAAAATGAAAGGAGTAAAATTCTCAGACAAATGCAAAACATAAACTTCAGCAAAATTACAAAGCAATAGAAATAAATTATAAAATTTATTGAGGAATTATTATCCTTATTTACAGAAAATTAAAACTTCCCGGATGGTGAATATAAGATTGAAAAAGATACATCAAAACAAAAATTTTCTTTGATGCCACTTATAAAGCGTTTGATTTTTCTTTTATCATATTTTATAATTATTATTTTTTTCATTTTTATAACTTTTTATTATATTAGTATAAGTTTTAATCATTTTTTTAATTCTGTATTATGACTTTTTAAATTGCCTACGTTTTTAGAAATTATATTTTTCTCAGAATTTTTATAGCTATATTTCTTCATATATTTACAGCTCAATATACTTGCAGTTCTAGCGCCGATTATTAAAACTAAGTTACTTTAATTAATTATATTAATTCCACACACATAAATAAAAATTTATATTCTTCTTGGTGTTCTAATTTGAAACGAATTAATTGTAAGATATAAGTTAATCCCCATTATCTTGTAAACACCTATTAAATATTTACATGCAAATAAATAGCTAGAATGTTTTTTCTGGATATTTCACAACGAAACTAAGAAAGGGTCTAAAAATAAAAGACCGCGAACCCAGAATCACTTTTCGAAACTAATGCTTACATTGTCCAGTTTTGCTAGGGGAAGGATGGCATAGTGTAACTGACCCTCTATCATGTATCACTGTCACTGTACCAATTCACTCCTCCCTCAAAGCGACGCCCCCATAGTGCGAGACTTACAACTGATTTTGCCAATTCAGGTTTTTTATCTGGGTACTGCGTCCTCTTAACCGCCAGTGGGTAAAAATAGCAATTACATACAATGTTCAAAATAATAGTATCTTATATTATTACTTCATATTTTTGTTTTAATTTCTTGATCTTTAGACTCGCTTGATCATTTCAAATTAAAATTTTAGTATTATATGTTTTTTTATTGAATAATGTACAAAAGGAACTAATATAAATAACTTACCTATAAAATTCTGCCTACAACTGAGTTTAATAGATGGTAATCAATAAAACAAAGCAGTTGGCAAATCAAAATACAAAAATGATTGTGTAATGAGCTAAGTCTCCTGAAATAACCTCAAAAGCAAACTCTTATGCACGTAAATAGGTTCATGTCATTTATAACTTGAGAATTTAAAATATAATTTTTAATGTGTTTTAGAATGTGTGCAACTTTGTGGTTAATAGATCTAAATGCTAAAAAATTGATAATAGAGAAAGTTATTTGCCAAATGATTCTTTTTTTTTCTTTTTTCGAATCAATGTGTGTATAGTTATTTGTCATACTTTATAGTTATTTACTAGAAAAATTTGCTCAATGCTGACTTTTATATCTGGTTTGATATTTTAAATTTAAAATCATTGATACATCATTTATCATAACTAATATCACTTATTATCACTTTTTTTTAAAAATAGGTTTTGGTATCCTTATGTCATGTGGAGAGTCTGCCTGAGTTCTGTATGAAATCTGTAATTGATATTATGTCTGCTGTTATGATTTCAAGCTGTGTAGAATTACCTGTTAATCAAACAAAATCAGCTATATCAAAGGTAATAATTTATTAAGAAACATAAAAAAAATAACTTTTCTTTTTTAAGTTTCTTTAGAAAATACAAAATTTCATTATTTACTAATTTTTTTTTTCTAATTCAATTCTAATTTTTACTCCGACTTTTTTTTTTAAAAACAAGTTACCTTTATTTTAATGGTTATTAAAACTAAAGTTTATTAAAACTAAAAAAAGTTTTGTTTTGATATTATGTTAAATATTTAATTCTTAACATATGAGTTATAGTTAGACCATGTATTTTAGTTTTTTGTGCTTATTTCTCTTTGACATTTCATTTATTTGTTTTTAAAGTAAAATAAATATGTGTGCATATAATCTAAGTAGTTTCTAATATCCTGTGTGTTCTATTTTTCTTTCTTTCAGATATATTCTCATTCTACAGAAATAGTTTTTTATTTTACCAGGTGTATGTACAAATATGGAATGTTTGAAAAGGTAGTTAAAAGAACTTTATTATTATTGTTTTTTACAATTTTTAATTTGGTACCCGATGCACATAAGGACAAAAAACCATATAGGTACAAAAATTTGCTAAATCTAATGACTTTAATTTTGAATTGTTCTTGAGTTCTAATAAGTAACAGTAAAAATAACTATTTTTGCTACATATATGATTGCAATTTATCTAATTTTAATCTTTTTGTTGTGCCACTGACTTTAAGGTCGCACTGCAAATCATTTATACTTTGGAGTTTTAATGGATTTGTAAAGTGATGCAGAGATCATTCTTTGATTCCTTTACACCCTTCCTTGTATTGACAAAAAAATAAATAAATAAACAGCATTGTAGATGGGGGTGTATTCAACAAGAAGATGGCATCCATGAGATATTTCACTTCTACGGCCCTACCAAATTTTATTCAATTCCTCCTCCCCGTATCTACTGGGCCTGTTCTTTAGTGTACCCCACTCCCCTATTTTTATCTAGGATGATTTATAAAAATCGTTTAATATTTCAAAATTTTTACTCCGCCCTCCCAAAAAAAGTATAAATAATGTTAATCGTGTAACATTAAAATAATTAAAGTTCTTAATCAGGTTTTCTTATTCTGATTTAAACAAAGAATTATTGTAAGGTAAGTTAATAAATTATGCTTAATTTTAAACACCTGCATGAAGACTGCAATAGCAGCATAAAGTAGTTGGGGAAAAAATATTAATAATAATAACAAATTTAATATTTATTTTTTTAATAATTTACTTTTATAATGTTCTCTAGACTAATTGCATTTTTGTCAACTATATCATCTTTATTCAAAGTAAACAATTCTTAAATTTCAAAAACCATTTATTTTCTAATATTTAACTATTTTATTAGCACAATTTTTTATTTTCTTTCTTCATTATTTTAGGATCTTTTGCCTGTTTTGTTGTCAGAATGTTTGAGTCTGTTAGAAAAGCCGAATGCCAATATTAAAGTTCTTGAAATTCTTTCTGAGACCATTGCAACATTGAAACCAGTGACTTTAAACGTTGAAGACATTGAGTCCTTTACAAAATTGTACTTTTATTCTAGCCTGTAAGTATATTTGATTTCTGATATATATACATTGATGATAAATGAGCTGTGATGGCACAATTTCTAGAGCAGTGAGCTGTCGTATTACAGAAAATTTTTTTGAATGAAAAATGAAAAGAAAAAAAAATTGCTCAAATGCCTTTTTTTAAAGAATCACAATATATATATTTTTTATTAAAAAATAAAACAAGATTAATTTATTTTTCTTCTTAAGTATCTCTAACATAAGCATTGACCTCTGTATTTGGTGATTCGTACTGTATTTATTACATATAGTAGAAGCTCAATACAACGGGTGTGGCATATTATGAGAAGTCTGTTATAGCGGCAAAAAAAAGTAATAAAAATTAAGAGATACATTTTTCTGCTGTTTAAGTGAGAAATATTTAATGAAAAAGATTTAAATGAGAGACATTTTTATTTATTTTTGGTAAAAAGGCAGACAAGGGAAGAAAAAAAGAACTATTTTTTTCTGGCAATTTTAACCTTTTATTTTTATAACCATTTGTTTTTTTAAGTTAGCTTCTTCCAAACAGAGGGAAAAATTTCACGCTACTTTTAGAAATCCTGTCTTGCACTTATTTACGTTTTTTGGTCTTTTTATTGCTATTTTAATATTACACGTGTGTATTTACTTATGACAACAAGCTTACTACAATAACATTTTCATCTGATATTATAGATTATCGCTATAATGGATTTTTTCTAAATATTGATAATGTATAAGAAAGTGTATAAAAAATGATATTGTACCTTTTTTTATTTCATTGATTTTTTCTTCTCTATTTATTTATCAAAATCTTTTTTTTATTTTATTCAATGGAAGGGCACTAATTATGATCACATCTACTTTTTAATATATAAGTTAATAATTAAAAATGATTATTGAATTTTTCATTTTTACTCTTGATGGCTTTAGTTCTTAATTTTTAATTTTCAGATCTAAGAAAGGAAACAATTCTATGGAATTTGTTAGTTTGGAAAAGTATTTACTGCAAACGTTAAGCTTCAGTAGTGTTACTAAAGAAAGCCTTTCTGAAGCTTGGTCCACTCTTATTTGCTTGCCTCATCTTAGGTAATAAAGAAAGTTTTTCATGTTAATAACTTTTTTATTCTTAAGTTTTAATTAATGCAAATTGATATTATTTGATTAAATTACTGTCGAGCTTTTTGTATGTTAAGTGTCTTTCGTGACTTTTAACGCTATTAAATTTTGAATAATTTTAATTGAGTGATAAATTTAATGTTTTGTATAATTCTTTGACTTTTATTTTTAAATTAAAAATTATTTTTCTTATAATTATTAAAAATGTAGGCATATTTTTCAAGAGTTGACACTTGTGAGATGACTCTTAGAAAAAATTTATAGTCTTCACTTGTTTTTAGATACAATTTCAACAATATCCCTCTCGATACTTACTATTGTATGTTCCCATTCAATGCTGAGAGAAGTGCTTTATTAATCCCATTTAAAATCTATTTAAGTCGACACTGTCTAATGTTGTAAAAATCAAATTCAAAGCTCCCAGAACAATTATTTTTTTATGGAAGTCAACGAAATTACGAAAAAGAAAAGATTAATTAACCAGTTGTTTAGTGTAACATTCTTTAAATGATTGGATTAATTTTCAAATCAAAAGTTAAAGTTAGTTGAGAAAAGTTCCACTCGCAAGTTTTACAATTTAAGCTTGTATATTTTCTTAAACACTTTTCCTAATTTTGACTTAAGGGGGAAATGCCCTCTCACAGTCTGAAGGACAGTAAAATAGAATTAAAAAAAACATGTCAGAATAGCTTCAAACAACTAATAAACAAGCCTCCCTTAAAAAAAGAAAGAAAATGCAGAAAAAATTTGTGCAAGCTTTTTTCTAAGAAGATATGATTTTGATCTGTTAGAAAAATGTATAAAGCAGTGTTTTCTTTAACTGGGTAACATAAAGTCCTGGATAGTTTAACAATATTACTATTGGCGGTTCTCACGGACTAACAGAAAAAGGCGTAAGAAGGTGGATAACATTTGAAATGGACAACGTTAAGCCGGTGTTCCACTCTGTCTTTATGTATGTATATATTTATACGTACGTATATATACATTATCTATTTTTATTAAAAATGTAATCTATTCATAATTCCATAAAAAAAAAACAATTAAGAAAATAATTGTTTTTAATGGAATTATAACCGTAATTACCTATCTGTTAAACTATACTAGGTAGATTATCTAAATAATAATATGATGTAATTTGGTGGCTCAAGAAAACTGTTTCTTTTATCTGCCCAATCTTAATGTGAAATTAGTTAAATTAGAGATTGATTTCTATAAAATTTTCTTGTTAATTTCTATGTAAATATATGAGAATGTTAAATATGTTTGTATAGATCTATTTTTAATTAATGCAATTATACATATTTTCAATTAAAAATTAATTTTCCCAATATTTCATTTGTTTTTACTCAACTTTTAATAATAAAACTAATATGTATGTACTCTTTTTTTTTTTTTAACGAGTAGTATTCTAGTACTCAAATATGTATTTTAATTTTAAATTTCATATCGCCTTTGTTTTAACAGATTGGTCGACCAGACAAAAGCTACTAGTGTCGTCAATGAATTTATGATAAATATTAAAAAGCAGCTGCTGGATAATGAAGCGACTCATTCTTTTGACGTAGAAGAATGTTCATTTGTTCTACTAAATGCTTATTACACTTTGCTACTCATTAATAAAGATGAAGAAAACAACTCTCCTCCTACATGTTTTTTTACTGATTTATTAAGGTAAGCTGGTTTTTACTGATTTACTTTTCTGCAAAGTTTTTTTTTTTGAAGAATTACGATAGATTTAATAAAGAGTAATTTAGAATCATATTTCTTACTATACATTATTAGAAATAAATTTTGCTCATATTTGTTAAGTTCTAGAACTCGTTCATTTATGCTCTGAAGAGCAAATGGGAAAAGTGAAAAAAAAAAAACTCTTTTTAAATTTTTTTTTTTTATAGACATTTTTTATTAAGATGTGGCAAGTAGGCGAAACTATATTACTTTATACTGAACCAACTGAGTTTTGTACTGCTGATTTTTTTAAAAAATATTTCAAGAAAATCAATTTTGTAGTTTTCTCAACACGTTTTGTTTTAAGAAATGAGAACTTTGGTAGTTTCGTTTCGTTTTTGCTATTTTTATGTTTTAATTAAAGCACAGTACTTTATTGTCACCTTTTTACCTGTATAGTAAGATAACCGGTAACAGGAAAGTGTGATCCTTAATGTTAAACTTAACTCTTCCTCATTTCTTAGTAAATTTCAGTCATGATCCTTAACTTGGAGCAATTTTTTCTTTCCTGTTTCTCTTTTACTTTTTATATAAACTTTTCTTTTTATTACAATTTATATTATGAGGTAGCATTTTTTTAAAAATACAACAAATTAAAAAAGTTGAATTGGTATTTTTAGCATTAAATGTTTTGTTTAACAATTCAGATTGATTTTTGTTTTGTTTGTTTTAGTTTTGATCGAGCTTTTTCTTTTTTTTTTTTAAATTTTGTTTTTATAGACGTTTTTATTATGTAGCAAGTAGGAGGATTTCTATTAGGCTTTATTCTTTTTTCTTCTTATTTTCTTGAAAATATGGTGATTGGAAAACTGTGATGTTTAGATTTAATATTTTCTTTAAAAAATTAAGATCGATTTTTATTTATTCTGCTTTGCTCTTCTGTGTAATCTCTTTCTTTTATGGGTGTTTTTATGTTCCAGCAACATTTTTAAAAGCATTTCTGACAGAATATATCTTTTTTAACCTTGTATAGATACTTTTTTCCTCGGAAAATATTATTGTTAGCATTCAAGTTTTGTTTTAAGATTTAAAAGGATATTTTTTTTATTTCTCTTTTTTTTTTTAATTTAATGTTGTTTTCATCTAATAGTTGTTTGTTTTTTAGCTTATCTTAAATATTTTTAATTATCTTAATATCTAATTATCTTTATTATTTTAAATATTTATATTACAGTTTTTTTCCTTTCACCTCATACTAGTAATATAGCTAAGATTACATTATTTTTTAATAATGACTTAACTTATTTATATATAAAAAATAAAATGCATTAATTATTTAAA
Source organism: Parasteatoda lunata (assembly GCA_949128135.1). Lineage (NCBI taxonomy): Eukaryota > Metazoa > Arthropoda > Arachnida > Araneae > Theridiidae > Parasteatoda > Parasteatoda lunata. The sequence goes on from OX421979.1 coordinate 70,933,132, forward strand.
AAATAAATAAATGTTACTATTTAGCCCTGAAATAATAAGCGAATAAAAATTTGCCTTTTAAATGTAAGTATATGCTTCTTCCATTTAGATTTTAGCAGTTAAGGGGTGAAATGTTAGACTAAACTCTTTCTAAATAATTTGTGTTTAAGAAGTAGAATATTCTATTAAAATATTTCTTTTTCCCTTAAAGTTACTATTCATCTAAAATTACTATTTCCCGAAAAACTACTCATTTCTTTAGAAGTGCAATATCTTTTATATTTATTTTTCATTTTAGGAAATACCCATTATGCTTACCAATTTTGCACTTGGTAGACCTTTATTTTAATTCATGCTTAAAAAATATTGAAATTGATAGCGTTGAAGAAGTTATGATGATTCTCCTTCCAAATTTGTCGTCACCTTATCATAAGGTAAGTCAGCATTTAATTATAAGCTTTTTATTTACAAAATTGTTTTGTGAAATCTATACTATGTGTATTTTATTTTTGAAGCCGTTTTACCCAATTTTTAACACACTTCATATTTATCCATTGCTTCACTTCTACTTAATGCAAGTTTTCAAACATCTAATCTGAATAGTCTACATTTATTTCTTGAATCCCTTGCTATGTACCATCTCTCCCTCTACGAATGCATGTGGCCCCGTTCTTAACCCATCTTTTGAGACATCGGGACATTTACTGAATTTGCTTAAGTGTATCTTTTTGTTATGTGTATTTTATTGTTAGTATTTTAGTCTTTTAAGCTTTTTTAAGAGTTTTCTTTGTATAATAATTAGATTTTAATGTTTCTTACAGATTCGAGAGTCAACATTAAGATTGTTGTGTTCTATAACTTCAAATAATTTGCAACATAAGGTAATAAATTAATTTTATTTTATTATGTAATGGGTTAGTGATGATTTTATATTGAAAAAAAAAAAAAATAATAATAATTCGTAAAAATTTAGAGCATGCAAAGTATTTCTTCTCCTTAATATTATCTAGGTGTCTGAGTTTTGGGTCAAGAGAAACTTGAGTTATCTTTGATTAGGAGATTTAAAAAACTGGAAGTTGCAAAATTTTTAGCATTATTAGGGAACTCTCTTTGCTATAATCTTCAGAAATATTTGTGTATTTTTCTTCATTTTTCAGATTGCGCATTTCATCTTCACTTGTTTCTGAACTGGCTTTGTGTTTTTCACATTATTTTCTGAATTATTATAATTTCATGTACAGTAGTTGTAGCAGTTTATTTAATAGCAAATATTTAATTGTTACATTAGTTCTTTTGCTATTTTCTTTTTTTTTTTTTTTTTGAATATACTATTTATTATGTGGAGTGTTAGTTTATCTTGTAAGCATGCTTTTTAGAAAATAATTAACGAGAAATTTGTTGGTACTTGATGCATTGATTTTAAACTTTGAACCTTTTATCAGGCAATTTTGGATATTTTAAACATTTGCTATGAAGCTGAAAAAGTCCCTATAGATGTTCAAAACTATAGAGAGAAACTGAAATGGTTAAGAAAGTTGGAATACATTGTCATAGAAAAAGATGTTCCTGTTGATTTAGAAAATATATGTTTGAAGGTAAGTACCTGTTTTGGTTGTCTCAAATAGATTTTTTTAAAAATAATGCTTGTAAATAAACTATTTACTCTCTTTTTTATAGGTACCAGTATATTATTTGCTAGGTATGTTGTATGTGAATTTCAAGTTGCTTTGGGATCCTACAATATTACTATTAGAAAGCTTTGCTCATGGAAAAACAAAGCTGTTTTGGGATGTCTTTTTTCCTCATCTTGAAAACATCACAAATTTATGTGGTAATTGTTTAAATCTATATTTTAAAAGTGTTTTGCTTGTGTATATTTTAAAGCTAGATTTGTGACTGTTTCAACTTAAAATATGTTGCTACTGGAATTTCTTGATTCTAAAAAGTCATTATTTAAAAAAAATTAAAATACAACAGTGATTTCAGGTGAATTTTACCACTCTTGTAATGTGTCCTTCTAAGTTCCATGCCTAAGTTTATCTGAGCAGGTCTTAAAGCCTTTTTGAAAAGGATTTATTTTATGGTTAAAAAAATATTTTTATTTGCGAATGCTTAGTAGTGATATAGTAAACTATTGATAAAACTTTAACTTATAAAATTAAATCTATTTACGTTTGATTTTGTTTAAATATTTCCTCAGGGCTTGAAGTTGTCCATTATTCCCTTAAAAAGAAAATGTCCTTAATTATTAAAAATTTCAATAAATGTCCTGAAATTTTTGTGTTTTCCAAATTTTTGTTGAAGTTAACCTCGAGAATAAATATTGTTTATCTAAAAAATAATTGAAGAAAATTAAAATTTATAAATGTTGTTAAGTGCCATGTTATGTAATAAAATGAACATCTATCAAATGTCTTCATAGCATATCAAGTATGGTATTAGTTTACTTTGCTGTCGTTGTTAGAGACAACGACCCTTGACTTGAAGTATAGAACATTCCATGGGGTATAGACTCGGTATAGAACATTCCATGAGGGAGAAATATATATAAGGCCCTTTTCTCCCTCCATCACTATATCATACTCTACTGATTTTCAGGAGAGAATCCTTTTATTTCGGTACTTAATACTTTTCTGTGTTTATACTATTTTTATCATAATTTATACATATATATATTTTTTAAAAAATGCGTTACTTTTTTTTAAAAAAATATATGAGTTTTCTTTAAAATTTTTATTTTTTATTTATTTATTTTTTTGCTTAAGTGCAGGAACTACTGAAACCAGTTGTATATCTGTGAATCCATGTTGGTATCCCAGAAATTTCTGTCATTTGAGATCTGTCTTCAGCATCCTTAATCGTCCTTAAATTTGGAGACAATTTAATCCTTCCAGTTCTGTTTGCCGGAAATTAGTGTTAATTTATTATTATGGAAAAAATATTTTTTAAATTCTTGATTTGATCTTATTTAAATCTTGTTTTTGTCGTCAAAAAATGCCGTATTTTTAAACATATATATGATTACATTAATAAAATATTTATAAAATTGAAATTTAGTCTAATTAATTTGGCTAAGAATCATCTCAATAATATAAAAGTATAATTGCTACAAAGTTATGTTTGCATGGAATAAAGTACTCATTTTTGATTTATGTACTCTTATTATGAGAAATCATAATTTTCAAGCTCTATTAAAATCAAGGCTATAAATCTATTTCTGTTTTCATCTGTTTAAAATTAATTAGTATATATATTCTTTACTCTATAATTAAATTATGGGTTATTCTATTTTTATTTTACATTGCTTTTGAATGGGCTATTTATGAAAAAGTGTATTGAAAATAAGTTCTTCAATAATGTGTTTTATGTTTCAGTTTATTTTTTAGTTAGTTTTTAATTGCTATATTTTTTATACCTTAAACAGTATCTGGGTAAATATTTTTAGATGTGTTCAATTAACTTAAACAAACATTATATTGTATCATTTCTATGAGTTTTGAATAATAAATTTTGTGCAGAAACACTTTGTTTTAAGCATATTTGTTTTTTTTTTCTTCTTTTCTTTTTTTTTTTTTTTTTTTTTTTTTTTTTAAAGCTGAATATGGGCATACTTGAATGAGTCTAATTAAACATAGTTAATATTTCATGCAAAGGCATTTCTTATGCATGAATTACTGGAAAATTCTTTTCAATGACAGTGAAAATATTATTTACATTATGTATTAATTTTTTAATAATTGTATTTTCAGAACAATACACTTCTGATTTATCATTTACTGATATTAGTTTGGATATGGACAGTAGTACTTTTAGTCATCATTTCACATCATTTTGCAAGCCAAAGGAAAAGCCTGATCTGCTTAATCATCGAATGCTTATTTGGAAAGCTATGGAGCATTTTCCTGATGTTGTTGAAGCAAAAAACAAGATAATTGTACCTCTCTTGTTCCAATTTATTATGTATGAACAAACTTTTTTTTTTAGTACTTTGGTTTTTGTATAAAAAGAATTTGCCTTTGTGTTTGTCACGTAATTTAAATTTATTTTCATTCAAAATTAGATTTACAAGAAATTGTAGAAAACTAATTTTTTAAGGTTTTAGTTATTTGTCACTATCTTAGGATATCTTCTCCATCAGCGGTGAAGTAATCTTATACTAGTTACTAAATAATTTTTTTTTTTTTTTTTAATATTCTGAGAAGCTTGTATAAGATTTATCCACTGGATCTTATTTTGAGTGATAATTATTAAATTAATTTTAATTAACTAAAAATTATGTTTAACTTTTCTTGGTATTGGTATTTTTTACTTCTTCCACTGGCTTACATGTGATATTCTTTTTTCTCTCCATTGTTTAGGAAAGAAGTGCACAAAATTGAAACTTCAATGGCGAGCACTGAAAATATCAACAGAAATCAGGTTGCTTTGGATGTTAGTTCTACTTTTGAATTAGAATCTGAGGATGAAGATAATAACCCATCTGGAAAGAGGAAGCGTAGATGCACAAAAGAGAAAGTGAAAAAAAATAAGAAACTGTAAGTATCATACTTTTTAAAGTGCTGAAGAATAAGTAGAGTTAAAATTGTGGAAATGTGTTCTATTTATTTCGAGCATGTGCAAATTAAAAAGTTGGATCCCACTCATTACTTGTTTATTTGATCACTTTTCTTGTTTAATTTAATCTGAATAATTTTTTTTAATAAATATTTTATTCATAACATGATTCATATGATACTTTGTTAATTGTAGTTTTTATGTTAGTATAGTTAATACATTATTATTTTTATTTGCATTCTTCACAGAAATAACACTATTTTCTTGTTATTCTGAAGTTAGTTTATCCTGGAATCATCAATTTTCTAATAAATATTTTGTGATTCACACCACATTTTCAAAAATCTTTAATTATCTGTAAAATTAAAATATTGTTCTGTAAGTTTCATTCAAATACGATTTAAAAGTTTTAAAATCATTTTTCTGTAATATAGGATTATGTGAGATAACTACCTCTTCCAAAAGATTCTTCCATTGAAAAAGAGGAAGGGGGGGGGGGAAACAAGGTTAAAAGCCATACAAAGTTTCTGCTTATTTTAGTATTATTACTGAGAAAGTGGAAAAAAAGAACACCATTTGCTGCCCATACCCATATTCAGATAAAATTAAAAAATAAAATGTTTGCAAGTTGAATGATAAATTGTTCCCTTTAATTTTTTTTTCTCCCTTTTGTTTGGATTTACTATAAAAAAAAAAGGATAAATAGGTTAATAATTTTAGTTTAAAAGGTGTGTTGAGTATATATCCTGTGTTATATTACTATTACTACACTTTTTTTTTATAAAGTATATGAAAAAGTCTTATTTTTTTCTAGCAAAAAAGATTCTGAATCTGAAAAACCATCTGAATTAACAGAAGATTTTGTTACTCAATCAAATTCTGAAACGCAATCTGCAGAATTAATTCTAGAACATATGGAAGTTGAAGATGAAATTGAGTCTAAAAAAGAACAGGATTCTGAAGAGGAAGAATCAGAATCTGAAGAAGAGGAGGAGGAAGAATGTCCTGTTACAGTTGCACCTAAAAAGGTCAATTATGCTAAGAGAAAATACCATGTTTCAAAGTAATTAGTTTTTAATTTGTATATTTGGCTGCTTTATGATTTTTTTTCCGGGCATAATTAAATAAAACATATCTTTTATGTTTTTAAATAATTTTTTTGGTTCACCTTGAATTTTTTGAGCTGTCTACCTGTAACATTGACTTTGTACTAATTTTATTGATTTTTTCTTCTTCATAATCAATATATTTTCTATGTCTCAGACCTTTTTTGTAAATATTTTCCAGTTTAATATCTCAGCATCCAAAAATTAAAGTTTTTACTTTCCTATACCATATATTTTTTTAATGTAGTCTTTTTTTTCCCCATTTTGTTAATCCTTTCCTTTTTTTAATGTATATTTTATACTGCTATCGCATTTTGATATAAACTGATTTAGTATTCATAACTCATATTTAGCAATGTCTCATTACAATTCAGCAATCTTATTTCAAATCAAACTAGCCATTGCGTTTTTTTCAATGAAAATGCAGCAACATCCTTATTTTATATATTTCTTTTTAGCATAATTAATTATTAGTCACTATTGTTTCATCTTTCTATGTTCAAATGATTGGTAAAATGCTTTTAAAGACTAAGAAATCTATCAAAATAGTTTATTGATTTTTAAATAATTTATTGACTTTATAGCATATTAATTTATAGCATATTAATTCATAGCATATTAATTCATAGCATATTTTAAATAATTTATTGAATTATAGCATAACATTTAAAACTTGTTAAAATTTGTATTATATATCATGATTAGTTGTATTGAATGTTATCATTAAAAATATGCAAAGCTCCGATTAAATCTTGTATCTTATTTTAAGAAGTATTAAAATTAATTAACATGGTTTTATTTGAAATTTATTGTCTTTGTAGTTAAAATGTTGAGTTATATAGTATATATAATAGTCAGATTCATAAGAATTGGAAGATCGTAGGGGTTTAATAAATATTAAGTATAGAACTATTCTAGCACTATATCTATCTCAGCTTGAAGCTTTAACCAAGAATTTTACTCCCTTATGATATGAGTTCAAAGCAATGTTAAAAAAATGAATGTTTACAATCGGAATATTTTAAATTAATTTGATAGTGATAATAAAATGCAGTTAAATACATAAAGAAAAGAACTTACAGCAGCTTTATTGTTATTGACAAACTTCATCATCAGATTAAAATCCTTGATCAAAACAATGACTTGGTGAGAATTTTTAGCTTATTGGTCTAAAATGCTTTTGATTTGTTAAAAACATTGAAAATCTGAGGCATTATTAAAGTTTCAAACTTTAATCATATGTAGTTTTCACATTTTGCATTGTTGATTAATGAAATTTAAAAGTAATTTACTTTTATTATGAGTAAAAGATTTGGTTTGAAAAAAAATGTAATAATATAAAACATATGTAGGCAGTGTGGAACTTAACTGATTAGCAGCTAGGTTGGAAATCTTTGGTTTGGCGATTTTACGTTTTTAAAAACTTTGTGATGAATAAATTATTTTTAAATGGTTACTTATCTCTTCCTTAATGTATATCTCTATTTGCTTAAAAATCTAGTTATTCTACTGAATTTTCCTCGTTCTTATATACCTCTACTGCTTTTACCCCTGGCTACGATTTTCCTCTATAGTTTTTTTCCCAATGAGAAAATAGCTATGAGTTCAGTTGTTACACTATACTCTTTATTGTAGCTTTATTCTCAATCAATTTTAATTTGATAAATTATATTAACTGATAATTGTTCTGTTAATTTTTTTATCTTAGAACACTTGCTGCCTACTTATCTGTTTTTGCTAAATTCAAGAATCCAAAAGGAGGATACAAAGCAGTAGAATTGGAAACACTTTATAAAGAGGTTAGTAGAATGATCGAAACATGTGATTTTTTTTAGTACTCTTATTTATATATAGTTTATGTTTAAAATTGGCAGTGTAATATTTTTATGCCATTCCTCTTTATTTCTTTTATTAATTGTATTTTTCAGCTTCTTTGTTACTACGATCCAGTTATACAGAAGCTGGCATTTGATTGCATTCTTACTTTTAACCACAAGTTTTTGCATCCTTACAAGTAAATTATTTTCATATTTTTTATTATTTCATTCATTTTAAATGAATTTAATTTACTGATTTTATTCTGTAATGGTATGTTGTCTTGTAATGTGTGTTTACTAAAGCATTATAGTACTTTTATAAAAGTAGTGTTGATAGTATTTTTTTTTTTTCTTTCAAAATTAATGAACATAATCTTGTTTACAAGCATTTATAAGTCAGTGTTTTTTTCAATTTTCTTGACCTTTACTCCAAGTTCACTGATTTTCAAGGATTTTTAGCTTACTAATTTTTATGAAGCAATTTTCACAAGGAACCTGATATTGAGGAATAGAAATTAGTTCTGAAAAATAAATTATAACTAACAAATCCACTAAAAAAGATTTTTTTTTTGAAAATGTAGACACTCTGTATATTTGCTTTAAAATTGAAAGAATTTATTTCTCAATGTCTAGGATTTCAATTTTAGTCTGTCATAACTGGTTTTAACCATTTAAAATCTGTTAAAAATGACCTTAAACAATCTTTTTTTTTTCAAATAAAAGGACTAATTAAAGAAATATGCTTTTGCACTTCTAAAAATGGATGTTGCAATTGTGAAATATACGCTTGTTGTAGTTAGAAACTTAAAATGTGTGTTTACTAGATAAATTCACATGGTATCTTATGAACTATTATGTCATTTCTTCATTAACTGGAAGATTATTTTCTTAAGTTTGAAAAAAATTATAAGACTATCTAAGCCAACAGCAAAACTTAATTAAAGTTAGTTAATTTTAAGCGTTTTTCTCAAATTCTACACAAATTTCGCAATTGAATGAATGATGAAAAAAATAATTAAAGCATTTCAGTTGTGATTTGGAGCTATGTTATTTGTGCTATGATATTTTTTTACTTACTCTTATGTTTGGTGTTATATTTTTAAAAAATATTGACTTAGTTTTCACCCATGCTTTTGCAATGTAATTTATTTGTTTAATACAAATTTAATGGAGAATTCCAGTGGTTGAAATTAATATTATTCATGATGATCAAAATAGCCATGCTTAAAACTAATACAACCTTGCCAATAATTGATAAATAAAAATTTATCTTTGCAGAGTTTGTATTTTTTTTTATATTTCTATATTTTATGTGTGTTTAGAGCATTCTTTTCTCTTAAAATACAAATGGGGATTTTAAAGTATTCACTTTGATAAATCTAAATATTTAGATTTTTGATCCAACATTTTTTAATTTTAATTATTAGTACTAGTAAAAATGACAAAATTTTATAGTTAAAATTTAAGGATCATCTACAAATTATATACATGGCTCAGTCATTTAGCCATACCTGCATGAGTCATTGCTTCACACATTTTTAGATTTTAATCACTTTATGACAAAGTAACTCAATTAGCAATTTCAAATTTTTATGGGGATGAATTCAGGACTTTTATGCTTTTATATTTTCAGCAAATGTAGTAATTGCTTTTGTAGGGTGGAGTTTTGTAGTTTCGCAATCATTGATTCGTTACTTTCATCTTATTTTTTTAAAAAAAAAGTTCAATTCTAATCAACAATACTCAAATCATATCATAGAATTTTTAAATGGTGAATGGTAGACCTATTAAATAACTTTAGTACAAAAATGTCAATCAGCATTTTTACTGTGTATTCGTTTCGAGATTGTAAAGACCCTGATTTTACATTACTTGATTCAGGAAGCCTTAAACTTGATTGCAAATTTTAATTAAGTATTGTTTTGAGGGAATATTAGCTGGTTGATACTGGTAATTTTTTAATGCAACAGTTCTAAGAAGACTTTCTATATTCACCTCAAACTATAATGAGTTATTCAGTGCTCTTTTATAAAATTATTTCAATGTAAAATTCACCTTTAATATACTTCAGTAGAGCAAATTATTTTTTTTTTTTTTAGTTTGACCTATTCCCTTTTTAATAATAGTTTGGTATATGTGTACTGTTAAAAAAAAAAAAAAAAAAGGCTGACTTCTTAAAAAAAAAAAAAAAAAATCCTGATTTTTTTCGACTTAATAGTTTTAAATCTTGATTATATTAGCTACACTGGGCGCATAGCGTTTTTAAAAAGTGCTTAAAGGTGCTTTTTTTCGATTTTTGTTTTTTAAAAGCCCCTAAAAGTGCTTTTTTCATTGGGTGTTTTTAAAAAGTGCTTAATTTTTCCTTTTTCAAAATGAGAATTTTCCTTTACCATGTTGATTTTCGCTTTGACTTATGCAAAGAGACACAGTTCAAATTGTTCTATTCAGCGTTTTCACAATTAATTCAACCCCAATCTGTTGTTGTTGACGTATGCCTGTTTGGGCAGAGCGGGTGCGATTGTTCTTGTTTTTCCAGTGGCACCATCTATGGCCAATAATTCGACTTCTGCCACACCATTCGTCACACCCGTTTATAGGGCGGACCCATTCATACATCCTTTCTATCATCCACAGATCATAATTTTGACCTGAATCAGAGAACGATCGATCTCCAATTCAGTACCCCCAGAGGTATTGATTTGTTTTGGGAACATGGAGGACTTTTGCGGCTCGACAGATTTAACGTGCATCAGTCACTTTACTACTCGGGCAGTCTTCGGCCGGCGGGGTTCGAACCCACGAACTCTCAGACATGGGTCTAGCGCCCTACCGACCAGGCTATCCTGGCCCAACCCCAATCTATTTCGGCGTATTGTCAGTCCGTAGCGTATGAAAACGCCATTCGTTTTGCATGAATCAAAATTTGATGATTTTTGACAATTGTCTAAAACAATGCCAAATGTTTTTTTTTTACATGACGGTTAAAACAAGATAAAACCGTCTATTGTCAAAAACTTTCGAACCCTGCTTAATTCTGATATTTTTTTTAAGTGCTTGAAATATTTTTTGAGTTCTTGAAAAGTGCTTAAAAAGTTCTTATTTTTTGTTAAATAAATTGGCTACGAACCTTGCTGCATATTGAACTTCAATTTTTTTTATTGTAACTACCAACTCCATTGGAAAATCTAGTTGACTACTTGATTTTGCGACTTTCTGCAAATCTCTTATTTAATCGAGAATTATGTCATTTTTTTAAAAAATATTTTCATGGTTGTCAACTGAGAAAGATTTTACTGTAAGAAAAAAAAAATGCATGTATTAAATATAAAATATTTTTTTCAGAGATAATTTCTACAGAATTCTAGACAATAAAACATTCAAGACTGAAGTGGTTCTGTTCAGTTTAGATTCTCAAAATGAAATTATCCAGAATGAACACAGAATGAATGTGTTGGCTATTTTAATGAGGTACATTTTGTTTTATATTTATTGATGCTATTCATTTTTTGATTCTCAAATAATAGATATATGTGCTTTTTTTATTTGACAGGGTGTTGTATGGGAAAATGCTTTATAAAACAGGGAACAATACTGTTGGCAAAGCTCAGGCAAACACCAGACGATCTTTAGTTCTACGTTTCTTAGCTGGGTGCAAAGGGGATGAATTGAAAATGTTTTTTGATCTAGTGTTTTTACCTTTTAAAGAACAGCTCAGTGGTTAGTATTATGATTGTTTTTAAAACAGTTAAATATTTGTATGCCTATTTAAAAAATAAGATGCGACTAAATTGTGGACTTGAATTTCGTAGCGTAATTGTTTCAATTTATTTTTAACTACTAAAACTATTCATTAATATAAAATTGTAATGAGAAAGAGAGAGTAGTCCTTTTGAATAGAATTATGTTATTTATAAATTTATAATTCTTAAACAAAAGGTTTAGGCTGCATGCGACTATATCAAGAGAAATAAGTTGTATGGAGGAATTTGGTATTCCACTGAAGCTTATTAACTTGACAAAGGCAACACTCAGAAGAGTCGAGTGCAGAGTTAAGTTGCAAAACGAGCTCTCCGAGCCCTTCTACACTGATAGAGGCCTGAGGCAGGGAAATGCACTTGCCTGTCTTCTATTTAATATCGCACTTGAAAAAGTAATCAGAGCATCTGGAATCAATGTAAGCGGAACTATTTTTCAAAGATCTGCACAATTTCGTGCTTATGCAGATGATCTTGATATTAAAGGAAGATCTAGACAATCAGTAGTGGAGAACTTCAAAGCTCTTGAAGCAGCAGCTAGTGAAATGGGACTAATCATTAATGCTGACAAAACTAAATATATGGAGATAAACAGAGGGCTCACTAAGGCAATGCCCTTGCAAGTGAATGATTATGAATTTGAAGCTGTTGATGAATTTAAATATCTTGGGACTACTGTGACCTGCAGAAATGACATAAATACTGAAATCGATAGCTGTTTAGCAATGGCAAACAAGTGCTACTTTGGTTTAAAAAGCCAACTAAAAAGTATATTTCTTAAGCAAAAGACAAAAATTAACATATACAAAACACTCCTACGGCCTGTGATCCTATATGGTAGTGAGTGCTGGACTCTTAATAAAAAAGAGGAGAACAAATTGCTGGTTTTTGAGAGAGGGATACTTAGAAGAATTTTTGGCGCAGTCTCTGAGAATAACAAATGATTCACCCTTTACAATCATGAGTTATATAAAAAGTATAAACAACCAGACAGTTCATGTTTATTAAGGCCAATCGCATTCGATGGCTACCTTTATAGATCTGAAGACCAAAACCCTACAAAGAAAGTAGGGGAGTGTCGGGTATCCCCGCCCACTGTCTATTTCATATGTATAGAATATTTTTTCAAGTCAATGGGCCATCGGACATTAATTGTTGTATTAAAAAAAGATTTTTTTAAGTATTTATGCAGCTGGTAGCATGGTAAACAATAGTTTTGAAAATATGTTGAATACAGTAGTCAAATTTTTTAAATTTCTATTTTTTTAAGTTAAACTATTCTTTTAAGTTAAACTATTCTTTTTTTTTGATTTATTCTTTTTGCATTATTTAATTAGATGATAAAACAATAGAAACATACAAAAATATTGATTATTACTCAATATTATACAGAAATATAAGCAATACTCCTTAAGTGGGCGGGGCTACCCGACTCTCCCCTAACTTTTTTTAAGCCGGAAGGTACAAGAAAGGGGGGTTGTCCACCGACTAGGTGGCTGGGCGCAGTTTAGAGGGACCTAAAGATAATAGGAATAACTAACTGGAAGGCCATGGCACAGAATAGATGAAGATAACAAAAACTTATTGGGGCGGCCTTGGTCTGTCATAGGCTGTAGTGCCCAAGAAGAAGAAGAAACAAAGGGTTTAAATAATTAAGTAGGAAATAAAATTTTACTCTATATAGTATGAATACTTAGCTTTTTGTTGGTCTGCCTTGAGATGTTAACTTTTTATAATGCTAAGACTTTAAATATATGCACCTGGCTGCTTCTTTAGTAAATTTAAGTAAGTGCACTGTTACAAAAACAACTATCAGTATAATTAAGGTTAAAATTAATTATTTGTGTGGGACATATCATATATGTAAAAATTAGAGATGAGCGTGGGTTTGCTTTTGAGGGTCTAAATCCGAAGAATTTAAATCAGAGCCCAGGGTACATAGGATTGCTTAGAGCCCTAGATATACATTGGATAAAGGTTAAATTTTGCTATCTCGTCACTTGGAATTTGATGTCAATCAACAAGGAAATCAATAAATTAAAAACTTTTCTATCAACAACCCGTGAAAGAAAAAGAGAAAAACTGTGCCAACTGAAACTCCAAGAAGACTAAACCGAAAATTAAAAAAGAAAATCAAAATATTAAGCTAAATAAAAAGTTAGTTAATTAAAGCTAGTAGAAAGTTCGTTCTAGCCTCACAAAGCAAAAGCACCAAACAGAATTTTTTTTTTTTTTTAAAAAAAAAAAAAAAAAAAACATATTGCTTACATTTTTATATTTTATAAACTTTATATATTTTTTTTTACTTAATAATGAAACCAAATGTTTGTAAAAGTTGTAAAAAAAAGTTTATGAAAATTTTATCAATGTAAACCAAATAGATCTTAAATTGTGAAATAGGTCTAAAAAGTATAATGAAAATAAGACATCAATTTTTTTATGAATGACAGAAATAATCTATTCCATATGTTAATTATTATTATTATTTTTGCACTTACCCTCTTTATTTTTGACATACCTTTCTTCACTAGATGATACTCTTACTACTGTGAAAAAGATAAGGGAAAGCATAAATTTGGGAACTGTAGTTCCTATTAGAAGACAACATAGGTAAGATTACTATCTGATGATAACTTCTAAATTAATGTAAATGCAAAAAAAAAAACAATAAAAAATTTAAAAAAAAATTTTTTTTTAGTGCATTAAACACCCTGGGGCTGATCCTGCAACATTTGGGCAATCTGATACCAGAATTGTTACCTTGGCTATTAAAAGTGTTGCTGATTATAACTGCCACAAGTACTACTTTATTAGAAAAACGAGATGAGGTTCTTCCACAATGTGTAAACATCTTGAAAACTGTCAGAACATTGGCTGTTATGAAACTTATTCAGGTATACTCTTGCTGAAATAGTTTTTTCAGGATTATACTATCTTTACAGGGTATCCGTGCACCTGAAAAGTCATGAATTTTGGTATTGAACAAAATTTGTCATGATTTTAACTGTTTTTATTTTTATTTTTAAATGTCCTGAAAAGTCATGGATTTAGGTCGCCGAAAAATCTAATTTTTAAAATGGAATTTACCCCCTCTCCTTAATTTCATAGTGTTCCGAATATCTGAATTTGTAACAAAATCCTCACTCACAGTCATATTTGATTGAAATACAAAATGTTTTTATCATGTTCTTTAAAAATTATGGTGTTCTTTCAAAAAATGAAAGAAAAAACATCATTTCTAGAGCGAATTATCTTTTAAACTTCTGTGATTTCAGAATTTTTGTTATTATTTATTACTTTTATTCTATCAATTTAAAATTTTAGCTGAAAGCAAGCCAGTCATTGGCGAATTTTTTTAATTCAGAAATGAGAACAGAAAAATCAGGAGTATTTTTTTCCTTTCCGATGAACAAGAAAAGTATCTTTAGAATGTAATTCTGCAGAAAAAAAGAGAAAAAATTATTTGCTTTTGTATTTTTTTCCAGCTATTTTATTGCTTCAACTCTTTCTTTGCTCTGTTTTTTAAATTTAAAATCTATAAATATGAAGATGCAGAGTATAACAGTTTTGGTTATACCTAGCATTTCAATAAATGTTTTTATAATGCTTTTTTTTATTTATTGTTGTGTTTTTGTTTTAGAAAATAGTAACTTCGTTAAGTCAAGAAAAATTCTTGGAATTAGTCATGGAAAGTCATGAATTTGAAAATCTAAAATGTAGCAGATTCCCTGCCTTTACCAATGAATTAAATTAATCTATTGGGTGGGGCATTATAAATAAATTTGAATTTAGCTTCTTTAATTTCTTAAAGAAGAATAAGTATAGTATAAGTTTTTGTGGCTTTATGTATTATCCACCAATTTGATGGGATGTAGAGCATGAAATTCATTCAACTTTATAAAAGTTCTATTTTTATAATTTAGTGATTCTTATTAGTGGCTTAGTTGCACTGCATAAAGGATTAATAGCTCTGTATGAGCATTACAAAATTTAGTTTCAATTAAATATATTTTTAATAAAATCATCGCCACCTGTTTTTTTTTTAATTATAATCTTTAGTCTATTTGTTGACTGATGATTATGCATTTAATCAAGAATATTATTCAAATTAAGATTGTTAATGAAATCGATATGTAGTTAAATGTTTAGTTTAGTTTTAAATGAGTCACTTTTTTTTAGAAAAAAATTTAATCATTTCTTAACTAAAGTTATAATTAAGCTTCATGTAATATTTCAGTGAATCAGATGATGCCTTATTTGAATAAATATTAAATATAATTATAGTCTGTGTTTTTTCATCGGTGTTATTGCTATATAAATATGAAACTATAAATATTTCTTTCTATTTTAGTTTTTCCAAACATTTAAAGACTATGAATATTCTTGTGAAGAAATCGACGCTATATTTGAAAGTATTGTATGGTCAATGGTAAGTGTAAGAAAGAGTATACTATTCTAAAGGACCTCTTAATTTAATAGGTCTTATTGTAATTAATTGGTATTTTTTTGATCATATTGTTTTTTTCTTCCTAACATTTGCTATAGCTACCTCGTTTGGAGTTTGAATCTGTAAATCAACCCTCTCCTTTGTTGCGTTTAATGGCTACGTGGAGTGAAAATCAAAGGTTAGAATTATTTTATTTTATTTAATGTAAGGTCTACATTCAAAATCCATTCTTAAGTTTAAGCATGTGCTTATACTTGGAAAAGCACAATTGCTAGCTGAAGGGTTGCCATACGTATTCATATGTAAATAAGAGACCTTGCTAATTCAAGTAAAAGGTGCATCAATGAATATCATCTTTGATGTATCAAATACAATTTATTGTAAAGCTTTATTAAATTTGATGCAGACGATAAATAATCCAATTAAACTATCATTTTTTAGTGCTAACAGATGCATTTTTGCATCGCAAATTCATTATGGTCAGAAAAAAAAAAAAAAATACAAAATGGATTATTTTCTTTTTCAATGAATTTTACTTTTGAGTAATTTTTTCAGTATCCTAAGAAATTGCGAAATTTTTTCCCAATTTTTTATTTTACTATTCCTTATTATTTCTTCTTTTTTTTTCTTTACAAAGCCATAAGAAGTTTTTTGCAATATTTCTTTATTTATTCAAGAATTTCAAAATAATTTATTGTACGATGAAATAAATATGAGTTTGTTACATTTACATTATTGTTTAAACATTGTTTAAATGTTATACATTAATGTTTAAACATTGCAGTGTGTTTAAGTGCACTGCGATGATAAAATAAAAATTACTGGTTTTTCTATGTCTTGTTGTGCAAAAATAACAACTAAAAAACTGTAAAACATAATTACTTTTAATAAGGTTTCACAGTGAAAGGTAATAATAATATAAAATAAACAGTAAAAAAAAGTTGCAAGAACGTTTACAGAAAAATAAAGCCCGTAATTCTACTACAAATTTACTTTCACCAATTCAAACAACCCTTTAACATTGTAATCAAATAATAGAGCAAAATATTTCTACATAATTTGTAAACATTTTGCATCAATAAAAAAAGGATTATTATTTATTTTACAAATCGACATAAATATTTTTTTTCTCTTATCACATTTTTGTTTAAAAAAATATAGAAAATATAGTTTACAAACTATAATGAACCTTTCTATTAATAACCTGATAAGATTTTGGAAAATAAAAATTTATTTGAAATTTGCTAAAACTATCCCTGCTTTTTATATTTCCAGTATTTGAAAGAAACACATTTAAAATTTAACAGTAAGGACTGGTATTCTTTTTTCATCAACCACAATGAATACAAAATACTCGATGTAGTAAACCAGTTTTGAGTCTTTTGACATTAAGCTTACCACTGGAGATATTTTTCATTTGTGATTTTTCTCACAATTTAACACAATCAGAGTTAGTTTCACACAAAAGTTGTTTTTTGAAAATCATTTTCTGTTCTGATTTTTGACATCAAAAGTTACTTTTTACTCTGAGATGTATCCAAGGTTACAGTTAAAAGGATTTAAATATTAAACACTGAATATTGGCTATATGGATCATTGATTTGTTTTTGGTGTTAATATATGATTTAAAAAAAAAAATAAACATTGTACAAGCTTTGATAAGTGTGACATTGAGTCACAATTTTCAATTTAATTGCATGTTTTTTACATCAAAATCGTAATGTATGCTAATTTCTGATACAAATCCTTAGTTCTTCACCCGTTTCCTCTCTCCCCTTATTGATTCAGGCAATTGTGACACTCTCCCCATAAAATTCCTTTTCCATTCTTTTGACCCCTCCCTTTCCCTAGAATTTTCCAACACCTGCTTATCGGCTCGTTTGATGTACATGCGGCTGCAAAGTAATCTGCATCTTGTTTCTTCACTTTCAATCGAGAACCCTTTTTTTAAACGTTGAGTGTAACTCCTCAACTCAGTAATTGTAGGAAATTCAACTTTAACTTGCAATTTTTAAGTAATTTAACTTCAACTCTTTCCAGAGAGTATAAATATAGGGCGCTAAAATTGATCGATAGCATTCGAGTTCCAGATTGTCTCCTTCAACTTTTTCTCCGCCTAACGGAGATTTTATATTTTCTCCCTCCTCACCCGGAGGTCACAACATGGTGTACGCCATGGCTGATTGTCGTCCCGGCACATTTTTTAATTAAATCAACACTTTTGATTTCTCTTCATCCAACATGTCTTATCTCATCACCGACTCATGACTAGTAAGAGTAACGTCGTCACAACCTACTTTCAATGGAAGAACCTTGTATAGTGTTCTCAGTTTCTTGATGTCTTGATTCTCAGTTTATTATCCCTGCAAATAATTCCTGCCACCATTTAGTCTGCCAAAAACAGCTCTTTCCTGTGATACTCATCGCAAATCTTTGATGTCTCCCACTTGTTAAAGGAGGTTGTGCCCTTCTTTGTGTAACATATTTTGCCAAAAAAAAATAAATCTTCAGAAAAGCTTCCAAAATAAAGAATTTGTGCTCACCATAAGTTTGATGTTGACTATACTTTCAGAAACTTTTTTTTATGTTCTTTCTTAGGATCGTTTGATTTACAGATTTTTTTTGTCTAAGCCAAAGGTATGTTTTTTTAGTTTCTTTTATTGGGTTGCTCTACAGCGCCTCAACATGTACTTCCACTAAAATGTTATCATGTGCCTTTTCCTTTTACTTTTTTGGTATAATTGCCTTTAGTTAAGCTCCTTTTATTAATTGTTTTATTCTTCGATATACACCCTTTTCTAGCACAATAAGCATTTAAAAAAAAGTTTTATTTTTTATAAAAGATGGCGTATCGTACATTTATTTATGTTACAGGGACCAATTTCCTTTTGGCGCAAAACAAAAGTTTTTATTACCACACCTTTAAAAATACTGTTGCTTAAGATAAATGATAATGGTTAAAGCAACATTTATAACAGTCAATAATCAATAGAAAAAGGTTCTTTTTTATGTTATATATGTCATAAATTTTCTTTCTTTTTTTTTTAATTTATAAATTTATTTATTTTTATACTGAGTGATTAATAGTTGTATAATATAAAACTTCTTTCAAAATTTTTATTTATTTCATTGTGCAACTGGAAACAAAATCCTAAACTATCCTTTCTTTTTTCAGTCAGAGACACCAAATCCCTTAAAAAAACGTCATAATATTCTCTTTCTAAATCTGTCATTTTGCATATGTTTCTAAACTATTGAGATAAATCGCCAAATGCTCTTTATCGTCAAATGCTATTTAATTAAATTTAAATCGGGTGACAAGTTGTATCATAAAAACATTCATTTTAAATTATTATTTATTAGTTTTGATTAGATATTTTAGAATGAATTACAGCATTAAGTATTCTTCTGTGTGACACATATAAAGTACGTAATGTATTTTGAAGCCCTCATTCTTTTTAATCTTTTACTACACAGTGTTTTATGTTGTTGAATTTTTTAATTAAACTTTATTTTTTCCCCTTCAAATCTTAATGAATATTTTATTGGTTTAGGTATTTCCCATTATTTGCCAAACACCATAATACTACTAAATCTTTGACTCCATTACCTCACATTATGAGTTTGTATAGTTCCAATCGAGTTAAATCAAGAGTAGTAGGTGTCATATCTAAAATAGTTCTTCAGCTATTAACACTAGAGGATAATGAAGAAGAAGATAAGCAGTTGCCACCTTTAGAAGTAAATTTTTGTGTGGGGTTAACAAGTGATTTGAGCACAGATGGTGAGTGTAATAGTTAATATTTTTATTTTTTGAAATTTTTAGAAGTTATCATTTGAAGATTTTTTTAAAATGATTTTCTTTCTCTGTAAATTTTTGTTTTATGTAGTGAATTTTGGCATTCAACTACTACTGCCATACATTGACAAAATACTGATGAGGTTTGAAATAACAGCTTCTGCTTTAGCTAAAAAAAGGATAAGAAAGTCTTTGTCTACTAGAGATCTTAATATTTTATTGAAGTAAGTTTTTTCTAATCATTAAAAATATTGCCTTTGAAGTTATGTTTATGGACATGATTATTCATAATGACTAAATAAAAATTTTATTATTTTTATCTTTATGTAGGATAAGTTGCTTTGTGGATGACTCCAAACTTTGTTTTAAACTAATCCAGTTGTTGACTCCTTTCCTTCTTAAACCTAAGCTGGAGGGTGTGAGTATATTATATTTATAAAAATTAATTATCACTTTTTACTTCACTAATTTATGATTTATTTATCATGTATCAATTTAACATAAATTATTTAATTGCAATTAAATATTCCCCTCTAACAAAGAGTATTTTTTTTTGTTGTAACAAATTACTTATTATTAGCATAATATTGTGTTTCTTTAGATCAGGGGTGAAAGTTTTCCGTATTTTGACGGATTTCCGTCTTTTTTAAAAAACCACAAGATAGAGCGAAGCGCAATTTTATTTATCTTCTAACTAATTATTTTCGAAAGAGTTAAATCATTACTCTTTATTAATCACTCTATTTTTTGTGTACTTTTATTTAAGAATTGTACATTTTTTAATTAAATATAAATTGATAAATGTTTTTAGTTTGCAATTAAAATTTCATAATTTTTCTTTTTAAAATTGATTAGTATAGATATACTGTAAAGATAGTTGTGTACATGCAATATGTTTTTAATCAATATGTATTAATTTTAATAAGCATTGTAGACTTAACATTTATTAAATATCAACATTTTGTTGACTATTATTTTTACTATTGAACTATGTTTAGCTTGAAAATTGTTTTTGTTATTTATTAACTTAGCTAAGTATTATTCTTTTCCTTAAAATGCTAGCACTTCATTTTATTAGAGAATTAAATGTTTGAAAAAAACTAAAAGCTGAGGTAATTTTTGCTTGAAATAACTAATTACTTTGCATTTGCTGTTTATACTCCTGAACAATAGTAGGTTTGCTAAAATAAATATGGAATTTTTATAAGCCTTATTTGCATTTTGTGTATTTTAATTTTTATTGAAAAATTTGTTCACAATTTTTATGAAAAGAATTCATATATAATTTTGTTTACTTGAAATTATTGGACGGGACACGCCCACTTCTGAAATTTTCAGTCTTGACAATTTTTGAAACTTTCACCCCTGCTTTAGTTCTAAAACAAGTTATTTTAATTCTTGCCTAAACATTAGAATCTCAATTTTTGTATTATGAATCTAATGCCAAATTATATATTTGGATCTTTTATTCTTTTCTTAATGAAATCTTATTTTAGGAGATTTATTTGATTATTTATTTGATTTATTGATTGTAATTTGTTATGATTAATTTAAATATTATATTATGCATTTTTTAATTTTTTAAAATGATAGTAATTAATTAGCAATCTTGTAGCACCTCATTGTTAGCTAGGGGGGATAATGGAGGTTTTGGCTCAATTTCTCGACCAACAACATACTGGTTGCAATATGGGCAGCATTGAGCACTGCCTACCTTTACTAACCTGACAAGCTGACACTCCAACAATCTAAAGCTGAATAGACTTCAAGCCGCAACCAGGAATCAAACCTCAATTCTTCACAATTACAGTCCGGTGCCTTAACCACTGAGTCATGGCTCAATAATTAATTTAGTTTATAATCAACTACAATTATATTTTCCCTCTCTTCTATAAATTTATTTTATCATATTAATTTGTCAATTAGTTTTATCATATTAATCGTCTATTGTTTATGTTCAGACGACCTTTTTATGGTTATTAAAAAAAAAGTGTTTTTAATCCCTTCTTTTTTTCTCTAGGATAATGAAATTCTGATATTAAATAATATATCAAATTTAATTAAGAAGTCCGAAAATCCTGATTATTTTATAAAGTAAGAATACATTTAATTTCGATAAAAGGATTTATATTATTTGATTGTTATTTGATAAAAGGATATTTATAATTTGATTGTGTCTTGAAAAAATAATTTATATTTCTAGATTATTTGCTCCATTGTTTGGGAAACTAACACACCTGGGCTCTCGTATTGCCTTAGTTAATGTGTTTACAACTTTGGCTGAAGTAAAACCAGAAATGCAACTAGTGGCTGATACTGTTTCAATGGTATATAAAATATTTTACTTCATTTTAAAAGTCAAGCAAATTCACTTTGTTTATATACACATTAAATGTAACTTATTTATAAACCTGTTTTTATAAACATTTGTTATTGCTAATTTTATAACATCCTTAAATCATTTTCAAATAATAGTGGTCATTGCTATAATTACAGGGTATAAACGTGATATCAAAAATTATCAGTGCTGATTATTTAATTTATGAAAAATTAGAATAAATTATTTAAGTTCTATTTTTGTTGAGGGAAATTTTTTGAAATAGATCAATGAATTACAAAACAGAAATTACTTTTCTAAATTACTCTCATATTAACGCAAATTACATAATAACGAATGGATAAATTATACAAAGTTAATACTATTCTAGATTTATTGTTTTAATATTTGACCAATACTCCTTATTTTAAATTTTTTTTATTCACACTTTATAGATAAATTTCATTAAAGTTTCTAAAAAATATTATTTGTAAATGATAGGGAAATTAAAATTTTCCTTCCTTTTTCTTTGTTTTAACTATTTAACAATGTGTTCAAAGTTCATGTCACAATTGACACTTTTATTGGTGACCTGCTTTTTAAAAATGGCACTCTGGGTCAGTTAAATGCTCATCACCAGGTGAGGTCTTTTTTTTTTTTTTAATGGTAATTTTAGCTGAAAAACCTCTTTTAAATTCAACTGTAGTTATTGGTAATGTTAGAGCCCTACAAATTTTTCTTCAATTATATGAAATGGTTTCCATTGTCACATGCTTTACTCTTACTGATTGATTTTTGAAGGGATTACTTTTCTTCGATAGCAGAAAAAAATAAAAATTTTATGAGAGAATTTCACTCACTGTAAAATATTTGAAGAACGAAACTGAAATACTGTGCTTGAAATGCACGTCTTGATGTGTGTTGACAAACTCTATTCCTTATTACTAATGTCCTTCCTATTTACACTTATAACTTCATCTGTAACTGATTGTTATATGTAAAATTTCTTTCCGTTTTGCTCCGAATTATATAGTTATGACAACTTTAATCTTTTCTTGTCAAAACATCAAAGAATTTTGATTTCTCTTAAATAAAATGTATTTTTTAAGTTCATTTTTAGATGAAAAAAATAAGGTATATAAATTTTATTTCATAGCTAAATGCTTTAGACTCCAGCTTAGTTGAAGAGCCTGATTACCAACAACGATTAGATGGTCATAAAAAAGCTTTGGAAGCAATCAAACAGATGGATGATCAAACATTCAATGAAAACTTCATCAGAATAATTATTTTCAATTCCTCCTTCACAATAAGAAAAGTAAGTTAAGATGTAAAAAAATTAGATATCAGATTATTATCTGAACTTAGTTTACAGATGAATAATTTGGTACTAGTAGGTAGTACTGAAATAGTCCTTTTTAATTACTCTATTTGTACATCTTTTAGTGTGATGATATTGCTTTGCGCAACAGTGCTACTTATCTTATGCAAGAAATAATTAAATCTCTGAGCTTGTTCATTAATTCACTGCCTGAAGTCGCCAGAATGTTGCTGTTTGATACTTTGCTTCTAGAAGTGCAAAAAGGCTTGAAAAGTCCATCTGAGGTATTTTTATAGTTATGGTATTTGAAAAATGTCAGTTTAATTTTATAAATAGTTTTCTTTTTAACTATTTTAAATGTAATAAAAAAAAAAATTTAATGAAGTTTTAGCTTTATTATATTTCAATTCTTATACATTTAAAATTTATTTATTTTCAATAGTCTGTGAGGCATGAATTTATTCTGATACTGTCAACTGTTGTGCGAACTTTCAAAGATTTACCAAACTTTAAAGATCTTGCTTTTCTTTGTGATGAAGATAGAGAAGTCGATTTCTGGGAAAATATCAGGCATTTACAGGTAAAAATTAATTTAAAATACTATACACTATGAAAAGGTTTCTCCAAAAAAAAAAAAAAAAATGTTTTTTTTTTGTTTAAATTTTATTAATACATTTAAATTGATTTATTATGTAAAGTAAAAAAAAAATTGTGTGTTTGTTTTCTACTTTTGTGCAAGTCTTTTTGTGTGTTATATAGCCAATTTGCTATAGCTTGAAGTACGATAACTTGAATACTACTATACTTAATATTTTTATGATTTTTCTTAATCTTTAATTCCTTGTTTATTATACTTGCATACTTGATCGTTTATAGTTGAAAAAGGTCGAAAGTAAATAATTATTATAATTCTTACCCCTTCTCTTGTAATTTATGCACTATAAAAGACAACTCTAGTGGGGAATAGATAAATGAGTTTTCTTCAATACATATAGTTTATTTATTGTCAGCATTAATATTGCATTTGATTTTTGATCAAACTGAAAAAAATTGAAGCTCATTTCTTTTGAGAAGATGAACAGTAACTTCTGCTAATAATGAAGAAAATTGGGATTTGCTGCAGTTTGAGTATAGCACCTTAAATAACAGGTTTGATGCTTATGCATCTGTTGATAAAAATTTTTAAATTTGTGGTGTTATCGATTTTAGAAATGGTTGCAGAAGCTAACGAAGTGCAAAGCGATACTGACAAAGACCATACTTAACGCAACTAATTCGAGCAAACATTTGTGGAAGGCCTCAAAGCCTTTAAAACAAAAAGGAACTTCTTGTAATCACGCGAACTCTCATAAAATCAGTAAAAATGTCGAAAATATATTGTTTGCTCTTATTCCAAATATCTTAAGTAAATAAATAAATTTATTTTCTTTTTGCATCTTAAATATTGTTGTAAGAATTGCTTAGTTTTTTTTCCCAACTGACCGGCATTCATCGATCTGTCGTTTGTAATTAATGGTCCCTTCAGAAATGATTAATGGAGGTGCTATTGTATTTTATTTTGTATGAGAATAAAATTTTATGTTAAAAATATTAATATAAATAAAACTACTTAAACATTTTCTAAAATTATTAATTTAATTTTGTATTATTATAGAAAAATAGGTTTCATTTCATTTTTATTTTCCACAGTAAAGACCATTCATTGGCATCTGTTTCATTAACATTTAGGGCCTACAGAGATATTTATTTGTATGTTTTCTGATTAATTTTTTTCTCAATTATGCTAAGCATTAAATTTTCAACTTCTTTTACAAGAAATATTTTATGCTTTAATAAAGCAATTTAAAAAATTACCGCAGTCTTATTCAATAAGTATTTATTTATTTATTTTTTTTGCATGTCTTATAATTTGTTTTTAAAATTATTTAAACTTTTAGGTTCATCGACGGGCTAGAGCTCTTCTTCGCTTTGCCAATATTTTGAAAGATAGTAACTCTCAAGAAGAAAATAATTCAGTTCATTATATTGTTGCATATATATTCCCTATAGTTCAATCCTTCCTTTTTGATACTGCATACAAGAAACATGTCCATGTAATAGATGCTGCAATAGAAACTCTTGGTCAAATAGCCATGGTTTTACCTTGGCATCATTATGAACCTTTATTGAAACAGTATTTGATTTTGTTGTCAAAAGATGCTGAACATCATAAAACAATTGTAAAGTAAGAATTTAGTATTACAAGAATTACATCTTTTTCTTTATGCTTATTCTGTCCCCGTTTAATTTTTTCTCCTTTTGCTTGCTATTTTTATTATTATTTTAAAGGTGTTATATAAGTTTTAAAGGTGTGCTTTTTGTTAGAATTATTTTGTTACTTATAAATTTTATTATATATAATTATTACATATGTTAAAGTTCGTTTTAATCCTCTGTTTAATGTTTTAGTCCTCTATTGATTGATTTGGAAATCAGTTTAAGAAAATGTATTATGTTAAAATTGCAGTGCTGTCGAACTTTTCACTTCAGCTTCTCTCCTCAATATTCATGTTAATAAAAAGCCACATTGGATTCTGAAAGCAAATTAGATCAGTACCTCAATTCTTGAAAAATGAGATAATTTACTAATAAAGTTTTTCTTTGTGAATTTAGAAAAGTCAACTATGACCAAATGCCATCACTAAAAAATTTTTTTGTCCCTTTCATTCATTTGATTTAATATAGATAAAATAAAACATTCTACTTTTCTGTAAATGCTTATTCTGTTTTGCATCGAAAGTTTTAATTGGTAATTCTAAAATTGAGAGCTGGGGACCATCTACAAAGAGTACAAAAGTGATTGAAGTATCTTATAGATTCTACCAAATTTGTTTCTAAATTTTAAAGTCTCTTGAATCATTCAGAGTGTGTAGCGTTTTTAAAAAGTGCTTAAAGGTGCTTATTTTTGTTTTTTAAAAGCCCTTAAAGGTGCTTTTTCTATTGGGTGTTTTTAAAAAATGCTTAATTTCCCCTTTTTCAAAATGAGATTTTTCCTTTACCATGTTGATTTTTGCTACGAATTATGCAAAAAGACGCAGTTCACATTGTTCTATTCAACATTTTCACAATTAATTTAACAATTAATTTAACTATTTCAGCGTATTGTCAGTTCGTAGCGTATGAAAACTTCATTCATTTTACATTATTCAAAATTTCATGATTTTTGAAATTTGTCAAAAACAATGCCAAAAGGATATTTTTTTTTTGACATAACGGTCAAAACCAGATAAAACCGTCATTTGTCAAAAAATTTCCGACCCTGCCTAACTATGATATTTTTTTTAAGTGCTTAAAAATATTTATTGAGTGCTTTAAAAGTCCTTAAAAGGTGCTTATTTTTTGTTGAATAATTGGGCTACGCACCCTGTCATGTAATTCAATAAATAATAAAATTAATTTTCCTACTATGAAATTTATAAGGATGAATTGGTATCTTGTACTTTTTACCATCATTAGGATAATCTTATATGATAGACAAATCTTACTTGAAGCAAATCTTATTTAATATAGATTAGTTGTGTTAAAAATTTGAATCTCTTTTTACTGTTTACTTAAAATAATTTTAATCAAATTAACAATTTAATGGTCACAAAAATTTATACACTGTTAACTGAAAGGTATTTCAAAAATTGATTTTATTATTTAAAAAATAAAAAGTTTTTAATAAAAATATTAGGTTTTGATTGAAAAATATTGAACATGTTGCAATTTTAATTAGATTAAGAAACCATATTCTATTATGTGATGGTCTTTTAAAGATTATCAAAGTGATAAGAAATAGTTCTAATGAGAAGAGAAAGTTAAAATCAATTAAAGTGTCATATATGTTTTTGATTTAATTCTAAATATGTTTTTGAAATTTATATATTAATTTAATTTATACTTTATTTACTATAATGATTCCTTGAAGTTTTAATTTTTATTGTAGTTTTTTGCACAATTTACACTAATAAACACAAGTAAAATAATTTTTACATTTTAAATGAGTAGAAATGTGAAGTATACCATTTATGTTTAATAATAAAAGGTCACATAGTGTCTCTCTTTAAAAGAAAAATATAAATAAAAAAAAATTCTAAAAATTCACCAAACATTCCATAGTTTCTATAACAGACTACAAGAATATGAATTCTGATGCATGGCACAGCTTTCAAAGGAAAAAAAAAATCTCAAGAGAAAAGATCTTAAGGAAAGAAGGGAAAAAAAAAAAAAAAGATTTAGTTTCTGACATTTGTTTTAAAATCATAAATGGCTTACTGTCTAACTAAAGGACTCCCTTCACCAGTCTTGTTCCTAATCATTATTATTATTTTTATTTATTTTTTTATTTTTTTTCTGCTATGGAACCCTAAATGATGACCCTCTTTTAGTAGAGCACTAACTTAATAAATAAAGTTCATTAACAATTGTAAGTGTATTAAGTAGTAAGACTATTAATTAGATTGAAAATATTTAATGTTGAGAATAAAATGTTTTCACAGTTTTAGCAAAAGTGTAGTCTAATAATGAGAGTTTTATGTCCAGCAATTTAATTTACATGCTTGGAATGACATTCAGCTTAGCTCTGAATTTGTTTTTGTTGTATCCATTAGGGGAAAGTAACATTAAATAATGATCTGAAAGTGATTTTATCAAATTATGGTTTTGTTGAAATGAAACTATTATTAACATAGAGGATGGTCATCAATAAAAGTATATGTTTCTTTATTGTGGAATTTATTTTTATATTCAATTGAGAAGCTGGACAGGAAATATTAATGCAAATTTATTAAATACATTGTTATTAAAAAATACATACATATCTGTATTATATAAAGTTTTGCTTATTTCTTTCTTTTTCACTGGCATTTTATTAATATTATTCATTAAAAATAAATATAAAATTAAACTGCTTAAATTAATTACTGATTTTATCCAAGTATAATTACATGTTTCAAAAATCATTGCTGGTTAAAAAAAAAAAAAATTCTAATTCTTTGAACCTCTCTAACCCTTTCACAAAACTTAGAGCTCCCCGGTACATGAACTTATTTTGAAATGTGCTATTCTAGAGCTTTGTTTGTGGCTGGTTATGAACTTAAATCTTTTCAGGTAGGGGGTGGAGGTAAATATTTAGAATAGGTTTTGTCTCAGGTCGGTAAGAAATGTATCAAAAACTCCCTTCTTAAAATGCATTTTGCGTTTTTTCTATAGCAGGAGAAAGACTCAGTTCAAGAGAAGTTCTTTGGGTAGACACATAGGACTGTAATTGTTTCTTCAAAATTTCCCGAGCCAGTTTATATGTATTTGTCGCAGGCTAACTAGAAAAATCTAGTTTTTTGGAGATTTGTCATGCTTATTATCATGTAGGTGCATTAGAGCCAAATTTTTTAATTAGCCAATGACATACTTCTTTAAAATTCAATCATGAATAATCAAAATATTAGTCAATTATAACTACTATTGATTCCTCCAGGACATCCTGTTAATAAATTCATAGTTTAAATTTTAATTTTATAGTTTATTTATTTATTTTTTGGTTAGCCAAAATCTAGTTTAAAGAAAACAAAGAAATTTTGAGAGTTAGAGTCTAACAAAAGAATAGTATTGGTCTGGGGTAAAAAAATTATATTGCTGATCATATCTTGGCATGTAAATGTTCTGATCGGGTATCCATTTTCTACCCTTTTAATAAACAACTTCAAAATGTAGAGTCTACCAAAATTCGTTAGCTTTACTTAGGAAACAAAGTGGAAATTCTCAAACTGGGCAGTGGCGTTGAGTAGAAAAGTAACAAACGTTTGAAAATGTGTAATATTGTCAATTAATATCATTATTGAAAATGTTTCCAGTAAACTTTTGCAATTAATTTTACTTTTGTGTGCATTTCAATGCACTTAAAACTTATGTATAATTTGCATTTTTATTTTTAAACATTATTATTTTTTATTTTTAAAATGCATGTTTTATTAATTTGCTTAATTATGTATTTTAGAATGATATAAATTTATTTTATCTAATTATAATTACCTTTATCTTTCTTTAGAATTATAGTTTCCCTGCTCAATGCTTTTCATTTTGATCTATCCAAGCCAAACACTGCCACCCTTGGAGAAAAAACTACTCCTTGTGATGGAAACAAAATTATTGCTGGTAATGGTTTAAATTAAATAAATGTATTTCCTATGAATTTTACTTTATAACTTAAAAAGCATGTCTTCCTTGATGCATATTTAAAAATGTTTGGTAAAAGAAAGTACTAAGCACAAATTTATTCATGTTTAAATACATAATAAAAAAATTAGGCTAAATGTATTTATAAATAGAAGAAAGTTTGGTTGTGAAATATTTAGCCTATTCAGAATTTTTTTTAAAATTTTAATTCTTGGTGCGTAATCTATGTTTTAAATTTTTCATGCTATTTTTTATGCATTTAAGAACTGCATGATTATGTTCTGAAGGAGGCGAGAGTCCACTTTAGACTGTTATGCCAATGATGATGAGTCTGTATTTAATGAAGTTTCAAAAGAGAGAAATTTTTATTTAACTATATCTGAAATTAAAACTTAAATTTTGTTCTTAAATTACAGGGAAGTTAATTTAGGATTTTTTTTTAGTAAATATTCAATGCATTATAAAATTTTCTTTACCCATTGGAAAAAAATATATATTTTATTTAATTATAAATTTTATTTAATATATAAAATATTATTATAAAATTTTATTTTAAGAGCTTGGGAAATAGCCAAAAAATAATAACAAATGAATAACTGATACAAGTTAACATAAATAATATTTGTAATTTTTGGATAAAGAGTTAAAAAGTTAATTAAAATAAATAAATTACTCTAAAGATATGTTTCTTTAGAAGCAAGTAAATATTGTAATAGCTAAAATAACGTGAAAAGTAAAATTGTTTAAGCTAAATTTAGCGATTTATTGTTTAAAAATTTAAAATTCAAAGGTCTAATTTTTTCCAGTTTGTTTTAAAAATTAAAAATATGATTTGATTAGTATGCATTATTTTTTTTTCCAAATCTTTCACAGTACTTTTTTTTTTTTTTTTTTTCTAAAACTATTTTAGGTTCCTTTCTTGAAGTTTTGCTGATAGATTTTTGCTGGTCTAATATCGTTTTCATTTGTAGTATTATAAGTTTTTTTCTTTCTAATTTTTTTTGGGTAGGTGCTATACGGAAATATTATTTTTAAGAATTACTCACTTGTATTGAATGATTTTTTGTAATAAGAATGTTGAATTTTTCTTTTTTTTTTCTTTTCTTTAATTGTAATTATTAATCTTTTTCAGATAATAAGTCTACTGAAGACAATGTTCTTACTGAAACCAAAAATGAAAGCCAACTCATTGCTGCCAGTAACATTAATAAAATACACAGTACTATAAAGAAGAATATTTTGCCTCACTTGCATCGCTCTTTAATGCAGAAAGTATGTTACATTCGAATATATTTTTTAGTAATGCTTTATACGATTCAATACTTTTTTGTTAGTATTTTCTGCTATTAAGGTAGTTATTTACAGATTAGATTTCAATAATAACAATTGTATATTTTGAAAAGAAATATATATGTTTTTTAACGTTTTTGTTTTGTTTACCCTCTGACTATTAGTTCTGTCTTTTTCTTAAAACTATTGTGTTTGGCTTAAAGATGTTGTTTAATGTTGCGTTTTCTTACGACATTAAACCAGTTTTGGTCCCTGTTATTCTAAGTGAAAATAATGAGTAAGTGTATAACAGAAATATTGCCAACCATTTTGCCATATTTGCTATATCTGGAGGTCTCAAAGGAATAAAAATGCAATGGGAAGTAATAATTTTTTTATTATAGCTGTTAGTTCTTTTTTGTGGAAATTTAATATATTTCTATAAATATATACTTACCAGTTTCCTAATTAGTTTAATAAAACTATAAACATGTGTTTATGAACTTTGTCAAAATAAGTGGACGAAACAGCAAAAGTAAAGCTAGATTTTTGCTTTGTCATTTTTTTTAAAATTAAGTTTGTTCATTTGTGCTGATAAAGGAATATGCAAAGCTTTAAAAAAAATTCATTCGTTTAATTAAAAACATAACAATTTCTTTCTAATATTTTTTGTAGAATAAAAGTGAAGATGAACATAAATTAGCTGGTGCACCCTATTATCCTGAAAATGATGAGATTTTAAGAGTCCCTATTGCCTTTGCTATGGTAAAATTACTTCAAAAGCTTCCTACTGGACTACTTGAACGAAATCTTCCTGGGTAATTTATTTGCATCATTATTTTGCTTCAATTTATTAATTATAGTTATTTACAAGACATTTGAAAAAGATCTACATAACATTCAATTTATATAATAAATGGGAAAGATTATACAAACTGATTAGTAAAATAAGAAAAATTTGCATATTGAACTTTGAAATTTTTATCTTCTACACATATGTTTCAATTATTGATATTTCATGATGAGTAATAAATTTTAAAATACAATATTTTTGCCTTAAACATAAATGTTGCTACCATACCCCAGTGACATATATGTTGGCTATAGATACATTTGCTTGCTGGGCTATTTTTTTGCTTAACTTTACTATTGCTTTTTAAGTAAGCAATAAAAAAGATTATAAAAATGCATATCAAGCAAAAATATGAAGAGAGAAATATCTAATCTGCTGATTTGCCAACATGAATTTATGTATTGTTAAAACAGGAAGAAAAAAGATTTTTAAAATTTTATTTCCAAGAAAAGATTTTGTTTAAATTAAAAATATATATATATAGTATACAGATAAAATAAAAACTGCAGCATTTCTTAACACATAGCCATTGATGAGGATCATATTAATTTTTTTTAAAGACTTTTCTGTCAATAGAATCCTATGTAAGTCATACAGGTCCGTTATTAAATTTGTAAACTTTGCACTATAAAAATTATGATTTCATCTGTAACAAATTCAAATTATTTATGTATTACAGAAGTGATCGTATTCCGGGGTTTTTGTATCATTCTTTCAGGTCTAAAAATTAAAAGCAGGGCACATTATTTTTCTGCAAATATTGCAAAATTACAGGTGCCCCAAGGCCATTGGTTAGCGGGCTTTTGGAAATCAAAAACTTATAATCGGACAAAATCTTGAAACTTTTGTTAACTATACGTTTATCTAAATGTGGTTCTTTCGCTAATTTGATTCTTTGAATATTTGGACCTGCACTGGAATCGGTTAATATTGCGATTCTTATTTAAGCAACTTTAATATCAAACAACGATTTTCATATTTAGCTCATTTAAAAGTTACCTGTAGCGATTAGTATTAATTTAATTTAAAAATCCAGAGTCTTGATTTGTATTCAAGCTGTTGTATTATCAAAATCTAGCTTTCGTAATTGTACCTGATTTTAAAACTACGCATCACAATTCCTATTCTTACGATGTAAACATCCAATATCGCGATTTGTATTTACAGGTTTTTAAAGCCCTATATTGCGATTCATATTCATACGGAAAAGCGATTCTCATTCACCGGATTTTAAAATCCAATGTCGCTGATTCCTCAAAGAAGTAAGTCTCTTCTTGAATTAGTTACTATAAAAGTAAGTGTGATATTCTTTGTAGGTAATTTAATTATTAAAGCTAGTTCAAAAAATTATGATAAATATGAAACATGTTTGGTGCGTAAATTGATATCTTGATATCAATATTTAAATCTGATATTTGTACTATCAGCTTTACCTTTATATATTTATCTTTATATATCTTGCTGGCCTACAAGTGCTTTTTTGATATTAAAAAATTAAGTGTAGTTATTGTTTTGTTTAGATTGTTTCTCAAAATGTGTGGTTTGTTGAAGTCAAGAACTGAAAGCATCAGGGAGACAACTAGAGAAACTTTAATAAAGATGATGCAGTCTCTAGGACCTCAGCATTTCAGATGTTTGTTATCGGAGATAAAAGGTGTCATGACAAAAGGTTATCAGGTATGTTAATGCTGAAAAAAGTTTATTGGAAAAGGTATTAAAATTTTTGTTATTAGTATACTTAGAAATGCTGAAAAATTATCTTGGGATTTGTGTTGAACCAATATTACATACCTGCCAAGTCTCCTGTATCTTACGACTATCTCCTGTTTACCCATTTATTCTCAAATTTCTCTGTATTTGTTGAAAAAATTTGCTGGTAAAATGTCCACTGGTAAGTAAAATATATCTCTTATTCCTCAACAGATGGTGCTATAGCCAGTACTGTAGTATGTTGAGTGTTAATAGTTTAAGTAATTATAAATAATGGTTTATAAAAATCTTCTTTAGATTAAGATTTATATACATATTTTTTACTTCGCTAAAAATTTTGAATTTCTCTCTTTGACTTACAAGATCTTTAATGTATCAAAACTTTACTTGTAGCCTAAAGAATGTTGCTCGTAAAATCTCCGTTATTTTATTTCTCCAATATTGACAGTTATGACATTTTTATATATTTATGCTAGGACACTTTATCTGTTGACCAATTATATAAACTTTTCTTATCTGATGTACCTTCATAAGGCATAATAACAGTTTGGCAGGCTTTTCAACAGTGCTGCAATCCTGTGAATCAAAGGGCAACTGAATGCGTTGAAAGATTATGTCAAAAAACTTTGTTTTGTTTTTTTCAGAGCTGTTATTATTTAAAATTAAATAAATATTGTAAAGTATTGAAAGTCTTATGCGATAAAAGAGCTATTTCCATTTAACTAAAGACTAGAATAATTATATACATAAAAAAGTGAAATGAAATAAATAAAAAAAACTTTGTAAAATGGTTGAAAACAACAGTGAACAAATAAATATAAGTCCTAATTTGTTAATCTGTGATTGGGGCGATGCATGTCATGATAAAATTGTTCAAGGAATGCTAAATAAAACAACTTTTTAAATTTCCAAACAGAGTTTTGTATTTTATAAAATTTGACCTTAAAATTTTTTATTTATATATTATAAAAAAATACATTATATAGGTACATGTCATGACCTTCACCATCAATGCTGTGCTTACTAATATTGCTGATCAAATGAAACCAAGTGATTTAGATTCATGTGTCAAAGACTTAACAGAGGTAACTAATAAATTCAATAATTATTATTGGATAAAATGTATTCTTTGTATTTATAAATAATTTATGTTTAAAAAGTTTGTTTAGGCATTATTTAATTTCTAGAAATGAATGTTTGTTGTCGTTTTTGGTTCATTAATAATTTGTGTTATAGGATTTAACGTCAGTTTACTTTTATAACCATTACTATCAACTAAATGTTATTTTATGATGTTTCTCAATTCATATGCTATATGTTCCAATGTCGTGAAATTTCATTTTTCTAGTTAAATGCCCCTGTATCTATGGTTAATTTTAAGAAATTTATTTATTATATGGTCTGAGTTATCAAATATTTCCTGTGTCAAATGTTTTGAAATAAATTATTTTTCATTAAAATACTTCTTGTTGATTATCATTTATTAGTATATTAATAATAATTTTTAGATTTGCATGAATGACCTCTTCACTGATATGGCAGAAGAAAAAGAAGTTTCTAAAATAACTGGTAAACTGAAAGAAGCTCGTAGCTTTAAAAGCTACTCAATATTTCAAATATTGAGCAAATATATATCAGAGAATATTCTTCTAGAGCTTATATTGCCTTTAAAAGAAGTAAGCATTTGTTTCTCCTGTGTTTATTCAATTAGCGTTAGCATCTGTATTAAGATGTGGTTAAAAAAAGAGCTTTCATTTCTTGTAATTGCTGTACTTTGACACAAATTTGATTTCTTTCTTCAAGTAATATGCATTTACTTTATCTTTTTTTCTAACGTTAGCTTTTATTCACCTTATTTTATCTTAATTTTAAAATAAACTTGTTAAAAAATGTCACAACCTTTGTATGCAATTTTTTGATCGAATGCTTTAAACTATTTATTTTTTTTTTTTTTTGTTTAATTACTATTTTAGTTTGTTTTTTGCCTGCGTATTGCTATTTTCTTGGCAGTTTCTGACCATTAATATTAACATTTTCAATTAGTAAATATGACTTCAAGTATGTAATTAAGAACATAATGCAAGTTCTTAATGTATTTTCATAACAAATTAAATATCTTGGAAAATTTGTGTTTAGTTTTGATAACACATTGCCTGCATGAAGTTGTAATGGGATGTTAGCTCCCTTTATGTGTTTTTCATCTGTCATATAACTTTATTAAAATGTTAATTATTATAATTTTTTTTTTTTTTGCATAAATTTATTTTCTTATTAAGCTGATTTTTTATTCAAGCTTGTTAATTACGTACAATTTATTTAGTTAAAAAAACTAAATAGCTAATGAATTTTTCCTTACAAAAGTTATTTTTTAAAATCTTTCTTCCAAACTATAAAAAATGCTTTTGTTTTTAAAAGAAATATGTATACCATATAATAAAATATGTAACTGTTATGTCTCTTTTTATCAGCTCTCTTTAGCTTTATTTACTTAATGTATCTTTGTTTATTTGTTACCATTTATTTGTTTTCACATAACTTTTAATGTGATGTTGTAGGTCCTTTCCAAGAAAGTCAGTCATAAAATCATGAGAAAAGTATCTGAGTGTCTTCGTCACATAGCCCTTGGATTGAGTGAAAATGGTAGCCTCACAAGCAAAGGTCAACTTTTGTTCATTCATGCCATTATTAATGAATCAATTCCTGGACTTAACCAAAAGAAGTATGAGCATTTTTTTCCCCCGTCATTTTTATAATGACACTGCTTTTGTTCAAAAATTAATTCAACACATCTTTTTGTTATATACTGAGTGCTCCATAAAGCCTACCTTCAATCTATATTTTTATAATTCTTATTGAAACGGGGTTGCAAATTAATATTCAAGGGAGTGGAGATAAGCAAATTGCTAGGTTTGAGGGTTGATCTGTGATTATCAAAAACTGTTTGATTGCTGGAGAATCAAAAGAGGTGAAATGTTATTATTAGAAACACCATAAAGTTTCATCAGGCAATCAAACAAGTATTGATGTTTTAGGTTCACCTAAGTATATTTGATATAAAATAATAATGATGGTCTATAATAGGACATTCCGTTTACTTGCATATTCTGAAATATAGAGGAAGAAGAACCCTGAAAGCAAATTATTTAGGAAAACTTCAAATGTAACCATTGAATACTTACTTTCTATTGTTAATTTATATACTATCTTACTAGACAGGGAGTTTGCTGTACTAAATGCAATAACTCATCTTTAAGCTTCACTTCAATGCTGCGGGAAAAAATGTACAGTATCCTTATTGCACAATTTATATTAATCAAATTTTTAAAGCATTTAACTATATGTAACGATTTTTTTAGCAAAAAACTGCTAAAAATCATTTTTAGTGTTAGGTAAAAAATATAATATTTTGGAAATTATCTGTTTGATTGAAGATTCAAATATTCAGTATGGTTTAAAAAGAAATGTGTATAAAAGTTTTGTACAAAGTAATTGGGTTTTTTTTTTTTTTTTTTTAATTCAACGCAAAATATTACCAATTGTATATTTTAGATAGTTTATTATGTTTAATACTTTTTAAAATGTTTGACCTTAATAGTTAATAACTATTCCATAAAATGTTTTCATAAATATCTCAGCTGCATTTTATTTTAAGCAAATTAATTAGGAAAACTTCAAAAATTGTTTTATCTGTACAAAAATTGTTTCAGAAACGTTAAAATATAAAAATAATAATAAATAAAAATGGTATCAGCATTATCTTCAACTTTTTAGTTACTTTTCTGGAAATTAATTCCTAAATTTATTGAATTCACTATTAATGAAATTCGATTTATTTTTCCCTACCTTTGGCAATGTTATCTGTTTGCGACAATACTTTATAAAAAGTTGTAGAACTCTTAACTGTAGCGTTTTGCATGGCTACTGAACTTCTTACTGTAATAGCCCTGTAAAATAACATCCTTAAAATCCCAGAGTTGGCTTTCTGAATTTTCAAATGTTATTGAAATGCTATGGATATGATATCTACATGAAGATAGACAAGTTAAAAAATCAAATAAGGAAAATCTGAAACAAAGAACTTTTTTTTAAACTTTTGTCTTTAGAGCAGTTGTCTTCAATAAAATAGGTTTCTGGCTGTTATTGTACTGTACTGTATTGTACTGTACTATTGTATTGTTTCTGTACTTTTATCATAGCTTGAATATAAATATATGAATACTTCTTTTTGTTTAAGGAAAACTCCGGTCACTAACCCTTTGAAGTATGAACGTCCAGATATATATTTGGTCCCTAGAGAACCTGGAAGAAGTGGACCTCCAGCTAAAGTTAATGAAAGAACTACATCTCACGTTCTTGTTGAGTTTGGATTGCAGGTAAATTTAAATGTCTCAGTTGTATGTAATTTGTGTTACTTGTTAATTATATGATGTTACATAACCATAATCTGGTAATTGAAGATACATTTGTATATTTATCTTTTTGAAATCTCTAAGGCAGACTAAATAAATTGTTAGCCATAATCATCGCATAAGATTTTACATTGGTATATTCTAGATATCTTTGGTATATTCTAGATCTTCAAACATATTATCTTCCAACTGTGTGGTTTTTCTTATCTATGGATAAAACGGCAAAGAGAATGGGCGCAAATTGAAAGACTGTTGATTCGCGTGTTTCCTTTTAGGCGGAAAACCATTTTGGAATACTAGCAGTATACTAATAATTATTTGTTAACATTCCTGTCTGGCTGCTTTCAAACTTGTACTAGACTAACTAACAAGAACTATCAAAGTAATTTTAAGAAGAGAAATACTTGCTTTGAAACTCCTGCTTAAATACTCAGCAAACATACTAGAAGCTCTAGACGAGTGTTGATTCCTGGGTTGGCTGAAGGTTAAATTACTCGCCTTCCAGTGTCACCTTACGTCACAAATTACTTCACTCGCCAACTCAGATTCGTTTAAGCGGGTCAATCTGACGCAAGAAAATGCAGACAAAAAATATTACACGTCGTTATCGTCAAAGTTAAAGTTCAGGCGTAGGAAAGTTATTTATGTTTGATTTAAGCTTTACAAGATTAGAAATGATTAATATTAAATAGGAAAATTTTTATGAGTTCTTCTTTTCAAAAAATGGATACAATTTATTTAGTAACCTTAATTAGAATACATAGGTGAAAGTAAAACTTATTAAATATTGTACTTAGTTTTATCTAATTAAATATTGTATCAAATCAAATAAATGTTGTATTGAATTAAATGAATATTATTAATCGGGAGAATTACTTAGTTTAATATAGGGCATGGGATTTAAATGAAAATATGCTAATTGTCAACATTGCTGACTTCTGCGAATCAATAATTTATTGTTCGACAAAATTTTCTCAAAGTTCCACTTATCTAAAATTTAAAATTTGTTACTTACGCAAAATCTCATCAACGAGACATTTATTCTTTCCTTACCAGCACCTACTTTTTTTCCCCTTAAGTTCTCCTTCTCACTCAATAATAACTTTTTTTTACACAGATTTGCTAGAAAAAGATAAATTTTGAGAACATGAGACAAAAAAAAAATTCCATAATAGCTTCCTCTAAAATTAATGAACCAAAAGTATAAAATTCATCATCTGAAAAGTTATCCCGAAATTTGCAAACATTTAAAGCATCCTTTGCAAGAAAAAATTGTGTTTTTCCTCCATTTTATTAAACACCATTAAAATTTATGTTTTAATGAATGAAAATTTTGTTGCAAATTTCAATTTTTAACTGAAGAATTATCTAATCAATATGACATATTTGTCCACTTTTTTAATTCATGCATTTAAAATAAATAAATTTTTTAAATGATATTACGACGTGGAAATTTTGAGTCGCCCATTCAGTAATCTTGATACCATTATAAATCTGTGTTTCTTTTTTTTTTCTCAGTTAATAAAATTTATTTTCTTGTAGTTTTTTAAATTCCAGTATTATTACGATATACAAAATTTGAATCATGTATTTGATTAATCACTTTTTGACGCGCTCGATGTGTGTGGATACCATCATGAAGGTGTTTATGACATCCATGAGGTGTTTCAGTCATTTTATTAGCTATTATTGCTACAAATTTTCTCAATTTTTTTTTTTTTAAATTATCCCTATATTGTTTATATATAATTATTCAGACATGCCAAATTCAGTTCATCAGGCACTCTTTGACGCAATGACACTGCTGTTTTTTATTGACGTTTTCACAGTTATTTCTACTGATATCCTTGTTGTTTTTTTGAATCCCAATATTTTTATACAATATTATTAAGAAATGAGAATTTCGAATTGCCCATTTAAGTTATTAATTTTATAACTGCTCGATTTGTGCTAAATCCATGCCGCATTTTTATTGTTTTATTTTTATTTATTTTTTCTTGTCTTTTTCTGGCAATTATTGCTGTTGATTTTCACGTGATTTTTTAAAATCCTCATTTTATGATACTGGAATTCAAAATGCACATCAGAGTATTCAATGGTTCTATCATTGTTGTATTTTTTTTTTTTCAATCGATTTTTCGGCAGTTATCAATACTGATTTTCACATATTTTTTTTAACTATCGATATTTTTAATACGTTATTTTTTATTACAACACATGAATCTTGAAACGTACATTTAATTAACTTCTTTTTGATGCATATGATTTCATGTGATTTCGTCGTAAATACATGTACTTTATCATCAATCTTTTTTTAGTTATTGACAAAAATTTCATAGTTTTTAATGTTTTTTTTTATATGTTGTTAAGAAAAAATTTATGAAATAAAAAAATTTCTTTTGCATTTTTTATAAATGTTAATTTTATGCATTAAATTGACAGTCTTTTATCTATGTACAATAAAATGAAAAAAATTAAGTTCTTAAAAAAAACTATACATTGAGAGAAATTCCAGTTATTTTCTTCTTTCCAACAATCAGATGTCTGTTAATTATACATTAATGATACTAAATTTTTAAATTAATTATTCTGTTAAGTAAAGTTTCTTGGTATTAATAAATTATAAAGAATGTCCTTGTTGTCTGATCTCCATTGTACGTATCAAGTTTTTTGCATAAGTCATCCATCTCTACTGTTACTATTGTATAATACCTGCAATATGTAATCTGTTGATGGTAATAAGAATGCAACCTTGATTGAAACAAGCAATACCTTATGTGGATTTCAATTAGCGCTAATAAAAAAGCTTGCTTGAGAAATTTATAAATATTATCTATTATATCTACATTCTATAATAAACATATATTTTATTTTATAACTGTCGTTGAACAGCCGACCCAATTTCATGGATTTACGACTACTAATGTTCAACTCCGTAGCCTTGTAATTTTGAACCAATCCAAAAGACAAGGAAACTCCTGGATCAGTACCCCCAGAGGTATTGATTTGTTATGGGAACATGGAGGACTTTGAGACTCGACAGATTTAACGTGCACGAGTCACCATTTACTACACGGGGAGTCTTCGGCCGGCGAGGATCGAACCCACGACCTCTTGGATATGGGCCCAGCGCCCTACCGACCAGGCTATCCCGGCCTTAATAAACATATATTATGGAAATCCATATTATATATATAATCCATATACTCAACTCAATAGATTTAGTAGGCCGGGATAGCCTGGTCGGTAGGGCGCTGGGCCCATGTCCGAGAGTTCAGGGGTTCAAACCCCTCCGACTGAAGACTCCCCGTGTAGTAAAAATACTGATGCACGTTAAATCTGTCGAGTCGCAAAAGTCCTCCATGTTCCCACAAATCAATACCTCTAGGGGTACTGGATTGGAGATCGATCGTTCTCTGATTCAGGTCAAAATTACGATCTGTGGATGTATGAATGGGTCCGCCGTATAAACGGGTGTGACGTATGGTGTGGCAGAAGTCAAATTCTTGGTCTTAGATGGCGCCACTGGAAAACAAGAACAATCGCACCCCCTCTGCCTAAACAGGCATACGTCAACAACATTAGATTTAGTTGAACTTTACAATTATCTTCTAAATTGTCAAACATGAGTTTGTTATAGAAAAAAAAAAAGTTTGTAAATTTTTTGGGCTTTGTTTTTAAACTAAAATCAAGTTTTATTCTTATATATTATTATTAGCTTTGCAGCATAAAAATATTGGATGAAACACACAAATATGTTACATTTTAATCATAATTATGGTGCTTAGTATTTATTTATTTATTTTTTCAGATAAAGAAATTGTTTTGTGAAAACTTAAAATTTTTTTTGGGTTTTTTGTACTTAAAGAAAACCTTTTGAGCATGAGTGTTTTTTTTCATGTTATTTTTTTTAAACTGTTATCAGTCAATAAAATTTAAAACATTTGTGTTGAAGTACCATTTATATATTTTTTAGCTCTTCCAATTTTGCTTGAAGAAGGATAGAATTGAGAAAGATCAAAAGGAAATTCTACAGATGTTGGATCCCTTTGTTTCAATTTTGACAGATTGCTTAGAATCCAAACACATAAAGGCAAGTGTTAATATTTCTTTTAAATTTTATGTGTTACCCTTTTCAGTATGAATTTAAATTACATGCTTGTTTTTCATTACAGATTATTACAACTGCACTGCGCTGTCTGAACCCTCTCTTCAAATACACATTACCATCTTTGACAACTTGCTCTAAAAAAATTGTGGCATCTCTGTTTATTTTAGTCAATAAATATGCTGCTGTGGGGATGGCGCAAGGTGAAAACTTTGAAATGATTGTAATGTGTTTCAAGGTAAATGAAACATTTATAGTATTAAAATATTTTGTCCGCTATTTAAATGACTGTCTCTTTAGATTTAAAGGGCGTGTAAAGTGTTTGCATTTGAGTAATTCTAAGAATTGTTATGACTATTTTTAATTTTTTTTTTTTTTTTTTTTTTGGTTATTGCATAATAACTTTTAATTTGTCATCTTAAAACAGTGAGCTTAAAAATAACTACAATGATTAAATACAAAACAAAAGTGATTAAAAACAGTAAAATGACTACAATGATTAAATATATGAATCACTCAAATCCATGAGTGAATTAAATTAATTACATAGTTTTGTTTTGACTTATGGAACTGATTTGTTATGCAAGCTGTTTGGTGATTTTTTTTTCCTCACCATTCACTTTTGGCATATTTTTTATTGGCACTGCTTTATGTCACATGCAGGAAGCAGAATCAAATATTGTAACCCTAATAAATTGGAAGTTCATTTGTGTTTCGGTCATTTTTGCTCAAAACAAGTACAGTAAAACCTCTCGGGACTGCCTACTATATGTTCCATACTAAAATGGTCATTAATGGAGGTTGGTCGTTCTTAGGGATTTCCTTCATTGACTTCAAAATGTATCAAAGGTACATGAGTTTTTGCAAACAGTTTTAATTTTAGTTAGTTTCATTTCCTTGGTGCAGAAATGCCACCTGTGTTAATGTCATGAAAAGCGGATTAATGAATAAAATTTAGTTTCAATAAAAATTATCCCTACTCACCCAAAATTATTCACATCATAGAGGTGGTATTTTCTGGATGTTTTACTGTATTTCATAAATAACTGCAAATCTATAACAAATGTTAGCCCCCAGGCAACTGCTTCATTATGCTTCTGCACCTCATGCGAAAATGGATGTTCACTTGTATTTCGGTCAATTTTAAGCAACAGTATAAGGTTTGCCGGTCAGTGGTACTTAACCTAAAAAAAAAGAACAATGTAGGGTGTGCCAGGTAAATGTATACAAGAGGATGGCACTTAACTTTAAAAAAACAACAATAGTTATCAAATTAAAATATAACCTTTTTACAGCCATTTTTAATGCAAAATTACATAATTGCTGCAGTTTTATATCAAGTCGTTACAGCTAGACAACAGTTTTGTCATCAAAGTTGTAAATTTTAACTTCTTAATCTACTCCGTGTCAATTCAACTTCTAATCATTGCTTAGATCGTCAATAACTCATTTAAAAACCACAACCAACATATTAACGCTACTTTGACTCAAAATCACTTTGCTAAACCCAATTAAATCCACTAAAACATTCATTCCGCAAAAAAAAAATTTCACACTAAATTCAATCCTGAAACTAAAATTTAATAATAAAATTTCCACGGAAAATTTTACGTAGAAAAGCAAAATACCAATAAACATTCACCCCGTCATTGTTCTTTCTCCTCCGGTTTGTGCGAATGGATAACAGTCATAATTATCACCACAACATCAAATATCCACATCCAACACAATTTCGTCTACGTCATTCAATATGTTCAATTCTCCCATAATTCTATTTACATCTCCGTGACAACTGCGCTAAAACTCAAGCCAGATTACTATCAGCTATCACTAAACTTGGCAGGAAAAGAAAATCGTCCAACATCGGGTGCAGATGCCTCCCAAATTTATATCTGTTCTTGCATTAATTTTTGGAATGCTGCGATGGTTACAAATTTCTTATTCTCTTTTGAAAACTATTTCAAAGACAAAATATGATTAAATTATATCCTTATATTTGAGATCCATTTTACATAATAATGTTTTTAAAATATGTTTGATAAATGTTAGTATTTAACTGCTTTTACTACTGTTGTTTTATTTATCTATATTCGCCATATTTTAAACCATAGTTATTCACTGCTCTTGTGAGGGATTCCAACTTCCAGCTGAGTGAGGAACAATTGCAGTCTTTATTAAGTTATATTGAACAAGATATTTATGACTACACTAGACAAGCCACTGCCTTTTCTCTGTTAAAAGTATGTAAGATTTTCCAGCTTTCTTTAATAATTTTATGCTTCATTTGATATTTTTCTGCATATTAATTCTTCCTATATAAATTTTTTTAAGGCTATTTTGTCCAAAAGACTTGCTGCTCCTGGATTAAAGGGTATAATGAGTAAAATTGCAGAAATGGCCATCACAGCA
The DNA here is from genome assembly GCA_949128135.1 of Parasteatoda lunata. Classification (NCBI taxonomy): domain Eukaryota; kingdom Metazoa; phylum Arthropoda; class Arachnida; order Araneae; family Theridiidae; genus Parasteatoda; species Parasteatoda lunata. The sequence continues at coordinate 70,977,177 of OX421979.1, forward strand.
GAACAAGACCATATCCGAGTACAATGTCGTCAGGTATTTATATGTTTATTTAATTTGTTTTTCGTAAATGTGTTGAGTTAGCAATGACCTACCTATAAGGCAGGTTTCAGACATTGAGAGAACTTTAAGTAACCTGTAAACAGTTAGATATTAGGACTTGGGGGTGTAAGAAATTTTATATCCTGATACATCGTCTGTTAGACATTGGAATTAAGCTTTGTATCGTGATATAACATACGTTCGAATATTATTTCTTTTTAATCAGAACCTCTATCAGAAATTTTAAATCAATTTAAAATAAATAATAAGAAAATTTATAAGCAAAGAAAATGTTATTTAGCATAAATAGCACTGCATAATTTTTTTAAAATTAAAATAATAAAGATAATATTGACTTAAACTGAAATCTAAAAGTAAAAACAAGTGTAAGGTTTGTTTAATTTTTTCCCCCAATTAAAAACGACTTGAGATTTAAACACTTAAGCATTAAATGATTTTAAAAATAAGCTGCTTTCAAAAAATAGAATTTTTTAAAATTTAAAATATTAAGGTTTAATAGACTAATGACTGAATGACAAATAAATGTAGGTTTAATTTTGATTTTTTGAAAATAAAAACGTCTGAAGATTTAAAGGTAATAAAATTCTATCAAATTGTTATAAGCATTAAGTAAAATAACGAAATAATGAAAAATAAGTAAAAATAAACAAAAAACAATAAAGGCTAATGCACAACTAACAGAAAGTAACATTAGACCTATTAAAAATAATCCACAAGAAATGTTGTTAAACTCCGACAAAAGAAAAGTGTCAAAATAAGATACCACAGTTGCAAAATAAATGTCCCAGTAAAAATGATTTACAAGAAATATTAAATCCTGGCAAAGTAATGTTTAGTGGTCGCAAGGTAATAGAAACTCACTGAAAATAACCTTTAAGAAATGTAAAATCCCATAAAAAAAAGAAGTGGAAAAATAAACATTGTATTGCTTTCTACATTCTGATACTGATCCCTGCACGGAACTCGGACTTCTGATTCAATTCTCTCCTTGGCGTTCAACATCACAAACAGAAATATTGTCTTTGAAAATAGACGGAATCAAATTAGTCTCCGTTGTGTGCGTTGTCAGCGTAGGCAATGATCCTTGAATGTTAAATCGTGAGCATCTTCTTGCATTGGTGGCTTAAGTCAAAGTTCTGGTGCATTGCGAGAAGTGAAAGCTGCTATATTTCGGCGTAACAAGGTACGCATTAAATCGATACTCCAAAACATGTCGATATATTGTTCAGTCTTATGAAAGCTTTTGTTAACAGAATTTTATTTTAATTCTTTATTTATTTATATTTGGGCAGAAACTACTACACTGTGACTGACAAGTCATGTTTTTACTGGTTAGAGCAACTTTTGACATTCAGATATTAAAATACTAAAACTTTTTACTTTTTTCTTCTCAAATTAAACATTCTTTAACTTAAGTTTTGCAGACTTTTATCTAACCTTTTAAAAATATATACTACAATATATAACTTGAACTTTACAATTTCGTTTTTGTTTCATTTCAAAGAGTGAAGTATTTTAGAATTTTTTTTCTTAGAAAAACATCTCAAAATCATATAATATAAATAACACTTATACAGAAACATGGTTGTCGCATTTTTACTAATAATCTTAAATTAACCAAATTTTAAACTTGAATAGTTTTAAAGGATTTGTCTTCAAATTTTGTACATTTTTTTAGCACTTAAAATAAAAACGTTTTTTATGCTCATGTTTTTTATGAAATACAAACAGTAGAAAAAAATAGACAATAGATGAAAGTGTGATTTATTCTTATTATTAAAACTAATTTCAATGGCTTAAATTTTCAGTTCTACTTGCATTACTTATTATAATATGTTTGACAAAATATGTTTGACAAAATGGCTAAATTTTTTCCTTCACTGTGCAATGTTTTGAAATATTTATCTAAATAGTAAATATTGTGTATTTCTTTCAGGCTTGCATGCAATACATGCTTGATTATCCTTTAGGCAAGCAACTTCAAAAGCCTATGTCTTTTTTCATTGGTCAATTGGAATATCATCTTGAACCTGGTAGAGTGTCAGCATTAGAAATTGTTAATTCTATGGTCAACAATTTTCCTGAGGTAAAAGCAAGCATTGCACTGCATATTTGATTGCTCTAAGCAAATTATTGTTCCTTTTGATAAAATTTATTTTTCAGTTTTTGTGTAGTATATCTGCAAGTATTTTAGTAATTGAAAATATCAGTCATTAGTTTTATTTATATATATATTAGATAGATATAACCTTTATTTTGTTACATTAAATTGTATTTTTATCTAAACACAATTTTTAAATTAAATCAGAGTGCGAGATTTCCACTTGTCAGTTTGCCAAAAATTATTTCAAGACTAGCGAGTAAGTTTATTGTTTTAAAATATTGAGTTTTAAGTCATATACACTTTTATCTTGCCTCTATAAAATAGTGTGTAAAAGAGTTTTGATAACAAGTTATTACAGTTTTTTTTAAATCTATTTTTTAAAAAAAATGCTATGTTGAAACTTTGAGACGAGCTTTTTTTGATTTAATATTATTAATGTTATAAATATGGTTCAAGTTTCTATATTCTTTTATGGTTTTTATTACCAAAAATATCTTCATATGCACTTCTGTTAAAATTGTAAAAAATTTTAATATTTTTCATAATTGTTAAATAATAGCGAGTAAAAGTTTTAGCTCGATTAGTATAAGTAAAACTGAAATTTTAACTCTGAGTTGAATATTAAGTAATAAAAAAATGTAAAACTACATATTATAATGAAATATTTAAACCTTTTAGCAGCTTGGTAATCACAAATTGTATGGATATCTACATTTGAAATAATTTTGCTTTTATTAGAGAGGTAATCCAGGGTGCTAGCATTGAAAATACTGTGCGGGTTAGTTTAATTGCAGGACCACACTATTTTAAGACATCATGCTGTTATTTGTTTAGTATTTTGTTGGGTAATGTAAAAGATGCATGATATTTAAATAAATCACTAAAAAACAGTTTAACAAAAATAGTTTTATTTAAAACATGAGAAGTAAAATTTGACAACCTCACATCACAAATGTTTGAGAAGAAATGAAATACAGGGTATGAAATTTAGTTGTAAAACAATTATAAATGCAGAAATTATGGCACGCCTATGAGTCGCCTTATACAGCTGGATCTGTTAAAATAGCTGGTAATATTATTTCGTTACTTTTACCCCATATGACTTATGCGAAGTTAAGAAATTGCTCTTTTTTGTTTTGATTTAGCATTTTCTTTTAAATGCTTCAAAAGTGAAGAAAACAACTTATTATCTGTAAAAATGATTCCATATTTTCATTATATAATATCCTTAGGATATGTTACAATTTATATTGCCTAATTCTGTTTATTGCAATAGCTCCAAAAGATTTATTTTCGAAAGAGTTGGTATGTGGTTAATATTGTCAAAATTGTGACAAAACTATAAAAGTCAGTATTAAACTAAACATAATAGTGTGATCTATAGTTAATTACATTCTTTCACCGTTAATTCTAATTGAAATAGCTTAATTTCAAATTTGGTTTAAACGATTTCAGGAAGTATTGAAAATGCATTCTGCTCTCTTTCTAATACCCCTTGCAGTTAGGCTTGTTAATGATGAGTCCCCTAGTTGTCGAAAAATGGCTGCCCAGTGTATCAAGAAGCTTTTAACAAAGGTAATTATCAGTTTAAAATTTCTGACGTGTGTACTTACCAAAAATATATATGCAAATATTTTTTAAGTTTAAATTTTTAACATCTCTTATATTTTTACTAACATTGGTTGGTTGCAAGCAATTTTTGAAAAATAAAATGAAATGCATTACTTGAAATTAATTGTATAAAATTATTCAACCTATGTGGAGGAAAAAAATTTATATATTTTCTTTCCTCTTCTTTAATTTTATTTAATGTCTAAAATAGCCATTTTGTTTGAATATTAATTCTAAAAAAGTTTTTCTTTTTAATCCTGTATTTTTTATGTAGGTATTTTGATTTCTTAAAAATATTTAACATTAATTATATTAAAAATTCATTTCATCTTTGTATGAAGTAATACTGAATGTTTGTCAAATTTTTTTTACCAAAGAATTGTTTGATATATACTTTTTTTTTTATTTAACTTTAATATCTTATAAACTGGCTCATTAGATTTCTAATCCTAAAACTTGTTGGCAGTTTTTATAGGTTATAGTATATTATGTATACATTTTTACCTGATATTGTATTACTTTCATTTTCAGGTTCAGCATGATGGTCGTTTATCTCTGTTTTCAATAACCTTCACCTGGCTTCAAGCAAAGAAGGTCAGTAAATAGTTTTAAATGCATGCTTATAATTTTATTAACCCTCTTTGTGTTAATCACTTCTTTGTCTGAACTTTTTGCTGATGGCTTTCCTTTTGGTTTTTCCCTGGGGCTCTACACTTGGATGGTTATGTTTATTACTATTTGTTAGAGTTATAGAAAAACCAACCACAAAACGATTATTTTTTAAAAATTCACAAAAATGTTATCAACCCAATAAATAAGAGTTCAATGTATTGTTGATGAAAAGGTTTTAAAATAATGTTTTCACGTTGTGTTAGTATGTAGGATTATGCATGAACCATATCATTTTCACTACTTAAATTTATTTGCCTGATTGTAAATAATAAACCTGATAATACAAAGGAAACTCCATTGTATGTAAAATATAGAAACCCTGTACCCACTTGAACTGAATTCAGGAAGGACTATTAAATGGTTAAAGTCTATAATAATAAAAACTGCTAAGATATACTGAAAAAAAATATGAGAGAAGAATGGCTGTAAACATGTGTGAATGTTTTGTGATTTTGATATTGAATTTTATTATTTTAATGAATTAGCTTTAGTTGAATTCCATGCCAACTGAAACCAGTAGTGAATTTTTAAAGTTTAAGCAATATCCTTGTATTTGGTATAATTTTAAAAAAAAATTTTGTAATTTATGAAGTCAGAAGTTATTTTTAGGAGTTATGCATGATTATAGTAAAATTTATTATAAATAGTGAGCATTCATGATTTTGTCTTATTCTGCCAAAAGAAATTTCTATTTTAAAGAATAATAAGTTATTAAAAATGTTACAATTTTACATATAGTTTGATTTTTATTGTAAAATAAATTGTTCCTTAGTCTAATTATGCAATGATTTCCGCCAAAAAATGTTTTTCTTCTTCCTTATTTTTAAGTCAAAAATTATCATATTTGTCCCTTCTGTTACAATTAAGTTTATTTTATTCGTTACACAAAAAAACTTTTAACTTAATAACTGGTTTTTACAATAAAGTCTATTAGTACAATCATGTTATGTTGTATTTTTGAGAAATGTAACATAGGGGATTTAACAGAGAGGACAAAACTAAATGTCCCCTCAGTTACACAAAATTGATAGGTTGACCATTAAAAAGGAACTCTAGGAATGTAAACAAGTGCTTATGCATCCTGATTCAACTAGTTTAAACCAGTTCTTCCACTATTAGAGCACACTTTTTATACAAAGCTGTGCCATTTTTATTTGATAGTGCGTTTAGTTTACAGTTAAAAGTTTTTTGAGTGAGTAATCAATATAGGGAAAACAGCAGCAGGAAAAAGGAGAGAATATAGATCTAGAATACTCCCAAGCAAAAAAAAATATTTGTAAGGAAAAAGGTAAAGAACATAAAATGAAAAGAAAATTTATTATAACAGAAGTATTTTTTTGGGGAAAAATTAATAGATAAATTGAAGAAAAAAAAGTAGACAAAGGAAAATTACAAGCAGTAAAAATTCAGAAAGGATACTCTCTTTATAATACTCCTTAGACATAGGGAAAGCTATTAAAAAAAGCCCAACGTGCATTACCTGTATCTCCAGGAAAACGTTGTACTGTTCTATGCATACTCTGAAACCTTACTACCAAAACAAAAGAAACAGCCTAGTAACAATGTTTCTGATGAAGCAAAAAAAATTCTAATAAATTTTTACTCATCTTATAAACTTTCTTACCAAACTTCTGGTAGTGCATGATTGTCAGAGAAAATGGAGAAAAAGACCACGAAGCCAAATACAGAATATGCTTTCAGCTTGTTGGATGCATATCAAATTTCAAAGCAGATGCATCCAAACATAAAAATTGACACTAAGTTTGCTGTACTACGACCTATCCATATTTTAGCCATAAGTAAAACACCATATAATGTGTGTATGTGCTATTCATGAAAATGTGAATTAACTATTAAAATCACACAGTTGTTTACCTAAAAATTACATAGAATTACTAAATATAGTGACTTGCGACGATTGCTCAATTGACTTTTTATTTTATAACCATTGTTGAACAGCCGACCAATGCTCAACTCCCTAGCCTTGTAATTTTGAACCCAATCTAAAAGACTGGGGAGCTCCTGAATCGGTACCCCAGAGGTATTAATTTGTTTTGGAAACTTGGAGGACTTTGTGACCCGGCAGATTTACTTCACCAGTCACCATTAAAAACAGAGGGATTCTTTTGCTGTTGCAACAGACAGTTTAGCAAGTGTAAAAAGTTCAAGGAAAGAATAGCGTGGTTAATTTGTTAATTTTGTTGCCCATATAAATGAAATTGAGAAAGAAACAAATAATGAACTTGTTTTTTTTTGTTGTTTTTTTAACATGGTCTGGTTAAATAAAAATTTTCAAATATAACTACAAAAATGGAACATGGGTTCACATGTCAGATATTATACCAGTGCTACCAACTCCAACTTTAAATAACCGAAGAATCACTTTTAACTGTGATTATTTCCCTTTAACTATTTCTCAAATTTGTAAGACTTCCCCTCTGTTACATTTGATGTCCTCTCTGTTGCATCACATTATTTGGACTTAAAAAGACTGTGTTTGCAATTTTAAAAGTATTATAGTAATTTATTTTACCTTGAAATGTGATAATTTAAAAAAAATTTACAAATAATGGTTAGGATGCTCCTAATCGCAGAATTTCGAGAAAATAACAGTGCATGTCAAAAATCTGGGATTTTATTTGACCCCTCTGTTACGGGTACTTTTAATTAACTTGAAATTTAATTATGAGGCTCTTTTATTACTTAATGCTAATGAATTTAATATTGCACCCTAATGTAGCATATTCTTGTAGAATGTTTGTTTTCAAAAATATTTAATATATTTTTTAAAATAAAATACTTGTGTGATTTCCCCTCTGTTACCCTTGGAATTTAATTTTTGGATTAAAGAAGTGTCTATTAAAAAATATTCTATTGGTACTATTGCGGAAAGAAAAATTTTGTAATAGGATAACAAGTTACTGCTTCTAAATGGAAGGATATTGCACTCAGTGTTATCCAAAGAAAAATTTTATGAGTGCAGTTTTACTCTAATTTTTGCTGAGTGAATTTGAAAACATAAATTAGGTTTGTAAAATACTGACATTTTACATAAAACACAAATTATGTTATAACTAACCTATAAATTATACAAATAAAATGATTATGGCTTGAATATTTAACCAAAAACACTCCAATTTGTTTCACATAACAGTTTCTAAAGTAAACTAAGTATATTATAAATAAATGGAATTTAAATTCATGTACCTTTTTTTTTTCTTACCATTTAACAGCATGCTCGAAATTTACGTCATAATTAACACTTTCATTGGTGGCATAAAAAAAGGTGTTCTTCACCCTTCAGAAAACAGTCTAGAACAATCATAAAATGGCTTAAATGCTCTACTTTTCAGATTTTTTTTTCTATTTTGAGTTTCAAAATCTTTCAAAAGCAGCTGAAATTATTGGCAGTGTTAGAGCACTAGGAATTATTTTTCTAAATTCAGAATACGTGAAAGGAGTTGTTATCTGTCATTGATTGATTTTCTAAGTGATTATTTTTATTCAACAACAAGGGGGAAAGCTTCAAAAAAAATTTTTTTAAATCATTTACAAGGTATTTTCATTTGCAGTAAACAATTTTGGGAGTAAAAATTAAATCAGATGTGAGAAATGTGCATCTAGATGTGTATTGGCATACTCTGATTGCTCTCGTATTAGGTTTTTTTATACTATATCCATATTGCTACTGGTGCACATAGATATACAATCTGTTTTAAATCCAATTTTTTTTCTTTAAATTTTTCATTAAAATCACTAATCTTTTCCAATAAAAGAGTTGTAATGAGTTTTTTTAAAACAAAAAATGATAATTAATAAATTAATTTTAATAAAAAAAATCAAGCTTTCATGAGTATCTCTTTCCTTTTAAATATTTGCCTTGTCCAAAATCATGCTCAGTTCAAAATGTTGAAATTTCTGTAGGTTTCTCATAAACGCTTGGGTGCTCAACTTTGTGGTATGTTTGCTGAAGTGGAAGGAGAGCAATTTGAAAATCACCTGCACCAAATTTTGCCTATTCTTGTTGACTTGATCATTACTTACAATAATGAAGAAGTAAGTCTTTTAACGAACCTGTATTGGGATGTGAGAATTATTTCAAATTACTCAAAAAATCATTGTGAAAATTAATATTTTTTAGATTAAGAGTCCAGCTGATGAAAGAAGCACTGACCACTTTTTATTTCATATTTTGAATGCTTTAGCTAAAATGCTTACTTTTTGTCCCATAATTAAAAAAGAGGAATTTTCTGATGATTTGAATATAATGTGGGGTAAGTTAGTTTTTAAATTAAAATCATTGTAACAATACTACTTGATAAACTCAAAGAATATATTATGTCAAAAATTTTGTAAAATTTTTTGATTTTAAAATTTTTTGTTATTTTCTTGTTATTATTGTTGTAATGTTCCACATTCTTATTTTAACTGTAGATTTTTTTTATATGAATGCCTTTTAGTAAATTAGTTTACTTATAAAAATGGAGCAGAAAATACAATTTCTAGTTACTATTTCAGAAAGCCTTCTTTTTCTTTACAAAACTATAAATACTTATATATGAAGAGGTGCCATCCACTACGATTTATCAGTAATTACTACTCTTTCATAGTCAAGATTACGGTTTTTAAGAATTTTCATAATATGTTAAAAATAAGTGGTGTTTTTCTTAATTACAAAAAGTTATAAATTTTGTTGTATGCAGCGAATATTCGAAAGAAAGTAATTTAAGTTTTACTTTCTTTATTTAATAGCAAATTCATGCATAATATTATTAATATTTGTTATGTATCTTCATGTATAATTAAGTAGTAAAAACACATTGAAATCGCATTTAGTTGAATTTGTTGTAAGTTATATGTACTATTATACTTCTGATTACAGATGGCTAGTTTAGAAAGTTGGCACCTCTGCATACCTTATTAATATAATTTTCTTGTTTTATATATATATATTTTATAGATAATTGCTCTAGTCATTTTTTTTCCCTTCTCCTTTTAAGATACTGTGAAAGAATTAATACTGTATCCTCATATGTGGGTTCGTCTTGCTGCAAGTCAATTATTTGGACTCCTGCTCTCCGTTTACTCAGTGGAAGAAGTACAAACTGCAATTTGCAACAATAATGGAGAAAGTTTCATCTACCTAAACAATAGACAAAAGGTTTTTCATATTTTAAGAGAAATTCTTTGTGTGTTTATTAAAAAAAAATTATAATTAAATCAATGTTTTTCTTATACTGTATTATTTTGTTTATTTTCGATTTATTTTTATCATCAACGTTTTGAAATTCTTATCGAATTACATATAAAATTAACACTTTTATAAAAACGCATATATGCAGTTAACATCCCTTAAACCAAAAACCATATCCTGTTATTTATGGAGCAGTATTCTCAGAAACATTTTCCCCCCATTCAGGGCTCCCACTGGTCAGGGAGAACAGGGAAAACCTAGAATTGTCAAGGAATTTTATTTTAACTCTGAAAAGTCAGAAAAAGTTGCAATTTAAAAAAATAAATAAATAAAACTGGAAAATTCCTATATTATACATGGAAAATTACCAGTCTTAGAATTGTCAATAACAGTGAAGAGTTATTGAGATTAGATTTAAATAATTCTAAATTCTATTACAATTATGTTATAAAATTCCACTTTTTACTGAAACTTTTCAATGTGTCCATTCTGATTTTATTATATGTTTTTACTCAAAAAATCTAATATTTGATGTTACGAATAAAAAACTGAGGAAAAGTAACATAGTATAAATAAAATATGGTATGGATTTTCATACCTGGAAAAGTCAGGGAATTTTTTTTTCTGAATTTAAGTGGGCTCATTGTTTTCATTTATTATTTTGTCTGAATTTATTATGTGATGTCAATTGAACTGAGCTTTTTGTGATCAATTTTTCTATTTAATTCATATTTTTATTAATGGTTTTATTTTTCTACAGTAACTTAAGCTTAGATTATTAAAACTTTTACTATTAACATTCTATTATTTCAAAATAATTTTAATATTTTTAAATGCTATATTTTTTTTTCCTACCTGTTCATTAATTTGTAATAAATCAAATCTCTAGTTTATAAATTTAAAAAGATTGTTGTAAATTTTTATTATATAGTGTTAAATATTATGTTTTTCTTCCCATCTATTAATTTTAACAAAAATCTTCTAATTAAAAAATTTGGTACACATAAAATAGTTTCCTTGATTTTTTGTTTGAAATATATGTTTAAATTTTTTTTCTAACTTAATTAACATATTTTTTCTAATTTTTCCCCCTTCTTAACTATCTTTAAGCTGAAGGGCTGATAACAGATCGGCAAAGCATAAGGTTCTATCAAAAACATATTTGACTTTGTAATGCATAAAATACTTATTACTAATACACACTTTTACTTAAATTAAATTGATATTAAAGTACTTATTTTAAATTTGTTAACTAATTAATTTTTCTTTCAGCTTAGAGATTTATCTGCCGATTTTTGTACACAACTCCAAAGTCCCTATTTAAATGAAAAATTAAGTGAACAAGTAAGTAAGAATATGCATTATTCCAAAGATATTTTTAAAATGTTCAATAGTTGCAAAGAAAATTTTAAATTTTATTTTGTGGAAATCTAGCATGAAATAATTTAAATGGAAAGATATAAAATATAAAAAATAAATAAATAGATTATTTTAACAAATACATAAGTTTTAATGCACTCTGTTTTATGTATTGTTTTAAAGAATTAAAAAGTTAATTTCATACTGTTATATCTTATCTGTTAGTGAATTAGTAGTAAACCTGTAACAATCTATGTTGCTAATAAACTTTTAAGTTGTTATTTTGTGTAGTTAATAGATATAAATATATTTGAATCTTCTCAAATAACATTTGTTGACATTACATATCTGTTAATTATTATTTTTTAATTATAATGTATTTGTTTATGCTTAAAGTAGTTTTCAAAGTGAAATATAGATGGCAGCATAAAGTCACGTGATTAGTAAATGTTTAATTTTTGTTTTATGTATATGTAGTTTAGTTCTCTATTTGTTTTGTCTCAATAAAGTTGTGTTGTTAAAACCGACATGGTAATTTCAAAGTGATTATTTCCCCGAGAAGAAATCTTTTATAGTATTAATAGTTGAACTTGTTGTGGCTATATGGCAGCTCAGGTTCTTCACTAAGTCCTATTCAGGGTTGCCACTCCTCAGGGAGAACAGCTAAAACCTGGAAAATACAGGGAATTTAAAAATCACCTAAAATAACAGGGAAAATGCAGGGAGTTTCGATTTTTTTCTTTACAAACTGGGAAAATACAGGGAATTTTGTTTCTTATTTTTGTCTTTTAAACAATGGTAACCGCTCAAAGTTTAATCTATGGGATATTTAACCATGATATTTCAGCTATACTGAACTATTTCATTTTCTGAAGCATTATTTAAGTATGTTCAGCTGTTTTTCCAGCAATTAAAATTAATAAATATAGTTAGCCCAATATAGCTCACACAAGAGCACTGTAATTGTTGTTTTCCTCTAAATATATTTTGTATAATATGTACAGGGAAATTTTTTTCCAAATTTGAGTGGCGACCCTGCTATTGTATGTTGATGAAATGTGCTTTCCAAAAGTTCCAAGAGAAAAGAAATTAAATGTTGTCCTAAACTTTGTTGTTCTAAGCTTTAAGAATTTTCAGAATATAACCACCCAAACAAACAAAAACTTAACAATTTTTAATGTATATATATACTTTTTATCTGCTGTGAAATGTACGATGATGAACCTCATTGAAAAATTGACTAAAAAGCATCTAGCAGCATTAAATCTTTCTCCCCCGTTATGATAATTTCTTATTTTTAATTCTAGTAGTTCTATTTTCAATTCTAATATAATGCAATTTTATGAACTGCAATTCTTCCTAAACTTTATAACTTCATGGGTGTAAACAATAAAATTTGCAGTTAAGAAATTTCTGCAACTAAGCAAGAACTAATAGCATTTTACATTATTTATTTCAAAAAAAGGTTACAGTTTCAAAAGTTAAGCATCCCAAAATAGATAAAATTGTTCGTTTATTTGAATGCTTTTGGACATTTGACATTTTTTCCGTAAATAATAAATAGTTAAGTGCATTCCGTATTCCTCATTGTGTTATGTTTCTTAGTTAACATAATGTGTTATGTTTCTTGTTAATTGTAACCCACATATAATAATCATAATCTTCCCCTGTAAAGAAAAAATGTTCGTCTGAAGTGGATAAATGTAATTGTTAAGCAAAAAATGACATTTATTTCAAATTCATGTTATTATGATTGGTGTAAATATATAAGTCAAATCGTGATACACTTTTTTTGCGTATTAAAAAATAAAAATATAGAAGATTTACAGGGAGGAGGTTCCTTTCCTTCAATTTAATAAAAAGAAAAATTCCATTTTTTGAAAGAAACTTCCACCTTTGAGAATTCCTGAGTAAAATATTTTTTTCATTCAAGCAATTTAAGATTACAATCGCATGATTAAAAATAACAGTGTGATCACGACCATCCTGCTAAGATTTAAAATTACACATCGTATTCTATATTTGTATGATTTTAAATTACTCATTATGATTCATTCCTGTGACATAAAAACCTTAGATCGGGATTCTTATTCACAGGATTTTTAAATCATTTATTAGATTTGTATTCAGACAATTTAGAAAAAGTCATGCATCAATATTTTTTTTTTTAAAACAGTGATAATATTCTATGGATATATGCTTCCTGGATACACTATTTTTTTTCTTGCTCAAATTTCAGGAATATTTTAGTTATTTAAAATATTTTTTGCACATAAAATTTTAGAATTTTTATTTTCAGCTTAATTGGTCTTTTACCAAACTTATTTGTGAATTTAGTACTTATTTTGAATAACAGAAATCAATGATTGATAACTCAGTATTACTCCTAAATAGTTCATATTTTATAATTGTTTATTCTAGGTAATTCGTAATCTTGTGTATTTAGCAAAAGTGATATCCATTCTTCCTGAGACTACAAATGAGGAGGAGGATGGAGATTGTGTCCAGGTTACTCTGGGATGGATGATTCGCAAGCTGTGTCGAGAAGTAAAGAAAGAAGTTGCTGAACAGCCATCTACATCGCAAAGGGTAGGCTGCACATTTATGCTTAAAACAATATTATATTTTGAATTTATATTTTTGACACTTAAGTGGGAAAAGTGTGCAGTGTAAAATAAATAAATGGACCACAGTGAACAGCTTTTAATCTAATAATGGGATCTTCACGTTCTAGGACTCAATTTGATAGTTTGAATGGGGTGACCTCAAATATGTTACTTTATTAGTGCAGATGATATTTTAAGTTATGAAATCAGACACAAAAAGGTACTTTTTCGGAATAAACATAATTTTTTTACTACTAATTTGGATTTCTGACCCCCAAAATATAGGGGGTAGCCATAATATGAGAAATATGGTCCCTATAGTTATGACATGATAGTGGTTCAAACTTTAAACCCCTTAATGTTAATTTTACTTTTTGCATTTTTTACTATATCTCGAGAACTTTTCAAGTGAATTGAAAAAATTTTGCTTACAGTTAAAAAAAAAAAAAAATTCAAAAGATAATTCCATTCAAAATATAACTTTCAGTAAATATTTATTATTTTTTGTTATTATAATAGTCTGAAAACTTTTGAATTGTAAGGTATACAATTTTTTGCATCATTATTATTATTTATGCTTTTAAAACATTGCTATTTTTACGAATGTTTTTGAGATTTCAATTTATATTCAATATGATTTTTTGTTTCATTTCATGAATTAGGAATTTGCATAGATAAATACTCTTATTAAAAAATTTAAAATAAATACTCTTATTTAAAATTAATGAACAAAAAAAAAAAACTTTTTAATTTGTATTCTACTGATATTGTCATTAGTGTATGATGAATTTTTTTCTCATTCATCAAATTGTAAAAAAAAAAAAAAAAAAAAAAAAAAAAATTTATCTTTTGTTTTTCAGAGAAAATGTGTTTTCTTGTTTTTGGGAGCTGTTGTTCATGAACTTGGAAAAGAAAAAATAATTCCTCTGCTAAATAACATTCTTCTACCATTGTGCAGAGAAATTGCAGATAGCTCTAAGCAAGCTGGTAAATAAATTTTAATAATGCTATGTGTATCATACATAATTATTGTAATACATTAGATAAATATTTAACTTATAACCTATTATGAATTGTTATAATAAATGCTTGAAATAATTATTTTCCAGAGGAGGAATTGAAAAAGAATGCTCAGGAAGTCATAAATATAATTCAACGTGTTGTGGGAATTGATGACTTTACAAGTGCCTACGCTGACGTGCAAACATTTTTGTTGAGAAAGAAAGCAAAAAGGAAACAAGATAAAGCTAAGGAGGTATTAAGTTTTTCCAATTTTTTTTATTAATTTTAAATTTTTAATGACAGAACTTGTATAAATCTGCTATCAAGGCAGGAAAGGAAACATCAAGAAATGTACAAGTTTAACCCCTTAACGATCAGTTAATTTTCAAGTGCTAAATTAATAAAAGTGCCAAATTTTTTATCCCTGAAAATTTATTAGTGCTGGCATCTAGTTTAAAATAAACTATCTTCAATTACCTTAAAAATATCCTGGTAATGCCATCTGGTGTGTAAAATGAGAAGTAAAATGTTTCCCGGACAGAAGAAATGAATTCGTTTTATTCTTATTGGCGCGTTACTACTGAACACTCCAGCCCGGAACTATCACAGGAGCGAGAAATAGAGGGCGAAACCTCACCCCATCATTTTCACGGGAGCGAGAAGGAAGGGGTTAGAAAAAAAACAATCTTTATTTTAAATTATATGTATTATACACAAGGTGCATATAATTGTCTACAATTTAAGGCTTTTTGGACGCATCTGTACAAGACAACTTTGATGGTTTAAATATCAAATCCTATTTGTTTATGATTGTTAAATTATTCCAGCAGAATGTATTGTTTATATTAGAATTTTATTATCAAGTTATTTAAAAAAAATTAATGCAATGTTTCATTATAGGCTATTACGGACCCTGAAAAATTTGCTCAAAGAAAAATGAAGAAACAAAAAAGTAAAAAAGAATCGAAGAAAAGGAAAATAATGAAAATTAAAGGAAAGAGGAAAGCTAAAAAACCAAAATTAGCTGACTTAGTAATTGCGTCCTAATTAAATTTTATACATAATTTGTAAATATGTTTTAATAATTTATTGTTGAATAAATTGTTTTTTAAGAACCCTTTCTTTTTTTTTTCAGTATTTCAAATTACTAATTATGTTTATAGTCTCATTCATAGTTGCAATTGTGAATAATTAATACAATTACAATAAATCGGCCTTAAATATGTAATCTAATTTCATAAACGCTTTGTTTTTAAATGTTACTGTTAAAAATTTGATGTCTTAATTCTATGTAGTTAAATTGCAAATAAATTTCACAAATTTTAGAGAGAGAGTGAAAAAATCTGATAATTTTTATCTGATTTTTTTATGAAGTCGAGCTGCTATATGCACGTGACTATAGCACAATTTTGCCTTAAAGCAATAAGTATTAGCAGTACAACTTAAAACAAAAAGCCATGGTTAGATTATTGGGCGCCCAGAGTACCGCAGTCTTTAAATAGTTTTTCTATACTTTTGACATTTATAATTCATTATGTATGTAGTGAATAAAGTTATATAATAAGGAAGAATGTTACTATAAGTTTTTATTTTATATATTATTATTATTCTAGCATGCTTGAATATTATGAGAATAATACATTCAGACAATAAATATTCATCCGATATAGGCTGTTTTTTTCCCCCAAGAAGGAACCCCTAAGCATGAAATTTTCTGAAAGTTGTAATATTGGAAAAAAAGTGTTTTTTGTATGAAGTTTTTTAGCAGTTTTCTTGCTACAGTGATGTGGTTAAAAACATTTTTAAGCATAAAAACAAGATTGTTTGTACTCTGGAAAAGTGGAAAAAACTGATAGTAAAATCCATTTCATTTCTAGTCTTGGACACAAGGAATAAATGTCCCTAGTTGCCAAGACTTATTAGCAGTTATTTTCTGCAAATACTTTTAATAAATGTTGTTAGCCAAGGTTTTTTATTCTTTCCGAGAACGTGGTAGTTATGAAATTGTTTTACTACCAGTTTTTTCGCTTTTTCCAGCTTTTTCTTTGACCTAATAGCCTGATAAAAAAAACCTCATAAGATGGAATTTTTTGCGATCCTTATTTTTCGTGCTCAGAAAGAAAAAAAAAAAGACAGCGTATATCTCTAAAAGCAAACGAATAAATAGATCTAGAGATAAATAAAATTATTTTCTCTTGTCTCATAATTCTTGTTTTAGTTAGTCAATCCTTATACACTAGACCCGTGATAACTCAGGTGGGAGAGTTCGCCTTCCAATGAGGTGAACCAGGATCGAATCCGAGTGATGGCTGGTGGATACGAACTCGCACCCAGCTCTCATAGGCCACAGTGCTGAAGTAAAATATCCTCAGTGGTAGACGGATTATGGGTTAGAGTCCACTTGTCGTCAGGCTAATCGTGAGGTTTTTGTGCTTTCCCTCTCCATGTAATGCAAATGCGAGTCAGTTCCATCAAAAAAGTCCTCCACGAAGGCAAATGTCTCCCAATACTTGTTCCAGAAGTTCCCTCGTCTTCTGAATTGGGTTCAAAATTACAAGGCAACGGAGTTGAGCATTAGTAATTGTGAAACCAAAAATTGAGTAATCTGTTCAATGACGGTTATAAAAATTAAATAAAATCCTTATACACTGTATTTTACTTATTTTTCGAAGGGGCTAATTGCTGTTTATGTTGTAAAATTAAATGGGTGTAATTTTTTCTCTCTGACTTAAATATCTATTTAAAAATCCTACATCTTATTTAAAGTAATTTGATCGAAAGGTGTTATTTTTTAAAAAAATAAGTCTGGTGTAAAAATATGGATAAAAAAGAGGAAAAATTATTAGGGCACCTAGGAGTCGTGGCTAAAACAGGCCAGGACTTCAGAGGTGTCAAATCTTTTCATAGTGAGATGGTGATAGGAAATAAGAAAAGTAAGCTTTAAAAATAGAGAAAAGCCATCTGAAATCATAGGACAATTTTGAGCAAATACCTATTGAACCAACGAAGCAATATCTCCAACCATAATTGGTATACATTGACAGTAAGAAAAAAAAAATTATGAAATAACAAAATAAAAGCCACTTGTCTGTGAGCTTTTTTTTGCTGCACACAGCTCAAAATGTCTGTTTACAGCAAAAAATCGGACTTTTCCATGTTCAACTGCATTTTACAACTAAGCGATGAATTTCGTTCTTACTTTTTTAAACACTATAAGCATAACCATTACGGGTCAAAGTCTCGGATTTCCGAGTGGCTAGAAATATTACAAATGTAATTTTTCAGGTGATGTTTTAGAAGTTTTTAAATATCTAAATTCGTACGACGTTTTAAAATACAATACCGCTATTATAAATTTTTAGAACCCGTCGCAGTTTTGTAAAAAGAACTGTTGACTCTTAAAGTCTTTTCAATAAAGACAAATTTAAAAAAAAAAAAAAAAAAGTTTTATGTGATTCAGTTTTCTCGTACGAATTTATTTGGTTGCATTGGTTTATTTCTGCGAAGTCCCAAAGTGTACTGCTTGGTTCGGTATTCTACTTGGAACCATAAACAACCCGCTTGGAATACCAAAGTCAAGCATCACTGGCAGTGGTGAATGAAGCTGTTCTAGCGTAATTCTATAGTTGTGGGACCTGGTACGCAGGTTCTCTGGCTACCTCTAAACGTAAGAACCACCTCCTCCGCCAGGGATCAAAATTGTGATGGCGCGTCTTCGGGTCCTCCTCGGGGGATGTTTCTCAAACCGTTGCCAATAGCCTATTGTGCTGTGCTTGTATGCAGTAAATAACTACTACTTATTGTTGATTTTTTTTAAAAAGAAAGATAAAGATTTTAAAACACGGAATCAAGTGCTATATCTAGAATAAAAAGTTACCGGCGCACCATTATTTTAAATTTTTAAGAAAGTTTTTGTGCTATATTTTGAGAATTACACCTTGAGCTCCCATAGATCTGTAAGATATATTGTACGGTAAGATATTTTAAATAGATATTTTGTAAATGTCAGCCAGAGGCTAAATTATATCACTTGAGTGGAATAAATCAATCGTCGTTCTGTAACAAATTGATCGTCGATGGATTTCCAGTGTACATGTAAGTGAAGTGACGTCAGCTTAGACATCTCAATAGTCGAAAGGTAACGTTGGTAGGGATGGTGTTTTCCACACAAGGGTGCGTTCCAAACTCTTTACTTCCTGTATTTCCGGGTTACTGTTTCAGGTGTATTTTGAAGCCATTTGACTCCCAACGTGATCATTGTGTTTTGAGACTTTCTTTTCTTGAGTATTATTTCTTGTATACTTGTATTTGTTACCGGATTTGTGTTAAAAAGAATCGTCAATTGAAGACTTGTCATTTCAAGACGTAAGAATCGTTATTATATAAAGCACTTCTTACCTTGTTAACAATATACTGATTTCAAAATTTAAATCGAAATGATGATTTGTAAAAAAGAAATTAATCTCGCTGCTCGAGCAAAATGCTAATATTAACGTGCACGGTTGTATTAGCATATTGTTCGATTCTCTTCGATGATGGTGCACGGTCTGCAACAAGAATAAACAGTAATGAATAAGTAAAAGGAGAAGAGGCCAAATTAGAACTACCGAAAAAGCGAGTTCCTTCTGAATCTAACAACCATGTCACCTTTCATACATCTATAAAAAACTAAAACAAATTTTCACTTCAAACTCACTGTAAGCAGCTGTATACTTTCTAACCGGAAGTAAAGAGGTCAAGAGCTCGAGATTGTTGTTATACGCATTTATATTGAAAACACCATCAAGTATTGTGTTTATTAGAAATCTTTTAACAACATCCTTTTTAATATTACAAGCAAATAAAAGTTTCACGATCATCACTCATTTACTACTAAATTTTTTATTTCGTTTGCTTGTAGCTAATATCGATTCGGGAGGCATTTCCATATCGGTACCTGAAAAGGATTTTATACTTAAATAATAATAATTGTAGAAGTTGTTCTGAGGTGGCTATGTGCTACACCCTTCTTTCAAGTTGGAAGGCTCATTTTATTTTTATAATTTTAAATGTTTTGAGGGCCACTGTTAAGATGCCACCAAAATTTGGGGACTTTTTCGGCGCAAGAATACGAAAATCTTCTCACAAATAGAACGATATAATACCTACCTCCGAAGGTTTTGGCGGCTGATTCACGTATAATGTCATAATTCTAATGATCGATACTCTAATGACACTATTTTGTCGTTTACAATAGATTATGGAGTGAGAATCTCGAAAACTTGGGAGAGGCAGATCTTTCTCGGGTTAAAGTTTATTTAAAATTACTACTCACAGATGGCAGCACTAATATCTATATCAATGTGTTCAGAACCATGAAAAAGATTGCAGATGCAATAGTTGTCATCTTATCTAAAGGATCACAATAGGACATTACCGGAAAGCAATTAAATTCCGTTAATCTCAAACTACGAAGACCATAACACACTCTTCACGTCCATCTATTGTTTTCATTATCATTGTGGGGCATAAGTTTTCCTTTTGATGGGCATATTAGTAAAAGGGGAAGGCCTTAGAGCTTTGAATAGAAACGGAAACAAGAAGTGTCTCTTTTTTATTATTCTATTCGTGTGTAACGGATTCACGTGTAACGAGGGATTCGTTAATTTTTCGCCTGGGTAAGTCGAAAGGAAGGGAAGCAAACCGAGGCGAACGCTATTATAAGAAAGTGATTTTTTTTTAAATAAATGATGCAACTTGGCGAAGTATTTTTCGTTTAACTCGCCAACTTAAATTCCTCCCTTAGTATTTAAAATTAATAATAATAAAATAAATGTACTTATTTCCTAAGGCATTTTCAGTTGTGACATGTCGCTTAAAATTGCTATCTTTAAATTTATTTCCCAATTAATTTGCTTTTGCGCTTATATATATATATATATATATATATATATATATATATATATATATATATATATTATAAACGCAAGTTAAACTTAAGTTTTACGCTAAGTTAAAAATTTTAAATTTCCATGCAAAAAAACAAATAAAAAATATTAATAAAAAAATTGCAAAGCATTAAAAATAATTCTCAATAAAACTCAATTATAAATTTTATTATTTTCTTTGTTATACACAGAAAGCTATTCATAAACAGTAACTGAAGAAAAATTATCCATAACTATAAAAATTAAATTTTTTAGGAATATCTTCGAAGGGTGATAGCATTTATACTACTGAAAAATAGTTTTAAGAGTATAAGATATTCCAAACGAAATATTGAAAGCTTTTTTGTTTTGTTATTTCGTTATTTAAAAGTATTAATAAGGAAAATTGAGCACAGACCGCATTTACGTTTTTTTTTTTTTTTTTTTTTTTTCCTGCTCAAGATAATTTAGTGTTACAAAAATTTAATTCCGCTGACCAACAAACAAAACGAAAAGAGTGAATAAAAAAGAAATACGGAAGTCAAAAGTGGGTAAAGTACACTTCAGGAACGTGGAACTTAATTTTCTAATTTAAGAAACATTGAAATTATATATATATATATATATATATATATATATATTTCAAGCTTGCAATTTTATGAACAAAAAGAAAAATCTCAATTCCTTAAAAATATTATGGTAAAAATATCAGTGCTAAAAGTCTCAAAGAAAAAAAACATGGTACAAAAATTTTTGTTTAATGTCTCAAAAAAAGTCATGGTGAGTTTTACCCCTTAAAAGAAGCCATCATGTTTTTCCTATTTTAATAACAACTCGTAAAAAATAAAGAAAGAAAATATATTCTTGAATTTTCATTTTCGCCAAAAACGTGATAAATTCACTTTAATGGTTGACCGAATATTTGATCTGATTTTAGAATCCAAATTGGAGACTTTTTTTTTTTTTTTTTTTTTTTTTTGTTGGTCATTGTGGCGAATAATCAAATTATAAACGTACTTGTACTCGCGGAGATAATTACGATTTAGAAAATCCTGAAAAAATCGTTTCCTTCACCTCCCCCACGAAGATCTCCGCGATAACGTCCGCCAAGATTTCGGAAAGGAAACCACTTAAAAAAAATAAATAAAAAGCTGAGGAAGGAAGCTAGAATATCCGGAGAAAATATCGTCAGCCAGTAACCCGTTGCCGACAATACGCAATGAAATTAATGATTAAAAATAAAATATCTTTTGAGAATATGAATGAGATAGCAGGATGCTTTGATTCGGTGGGTTTTGTTTAAAGGTTATAAGCTTCAAAAGACGACAAATAATCACTTCACTAATTTCATTTATAATTAAAATGGCAGGAAATGTACAAAAATTTAAAGATACTGAAGCCTGAATTTGCAAATCAAGAACAAACGAAAAAGAAAAGATTTTTGTCTTAAATTAAAAGATATTACTTTTTCTTTGAATTTATAGATTATATTCAAGTTTCAAAATACTTGAGTTGAAAACATGTTTTAATAAGATAAGCACAGACTAAATTTCACTAAACTAGTGTTTAAAAAATTAGCTATTTAAGAGGGAAAGTATAAGTTTACCCAATGTTCAGAATAATTTTTTTTTTTATTTATTTTATTTTATTTATTTATTTATTTATTTATTTATTTTTTTTTTTGAAGGAGGGAAGTTATTTTAATCTTTAATATTGAGAATTTGTTTACATTTAAAATTGTTTTCAATTAATTTAGTTCCAATTGTTTAGAAGGCTTAATGTTCAACAATAGATTAGAAATTTCATTTGGAAAAAAAAAGAGAACAATTTCTGATAAATTCCTTAGTTTTAGAGTTGTCAGTTTAATGACAATATATATATATATATATATATATATATATATATATATATATATATATATATATATATATACGAGTATTATGCAACGTTTTTAAAAATTTCAAACAGTGTAATTTCAAATAACAATATACAAAATTTAAGAGAAATCAGTTGAATAGTTTCTAAGTAACGAAGATTTAAAAAAAAAATACTGGTTTTGAAATATAATTTGAAATTATAATTTATCAGGAACTATTTTATCGATTCTTTGGTTTTTGTTACCTAAAATTGCCTTTAAAATAATGTAAGAATTTGTATATTGTAAAATACCTACAACACCAAATGTCTACTGCTATTTTATTTATTTGTCTGGACAGTGTTTTTCTAACTAGGCATAATGACTGAATATTAATTTACAGAATAGGAATTTTTCCCCTGCGTGGATAACTAGTAAGGCAAGGAAAATACTCATAATGGTATAAAAATTATAGTTGTAGCCAATGTAATTCACGGCAGCTCGCAGTAAGCAATTACCACTGTGTTTATAAACATCCTCAGCTGTTTAAATCTTCTGGAATTCTCACGGTCATTCTCCTTACCCACCCCATATGTCTTATAAGCCCCATCCTCCCCTGTATTTCGCCGAAAGTCCCCGTCTTCTGAAAGCCCAGTTCTCGGAAAAACGTCCCCTATCTACCTTTAGGAGGTCCCGGCACTCATACTCATTACGGGCACTGATCTTTTCCCCTCTGCCCCATACTCAGCCCAAAGAATTTTCTTTTGCTAAAGAAAAGAAGAAAAAAAATAAGGTATACAACCAATGCATTATATTCTTTGAATATCTTGCTTGTTGCTAGGGCAAAGTAAGAAAAATCGGCCTTTTTTTATTTTTGGTATTTTTGCAGGTGAAAAGGGGTTGGTCTGAAGAATGTTTCGTTTTTATTTAGTCTCCACATTGAAATTTGAACAGAATTTACAATAGAATTGGGCAGAAAGAACCATCATTTATCAAACTGGTTGGAATCTAACAAATCAGTTCTATAACCAATGGCCTGAAATTAATATCAAAATTGAATTTTTATCAAACTGGACTAACTTATCTGTATCAACCGTTTCAGTTTAGAGGAGTATTATAAATTGATTAGGCAAAACTAAATTATCAATTGATTAGAATCCTCTGGTTCATATCATTGATACGCTCCCGTTTTTATGTAGTATTAATATAGAAATTTCAAGAGAATTTACCATAGAGTTGGGCAGAGAGAACCATCATTTATCAAACTGGTTTGAATCCAACGAATCAGTTCTATAACCAATGGCCTGAAATTAATATCAGAATTGAACTTTACCAAACTGGACTAACTTATCTGTATCAACCGTTTCAGTTTAGAGGAGTGTTATAAATTGATTAGGCAACAATGATTTATAATTTATTAGAATCCTCTGGTTCATATCATTGATACGTTCCCGCTTTTACGTAGTATTAATATTGAAATTTAAGAGAATTTACCATAGAGATGGGCAGAAAGAACCATCATTTATCAAACTGGTTAGAATTCAACCAATCAGTTCTATAACCAATGGCCTGAAATTAATATCAGAATTGAACTTTACCAAACAAAACTAACTTATCTGCATCAACCGTTTCAGTTTAGAGGAGTGTTATAAATTGACTAGGCAATACTGATTTATCAATTGATTAGAATCCTCTAGTTGATATCATTGATACGTTCCCGCTTTTACGTAGTATTAATATTGAAATTTAAGAGAATTTACCATGGAGATGGGCAGAAAGAACCATCATTTATCAAACTGGTTGCAATCTAACAAATCAGAGAAGAATAATCAATGGCCTGAAATTAGTATTAGAATTGAATTAGTATCAAATTGGACTATTTTATTTGTATCAACCGTTTCAGATTAGAGGAGCATTATAAATTGGCTTATATCAATTGACTAGAATTCTCTGGTTCATATCACAGATATGTTCCTGTTTTTATTTAGTATTAATGTTAAAATTTGAAGAGAATTTGCAATGGAATTGAGCATCATTTATGACACCGGTTGGAATCTAACGAATCAGTTCTATAACGAATGGCCTGAAATTAATATCAAAATTGAATCAGTATCAAACTGGACTAACAACAACAGCTGTATCAACTGTTTCAGTTTAGTAAAAAAATTATTAACTGGTTAAGTACAGCTGACTTATCAATTAATTAGAGTCCTTTGGTTCGTATCACTGTTATTCAAATGTAATTAAATATTTTTTTAATTAATTAATATGTAAAACTTATTATTATATAATATACTGGATTGCATATTATAATATTGTAATATAATAAGTTTAATTATTGGAATAAAAAAAAATTAAAGCTGCTTAGGCATTTTGGTAATATAAGTGCAAAAAGTGCCTTTTTATGAACTTAAACCCTAGTATATTCATTAATTTTTAAAAAAATATCAAATTTAATTCGAATAAATATCAATAATTAATTGCTTTAAATTCGGGCTCAAAGGCCCGAATCAATGGAGAGAAAAAAGGCTTACGGATGATTCTATTAAAGTAAGTCAAAAATTTAGAGTTTAAAAATTCGGTGTTTAATAATTGTTAGAATAAAAAAAAGTTTATAAATTATAAAAATAACAGAATAATATTTTTATCTATTTTTTAAACAAAACTGAAGGTGAAAATTCCACCCCCTGGAATAAATGTCTCTGGGAAAAGCATAAAAAAAAATTCCCTTAACAATTGAAATGGAAAACTGACAAACAAAATTATGTTTGCTCTAAATATATACTATTAATTTTACGACCGAATCGATTCGGTCGGTTGAGACTGAATTTAATATCATTAAATATTTGTTCCAATGTAATTAAATGATCTTTAAAAAATTAATTGATGCTTACCGAAAAGAATTTTTAAAATTTTACATTTTTTAAAACTGTTCGTATTTTTTATCATTCTCAATTATTAACTAATAATTATAATTTATTTAACAGTATTATCACGGCTGATGTATCAATTAAAAATATTCATTTAAGTGTCAATCTTGTGATAAGTCAAAAATATTAATATAAATGCTTATATGTTTCATTTCAATACAATTTAGAAAGAAAAAAATCACTAGTTTAAAAAAAAAAAAAAAAAAAAATTAATTTTATTATTGATGCTGTAAGGATTAAAATAATTTTATATATTATTATAACTCATTACGATAAGTGCAATTATTGAAGTTTAGAAAATTTTTAGAACTTCTTTAGATTCTTAATCATTTACTCAAAAAGTAAGAAATCTGAAAAATCCCTTTATATGAACTTCAAAATAAACTTCGCAAATTATTATTTTTTAAAATAATGTTTTGTTACATTCGAATTACAGTTACATTGAATTCGGGCTCGGTTTGGCATTACCATCTTAAAGAGGATCTTTTTCCGGTGCTCTTTTTTCCTTACTATTAACCTTTAAAATTGTTTCAGTTAAGTAACCTTAGTTTGAACCTTTAAAATCGTTTTAGTTAAGTAACCTTAGTATGAACCTTTAAAATCGTTTTCTTTAAGTAACCTTTGTATGAATCTTAAAATTGTTTTCCTTAAGTATGAACCTTTAAAATTGTTTTAGTTAAGTAACCTTAGTTTGAACCTTTAAAATCGTTTTAGTTAAGTAACCTTAGTATGAACCTTTAAAATCGTTTTCTTTAAGTAACCTTTGTATGAATCTTAAAATTGTTTTCCTTAAGTAACCTTAGTATGAACCTTTAAAATTGTTTTCCTAACCTTAGTATGAGCCTTTGAAATTATTTTCCTTAAGTAGTCTTAGTATGAACCTTTAAAATTGTTTTCCTTAAGTAGTCTTAGCATGAACCTTTGAAATTGTTTTCCTTAAGTAGTCTTAGCATGACCCTTTAAACTTGTTTTCCTAACCTTAGTATGAACCTTTGAAATTGTTTCCTTAAGTAGTCTTAGTATGAACCTTTAAAATGGTTTTCCTTAAGTAATCTTAGTATGAACCTTCAAAATGGTTTTCCTTAAGTAACCTTAGTATTAACCTTTAAAATGGTTTTCCTTAAGTAGCTTGAGTATGAACCTTTAAAATGGTTTTCCATAAGTAACCTAAGTATGAACTTTTAAAATGGTTTTCCTTAAGTAACCTTAGTATGAACCTTAAAATTGTTTTAGTTAAATATTCATGAAAAAACTAAGAATCATTTTGGCTTTATTCGCAAAACTTTTCCAATTGTTTTAGTCTAGTATTCTTAAAAGAATAAGAATCATTTCTCAGAAGTGTTTACAATGAGGTGTTCTTCCCTGTTATGAATCGAGAGTGTCAACATTATCTGAATTAAAGACCACCGGAATGTTTAGAGGGTCCTCCTACTATCTTTTATAGGAACTCCTGGAGTTATCACCGAACCTCATCTCCCTCATCTTTCCTCCTCCATTTCTCAGTGTATTTATGAGACCTTCTCACATATTCTAAATGTGTGTAATAGCCATTGAGAAAAACAAGAGTTCTAAGAATTCATCCTTTAAGGGACCAGTTCAATATAAAATTACAATGAACTTAAAGGTTCACGTTTATAAAGGAGGCCCTAATTCTTTTGTCTGTTTAATAAGCAATTGAATTTACTGAAATTTAATCGTTTAAAGTGAGAACTGATCACCGGGTGAATCAATACAATTTAGTAAATTGTGTGAATTCGGAGCTGTTGAAACAAAAAATAAAAAATAACTAAGCAAAGATGAGCAAAAATAAATTAAATAAATAAATAAAATAGTCAGGAAAATATTTCTTTTTTTTTAAAAAAAAAAAAATTAATTCATTATATTTTTTAAAAATATTTGTAATTAAACATATAAAAAATAAATGTTTAATTTAAAATTAATATGATAAGTTAATAATTTTCTAAAATACCAAAAATAATTATTTGTATTAATTCTTTTGCAATACTAATTAATAACTAGTTATATAATTCGTTTAAAAAAATTTTTTTTGTTGACGTGTTTTTTTCTACGTCTGTATTTTGTGTCTATTTTCGTTTTTTCTTTACATTACTTTTTTTTAAAACATTTTTTTATTGGATAAAGAGCGCCTGTGCCCTCCCGTCAGAGAATAAGTTTTTTGTCATTACGGAGAATTTTTTAATACTTTAATTTTATTTATTGGGTTTTTACTAATTTTTAAATTCCTTAAATAAAGAGCGAATGAAGCATGTGCCCTCCCATCGGAGAATGTGTTCATTGTCACTGTAAAGAAATAGATTCTGTGTTCCAAACTAGGAAAAGAATATAACATTTTCATCAATAAATGAGAAATTGAGCCGCGATAGCTCAGGGGATAGAGCGTTCGCTTTTCAATAAGGTCAACCGAGTTCGAATTCCTACGAAGGCTGGTTGATATGAAGCCGCATCCCTCTTGCACTGACCACAGTGCTGACGTGACATACCCTCAGATAGATGGATCATGGGTTAGAGTCCCTTTGCAGTCAGGCTAACCGTGGGAGGTTCTCGTGGTCTTCCTCTCCATGTAACGCAAATGTGGGTTAGTTCCATCAAAAAGCCCTCCACGAAGGCAAAATTTCTTCCTATACTTGATCCAGGAATTTCCTTGTCTTCTGGATTGGGTTCAAAATTACAAGGTTACGGAGTTGAATCTTAGTACTTTTAAACCCAAAAATTGGGTCGGCTGTTCAACCACGTAATAAATGAGATATTAAATTTAAAAAATTATGCCGTTTCGTCAGGTAACGTATGGAAATTATCATGAATCTTCGCCTGAATGATAGTAACTAAGTTGTAAGAAAATGAAAAGTTACACTATATTTTTACCAGAATCCATTTATGTTTTTTTAAGAATGAAGATTATCAATAGGAACCACGGGAAAAAAAAAAAGTCGGTACTATCAGCGAGGCCAAAAGAATTGGAATCAATCAAGTGGAGAAACCGAATCGAAAGCCTTGGCCCACAAGGCCAGGGTCCCTCCAAACCCACGCCTCTCAATTTTCAATGTCTTTTGTTATCCAACCGGTTCATCGGCCAATAAAGGGACACCCATCCGCTCTTTTAGAAGGAATTTTAAATGGATAAAATCAATTATAATTGTAAGCAATGTTTTTTATTTAAGTTTAAAGAGATAGTTCATCCTTGTAAATCTTTGATGAAAAATTTTAACAATTGGTTTCAAGCCATTTAAAGAAGGATTGTTTCGAGGACGATATACTGATGAATGAATTTCTGTTTAAGAAATGAAACAGAATGCCCATTTGAAAATTATCTAATACACGCATTTGCAAACATGTATTTCCTGCTTCATAGAAAGGGCAGATTTTATTTGAAATTGTATGAGATTAAATGTTTTGTATTGTGGTTATGGGGTCGCGATAAGAATTATGGAATTGAGCCAGCTCTTGAAAAGATAAAAGTTTTGAAGAACTCTTTTTTTTTTTTTTCCTTCTTTTTTTTTTTTTTTTTTTTTTCATTTTAACCACGGACCTCACTCCTTTATTTACCATTTACGAAACGCATGCTTATTGCTTAGAAACGTTTATGCTTAGAAATAAATTTAAAATTAGAAAATCGTAATACTTTTTTCATTATACCAAAATTAGATTTTTAGTTGGTAGAAATGCATTTGTAGACTACCTCGACTACCTACTTCAGTATCCTAGTTTTTTTTAATTTTTTTTTTAGTTTTTTTTAAAGAAAAAAAGAACAATTAAGCAAAGATTATCATTGCGAACATAAATAGCTTCTTTATGTGTTTTATAAATATGGCACAATTTTTAACAGTACCGGCAATCGTAACTTTAAAAACTAATAAAACACACTTGTACAAAGCCATATTTTGCCAACTCTGTGGACTATTTCGAGCGTATACAATAGAAGAAAAAAAATATATATAGAGAAGAAATTAGGCAATTTTTATAACAAATTTCGCCCCTCAAATCCTTAGTTGTCCGGATGATGATCCAAGTTATTTATAGCCCATTTAGAATCAAAATTTTTCATAAGGAAGCACACAAGATTTTATCTGTTTAAGAACAAAAAATCTCATTTATCAATCTAAAGTTTTAGTAAACGAATTCGTACATCGAACAGATATTCCAATTGCAAACATAAACAGCCACTTTATGCTTTACAATTATAACCTATTTAAAAACAGCACCGACAATTTTAGAACGTTTAAAACTGGTAAAATGAAATGGTTCAGAGACACGTTTTACCAACTTAGTGGTCTATTTGGATGCAATAAAAAAATGTGTTTTAAGCCTAAGTATCTCTTTTATCAATCTAAAGTTTTAGTAAACGAATTCGTACATCGAACAGATATTCCGATTGCAAACATAAACAGCCACTTTATGCTTCACAATTATAACCTATTTTAAAACAGCGCCGACAATTATAACGTTTAAAACTGATAAAATGAAATGGTTCAGAGACACGTTTTACCAACTTTGTGGTCTATTTGGATGCAATAAAAAAATGTAAGGAAAGAAATCAAGTAATTCCAATAACAAATTTCACACCTAGGTATTCAAGTTCCTGGATGTCCAAATGATGGTCCAAAATAACTAATTGCATATCCAGAATCATAAATCATCCATTAGGGAGTTCCCATACTACTTATCCCTTAATATCCGTCCAAGTGGCAAGGCTACAAGTGGTGGACAAAGAATCCATGAAAGCAGTAAGGAAAAAAAAAAGCGGCAGGTAGGTACCAGCATCAAAGGTAATGTTTATTGTGTAAGTAGTGGTAGATTTTTTTTTCTTAGGAAGGGGGGGGGTGCAGGGATTATGGTTGTCAGGTGGTAAACAAAAGGGGGAAAGAGATTTTTTCTCCTACTTGACATTGGCAGCTGTGAAGGTTCTGAAGTGGCTTGTTGTGACAATGGAACATTTTTGCATGTATGTTTCAAACCCACCTGTATTCCTTATTATCACTTTCCCGGATTTGTCTTTTCCCCTTTAGAAGGTTGGGAATGTAAGCAAAGAAAGGGTGTGGTTAACATTTTTGCACGGGTTTATGTTATTATGTAATATGTAACGCTTCGGAATAATTCATGCAAAATTACTGTTTCTGTAGTGAGTGAAGTTTATTTGAATTACTTAGGACACATAAATGTTGATGAGTTTTTTCGTGGATTTCAAAGAGCGCGAATGTGAAAGAATAATCTAAAGAATATCGAGATAAAAAATAACTGAGATATTATTATTATTTTGTCGGAAAAATTGTTATTGTATAATATGGTATATGTAGAAGGCGAGGAAAAAAGCACCGGAAAAAAAAATCCGGGAAAAAGAGCATCGAAAAAACTCTCCGGAAAAAAGCTCCTCAAATTTAACAACTGATTTAATTCGGATGAAGTAGTTCAGTATTTTTTCGAATGAAATTGAGTTTTTTTTTTTTTCTTTTTTTAATATTAATTAAGAATTTTAATTTAAAGTTTACGAAAAAGATTTTTTCTCACTGCATATTTCGACTACAAAATGATAAGGATTTTTAGGCAATTCTAATGTTGTTCTAAATTTCAATAATTATATTTATTGTATTATGATATAATATTAATATACAAATAATCTTTTCCAACCAGTTATTTAAAAAAAAAATTATATTAAATTGGAATAGTTTATCATTTTTGTTGATATTTTTTAATTTATTAAAAAAAAAATCAAGAATCTGAGAGATTATTGTTAATTGATACATAATTTATAATAATATTATAATACATTACAATAAAAACATTGCATTAAAAACTTATAAACTACTATCCGCATTTGGTGACCAACTTAAAAGAGAATTATTAAGTTTTGATGCGAAGAATTCTGAAAAATTCACGACTGTTTTATGACATACGAATCTAATGACCAATCAATGGTCATGCATGACATGATCCATATACGAGTATTTTTTTAGTTTTGATCTAAAGTAAAAGGATAAGTGTGGACAAGCAATGAAGTTGATTATTTTATCTATTGTTGATTTTAAAAAGAGCAAGTATAATCTAAATTAAACTGATTTCAACCTAATAATACAATCTGAAGTTAATAATCTTAAAATTTTTTATTTCAATTAATATTAACACGTTGAATGTCACAGGGGTCACCGGTGACCGACGAAGCCAAGATTATTAGAAACACATAATTCGAGTAAATTTTTACTGCTTTTAATTTTTTTATATTACTAAAACGGTTTGAAAAAATTAATGCAATGCATTCTGAGAAAATCATTTTCGCCAGGCAGGCAAGCCATGTAAAATTAGCATGGCTTTCAACGTGTTAAGGTCTAATAAGTATTAATTTATAATTAGTTAATGATCTTAATTCAAACTAAGCAGCAAATATATGTTTTTAACAAGTGTATTTAAAAAAAAAATTCAGTAAAAAAATTAATTTTTTGTTATTTAAGTCGAATTCGCTTCTTATTTTGTATTGTTAAATATCAGCTGAGAAGAGGTAATAGCATTTTGGAAATACCCATTTTATGAGTACAATAAAAGAAATAAAATTTCACATTTAATTACTATTTTGAATTATTATTATGATTATTAAAATATCCTTAAAGTTATTTTATTATAAATTTTCCAGCGTGCACAAACATTAATTGAAATTATTTAAAACTAACTAAAAATATAGATAATATACAGTTTAGAAGTTCTTTTCATTCATCTTCTAATTAATCTTTGTATATCAATCTATGTATTAAAAAAATATCTAATTATGTTTAAATAATTATTAAAGGGCGTTAAGTTGCTGGTTCATCGTTAAATATAAATAATAGTTGAGGTTTTTTTTTTTTCCGGTGATCTTTTTTCCGAGCTTTTTCATCCGTTGATTTATATTTTGTTAAGATATATATTTATTTTGTATGTAGTTATAAATTAAATTATGATAAGGATGTTAACAACAATGGAATTTTTTTAGTCAAATAAATGCCCAAATTAATTCTTAAAGTGAACATAGAAACAAAAAGGGGGTAAGACGCAGCTCTCATTTTCCCCCTAGCTTGTTTTCTTCACGTCTGAGGACCAAGTATTTTATTATGATTTCCAACTACACACATATAAACTGGCGATAAAACTCAGGAATGCAGTTTATCGCCAACTCCTAGAACTGCGATGAAGGCGGATGCTACATATGGACGATTTCCGTTTCGGTTTTGGGTCCTTGTTGCCTGGCCACAATCATTCAAAAAGCTGCGGTGAGCGCTTTCAGAGATCGAATGTCCTAACGTCCCACCCCTTAACCCTATTTCATCCCCCAAAACAACCTTTTCCCCACCTTCTCTTATTTATTTCTAAAGAGCTGTGGGGGTGAGGAATTCTTTTTTTTTTTTTAGAATCTTCCCTGGATAGGTTTCGGTTTTCATTTTTATGCTGACAGGATGATGAAGTTCAGTCAGTCGATGGTGGTCAGTGTTGCGTTTTCATCTCATATGAGAAATAAGATGATTCATGATAAACACTTAATTTATTTTTTTAGACATATTCTGATTTCCTTTAAATTTACTCGTGACTTGGATTGTTGTGTACAAATTAAGGCTTTGTAAAAGAAATTGTATAATTAAATAGGTGCAGAAAAAAAAAAGTAAAATTTTTATCGTCTGTCGGTCAATCAAGTTATGCCAATTTTTTTTTTTTCACTTAAACTAACTCATCTATTTTTCGTTTAGTTCCATGTTTAAATTATTCGTTTAATCATTCTCCCAGCTTGCAGCTCACGTTTTAAATACCTATTATAAACCTATCAGGAAAATTGAAGATGTGATATAGTTTACGTCAATAACAACTAATTAACTAATTATTCACCCATTTCGTGGGTAAGTTTTCTTGGATACGTGGTACAGAAGTTCTCTTGCTTTCTAATTTTAAAACTGAAAGTTAAGATTAAAAAGTGACGTATATCCGCTATGAGTATCGTTTGCTTATCGTTGATTATAAATGAAATTCTGTTTATGAAATTCTATATTATATTCCATCCACAAATTATCATTAAAAATGCTATTTTCTTTTGCAAGTTCTAAACAGCATGTGTACAGAGCACCGCCCCTCTTGTAAAGCTGTAAAAATTCGAAGGTTTTGTCGACTGTTCGGGTGGTCTAAGGCGAGTGCACGACCACAGGAAGTTATTCGTGCAGACTCAAGGTCATCCAAATCGTTCTTATAAGTCTTCTACGTTGACTTTTGTCAGCTTCAAGAAAAAGTGCCTCTTTTGTTCCTCGTCTATCTATCCAGAAGACAAGAACTATCCAAAAGAAAAACACTTTCTGCCCTTCTTATGAAGAAGAGTTGGCAAAAAGAAGAGTTTGTGTTCTTAGATTTGTTGACATAAAATTTTTAAAAACATAAAATTTTTCAGTTCACATGGAAACTCCATCTTTCAATTAAAAAACTGACCCGTACTTGCATTACCTTTTTTGACATTGTAAAAAATTATTATAAACGTCACATTTGGAGAAAGAAAATTTATTTAAATAAATAAAAATTATAACATAATGTACCGAATTCTTGATAAGCATTAAGAGCTGAAATTTAAAAGAAATAAATTTGTATTACTGAATATTTTGAAATCAAACTGAAAAGTGAATATGAAAAAAAAAAAAAAAAAAAAAAATGAAAAATAAAAACATTACAAAAAACATGATCAACATGGCATTCTCAACACGGAAAAAAAATGTCAATTGATTTGTCCTTTTTTTTCTAGTAGTTTTTCTTCTAATATTTCTCAGCAAAACTTTTTTTCTTTCGGAGAAACATTCTTAAAAATTTTGAAAGCTTGCAAATGAAGGTGATATTTCGGAGTTATTTTATTTTATAGCCGGCGTTGAACAGCCTATAGCCTTCGCGGTGGATTTTTTGATGGAACTAATCCGCACGAAAGGCCATGAAAAGTAAAACCACGAAAACCTCCTACGGCTAGCACGAAGGAGACTCTAGTCCTTGATCCGTCTACCACAAAGGATATTTTCCGTCAGCACTGTGGTAGGTGCCCGCAGGAGAAAAATTCGTTTCAACCAGCGGCAGCTGAGATTCGAACCTTGTCACCCCTAGGAAGGCGAACTCTCTGTCCCCTGAGTCACTGCAGCTCAAGTTAGCATGTTAAAGCTCAATGTAAAGAATTTTTTTTAGAGTTAAAAATACTATATATGTGATTTTTAAAAAAAAAAAATTCTAAGTTTCTTGCGGGCTACTGCCCGGCAGTTGAGAAGACTGGGCGATTATTCCATAAATAATGATTTCATAGACCATGGCCATGTATTCTACAGATTAAAATTACAGAAATGATTTTGAAAACTTTTTTACTAATGTTTGAAAACCCCTCAGTAATCACAGTCCATCGACCAAGGCCTATTGAATCTAAGTAATAATGAGGTCATGTTCTTACCTGTAATCTTTTCATTTAGATAAAATCAAAACAATTTTATTAAAGAATATTTGTTTTCATTCGCAACGAATTGGCGACAAAAATAACTACATTTAAAAAATAAATACTAATAATGCGAAGAAAAAATAATCATATTCAGAAAAATAGATGATCTCTATTTTCTTATTATACAAATTAACTTAAGTTTTTACTATGCCATTAAAAAAAAAGGTGAATAAAAAATCGTCTGCGTGCTGTCTGAAGTAAGTTGCCATATATTATCTGACAACTTAAGCGGGTTACGTCAGCTTCTAGATGTGGAAGGTCATTTTAGAATACTAGGAGGCATTGTCCAGAATTGCCTTGTAATATTAATTACTTTTTCCCTAAAAAAATTCAGGGTAACGACGCATTTTTTTTTTTCTTTCTATGTTTACTTTATTGCAAGCAAGTCAAACTAGATTCCCTTTCCTGCAAGAGCCACATAAAACAATATTAAACACACCCCATGTCAAGTTTTCGGAAAAAGGAAAAAATAATAATAATCTTTAAAACTCAACTTAAACACTAAGTAGCTCTTAAATTTTTAAGCACTTTTCATCAAATTAACACCAAAAAATCGTTAGATTTTTCTTATAAGAAAATTCTTGTATATTCACATACTCTCATTATTGTTTGTATACAAGTTTATTTCATAATTTATCCATAATTTAAAAAAATAAAAATAAAAAAGCATTGTTCGTTTTTTTTCTTCCGATTTCTAAATGTCAATAAAAATAATTTAATTATCATTTATCAAGGACCTCACGGGCTACAGCTATGATTCATTGTTGATTAATCTATGGATTACATTGGACCTGTGGCCGTATGCAAGGTGTACCTACCTGCTGTAATGAAGGTGTTATAAACGTACTTATCTTTCAAATGGGAAGATGGAATTTTTTTTTTTTTTTTCACTTTAAGTAATTGAGGTAGAACATTGATTTTCATCCAAAATGCAGGAAAATTTATACCATGAATTTTCAAACATTCCTTTCGAAGAAAACACAAGGCCGCTCAGTTTAATTTATCGTTTAATTTCTAAAAGCTTTGAATTTTAGTCTTGAGCAATAAAATCTGAACTTTAGAAAAATCTTCCTACAGTTTGTCATATATTTGTAGATTACATCTTGGTGATTCTAGGCAGACAAACATAAGAATTATGAAAGATGGAGTTTCCATGTGAACTGAATACAGTATCCAGCTGAATATAGTACACGCTCCACTTTGTAGGTCTAGGTCTAATGTTATACTGAAAGGAGCATAAAAAATAGAAAACATCTAGCAATTACCTCAATTTAATTTTATTGCTTGCTATAAAAAGTGTTGGCTTAAGGATGTTTTACCATAGTTGCTAAATATTAAACTGAAATATTTTTAAAATACTGTTTGTTCGATTACCATTTGAAGCAAATTAATAACTGAACAGCAAATATCGTCACACAACGCAATTTTATATACTTCGTTCCAAGTAAAGAAAAGACCAATGATCCGCGACTATGTATAGTTCCGTTTAATTTTCTTTACATGCTTCAAAAACATATAAACTTATTAATATACTTTCAAAACAATATAAAAGCTTTTAAAAGTTAGACACGTCAGACGAAAATATAATTCGAGCTAGCTTATACGATATATATCATAGAATTATTAGGGAAAAAAAAAGGTTATAGTTTCGTAGTCTTACTGGAATCTTCCTAGACTTAGCGACACATTTCAATAAATAAGGAGAACATTCGTTCTTGGGAATGAAACAACTATATGATGTTGCAAATGCATTGGATTTGATTGAACCACTAAAAATAGTGCGTCTTATGCTGACATGCCCTTAACAAATCATATGCGAAATAAGGCATTTTTATTTTTGTTTCACTGTAGAAGAAAATTGTCTGCAAGAAACAATATTTATTATACTTTCATCAGTTTCCTTAAATGCGAATAGAAAGACGTAAATTTGTTACGATTTTTCGATATCATTTTTATTAATTCTTATCACTTGCTAATTTATTATTCAATAAGTTTTTGTTTTTCCTCATTTTACATGATTTAAGAAAGCAAATAAAAAGAAGGCTGGGCAATGTCGTTTCAAGAGTTGGCGATGTTGATATACTTTCGTGCTGGAAGCTTAGCATCCATTTGGCGTACACTAGGATGCAAAGGGGAGGGGGGGGGGCACATGTGAATATGGTATGTTTTATCAATATGATTTGAAATGAAAAATCTTGAAAAATTTTCAATAGATGGCAGTTCTAGTCCTACCTCTATGCAAAACTTTCAGAACAATAAGCCATTTTATTGTACTATTCTGACAATTTCTTTGTATCAGCTGGTGTTGTATATACTTTTATCACTCGCTTCTTCAAGTGAAAGCATAGTATAAATCAACTAACAAGCTAATGTTAACTATTGCAGACCATTATATGAACATTCGGGTAAGTTTATCACAATTATTATTTTTTTTTTTACTCAATTAAAAATTCATTATTTTTCAAGTTAGGTTTAAGAAAGATGATGGGGCACTTGTGAGCAAAACATCTGGGGCAGATGTAAACAGTTCACATGTGCCCCTACATAGTATTAAGATTATTATCCTCATATTATAAGTTTAAAAAATATGCATGCATTTAAAAGTATTATTATTTAATTTTCCATAATTAATTAATTAATTGTTAATTTTTTCTTTTAAAAATTTATGATTACTATTGGTCATTAGTAAATTAAAAATTTACTAATGGTCAGGCAGAAAATGTTGGCAATGATCTTAACAGTAGCGCCATCAGTACTTGAAATACACCAGAATCAATCTGACCATTTCCAAGAGCCCAAGTAAGTAACTTAAAGAAACGAAAACGCGAAAGGGAAAAATCACGCATATTAACTGATACACCTGCGAAAGATAGAATTGCTAAAGCTAAAAATGAAAAAAAAAAAAAAAATAAATAAATAAAAAAGCATGAAAGAGTATCAGAGAAGAAAGAAAAAAAACCCATCTCCTGAGGAACATGAAGTTGGGAAAAACCCAATTGGCGAAATTAACCCGATAAATTCAATAAATTTACATAAACAAATAAACTCAATAAATTCACATAGTAAGCTACCACCCCTTCAGTATAATGTGTATCTATATCTAATGTATTAAAGAATTTTTTTTTTTAAAATATGATGATTACTTTGTGTTTTCAATCTTGTTCATATGTGCACCAGACATGTTCACATGTGCCCCCATAGGGGCACATGTGAACAATTGAAGTCATTTTTCTAAAATATCATAAAGTAAAGAAATATTTTATTGAAAAATCTCAAAAAATTCCATAAGACAAAGAAAAGACTATTTTATTTAAACATATCGACTTCTTTACTATGAAAAATTGATGATATTTTTTGAAAAATGAAGGAATAAAAAAATTTGTTCACATATGCCTCCCTCTCCCCTACCGACTCTCTCCAGAGGGGCAATGATTTTTGCTGAAATTGCATCTGGGAATAGTATAATAGCAATGTATATTGCGCAAATTGAAAAATGAACAGTCCTGAATAACTTTTGATCTAATGATCGGTTGTTTAACAAACTTACTTTCTAAGAATAAACATATATTATTTTCGACGGTATTAGTTTCTGACCATCAAAATATAGGGGAGACTGACAATCTGGGAAATGTGGTCCCAATCGTTTGGTCAGGGAGACCGGTTCAAAGTTTGGAACCCTTAATGTTAATTTTACTTTTTGCTTATTCGCCATATCTGTATGAACTTTTTAAGCGAATTAAAAAAAAATTTCACTCAATTTTAAAATTAATTTATCCAAAGATAAATTCATTCATTAATATAGCTTTCAGTAAATGCTTGATTTTCCATACTTTTTTCAGCAATAGTCGAAAAAGTTTGAAATGTAAGGTATATATTACATCATTTTAAGGAAGCAATTTTAAATGGCAAAATCTGAGAAATTGAATTTTATAAAGTTTATTTTTTAAATTCGATTTCTCGGAATTCTGATCTCGATTTCTGATTTCGTAACTTAAAATAACGCCTGCACTAATTAATTGGCATAATTGAGCTTTGATATTTTATAACCGTCACCGAACAGGCGACCCAATTTTGGGTTTACGATTACTAATGTTGAACTCCTCAGCTAGCCGTGTAATTTTGAACCCAATCCAGAAGAATTGAAAACTCTTGGATCAGTACCCCCAGAGGTATGATTTGTTATGGGAACATGGAGGACTTTGCGACCCGACAGATTTAACGCGCACCAGTCACCATTTACTTGACGAGGAGACTTCAGCCGGCGGATATCGAACCCACGACCACCTGGATGCCCTAACAACCGCCCTAGAACGTGAAGATCCGAACTGTAGATCAAAAGTTTTTCAAGCTGGTCCGTTTTTTTATTTACTGCACTGTACAACGGTTTGAAGATTATTTTATAAGAAAATTAGCACACTAAGCACTTGAAAATAATGCATCTTAATTTATCTGGCACGCTAATCGAAAGAGGTTCTTCATTTCTGTACTAGACTACACTATTATTTTTTCTTTATTAATTAAGACACGTGATTCAATACTTACGACCTATTTAATATGCAAGAAAAGTCATTTAATTTATGCATATGTTTTGAATGTGAACACCTTGCATCAGAATATGTATATATACTACGTGTTCATATTCATTAAGTAATAATCACCAGAATCTTTATACCCTTGTGATTTCTCTGTGGTTAATGAAGGCTTTACATAGAACAGTCACGCGACATCGAAAGGGTAGATGTAACGGGGCCACCCCTTTCAGCCCCGGGGCTATTCACTTTTCCTGCATACCTACGATGCATGAAGACCCATTTTATCATCATAACGGTCTGGTCAAGCACCTGCCCTTTTTGTGAAAATCTGTGCTGTAATACGCACACCATCTCATCCCCGTTGCGTGTGATGCCGTATTGCGGATGTGTCACAACGCAAGCCCTTTAATTAGGCATGACTCTTTAAAAAGCGAAGTGTCACGCAAGCAGTACATGTTCTTTGATTTTTATATTTTGAATGTATGGTGAAAGTGCGGACATCTTTCAAACTTGATGCAAATATGTTTTTATTTATTTATTATTATTATTTTTTTTTTTTTTTCGTTTTGGTGAAAATGGATAAATTTAGCATTAACACTAAGGCGAAACTCGTTGATGAGGTACGGAAAAAAAAGTACTCGAAAAAAAAAAAAAAAAAAAAAAGCATCGGAAGAAAACGCACCGAAAAAAAGCGCTGGAGAAAAGGCATAACATTAATTATTACATAAATTTAACGTCCGATTCCGTTTGGGCCGTTGAACCCGAATTTAATGTGATTAAATAATTATTCGGGATAGCCTGGTTGGTAGGGCACTGGGGGCGATGTCGAAGAGATCGTGGGTTCGATCCCCGCCGGCCGAACAGTCCCCGTGTAGTAAATGGGGACTGGTGCACGTTAAATCTGTCAGGTCACAAAGTCCTCCATGTCCCCATAACAAATCAATACCTCTGGGGGGAACTGTTCCAGGAGCTTCCTTGTCTTCTGGATTGGTATCAAAATTACAAGGATGCGGAGTTGGACATTGGTAGTAGTAAACCCAGAATTGGATCGGCTGCTCAACGACGGTTATTAAAAAAAAAAAAAAAATAATTAAATTAATAATAATTTTTTGAAGGTAACTAGATATTTTTTCAATTAATTAATTAATATACTAAGTTTATTTTGAAGTAGATTAAAATTAACTTTTGATATTTCATATGGTTTTAATGCAATTATATAATATTATATACATCAGTAAATCCCGGGTAAGATACGGATGTTCTTTCATTATCTGTCCTCACTGTGGGAGCAACGTTGGCCCACCTAATATGGTGCTCCTGAAAGTGTCCAACAAATCTGCCCTTCAGATGCTTGTATCGACTAAAAGGTCATTCTCCAGGTAGTCATTGGGAATATATATATATATATACATCAGTAATGTTATAATTAATGTATCAGTTAAAATAATCTTTTAGAAGCTTAATCCTTTGATAAGTTAAAAATATAAACAAAAATGACAAATTTAATCTAATACATTTAAAATAAAGTATTATGTGTATATATAAGTATATAATTATTCTACCACAATACAATAAGTGTAATCATTGAAATTTAGAGCAATTCTAGAATTTGTTAAGAAATTATTACAGAAGTTTAGAACAATTTCAGAATTTCTCAAGAGTCACAATCATTTTGTTAAATAATTTGAAGTAGGTAAAGTTCCTTTCCTTAAGCTCTAAATTAATCCTTATATAATTATTTTTTTAAAAAATATCCAATTTCATTTGAATAAATATCTAACTACATTAAATTGCGACCTTAATTAAATTCATGAAATTGCTAAAGAGTTGCTTCTTTCCGGATTTTGTGAACGTCCAAATTTTTCAGTGCTTAAAAATTAAATAACATAGTTAAAAATGAAAAAGTAGGTGGTGGAGGTCTACATTTTTTTTTGTGACTTTTACTTGCGCCCAGCTAATCAAAAAGTACCAAATAAATAAAATAACTGCATTTACTTGCTGTGGCGAAGTGGATAAGTTAAGAACCACATATTCTTACATCATCTCTAAATATCATCTTTTTCACATGATTAACGAAAGTTCTCGTAGACGTCATA
This sequence comes from Parasteatoda lunata, assembly GCA_949128135.1. Taxonomy (NCBI): domain Eukaryota; kingdom Metazoa; phylum Arthropoda; class Arachnida; order Araneae; family Theridiidae; genus Parasteatoda; species Parasteatoda lunata. Next base: position 71,018,585 of record OX421979.1, read on the forward strand.
AGATTTTGTGAAAAAAATAGTTTTGCATTCGTAGTTAATAAATAGTACAAATTTTGAACTGTAACAAGTCAATGTAAAAGGTTTATATCAAAATAAAAACCAACTTTAAGGGGAACACTACTAAAATGTTTAAATTTTCTTCTTCTTTTTACTTGATTCATCATGTGCAATTTTTTATTCTATATTAAAATTTCCAATTTGAAATTCATACACTCTACAAATTAGTAATTTTTTTAAAGGTCGGTATCAAAACTTAAAATACTCATAACACCGAAATAAAAATAGATGAAATGCCATACTTTTCAAACAAATAATTAATTACATCACTTTTCGCTATACATCGTCCATTCTTATTTACCTAGTCTTTAATCTACAAAATAATACCTCCAAGACGAAACTATTAATAAAATTCATTCCTCCTAAATTTCGAACTGTCAGTTTCTTATATCCCTGGTTTTAAATGATTCCTATAACATTCCTCAACCGTGGGACCTTCTCTCAAAAGAGATCCGCCATATTTTCATTTCCAAGTGATTTACTGACTTTTATGTTCTATGGGGGAATTGCAGGGGGAGATGCCGATTATCTCAGGTGGTTCCGATTAATTTTTCTTTTTTTTCTTCTCTTCAATAGGTACACATCAATCGCTTCGTTCTAATAAAGTGATTAAGGCTGTTTAGGCCTACCTGCAGCACCATTTAAAAGCGGAACTTCGACTTATCTCTCAAGGCCTTTTTATATCTATCTGGTTGGCCCATCGAAGGTGATAACAATAAAAAGAATATAAAGAAAGAAAAAAAGAAAAGTTCTTTTCCTAGATGTGAAGGTTCCGCGGTTGTTCTCTAAGTTATCATTACAGCTGTTTTTGCGCTACTAAAATAAAGAAAAACGTGGAGAGCAGGATTTTTATGTTTTAGTGCTTTTTTCTTCGTTTTCTTTCCAATAGCATGGCATCGTTTCTCGTGAGCTGCTTTAGCAATCTTATATTAAAACTGTTATAAGTGAAAGTTAAAAACTACAAGATGATTATACATTTATCGGTACTCACGGCTTGTGTTATGCCATACGATGTCAGAAAACTATTGGATCGGATGAAGAACGTTTTTTGCTTTTAAAAAAATATTATCAGAATGAACTAAGTGTTTTAATGGACGAACTAGATAATATAAAAAATACCCATAACACCTTAAAAAACTCTGACTTACTGGAACAGTTCTAAAAATATCATCTGCTTTTCTAATTTATCTCGTGGTGTTGCACTTATTTATTGCTTATGTTAGCCTTTGTTTTTGATGACCCTTATATTTTAAGACAATAATTTGAAACTTTTTTTGACTCTTTCCCGTTTTTTACTATTTTTAGAAGCTCATTTTCCCCTTTTTAAGAGCTCAAAACACATCTATGCTATAACAGATGATTTCTTAACAAGTTTTAAAAAATTAATTTAGCATAGAAACTAATTACGCAAACTCTATTAAAAATAAATTAATTATTTGAAATGAATTATTGTTATAACAGCGAAACAGCGTGTTTTTGTGTTCAAAAGGGTACCCATGTTTATTTTTTTCTTTATTAATTCCTTGATATATGCAGTAGTGCTGAAAAAAATTCAACGCAGGTAACTGCCAACGTCCACTCAATTCTTTAAGCTGTTTTTATTTCTAAAAGGATTCAAAGGGTTTATTTCTTTCTCAGTTCTAAGTACTCTAACTTATTACGTTAAGGGGCCATGTTCATATTTGGTTGATTCAATCAAACGAAAATGCTTAAATAAACATTTGCGCAAATTTTGGGTGTTCATTTGTTTAATATTTTACAGATTAAATTCGTATTCTGCATACAAAACTAATTTTTTTTAAAAAAAATAGCACAATTCAAAAATTTTTTTTTTTAATTGAAGTTAAGATTCAACTAAAATGAACAATTTTGATAATTATGGACTGTTGGAAAATAAAGCTATATCCCATACGGGGACCGAACCGCTGACTTTCGCGTTATTAGCACGACGTTCTAACCAACTGAACTAAAAGGCCGCGTTTACGACTGGTTAAAAATTAATATCTTTCAATTTCTCGAATGGATATTTGTGTAATATTCATGCAGCAATTTGTTTCCAATGTTAAAAATTAAGCCTGTATATTTCAAACAAACATTTTCTTTTCTAAAGGATTTTCAAAAAACTAAAAACACTCCACTCAAAAAATATATACATATTTAATGTATCTTTAATTAAAATAAAGATTTCATTGTATTGAATGATGGCTATTAAAAAATTTGGTGTCATTTGATAAAAATTTAAAATTTCATTCAATTCAATATAAATTTAAATCAAAATACTTCCATATAACAAAAAAATATTGTAAAAATGATCCTTGCATGTGAAACAATTCAATTACTACGCATAATACGAAATAAAAGCTATGGCCCATGGGGGGATCGAACCCACGACCTTCGCGTTATTAGCACGACGCTCTAACCAACTGAGCTAATGCGCCGTGTTTACGACTGCTCGATATAATATGTTGGAATTTCTCGAATAGATATTTGTGTAATATTCATGGAGCAATTTGTTTCTAATGTTAAATATTAAGCCTGTTTATTTCAAACAAGCATTTTCTTTTCTAATGAGAAAGGATTTTCAGAAACTAAAAACACTTCCCTCAAAAAATATATACATATTTATTTTATCTTTAATTTAAATAAAGATTTCATTGTATGAAATGATGGCTATTGAAAAATGTGGTGACATTTGATAAAAATTTAAAATTTCATTTATTTCAATATAAATTTAGATCAAAATATTTCCATATAACAAAAAAAATATTGTAAAGATGATCCTTGCAAGTTAACCATTTCAATTACTATGGATTATACAAAATAAAAGCTATGGCCCATGGGGGGATCGAACCCACGACCTTCGCGTTATTAGCACGACGCTCTAACCAACTGAGCTAATGCGCCGTGTTTACGACTGCTCGATATAATATGTTGGAATTTCTCGAATAGATATTTGTGTAATATTCATGGAGCAATTTGTTTCTAATGTTAAATATTAAGCCTGTTTATTTCAAACAAGCATTTTCTTTTCTAATGAGAAAGGATTTTCAGAAACTAAAAACACTTCCCTCAAAAAATATATACATATTTATTTTATCTTTAATTTAAATAAAGATTTCATTGTATGAAATGATGGCTATTGAAAAATGTGGTGACATTTGATAAAAATTTAAAATTTCATTTATTTCAATATAAATTTAGATCAAAATATTTCCATATAACAAAAAAAATATTGTAAAGATGATCCTTGCAAGTTAACCATTTCAATTACTATGGATTATACAAAATAAAAGCTATGGCCCATGGGGGGATCGAACCCACGACCTTCGCGTTATTAGCACGACGCTCTAACCAACTGAGCTAATGCGCCGTGTTTACGACTGCTCGATATAATATGTTGGAATTTCTCGAATAGATATTTGTGTAATATTCATGGAGCAATTTGTTTCTAATGTTAAATATTAAGCCTGTTTATTTCAAACAAGCATTTTCTTTTCTAATGAGAAAGGATTTTCAGAAACTAAAAACACTTCCCTCAAAAAATATATACATATTTATTTTATCTTTAATTTAAATAAAGATTTCATTGTATTCATTGTGGTGACATTTGATAAAAATTTAAAATTTCATTTATTTCAATATAAATTTAGATCAAAATATTTCCATATAACAAAAAAAATATTGTAAAGATGATCCTTGCAAGTTAACCATTTCAATTACTATGGATTATACAAAATAAAAGCTATGGCCCATGGGGGGATCGAACCCACGACCTTCGCGTTATTAGCACGACGCTCTAACCAACTGAGCTAATGCGCCGTGTTTACGACTGCTCGATATAATATGTTGGAATTTCTCGAATAGATATTTGTGTAATATTCATGGAGCAATTTGTTTCTAATGTTAAATATTAAGCCTGTTTATTTCAAACAAGCATTTTCTTTTCTAATGAGAAAGGATTTTCAGAAACTAAAAACACTTCCCTCAAAAAATATATACATATTTATTTTATCTTTAATTTAAATAAAGATTTCATTGTATTCATTGTGGTGACATTTGATAAAAATTTAAAATTTCATTTATTTCAATATAAATTTAGATCAAAATATTTCCATATAACAAAAAAAATATTGTAAAGATGATCCTTGCAAGTTAACCATTTCAATTACTATGGATTATACAAAATAAAAGCTATGGCCCATGGGGGGATCGAACCCACGACCTTCGCGTTATTAGCACGACGCTCTAACCAACTGAGCTAATGCGCCGTGTTTACGACTGCTCGATATAATATGTTGGAATTTCTCGAATAGATATTTGTGTAATATTCATGGAGCAATTTGTTTCTAATGTTAAATATTAAGCCTGTTTATTTCAAACAAGCATTTTCTTTTCTAATGAGAAAGGATTTTCAGAAACTAAAAACACTTCCCTCAAAAAATATATACATATTTATTTTATCTTTAATTTAAATAAAGATTTCATTGTATTCATTGTGGTGACATTTGATAAAAATTTAAAATTTCATTTATTTCAATATAAATTTAGATCAAAATATTTCCATATAACAAAAAAAATATTGTAAAGATGATCCTTGCAAGTTAACCATTTCAATTACTATGGATTATACAAAATAAAAGCTATGGCCCATGGGGGGATCGAACCCACGACCTTCGCGTTATTAGCACGACGCTCTAACCAACTGAGCTAATGCGCCGTGTTTACGACTGCTCGATATAATATGTTGGAATTTCTCGAATAGATATTTGTGTAATATTCATGGAGCAATTTGTTTCTAATGTTAAATATTAAGCCTGTTTATTTCAAACAAGCATTTTCTTTTCTAATGAGAAAGGATTTTCAGAAACTAAAAACACTTCCCTCAAAAAATATATACATATTTATTTTATCTTTAATTTAAATAAAGATTTCATTGTATTCATTGTGGTGACATTTGATAAAAATTTAAAATTTCATTTATTTCAATATAAATTTAGATCAAAATATTTCCATATAACAAAAAAAATATTGTAAAGATGATCCTTGCAAGTTAACCATTTCAATTACTATGGATTATACAAAATAAAAGCTATGGCCCATGGGGGGATCGAACCCACGACCTTCGCGTTATTAGCACGACGCTCTAACCAACTGAGCTAATGCGCCGTGTTTACGACTGCTCGATATAATATGTTGGAATTTCTCGAATAGATATTTGTGTAATATTCATGGAGCAATTTGTTTCTAATGTTAAATATTAAGCCTGTTTATTTCAAACAAGCATTTTCTTTTCTAATGAGAAAGGATTTTCAGAAACTAAAAACACTTCCCTCAAAAAATATATACATATTTATTTTATCTTTAATTTAAATAAAGATTTCATTGTATTCATTGTGGTGACATTTGATAAAAATTTAAAATTTCATTTATTTCAATATAAATTTAGATCAAAATATTTCCATATAACAAAAAAAATATTGTAAAGATGATCCTTGCAAGTTAACCATTTCAATTACTATGGATTATACAAAATAAAAGCTATGGCCCATGGGGGGATCGAACCCACGACCTTCGCGTTATTAGCACGACGCTCTAACCAACTGAGCTAATGCGCCGTGTTTACGACTGCTCGATATAATATGTTGGAATTTCTCGAATAGATATTTGTGTAATATTCATGGAGCAATTTGTTTCTAATGTTAAATATTAAGCCTGTTTATTTCAAACAAGCATTTTCTTTTCTAATGAGAAAGGATTTTCAGAAACTAAAAACACTTCCCTCAAAAAATATATACATATTTATTTTATCTTTAATTTAAATAAAGATTTCATTGTATTCATTGTGGTGACATTTGATAAAAATTTAAAATTTCATTTATTTCAATATAAATTTAGATCAAAATATTTCCATATAACAAAAAAAATATTGTAAAGATGATCCTTGCAAGTTAACCATTTCAATTACTATGGATTATACAAAATAAAAGCTATGGCCCATGGGGGGATCGAACCCACGACCTTCGCGTTATTAGCACGACGCTCTAACCAACTGAGCTAATGCGCCGTGTTTACGACTGCTCGATATAATATGTTGGAATTTCTCGAATAGATATTTGTGTAATATTCATGGAGCAATTTGTTTCTAATGTTAAATATTAAGCCTGTTTATTTCAAACAAGCATTTTCTTTTCTAATGAGAAAGGATTTTCAGAAACTAAAAACACTTCCCTCAAAAAATATATACATATTTATTTTATCTTTAATTTAAATAAAGATTTCATTGTATTCATTGTGGTGACATTTGATAAAAATTTAAAATTTCATTTATTTCAATATAAATTTAGATCAAAATATTTCCATATAACAAAAAAAATATTGTAAAGATGATCCTTGCAAGTTAACCATTTCAATTACTATGGATTATACAAAATAAAAGCTATGGCCCATGGGGGGATCGAACCCACGACCTTCACGTTATTAGCACGACGCTCTAACCAACTGAGCTAATGCGCCGTGTTTACGACTGCTCGATATAATATGTTGGAATTTCTCGAATAGATATTTGTGTAATATTCATGGAGCAATTTGTTTCTAATGTTAAATATTAAGCCTGTTTATTTCAAACAAGCATTTTCTTTTCTAATGAGAAAGGATTTTCAGAAACTAAAAACACTTCCCTCAAAAAATATATACATATTTATTTTATCTTTAATTTAAATAAAGATTTCATTGTATTCATTGTGGTGACATTTGATAAAAATTTAAAATTTCATTTATTTCAATATAAATTTAGATCAAAATATTTCCATATAACAAAAAAAAATATTGTAAAGATGATCCTTGCAAGTTAACCATTTCAATTACTATGGATTATACAAAATAAAAGCTATGGCCCATGGGGGGATCGAACCCACGACCTTCGCGTTATTAGCACGACGCTCTAACCAACTGAGCTAATGCGCCGTGTTTACGACTGCTCGATATAATATGTTGGAATTTCTCGAATAGATATTTGTGTAATATTCATGGAGCAATTTGTTTCTAATGTTAAATATTAAGCCTGTTTATTTCAAACAAGCATTTTCTTTTCTAATGAGAAAGGATTTTCAGAAACTAAAAACACTTCCCTCAAAAAATATATACATATTTATTTTATCTTTAATTTAAATAAAGATTTCATTGTATTCATTGTGGTGACATTTGATAAAAATTTAAAATTTCATTTATTTCAATATAAATTTAGATCAAAATATTTCCATATAACAAAAAAAATATTGTAAAGATGATCCTTGCAAGTTAACCATTTCAATTACTATGGATTATACAAAATAAAAGCTATGGCCCATGGGGGGATCGAACCCACGACCTTCGCGTTATTAGCACGACGCTCTAACCAACTGAGCTAATGCGCCGTGTTTACGACTGCTCGATATAATATGTTGGAATTTCTCGAATAGATATTTGTGTAATATTCATGGAGCAATTTGTTTCTAATGTTAAATATTAAGCCTGTTTATTTCAAACAAGCATTTTCTTTTCTAATGAGAAAGGATTTTCAGAAACTAAAAACACTTCCCTCAAAAAATATATACATATTTATTTTATCTTTAATTTAAATAAAGATTTCATTGTATTCATTGTGGTGACATTTGATAAAAATTTAAAATTTCATTTATTTCAATATAAATTTAGATCAAAATATTTCCATATAACAAAAAAAATATTGTAAAGATGATCCTTGCAAGTTAACCATTTCAATTACTATGGATTATACAAAATAAAAGCTATGGCCCATGGGGGGATCGAACCCACGACCTTCGCGTTATTAGCACGACGCTCTAACCAACTGAGCTAATGCGCCGTGTTTACGACTGCTCGATATAATATGTTGGAATTTCTCGAATAGATATTTGTGTAATATTCATGGAGCAATTTGTTTCTAATGTTAAATATTAAGCCTGTTTATTTCAAACAAGCATTTTCTTTTCTAATGAGAAAGGATTTTCAGAAACTAAAAACACTTCCCTCAAAAAATATATACATATTTATTTTATCTTTAATTTAAATAAAGATTTCATTGTATTCATTGTGGTGACATTTGATAAAAATTTAAAATTTCATTTATTTCAATATAAATTTAGATCAAAATATTTCCATATAACAAAAAAAATATTGTAAAGATGATCCTTGCAAGTTAACCATTTCAATTACTATGGATTATACAAAATAAAAGCTATGGCCCATGGGGGGATCGAACCCACGACCTTCGCGTTATTAGCACGACGCTCTAACCAACTGAGCTAATGCGCCGTGTTTACGACTGCTCGATATAATATGTTGGAATTTCTCGAATAGATATTTGTGTAATATTCATGGAGCAATTTGTTTCTAATGTTAAATATTAAGCCTGTTTATTTCAAACAAGCATTTTCTTTTCTAATGAGAAAGGATTTTCAGAAACTAAAAACACTTCCCTCAAAAAATATATACATATTTATTTTATCTTTAATTTAAATAAAGATTTCATTGTATTCATTGTGGTGACATTTGATAAAAATTTAAAATTTCATTTATTTCAATATAAATTTAGATCAAAATATTTCCATATAACAAAAAAAATATTGTAAAGATGATCCTTGCAAGTTAACCATTTCAATTACTATGGATTATACAAAATAAAAGCTATGGCCCATGGGGGGATCGAACCCACGACCTTCGCGTTATTAGCACGACGCTCTAACCAACTGAGCTAATGCGCCGTGTTTACGACTGCTCGATATAATATGTTGGAATTTCTCGAATAGATATTTGTGTAATATTCATGGAGCAATTTGTTTCTAATGTTAAATATTAAGCCTGTTTATTTCAAACAAGCATTTTCTTTTCTAATGAGAAAGGATTTTCAGAAACTAAAAACACTTCCCTCAAAAAATATATACATATTTATTTTATCTTTAATTTAAATAAAGATTTCATTGTATTCATTGTGGTGACATTTGATAAAAATTTAAAATTTCATTTATTTCAATATAAATTTAGATCAAAATATTTCCATATAACAAAAAAAATATTGTAAAGATGATCCTTGCAAGTTAACCATTTCAATTACTATGGATTATACAAAATAAAAGCTATGGCCCATGGGGGGATCGAACCCACGACCTTCGCGTTATTAGCACGACGCTCTAACCAACTGAGCTAATGCGCCGTGTTTACGACTGCTCGATATAATATGTTGGAATTTCTCGAATAGATATTTGTGTAATATTCATGGAGCAATTTGTTTCTAATGTTAAATATTAAGCCTGTTTATTTCAAACAAGCATTTTCTTTTCTAATGAGAAAGGATTTTCAGAAACTAAAAACACTTCCCTCAAAAAATATATACATATTTATTTTATCTTTAATTTAAATAAAGATTTCATTGTATTCATTGTGGTGACATTTGATAAAAATTTAAAATTTCATTTATTTCAATATAAATTTAGATCAAAATATTTCCATATAACAAAAAAAATATTGTAAAGATGATCCTTGCAAGTTAACCATTTCAATTACTATGGATTATACAAAATAAAAGCTATGGCCCATGGGGGGATCGAACCCACGACCTTCGCGTTATTAGCACGACGCTCTAACCAACTGAGCTAATGCGCCGTGTTTACGACTGCTCGATATAATATGTTGGAATTTCTCGAATAGATATTTGTGTAATATTCATGGAGCAATTTGTTTCTAATGTTAAATATTAAGCCTGTTTATTTCAAACAAGCATTTTCTTTTCTAATGAGAAAGGATTTTCAGAAACTAAAAACACTTCCCTCAAAAAATATATACATATTTATTTTATCTTTAATTTAAATAAAGATTTCATTGTATTCATTGTGGTGACATTTGATAAAAATTTAAAATTTCATTTATTTCAATATAAATTTAGATCAAAATATTTCCATATAACAAAAAAAATATTGTAAAGATGATCCTTGCAAGTTAACCATTTCAATTACTATGGATTATACAAAATAAAAGCTATGGCCCATGGGGGGATCGAACCCACGACCTTCGCGTTATTAGCACGACGCTCTAACCAACTGAGCTAATGCGCCGTGTTTACGACTGCTCGATATAATATGTTGGAATTTCTCGAATAGATATTTGTGTAATATTCATGGAGCAATTTGTTTCTAATGTTAAATATTAAGCCTGTTTATTTCAAACAAGCATTTTCTTTTCTAATGAGAAAGGATTTTCAGAAACTAAAAACACTTCCCTCAAAAAATATATACATATTTATTTTATCTTTAATTTAAATAAAGATTTCATTGTATTCATTGTGGTGACATTTGATAAAAATTTAAAATTTCATTTATTTCAATATAAATTTAGATCAAAATATTTCCATATAACAAAAAAAATATTGTAAAGATGATCCTTGCAAGTTAACCATTTCAATTACTATGGATTATACAAAATAAAAGCTATGGCCCATGGGGGGATCGAACCCACGACCTTCGCGTTATTAGCACGACGCTCTAACCAACTGAGCTAATGCGCCGTGTTTACGACTGCTCGATATAATATGTTGGAATTTCTCGAATAGATATTTGTGTAATATTCATGGAGCAATTTGTTTCTAATGTTAAATATTAAGCCTGTTTATTTCAAACAAGCATTTTCTTTTCTAATGAGAAAGGATTTTCAGAAACTAAAAACACTTCCCTCAAAAAATATATACATATTTATTTTATCTTTAATTTAAATAAAGATTTCATTGTATTCATTGTGGTGACATTTGATAAAAATTTAAAATTTCATTTATTTCAATATAAATTTAGATCAAAATATTTCCATATAACAAAAAAAATATTGTAAAGATGATCCTTGCAAGTTAACCATTTCAATTACTATGGATTATACAAAATAAAAGCTATGGCCCATGGGGGGATCGAACCCACGACCTTCGCGTTATTAGCACGACGCTCTAACCAACTGAGCTAATGCGCCGTGTTTACGACTGCTCGATATAATATGTTGGAATTTCTCGAATAGATATTTGTGTAATATTCATGGAGCAATTTGTTTCTAATGTTAAATATTAAGCCTGTTTATTTCAAACAAGCATTTTCTTTTCTAATGAGAAAGGATTTTCAGAAACTAAAAACACTTCCCTCAAAAAATATATACATATTTATTTTATCTTTAATTTAAATAAAGATTTCATTGTATGAAATGATGGCTATTGAAAATGTGGTGACATTTGATAAAAATTTAAAATTTCATTTATTTCAATATAAATTTAGATCAAAATATTTCCATATAACAAAAAAAATATTGTAAAGATGATCCTTGCAAGTTAACCATTTCAATTACTATGGATTATACAAAATAAAAGCTATGGCCCATGGGGGGATCGAACCCACGACCTTCGCGTTATTAGCACGACGCTCTAACCAACTGAGCTAATGCGCCGTGTTTACGACTGCTCGATATAATATGTTGGAATTTCTCGAATAGATATTTGTGTAATATTCATGGAGCAATTTGTTTCTAATGTTAAATATTAAGCCTGTTTATTTCAAACAAGCATTTTCTTTTCTAATGAGAAAGGATTTTCAGAAACTAAAAACACTTCCCTCAAAAAATATATACATATTTATTTTATCTTTAATTTAAATAAAGATTTCATTGTATTCATTGTGGTGACATTTGATAAAAATTTAAAATTTCATTTATTTCAATATAAATTTAGATCAAAATATTTCCATATAACAAAAAAAATATTGTAAAGATGATCCTTGCAAGTTAACCATTTCAATTACTATGGATTATACAAAATAAAAGCTATGGCCCATGGGGGGATCGAACCCACGACCTTCGCGTTATTAGCACGACGCTCTAACCAACTGAGCTAATGCGCCGTGTTTACGACTGCTCGATATAATATGTTGGAATTTCTCGAATAGATATTTGTGTAATATTCATGGAGCAATTTGTTTCTAATGTTAAATATTAAGCCTGTTTATTTCAAACAAGCATTTTCTTTTCTAATGAGAAAGGATTTTCAGAAACTAAAAACACTTCCCTCAAAAAATATATACATATTTATTTTATCTTTAATTTAAATAAAGATTTCATTGTATTCATTGTGGTGACATTTGATAAAAATTTAAAATTTCATTTATTTCAATATAAATTTAGATCAAAATATTTCCATATAACAAAAAAAATATTGTAAAGATGATCCTTGCAAGTTAACCATTTCAATTACTATGGATTATACAAAATAAAAGCTATGGCCCATGGGGGGATCGAACCCACGACCTTCGCGTTATTAGCACGACGCTCTAACCAACTGAGCTAATGCGCCGTGTTTACGACTGCTCGATATAATATGTTGGAATTTCTCGAATAGATATTTGTGTAATATTCATGGAGCAATTTGTTTCTAATGTTAAATATTAAGCCTGTTTATTTCAAACAAGCATTTTCTTTTCTAATGAGAAAGGATTTTCAGAAACTAAAAACACTTCCCTCAAAAAATATATACATATTTATTTTATCTTTAATTTAAATAAAGATTTCATTGTATTCATTGTGGTGACATTTGATAAAAATTTAAAATTTCATTTATTTCAATATAAATTTAGATCAAAATATTTCCATATAACAAAAAAAATATTGTAAAGATGATCCTTGCAAGTTAACCATTTCAATTACTATGGATTATACAAAATAAAAGCTATGGCCCATGGGGGGATCGAACCCACGACCTTCGCGTTATTAGCACGACGCTCTAACCAACTGAGCTAATGCGCCGTGTTTACGACTGCTCGATATAATATGTTGGAATTTCTCGAATAGATATTTGTGTAATATTCATGGAGCAATTTGTTTCTAATGTTAAATATTAAGCCTGTTTATTTCAAACAAGCATTTTCTTTTCTAATGAGAAAGGATTTTCAGAAACTAAAAACACTTCCCTCAAAAAATATATACATATTTATTTTATCTTTAATTTAAATAAAGATTTCATTGTATTCATTGTGGTGACATTTGATAAAAATTTAAAATTTCATTTATTTCAATATAAATTTAGATCAAAATATTTCCATATAACAAAAAAAATATTGTAAAGATGATCCTTGCAAGTTAACCATTTCAATTACTATGGATTATACAAAATAAAAGCTATGGCCCATGGGGGGATCGAACCCACGACCTTCGCGTTATTAGCACGACGCTCTAACCAACTGAGCTAATGCGCCGTGTTTACGACTGCTCGATATAATATGTTGGAATTTCTCGAATAGATATTTGTGTAATATTCATGGAGCAATTTGTTTCTAATGTTAAATATTAAGCCTGTTTATTTCAAACAAGCATTTTCTTTTCTAATGAGAAAGGATTTTCAGAAACTAAAAACACTTCCCTCAAAAAATATATACATATTTATTTTATCTTTAATTTAAATAAAGATTTCATTGTATTCATTGTGGTGACATTTGATAAAAATTTAAAATTTCATTTATTTCAATATAAATTTAGATCAAAATATTTCCATATAACAAAAAAAATATTGTAAAGATGATCCTTGCAAGTTAACCATTTCAATTACTATGGATTATACAAAATAAAAGCTATGGCCCATGGGGGGATCGAACCCACGACCTTCGCGTTATTAGCACGACGCTCTAACCAACTGAGCTAATGCGCCGTGTTTACGACTGCTCGATATAATATGTTGGAATTTCTCGAATAGATATTTGTGTAATATTCATGGAGCAATTTGTTTCTAATGTTAAATATTAAGCCTGTTTATTTCAAACAAGCATTTTCTTTTCTAATGAGAAAGGATTTTCAGAAACTAAAAACACTTCCCTCAAAAAATATATACATATTTATTTTATCTTTAATTTAAATAAAGATTTCATTGTATTCATTGTGGTGACATTTGATAAAAATTTAAAATTTCATTTATTTCAATATAAATTTAGATCAAAATATTTCCATATAACAAAAAAAATATTGTAAAGATGATCCTTGCAAGTTAACCATTTCAATTACTATGGATTATACAAAATAAAAGCTATGGCCCATGGGGGGATCGAACCCACGACCTTCGCGTTATTAGCACGACGCTCTAACCAACTGAGCTAATGCGCCGTGTTTACGACTGCTCGATATAATATGTTGGAATTTCTCGAATAGATATTTGTGTAATATTCATGGAGCAATTTGTTTCTAATGTTAAATATTAAGCCTGTTTATTTCAAACAAGCATTTTCTTTTCTAATGAGAAAGGATTTTCAGAAACTAAAAACACTTCCCTCAAAAAATATATACATATTTATTTTATCTTTAATTTAAATAAAGATTTCATTGTATTCATTGTGGTGACATTTGATAAAAATTTAAAATTTCATTTATTTCAATATAAATTTAGATCAAAATATTTCCATATAACAAAAAAAATATTGTAAAGATGATCCTTGCAAGTTAACCATTTCAATTACTATGGATTATACAAAATAAAAGCTATGGCCCATGGGGGGATCGAACCCACGACCTTCACGTTATTAGCACGACGCTCTAACCAACTGAGCTAATGCGCCGTGTTTACGACTGCTCGATATAATATGTTGGAATTTCTCGAATAGATATTTGTGTAATATTCATGGAGCAATTTGTTTCTAATGTTAAATATTAAGCCTGTTTATTTCAAACAAGCATTTTCTTTTCTAATGAGAAAGGATTTTCAGAAACTAAAAACACTTCCCTCAAAAAATATATACATATTTATTTTATCTTTAATTTAAATAAAGATTTCATTGTATTCATTGTGGTGACATTTGATAAAAATTTAAAATTTCATTTATTTCAATATAAATTTAGATCAAAATATTTCCATATAACAAAAAAAAATATTGTAAAGATGATCCTTGCAAGTTAACCATTTCAATTACTATGGATTATACAAAATAAAAGCTATGGCCCATGGGGGGATCGAACCCACGACCTTCGCGTTATTAGCACGACGCTCTAACCAACTGAGCTAATGCGCCGTGTTTACGACTGCTCGATATAATATGTTGGAATTTCTCGAATAGATATTTGTGTAATATTCATGGAGCAATTTGTTTCTAATGTTAAATATTAAGCCTGTTTATTTCAAACAAGCATTTTCTTTTCTAATGAGAAAGGATTTTCAGAAACTAAAAACACTTCCCTCAAAAAATATATACATATTTATTTTATCTTTAATTTAAATAAAGATTTCATTGTATTCATTGTGGTGACATTTGATAAAAATTTAAAATTTCATTTATTTCAATATAAATTTAGATCAAAATATTTCCATATAACAAAAAAAATATTGTAAAGATGATCCTTGCAAGTTAACCATTTCAATTACTATGGATTATACAAAATAAAAGCTATGGCCCATGGGGGGATCGAACCCACGACCTTCGCGTTATTAGCACGACGCTCTAACCAACTGAGCTAATGCGCCGTGTTTACGACTGCTCGATATAATATGTTGGAATTTCTCGAATAGATATTTGTGTAATATTCATGGAGCAATTTGTTTCTAATGTTAAATATTAAGCCTGTTTATTTCAAACAAGCATTTTCTTTTCTAATGAGAAAGGATTTTCAGAAACTAAAAACACTTCCCTCAAAAAATATATACATATTTATTTTATCTTTAATTTAAATAAAGATTTCATTGTATTCATTGTGGTGACATTTGATAAAAATTTAAAATTTCATTTATTTCAATATAAATTTAGATCAAAATATTTCCATATAACAAAAAAAATATTGTAAAGATGATCCTTGCAAGTTAACCATTTCAATTACTATGGATTATACAAAATAAAAGCTATGGCCCATGGGGGGATCGAACCCACGACCTTCGCGTTATTAGCACGACGCTCTAACCAACTGAGCTAATGCGCCGTGTTTACGACTGCTCGATATAATATGTTGGAATTTCTCGAATAGATATTTGTGTAATATTCATGGAGCAATTTGTTTCTAATGTTAAATATTAAGCCTGTTTATTTCAAACAAGCATTTTCTTTTCTAATGAGAAAGGATTTTCAGAAACTAAAAACACTTCCCTCAAAAAATATATACATATTTATTTTATCTTTAATTTAAATAAAGATTTCATTGTATTCATTGTGGTGACATTTGATAAAAATTTAAAATTTCATTTATTTCAATATAAATTTAGATCAAAATATTTCCATATAACAAAAAAAATATTGTAAAGATGATCCTTGCAAGTTAACCATTTCAATTACTATGGATTATACAAAATAAAAGCTATGGCCCATGGGGGGATCGAACCCACGACCTTCGCGTTATTAGCACGACGCTCTAACCAACTGAGCTAATGCGCCGTGTTTACGACTGCTCGATATAATATGTTGGAATTTCTCGAATAGATATTTGTGTAATATTCATGGAGCAATTTGTTTCTAATGTTAAATATTAAGCCTGTTTATTTCAAACAAGCATTTTCTTTTCTAATGAGAAAGGATTTTCAGAAACTAAAAACACTTCCCTCAAAAAATATATACATATTTATTTTATCTTTAATTTAAATAAAGATTTCATTGTATTCATTGTGGTGACATTTGATAAAAATTTAAAATTTCATTTATTTCAATATAAATTTAGATCAAAATATTTCCATATAACAAAAAAAATATTGTAAAGATGATCCTTGCAAGTTAACCATTTCAATTACTATGGATTATACAAAATAAAAGCTATGGCCCATGGGGGGATCGAACCCACGACCTTCGCGTTATTAGCACGACGCTCTAACCAACTGAGCTAATGCGCCGTGTTTACGACTGCTCGATATAATATGTTGGAATTTCTCGAATAGATATTTGTGTAATATTCATGGAGCAATTTGTTTCTAATGTTAAATATTAAGCCTGTTTATTTCAAACAAGCATTTTCTTTTCTAATGAGAAAGGATTTTCAGAAACTAAAAACACTTCCCTCAAAAAATATATACATATTTATTTTATCTTTAATTTAAATAAAGATTTCATTGTATTCATTGTGGTGACATTTGATAAAAATTTAAAATTTCATTTATTTCAATATAAATTTAGATCAAAATATTTCCATATAACAAAAAAAATATTGTAAAGATGATCCTTGCAAGTTAACCATTTCAATTACTATGGATTATACAAAATAAAAGCTATGGCCCATGGGGGGATCGAACCCACGACCTTCGCGTTATTAGCACGACGCTCTAACCAACTGAGCTAATGCGCCGTGTTTACGACTGCTCGATATAATATGTTGGAATTTCTCGAATAGATATTTGTGTAATATTCATGGAGCAATTTGTTTCTAATGTTAAATATTAAGCCTGTTTATTTCAAACAAGCATTTTCTTTTCTAATGAGAAAGGATTTTCAGAAACTAAAAACACTTCCCTCAAAAAATATATACATATTTATTTTATCTTTAATTTAAATAAAGATTTCATTGTATTCATTGTGGTGACATTTGATAAAAATTTAAAATTTCATTTATTTCAATATAAATTTAGATCAAAATATTTCCATATAACAAAAAAAATATTGTAAAGATGATCCTTGCAAGTTAACCATTTCAATTACTATGGATTATACAAAATAAAAGCTATGGCCCATGGGGGGATCGAACCCACGACCTTCGCGTTATTAGCACGACGCTCTAACAACCTGAGCTAATGGGCCGTGTTTACGACTGTTCGATAAAATTAAAAATTAATATCTTCCAATTTCTCGAATAGATATTTGTGTAATATTCATGCAGCAATTTGTTTCCAATGTTAAAGATTTGTGAATATTCCCAATATTTGTAAGATTTGTTATATAAGATATAAAGATTTGTTAATATTTCCAATGTAATTTGTTAAGATTCCCAATTCCAATTTGTTTGCAATGATTTGAAATGATGATAAATCTTTCCAATTTGTTTCCAATGTTTAAGCCTGTAAATTTCAAACAAAAATTTTCTTTTCTAATGCGAAAGGATTTTCGAAACCTAAAAACACTCCACTCAAAAAAAAATATAATACATATTTATTGTATCTTTAATTAAAATAAAGATTTCATTGCATTGAATGATGGCTATTCAAAAATGTGATGATATTTGTTAAAAATTTAAAATTTCATTCCATTATTAAAGATATTGATATAAATACGTCTAAAACACGAGAAAAATATTGCATAGTCGATCCGCGATAGTGAACAATTTAAAAAAAATATGGACAATTGGAAGATATTGCTAAGGCCCATGGTTGATCGAAACTACGATCTTTGCGTTATTAGCACAACGCTCTAAACAACTGAGTTATCGGGCCGAGCTTGCAGCCGGTTGATATAACTAATAATTACTATCTTCCAATGACTCAAATAGATATTGGGGTAACATTCATGTAGGAATTTCTTTGCAATGTTAAAGATTAAACCTTTATTTTCCATACCAACATTTTATTTTTTCTATTGTGAAAGAATTATCAAAAACTAATGAGAACACAGCTGAAAAAAATATTGCATCTTTCATTAAAATAAAGATTTCATTGTTTTGAATGACGGCTATCAATAAACGTGGTAATATTTGTAAAAGAATTGAAATTTCATTCAATTTATTATAAGTTTTGATATAAATACTTTCACACCACCAGAAAAATATTGTATAAAGGAACTACGACAGCGAACAATTTCAATAAATATAGTGTATTGAAATGTAATGCTCATGGGGTAGGGATCAAACCCAAGACTTTTGCGTTATCTGCACGAACTGAGCTAATGGGCCACGTTTACGACGGGTTGATATGATTAAAAATTACTACTTTCCAATGGACCCAAATCCATATTTTCTAGATACTAAAGCAAGATTTTGTGGGCAATTTTTAAGATTAAACTTGTATTACAAACATGATATTTCTTTTTGTGAAAGAAATTTCAAAGCCTAAGAAGGAACTTTTCAAAAATAAGAAATAAAAAAATTTAAATTTAATTAAAATAAAGATGTTTTTTGTATTGAATGATGGCTACCTAAAAATTTGGTAATATTTGTTTAACACTTAAAATTTCATTCAATTTATTATAAATATCGATGCTATTATTAGCTGATTAATCATTAATAATTATAATTATTATTTGTTATTGATAAGTAATGTTTTGTTTAATTTCTATAATGTTTTATTTATAAAGCAGTGGCCCCTTACGTGTTCTTAATATAAAAATTCTCCTCATAATTAGTTTATCAAGATAATAATTATATTAATAGTCTTATGAATAATAACAAAATATGTTTTTGTTAACCTTTTTTTAATAAATGTATTTTACTTATTTTATTTCATAATATAGAGTATATGAAATGTACTCAGTTATTTATAAAATACTGGTCTTCTTCTACTAGAAATTAGGTAGGTTCAACAAGTAATTGGATAACACTCTTTGAGGACTAAAGAGGAGAAGAATTGCATGTCTGTGAAAAAATGTTCCACTTCTCAAATTCGTAGTTCTGAAATTATTATGTGTCACTTGTGTTCAATTCATCTTGTAATAATAAATTTGAACTCCAGTGTGCAGAACCTTCTTAATCTAGTTATCTTTCATAGATTTCTTCTGCGCACTATCGAGGACATATTGGGGGTCTCAAAACTGCTAATTAATTAGAATAAAAAAAAAACTGTAATTAGAATAATTTTGGGGGAGAAAACGGCTTCGAAAAGTTCTCCCCTTCGGGGAATGAAATCCTATCTCTCGTTCCTCGAAACAGGTGGAGACACTGACTACTATAATAGTGAGGACTCAATGTTGTAGTTATTATCGAATTTTTTTCTTTACATACATTTAAAAAATTTGGAAGCACGATATTTCTGCAGATTCAGTTCTCATCAAACATAATAAAGATGTAAATAAAATGGTGTAAGAAAATTATTATTTAAATAATTAATATCATTTTTAAATAAAAGTTGAAGTAATTTCAAAACTAAAGCAAAAAAAGAAGAAGAAAAAAAAAATAATTTGATTCAAATATTTTAATTAAACTTTTTATAAAAGAAATTTAAATAACAAAAATCATATTCCAGCATTATAGAACTAGGTAGAAAAATGCAAAAATGTAGATCGCAAAAAAGTATTATTGTGTAGACTTTCAAATTTATAGCTGCTTTTCACACATATTTACTTAATTTTATGTATTTTTTATATTTTTTATGTAAGAGTTTAACCGCAAGTTATATGACATCTTAAAAAATGTTTTTAATACTTTTTCCGCATACTTTGTAGACACAATACTTCAGGAATTATTTATTTTTGTAGCCCATCTCATTCTCTACTAATACGAGTATCCTGTATTAAACAATCTACATGAAATGTTTCCTAATAAAACTTATCTGAGAATTTCTTCCTTGTAGTAGATGACAGTAGCGTTCAAAATATAAATTATTGAGAAATCGACATTTTTGTGGTAAATTTTGCTATGGTTGTTTAAATTTGCATTTCTGTGTGCTAAAAAAGAAAAAGACGTACGAAAAAGAAAGAAATCAGAGAAAAAAGAAAACTAAAAACTTCGGAATTTTCGTATATATATGGAATCGTATATATATCGTATGTTTATGGATTTGATTCAAATTATTAAACTTCGTCTGTTCCACTTTCTTTTTCCTTAAATAAATAAATAAAAAATCACACCGTGATATCATGTAAAATGTTTTCAAACATTCGAATGCGACTCCCGTTTTACCCATGTCATCTGCCGTTTCGGCGAACGTTTATCCCTTTTTACACATAATACAATATAATATAATATAATATAATATAATATAATATAATATAATATAATATAATATAATATAATATAATATAATATAATATAATATAATATAATATAATATAATATAATATAATATAATATAATATAATATAATATAATATAATATAATATAATATAATATAATATAATATAATATAATATAATATAATATAATATAATATAATATAATATAATATAATATAATATAATGTAACAGTCGTAATCTTCTTTATTTAGAACCAATTTATCCAAAATAATAAACATATATCGACACCCTCTTAGCTTTTATGGTAACAAATTTTTTTAATTCGAGTCTTTGGGAAAAGAAAAGGAAGAGGGTTAGTAACTAAAATACATAGACATTATTTGAAAATGTAAAAAAAAAAAATTTAAAAAATAATAATATAAATCGACTTTAATGATTTGATCAATTTTATAAGTGAAATCCATCCTTCCCAAAATTTCTACCTTATTACATTGGTCCACGCTTAAAAGTTTTTGAGCTCTCTAGCACCTTAGAAGAAATTTAAGAGTTGAGATAATTTTTTCAACTCATTCAAATCAAAGCCACATCCATAAAATTGTCGAAAAGTGATAAACAGATAATATGGGGGTGGGGAAGCTGCTTGCCAGAAAACTGAGGGTGATGGGGAGTGAAACAGGGGGATATTCGAACTTCAAAGTCCGCAAGAATGGTCTGGGGGCTTTCATGCATAGAACACTGTTAACAAATACTTCAAATGAAACTAAAGATTCGAATGAATAAAGAACTGAATCGTAGTATTAAATATTTAGTAAAATAGTGAGATACATTTCGTTTCGTTTGAAAGAATAGCCTTCTATATATGTAACAAAACTATTGCAACAGTGTGAAACATTACAGTTTTTTATCGATACAAATTAAGTTAATAAATTGTAACAATGAAATGCATCAAAGAAACGCAAATTGAATCTACTGATAAAACGTTAAACCATTATCATCCGTTATTCAGTCATCAATGACTACCTTTTCAAGGAAATCTGACCACAGGCGTTCGTTTATTGCGGCCATGATCGCTGGAATAATTCCATTCTTCAATCATCCGGAGCACATGAGATAGCTGTTGCTTACACCGTTATCAAACCCCCCTGCCAGGGTACCTGACACTCCACTAAATATGGGTACCCTGCGGTTCATTGCCAATAGAAGGCGGAATGATCACAAGTAAGCATTGGGAATAGCACAGTAGGGGAAATCCCCAGTCCCATTCTGGAGATATTACAAAAAAAAGTACCTTTTATTTATTGCCTTTACATGTGGCTTAAACTTAGGCTCGCCGTTGGCGACGGACTGTCTCCTTTTATATTTTGGATGGCGATTCCAGGAAAAAGTTGGGTTTGGAGATGGAATGTTTCCTTGCCTCTAGAAGGAGGGGTATTCGATTGGATTTACATTATTCAAACTTGGCCCCCACAAAGAATATATTTAGGTGGGGATAGTTCTAGTTTAGAAACGAAGTTGGATTGATGGTTCTTTTTGATGCGAAATTCTTGGTCAAGGGTCAGTTCCGAAGATTAGTTGCCAAAGTGACCTTTAAAATTTGGACTGATTTTGGTTTTGTTACTAAGCATCATATCAACTAAAAAAGAAGTTTTGTTTACTAAGCAGCATATCAACTGAAGAAGAAGTTTTGTTTACTAAGCATCATATCAACTAAAAAAGAAGTTTTGTTTACTAAGCAGCATATCAACTGACGAAGAAGTTTTGTTTACTAAGCATCATATCAACTAAAAAAGAAGTTTTGTTTACTAAGCAGCATATCAACTGAAGAAGAAGTTTTGTTTACTAAGCAGCATATCAACTGAAGAAGTTATAATTATTTAAATGTTTCTAAAGTTGCTAAAGAATCGAGGTCTATAGTTTTAAATCTATTTTAAAATTTGCACATGCCTGCAGTGTAGTGTGCACGCAAATTTCGTTCACAATCTGTAACAAGTCACTGTAACATATAACACGTTTTTTCTTCTTCAGAGCAATAAAAACGCGAAACGGATTTTTTCGTAAATACTCAATAAAAATTTTTATTTTTAATAATCAGTAGTTTTCAAATGAATAAAAAGCATCCGAACTTGAAATTTTTTAACTCAGAAACTCGAAACTTACAGATGAAAAAAACGTAATTATTATTGGACATTTTTAAAGTTTAAGGTTCGTGCTACACTTTTAAAGAAATCAGTTCAATCATAACGTTATTCAAATTTGCTGCTACCTTAAAATAGTTTAATTGAACCCAGTTTTCCTTTGAAGTTATTAGGGACTGATTAACGGGAAGGTATTCGGGGCACGTGCCTAGGGCTTCCTACTAGTGAGATGGGTCCCACCCCAAATTAAATAAGAAAAAGAAATATTTTTTAAAAAACTAGTTTGGTCTTTAACTCGTCAGAGCTCCCAAATTCTTCTTTTACTTTTTAGTTTTATAACGCCAACTTTCATGCAAGTATTTTAAAATGAGAAATGCATTTAAAGTGAGATGTTTTTATTTGAAAAATTATTGTTTTTTCAAATAGATATGATAAATATTATTATTTTTTTCTTAATGTAAATAATAGATCATACAAATGGTATTTCAAAATGCTGTAGATGCTTATAGATTCTTTGCTAGGTACTTAGTGAAAATATCTTGTTTTCTACATAATTTTCATCATTCTCACCAACAACTCTTACTCTATGAATTCAATGTTTGCATTTTTTTTTTGTAATTCAGCTAAATTAAATATTGAATTTCCATATGAAGTTACTTCTAAATAACCTATATTAGGTTGTTTACAAGCTGTTGTCGTCTAAAAGATAATCTTTTGATATTGTGATTAAAAACCTTGCATGTAAATTGAAACTTGTTGATTCTTTCAGAGGGCCTCCAAAATGGCTTCGTGCTCGGCCCCAAGTTATTGTCTGAAATTTCTAACATTGTAGCCATGTTCAAAAACTATTGTTAATGGCTAAAATATGTTAAGTCTGGAAAAAAAAAAATTAAAAAAAATTTCCGGTTATACAATTAAAATATTTTTATGAAAACCAATAAATATTTTATTTCTGATTTTATAGTTTTTGTTGAAAATAAAAACAGTAACTTTATCTACTAAAATATAGTAAATATTTCCCTACCAGTAACTCAAAGAAGAATTAGGTTTTGCCATAGTCTAAGGAGTTGCTTTTGATGCACTAGCCGGAAGTTTTTTTTATTAATTGTTCATAATAACAGTTAATTAATAATAATTATTTTGAAAAAGCTTCTTTTTTTAAAAAAAATAAGTGTTATATATTGGAAAATCTAAATATTGGTATCGTTTGAATTTACAAAAGACTTTCCGTAAGTTATTTGATAAACATCTTTTCTCTTTGAAAACAGCATTATTTGTAAACATGGTAGAGTAAATTTATGCTCTGAATTAATAGCGAATAAAAGTCTGTTTCTAAAATTTTAACACTCTTTTGTTCATGAAAATTAACTAATTTTAAAAATTTAACTTAACATAATCGTAAAACCTGAAGGATTAACAGTTTTTAAAATGCTTTTAAGTCTTGGAAGAACTATTAGTTTTCAGAATGTAACTTAACATTGTAACTTAACTTTAGCCTTTTGAAGATGAATTTTTTATTAAACATAATTTTCATACTTTTTTTCAGTATCTTGTATTGATTTAGGTCAAATTAAGTGAAAAATATATTTAGCATTTTAATAATTTATGGTTATGAATAACACGTTCTTTTAATTTGGATAATGCACAGTTTTTAAAATGTAACATGTAACTTTACATGTTTTTTTACTAAGTATTTTCCTTGATTAAAAGCAATCTCGGAATATATTTATTTCAATGGGGTTTTATTTACATTTCTCAGTTGTGGAAAATATAGTGAAGTATCAAATGCTACTGCTTGTAAAAGTTGTTTTGACTACTTCAAAACAACTTTTCTATTGCTAATAGCACACATTTCATCAAGCGTCTCTTTACACAAACTTTTAACAAAACATTTTATCTTTTATCATTTTCCCACGGAACCTTTCATTCTTCTAATTAGAGAACGCATCCTTCATTTTCAGGCACTATTTTTTAATACCAAAGAGAGCAGCTGAATTATGAAGATCTCTAAATAAAAATCTCCATTTTCTGCATCATCTGCGCAAATACCCATGGGAACGCATCGCATAACAATGCTGCGCTAGAGTGCGCGTCGTGCATGGGTACGCAGTATGGTGTGTGTGCATCATTTATGAGATGGGTGTCCTTTCCAATATGTGGGTGGGTGAGAGGGTGTGTGTAGGAGCTGTGCATGAGTGAAGAGAGTTTTAACACACTTTTTGTATTCTGGACATAGCCTCGGGTAAGGAAGAGGCGACCATTGTGTTAACAGGTCATCCTTGTTTGACCTAAACAATAAAACATTGAAGAATATAAGGAAAGGAAGTTATCAAAACAAAGGAGTTGGATGATTGGGTTTTTATATCTATAAGACGATTAAAAAAAATTCTGCAGCTGTTACATAATTTTTTTTAAAAATAATCAATATGTATCTAGTTCTAACTAATTTATTTCCTAATATTATTTTTATTGTACATTTTTTACTGTATTCTGTATACAAATAGCTAAAACAATGCATATTTTAGTAATAGTTTCACTATCGATGCTATTCTTCGACCATTTATGTTTCCTGTAATCCAGAACAAGATATTTTGATTTACATAAACGTAGGAAAAGAAAAAGTATAGATAAAATTTAACAAAATTAAGTATTTATAATCATACTTTAAATTTAAGCCGACGCCATAACGCGGTTGAAAATTTTAATATCAAATTCTCTTTCACTTCCATAACTAATTTAAAACTTAAAGTATAGAAAAAGTGAGTTTAGGCGAACCTAGAGTAGGCCATAAATTTTCAAATACCGAGAAGAAATATTTAGAATATCAAAATGCGAACAAATTACTGGAAAAGAACTTTCCTATTGCGTTATGCTAAAATATATCCTCCTAATTAATTTTCATTTTGATATTTTGAAATTTTCTCTTCAGTATTTGAAATTGCCATGGCTCACTCTAGGTTTGCCTGAAATCACTTTTTCTGTTCTATACATTTTAAATTACTTATGGATGTAGGGAGAATTTGTGATGAAAAGTTTCTCCGGTGGTATGGCGTTCAAAGGTTGTTTTTCGAAAACTCTGACATCTTATAAAAAAAATGCCTTTTTGCGAATAAGATGGTATTATCAAAACTGCTGTGAGTTTACAACAGTTTCTCATGACAGTTAGGTCAAGTTTAGCCTATCTAAAACCAGCGCTGACTATGCTTATTTTCAAAATGGCGCAAAATGTCAATATGGAAAAAAGCCACTGCTTTTTAAAAATGAAAAACATTTTTTTTTAAAAACTATTTGTTATTTAAAAGCAATTAATATTTAAAAACTTACTCTAATGCTGCATTATCTGGGCTTAAAAAAATTTGCAAAAACTGAGAATAATACAGTGATTTTGATAATTTTTATCTGGTGGGGAAAATGTCGCCAGATTGGCGAATTTTAAAAAGGTAAACTAACTTTTAAGATATTTAAGTAATTTGTTTATCCTAAAGCCCAGATAATTCTTCATGCCAAGATGGTATATATAGTTTAAAATTATAGCTTTACTTCAAGGTTAAGGTACATTAACTGTGGCTTTTGAGATTTGGTATGTTTGACCTTAGAGGAAATTTAAATAAACAGCTTTCTTTATTTATTTTAATGTTTTTTTTTTTTTAATTATGAAGCCGAAACCAAATTGCAAATTAGAAGAAGGTGATTACCTTATGATTTTTTTGTTATATTGAATTAATTTAACTTGAGTCTTTGGGAAAAGATAAATGTGGAGGGTTACAAACTAAAATACATAGACATATTTTGAAAATGAAAAAAAAAAAATTAAAAAATAAAAAATAAATATATAAATAAAAAATAAAAAAATAATAATAATAATACAAATAAATTTTAATGATTTGATCAATTTAATAAGGCAAATCCATCCCTGTCCAAAATTCCTACCTTCTTACATTGGCACGAATTGATTTTGACCACTTGACTTTAATGAATTTAAATATCTTGATTTTTTTTTTTCCATGTTCATTGGGATGACATGTTAAACTTGACATATTTGCATGATTGAACAGATTGAATGATGGAATGAAATAAACTGCGAAAGCATCGCTTAAAAAATAAAGTTTGTCTTTTGCGATTAAAGAAGTCTTTACTAAATGCAGTGTATTCGCTGATACAAAATATACTAATTTCAAATTGTTTGCTAAATTAAGAATAAATAGGAAATTAAAAACTTAATATTTCATTATTGTCAGGTAACATTTTGTTTTATTTTAAACTAGCGGGATAGATCATCCTAAATATAAGTGAAACCTTGTAAAGATATAAGAGATTTAATTAATTTGAAAAATATTTTTAAACGCTAATAAACCGAATGTTATGAATTAGAATAGCTCAAAAATGTGCCCTGCTATAAAAGTCATAATTTGAAAGGGGGGGGGGGATTGTTTTTAAAAATAATAGCATATCAAACTTTCCAACACTTCCTTAAACGGTTTTTTTCCTCCTTGCAGAGCTAAGTTAATATTTTTTTTAAATATATATTTTTGAATTTGACACAATATTTGCTCATTCATAAAAAATCGGGAAATTGAATCACGGAAAAATATCCAGAAGAAAACAACTCGGGCAAAAACACGTGGAGAAAAGCAATATATTCTCTTACAATTACTCTCTTACCACTATATGAATTTAATGACCCATTCAATGTAATGTACTTAGATATTTATTCAAATGTTAATTAATTAAAATATTAATATGCAAGGGTTAATTTTAAGTTTACGTCAAATAGCTTTTAATATTTTACAAATTTATGAAATGTATATTTTATTTAATTCATCAATTAACAATAATCTCTCAAAGGTGTGTGTGATAAGTTATAAATATAAACATTTTGTAATTTTATTTATTTCTTCTTTTTTAATTTTTGTTAAATACATACGCTATTTTTTTTAATTGTTCTGCTATTTTCCTATCTTCTTCCACGTGTTAAATTTTCCGTTTTATTTTGCATTTTTATTGAATTTCTATTTCCTATCTTTTGCTTAATATGTTTTATTTTTGTTTAAATATTTTTCGGTTCTCCTCACACTATTGCATGTATTTTTCTTTAGCTATATTAATACAATATTAGATAGCACTCTTCCTTGCTGATATAATCATGCGAGCTCACGACGAGATTACATCTTTTCCTTTATTTTTGTGGCTTTTTTAAAATAATGTTTTTTTAAATTTTCACTTTTTTAAATTTTTCAGTATTTTTGAAAACATTTTCTTTAGTAATGAATTTTCATCTTCTCTTTAAATGTATATTTTTTTCCTTGTTTTCTTTGTATTTTTAATTCTTAATGTATATATGTATATATTCCGGATCTTTTTCCGGGTTTTTATTAATTTTTTCCCTTTTTTTTCTTTTCTTGGATTTTTTTTCCGGATTCTTATTATTTTTCTTTTTCCCCTTTTTTCATTGTTCTGTAATTTTATCCATGTTTTATCTACATATATATATATATATACATATATATATATATACATTATTTTTGAGAAAAGAAATAAGTACCTCGCAATTGCAGTTTTTTCTTTTTTTTACTGAAAAAAAGAGCATAAGTTATTTCAGAAATTCCTCTTTCTAATAAATCTGTTTTTGACAATATTTGGTGCGAGGTTAAAAAATTGCTACAGTATCTCCCAGCTTGACATTTTACCAAAGATTTGTGGCGTGTTTATTTGGTAGGTGAATGCCAAGTATTCATGGCAGGAAGCGGACAAATACATTGCCTGAAGAGGGTCGAATGAAAAATTATATTTGGCGGTATAAATTACAGGTATCAGTCGTCCGCTGCACCGGAATCGGTCATTCGGAAAATGTTAAAGAATGTTATATGAAAATATTCCGCCAAGAAAAGCGTTCTAGAATGTATTTGCTATTTCACACCTACTAGATCCTAGTTTGTTGTTTTGTAACAGGATGTGATATTTTTATTTGCTGTCACTTTGCTGATGATTTCTAGTAAAAATGCCTAAATAAAATGGAACAGAATAAATTGTGAAAAATAATTCGATATTGAAATCAAGTTACATACTAGAGGAATTAAAATTGTAGTATTTATTCTTAATAATGTGTTGGGAGGATGTATTGATTTTTTTACTTTTACAGGGCAGAAGCAATATTTTTTTTAAAATGTTTTTTATTTATTTATTTATTTATTTTTTAAATTTGCCAAAAAAGGTTTACTGATCATCATTTTGAACATCTGTATATATTTTTTTTAAATTTTTTTTTTTTAAAGAAAATAAATATTTTTAATTTTTACTTTGAATGGTTCTTACTAATTTGGAAACATGCTTTCCAATAATTTTATAGTAATCTTATTTTATTGTTAAAAATGCGAGTAAAGAAGAACGGTATTTTTAGAAAAATGAAATTTAAATTTTAGAAATGCATGCTCCTTTTACATGCTCTGTTTACAAAATTGGTTGTATCTTAATCATTTTTATACGGAAAACATTAAAAAAATTACATGGCACTGATTAAATATATTGGGTGAAAAGTGAAAAGTCTCGGGGAAGAACAATTAAAAATATTAAAAAATTAAATAAATAAATAAATTATGCTTATTAATTTCTTTACTTCAATAGTACTTAATATATTCTTTCGGAAATTCTTTCCTAAATGAAAAAAAAAAATGTCCCAGCCTCTTCAAAATACAGTCATTTTATCTCGTCCAATAAGCTTATTCATTAATTTATCAATACTTAATAATATTATTTATTTTCCAACATATCAAAGCATAGAGGCTTTCATAACAACTCAGAACGCTACCTGGTGGTAAGAAGAAAAACTAATCATTTACAAGGTTAGACATACCTTAACTGACTTGAAGTGTACAATCTGGGGGACATTTGTTCCATTATTTAATTGAAGGGGGTGGGGTGAAATCAATAATAATGCAATCAAGCTGATTTACCCAACACACTTTATAGTTACTGACTGTAACATTGTATTACATTTCAAAAACCAGTTAGGCAAAGAAGTTCTTTTTTAAACTTTATTTTACATCCTTTTTAGACTCCATTAACTTAATAAGGTGATTTCTATGCTGTTCATCGTCTTTGTATGGTAAGAGAGCTTATGCAAAGGTTATTCTTTTCTCTTAACCTTCTTAGCGAAGAGAAAGGATTTTTTGTTGTTGTTTTAAATAACTTTACCTGCTCGCATAGCACGGACTTCGCTTGAGTAGGTTGATGCCAGCTTCGCTTCGACAATTATCTTCAATTGAAAGTTGCATTAAAAAGTTACTTTGTATTTTAATTGTAAATTCTTTGACGCGCAAACAAAAGCAATGAACTGGATGCCACACACGTTAATTGTAGATCTAGGGGTGGATGCCGCATTGCTTTGATTTAAGAAAAAAAAAAAAAAAAAATTGAACGGCTTAGTAAAAGAAGGTTCTAAATGCCATTTTTGAGAAATAAAAAATTTTTTAGGGAAACGATCTTTATTCTTATTAAAATTTA
Organism: Parasteatoda lunata; assembly: GCA_949128135.1. Classification (NCBI taxonomy): domain Eukaryota; kingdom Metazoa; phylum Arthropoda; class Arachnida; order Araneae; family Theridiidae; genus Parasteatoda; species Parasteatoda lunata. The sequence continues at coordinate 71,049,113 of OX421979.1, forward strand.
CAAAATCAATTCATTTCGCCAGAGCTATAAATTTTACAGATCTATGCAGTATTAAGTAACTAAATCTTGAATTATTTTCGAGATTGAAGAAGATTCCAAGCCCATTAGGCAACAAACAATCGATAAGGAGTGCAAGTGCTATTATGCTAATAGTTTAGATTTCGTGCACTGGAAGCTTTGGGATATTGTTTATCTACTTGTGCATTACAGAATAAGAAAAATAGTTATTTTGGAATGCTGCTGGTTTACTTTTGCATCATAGAATAAGAAAAAAATTATTTTGGAATTTTGTTTTGCATCAAGAAATCAGAAAAGAGTTATTTTGGAATATTGTTTTCTACTTTTGAATCATAAAATCAGAAAACAGTTCTTTTGTATTGAAATATTGTTTATCTACCTTGCGTTATAGAACAAGAGGATAGTCATTTAACGAGTTTTAAAAATTCCTACTACCAGCAATTTGTGTTTCCCATAAAACTGTGCCAGCGTTTTCGGAAGAATAGGCTTAAAACACAAGTATTTCCCAGAACATGAGTGCTTGTAAATTGTTCGTGACTTATTTATGTCTTTTATCGCGAATAAAAATTTATTTTCTTACTTATTTAAGACTAGCATGGGGACTAATTTCTTGTATTAAAAATATGTGTCTCATAATAAGCAGGCCCCTCTTCAACCCCCACCTACCTGACCCATGGTGGGGAGGGGGTTGAAGAGGGGCAGTTTCGAAATCTTATGTAGGAATCACCATTTTTAATTCCAGATTTGAATTTTTCAGTAAAAAAAAGTTCCCTGCTTTGATCTGCAGCATTTTTCATTTTGGTTTTCTAGTGGCAGGGTAATCGAAAGTCACTAAATTATTTAGAAATTAAGTGTTTCAAGAAATACACATCACTTCGAAAAAAATAAAAATAAACACGTTTCACACTTGAAAAGAGATATCTAATCGCAATAGATTCAGCTCCCATCCTTTGTGGAAGGTTGAGTTTGTCGTTAAATTGTAAATAAATTGAGATAATTTTTCGATCTCAATTTCCTTTAATTGAAATGGGTTTATTTTTAATTTATAGCATTAAGTAGATTAAAATATGAGTATATTTTAAACCCGAAATACAAGAATAAATTTAATTATTTTTAGATAATCCAAATCTGTAACTGAAAACTGAGGGTCAAGTTTTATTTAGGACTTTGAAGTTATCGAATAAGCAACAAAGTTATTTGATAATGAAGTTATCAAACAATATCAAATTAGCCCCTAGCAAATAAAATGAAGTTGAGCTTTTCGTCATTATAGATGTGTATTTTTATAATTTGAATCCATTATTATTATTTTTTCCATCTGAGGAGTATTTTACGTAATATCAGCATCTCAAACAATTTTGTGCCCCATTTTTATAATCGTCAATTTTATTTTAGCCAGGTTTATGCAAAACCTGTAAATCAAATTTGCGAACTTTTTTTTCTTCTGTGGAATCCATATCTGGAATTTAAAACAAATCTAGGTTCGTATTTAAAATTTTGGTTGGCCCTCAAATATCCCTTAGGTGAATCTTAGAGGATCAAATTTATCATTAAATAAAAAATATATATTTGAAAATATTTAACAATGAAATACTTTTTAATGTTTCATAAACATCCAGATTTAGCTTTCATTTAAAAAAAATTCGTCTTGCAGAAAAATTTAAATTATTAGTATTTTATTTAAAAACGCTAAATACACAGACAATTTAAATGGAAAGTTATAACCTATTGTAAATAACAGTATTTTAAAAATGAGAGCAAAATGTATTTACTTACCAAGAAGTAAAATAGCGTCTTCTTCAGAAATATCACTTCTAATAGGATGGTTTTTTTAATTCTTCTTTATTCGAAAAATTCGAAGACATAATCGCAAATAAAAATTAAATGTCTATCAAAGCATAAAATCGAAGCGAGAATTGGTTCTGTCTCTGCGAAACTCTATCAGAAAGATAAATATTTTGTCGTTCTCTACTTAAATAAAATAAAAATTCTAACTACATTTTACAAACGAAAACATAACACTTTCATTTACACAAGTTGTTCCATCATATCGTTATATCAACATGAAATCCAAATCGTTTTCATTTTAAAATAAAACGAGACAAATTCTAGCTTATAGCTCACACAAAATTAAATAATAAATAAATGTAATCTACTTTTAACAACATCTACGAACTGGTATGTTGCCACTCACCAAATCATGATTGAGCAAAAATAAATCAAGCATAGCTTAAATGTCTTAAATCTGAGGATCTATTTAACGCAAAACAAAGGTGAATTAAACTAATTGAGTTCAAAAAATTTAGCTCTTTTTTGAGACGGGGAATTCACTTATTCATTTAAAGTGAGTATTTAGATTTTTTATTCTATGCGTATTGCTCAATATTTTTTTCTTTTCCATAATTTTAGGACACAGATATTTTTCAATTCCTCTACTATCAGTTTACACTCTCCCTACATCTCGTTCAAATTTTCAATCATTAATAAAATACTTTTTATTCATTCATTCAAGTTCAAATACATTTTTTTAAACTTATAGTGGGTGACACTTGATGTTAATACAGTTTTTTCAAGTATTAATTCATTAATTAAATAGGGATGAGTGAAAAACGAAATAGAATTTTCTGAATGGCAAAGCGTTAGTCATTGATTTAAATTTTACCATAAGCGATTCAGTTTGTCACATATTTTAAAAATAACATCAGTGATAATTTCTAACTTATAGTTCTATTTGAACAAAAAAAAATATAGTGTATACTTTTATAGTTATCTGATATACCAAAGTTATCTGTATACCAAATTTATACTTTTATGGTTATCTGATACCACACGCCTTTTTTTAATTTTTTTTTTCAATTCCTACTATCAGTTCGCACTCTCCCTATATCTCATTCAAATTTTCAATCGTTAATAAAATACTTTTTATTCATTCATTCAAGTTCAAATACATTTTTTTAAACTTATATTGGGTGACACTTGATGTTAATACAGTTTTTTCAAAAATTAATTAGTTAATTAAAATTAATTAATTAATTTTAGCTTTATATGGGAGAAAAAATTGTAATTATTTAATAAAAAGTAACTGGAAAAAATTTTTTTTTTTGACCTATGTAGGAAATTGACTTTAATTTCTTTATATATTTTTTTTATATTACTTGTTAATATTTGTATCGAAGATAAAAACATATAAGCCTATAATATTAGTTTACCAATTCAAAATCAATATTTTCAAAGAGAATAAATAAAATTAATGCTATACTTTCTAAACTGAATCATATGAAGTGTTATGCATTTGAATCACTCAGAAATTTATTTCTTTTACATCAAGCTCATATTTTAATCCTAAATGAAATCTCTAACCACAAATCTGTTGCGTAAATCAAATTTCTTTGTCAGTGATGTCAGCAAGAAATCGAATTCTCACCGCACACTTTCCAAACTAAAGTTGCACGAAAGACAGATTACAAGTCAAATATTTAACCTGACCACTGTTCGAAAAGAACGTAAAATTTACGAGTGTAAGCCTCTTTTTCGGAACTTTATTCCTTCCCCCAAAGAAAAAACGTTAAATATCATTTTATTCCCTCAAATCTATAAGTAATTCGGAATTTGTAAATGGTGTTAGCTTGGAACAACATATCATAAATCTGTCAGCTGAGTTTTAGAAAAGGTTTTTACTTACAGAAGTTGTTATGCTACTGCGTATTAATCCGGGATGATTTCTTTAAGTTCTATGAAGTTATGTAGCCCATAAAGAAGAGGTGTAAACAACATTTGATTATAAAAAAAGTTGCTATATTTCTGTTTAATAATCATGTTTCTTATAACTTGCATAATTACAATATTTTTTTATACATTATTTTTTTTTTCTTCCTGCGTTTCGTCGGTGAGTTTTGAAATCTGGACAAAGTTCCGAATGCGTGTTTACGAAAACAAAGAAAGATTAAAATGCGTGTTTATGAAAATGGACACAGCTCGAAATGCGTGTTCATGAAAATGGACATAGCTCAAAATGCGTGTTTGCGAAAATAGACTAAGCTCAAAAGGCTTGTTTACGAAAATGCACACTGCAAAAAATGCCCTTTTTTAGTTTACAACCAAATTGCGTCTGAGGGAATTTGGGGAAAAAGGGACTTTTTCTTATTAATTTACTTACTGCGCATGATCATTACGAAGCAAAGTCTTCGGCCTCGGAGTAGCTAGAAATATTGCAGATGAAACTTTTCAATAGAATGCCTTCGTATTCAGAATTCCAAATGATGAAGTGAAATTTAATACTCGTATTCTTACTACGTAAATTTGCAACCACTATTATAAATTTGTAGCACCAAAGGTTGCAACACCAAAAGATTTGTAGTTGCGCTTGTAAGAATTACTGTTGACTTTTAATGTATTTTTAAAAAAGACTAATTGAATGAAAGGTACCAAGTAATTTATGCTAATGAACAATATCACACTATGAATTTATTTAGATTCATTAACTTATTCTTTAAACACGCATTTCCAGCTGTGCCCATTTTCGTAAACACGCATTTTGAATTTTGTCCATTTCCATAAACACGAATTTTGAGCTTTGTCTATTTTTGTTAACACTCAGCTTTGTTCAATTTTGTAAACAGACATTACGAGCTGTGTCCATTTTCTAAAAATATACATTTCAAGCTGTGTCGATTTTCATAAACACGCCTTTTAAGCTGTGCCCATCTTCGTAAACAAGCTTGTTAAATTTTGTCAATTTTCGTAAACTACCCATGTCGAGCTAATTTAGATTTTCAGAAACTCACCGACAATTTGCAATATTAAATACCATTTTTTTTTTTTTTTTAAATTTCCACAATTATAATAATTTTTTCTCCGGATGAAAATGCATTGAAAACAATCAAAAACGCATATAAAATAATTACTTTCTTATAAAGATATTAGTAATTGCGTTTATTTGTAAAAAAAAGTGTCTCTTGATTAAAATTTTGTCATCTGGTAAAAAAAATTTATCTCCTTCTAATAATTGTTCTAAATCTAACTTTGCGAAAAAATTGCCTTTATTTCTTTGTGATAATTGTTCTAAAACTAACTTCGTATAACAATTGTTTTACCTTCGTATGGTAGTAGTTCTAAATCTAACTTAGTTAAAAAATTGTATATCTCCTTCTGATAATTCTTCCAAATCTAACTTCGTGTAGAAAATATTTTACCTGCTTCTCAAAATTGTTCTAAAGATAACTCCTTGTAAATTGTTTTATATCCTCGCGACAATTGTTCGAAATCAAACTTGTAAAAATTGTTCATTTCTTTTACTCATTCTCGCAAAACGTTCCTTATTCTTTTGTGATAACTGTTCTAACACCTTATAAAAATTTAATTTACCTCCATGAAACAATTGCATCTTTTCCTTGCGATAATTGATCTTTGTTCAATTTCTTGTAAATATATCTCATTTCCAAGTGATAACTGTTTTAAGTTAAATTTCTCGTAAAAAAGATTTATCTTCTTTGTGTCAAATTGTTCTAAATCTAACTTTATGTTTAAAAAAAAAAAAAAAAAAAAAAAAAAAAAAAAAAAAAAAAACTTATATCTGTTAGTGATAAACGATAATTGTTTTAATTATAGCTTCTTGCAAAAATTGCTATGTAAAGTTCAGCGGTTCATTAAAAATATTTCTCATTTAAGTGTTTCTGAGTGAGAATTTTTCAGTCCTTTTGCCAGATGCATATTTGGTATTGATGTTTTGCTTCGTATTCAGGCGAAAAAAAAGTATCTAAACTTAGTGATGGTATTAATTGTTCTTAAGTATTAGATTCTGTTATACTTCCATTAATTTGGCTTTTTCCTCTATATTGAATATTTCTAAATATTAAAATCTTTAGCTCTTCATTTTATTTATTTTTTTCCCTGTGATAAATATTCTTAAATATTAGGATTTTTAATATTTCTGTTTATTTACCTATTTTCTTTGTAATAAATATTCTTAAATATTAGAATATTTTACTACTTTAGTTTGTTTACCTTTTTGTTTACTTTTTTCCTGTACTAAATATTCTTAAATATTAGGATCTTTAATACTTCTGTTTATTTACCTTTTTTTATTTCGTAAAAAATATTCCTAAACATTCGGATCATTAATATTCCGGTTTAATTACTCTTTTCCCTGCAATAAATATTCTTAAATATTAGGACCTTTACTAATTCTGCTTCTTTACTTTTTCCCCCCTGAAACTAATTTTCTTAGATATTAGTATCTTAATTACTATTGTTTATTTACCTTTTTTCTTTGTGATAAAACATAAAAAAGGAAAGTAAATTTAGGAAGTTTAAATGCAAGAAAAAATAGCGCTTTAATATCAATTAATACTATTTGATTTTTTTTTCTCTCTTTCTTTCCACCTAAGATGAGAGAAGGTGTGGACAAAAGACAGGATGCAAAGAACGTATCTTCAGTAGCAAAAATCCGTCCATCCGACACATTTCTGTGAAAATGCGAAGGCTATGTATATTTTTACCATCTGAATACCTCGAAATCAGAGAAAGGATTATCCCGGAAACCGGAAATGATCCTAACTCATTGCGGAAGAGATTGGGAAGTACGTAGATGGACATTAACTCTTGCGTCATTGCAACATTAATGAGTGACTTTAGGCTCTACATTGAACAGAGTCATTTGAGTTCATAGAGATTAAATAAATAATTTTAGAATGCATAAGTGTAAATATAATTATCTACAAAAGAGCTGTATTGTCATTATCATTTTTGCTTACTCGACTTATCTTTGTTTTAAAATAATAAAATCAGTTATGGGATTCAGCTAGGTGTTTCGCAGAGTTAAACGAAATTTAATCTATTACAAGTAATAATAATTAACGTAAAGCATTACCACTACAGCACATTGAAGACCTGGAGTCCATGGAGGTTAAGGCTCCAGAATTTCGTGACCAACGGTGTGATAATGACAATGTAGTTAGCACTGATCACCAACTGAACAGCACTGATTTGCTTCCCAGACAAGCTGGTACATATCGATTGAAGATGTATACACTTTATAGACACTAGTGGGCTGGGATCGAACCCCATTCCTTCACAACGAGAACTCAATGCCTTAACCACTGAAAAGCAATTTACTCAATATCAACTGATCGTTCATATTGAGTAAAAGCTCCAAAAAAATTTCTCGATATTTTTTTTTTGGCTTAACAAACATTTGATGATATAGTATTATTAGACAACACAATACTTTAAAAAAAAAAACGTAGAAAATTAAGGAATCGCTCAATTAGATTAGGAAAAATAGCGATTGATAATTTTTAGAACACCTATGAACTTTTTTTCAAAACTTTGAAGCAATAAATGATGCGATTTGTGGTTTTTAGTAATCAATTAAAAAATACGTGATTCTCAGTTTTCAGATTTTTTTAAAAAATAAAATTTTATCGCAGTTTAAATAGACGAAAAGCGATTTGGATGAAGCTAAAAATTTCCTTTAACGTAAACTGTATAAAAATAAGGATAACTATTTACAATTTAAATCTCTTGAAACTGAGGATCGCAAAAATGTATTCGCATAATTTTGTGAGAAAAAATTAATGGAGAATATAAAATACCGCACGTTTTATATCTGAAATTCCGATTGGGGTTTATATTTTGCATGTATCGAAAGATAATGCCAAATAGAGTAAATATCCATCCTCAGTCTATTTGAGAAAATTAAACTAAAAGGATTGAACGCATATTTAGCATTATTTTCAAAATATTTAGCAATTTTTCCACCCCGTCTTCATCCTTTCGACAGTTGGTCAAGAGAGGAAGGCACTCTTAAGAAAAAGTTAAAACAATGTTTTTGTAAATGATACTTCCATGTTTCCTTTACATAAAAAAAAAAATTAAACCGGTTTAAATAATAATGATGATAATAATGATTATATTCGTGACTTATTGAAGCGTGCTGCAAATACTTTAGCAGCAGTTCCCAAACGCAATGCTTTATAGACTATCGTCCACCATCTGTCATAGTAATGCATTTTAATGCATTATGCATTGCAGCTGGTAATAAATACAGTGGGTCCTCTCCCACATTTTGTTAGTTTTTCCTAAAAAAAAAAAACGCGTAATATTGAATATAATAATAATTAATGACAAAAAAAAAAAAAAAAAAATCTGGTTATCTACTGCAACAGCTCCCGAATGTTTTCGGCTATAGAACCTCAAATGAAATTAACTGTACTTTATAAATGCTTGAAAGTTCAAAAGCAGTTGGGAATATACTAATAAAAAAAAAAGACTGCTAAATTATTTTGAAAGCATTTATTGTGAAGCCTGAAATATTTAAAATTTTTTTATTTTTTATGATCAATATTTGTCTTAAAATTAGATTCTACGTCAAGCAGTTAAATTCACATGTCTGGAGCGGCATCTGAATTTGTTCTTGGTGTATGCATTTGATGTAAATGAATTAAATAAGCTGAATTATAACTTTAAAAAAAGAACTGTTATAAACGTTGAGATTGAGCGGTGATGGCTCAGGGTATAGAGCGTTCGCCTTCCAATGAGGTGAACCGGGGTTCGATCCCGGCGATGGCTGGTCGATACGAATTCCGTATCCGGCTTGCAACGACAACAGTGCTGACGTGAAATATCCTTAGTGGTAGACGGATCATGGGCTAGAGTCCCCTTGCCATCAGGCTAACCATGGGAGGTTCTTGTGGTTTTACTCTCCATGTAACGCAAATGTGGGTTAGTTCCATCAAAAAGTCCTCCACGGAGACAAATTTCTCCCAATACTTAATCCAGGAATTCTCTTGTCTTCTGGATTGGGTTCAAAATTACAAGGCTACGGAGTTGAACATTAGCATTCGTAAACCCAAAAATTGGGTCGGCTGTTCAACGACGGTTATAAAATTATAAAAATAAAACGTTGAGAATGGAGCTGCGTTGGCTCAGGGGATAAAGCGTTCGCCTCTCAATGAGGTGACCCAGGATTCAATCCCATGACTGGTTGATATAAATTTTGCTCTCGGCTCGCATCTACCATAGTGCTGACTTAAAATAACGTCAGTGGTAGGTGGATCATGGGTTAGAATCCGCTTGCTATTGGACTAACCATAGATGGTTTTTTATTTCCTCTCCATGTAACGCAAAAGCTGATTAGTTCCATCAAAAAGTGATGGCTAGTTTGTCCCAATTCTTTATCCTGGATTTCCCTAGTCGTAACCATGAGTACGACTTAATGAGTTACGATTATCATTGTGACCACTCTATAAAGCTTCCTGACTCTCCCTGGATTGAGGTGCACAACTAAAGTGATTAGAGCATCCTACTACGAATCCGATTGTTCTTGGTTCGAATCCTGTAGTCAAGGAACATCTCTCTCGCACATTCCTCCTTTCATATGTATTTTGCTCAAGGAATCTTATATGCTGCTTTCATTTTGAATACATGGGGTTTTCAAATTCAACTATTATTTGTTTCGGAGTTATTTTGATACATTTTTGTTCAATTTTGAGGAACCCTTTTTTAGAGTGTAGGATAGATTTGACACCATTTGATACACGATAGATTTGACAGTTTGATAACTATAAAAGCGGCTTGACAACTATTTTCTCTCACTTCTTAATGCTAGAATGTTGTTGTAGTTCATTTACGTCGCACTAGAGCTGCACAATGGGCTATTGGCGACGGTCTGGGAAACATCCCTGAGGATGATCCGAAGACATGCCACAATTTTGATCCTCTGCAGAGGGGATGGCACCCCTGCTTCGGTAGCCCGACGACCTGCACGCGAAGTCGAGCACTTTACGGTAGAACAGTTTAACGAGGACCAATACCGCACACCCTCGGTCCCTACGCAGACTAATCCAAGTGGTCACCCACCCGCACACTGACCGCAGCCAGTGATGCTTGACTTCGGTGATCTGCTGGGAACCGTGTCTTAACGATCAGTCCACTGCGGGACTCTTAATGCTAGAATAAAACTTCAGAAAATTGCTAGAATATGACTTCAGAATAAAAAGTTTGATTTAAAAGGAAAACTTTTTTTTATGATAAGTAGATTATTATGCAATTAATAATTAGATACTGCATGGTAAGTAGATTATCATGCAGTAAATAAAAATCTCAATTTTGAACTTATTTATAGCTCACTGTTGTTTGTAGCTCATTGTTAATTTTTTTTTATTCATTACCATTCTATTCATTCCCATTCTATTCATACATTCCATTTCATTTGAATGATAAATGATGAGAAACTTTTTGCATATGATTAAAAATATTTTTCAAAATATATTTTTCCAAATTTATTAACCAGGTCTATTTTATTTAGTAATTCTAAAATTTAATGTTTGATATTATGCCATTTAAAATTATAACTTTTAGAGAAGGCTCCACTCTCTGCTCTCTTTCGCTCACCAACCCTAATTATTGATTCACACTCATTTTTGATTTTTGAACGATTATCTGGTTATCATCAAAATTAAAAATTATTCAATTAAGAAATCGTATGATTTTCTATTGTTTCTATTATTGTTTCTATATTATTGTTTCTTTATTATTGTTTCTATATGTTTATTGTTTCTATATTTTCTATTTAATATTAAATTGTTTTTAAAGGCAAAATTATCGTTTCTTTTAGAAGTTTTTCTACTGCACGTCATTTATTTCAATTTAACTTCCTAATTGTCAGGTCATTTGAGAATTTCACAATGAAAGCTCTAAGTTCTGAAGTTTATAATTATGTTTTTTTATAAACGTTGTGAATCTTTAATATTAAATTGTTTTCAGAAGCTGAATTATCGTTTTGTTTTAGAAGTTTTTTTATTGCTATTGTATATCATTGATTTTAATTTAACTTCGTAATAGTTAGGTCGTTTGACAGCTTTTCAGTAATAGTTAAAAATTCTAAATTCATAATTGTGTTTTTATCAAAGTTGTGAATCTTAAATAGCAATTGTTTTTTAGCAGCATGCTTAATGGTTTGTTTTGCAAGCTTTCTATTGCATGTCATTTATTTCAATTCAAATTGTTATAAAATTCATTTATCCAAAGATAATTTCAATTAAAAAAAAATTAACAAATTTTTTTTATTTTTTGTCAATTTATTTACTGATAGTCGAAAAATTTTTAATTGTGAGATATACGATTTATATATAATTTTGAAGAATATAATATTACATATATCAACATACAATATTTGAACGAAATCGGTCGAATAGTAGCTGAAAAAAATCGAACTTTACTTATACGACTAATTTCGAAAATTGAAATATCGACTGCACAAATTAATTTGCATGTTTGAAGTCACCTCCGTGAACCATTAAGATTGAGTCCTAGTACGTGAAAATCATGTCATTAGATTAAAAGTTATTCGGGTATTTAGTTTTTTATTTTGCTTGCTGTACATGCCGAGACGATATACCAGTCCAAAAAATTATTATGCAATTTAATTTTGCACTAAAATGAATAAAGGTAGTTAAATCTTTATCGTTTTTTTTCCACGACTGAAATATTTTCATTAATAAAAAAAAAGGAAAAACATTAAAAAATAGAACGAGAAAGTTTAGGTATAACATTGAACTCTTATTTAATCATGTGATTTTCAAGGTTAGTTTCTCACACAAGAGAAGAATATTAAATAACTAAATTATAGCATTTTTGAAATAAAATATTTTCTCGATTTCTTTTAATAACAGTGTATTTAAATTTATGTGTATTATACAACAATTTTACGAATAAGTTGGTTGAATAATTTCGTTACTTGTATTATACGTTGTAATCATAGAATAATTATGACTAGTTGAAGTATTATGCACATATTCGCAAATTCATATTTTTTTCTTTAGTTTTAATTTTTAAAATTTGGTACAAATCTTCAACTTGGATCCTGATTTTTATAGCTTCCTCCAACTTCGATGATGGCAATTAGAATTAAATCTGAACAGATTACTCTTAGAACTATTCAATTAAAAAACATTGTCATTCTTTCAGATTCCACTACAACCATCCGAGTTAATTACACGCAAAGTCGCGGAATCGAAAATTATTGAATCTTTTAGAAGATTCAATAATTTTAGACACAAAGGGGGTGATTGTTGTATTGCAATGGATACCAGCACATGTTAAAATAGCTGGGAACAAATAGGCTAACAAACTAGTTAAAAAGAGAAGTTAAATTTCACAGTTAAATAATAAGCCGAAATATTTGATCCCGTGATATCTAGTGCCTGATTTATCATAAATGCCTGAGAAGCCAGGTATTTAAAAAAAATGTATTTTTCTGTTTTCCGTAGGAATTATCTAATCAAATTATGAGTTAACAAAAATTTTTATAACTATAAGCTCAAATTTATTAATATATCGTAATTTGTAACGTTATAAATAATTTAAAGGGACCTAATAAAAAAACAACAAACAAATTTAGTTTAAAGTTACGACTTGGAAGATCCAGACACTTCTGTGTCTAGGGCCCCCACATTTTTAGATCAGGCCCTGGTGACCTACCAGATCCTTAGCAATTGCTATATTATGCTTCGCCAGACACTTAATAAAAAAAAACAACAAATACATTTAGTTTAAAGATACGACCTGGAAGATCCAGACACTTCTGTGTCTAGGGCCCCCACATTTTTAGATCAGGCCCTGGTGACCTACCAGATCCTTAGCAATTGCTGCATTACGCCTCGCCAGACACTTAATAAAAAAACAACAAATACATTTAGTTTAAAGATACGACCTGGAAGATCCAGACACTTCTGTGTCTAGGGCCCCCACATTTTTAGATCAGGCCCTGGTGACCTACCAGATCCTTAGCAATTGCTGCATTACGCCTCGCCAGACACTTAATAAAAAAACAACAAATACATTTAGTTTAAAGATACGACCTGGAAGATCCAGACACTTCTGTGTCTAGGGCCCCCACATTTTTAGATCAGGCCCTGGTGACCTACCAGATCCTTAGCAATTGCTGCATTACGCCTCGCCAGACACTTAATAAAAAAACAACAAATACATTTAGTTTAAAGATACGACCTGGAAGATCCAGACACTTCTGTGTCTAGGGCCCCCACATTTTTAGATCAGGCCCTGGTGACCTACCAGATCCTTAGCAATTGCTGCATTACGCCTCGCCAGACACTTAATAAAAAAACAACAAATACATTTAGTTTAAAGATACGACCTGGAAGATCCAGACACTTCTGTGTCTAGGGCCCCCACATTTTTAGATCAGGCCCTGGTGACCTACCAGATCCTTAGCAATTGCTGCATTACGCCTCGCCAGACACTTAATAAAAAAACAACAAATACATTTAGTTTAAAGATACGACCTGGAAGATCCAGACACTTCTGTGTCTAGGGCCCCCACATTTTTAGATCAGGCCCTGGTGACCTACCAGATCCTTAGCAATTGCTGCATTACGCCTCGCCAGACACTTAATAAAAAAACAACAAATACATTTAGTTTAAAGATACGACCTGGAAGATCCAGACACTTCTGTGTCTAGGGCCCCCACATTTTTAGATCAGGCCCTGGTGACCTACCAGATCCTTCGCAATTGCTGCATTACGCCTCGCACGACGCTTGTACTGCATTAACACTTATGATAGTCCTTTGTGGATTTTGTTTGGACGGAATTGAACAAAAACCATTTAACAAAGTGTACTGCTTCAAAAGAACAAAACCTTTATAATCGATAATGGAAGGCAAAGAGAGATGCTGCAGTTTGATTTTCAGCGCCTGACTTTTTGTTTTTAAATGTTTTATTATGCTTGTTTTAATATATTTATTGATATTGTTATGAAGTTTAGAACTGTTTTGTCTTTTTTTTAAATATTTTTTTCACGGCTCCAATTTTATGTATCTGCGATGCTTGGAGGCCAATGATGTCGAATCAAATGCTTTTGCAATGAAGAAAAACTTGATATAATTTTTGTACAGCTGACCCCTTTTTGGGAGCACACTACCAATGTTCAACTCCATTGCCTCGTAATTTTGAACCCAACCCAGAAGATAAGGAAACTTTTGGATGAAGCATTGGGACAAATTGGCCTCCACGGAAGAATTTTGATGAGACTGAAACTTCCCACGCTTAGCCTGACGGGAAGGGGATTCTAACCCATGATTCGTCTACCGCTGAGGATATTTTACGCTGTGCTTTACAATTTTATTTTTTAAGGTGAGATAAAAATTTGCATACATTGCAAATCAAAATTTTTCTCCTATTATTAAACAAAATAAAAATTAATAAACAATTATCAAATCTTTTTTTTTTTTTTTTTTTTCTTTTTTCTTTTTTTTTTTTTTTTGGAAGGAAACATCTTTGGATAAACTAATTTTATAATTGTGTGTAAAAATTTTAGGATTTCCTTCGAAATTTCGTGAGATAGGGAGAAATACGCAGAAAGAAAAATTAGCATTAAGGGGTCCAAACTTTGTACCGCTCTCCTGACCAGACTATTGGAACCGTATTTTCCAAAATGCGGATACGGAACCGTGGTGGATCAGGGCGTTCGCCCCCCAATGAGGTGAACCGGGTTCGAATCCCAGTGATGGCTGGTCGATACGAATTCCGTACCTGGCTCGCGCCGACCTCAGTGCTGACGTAAAATATCCTCCGTGGTAGACGAATCATGGGTTGGAGTACCTTGGCCGTCAGGATAACCGTGGGAGGTTGCGAATGTGCTTGTATTTTTGGGGTCAGGAAATATAATCCGGTGAAAAAAGGGCATGTTTATTCCGAGAAAGTACGTTTTTGTGTCTGATTTCGTAACTTAAAATATCGTATACACTAACTTACTACCACATTTGAGGTGACCCTCTTGTACCGTTAAGATTGAGTCATAGTACGGAGAAATCCGATCATTCCATCAAACGTTATTTAGAATGTTACGTTTATTCTTCTTTTTTTCTGCGCACTGTACATAAAGTATAAAAACAAAATCAGAAGAGGAAACTATTTAGAGTTTTAATTCTGAAGGTCCGTTTTTACCATTTCCTATTTTTCCCAAGTTTAAGAAATAATTTTGTTAGATTAAAAAAATATAAAATTCGTATTTTTAAATTTTATTAAATATTACCAGAATATGCATTTTTCGAATTGAAAAAATAGAAGGTTAAATAAACTTAAAAACAATAATAAAAAAATATTGAGTGGATAAATATCGCTTGGATAATTTACGCCATGTTTTGAGTTTTTTGATATTCTTCTTTATTTAAAAGAAATACAAATTTTATATAAGCATTTTTTTATATCATTTAGTTATTCAATATGAAAAAAAAAAAAAAATAATGGAAGTTATTATTATGAAAAAAAAAAAAAACATCGTAAAAATAAATAAATAAATAAAAACTAAGGAAGTCTTTTTAAAGAATTAATATCTTTGTTCATCTGAGTCGTTTATTTAATCCTTGCAAATATCTTTCTTTCATTAATTAATTAATTTTTATTTTAAGCTCTCTCTAGAGTATAAAGATGTAAGTATTTTCACATGGCTATATCCTATAGCACGTCTAAAAACATTTGCTCCAATTGTAATCGAAATGTTGGCCATGTCCTATTAAAAAAAGTAATTAATACGTATAACTTCATTTGTTACAGTACCTCACTTTCCATGAGTTAGTATGGAAAGTGAGTTGTGATGTGACGTCACGATATTTCTGTGACGTCGCACGTGTGACAAGAAGGCCGCAAGGGACGATGACCTGCTGAAGACGGTTCCCAATCAGCGAAGGACAAATGTCTGAGAGAATAAATAAAAGAAAATTGTGGGAAAAATATTCTAAAGGAAAAAGTGTAGCGGCCCAGACATATATTGCGCAAGAGGAGATTGGAGAAAATAAATAAAAGAAAAGCATAGTGTTTGCGGACTGATAAAAAGAGTTAGAAGAGTTAAATATATTAAAAAATAATAATAATAAAAAAAGATACTTTTTTTATAAGCAAGAACCTAGAGATGAGAGTATGTTCTGTTACATTGTTTGGGAATATGGTGTTTTTCTAAACACATTTATTTAACAATCTTTCTTTCTTTATTTTTTTCCTATCTTTATTTTTTGTTTACAGATAAGAGTATCAAAAATAATTTGCTTTGCAGTGAGAAAAATAAATTTATTCATTAACCATTTTAAACTATTTATTGTGAATAGAAAGTTTATAAATTAAGAAATATAAATGAAGTTTAATGATTAAGACATATTAAAATAAACATAATTTGTTGATGGACATTTTTAAATATTTTCACATTAAGCCTGATTAAAAGGTTAAAAATAGGTAACATAAATTTAAAAAAAAAAAAATAATAATAATTGCAAAAAAAAAAAAAAAAAAAAAAAAAAAACGAATATCTGGATTGGGCTCAAATTAAAAATAATTTGTTTACTTTTTTTAGATTATTTCTTTGAACAGTTTAGTTGGTTAATGTTTGGAATCGCCTTTTTCTTCGTAAGCCTATTTCTTAGACAGATTCACGGGCCATAATTCACAAATATTTCCTTCGTAAACTTATTTCTTTAATAGTTTTGCGAGGAAATAACATTGGAAAAATATAGTGTTATTTTTTAAATGCATTTCTTTAGAACTTCGCGGGCCTCTGGTCTGATAATATCGTGTTCTTTTATTGTTATTTTTAGGTCCACCTCCCCTTTCTATAATTATATATTCGTTATAATTTACCTAAAAAGTGTGTAATGTTTTTTTTTTTTTTTTTTTTTTTTTTTGAATTTTTTTTTTGAATTGAACTAGAATGTTAACATTAAACATTAGAAATTAATAGCAAACAAAGAGCGTTTAAGAATTTAAAATATTTTTAAATTGAAAACAAATAATAACTAAAAAATAGTTATTATTTTAAAATAATGATAATATATTCATGTAAACGCCTTGTTTGATTAGTGGGCCAAAACCATTTTATTGATTTTGTGATGCATAGCCTTAAAGTTTATTGAGTGCAGTTTATCGTGTGTTGCCCTTTGTTCAGCTGTGGAAATAAGCTGGAGTAGTACAGTTTGTCTATGGAAAGAAATCCTCTCTTCATTTGCTTGGAACGGTGGTGGTGATTATGATTAAGAGGCTTAACTATTTCATGTAGGGTTGTATGGCAATATTAATATTATATGGCTCGGTTCGGCGAGAGAAAAGCAAATCTTTGCGCTATTCTTGTTTCAATAGCAGTAGATAGCCTTAGACTTTGTGGCGAGGGGAGTTCTTTCCGCAGACAAACTATTTTTATTTTAAAATAAGATAAGAATGGCTTGTATGAATGTGAAAGTGAGACTAACTCCATTTTTTTAGTTAGTTGAATAAAATTGAAATAATACTTATTATTCCAGAAAGGCATTTAAAATGAGTCTTTCAAAAATCAATGAGATTAATTCCAAAAAACAGAAATTAAGAATAATTTTCTCATTGGTACTCATAATTAATATCATTATTAACGCGTACTATTTGACAAAATATAATGAGAAAATGTTACAAAAAAATACTTTTAATAGATGCAAAATATAAAATAATAAGTTGATAATTAAAAATTAAAGATTTTAAACGTAGTCTGTTTTTATTACAGTTTTAAATAAGGTAGACATGCTCGTGAGTTAAACGAAGAGAAAAAAAAATTGTAAAATTGCCGTACAGTTTAATAATGTCCCTTCCGGTTTCAAAAAAAAAAAAAATCTGGTTAATAAAACCAAAATATATCGTATTTAAACCATTCATTTGGTTATTTCACCGTTCATATGGTAATGGTTAACTGGAAAAATTAGTTTTCGAAATTATAATTTCTATTACCTCAAATTTGTAAAAATACGAAACAGAAAGGTAAATTAATAGCCGAATAATTTTTTTTTTTTATGTCATGCTCTAAGGTAACGCAATAAAATTATCAAACTTTTCTACATTTATCAAATTTTATCGCAGATTTAAAACCATATTTTATTGTTAATCTCATCAAAATCGTAACCAAAGTGCTTCGGTGAACATTACCGAGCTTTTTGGTATTCCGATAGAGCCAGACAGACGGTAAATTTTACCATATTCCGTTAATCGAGACTATACTTTTTTTTTTTTTTTATCAATGTAGATTAATACCCTTGCGTCGAGCAAACTTTCAGAGATTATGATGGTGACTTATTTTCTTTATGTAACACAGATGCAGGCTAGTTTAATCAATCTTCTGCTTTCCGATTTTAAAATTTATTAAAATTAAATGAATCTATAAATAAAATTGGTTTTTAGTGACTCTGTGACACCTGTGATTGTTTTTTAGTGACACCTACTTCGCAATCCCTCCAATTCGGTACCTCCTTAATGAGAGAAGGCGTCAGCATGGGTTACCATAAGCAAGAAAATCGATCCTCTAGTCCAAACGTACTAACATCTTCGGTATTTCTCGCACTGCGCAACTTAGTAGACCGAACGTAGTGACATCTTTCTTATAACACCCCACTGCGCAGTTTATGTTCGTTACGGCGGACAACTAAATTGATCCCTGCTGATGACTTTACTCTTCTAGGAGATGTTGCTTAGTTACTGTTCTGAGTAAGTATCATAAATGAAGCGTAAAGTAAGTTAAAATGAGAAGATTAAATGCAACTTTCTTTTATTGAAATTTCAGACTGATGCAAAAAGTCTTAATCAACCTGGTGGTGCAACCACAAACCTTCCTCCCTCTCCGCCACCCGCATGCCAATAGGGTTGGTGGTGTACAACTACAGCTTGTGCATTTTCATCTTCAGTGCTCCTGTTCTCAAATCTCACCACAAAGAAAAAACGAACTTCTATATTCGGCATCGGAGTCAACACTACAAAAAAAAAAAAAATAAAAAATAAATAAATAAATAAAAGAAAGAAAGAAAGGGTTATTATGATATAATAGTCGTTGCACAGCCGACCCAATTTTGAGTACAAGACTATCAATGTTCAACTCAATAGCCTTGTAATTTTGTACCCAACCCGGAAGACAAGGGAACTCCTGAGTTAAGCATCGGGACAAACCAGCCTTCTTGCACCTTTTTTTGATGGAACTAACCCGAATTTACGTTACATAGGGATGAAAACCTGCCGCGGTTATCCTAACGGCAAGGGTACTCTAATCCATGATTCGTCTACAACTGAGGATATTGTTACGTCAGCACTGTGGTCGGTGCGAGCCATGTGCGGGATTCGTATCGATCAGCCAGCGTTGGGGTTCGAACCCGGTTCACCTCATTGGAAGGCGAACGCTCTATCCCCTGAGCCACCAAGCCTCAAAGATAAGGCGAATTTATAAACAAAAAAAGCTATGGTTTACCGAATGTTTTGTGTTTGAGAGGACGCTATACTGATGGAGAAACATTTCATTGCAAATGCTCACATATAATTTTTAATTAAATTGTAAGAGTATACGTCATGAACTGTTTTCTCCACTTAGTGGCACGGTAGTTTCATTTACTTTAGAGCTGCACAGTGGGTTATTGGTGACGCTCAGGGAAATATGCTGGAGGATTATCTGGAGACGATATACATGAGTCATGCCCCGTTATACAGGGAGGGCACACTATCCATCCAGCCGTAGATCTTAACCTGAATCAGAGTACCATCAATAGGCTCGATATTTAATAATTAAAATAGGGAATTGAAATTTTACCAAATATTTTTATTCGTAAGATGATGATGATTGACCTTTCTCATTGAATTTTGATTTAGTTTTATGAATTAAACTATTCGTAAGACGATGATGATTGCCTTCCTCATTGAATTTTGATTTAGTTTTATGAATTAAACTATTCGTAAGACGATGATGATTGCCTTTCTCATTGAATTTTGATTTAGTTTTATGAATTAAACTATTCGTAAGACGATGATGATTGCCTTTCTCATTGAATTTTGATTTAGTTTTATGAATTAAACTGTTCGTAAGACGATGATGATTGCCTTTCTCATTGAATTTTGATTTAGTTTTATGAATTAAACTATTCGTAAGACGATGATGATTGCCTTCCTCATTGAATTTTGATTTAGTTTTATGAATTAAACTATTCGTAAGACGATGATGATTGTCTTTCAGTGAATTTTGATTTAGTTTTATGAATTAAACTATTCGTAAGACGATGATGATTGCCTTTCTCGTTGAATTTTGATTTAGTTTTAAGAATTAAACTATTCGTAAGACGATGATGATGGCCTTTCTCATTGAAATTTGATTTAGTTTTATGAATTAAACCATTTAGAAAACTAAGCGAAATTCAACGAAACGAATTTTCATTTCCATTTAATTTTCTAAACCATTTAGGAAACTAAAGGAATATCACGCCAAAAAAAAAAAAAAAAAAAACTAAGCGAATTTTCATTTTCATTTATTTTTCTAAAACACGTTTCAAAGGAAGCATCTACCAACAAAAACATTAAAAGTTTTATACAGTTATCATGTTAGTAATTTATAATTGTTAGCTTGCTGTTATTATTGTAATATTCATTGTTTACATTTAGAGGCTCTAACATGGAGAGCTGTGGTTGTGAGTTCGATCCTAATGGCTGACAAAAAAAATAATTTTTATCTTTTAAGCCGATTCATACATAAAAATATAATCAAATCGGCGGGCATACGCAGTCAGGTGTTTGTTGAATCCGCGCGGTTGAAAGTCTAAGTGTTGATTGTGGTGTGTGTAAAGAGGTACCAGCTCAGGCAATATCTACGGCATCTGACCAGGGTCAGGCATTCATGGCATTCCTACCATGGCCGTTTAAAGATAGAGCCCCGAAAATAGGGCTAGAGGTTTGGCCATGGTTAGATGATGTTACATTTTAAGACCTAATTCTTACAAGAAAATGTAACATAAATTTTTTTTACAGGTTAACATTAAATAGTTATAAAATTTAAAAAAAAAAAAAGAAAAAAAATGAAAGCGATAAAGTTATTTTTCTTAAAAGGAATTGAAAACTTTTAATAATAAAAGCTTTATAAAATATAAGCCTTTTCATAACATTCGAAGAAGTCAATTCATTTAAATAAATGACGAGATTTCAGTCATTAGTTCAACTATTTAATTTGTAGCAAAAAACTTAAGTTTGGCGAGAATTGACTTTTGAGCCACTACTTGTACGATGAAGATAGTCAGATAAAAAAGAGCAATAAATTTTTCAAACTGTTAGTATTAAATGATAAATCGTTTGAAGAATTTATGACACCGACAATAGCACTATCAGCCAGATTATCATTTTTAACAAAATCGGAAATTATGCCCGACGGAATGCAAAACTTTTTTTTACAGGAAAAAATACCTTTCTCCGATTCCTTTTTTTTTTATCAAGTCCAAAGTTACTATTTAGAACTCCTTTAAAAAACTTCTAATTCTGATTATTTTGAAGAATTAAAAAAAATATATAATGATTTTTACAATCTCGTCTTTCTTGTTAATGATAAAGAATTTTAGAATTACAGATTAAAGATGTTTAATATGGAACACCTTGTATATTTAAATGGAGTGCTCACTTTCCAATCAATCGACCAAGGTTCAAATCCCAGCGATAGTTGATTGACGGTTCCTAGCTCGCATCAACATTAATGTTGAAGTAAAATATCATCCCCCCCCCAGCAGAGAGTGGTAAGCAGATCATGGGTTAGAATTCCCTTGATGGAGTGCTAACCGTGTGAAGTTTTAAATCTTTACCTTCCATGTAACGCAAATGCGAATTAGTTCCAACAGAAAGTAATCCACGAAGGCTAGTTTGTTTTAATGCTTGATTCAAGAGAGTTCCCTTGTTTACTGGGTTAGGATCAGAATTACAAAGTTACAGAGTTAGACAGCGATTATCCCAAATTCAAAAAAGGTATTGTGCTAGGCGAAGGCACGAGAGGCTTTTTCTGCCCCTGCTATAATAATTATGAGATTTTATTTTATTTTTGTCTTTTCATTTTCTTTCCTTTATTTATTTATTAAATATTTTTTTTCGTTCTTGTTTCAAGGACTATAAAGTAAAAAGTATTTAGGGTATTGGAGTAAAAGAGGAAAAAGGAAGAAAAGTGCAGTCATCAATTTAAATTAATTTGTAATTGCAGCGATTAATTATATCAATTATTACAGAAAGAGATGCGGTAATTCAGAGGATAGACCGTTCGCCTCCGAATTCAGAAACCCAGGTTCGAATCCCAAAGGTGGCTTTTCAATGTGAACTCTGCTCTTGGTTCGCACCATGCTCGCAGTGCTCATGCAAAATTTCCTTAGTGTTAGACGGATCATGGATTAGAATCTCCTTGCTGCCGGGCTAATCGTTGAAAGTTTTCGTGGTATTCCTTTCCATGTGACGAAAATGCGGGTTAGGCTGGGCATAAAATGCACCATGAAGATTAGTTTGTCCCAATGCTTGATTCAGGAGTTCAATTGTCTTTTGGGTTGGGTTCAAAATTTTAAGGCTACGGAGTTGAACATTGTTAGTCGTGAACTAATTATATTGCGACTATAGTAAGTAAAGTAAGTGACTATAGTTCTATAGTAAGTTTACCTCCTCTTTATGACTTTTATCAATCCTCTGAATTTGCTCGATTTATTTCGGAGTTTATTTTATTGTTTTTTAATTATATATTTTTCTCAATTTACACCTATTTTAAAATGATAAAAATATAATTTACCTCTAATGGTTTTGTTTTGCATTTTTGCTAGTTTTATCCTGTTTCAAGGGAAAAAAATCATTTTGATAAAAATTTAACTTAGTAGAAATAAAAAATTTAAAATTAAATAGAAACTTTAGAGGGAATATACACGGGCAAAAGTAGTACTTGTCATTTTCATTAAATTCGAACAATCTTAAAAGAGAAAATGAAAATAATGCCCATTGAAAGTTTCAAAATGCAACTGCTTTCACTTATTATTTTATTTTAATATTTTATTACTAATGTATATTATTATTTTTTTGTAAATCTTAATCTTAATTACTACAAAATAAGTACACACATAATCATTATTATTTTTATTCTCACAAATGTCTTTTAAAAATATAGTTCAAGTATAAAATTAAAATCTGAAATATAATTTATAATATAATAATTTGTTTCTGTCTAAAAGTACTATGTGATTTTATGTAATATATCATGACATGTGACAAGGGGAGGTGGGTGCAGAGAATTGTGTAGCTTTGAGACAAAAAAGAAAACAAAATAATAAAAAAATAGTATCATTCATGGATCACTTGATGTTTATGCATTGATATTAATTAAGAATATAAAAAAAAAGAAAGGGAATGCTATAAATAATAATTACTTACACCAAAGAAGAAAAACAAAAGCAATAGAGTAAAGTAAGCTTCCTGCAATGGTATCCCAAAGTCCAACTTCACTTATGGGAAATTCATAATCCTCTGAGGTTATGAGGCGAATTCCAGGTACAAACGCAGCTTTCTGGTAGATGTTTTTCAGAATATTATCTTCAACCGAAATATCTGTAAGAAATGAAAAGAAAATCACTCAACTTCATTATTTAATTTAATTTAATTTAATTTAATTTAATTTAATTTAATTTAATTTAATTTAATTTAATTTAATTTAATTTAATTTAATTTAATTTAATTTAATTTAATTTAATTTAATTTAATTTAATTTAATTTAATTTAATTTAATTTAATTTTATCTTTGTGGAACTGCAGACCCAAGCTACCAATGTTCAACACCGTAGCCTTGTAATTTTGAATCCAACCCAGAAAACTTGGGAGCCCCTGAATCCTGAATTGGGTTGGGACAAACTAGCCTTTGTGGTATACATTTTGATGGGACTAACCCGCATTGGTGTCATATGGAAAGGACCACGAAAACCTCCTACGGTTATTCGAACGGCGAGGGCACTCTAACACATGATCCATTTATTACACCAGCAATGTGGTCGGGGCGGGCCTTTTGCGGAGCTCGTATCAACTGGTCAACGCTGGGATTCGAACCTAGGAGACGAGAGCTCTAGCCCCTGAGGCACCGTGGTTCAGATATATGTTATTTCATGTAAAAAGACCAGCTCTGTCACCAGTAATTGGTATGACAATATGCGGCACACTAGCACCGTTTAGGTTTAAAATTTTCACAATTTTTGGAACACGACGGTTTTAATCAAAAGGAAACACATAAATAAAATAATAATAACAACAATAATAATAACAATAATAATAATAAAACTATATGGAGTATCTCAGTGGTGTAAGGAGGGAGGTGAGAACCACTCCCAAGAAATTTCAGATCTATATCTACTATAGGCTAATTAACTGTAAATTTGAAGTAAAAAAAAAAAAAAAAAAACAACATTTCAGTGTCTGCCATTTGTTTAGTCTAGGTGGTCATGGAGGTAAAAGCTCCATTATTTCATGGCAAGGGTAATTTAGATGGGGGTAATTTGGTTAGCATTGCGCCTCGACCACCTTTACTTCACCCATTGATCTGAAGCTGGTTAAGCTTCAATCCACCACCGGTAATCAAATTCTAGTGTTTCGTAAATTTCAAAATAATAACAAAATTTATTCATGGAGCTCAATTATATTTAATATTCCTAATTGCTAATTTAAAAATCAAAAGGAAATTGTTTATTATTTTGGAAATTTATAGTGTGAGGCTAAAATCTTCAGAAATTATAACGATAAAGAATTTACGAATAACGGGACGAAAATTCATAGAACATCTGAAAGTTTATTTTAATGATCATAATTAGCTCTAGTCCATGATTATCGTGATTGTGTCTCGTTTTCAACTCTTTTATTTTTTTTATGCCCTATATATTTTATTATTCGAAAAATAAGAAAAAGAACAGTTTTTAAGATCTTTTTAATTTACAGTTTGTACTACGAGTCCTCAAGAGAAATTGTTAATCTCAAGATCTCTTTAATAATTCGAATGTTGCCCTGCTAGTAATTATACACTGAGAAAAAAAATAAAAAAAAGAATGGTCAAAACTACCAGAATATGGAAAAATTTACCGTCTTTCTGCCTCTAAGGACTCTATTACCGAAGCGCTCAGGTAATGACTTTGATACAATTAACAATAAAATATGGTTTTAATATATATGCGGTAAAATTTAATAAATGTGGTAAAATTTGGTAATTTTATCATGATATCTAAGAGTATGGTATAAAATCCATTTTTTTTTTTTTTTGGTTAAATTTATTTTTCAATTTCGCATTTTTTACTAAATGTTTGGTAATAAGAACTATAATTTTGAAAACCTGAATTTCCCGGAAACTAATACTATAGGAACCGAAGAATTGCCAAATGAATGGTTTAAATACTCTCTATTTTGGTTATTGTTACCAAAATTATGTTTTTTCTTCCCTTCTTTTTTTATCAGAAGTACGGTACGGTAATTTTGACAAAATGTTTTTCTTTATCTACCTTAAGGACTTAAAATTACGATGTCAATCGATTTTAAAGTGACTAAAATAGTGCTTTAACAAAAAAAATTTAGTTTGAATGCTATTAAATTAATTATCAGTCCGTATGTTAGCAAAAATGTCTTCGACGATCACGTACTGTTTTTAAATTTCGCTTTCCTAATATAAACCCCTTGTATGCTTAAAACTTAATTACATGGCGTCATTTAAAATAAGTAATTAAATTAATAAATAAATAAAAAAAATCGAGATGGCATTTTCTTCTTGTTCTCTGTTTAACTTTCTCCGTTGTGTTCAGCTAATTTTAAACAATATATGATGACAAATAATATTGGTATTTAAGATTGCTATGCTTTAAAATTATACACTTCATTATTTTAAAAAAAAGGGTTCGTGAATATAGAAAGATGCTTAATGTTAAAATAAAATAAAGGAATATAATTAATTGAGTTTGCTTACCATTACCAAACCAGTGTAGATTTATAGATTCATAAGTCTTTATCAAAAAGTAGCTGCCAGCAATTAGAGAAATGACTGAAAAAAATAATATTGCAACTAAACTAAGAGTTATAACTTAAAAAATAAGTTAAAAAGTATTTAAAGTGTATGTAATCTTTTGAACTTTTTTTGCTTCTGTATTATACAATAAGTATACGAAAAAAGATCATAAATCTTCAGTAAAATATTAAAACAAGTTTTCAAAGTTACAAGTTTTAAAAAAATTATTTTCTATTTTTTCATATCACTTATAATATTAGTATTCAATTTAATTTTTTTCATTTTATTTTATAGAAAAATGTTTATGAATCAGTTTCTATTAAAAATTATTTTACTATTAATGCTTGAAAAACTTAAAAATTTTCTCGAATTAAAATTGTACATTATACCATTTTATTATTATTAAAGAAATTATAAACAAATTCTTGAAAAGTTTTACGAACTTATCCAACATATTATAAAGTAAAATAGCTGAAATATATATGTAATTTTGGATTTTGTGCGGTGATCTTTAAGAAATTTTGAGGAATAGAATTTCAAAGTTGGAAAAAACCTGAAATAATTATTATGGAGAAAAGAAAAAGTCTTCCAAGTTTCATCATAACTTGAAGTTTAATATGAGGGAGGAAATGAACGCATGGTTTTTCTCGCGTTGTAAAAAATTTAGATAAAAACATATTTTTTTTCTTCAAAACTTAAAAAAAGAGTTTCGTGCAGCATTTTATTTTTAAATAACTGTAAAAAATACTTTTTCTAATTATATATTAACATTTTATAATAAAAACTTTTAATATTAATATTTTTTGAACTTTTTGCACCACCTGAACACTTTCAATGGGAAAACTACTTATAAAAAACCAACACTTTATTTACATCTATTAATTACAATCGTTCCCTGATCGTAGTTCAAAGTATAAAAAAATTTTTAAAAATAGTTTTCTTTTTCTTTTTAAGAGTGATTTATTTTAAGTTGCTCTTAAGAGGCTCTTCCTCTCCCGACCGAACTCGCTTGTCGAAGGGGTGGAAAAAGAGGACGGAAAGTTCTAAATATGCTTTTAATCCGCATAATTAAATTTTCACAAATAATGATGAATATTCACTCTATTTGGCAGTATCTTTCGGTATATGTAAAAAAATAAAATAAAAAAAAAGGATGCATGTAATACATGTTTCGAAGAATGTAAATACAATACCTTATTAATTTTTTAAGGCAAAATTATACCAATACAATTCTACAATCAACAGTTTTTTATAGGTGGTTAAATAGTATACAGTTGCCTGTCTCTTTATTTTTGACAAGTATCTTTGTTTCTATGCAATTAACATTAAAAGAATTTTTTAACGCCATCCAAATCGGTTTTCATCAATTAAAACTTTAATAAGATAAAAATTTTTTTTTCGAAAAATATAAAAACTGAGAAACGAAACGTGTAGTTTCAAATGGCTTACTGTTGTTGTTTTCGTAGGCCATTAGGAAATAGGTGCGATTGTTCTTGCTCTCCAGTGGCGCCATCTATTGCCAAGAAATCGACTTCTGCCACACATCACACACGTTTATAGAGCGAATCCATTCATACATCCACAGATCGTAATTTTGACCTGAACAAGAGAACGATCAATCTCTAATTCAGTACCCCCCCAGAGGCACCATTTACTACACGGAGAGTCTTTGGCAGGCTGGATTTGAACTCTCGTTCTCATTAACGTTAGTCCAGCGCTCTGCCAACCAAGTCATCCCGGACAAATGACTAACTAAAAAACTATAAATCACATCATTTTATTGCCGTAAATTTATGAAGAAAACTTCATAGAAATTCTAGAAATTATCTAGCCCTATTTCTCATAATCTAAAAAATTGACTCTCTATTTTATACCTTTTTCGAAAGGTAATGTGCTGTCTAATAATACTATACACTCAAAAGTTTATTAAGTGGAAAAAAAAATACCAGGAAAACACAAATTAAAAATATAACCTGAAGCTCAGGAAGGCGAGGGTATAAGCCTCTTGATGGTTATACTTTTATATGCATGAATTTTAAAAGATAATGAATTCTTAAATTCAAATTTAGTAAAAATTTTGATAAATTAACTTACAAATCTTTCTAAAACCGTCCATCTGAACCATATTAAAATTTTGTAAGTAAAATCTGAAAACATTTAGATAACTTGACTTGACTCGAATAATCCAAAAACTTTGAATGCATCAAATAACAATAGAAATTTAAGCCAATTGAAATAGTAACAATCACAATACCAACAATGATACAGCCATTGTTTACTACATGTTTACTGCAAACTTTTTTTCATTATTATATTCTTTAAATATGACTCTTAACAACAGCTATGCCTGAAAACTTTTTTATTTTATTTTGTGCTTTTTGTAAATAAGGGAAATAATAATATGTAATAATTTTAATAACAAAATAAATGGAGGCGACTAAAGGTATTTTTGATAATAAATATTTTAAAATTGTATCTCAAATTTTGTTAAAGGCAAGTAAGAAACAATCTGATTACCAGGTGGTTACGGACACTGTAAAGTACTGGAATTTAGGATGCCTGTATTTTTTACCGTAAAATTTTACGGAGCAAAAAAAAAAAATAAAAAAATTGATACACCGCAAATCACTGCAACTAAATAAATACTATTATAAAAAATATCGAATAAAATTTTACAGTAAAAACGGATTTTATGGTGTAATAGATTTTACAGATGCTCCACTAACAGTGCCAGCACTTTTTACTGTAATTTGATCCGGAATTTTTTACGGTGTATAACAATGATATCAATGCACTTCTTTCTCTAAACCTGATATGATGCTCCACTAACAGTGCCAGCACTTTTTACTGTAATTTGATCCGGAATTTTTTTCTGATATGCTGTTTTTCCGTGTTTTATCATGTCTCAGAAATTGTTTCGTTGGCCAGAAATAATAATAAAAATAACCACTTATTATTTAACTTTATATTGATTTAAGCTAGGTATACTAATTTTCACACAATTTTGAATGTTTAAAGTCGAGATTGAGAACAAAATCTATCAAATAGTTTCTGAAGTTGAGACGCATTTTTAAACTTGAGGGCTGTTCGGTTGATTTCGTTAAAATTTTAATCTTACTATTTAAAATTATATTTATCAAAACTAATGTAAATAGCTGTATGACTTAAAATTCTAAAAAATAAAAAAAAAAGTTATGCATTTAATATTTTTTTTTTTTTAATTTTATATTCTATCTCATTTCCATCTAAGACTTCTTAATAATAAAATATTATAATTTAAAAAAAGAAATCGCTGGCAAACATGGTTGCGTGTCGTCTTTGTAGACCCTTACTTTATTTATATCCACAGAAAGAGATTTCTTGTTTTTTTTTATTATTATTATTTTCATGAACAAAAATGAACAGTTTTTCTAAAAGAACATGCTACTCAAAATATCAGCTATTACATTAAAAGCTAAACGACTGCCAGCTAAATGACTTAAAATTTATTTTTTGTATTTACGTCAAAAACAACTACAAGGAAGAAATCTCAAATTAAAAAGATGAAACATAATTTAAAAAAAAAAAAAACTTGAAATTATTTTTGTTTTAAATGATATGAAGATGAATTCAAGGTGTTTCAAATTTACAGGTTTTTTCAATCGTCTGAAAATATTGTTTTGGTAAATGAATGAATTTATGGTATTCTGCTATTGATATTATAACAGTGAAATAAAAATAAATAAAATCATAAGAATTAAATGAAAATACATCATCCAACTTAAAATTCACTTTTTCAATAACACAGTATAAATTTTCAACTAAATAGGTTAAAAAAATTTGAGCATTAAATTACATCTGTTAGAAAATTAGAAAATTTTGCATTTTGTAACATTATTCTACCAATTATACTTCAGCTTCATAAGTTTCAAGGTATGTTAAAAAATTATTAAACATAGAAACTGACTTATCTAGTAACGAAATTCTTTATTCAATAAACACAAACAATAACGTAAAAGGGAAACTATCAACTAAAATAATCCCTTATACACCTTTTAAAAAAAAATTTAAAATAAGTAAATGACAATGCTAATCAAAATTTTTGACCACCAAGAAGTAATTTTTTCCCCGTTTTTATCTTTTTTTTCTTGAAGAAACTTCAGCCTAAAATATTTTGCTAAAAAAACTAGAGCTACAACCTATCCCACATTCTCACAAAACAGAACTTTTTTTTCCCATTTAGTTTTGCCGTCTGCTATGAGAGAAAAGAAATAACAGATAATGATAGATTGTTAGAAAATTTTCTCACAGAGTTGTTGTTTATGATTCATAGACGCTTCTTTTGATCAGTGGTAATTGTATGTATACTGGTTCTAATTTTAAAATGCAAGAACAATCTCATTTCATGGAGCTTTAACTTTCACTTCAATGAAAAGTCTTCGCTTTGCGTTTTTAAATAATGGCAACACGCTTCACTTATTTGAAGGAACTCCAAATTCTGCTCTGTTCAGAACTTCCATCAAAATAAATAAATAAAATGGTGCATTAGTACCACAGAAGACTAAATAACATTTTTAACAAATCGTTTTCTGGAAGTATTTAACTATCGTTTGCCTCTTCTATTTCCTTTTTTTTTTTTTTTTTTTTTTTTTTTAAAATATAGATACTAAATTCTTAGAAAACATAATTTTCTAACAAAATTTTTAATATTTGAAATTTCTAGAAATAATACAAATAAAGTTTCACTTTAAAAAACTTAATTTCATTATTTATTTATTTGTATATAATTCATCATATTTCGTGCTTTTCTTTTTTAAAACCACATTACAAAATCGTTTGAACACAAAACAGAAGATTATATATTTTTAGTATCAGACGCTTCCTAAATCGTGACGTCACCCTCTACCTAACACGAAAATTATCTTTAATAAAAATGAATAAGTGAAATTTCTAAAAAATTAATTAAAAATAATTAAAATTTTTAGAAGAA
The DNA here is from genome assembly GCA_949128135.1 of Parasteatoda lunata. NCBI lineage: Eukaryota > Metazoa > Arthropoda > Arachnida > Araneae > Theridiidae > Parasteatoda > Parasteatoda lunata. The sequence goes on from OX421979.1 coordinate 71,079,906, forward strand.
AAACAGATATCGAAAAAAATATCGAAAAAAGTTATTAAAATCTGGCAATGAAGTTGTCAAAAATTCTTTTTTTTTCAATACAAATTATTTTAATTTCGATTGTGTTGCTTCTAAGCAGCTTAATTTCTTTGGATTCACCTTAATTCCATTTTGGATTTAGGCGAAAATTTTTGTTTTTAACATAGCGTGGCAATACTGATTTTCTATTGACTACCTTTTTCATTGTGGTTTCCACGCTCATTGGAGGAAATAACAAGCAGAAAGTTGAATCTTTACTATTTCTATTATGTTTTTGAGCGTGTTTTGGAAATTTTTAAAAATTATTTTTGAATTTTTGCAGCAAACAGAGTATAAATTGAGAAATGTATAATAGAACAACAAAAAGTTTTATTTTCAGAGAAAGAAAACACATCTGTTATATTTATTCTTTCAGAAGCATCCGCGAAAATAAATATCCGAGAGATAAACGTAATGTTATTTCGAGTATTAAGTGAAGAAGTATCCATAATTAAAATTAGAAATAAAGGAAAATAAAAACTATATATGCGTAATATTATTAAAAAAATAATAAATAGTTCTATTACTTAAAAATAATTCAGCAACTATTAGAAAAAATTAGTAAAAAAAGTCATTCACCTCATGTTTGCATCAAATTAATAAAAACAGTATCTAGCTTTTAATTACAATTAATTTATGACATTTTGTGGCATTCCATTCTAGGTCTTGAATTCTAGTTCACCAAATATATATACAGTGTTCAAAGAGGAAAAAAGAAAGAAAGAAAGGAACAGAGCACCCTTAAAAACTTTTGATCTAATGATCGGATCTTTACTTTCTGTCACTCAATCTTAATGGTTCGAGGGGATGACTTCAAATATGCTAATTAATTAGTGCAGACGATATTTTAAGATACGAAATCAAGTACGAAAATATACTTTCTCTGACTAAACATAGCTTTTTTTCAATGGATATTTAGGATATTTACCCCGAAATATTTAGGGGTAACCGCAATCTGGGAAATATAGTCCGCATATTTTGGTAAGGGTAACGATCCAAAGTTTGTACCCCTAATGTTAATTATGCTAATTTTATTTTTTGCGCATTTCACCAAGTCTCCAGAACTTTTTAAGCGAATTGAAAAGTTTTGGCACGCAGCTATAAAGTTCACTTATTCAAAGATAGTTCCACAAACACACAAAAAAAAATTTAATAATTATTCATCATTCATTTTTATTTCATTTAAAATAAGTCGAAAATTTTTTTAATTGTAAGGCCTAAAATTTTTTTCATCATTTTAAAGATTGTAATTTTAAATTTCAAAATACAAACTTTGAGCGAAATCGGTTGAAAAGTTCCAGAGAAATATGCGACTTTTTTAAAATTCGAATTGATGATGATGAAATAAATTCGATGATGAAATAAATTGTATATTTTAATTCAAAATTGTTTTGACTATTTCAGAATAAAATAATGAAAAATAATAAGTAATTACTGAAATTTATTTTTTGAATGGAATTATCTTTGGATAAACAAATGTTATAATTGTGTGCAAAATCTTTAATTTCACTTAGAAAGTTCTCGAGATATGGCGAAATTATGCTAAAATTAAAATTAAGGGGCCAAAACTTTGAACCGCACTCCGGCCAAATTATTAGGACCATATTTCCCGGCCAGAAATCCGAAATCGTCATAAAAAAGATATGCTTATTCAGAAAAAGTACGTTTTTGTGTCTGATTCTTTTAAAATATCGTCTGCAGTAATTAATTATCATATTCGAGGTCATCCCTTCAAATCATTAAGATTGAGTCCTAGAACGCGAAGATCCAATCGTTAGATCAAAAGTTATTCAAGTTGATCCATTTTTTTCTTTTTTTTTTCTTTTCTGCAATCACTATACACAACGAGAAAGCTATTTATTCTTTTGGTGATAATTGCGCTATTTAACTTGTTTCTTTTTCACAAGACAGCCGAGCCAAAAAAATACTGTACTAACATAATCTAATGAAATAATTAAGTTCTAAATTATTTTTAAGTGGATGAATTTAATTAAATTAGAATAACCCAGTAACTATTAAAAAAATCGTCAAACTCATGTTTTCATTAAATTAATCAAAACTGAATATAGTTTTTAATTACAATTAATTTATGGAATTTCGTGACATTTAATTCCAGGTCTTGACTTCAAGTTCACCAAATATATAATTCTTTTGGCGATAATTGTGCTATTTAATTTGTTTCCTTTTCACAAAACAGCCAAGCAGAAATCCTGATCCGCTTAAGAACTATTGTAAGAAAATCAAACGATATTAAATACCTTAAAGGAAAAAAATATATCGTGAGAACTTTCATCGAGTTCAAAAAAGGAAAAGAAAATACAAGAAAACGATTTTTAATATTAAATGGTAGTGATAAAAGGAAAAGAAATTGCATCAATTTTTTTTTCTTCATTTCTTTTACCTGAGAAGTCGGTATCCACTGAAGTTTTCCTTCTTACCTGTGGGTGCAAGGTGGGGGTGTTACCTACTGGGGAGGGTGGAATTACAACATCGTTGGGATCGCGTTTCTGTGATTTCCGCTGATCTCCATCGACCCCTGTTGGTTTTTTATTGCTGAAAGAACTTTGCTTGGAAATAAGAAAAGCCAAAATATAAGAGTAAAAAAATGTTAAAATGTGACAGAGACATTTGACACCTCCTGATTAAAGGCCGATATAACAAAATAATTCGTTTTTTTCTTTTATTTATTTAGTTTTTTTTTATTTGCTTTTTGTTCAGTTTCCAGGTCATTTCTTGTGTGTAATCCATTAAATTGGATAGTTTGGAGGAAAAAATGTTAATTGGAACAAACACGAAAAAAAAAAAAAAAATAAACATATTTCTTTTTTTTAATTTTTTTTATTATTATTGTTGTTTATTGTTATTGTGTATTAAAGAATATATTCACTGTTAAATTTCCAGTTTTTACTTTAATTTTTTATGTGATACAAAAATTTATAAATTAATCAAGGATTTAAATCGTAAGAAATTTCATATATGTAAGGGTAATCTTGCGGTCATGTTGTTCAGTAATCATTGTTTGAGCCGCGATGGCTCAGGGTACCTTCCAATGAGGTGAACCGGGGTTCGATCCTGGCGATGGCTGGTCGATATGAATTCCGCATCCGGCTTTCACCGACCACAGTGCTGACGAGAAATATCCTCAGTGGCATGGATCATGGGTTAGAGTCCCCTTGCCGCCAGGCTAACCGTGTGAGGTTCTCGTAGTCTTCCTCTCCATGTAACGCAAATGCGGGTTAGTTCCATCAAAAATTCCTCTGCGAAGGCAAATTTCTCCCAATGCTTGATCCAGGAATTCTATTGTCTTCTGGATTGGATTCAAAATTACGAGGCTATGGAGTTGAACATTAGTAGTCTTAAACCCAAAAATTGGGTCGGTTGTTCAACGACGGTTATAAAATTATAAAATAAAACGTTGAGAATGGAGCCGCGTGGGCTCAGAGGATAAAGCGTTCGCCTATCAATGAGCCGACCCAGGTTTCAATCCCATGGCTGGCTGATATGAATTTTGCTCCCGGCTCGTATCGACCATAGTGCTGACTTAATATAACCTCAGTGGGAGGCGGATCATGGGTTAGAATCCATTTGCTATTGGACTAACCATGGATGGTTTTTAATTTCCTCTCCATGTAACACAAAAGCTGGTTAGTCCCATCAAAAAGTGATGGCCAATGCTTGTCCCAATGCTTTATCCTGGATTTCCCTTGTTTATTGTATGATTTAATGAGTTACGACTCAATGAGTTGCGACTATCATTACGACCAGTATATAAAGCTTCCTGACTCTCCCTGGATTGGGGTGCATAACTAAGGTGATTAGAGCATCCTACTACAAATCCGGTTGTTCTTGGTTTGAATCCTGGTTTGAACCGAAAAATTGGGTCGGCTGTTCAATGACGGTTATAAAATAAAAAGTAATCATTGTTTATATAAATCTACAACCACTTAGTTCATAAAAACAATGAATTTTTTAACGTAAAAAATCTTTCAAGAAGTGAGGAACAAAAATTCCAGAACTACCTGATTAATACTTGGCTATATACTTCTGTGACAAATCATTTAAATTCAGAAATCTTAGACACAATTGCCACAATTGAACTTAAAGATAAAAGTGTTGTACAATTCCCTCCTATGGGGAAAATAATGCAGAATCTGCAAGATATTGGTTACTGTGGAAAATATTGCACGGCATTTAAAATTACAAGTTTAGACAGAAATATCACAGAACATAAAGATAAAAGTGTGTAGAGTTTCTGTCACAAAGGGTAAAAAATACTGAATCTGCAAAATATTGGTTACCATGGCAAATGTAGCAGATCATTTAAGATTTACAACTCTTAGACAGAAATAGCACAATATTGAACATAAAGACAAAAGTGATGTATAGTTTTCCCTCTAGGAGGAAACAAAAAATCGCAAAATCTGCAAAATATTAGTTACTATAGCAAATAAAGCACACGATTTAGACTTCACACTCTCAGGCAGAAATACACCGAAGAGCCATTACATTATGGGCAATGTTTTCATGGGGCACATTAGAACCCATAATCCTCATAAAACAATCCCTGACGTCTGTAAGCTACTTGAACATAGTTGCAGACCAGGTTCACCCATTCATGGCAGCAGTTTTTCCTGCGGGGGATGGTGTTTACCAACAGGATAATGCACCATGTCATAAGGGTCGAATCGTCAAGGATTGGTTCGAGGACATTCCAGTGACTTTTAAGTCATGTCTTGGCCCCCAAATTCACCTGACCTTAATCCAATAGAGCATTTACGGTCCTACTTCGAAAACCAAATTCGTGCTGCCACGCTACCCCTTCGCAATGCGAGAGAATTGCAGGACCAGTTGGTGAGCGCTTGGTACCAGATACCTCAGACTACCTATCAGCACCTTGTGGAATCAATGCCACGGCTGGTGCTAGCAGTTTTGAGGGCTAAAAGTGGTCCTACATGTTATTGGCAGGGTGGTCATAATTTAATGGCTAGTGAAAATTTCTTGTACATTTGCGTTTACAGTGAAAAAGCGATCACTGGCGAGAAATTTTGATCAAAAATTTGTTGCTTTATTACGAAGCATTTTTAATAGGGAACAAATTTAGCCATATCAGCAAAATAAAAATAAAAATCGAGCAACATCTCTCTCTTTTTTTTTTTTTTTTTTAGAAACGAAAAGAGTTTATTATAAAGAAGATCTATTTTTTTATAAAACAATTTTTTGTAATTATTAATGATTGAACTAAAGAGCCATCGGACATCCAAGAATCCATCACTCGTTACGCCAAGAATTTTAAATAACCAGTAAATGAATTTGAATAGTCCCTAACGGACATTCAAGAGTATGGGAAGGCATCCAAAGTTAACGAGTTATCGATGAATAATTTAGCCTAAAACAAAGCCAACACCGCGTTATTAATATGAAATTTTGAATAATCTGGCAACAGCTTAATCACCAAAAAGTCCGTGAAAATTTAATATGACCTTGTCTCCGAACATTTTTGTCGTTAAAAAAATAAAGTAAAAGAGAAATAGAGCTAAAAATAAATTTTAATATTCGATTTAATCGCGACGGTAAATTAATGAGTTGTATATTTGGATTGAATTAAAAAATAAGCCATTATATTGATTGTTAAGAAAAGAGGAAAAAATATTTATATTCACTATTTATAAATTCTGATTAAAATTAAATAATTGGTTTAATTTTATAATTATAATTGGATAATTGGATTAAATTTGTGAAATCAAAGAAATTTCAAAAGCTACGAAATATGTAATGCCTATAATGTCAGAGTTGTACAGTTTTTTCCTATGGAGATCTACAAAATATTGGTTACCATGTCAAATATAGGCCATTAAGTCTCGGCAGAATTTTATGCAATTTTTAGGGTATTTTCCTCATTCTTATCATATCACAAAATTGTGGTCAGATAATTATGTGAAAAATGAATTAGAAAGTTACAGTGATGCGAAAAAATTCCTTCACAAGAAAATCTAATTGGTGGAAAAAATGACTTTAGAAAAAAAAGTGGTAGTGCGTGTACGTTTAAATTAAATATTTATTATTTCAGCTAACTTTCGATTGGAAAAATCACCGTGTTTAAGAAAAAGGATCCAAAAAAAAATTTTTTTTTTATTAATATATTCTGGGAGATAACTGCAAAATAAATGTTAACATTGTAACACTTATATTGTTAGTTTTCCCTTTAAAGAATAAAAAACTGGCCTTTTATACAAAACTAAGCACATATGGGTTAATAAATTATTAATCGTCTGTCTTTATAAAAATAATTTCAAAACTTCCAAAATGGTAACAAATGAAAATCAACAATCGAATTTCTTTTTTTTTAAAAACTTTATTCTGCTAGTTGATTAATACAATTTAAAGTTATTTAATTTTCAAAAGTCATAAAAGAATAAATAATTTAGGTTTAAAAATGAAAAGTAATGTTCGTTTGAAATAACAGTCAATTTGTTTTAAAAAAGCAGTAATTAACGGTACTTATCCTTAAAATATTTATTTATTATTTCTTCTTAAAATTATTCTTCGTTTTTGATTTTGATTATTGTTCTAAATTACAGACTTCAAACTAAAATTGTTATTTTTTTGTATTATAAAGTAATCGCATGATATTACATTTTATTTTGCAAACTCTTGCGATAAAGATGGTGGGTTACCGTTTTGCAATTATCATACGGTGGCAATCAACTCATATTTCATTTTTCATTAGTTATAATTAACTCTATAATAAAATTTTAAAGCAATATTTGTTCACTCAACGTATGCAATTAAAATAATGAATACAAAATAACTATTTAAAGTACTGAAGCAATATTGGACTAAAAACTATTCGCACTATTTCGAAATAATATTTTTGACGAAAAATATTTGACAGCAGCAAACACTAAATAAGAAATTTAAACAAGTTTGTGAATGAAGTTGATTAAGTTTAAATTTTATTTTAACAACTATGGAAACTAAAACTTTTGAACCAAATATATGTTAATACAATAAAAATTGTTGGCATATTTTAATTGATTTTTTTAATGTTGATGTGACATTTTGTATAAAAAAAAAACAGGAAAGATTACGAAGCAATCATAGGAGTGAAGCCCTTTAGTTTGTAGCAAAATGCAAATGTATGTACAGTGCGCAGGAAAAAAAAAAAAAAAAAACTGGAACGCCCTCGAGAACTTTTAATTTAATAATCGGATTTCAATCCTAACCTAACCTTACTAAGCTAATCTTAAATATGCTAATTAATTAGTGCGGACAATATTTTATGTACAAAATCAGACACAAAAACGTACTTTCTCCGAGTAAACATACCTTTTTAAAGGCTATCAAACTATGCAAGCTGGGAAATATGGTCCCAATAGTTTGATCAAAATTGCGGTAGCATGTTTTGTCCTCTTAATGTTAATTTCCCTTTTTGCGTATTGTGTTAATAACCTGAGAATTTTTTTAAGTGAATCAAAATTTTTTTACGTAAAATTATAACATTCATTTACCGAAAAAGAAAACTCAATGCTAAAAAATTATTTCTATCAACTTTATTATTTTTTAAAAAATTTTTTTTAATAATGTTCGAAAAATTTTGTATTGTAAGTTATTGATCTTTTTTTCATATATATTATTTTAAGTGATGGAGAATACAATGGAAAAATACAGGGAATGTGAATGCAATCAGACAAATAGTTTCTCATTTTTTAAGTTTTTTTAAAAAAAGGCACATATTGAAAATTCCGATTTCAATTTTGCGCACTGTGTGTATATCATGAAAACATTATACATTGTACATAAATACATGATACATTTTACAAAATGTAGGTACATAAGTATATATAAAAACACGATACATTATAAACACACGAAAACAATGATTAACGTATTTTATAATTCATTTTCTATTATAATTACTATTTTAATTAAAATTTCTATACTTTTTCATGCTGCTATTTTGTAATAAAAAGTATTTCATTTTGATTCACTCCAATAAAAAAATTTAAGTTAATTACACTTACAAACATTATTTACGAAAGCATTGTCATGATTAAAGGAGGGGGGGGGCAGCGGTAAAAGAAAAAAAAAATTATAAGGTGTGGTTACTTTATGAATGACTTTTTCCCAATTATCCCAAATGTTACAATGTTGCTTGACGCATAGAATAACTCTATAGAATAAATAAAAAATAATAATTAACCATAATATTTCTTGCATAGGTAATATATTTTGTTCTAAAGCGCAATAAAAAATTTCAAGCCTTACCATTTGAAGGGGTGGAATGAAATCATATAAATATGATATATAGTTAAGGGAGGGGGGTGTGCAAGTGCAATCTTGAGAAAGTCAACACCTGAACAGATTATCGTTATGGGTTTTTTTTTTTTTTTCGTCTCTTATAACATATTTCTTTATAGTCTATTGGTAAACCAGCGGGAGTTTTTTTTTCCCCTGTAGTTGGAACGTTTTTAAGCGGTCGTCGTCTGATCGTCTAAATTGTTGAATAGCAAATTATTTTCAGGGGACCGTTTACAAAAGAACAAACACTCATTTAATAATAGTACAATGTTCGAAAAGAAAAAAGAAAAATACTGAGATACTTGAGTGATTTTTCGGTAATTTTTAAAAAGAGTATTTAATGTTTGTTTAAAGACGTGGTTTCTTTTACTGACTTTAAAGTATTATTTTTGAATAAATAATACTGATATGCATTTCTAAACTACAAAATAATTATGCTTAAATGTTAGAAGATTGTAGGCTAATTTTAACATACTTCTTCCTTTCGTTGCAAGACAATACTCTATTCATATTATATAACAAAGCTCCTGTTTACTTCCGCTCACCAACCTCGATGATTGCTTCGCAATGATTGTTTATTTATGGCATAAAGCAGTTTCGCTATTATAGATGAAATTGTTCACATATGTATGTACTGAAAATAATTCTTTTTACTTATGCTTGTGCCCCTAATTCCCTCGTCCCAATATTTCCCTTATGATTCTATTAAGATCTATTAGTAAACCTAAGTAATTTTTTTAAGTAATCATTTCTTTAAAATAACATTTAAAATTAAAAGTAAATTATCATAACAAATTTGGTGAGTTCGCAACCGTCATTTAATATTTTCGCATACCAATCGGACGGATATAATAAATAGTAAAATTTTTGTATGCATCACATTGTGCATGCAGCTGATTGTTAAGTTCGAAATCATTTAACGAATTTTTTTCACTGTAATTTATAATAGTATATTAATGTAATTTGCGCAAAAATAATAATTGCAAAGCGGTTAATAACATTAGACACCGATTTTAATAGCTTATTCTTAAAAAAGAGCTTAGAATTACGTTATAATAATAATAATAATAATAATAAAAAATTTCTTAGTTCTTTATTTAGAAAACAATTACAATCAATAGAATAATATTGGCAGAACAGGTAAATAACTTTAAGTTAAGGATATGATTTTTATTAATTTTATGCTGTTGAGAACCAAAACAATATGGAAATCAATGTGGGAAATCTGGATGCTGGCATGTGATTTTCCGGTCGATAAAAGGGCACCGACAACAATATGTTGGACCATTATCCTTTTATGTTAGATAGTATGCAAAATTTTCCTGAACTTTAACATTTAAGGACTCTTGATTTAAAACGAAATGAAGTTATTTAACTTTCTAACTATTCGATAGCATTCGATAAATATACAATTCTTCTTTAACTATTACTATATTGCATTTGTCCTTCCTTATTAAAAAATACAGTTTGAATTACAAGACTAAAGGAAGTAATTTAAAATAAATATTTTTTAGAAACTTTTCTGAATGTTAACTAATGCTCATCTATGGTGGCCTTCATAATTAGATTAAATCTTATTTCTTTCGATTTTGGTTGCGAATTTAAACAAATTGCTAGTTATTTTTCAATTTCAATAATAAAGTCGTTGTTTCTGGATTGTTTTCATCGCTCGCTACTCCCACGTTGTTGTTTCACAAGAAAAATTTAACTATTATTATTAGTTTGTCTTTATGATGAAAGATTCCATGAAATCTTAACGACTTCTTAAAATCTATTATCAGCAACTTCGATTTTTCCTTTGTTCATAATTAGCCTTAAAATACGAACTGAGGTTTGTTTTCTTAACTATTTTAAATGTTTCTAAAAATGAAGTATTTACGGAATTGCTTGAATATACGCTTTAAAAATATTTTCAAAGATGTTATTTTCAAAAAAGAAAATTTCTCACACTTCTCTGTAAATTTTCTTAACATGAACTAACGAACAGGAAAATATATTATAAAAGTTTAACGATATAGTTTTTTTAACTGCAAATCCTTGAAGTTTCTTAGTTTTATTACAAAATTAATGAAATCTTATGATGTTTAGAAAGTATAGAAATTAATTTTAAAAAATTAAAACTGAATTTTATTCTTTAATATTGTTATCCTAAATACAAACTATTTAAAAATATAAATATATAACAACTAGCCGCCTTTGACCATCAGCTCTATCACCTTTCAAAATTATCTTAAACTAAAAATATTTAATACATTTAAATATTTGATATTAATTGCATTATTTGTTAAATATATTTACTATTATCTAAACTGGAACTAAAGTTTAGGTGTTCGAAATGATAAAACCAGCAGTCAGATTACTAGAATATATTAAGAAAAGGAATTGATTTTAAAAATAGCAAAACTATCAAAGTAAAAAATTTAAAAAAAAAAATATTTAGATTTAATTTTTTTTTTCGAGGGTGACCCTGTTAAAAAATTTTCTCGACCCAAATCTAAGTCGCAAAGAAAAAAAAAAAACTTTTAAAAACAACCACCATAAACCAGGTGAAGGAAAAAAAAAGATATTAATTACAGATTTTATAAAGAAAATTAGCTTAAATCGAGAAAAAAAATTACACTTTAATTAATTGATTGAGCTGTGTTGTGAGCGATCTATTTGGGAGAAGTAAATTTGAACTTTTTATATTCTATTTATTTTCAACGTTACAGTAACTTAAAAATAAAATGTGAATATCACGATCTTTTGATTACGTTTTCAATTCCGATGCGGTAAAAACCTGAATATGATAAAATCTGCAGAGAAATATTTTCTTTTAAGTGAACGAAAAGGTATGCGTGAAAAAATAAAAACTAATTATGGGAGCAAAGAAAGAGCTTGTATAATAAGCTTCACCCTTTTCAATGAATAGACCTTGAGTATTAGGTTGATAAAAAAAAAAGTTCCTTGAAAAATTATTGGCATCGTTATTTTTTCAGACGATTTTCTATTCCCCCTTTTATTCTAAGCACGTAAAATAAAATCCGGGTAATTTCACCTTTCTCGGGTTCTCGTAAAATTACAAATAGATTTTTCCTAATGTTTATTTCTAAGTTAAAAAAACACAAACAAACAATTTTATTTTTTCGCAGTTCTCAGAAAAAGTAAGTGGAATATAGGTAAGCTTTTTAAAATAAAATAAAAACGATAGTGTTTTTTTTTAATTTTTTTTTATAGTTCGCCCTCTCAACTCCATTGAGCTTGCTTGAATAACGCAGACTACTCTTTTAAAAGGAAAATCTCATTTCCTACTTGACTAAATCATCAATCATCTTCTAGCTACTCTTTTATACATGAAGCCGCCGCAAATTTGACGTTTTTTTTTCTCCCTTTAATTTAGGTGTTGATAGTCATAGAAAAAAATGCATTATTAAGAATAGTTGAATACAGCTTTAATAAAAAATTTGGTATGTGTCTATAATTTTCTTCCATGAATTAGTAAGTATGATGATTTAATGAGTTAATCCGAGCGAAATCTGAAGGCTGAAAAATCTGTACAAGTGGTTTCTTTTTCTTCTGCGCAAGGGCAAGAAGAAAAAAAAAAAATAATAATAAAAAAAAAATAAAAAAAAAAGAGCAGCATTTTTTAAATACCTTAAACATCAACAGAGATTAATTTTCTTCGTCTTCTGTAAAGTAGTAAAAGTCAGTGAAAAAAAAATGTTTCACATTTATTGTGACTAGAAAATATTATTTATATTTTTTATTTAAATAATTGTTTACCAATTCTTTTTTAAAAAAATCTTTAAAAGAAGAAAAGAAAAAAAAACATGTGCACGTGACATATTAAATACCGAAGTTGACTATGTCCCGATTGAACTTTGATGAAAGATAGTTAGAAAAAAGAGAAAATGTTTTCCATTTGTTTCATTTTTTTTTTTTAATACTAAAAAATTCTTTAAGATCTTTTCTAAAAAAAAAGACAGATATCGAAAGCAAGGTGTTATTTTTTATAAAGTATAATTCACTCCTTCTGTAAAAAAAAAGAAAAAATAATAATCATCTCATCAAAAAAAGAAAAAAAAAATTGTCATACTAAATGTGGCTCGTCACCTATAGAGAATAAAAGAGAAGAGATATTTAGAAAGAAAAATTAAGAATTTAACTGCATATAAGCTACAAGTATATTGAATCCATAATATAAGAAAAAATACAAAGAAAACAAGGAAAGAAATAAAAAAAAGGAAAAACTTTTTTTAAAGAAAAGAAGAAGAATTATCGAGAAAAAATAATTTCAAAATTTTAAAATGTAAAAAAATAACTAAAATAACTAACTAATTTAGAAGGAAGCCTAAAAACAAAAGAATGAAAAAAAATTGGAAAATTTTATGAAACAAATTTCTCAACAAAGAAAATAATTAATTCTGCACAATAATTGCGGTGAAAGTGTGTACAAGGCATTTTAAGTATAAATTCAGATAAATAAGCTTTTTACTATCGGACAATTAAAGATAACCGAGGATTAATAAATAATTTATTTTAAAAAATTTTTTATCTAAATTATTTTTAAAACTTTACTTTTAAGATGTATTGTTTATTTAATACTATATTTCATACCATCTAGAACAGCAACATATAGCTAAAAGTTATTTACAAAATAAACACAAGAAAATGTTGAAAGTAAGTAAAAAAAACATACAATTGATTTCGAAAAATCTGTAGTTTCTCGTTAAATTTTATGGTTTCAATGCTCGTCCTGATTACAGCAATTAAATTATTATTTTTTTTTTTTTTACATAAACTGCTTTTATTTAAATTATAACTAGCAATATTAGCAGTTTACCTCTTTTTATATCAGATACTAGTATGAAAATTTAAAAAATTGATAATTACAACAACAATAGTAAAAAAATAAAATATAATAAATCGCTTCTCACCTATTTATTTAGCAAAAATTCAAATTTTGCAGGACTAAGAATAACTTTCAAAAACAAAGATATTATAAAGATGTTTGATGAAGCATATGTAGCTGTGCAGAGCCGTGATATGGCTCAGTTGTTGAAGCACTGAACTGTCTTTGTAAAGAACTGGGGTTCGATCCCCAGTGGTGGCTTGATGCCCACCCCGCTTTAGTCAGATGGGTATCAGCTTATCTGGGAAGTAAAGGCGGCATGTGCGTAGTGCTGATCACATTACCACAATCAGGCCGTTGGTCACCAAATTATGGAACCTTTACTCACGTGACCCATTGGCCCCTAACGAGATTTTGCGGAAATGCTTGACTGTGTAACTACCAAGAGATTACTGAAACTTTTGAAAGTAATCAAAAACATGTTTTCCCTGTTTTTCAGAAACTATTTGAACGATTACTTTAATTGCTTTTATACATTGTTTAAAATCACATTTTATATTGTTCTGTACAAAATGTTTCGAATGCATATTTTAATATATAGTCTATTTATTTGAAATTTTCATGCTTTCATCACATTAAATAACAGATTTTACCTTAAAATTTTTTGTAAAAAGGATTCGATTTTTATGTTTTAAAATTTAGAAAATACTTAAATGGAACAGTTATATATAAACATGCAATGTGTAACTTAGCCGTGCTGGTTTAGTGATTAAGGTTCTGGTCTGTCATTGCTAAGAGCTTGGGTTTGATTCCCGACAGCAGCTTGAAATTCACGTAGCTTCAAATCGATGGGTGTCAGTCTATCTAGGAAGTAAAGGCAACCGGTGATCAATGCTGACCACATTGCTACCATCATGTCAGTGGTCACGAAATTGTGGAGCCCTTATCTCCATAGCCCCTGATCCCCACGAATTTTAAGTATCGGACTTTTTTGAAATTCAATTTTTTAGGAACTATGCGACTGATTTCGCCTGAAATTTTGTATTTGCCGTATTAAATTGCATTCTTTAAAATAAACTTTTTAACTTTTTTTAAAATAAAACTTTTTTTGACCATTCTTAAATAAAATAATAAAAAAATTATAAATATTTACTAAAAGTTATTTTTTGCATGGAATTATCTTTGAATAAAAAATAAAAAATTATAATTGTGTTCAAAAATGTTTCAATTCGTTTAAAAAGTTATTCATTAGAAAGAGGCTCAAACTCTGAAAAGCTCCTCTGACCAAACTATGGGGACCATATTTTCCAGATTGTGGCAACCCTGTAAGGTCAAAACTTCGAATTTATCTAAAAAATGTATGTTTATTCAGAGAAAGTACGTTTTTGTCCCTGATTTCGTAACTTAAAATATCGTCTACACTTATTAATTAGCATATTTGAGATCACCCTCTCGAACCATTAAGATTGAGTCCTAGAACTTGAAGATCCAATGAGTAGATCAAAAGTTATTCAGGGTTGTCAGTTTTGTTTTGGGCACACTGTACACATTGTAACTGATTCTTCAGTTAATTGACACTATATTGCACAAAGCACTTCAAATGTATAGCTGTAACTGATTCTTTAGCTTACTGACTCTATATTGTCCAAAGAGCTTCAAATGTACTGTTTGTAAATTGTTCTTCAGCTAATTAACATTATATTTCCCAAAGCTCCTCAAATGTATAGTTTGTAACTGATTCTTCAGTTAATTGACACTATATTGCACAAAGCACGTCAAATGTATAGCTGTAACTGATTCTTCAGCTTACTGACTCTATATTGTCCAAAGAGCTTCAAATATACTGTTTGTAAATTATTCTTCAGCTAATTAACATTTTTTTTCCAAAAGCTCCTCAAATGTATAATTTGTAACTGATTCTTCAGTTAATTGACACTATATTGCACAAAGCACTTCAAATGTATAGCTGTAACTGATTCTTCAGCTAACTGAGTCTATATTGTCCAAAGAGCTTCAAATGTACTGTTTGTAAATTATTCTTCAGCTAATTAACATTATATTTCCCAAAGCTCCTCAAATGTATAGTTTGTAACTGATTCCTCAGTTAATTGACACTATATTGCACAAAGCACGTCAAATGTATAGCTGTAACTGATTCTTCAGCTTACTGACTCTATATTGTCCAAAGAGCTTCAAATGTACTGTTTGTAAATTATTCTTCAGCTAATTAAACTTATATTTCCCAAAGCCCTTCAAATGTATAGTTTGTAACTGATTCTTCAGTTAATTGACACTATATTGCACAAAGCCCTTCAAACGCAGAGTTTGTAATTGATTTTTTTGTCATTTAACACTATTATGCAAATCCCTTCGAATTTCCAGTTTGTAACTGATTGTTCAGTTAATAGACACTATATTGCTCAAAGCCCTTAAAATGTATAGCTGTAACTGATTCTTCAGTTAACTAACCCTATATTGTCCAAAGCGCTTAAAATGTACTGTTTGTAAACTATTCTTCAGCTAATCAACACTATATTTCCCAAAGCCCTTCAAATGTATAGTTTGTAACTGATTCTTCAGTTAATTGACACTATATTGCACAAAGCCCTTCAAACGCAGAGTTTGTAATTGATTTTTTTGTCATTTAACACTATTATGCAAATCCCTTCGAATTTCCAGTTTGTAACTTATTCTTCAGTTAATAGACACTATATTGCTCAAAGCCCTTAAAATGTATAGCTGTAACTGATTCTTCAGTTAACTAACCCTATATTATCCAAAGCGCTTAAAATGTACTGTTTGTAAACTATTCTTCAGCTAATCAACACTATATTTCCCAAAGCCCTTCAAATGTATAGTTTGTAACTGATTCTTCAGTTAATTGACACTATATTGCACAAAGCCCTTCAAACGCAGAGTTTGTAATTGATTTTTTTGTCATTTAACACTATTATGCAAATCCCTTCGAATTTCCAGTTTGTAACTTATTCTTCAGTTAATAGACACTATATTGCTCAAAGCCCTTAAAATGTATAGCTGTAACTGATTCTTCAGTTAACTAACCCTATATTGTCCAAAGCCCTTCAAATGTATAGTTTGTAACTGATTCTTCAGTTAATTGACGCTATATTGCACAAAGCCTTTCAAACGTAGAGTTTGTAATTGATTTTTTAGCCATTTAACTCTATTGTCCAAATCCCTTCAAATTTCCAGTTTGTAACTGATTCTTCAGTTAAAAGACACTATATTGCTCAAAGCCCTCGAAATGTATAGCTGTAACTGATTCTTCAGCTAAATTGACAGAACTAGTACTTGCTGACTATTCGATACTTTTATATACTTTAGTTTTTTTGCTGCATCTACAGTATTCTCTCACTAATCTGCATCTACAGTTTTTCTTACAATTATCTTCACTAAGATCTTATGAATATTTAGTCCAGAATGCTTAAACACTTGAATACGAAATCCAGGATAATACGAACCCAAATAATAGACACAGAACTTTCCATGAAGCTTTCAATGAAAATATTTAGACCCAAATGTATAAAGCCTAATACCGTGTCAACATTAAACATTTTGCGCAGCCAAAATAAGCTAATAATCTCCATAACAATGCCATCCAGTGGATAACAAAGCTATGGGAGATCTACAAAGCCGAATTACACTAAGTATATGATGGATGCAGACGTCAATCAAAATCTTTTTGCAAGCAAAAAAAAAATTATATTTTTGTTCTTTCTTAAGGCATGATTGATCCATTTTAGTGACTCGAGTTCCTGCCAAGATGTCTGTTAGGTTGAGCCGCTTCTACCTTTCAAGAATTAGTTTTGTGTAAAAGAAATTCATTTATGTTATGCAACATAAAATATCTTTATTAGATTAGAACCTGTATTATATTAACATAAGAGTTAAAGGTTATAAAGCGTTATTGAGCCATTTGAGTTTTTTTTTTATATAATAGAGCAGATTATTATATTTCCTGTTCTAATATCTATTCAGCAGTTCCCTAGGGTTCCGTGGATAGGGTTACAAAGGAATTTTTATCGATGAAATTATCAAATTATTATCCATGAAATTATTCAAGTAAAATGCTAGCGTATAAAGAAAGGCAAAATTTTTCAGCATATGCATGCATTTTTTTCGACTATTGATTAATGGAAAAATGAATTTATTCTATCTTTATAATTAATTTAATGATCTTATATAATGAATATTATTAGGATGATCTTCTTATAATTTACTGAATGAAGATATGAGTATGATGAATTTATTGAATGAATATTGAAAAGAATATGAAATTATAAGAAACTGCATAAATATTTCGCATCGAATCTTTCAACGCAAAGTAAAGAAATAAAGTAACCAGATTCAACAATTAAGTAGTACATGCCTCTGATAACCATCCTCAACTTTTATTTCCGTTCTTTCTGCTATTGTTTTATCAAGAAATTTTTTCAATGCTGTTTTTCTGAAACTTTGACAGAAATATTATTATTTTTGATACCAATAAAACATTAATATATACTCAATCTATTAAAGATTGTGTGCTAATCTTTCAACAAGATCTTATACATTAACACCAAATCATCTGAAAAAATATTTTTAAAAATTATTCCTGAAAATTTTAGCTCTGTTTAAAAGAAAAATTATTGAAAAAATCAGTAAAATTTTATGACACAATGTAGACTGCAAAAAATTATTGAACTAAAAAATTTGTAAATAAAATTACTGATTGATTGAATTACTACTGAAATTGGTAACTAAAACTAAAACTACTGATAAAACGTATCTTTACAGTTTCATTTAATCAGCTATTTGCTTCAGTAAATGAATAATTTATATATAAAAAAATAATTAGCATTTTTCTTGTTGATATTGCAAAAAATTGCATTTAAGTCGGGCTAAAAAATTTAAATGTCTACATTATTAACCGAATGCTTGTTACGTGCCGTCATTGAGGACATTTAATGGAAATTCATAATTCAGAATAATTTACATAAGATTTATGGCAAAAAAAAAACAAAAAAAAAAACAATGCCTGTAAACTTCTGTTTTATTTTTAGAAACATCCTGAAAAAAGGGACCGCAGGCACTAAAGAATTAACAATAAGGTCGTCCAAATATATCGTAAGCATTACTAGAAGATTGAAAAAACTTCATTGGCTTCAAAAATATGCAAATGGAAATAAAAGTCGATCTGTTTCAAGCGCTCAAAAGTAGGCACCAACTCTCAAGACTTGCTAGACGTAAATAAGAAGATACAAAAGTGATTTGAAATGTAAAACGTTGCCAAGAAAAAATTGAAAATAAAGGTGATAAAAAAACTAGTAAAACTACAGTAATTGAGAGTGGAACAAAAAGAAAGATGAAAAAACAGAATGAGAAAAACCGTTGTGGCCGAGAGGGGCAAATCAGGGTAAAATGCATATCTACTAGCTACGGCGAGATGTTGAGGAGCTAATTATAATAACAAGGGAATCACCATTCGTATGAATGAAAGAAGATTCCAAGGCATCAAGAAGAACTAATGTGACTAGGGAGAAAGTAATTTTGAAATCGACGAAATTGAATTTATGCGCAAGATTCCAGCAATGTGCAGCGAGGGGTCATTTATCGTATTCTTGATGATGGACATATCTATTGTGTTCTTTGAGCCTAAATTTTAAAGCGCGTCTGGTTTGTCTGATGTAGCCAGGATCGCTCTGGCAAAGTATGTGGTAAATGCTCCATTGATTTACTGTTAGATTCTTTAAGAGACTAATATTTGATTTTCTTAACAGGTCTAAAAATGACTTTAAAACCAAAACGGGAAATTATATTGGCGATTTTACAATAAATAGAAGAAAAAAACGGTAAAATACCAAGTTCACCGTAAGGATTAGAAGAAGAAATAAACATGTTTTAAGCAAATATGTTCTCCTCCCACCTTGTCAGCAAAAATAAGCGACTCACAAAGCATCTCCCATGCTTACGCAAGAAAGTTGCTACCCCCAGTTTTTATTTAAACTTTAACTTTTAATTGAAGTAATCCAATTCTAAGATTAAATTCAAATATACAATGTAACTATGCAATTTCTAAAATTATGTTTCAATTCATTCCATAAAGTTTTGGGTAAAATATTTTCCAGGAATCTTTTATATTTTATCCTTCTATATTTAAATCTCTCGACCCCTGAAATTTTGATTTGTTTCTAAGAATAATTTCTTTTTATTACGATTTTTTTTTAAAGAAAAAGTTTTGAAAATAATGTAATTTTGTCTTACTTTCTTTTGTTGTCTTTTTAGAGTTTTTAAGCTTTGTTGCAAATTTACGCGATGGATCTTCCTTGCAAACTTCTTTAAAACCGTCTCAAAAAAGGAACAATAGGCCCAAATGAATTACTAATATCTTAACAATGCTGCTGGTTAAAGAGAATCCAGGCATATTTCTAAACTGTACTACGAATTTACACAATGCTGATGGTTCAGGGAATAGAGCGTTCGCCTTCTCGTGAGAAGACTCAGGTTCGAATACAAGCCGTGGGTAGTCCATACTGTTTGTCTAAGATAGGTACTCTGACCGCCACTAAGTCTGCAGCAGTCTGGTGCTATGGAAACAAGAAGAGGGCATTTTAGGGAGGGCAGCTTCGATGAAGAGGTCTCTTTTTCTCTCCCCGAAACCAGTCCTAAAGAGGGACCCCGCACCCCTACTTGAAATAATCATACTTCGTTACCATAGTCACCGCCACAGCTCCAGACGAATGTCTGGAAGAGTACTTATCTTAGACAAACAGTACGAATTCTACTTCCGGCTCGCATCTATCACAGTGCTGACGTAAAATATCCTCGGTGATAGAAAAATAATGGGTTAGAATCCTCTTGCCGTCGAGCTACCCGCTTTAGGTTCTCGTGGTTCTTCTCTCTATGTAATGCAAATGCGAGTTAGTTCCATTAAAAGTCCTCCATGAGTTTGTCCCAATGCTTGATCCAGGAGTTCCCTTGTTTTCTGGATTGGGATCAAAATTACAAGACTACGGATTGATTGTTGCAAACTCAGAATTGGGCCTGCTGTTCACTGTCGGTTATAAAATAAAATAAAATATTTGATGGAAGAGATCTGCAGTGGCTCAGAGGAAAGAGCGTTCGACTCCCAATAAGGTGATCTAGGTTCGAATTCCAGCGGAGGCTGGTTTATACGAATTCTGCTCCCAGCTTGCACCGACCACAGTACTGACGTGAAATATTCTCATTGGTCGACGTATCATGGGTTAGAATCCCTTAGCAGTCAGGCTAAGCATTGGAGGTTTTCGTGATTTTCCTCTCCGTGTAACTCAAATTCGGGTTAGTTCCATAAAAAAAAGTGCACGAAGGCTAGTTTGTCTTAATGCTTGATTGAGGAATCCTCTTGTCTTTTAGGTTGGATTCAAAATTCACAAGGATACGGAGATGAACATTGATAGTCAGCAACTCAATGGTTATCTACTCAGCGATGGTTATAAAATATTAATTATAAAATTGATCTTCTTTTCAACTTCTTTAGAACCTTCTCTATAGAGGAACAATGGGCGCTATTTAATTCATAATATCTTGAAATGTTGCTAAAAAATATTGTTTAGTAACTCCATAACGACGAAGTTACTAAACTATGATACATATTTACACCATGTATCTTCTACTAATTCGAATTATTTTGAAAAATTATTTCCTTAATTATAATTTTTTTTTTTTATAAAGCTAACACCAAACAATGTTACATTAATTTTCATGTTAAGCTAACCGTCATCTATCTTTATATCAAATAGGCTTCTACTAAACTTAAAAGTAATGCTCGAATATCTGTCAGGCAATTTTAGTCAAAGTAATTTCAATAGCTCATTTGGCATCAATATAAAGAACATTCGATAATTGTCATTGCCTATCTCAGAGAGCTGGAAACACATTCAAAAGGAACTTATTAAAATAAACGACTCTAAAGAAATGACACAATCAATGGAGAACTGTTAAAATAAACGTTCCTAGAGAAAAGACACAATCAATGATTGATTAAAAAAAGTACGAAGATTGACAAGAAATCAAACAAGACGTGGAGCAATAATTGAAAGTGCATCAAAATGGAAGCAAATTCCAAAATCCTTTCGAAGAAAACCATCGAACAAAAGTGTCTGCTTTTCTTTTTTTTATTTCGCTGAAGAATTCAACAAAATATGAAAATGGTCCTGGGAAGGGTGGAGTTGCTAGATGGAACAAAATAAAAGCAAGAACTTCGACGGTGGTAAGAATCGTCTGCAACCCCCCTTGACAGCTAGCTTCTAAAAAGATTCCGCATCGCCGGCGGCTGTTCGCCAAGAAGGATCTTCAATGGCGATCAAACATCTATGGAATGTTGCTCGGTTAGCGTGGAACACTTAAAAGTGCACACGACTTTTTTTTTACGCTGCAGTGTTACCTACTCTCACCTGTTATTCGCTCAGGTGTTTGTCTAGATTACGAAGGCGTAGGTCGAGGAGGTCGGGATATTGAGACGCGCGGCGTGACGATGCCAAATAAGCATGAGAACACGTCTTACCAAACATGCTAGAGGTGTAGATACAGTTTTTCATCAAGAATGAGCGGGAGATGAAATTCTTCTGGTATTGGAAGACTTAATTGCATCTGTCTGCACATGAGGAAAACAAAACATTCTTTTTTTTTCTCTGAATGAATGCTTAGGCAAATAAATCGGCCAAAATACCGCATTCATTCAACGACGCAAAATGTAAATTTTCCAGACCTTCCGCAATTGTGTATTGTTAATGGACAAGTTAACAAAAATATTATTTTCCCCAACTTCGCTATATTCAGACACGTATACTCTAAGAAAATTTGGTTCACCGTTGAGCCATAATATAAGTACCTTATACCAAAAATGTGGTGCAAATTTACTACAATTTTAATTAAGTGTTGAATTTAAAACAATTTTGGTTCAAGATGATATCGTGTAATCAAGTTTCAGAAGTATGATAATAAGGTTCAATTTCGTGTTATATGGCTGCTATAATATTGGATGATATTATGATTCAACATGTCCTAAAACTTTCAACAGCGTGGATTGATGTTTCGAGACGCGTGGCGTGACGATGCCAAATAAGTATGAGAACATGCCTTATCATGCATGCCATGGTGGAGTAAATGCGGTTTTTTTTTTTTTTTTTTTTTTTTTCAGAATGGGCGGGAAATAAAATTCCATTCGACTTGCATGACTTAATTGCTTCTGTCTGTCAGCAAACGAAGGAAAAAAAATCATTCTTTTCCCTCTAAATGAATGTTTATGCAAATAAAATCGGCCTTTCCATCAAATCACATTTTTCTCTAAAATGCAACAAGAAATGTAAATTTTCCAGACATTCCGTAATTGTGCATTGTTAATGGACATAACAAGTTCTGTTCAATAAGATGCTTAGCGTATGCTTCAATTAGTTTAAAGACGTATACTCTTAGAAAAACGCTGAAGATTTAGTTTAGTATTACAAATTTGCAAGACAAATTTGAGAAAATTGAAGAAGTCTGAAGACAATTTTTAATTCAGCAAATTTATCTGAAGACAAATTTGCTGAATATTTAGTTTAGTATTAAATTAAACCAGTGTTCCGTTCAAGTTGAACCATAATATCATGTCATCAAATTTCAGAAGTATGACCTCATAG
Source organism: Parasteatoda lunata (assembly GCA_949128135.1). Classification (NCBI taxonomy): domain Eukaryota; kingdom Metazoa; phylum Arthropoda; class Arachnida; order Araneae; family Theridiidae; genus Parasteatoda; species Parasteatoda lunata. Next base: position 71,102,754 of record OX421979.1, read on the forward strand.
TTCAACATAGCACCATATTAAAATTACATCAGTATTTAGCACTATAGTAAACACGCTCTAAAATTCTTAACAGTGTAAATTTATATAGTGAGACTGGGGGCTCGACGAGGCCAAATAAGGAGAACATGACTTACTGAACATGCTACGGAGGTTACGGTTTAGATAAGGTTAAGTAAGATACGGTTTTAATTACCTGGCTTAATTGTATCTGATGTCTTCACATAAGAAAATCAAATCATTATTTCTTTTTATTTATTTTATTCTATAATTATTTTATTGTATAATTATTTTATTTTATAATTATTTTATTTATAATTATTTTATTTTATAATTATTTTATTCTATTTTTAATTATTTTATTTTGAATCCTTTTATTTATTTATTTTTATTCAACTTCAAATGAATGTTTTCTTAAATATAATCAGCAGTGCCAACAAGAGATTGCATTCTCTAGAATAGGGATTCTCACTTTACGATCCGTGATTGTGAGCAAGAACTAATATCGCTACCGTTTATTGAATTTGGATGCTTTATTGTTGGCTTTGACTTTTTAGGAGACATTGAAAAATTTTCGAACGAAATAAAAGGTAAGGAAATCCTTAAAGTGAAAGCCCAAAATTAGATTTAGTTCTTTCAGCGTTTTTTATAAATGCCTAAAAGTATCCTTCGTAAATAAATTAATGTAATATTAAATACTAAATATCTCCCATAAGAATATCTCTTACTAAATATCTCCCATAAAAATATCCCTTACTAAATATCTCCCATAAGAATATTCTTTACTAAATATCTCTCAAAGGAATAATGGAAGGTTTGAACATCTTATAAAGTAAAAGTCTGAATATCTTATAAGTTACGGTCTTAATATCTCATGAAATATACTTTAAAACAAGTTTAAGCAAAACCTATATAAAGTTTCAACATAATGAGTAAATTTTTTTCTTATGTGATTTAGTTGTTCTGTGCAATATTTTCATAAAGTTTTCAGTTATTCGATTATTTTTAGAAACAAATATTTTAAAAGAAAAGTGATAAAAAAGATAGGAAGTAGGAATTGAATTACTTTTGCTCTTAGTACTTATCTTAGTTCATTTAACTTCCTCGCAAAATTTTTTTGTGTGCTTCCGTTCCAGATATGCAGTTTTTTGATATTTTCTTCTTTTATTTATTATTATTTTTTTTTTCTGTTTTCATTTCTACCGGCTCTCAAATTTTTCAGAAAATATTACATGAATCCTGAATTATTAAAAATAAATAAGAAATAAAAACTGGTTTTTGCGAATCAGAAATATTAGAACCGTGGTGGCTCAGGAGAAAGAGCACTTAGAGGTGAGCCAGGTTCGAGTCCCAGCTGTAGTCGGCTGATAAGAATTTTGCTCCAACTCGCACCGACCACAGTGTTGGCGTAAAATATCCTCATTGGTAGACGGATCATGGTTTAGAATCCCCTTGCCATCGGACCAATAGAGGGATATTTTCGTGGTTTTCCTCCCCATGTAAAGCAAGTGTGGGTTAGTTCAATCAAAAAGCCCTCCCCGAGCGCTAGTTTGTCCCAATGCTTGATCTAGAAGTGCCTATGTCTTCTGTGTTGATCTCAGTAAATGTAATGAGATTGGTTTCAATAATAAGGCATTGATGGTTGTAAACTTCGAATTGGGTCGGTTGTTCTACCTCAGTTATAAAATAAAATAAAATGAAATTAGGATTATTAGCAATTTTAATGAAATAATTCTACCTATAGTTGATGGTGGCAACCTATCAAAACTAACTGTTCAATATAATTCATATTAGCCCGATTGGAGCCATTATTCTCGTTTCTATAGCAAGTATTTTTTTTCGAAAAGATGAAGACTCGCAACTCAATTATTTTACTCTCTTAGAATATGTGTAGGAGAAAGAAATCATTTCTTTTTATCATAAAACAGAGTATTCCAACTAAATAAAGCTACCTCGATTTTTTTGGCATAACTGAACGTAAAGAAAATCACTGACAACCACTAGAAAAAAGACATCGAATAAGTAAAAAACGTGAAAAATTGTCCCATCGAATTAAAGCCTCTTTTGATTACAGTGAGAAAATCTACCAATTTATTTATCTGGCTTAAAATACATGAAGTTGCATACTATTTTCTAATCCCTGAAGAACAATCACATCAGTAGTATATCAAGTTCCATTGAGGGCAGCCTTCAATTCTGCCATATACTGAAACTGCTTCTTTTTTGTATATACAGCCTTACGGATGATTGCCCTTCATGTTTTCTTGGGAACTGACGTCATGAGTAAAGGTCTGTTACTCATGACATGCATCTTATTATCCAAAAACCACCACTTTGATGATTTTGCAGTGTGAATGAAGGCACTATCTTGCTGAAAAGTTCGACTTGGGTTGACAATTCTCAAAATACCAGTAAATGAGCTTTTAGCATTTTTTGGTAATCGGTTGCTTTTATGCAAACTTGGGTAAAGGCTACGTTTAATTTACCGAAGCCTTTCCACTGCATTTATAAGTCACCACATTGCTCTTCATTTGCAGAAGGTTTTTTCTGTTTTTCCTCCTCTACTGTTTTGTTTTTTTATACCCCACAAGAAATTTGCGATGCAAAAAATTCAATTCTGTCAACCACTTTGGTACTTTTGTGAAGAACGAGTTTCATGTTTGCGTTTTCCAGCGGAATCCTTTCGTTTTTCCGTTTGTGTGTAAAGCTTAAGATATTTCTGTCTACGTTCTTTGAATTTAGCTTTTTCAGCCTCGGTAAGTTTAGGCCTTGGCATCGTTTTTTTTTTTTTTTTTTTTTTTTTTGCTTCAACTCTAACCTTTGGGACCGTGTCAATCAGTTTAGGACCCTCTTAATTTGTGATATTCCGCTGAATCAGTATTCAAAACGATCCAGTTTAAATTGTAGGTTAAAATTTCTGATTCTTAATTAAAAAATCGTTCAAATGATGAAAAATTCTCTTTTATTCATAACTCAAGAAATATTTATGGGATCTCTCTGGTCCCATACCTCAAAAATAAATTCACCAACTTAATGTATAATAAAATTAAAAGTAAAAAAAAGAATGCAAAAAAAAAATTCTCGAACAGAAGAGGTCGCCATAGCAACGCATGCAATGACGACGCATGCGCTATGTTTACTATTACTCTTGAACACAGTTGAAAAGCGCGATTACGTCCAAATAACATGCGCACGCCATCAAATCCACAACAAGACCCTTTTTGCCAATGGGTAAAATGTATTCGTAATAACATAGGGAAACAAATAGTTTGTTCCATTTATATAAATGCTTGATTGTGTCTGATTCGACTGAGGGGATTTCAAATCTGAAATTAGTTTTGCTCCTAAAGCTACAAATTTTGTTTTAAAAATGGCATTTTTACTGTATTTGCTGTCGGAATATACAAGTTCAGTAATGTCAGGAACAGGAGGTCGCGTAAGTGTTGTAACAAATTTGTAGGACAGTTAAGATACATCATCAAGACTAAAATTGCATAGAAAACCCATGCCTGGAAATGGTACGTTTCTAGGGGCATTCCCCTATTATAACCTGTTACGAAGCATACAAAAAACAATTCTTAAGCCCTTTGCGGCGTGTGACGACATTTCCTGTGAGCAAAATTTTAATCCTTAAGATGCGCCCTGACTCCCCTAGCAACATGTCTGAAACTTCCTGTCATACATGACGTTTTTAGACTAGTGTATTTCGACAAAAAATAGAATAAAAATGTCATTAAAAAAACTGGAGCTTGGAGAGAGGAACCGATTGCAAATTTGAAATCAGCGATAAGGAAGTATGTAAGATTTGCTTTAAATTTCATGTAACCGAAAACGAAAAAAATAAACAAGAGGGTGATACTTGTTTTCCCTCAAAAGTTTTTAATCTTGTTTTCTCGGCAACTGATGTTCATATGCAGCAAAACAGCTTTACAGGGGAAAAAGAGAAAATAGGAAGCGCTTGGCAGAGAATTTGGCGACAAAATTTGGTGTACTTATGAAACTAGTTTTTTTCATCAAAGACACCTCAGAGCTATTTCAACCTTTTCTCTTGCGCCAGATCAATAGTAAACTCCAGAAGTAAACTTTGAAATTAATGTTCACAAAACTACTTTTGAAAACGTTCAGTTTTAGAAGATTTGAAAAAAAATGTCTACCTGATTGAAACGAAAGATTTGCACGGCATTTGATTCCAAATATAAAATTGTTGTTTTCTATTGTTATTTTTCCAAGTGCAATTTATTTATATGCGTATGTATGTAGTGTTATTTTAAAGATAAAACTTTTTTATTCTTTTTCGCAACATTTTTGTATTAAAACTGTTATTCTACTGTTTTCTAAGCATTTGATATAATTGAAAACATAGTATACGACGTATGCTAAAATAAAAGATTTATTTTTTAAAAAAATTAAGTTGTAAGAGAAAAAATTATAGAAAATTTAAACATATCATATTAAAGATTCATAAAAAATATTTTTGCTTATATTTTGGTTCAAAATTTTACATTAAAAAAAAGATATTTTATTCAAATAATGCTTATTTCATTACAGTTTCCAGATTTCTTAACATTTTCAGGACTATAAAACGCTGTTTTAAAATATAGTACCATTTTTTGACAAAATTGAAAATTAATAATAATAATAAATAATGACAATAAATGCTACTAATATTTAAAAAGAACAATGCCTAAATTGGAAATGTTATTTGTTTTTCTCTTTATATAAAAGATTTGTAGGCTCATTTTTAAGTGTCCAACTTTACGTTAGATTTTACTTTGCTACGCAAAATTTATAAGACTTAGGAGCTTTAAATTACGAAGATATGTAGAAAAATTTACAGGAAGTACTGTGTAATAAAAAGAAATTAGCATTCGTTTGATCATTAGTTCGAGAATTATTAACTTGTAGTAAAAAATACCATGTGGGCCGCTCAGCCATCAGCAAAAATGCAACCATTGAATTGAAATTCAAAATGCTGAAAAAGCCATCTCCATAAAAAAACCATAACTACCAAGTTTGTTTTTTTCTGTCAAAGTTTAAGAGTTATTGTAATTTTAAGAGTTTTTTCATGAATTTTTCTCACTGTTGTAGAAAAATTAATTTATCTCTTTTGAGAATTTTTTTTTTATGAGTAAGAAGAGAAAGAGAGAGAGACTAAATGGTGTCAAATTAAAATTTTATTTACGAAAAAAATTTAAAAACTAAAATTACTTAATTTACGAATTTATATTCTTAAAAATTATTTCAACGTTAATATTTCCTAGTTTTCATACCAATTAAAGAATTAAATTGAAGCAATCATAGCATAAAATATGCTTACACGCTATAAGAGAAAGCACCAGAAGTGAATAAAGAGTCGCGGTGGCTCAGGGGACAGAGCGCTCACCTCCCAATGAGATGGCTCAAGTTCTAACTCCAGCGGTGGCTGGTTGACACAAATTCTTCTCTCGGCTTGCGCCGACCACAATTCTGACTTAAAATATTCTCAGTGGTAGACCGATTATGAAACAGGCGGATTATGAGCCTGCGGGCTAATTGTGGAAGATTTTCGTAGTTTTCTTCTCCGTGTGAAGCAAATGCTGTTTAGTTCCGTCAGAAAATCCTCTATGAAGGCTAGTTTGTTTTAATGCTCTTGATCAAGAAGTTCTCTTATTTTCTGGATTGGGTTCAAAATTATAAGGCCATTGAGTTGAACATTGATAGTCGTGAATTCAGAATTAGATCGGCTGTTCAGTACAGGTTATAAAATGAAATAAAAAGCGAATAAAGGAAATGAATTAACAAGAAAGGTATTTGAGGTCAGTGAGAAAATTAAAACGTCTTAAGTGACAATGAGCTAAACTAATAGCTGGAAAAACTGATTAACAAGATTTTAGATGAAAATCCTCTGGAGACGAAACAATGAAAAAGGTGACCACAAATGGTGGTCTAATAAAAATAGAAAGTAGAAGGAACGAATGAGAAGGCAAGAGCAATAGATCAAAATATTTGAAATTATTTGAAGAAGATCTTCATCCAGAAGTGTAGATTAATAATGTTTGATAAAGATAACAACTATACAAAATGTTATTAAAAAAATTATGGATCAATCACTCATGGGTTAGATCAGTTATTTATTTATTATATGCTAATGGTAACGGCATAAAATAATAGCTTTAGAAATATAGTAAATTTTAAATTTAGGAAATAAGTATCCTGGAAGATTGAGAACAGATTTTAATTTGATTTGTTTTATTAAATGCGGTCAACAGAAATCTTATAATGTGCGATTTAATTATATCACTAATACGATTGTGTTTAATCTTCTTCGAGAAAAGACGGGTTTCACGACGTCGTGTTTTCCCAGTGATCTTTTCACTTTTTTCCGTTTCTTTAATCATCTGACTTAGTTTATAACATCGTTTTATCAGTTTACCTACATTACGTATAAAATTTTTAAAATACTTGAATAAATATTTTTCCAACTTTTTCTTTTTCTAAATATTATTTTATTTTAAATTTGAAATTATTCCTAAAGAAGTTCTACCTTTATTGTTTTTGCATATTAAAATAAAGAAATTTTAGGATCTTACGTATGCATAATTACACCCCTCTTCCTTCTTATTCAACAAAAATAAAAAGTTTAAAAAAAAAAAAATTATAAATCTTATATCTCTAGCCCCCTTTCTTCTTCTAGGTGCTTATGCAATATTTGAAAAGCCCTTTTGAAATAAAACTAGATAATGTATAGTGCGGTACAAAAAAAAAAAAAAAAAAAAAAAAATCACCATCCTGAATAATTTTTTACCTACATAATCGGATCTTTTCGGAACGTTTTAGAACTCGATCATTATGGTTCAAAGGGCCTCAAATATGCTAATTAATTAGTGCGGACGATATTTTAAATTACGAAATCAGACACTAAAACGGACTTTCCCTGAATAAACACCTTTTTTCCATGGATTCGGATTTCTGACCCCTAAAATATAGGGAGCAGCCGCAATCTGGGAAATATGATCCCTATAGTATGGTCTGGAGAGCGATCCAAAGCTTGAATCCCTTAATAATAGTTTTACTTTTTGCATATTTCTCCATATTTCGAGAACTTTTTTAAGCGAATAGAAAAAATTTTGCAATCATTTATAAAATTCGTTTATCCAATAATGCCGTGCGAAAAATAACTTTTAGTAAATATTTATTATTTTTTACTATTTTATTTAAAAATAGTCAAAAAAAATTTTAAATGGTAAAATATGCAATTTTTTACATAATTTGAACATATATAAATTTAAATGATAAAATAAAAAATTTGAGCGAAATTGGTCGAATAGTTCCTGAGAAATCGAATTTTAAAAAGTCGGATATTTAAAATTCAGTTCCTCAGAAACTATGCAACCAATTTTGCTCAAATTTGGTATTTTCTCATACATATTGCTTACGTTAAAATAATATTAAAAAATTTTAACATACGATTCAAAAATTTTTTTTGGTTTTTATTAAATAAAATAATAAAAAATTATACATTTTTACTAAAATTTATATTAATCAAACGAATCTTATAATTTTAAGAGAAATTTTTTCAATTCACTTTAAAAGTTCCCGGACGCCCGGTGGCTGAGTGGTAGCGCTTCGCGCTCCCGTGCCACAGGTCCCGGGTTCGATCCTCGGGCCGAGCAAGGTTGACTCAGCCTTTCATCCCTTCAGTGGGTCGATAAATGAGTACCAAGCATGCTTGGGAACTAAACACTGGGGGTTCCGCGTTTGGCTGACCACCTAACCGGAACATCTGCTCCTGCACCCCAGAGCCCAAGGTCAAGAAAACTGAGATGGGCACAGTAGGCCTTGGCCCTCTCTGGGCTGTCGCGCCGCTGAGTTTAGTTTTTTTAAAAGTTCCCGAGATATGGATTGTGGCTACCCTGCATTTCGGGGGTCAGAAATCCAAATCCTTTGTAAAAAGAAAATTTTATTCAGAGAAAAAACGTTTTTGTGTCTTATTTTGTAACTTAAAATATCGTCTGCACTAAATAATTAGCATATTTGAGAACCCTGAACCATTAAGATTGAATGCGTGAAGATCAATCTTAAGCTTAATCTTAATCCTAGAGCGTGAAGATCCGATTATGAGATCAAAAATTATCAGGGTAAAACTGCACGTATTAATGAAATAAAGAAAAATTTATTCACAATTTAATAAAAGCGCCAGAGTTCGTATTTTTTCTAATAGGATATTCAGAATCGGTGAACATCAAAGTGCAGATTTCTTAATTAACAATATCGTTATTAAGAAGCTATTTTTATGAAAAATTTCCACCATCTCTTTTACTATATATAGACCTTTAACTTTATCCCATAGACTTAATTCTTGTTGTGAAACTCAGAACGTAATTTTGGACTGAGTTGATTTATAGAGATGTTGCGTAGCGTTACGGTTTCCCGCCAATTTTTTTGAACTTCACAGCGCATGAGCGAAAATTTCTCTAGGAATTGTGGAATCGATAAAGGGTATAAAATAAAGTCAGCGTAAAACATACGCTATGCGAAACCTTTCTATTATCGTTGCTAATAAATAATCGTTATGCGAAATTTCCTCATTCTCTAGTACTATAAGAACTATAAACTAAGGCCGGGATAGCCTGGTCGGTAGGGCGCTGGGCCCATATCGAAGAGGTCGTGTGTTCGATCCTCGCCGGCCGAAGACTCCCCGTGTAGTAAATGGTGACTGATGCACGTTAAATCTGTCGAGTCTTAAAGTCCTCCATGTTCCCATAACAAATCAAAACCTCTGGGGGTACTGATTCAGGAGTTTCCTTGTCTTCTGGATTGGTTCAAAATTACAAGGCTACGGAGTTGAACATTAGTAGTCGTAAACCCATGAAATTGGATCGGCTGTTCAGCGACGGTTATAAAATAAAATAAAAGAACTATAAACTGAGCCGCGATGGCTCAGGGGATAGATCGTTCGCCTTCCTATGAGGCGAACCGAGTTCGAATCCCAGTCGATACGAATTCCGCATCCAGCTTGCACCGACCACAGTGCTGACGTGAAATATCCTCAGTAGTGGACGGATCATGGGTTAGAATCCCCTTGCAGTCAGGCTGACCGTGGAGGTTCTCGTGGTCTTCCTCTACATGTGACGCGAATGCGGGCTAGCCCCTTAAAAGTCCTCTACGAAGGCAAATTTCTCCCAATATTCGATCCAGGAGTTCCCTTGTATTCAGGATTCAAAATTTCTTCTTACTTTATTCTTCTGGGTTCAAAATTACAAGGCTACGGAGTTGAACATCAGTAGTCGCAAACCTATAAAATTGTGTCGGCGACCCAATTTTATGGGTTTCAACAACGGTTATAAACAAAAAAGAACTATAAATTAAGGCCGGGATAGTCTAGTCGGTAGGGCGCTAGGCCCATGTCCAAGAGTTTGTGGGTTCAATCCCCGCCGGCCGAAGACTCCCCATGTAGTAAAAATGGTGACTGATGTACGTTAAATCTGTCGAGTCGCAAAGTCCTCCTTGTTCCCATAACAAATCAACACCTCTGGGGGTACTGATCCGGGAGTTTCCTTGTCTTCTGGATTGGTTAAAAATTGCAAGGCTACGGAGTTGAATATTAGTAGTCGTAAACCCAAAATTGGGTTGCCTGTTCAACGACGGATATATATAAAAAAAAGAACTATAAATTCCATACCATATACTTTAAATTAGAGTTGAAACTCAATAGACAGTTCTTTAAACTAACAATATCTTTACTAAGAAATAGTTTCTGTGCAAAATTTCCACTAACTCATACCACCGTAAATATTCAAATCATTGAAAATATTACATTTTGCGAACAATGAACGAAAGATTAAGGTCAATGGCAACTGCGCAATAAACTTTTTATCTGAATTTCTCTATTCAAGTTTTCACGAATTTGAAAACTCGCAGTTAGTTTTGAAAACATAATTCAAAATTTATGAACGATATTTGTTGAAAACGGAGAATAGGATAGAGTGATAAGAAACTCATAAAATAGAAACGAAGAATACTCCAAAATAACAATACTGTGTCTAAATTTGACAGATACATTTTTCTATCTTTAAGATTGTCATCTGCATGCAGCGGTGTCAATGCACTGGCCTCAGCTGTTACGCAATCAACTTATATAACCCGAAACTTAGCCGAAATGGAATTTATATTTTTCTTTTATTTTTTTGATCAGAATAAATTCTACCAGTTTAGGATATTATACATTTTTGCTTGATATAAAAATGCCTGACGTATCTTTTGACGTAAGTGATATATAAATGTAGTGTTGTTCACATTTTGTGGACTAGGTTTGTGTTAAAACAACAGAAATGCACTTATCGTTTTTGATGTTATTTACCGACAGATTAAATGTACGAGAATCTAGTTTTCAGAAACCGCTGTTCCAATTTGTAGAAAATTAATTTATGAGTTGATGAATTTTTCTCTGCACAAACTTTAAAATGAATGATGGAGGAAAAAAACTATCGCAATTTAAACTATTTATCATATCTACATATTTATTGTTTGTAATATGCACAAATTAAGCAGTTTACTATAAAAATTTAAAATTGTGAGGAAATCGAATAATTTGACATTTTTGGGTATTTTGTAATTTGGGGGATACTATTTTTTGCCGCGAAAGAATAATCTTTCACTCTCTATACAAATATTTAAAAAAATGAAAAAATAAAAAATAAAAAATTGCTGCGATCACCCCCAATGTTTCAAAAAATTTTCGCCACGTGCGCTTCTCAAAGAATATAGGATGGAAAAAAATGAAATGTCCGGGGAATATTGTGATATGTAGAAATTATTAAATAGGACATTAACCTATGACTAATTTAACGTCAAATGCAAAGTTTTCAATTTTTATTTCATTATTTTTATGATAACGGCAAGACCCGTCATCAATAATTGGTATGATAGTATGCGGCACCATTATACTATTTATGTTTAAAACTCATATATACTTATTTTAGATAGACTCAAAAATAAATCTAATTAATTACTTCGTAACTCAGACTTTATTTTTAAAAAATACAAAATTATTCTAAACAAAAGCTTAACGCTTAGCTAACTATTCCCAATTTTTTTTACTTTACGACTACCAATGCTCAACTCCGTAGTCTTTTAATTTTGAAGCCACTCCAGACGGCAAGGAAACACCTGGATTCCAAGTATCGGGAGAAATTTGCCTTCGTGGAGGATGAAGTTGAAGTAACTCGCATCTGCGTTACATGGAGAGAAAAACCATGAAAACCTTCCACGATTAGTCTGATAGCATGGAGACTTTAACCCGTGATCCATCTACCACTGAGAATATTTTACGCATTGTGGTCGGTACGAGTCGGGTGCGGAATTCGTATCGACGAGCCATTCGAACCAGGGGACACCACATTGGGAAGCGAATGCTCTGTCACGTGAGTCACTATGGCTCGCAATGGACTATTTTATAACCGTCGTTGAACAGCCGACACAATTTCGGGTTTACGACTACTAATGATCAACTCCGTAGTCTTGTAATTTTGAACCCAATCTAGAAGACAAGGAAACTCCTGAATCAGTACCCCCAGAGGTATTGATTTGTTATGGGAACATGGAGGACTTTGAGACTAGACAGATTTAACATGCATCAGTCACCATTTACTACACGGGGAGTCTTCGGCCGGCGGGGATCGAACCCACGACCTCTCAGGCATGGGCCCAGTGCCTTACCAACCAGGCTATCCCGGCCCCGCAATGGACTATTGGCAATGTAGCCAGACGTGGATTATACGGGTAAGGGTTTTTGATAACCTAGGTACGTGTCCACGTCAGGAGGAAAGGAAAAAAGTCTGAGAAGCAGGAAAGCATCCCTACGGATTATCGAGCTCTTTGAGGTAAAACAGTTTAACGAGGACCGATACCGCGCACCCTTGATCCGTTAGTAAACTCATCAAAGTAGTCACCCACCCGCTCACTGTCCACAGCCAGTTATTGAGTTCAGTGATCCACTAGGAGCCGTATCGTACGATCAGTCGGAACGACATTTTCTTCAAGCGGTATTTCAAACTATCTATAGAAGCAAAGAGTTCATTTTAACTTATGAATTAATCCTTCGAATGAAAGTAATCTTCACTGTGTATGGCTTTATGCATGCATGCAACCGTTTAAAAATATATTTCATGAATTCTAAGAGCATTAATTTATAGTAAATGTTAATTGGAAAATCCTAATGTACCAATTTGTATGAGCGAACTCGTATGTGCGAATTTGTATCCTGGGTAAAAACATGATATACCATGTAGTATGCTTGAGTAACAGATAGTAACAGTGAATTTGACTGGAATGACTCTTCCCTGACGATGCTTTTTTTTTTTTTTTTGCGTTTTAAAATAACTTTTACTTAATTTACGATGATTATCACTCGGTGGAAAATGAATAAAAGGGATCTTAAAACTTTAAACATATTTTTGTCTATATATTGTTGGTAAGAGCATGTCATACCACGTAGTAGGCATGAGTCATCATGGAGTAATAGTAAATTTGAGCGAAATTACTCCTCCCTAAAATGTAAAGTTCCTTTTTTTTTTATTATCAAAAAAACTTATGAATGAAGCTGGTCGTTCTCATCGAAAACAGCACCTTGTGCTCGCAAATTCTTCTCTAAACATGAGAAACAACAAGAATTCTCCGAAACCGGAAATTCCAATGGACTTTACAAAAGAAGCTCAAATAGGGGATAGAGAATTTTTTTTATATGTATAAAAATCGATTGAGCGGGCGCCCTGTGCGGGACCTTTTTCCTGCGCCCATGGAATGCGATTTTCAGCCAGGTGGTTCAGGCCTGAGAGTGTCGATATATCCACCTGTTGGGATGAATAAAAATTCTTGAGTCACTTTTTGCATGGGGATGCTGCCGCTAGCAAAGTTATGCACCCCTTATTCAAGTAAGAATCCATCTTTCCCACCCCTTGGTTTTATTTCCTCTTTATCAGCCCGCCATTTTTGATCTCGTCTTTTTTTTTTTTTTTATAAGAAATAAGCTATAAGAAAAACTTTTCAAGATCAGATCGAATATCGAAGATTTCACTGGAACACGAAGAATTGACAGGTGCTGTCTAGTTTTAAAAGGCATTTTAATTTTTGAACTTATAGTCATTCAGTATATGATGACCGTTTTTAAAGTAGATTAAATGCTTCAGCTGAACATTATTCACATCACATAGACGGAACAAATTGAACTGAATAATTACAAAAATGACTTCTAATAATTTAGTATAAGTAGGCTTTTTTCGGGAGATATATGTATATATAGCATAAGTTAAGACATAGTGTTATATATATATATATATATATATATATATATATATATATATATATATATATATATATATATATATATATATATATATATATATATAGATATATATATAGATAGATAGATAGATAGATAGATAGAGATACATGTGTGTGTGTTATTGTGAATGACCGACCTTGTGGATATTGACAATAACATAGTCGCTTTTGTAAATATCCTAAATATATACTAAGTCTAGTTAAGTGCCACTGCCCGGTATTCCCTACATCAATGTTTTTTTGCCCACCATTTTTTTGTGCCATTGCCCGCTATGCATTTAACCGGTTCTGCGAACACTGATGTTTCTCTTAATCTATCCTCGGCAGATATTAAAATATCGAATAATATCGATATTTTAATATCGATATATCGATATTAAAATATCGATATCGATAAATCGATATCGATATTTTAATATCGAATATTCGTTGATATTCGTTGAATATCAACGAATTAATTATTATTAAATCGGATATAACAATTATTTCGGACATTCACCAAAGACATTCATCTACTAGCATTTATCAGATAGCATATAGCATTTAGCTGATGGTTTCAGATTGATATTTCGCATAGAGATTATGAAATTGACAAAGCAGATGGTATTTAATAATTACACCAAAATTTTTTATGCATTATTTGATTTTTCCTTATTGATGCATATCGTTGCGATTAACAAATATAAGAAATAAACGAATCTAAGAAACAGCAAACTGAATTGAACAATTGATGCAAAGATTTTTAAACATTCAATAATTTAATAGGTACCGTATTATGATTTGATATAATGATTGCGAAAACAAATACATATCCGTAGATTCATCAGATTAAAGTGAATAATTAATTTTTCTTATGATTTTTAAGCTATTAATGCATGAGATGCTTTTTTGTTTATTTCTAGCATACAGATTATGAAATAAGCTCAATATATATTGAACTGAATACTTTTTTCCCCCTCGAATGACCTCGATCTGACTTTATCACCAATGAATTTATCCACTTATATTTAAGAAAATTTTGAAGAGAAAAACAGACCACTAGCCATTTTAATTCTTGTTTTTTCTACGCTAAAAATTTTAAAGCAACAAAATAATAATATTAACTGAACATATGTACTTTTTTCTATTGTAAACTAATCTATTATAATAGCATCATATCGTTTTCGATTATCTGTTAAAACTAGATAGCATTATTAAAAATTTGTAGGTTTGATGAAATACTTTCTATTGTTTACCACGAATGTTAAAGTACTTATTTACACACAACTTGAAAATGAAGAAAAACTTGCACAAGATATAATTTACAAGAAAAGAAAGAAAGAAAAGAGAAAAAACTAAAATAGCTAAGTTAAATAGATATTATATCACTAAGAGAAAAACAGCTGCTCCCTTGCATACAAAATGTGAAAACAGCAGATTGTTTTTAAATAGAACATACTCAATTTCCAGTTATCATGATAAAAAAAAAAAGAACAAATTCAGGTAATGAAATTGTTCGAATCAAAAAGCTCTTATGTTGTGAGATGATTATCAAAATGTCTTCATTGTATAGTAGACTGAATAATCGGTGATAAACATAAGTGGATATGATTTGAAACAAAGTGGCTTTTATTTGCTGAAAAAATACTATTTTGTGACTTGAAGCATCTGGTATTGTGTTTACATGACATTTCCTTTGTCATTTTGAAGGATATGTTCTTTATTTCAAAGATTTTGTTCTTATTTAGTTTCTTAATTTCAGTACTAAGTCCAATTCGTCTCTGTTCTTATTTCTTCCATTTATGAGTTTTATTGACTACTGTTTGAGTATATTTACTTTTTGATATTCTTCAAGCATATTGGATTTTTTATTAAAAAAAAAATATTGGACTATGTGAAACAAAATGGCTTCAATTACCTGAGAAAATTCTATCTTGTTACTTGAAGCATCTGGTTATGTGATATGATTATATTTGCTTGATATATACTTTTAATCTTTGGTTGATATATACTTCATTTGAAAGATATTCTTATTTCTCATAGATTCTTAAATGTGTGGTATATTGAGATTCTTAATTGTTGTCGAATCATCTATATTATTATTTGCTGAGTTTCTGAGTATTGTTTCCTGATTTACTTTTTGATATGCTATAAACTTATTGAATATTTTATTGAAGAAAAAAAGTTAGCTTCATAAAAGTGAAAGGAAGAAAATATTTGTGAAAAACTTGTTTCTATTCTTATTTGTACCGCTTCTTAGTTTCATTAAGTACTGTTTTCACAAATTTTATATTCTAGGAACATATTTAATATTTGTATAAAATAATAATAATATTAATATTAATAATTAGCTTAACTTTTCGAACGTACGAGAGAAAAATTACGTTTGCAAATACTTTGGAATTATGTACTTTTTTGATACTAACAATCAGAGTAGCTTCAGCATTTTACTTGCATTCCATACTCACAGGAAAATCAGTTTTTTGACTGTAATATTGGTACCTATTACTGGTTCATGCAAATTTGCTGCTGTCTTAATAAGGTATAAAACTTAACATTGTTACCGTTCAAACTGAAGTATAATATCGTGCAATCAAGTTCATGTAAGGTTAATTTTAAAGATAATAATGGCTCAAATTGATACTGTATATTAATATATTGCAGCAGATTTCAAAAACAACATGTTTTGACAAGCTACAAAATTCCTTACAGTCTATCGGCGAAAATTAAGGATTAATAAGGGATCTTTCATCATAAATTTTTGGCAAATTAATAAAAGATTCTAAAACTCGAATAGTGATCATGATGTAAGCTCCTTTTTTTTCTACTTTTCTGTTAGGCATATTTTATAATACAAATTGGTACTGTATTAAGAATGCAGCAAATTTCAAAGATATCATGGCTTTACAAGCAAGCTCCGAAATTCCTAACAATGTATCGGGGAAAATGAAGGATTAGTAAATGATCCTTCATCACAAATCATTGGCAGATTAATAAAGGATTCAAGTCTTCGAATAGTGCCATATATATATATATATATATATTATAATTTACAACTTCAACTACTGACTTTCAACTGAAATTCACTTAATAAACTATAAGTCTTGAGCAAAGCGTGAAAATTTCACAAAAAAATCCAGCGAGGCTGGGGTATTTTGGGAACTTATTTCTATTATAGTCCCTTTTTTCCAAAGTTTAATGTAAAATGTATGAGATATCAATCATATTTATTATCTTTCGATTTTATTTGTATTAAGTAAACTACACGGTACAAAAAAAAAAAAAAAAAAAATGCACCAGTAATACAAATACAAGCTTTATTTCGGTTGAAGAAAGTTTACAAGTAACGGCCGTACAAATATTTAAGGTTTAATAACCGAATGTATAAACCTTTTTTCAGTTATTTAATCAACCGTTGTTTTCTCGTTTAGATTAGCATACTTAACTATGCAATGGATTGTGTATACTGATCGGTTGGAATTAAAGGCTTCTGAAATCAACTTTAATCTAAATAATAATAATAATAAAAATTATATATTTATTTAAATATTTGTGTTTATGAGGCGAGTCGCTAAAATTTTTCTTCAATTTTCTCCTTACTATAAATAACTTACATTAATAACTTCACTTTTCTTTATAGTTTCTCGGAAAACAACAGAAGTCAACAGCCACAGTCCGGCGTTGACTTTTTAATTTTCTCAGACTATGATCCTGAAATTATTTTTGTTCTAATGATATTCTTATTTTAAGATGCAATATTCATGGTTCCAGAAACAACTGTTTGATATTCTGACGACATATATACTGATATTTTTTAATTGTTTTTATACCATAAACCAAGTATCACCAACTAATTACCAAGTGACCGTAAAGTAATTGTTGCTGAGTGATAACTAATAATTATAAAATCATAAACTGAAAACCATAAAGTAATTATTATTGGACTATAACCATAATTTAATTGTTATTAAACCATTATTTATATAAACTATTACCAAATCATACTAATTATAATAAACCAATTTAATTCAATTTTAGGATTTTGGAAGATAAAATTACGTAGATCATCACAAAAATATAAAAAGGTTTATACCAAAAATGTTATTAAAGAAGACATAAATTAAATACATTTATAAAATAATAAAATAGTATTTATCATTATTGTCAACTTCAACTTTGAATTATATAGATAGCCAGTGATAGTACAGGTCATCCGAAGCAATAGATTAAGATGGCTTGGCCATATCTGGAGAGGTCCAGAAAATAATGCGGTCCGAATCGCCACCTTTAAAAAACCTTCGGGATCTCGGGCTAGAGGAAGACCTCCAACTAGATGGCTGGATGACACTGCTAAAGATCTAAAAGTGTTAAAGATCAACAACTGGAAAAAAGTCGCCATGGACAGGAGGCGTTAGAGGCTACGTGTGGTTGAGGCAGCCAAGGCCTGTAAGGCGCTGTCGTGCTGAAGAAGAAGATTTATCATTATTTTCGCATAAAATTATTTTTACTCAACAAGATTATTTTCACTCAACATTTTATGTATGCAAATTATATTTAACTATCGCAATTAGCTTCAGATGCACAACATAAAGTACAAAGAAAAACATAATATTTGATATTTTAATTTTCTACCGCTCTTTTGATTAAAATACTGTGAGGTCGCTTTTTTTTTTTTCTACCTTCCTCAACAAGTTTTAGAAGAAATCTGTTTCAATTCAGGGATATTAGAGTAAACTGTGAATTCTATGGAACAATTACTATGACTGTTCAAGGGAAATATTTTTGGCATCTAAATGAAAATTGAACCCTTAGTGGACCAATGCCGTCATAAAAACAGCATAGCACTTTTACGTACTGAGCCCGTAGACCATGTACATGGCGGTCAGATACCGCGTATATGGCAGTATTGTTATCAGATTTGCAATTATTTTAATTCCTACAGTTAATTTTACGCATTAAAAATAAATATATATAACTTGGATTAAGTTTTAAATTATTGAGTAATATAGCTCCAAAAAATTCAACAAATAAAAACAATAGATCGAAATCGGTCCCATATGCACTCTTTGACCATAATTTTAATCCTAAAATTATGGTCAAATATTCAGCAGTAGTCTGTTCATCAGATTAAATTTAAAGTTTACGTTAAAGAACATTTTTTACCTTCTGAAACCGTTTACAACTAGTATGGTTATAATAACCCAAAACTAAACAGTTTTTTAACCATTTACAACTAGCATGCATTTAAAACCTTAGAAAAGAATAATAACTGGCTTTTCGTTAGGTAATGAGAGTGTGCAGGACAATGGAAACTCTTCGCGTGTTGAAAGGAATGGTTGAAAAATAGTGAAGTCAACGCTAGGACTCGAACCCCAGCTCTACCGCAGTCATGAGACTAAAAGATTAGTCCTCTCGGCTATAATTTGTACGCAGTTGCGAGAAACTAAGTGGCTCCATTGGGTGGGCTTAATTGGTGCGATAAAATTCTGGTTGTTTAACCGTATTAGGTGAAAGCAGTTAATCAACGGTTTTTCTCTCAGTTAACAGTTTGATTACTGTCTTATTTACGGTTATTGGACTGTTTTGTTTGAATATGGTAGAATAACAATTAAAGAAATTGTTATTTAACCATTTTTTCCGAGAAATTGCTAACAATGTAGGGAACCGTCTCATCCGTCCAATTAAACCTCGTCTGGCTATTAAAAAATTCCTAATATTTCCTTACAAATTACATCACTAACCTCTGTTTAAGACGGCATATTTCAATAAACTTCGGATCGACAATTTATTTTTTCGAGCTGAGCGGGTAGCAGACAATCGTGTTCGAAACTTTTCAAATAAAGGTAAGTTAAAGCATTTGTTTTCATTTTTATTTAGTTTTATAATGTAAAAAATGCATTTAATAGTAAAAGGACTATACAAATCATCTATAGATATATAATATATATTATGATTAAACATAAATAAAATCTATTTTACACTCTTAATCGTTTTAATGAAATAATTAAAATCAGCAGTTTTGGTTTTATTAGCTAACTCAAAGTTTTCTTGTCTTAACGGAAATTACAGT
The DNA here is from genome assembly GCA_949128135.1 of Parasteatoda lunata. Taxonomy (NCBI): domain Eukaryota; kingdom Metazoa; phylum Arthropoda; class Arachnida; order Araneae; family Theridiidae; genus Parasteatoda; species Parasteatoda lunata. The sequence continues at coordinate 71,122,120 of OX421979.1, forward strand.
ATATAATAAGGTAGCATTTTCAAGTAGTAAAACAATTTATTTGTAAAAATTATAATTAATGTTGTTGTTAGGTACAATTATAATTATTTTTTTTTTACTTTTTTGATTTTGTAAAAATTATAAATGATAATGCCCTTTTAATGTTATCGTTTGTGTGCAGCCTTTTAAAATCTTACAGGAATCTTACGGGTGAAGCTTATAGCATAATTTTTAATGGTAATGTTAAATAACGTTAAAAAAATATTCTCCTTATAACGAAGTGATTTTCACCCTATGACGAATTTTTTTGACATTTATCTTCTCTTTCCTTATAAAAATATTCTCCTTATAACGAAGTGATTTTCTCCCAATGACGAATTTTTTTGACGTTTTTCTTCTCTTTCCTTATAACGACATTTATATTCTCTTTCCTTATAAAAATATTCTCCTTATAACGAAGTGATTTTCACCCAATGACGAATTTTTTTTACGTTTTTCTTCTCTTTCCTTATAACGACATTTATATTCTCTTTCCTTATAAAAATATTCTCCTTATAACGAAGTGATTTTCACCCAATGACGAATTTTTTTTACGTTTTTCTTCTCTTTCCTTATAACGACATTTATATTCTCTTTCCTTATAAAAATATTCGCCTTAAAAAGAAGTGATTTTCACCCAATGACGAATTTTTTTGACGTTTTTCTTCTCTTTCCTTATAACGACATTTATATTCTCTTTCCTTATAAAAAATATTCTCCTTATAACGAAGTGATTTTCACCCAATGACGAATTTTTTTGACGTTTTTCTTCTCTTTCCTTATAACGACATTTATATTCTCTTTCCTTATAAAAATATTCTCCTTATAACGAAGTGATTTTCACCCAATGACGATTTTTTTTGACGTTTTTCTTCTCTTTCCTTATAACGACATTTATATTCTCTTTCCTTATAAAAATATTCTCCTTATAACGAAGTGATTTTCACCCAATGGCAAATTTTTTTGACGTTTTTCTTCTCTTTCCTTATAACGACGTTTATATTCTCTTTCCTTATAAAAATATTCGCCTTAAAAAGAAGTGATTTTCACCCAATGACGAATTTTTTTGACGTTTTTCTTCTCTTTCCTTATAACGACATTTATATTCTCTTTCCTTATAAAAATATTCGCCTTAAAAAGAAGTGATTTTCACCCAATGACGAATTTTTTTGACGTTTTTCTTCTCTTTCCTTATAACGACATTTATATTCTCTTTCCTTATAAAAATATTCTCCTTATAACGAAGTGATTTTCACCCAATGACGAATTTTTTTGACGTTTTTCTTCTCTTTCCTTATAACGACATTTATATTCTCTTTCCTTATAAAAATATTCTCCTTATAACGAAGTGATTTTCACCCAATGACGAATTTTTTTTACGTTTTTCTTCTCTTTCCTTATAACGACATTTATATTCTCTTTCCTTATAAAAATATTCGCCTTAAAAAGAAGTGATTTTCACCCAATGACGAATTTTTTTGACGTTTTTCTTCTCTTTCCTTATAACGACATTTATATTCTCTTTCCTTATAAAAATATTCTCCTTATAACGAAGTGATTTTCACCCAATGACGAATTTTTTTGACGTTTTTCTTCTCTTTCCTTATAACGACATTTATATTCTCTTTCCTTATAAAAATATTCTCCTTATAACGAAGTGATTTTCACCCAATGACGATTTTTTTTGACGTTTTTCTTCTCTTTCCTTATAACGACATTTATATTCTCTTTCCTTATAAAAATATTCTCCTTATAACGAAGTGATTTTCACCCAATGGCAAATTTTTTTGACGTTTTTCTTCTCTTTCCTTATAACGACGTTTATCTTCTCTTTCCTTATAAAAATATTCTCCTTATAACGAAGTGATTTTTACCCAATGACGAATTTTTTTGACGTTTATCTTCTCTTTCAGCAATATAATTTCTTTCCAAGGAATTTTTTCTCTATAATGAAATTTTTATTGGAATGTTAAATAACGTTAAAAAATATTATCCTTATAGCGAAGTGATTGTCTTCTTATAACGAATTTTTCAGACGTTTATCTTTTCTTTGAGCAATGTAGTTTCTTTCCAGCAAATTTTGTCCCATAACGAAATTTTTAATCACAACGTTAAAAAAACATTAAAAAATATTCTTCTTACAGCGAAGTGATTCTAATATAACGAATATCCCTCCATATAACGAATTTTTTAGATGTTTATCTTCTCAATTTTCGCCATTTATGACATTTTTTATATGTTTATCTACTTTATTTCCTCAATTTATGAAAAAAAAATTGAGTATAAAAATTAAATTTTTCTGTAACCGATTCGCTCTCTCATGGGCCTATGTTTCGAAATGCTTGCATTGATCAATATTCATTTTAAACACACCTTTATAATGTTTAACACTTAATTTTCAATTAATGCCTTAGTTATAATTTTTTAACTAATCACCAAAACTAAAAATTCTGTAGTATTTATTTAAATATCCACAAAATATATCCATTATATATCCATAATCCATTATTTCTTTAATATTTTATACTGTATTATATTTTATTTTATAACCTTTATTGAACAGCCGACCCAATTTTTTGGGTTTACGACTACTAATGTTCAACTTCGTAACCTTGTAATTTTGAGCCCAATCCAGTGGACAAGAGAACTACTGGATCAAGTATTAGGAGAAATTTTGCCTTCGTGGAGGACTTTTTTATGAAACTAACCCGCATTTGCGTTACACGGAGAGGAAAATCACAAGAACCTCCCATGGTTAGCCTGGCGGCAAGGGGACTCTAGCCCATGATCCGTCTACCACTGAGGATATTTCACATCAGCACTGTGGTCGGTACAAGCCGGATTCGAATACCAGTCATCGCTGGTATTCGAACCCCGTTCATCTCATAGACTGTATTATAAGAGTCGAGGGGAAAATGAAGAATTTTTGAGTCATTTTAAGTAAGAAAAATAAAGGGTTTTTTTTTCGCCCCACCAACCTGAATACAGCAATTACCAATCCATTATTTATTTAATATTTCTGTTATTTTTATGAAATTATTTAATTAAAATACTTGTGTAGAAAAAAATTTCAAAAAAAAATTTTTTTTTTGTAATAACATTATAATTAATGGATTCTAAAAAATAATATATGCATTTGTGAGAAATGCTATTAGAATTTCGCATCTAGTAAAAATAACTGATTATATCTTGGGTTCATTATAGCGGCGTTAGACTGTATTTTAAGAATTGAGGGGGAAAATGAAGAATTTTGGAGTCATTTTAAATATGAGAAATAAAGGTTTTTTTCCTTTCTTTCCTTCACTTTTTTTCCGCCCCTCATAAATGACGCAATTTCCTTCATGCCTGTGTCAAACCAACATGAGAAAATAACACCAATGTAAATGTGTTGAAACATACGGGAAACGCAGTGAGAATTTTAGTCAGAAAAGCTCTCCCGATCGATTTCAGCGCCTCAAATAAATTCCACAGGGGCATTCCCATGTGCACACATATGCGGGACCCCCACCCCTTACCCTTACTTAACCCCTGACCCTTACCTAAATTCGCCCTTGATTACTACGCGACTTTCTTCCAGCAGATGGCTGCGGCTTTCTACCAGTCAATGGGTAAAATACCTTACGCACTGCTCAGGCAGAAAAGAAAAAAAAAAGTGGCTTACTACGATTCATTCATAAAAGCTAAGGAGAGTAGCGTAGAGCTCAAGCCGCTCTTTAGCCGCCATATTTGGTTTCGCTTTCTGAATTTCAAAATGGGCGACAAGAGGAAAAAATAAGAAATATGTCATTGTTTCTGAATTGCTTAAATGTAATCACATACGTTTGAGTAAGTAATTACAATCGTATAATAAGAAAGACAGTTTGCAATTGTAAAAAGCAAAAATTACATGCACAATATGTTTATTTATTTATTTTCGTTTGTTTGAGTAAATTGTAATTTTTAAAAACAGTTTTAGAAGTTTTAGCATATTTTTATTTATTAAATGTCTTTAAAATGATAATTAACGCACAAAATTTAATTTAAAGTAAGATGAAAAGGGTTTTTTAACACTTTATATATTTTTAATGCAATTTTATACGTAATATATAATAATATTATTATAAATAATGTATCAATTAAATGAATTAACAATAGTCTCTCAGGGGTTTACTCTTTTGAGAAGTAAAAAATATTAACAAAAAGGATAAAAAGTATTCGATTTAATTTTTTTTTAAAATAAACAAGTTTACTAAATTCTTTATATATATATTATTATTATTATATCACAATAAAATAAGTGCTCTCATTGAAATTTAAAACAATTTTAGAACTGCTTAAAAGTTCTAAATATTTTATTACATAGTATGAAGTAAGGAAAATCATTTCAGTAAATTATTTAATCCTTGAGTAAAATTAGTTTATTTAAAAAATATTTAATTTAATTTGAATAAATACTTAACTACAATGAATTTTGGCCCAACGACCAAATTAAATCAGTTGTTTAATTCATATAATTACTAACGAAGTGCTTTTTTTTCGATTGATCTTTTTCCAAGCTTTTAAATCTAGGATGCAGCAATGAAATCCAGATATTTGCTCTTTATTCAAAAGTAAATGACTAACAAATAATTAGGTATGAATTAATGAGGAATTTAAATTTACTGCTGTTTTAACCTATTAAAAGAACTTTAGTAAACTGGTGATTTTTCCAGACAGTAGTAGTTCGCTGAAAGGCCTGACTTAGTGCCGATACGTATTAACACTTCTATTCTGTTCCAATTGAACTTTCTGAGCATAACGGCCTAAGTCTTCGATAAACTTTATCTCAATGATCAGTGGATTCTATCCAGCTCAATGAAGTCAGAGCCAAAAGGAGAGTTCGAAGCCAGAAAGGAGAGTTCCAAAAAGGAGAGTTGCCAAAAAGGAGAGTTCAAAGAATGTCTTGATCACCACCACCTTTCTAAAGTATCAAGAAAACTATTCCAAAAAATATTGACTATACCAGGACGCATACTTATCACAAGGTACGTGAAGTTGGCAACCACAAGTTTGAATTTTATCTCTAAACGTTAGCCCATTATAGGAAATCATTAACCCACCAAAACTTTTTGTTAGCTCTCCTACCGAAAAATGCTTTGGCAGACACAAGTTTTAGCAAATTTTTGTCCTCGAAACCAAAAACGTGAATTTTGCCTCTAAATAATAGTCCATTGTAGCAACGTTAGGAGGCAAAATTTTCAAACTTGTGGTTGCAAACTTTACACAACTCGCAACATTGGTATAGTAGTCTGACTGGAGTACTGGACATCACAATCATAGAAGTTCACAAAGACCAAATTAGTAGACGGTGGTCATAACAAGAGCCTTTCCTTCATAAATGGATCGAAGGCTTTTTTTTTCAGACATGCAGGATAATGCAATGTGTCTTAAACGTTACTTGAACACATCCTGAGGAGTCTTGGACTTATAAAGGAGGACTTAACCTTTGCCTGTTATCGACTTTTTAAATGTAAACTATCTGAGAGACTTTATCTTACTTATGACAGAAAAAGATTAGAAACAGCAACAACACAGCTTACTTAGCCGGGAGTTCATTTCGGCAATTCCGCCAACATCATTATTTTGAAATTGGTAATGATAGCTCCGTCAATGGTTTTCGCGATATTTTAAATATTTCAATGTTTTCGGCAACAAGTTTAGCTACATTTCAATGAATAATGTACACAATTTTCAATCCCAGCGATGGCTGCTTGATACGAATTCCGTGTCTGACTCGCACCGACCACAGTGTTGACGTAAAATATCCTCAGCGGTAGACGTAGACGGATCACGGATTAGAGTCCCCTCGCCGTCAGACTAACCACGGAAGATTTTCGTGGTTTTTCTTTCCATGTACCGCAACTGTGGGTTAGTTCCATCAAAAAACCCTTCACGAAGGTAAATTTTTCAAAATACTTGACCTAGGAGTACCCTTGTTTCATGAATCGGGTTTAAAACTACAGGGCTACGGAGTCGTAAACTCAAAATTGGGTCGACTGTTCAACGACTGTTATAAAGTTATAAAATAAAATTACATTAAGATAAGATGCACATAAGAGTCAATAAAGTTGTTTCTACGAGACAAAATGAAATAAAAGTTATTTATTTGGAATGCATATATTAACTAATTCTTGAAATAAAATTAGTTTGTAAAACAATCAAATATACGCGTAGTAGAGAGAGAATATGAAGACAAATTCGAACTAGGCTTAACAGAACAGAAGAGAATAGAAATTATACATAATAAAATTATTTAATACAGTTTAAAGAAAATTGAAAACTAAAATATGTATAACTTTATTACACAACTAAGAACATAAAAACCTATTTAAATGGAAAACTTTTTTTATGTAACTAAGTAGAAGCATTATAGTCATCAACTAACTCAACTTGTCAGCATACAAACTATCTGCAGATGATATCTAAAGCGCGTCGACATTAGTGTTAACAGAAGCGAAAATATTTAAAGTATGGTGTGAAAGCAAGTGAGATTGGAGTAGGGGAGAGTGGGGTCAATTGTAAAATTGTTTTACTTAACTATTTTTAACTAACAAAAAATCCAATATATTATTAGTATTAATTGACAGACGAAGAAAAGTAGACTATCCTCTACTAGAAAAAAATAATAAATACCTTATTTTAAATGTTATTATAATAGTTATTAACAATTTTTTACAGTCGTGCACTTGTTACAATTGTCCCCACTTACGGGGTGGTCAATTGTAACAGTTCATAAATTCAACTAGAACATAGTTAATTATACATATTATCGTAATTGTGATATATTTTTTTATTGATCAAATTAGTAGTAATATTTTAGGAGTAAAAATAATAATGAGCAGAGACCTAAAGGGTTAAACTTTTAACTTTAAGGGGTTAAAAATTTTAATTTATGCTGTGAAAGGTGACAAATAAAATAATGCACATGCAACATAATATAAATGATATAGGATACTATTGGTGGTTCTTAAAGAGTTAAGTAATGGTTTGTAAACATAAGATTATTTATTTTCAGCTGTTAGATTCGTCCCTTTACTTATTGTTACAATCGTCCCCAAGACGCCATTTCAGCTTCATTTGTTAAAAACAATGCTAGTTAATTAACAAAACTAATCTTTTTTTTTTTGAAATGTTAATTAAGATGTCCACTTACATATTCGGTTAATAATTTTTATTTGTTTAAACAAAATTACTTTGTTACAATATAATATTCTAATACCAAAAAAAGTACTTACGTAGCGTGAAAATATCTTTTGTGATGTAACTCTTTCAAAAGTACATAAAAATGGTTGCCAGCAGGGGTGTATATGTAGATTTATTAAATACACCTTGTGCGCCACCTAGGAACCAAATCTAGAACCCGACACTGTTACAATTTGCTCTGTTACAATCGTACCCTGTTACAATTGACCCCACTCTCCCCTAAACTTTTCACATTATAAGAGTTTTAGATTTATTTACATTCTTTAAATTTTATGCAAGACATATTTTTTTCCCGACAGTCATAGTTAGAGAAAATATCCAAAATATAAAGTTTTATTTTAGAGAATGGCATTCTTTACAACTATCTATACATCTTAGTGTATGCCAACATCAAAAATAGTGAGAACTACTTTATGCACTAAAGTGGTACAGCGAAGTGCCATACACTTGGATCTAGGTGCTTCGCTACACCAACAACCAAGGATAGTTCCTGATATAGTGCAACACCAAGAATATTCTTTTACACTACTTGGAGTAAAGTTGACGCCACCATTTTTGTTATTCAGTAATACTGTGCTAAATAATTACAATACCGTATGTTACACATTACAATTACATAAGTTATTTTTTCGATACAATATAGAATCATTAATTAAGCATGCATGTATACAGTATTTCTTGAAATAAAATTATCTCAAATTAAATAAACATAAATACCTATATGGTGGTATTTATGTTCAATTAAAAATAGGCTGTGTAAATAGGTTAAATAGGTGATAGGTTAAATAGGCTGTGACCAGTTTGTCAATTCAATCCGACAGAAAGAACTCACATTTTAGTAGTATACTTCATGTAAGGAAACCACCATCTTGGATGCCATATTGTCACTATCGTGAAATCACACAATTATTCACCTCAAACTTCTAATAATGGTCCAAAAGCATTTGTTTACGTTCAAAACGTGCCAAACCGTCATTTTACACAAGAATTTAGTTAAATAGTTTAGCTGAATTATAATAATAATTCGCCAAATTTACGAAGCTCCGAAACCTTCTTCATCAACAAGCGGCAGATTGGTGTAAGCTTTATCAATTGCTTTAAGATTTAACTGCACCTTTTGAAGTTCGTAAGAATGCTCGACTCAGTATTAACTTAAACTGAAGTAATTATTAACATAATTTTTGGAGTTTTTCAACACTAAATTCGGATATTTATTACGCCACAGTTACTGCAATATACAATTTAAAGAGAGTAAATAAAGATAAAACTATTAAAATGGGAAAAGTTTACACCAAGCGCTTTTACGCTATACATTCATTAAATATTTTCGCTTCCGAAAACACCAACTTTTGCGAACTCAAGTATCATCTATAGATTGTTTACATTTGAAAACAATTTGGCGAGAGTTTGTTGCTATCTTCGATGCTGCTATACATTTACAAATTTACTGAAATAAAAGTTCGCTGTTAAAATATGTATGTCTCTTTTAAGTAATGTAATAAAGATATTTATATTTTAGCTTATAAGTCTTTATAAATTGTGTTAAATAATTTTATAATGCATAATTTCTATTCGTTTCAGTTCTGTTAAGCCTAGTTCGAATTCGTCTTAACATTCTATTTGTACTACGCGTATGTTTAAAGTAAAAGCTAATTTTATTCGTGAATATTATTGTGGAATTAGTGTATGTTTGCATACTAAATTATTCATTCTTACTTTATACTGTCGCGTAAAAGTACATATTAAAGAAACACCATGATGAAGAAAGACATGAAGAAAGTGGTATCTATTACCTGATACCACTTTCTTTCTACCTATTATTATATTATCTGCTATCTATCTGGTATCTGGTAACTATTACCTGATACCAGTAGATGATAGGAGTACTAATTTTATTTGAAGAATTAGTGTATATATGCATACTAAATTATTCATTCTTACTTTATAGGGGAGTGTGGGGTCAATTGTAACAGGGTACGATTGTAACAGAGCAAAAATTTCGAGTGTCGGGTTCTAGATTTGGTTCCTAGGTGGCGCACAAGGTGTATTTAATAAATCTACATGTACACCCCTGCTAAAAGCAATTTTTATGTACTTTTGAAAGAGTTACATCACAAAATATATTTTCACGCTACGTAAGTACTTTTTTTGGTATTAGAATATTATATTGTAACAAAGTAATTTTGTTTAAACAAATAAAAATTATTAACCGAATATGTAAGTGGACATCTTAATTAACATTTCAAAAAAAAAGATTAGTTTTGTTGATTAACTAGCATTGTTTTTAACAAATGAAGCTGAAATGGCGTCTTGGGGACGATTGTAACAAAAAGTAAAGGGACGAATGTAACAGCTGAAAATAAATAATTTTATGTTTACAAACCATTACTTAACTCTTTAAGAACCACCAATAGTTTCCTATATCATTTATATTATGTTGCATGTGCATTATTTTATTTGTCACCTTTCACAGCATAAATTAAAATTTTTAACCCCTTAAAGTTAAAAGTTTAACCCTTTAGGTCTCTGCTCATTATTATTTTTACTCCTAAAATATTACTACTATTTTGATCAATAAAAAAATATATCACAACTATGATAATATGTATAATTAACTATGTTTTAGTTGAATTTATGAACTGTTACAATCGACCCCGTAAGTGGGGACAATTGTAACAAGTGCACGACTGTCAAATATTGTTAATAACTAATATAATAACATTTAAAATAAGGTTTTTTTTTTTTTTTTTTTTCTAGTAGGGGATAGTCTACTTTACTCGTCTGTCAATTAATACTAATAATATATTGGATTTTTTGTTAGTTAAAAATAGTTAAGTAAAAAATGTTACAATTGACCCCACTCTCCCCTACAGTCGTGTGAAAGCATCATTGGCGTCAATAACAGAATGGCAATTTTTTACGATTCTCATATACAAATAAGTACCTTTTTCTATTAATTGATCTTTTTAACACATTTTTTTTTATTTCTATTTGTACCTAGAACCAAAACTAATTATTTTTAATTTCCAAAAATATTTATTAACGGCGTTAATATTTTTAAAACCATTTTTGGCGAATTAATGTCGGTACTTATTTCCATGGTGGTAAAGAATCTTCAAACTATTATTAACGCCAGTGATGGCTAACTAAATGTGATGAAAAAATTACTTCTAGTATTACCGTTATTTGTGATGTGGTAATGGGAACTCATTACACTCATGTAAGTACCTAATACAGGCACTGTTTATGTTTTTATAGGTATGTAATATGTTTTTCCTCCCTCTTAAATGGATGAGCACCCTAATAGTATCCTAATATTTTGCTTTCATTAAATTACTATTTTCTTTTTTTAATATTTTCTTCTTTAAACATGTTGATAGACAAGTTATTGTTAGTTAACAAGCTACAATGCACACAAACATTGGAGTTCGAAGTATTATTTACGTAGACTGTAAGAAAGAGAGATGCTTTACTTCAACATTTCATTTTATGATGATAAACTTTGTCATTTCAATGATAACTTCATTCATGGAGTTTTATTGAACAATTTCCGTTTAAAATAAACTTCCTGTTTGGATGCGATAAGACACGATAACTAAAATGTTTCAATGAAATTGGATAACGATGTCAAAACCATGTAATATTTAAATTTTAAGTATTTTATTTTTTATCTTTTCAGGATTTCAAAATTATGGAATTTTTTTTTTTTTTTTTAACTTTTTCATATTTTTTTATGATAAAATAACAACTTTTGCTAGGGTTAAGCTATTCATCCTTAAATTTTTTGTATTATTCTTTTTTTTTTTTTTTTTTTTGCTGTTTTCTGTTTATTTACGCTAATAACTTTCTGTTTATCAAAAACCTAAAAAAAAAATAACGAAATCACGTTATCTGAGCAGTAATCTGAATTGGTTTTATTTTATTTTATAACCGTTGCTGAGCAACCGACTCAATTTAGGGTTTACGGCTACTAATGTTCAACTATGCAGTCTTGTAATTATGAACCCAATCCAGAAGACAAGGGAACTCCTGGATCAAGTATTGGGAGAAATTTGTCTTCGTGGAGGACTTTTTGATTCAACTTACCCGCATTCGCTTAACATTGAGATGGAAGCAAGGAAAACCTTCCAAGGTTAGCCTGAAGGCAAGGGGACTCGAACCTATGATCTGTTTGCCACTGAGGATATTTTACGTCAGCACTTTGGTCGGTGCGAGCCAGGTGCGGAATTTGAATCGACCAGCTGGGATCGAACGCGGGTCCCTTTATTGGCAAGCGAGCGCTCTATCCCCTGAGCCATCACGGCTCATCTGAATTGGTTGAAATTTTTTGTTGAAAGACGAAAATTTTTATTTATTTTTAAATCTTAAAATAACTAAAGCTAGAAGGTTCCAATTTCTGTTCGAATTCTTTCGAAATCCAAATTCTGTTCCTATTTTGGTCTAGTTTGATGCAAATGGTAGATACAAATGTGCTTTTTCAAAAATAAATTAAATATGCAACCCATACGTCAGTGAAACCATTGATTTATATACTTTTCGTACTCAATTATCAGTCAGATTTGAAACGTTCTTTGTTTCTTTCTTGCTTTCGTTGCCATCACGGTAAAAGAAATTTCATTGGTTTTGTTATCACGCACGTGTGTTTTATATAATTTAAGCCTCATTAAAGTAAAAATATAGCTCGCAATCATTATGCAAACAGAGTAAATTTAAAAGCAATAATTAAAACTAAAATGAAGCTCAGTTAATTTATGTATGTGAGCAGTTCAAAATGGCAACAATCTGATTTGAAAAAACTTTCTCAGCGTGTTCGATTGCAAATCAGTCACGTTGCATGCGGAAAATTCGCGTATGCGAATTCGGAGATGCAAACAAGAGCCTAATTGGTGAAATGTATTTTCCCGCGATAAAATCACCAATCGGTTTCTCGCACGCATATGTGATTTTTTTCCCCCTCATGCAGTGTGAAAAACTCTTAGTTGCATCCACTTTGAGCAAGCATCAATATTGCACCAATCAGATTCGAAAGCATGTCTCTTTTCTGCTCAGCTCTTGGTTACCAATAAGACAAAAAAGAATTTCGTGGGTTTGGTTAGCACGTAAATATTTTAGCTTTTATAAAATAGATTCCACAAATTTAATTTATGAGCACCCATTTATTTAAACCTTTTTTAATCAAAGTTTGATTATCCATTTTAAATCTTAGTTTTTTTAAAGTTAAACAAATGAAATTTGAGTTACTGTCTATATCGTGGGTATCGTTTATCACAGTGGTTACCAACCATAGAGTTGTTACCAACTGGCGGCCCGGGGGCCTCATTCGGCCCGCGAACTAAATTGTATTAGTTGTCATTTTTTTTTTTTTTTTTTGTGCACAATTTTAGCAAAAAATCTATATGGATTTTAAATACTTTTAATTTTTATATCTTAACAATTTGAAATCAGTTGCACATTAAAGTTATTGTAGCCAGACTTTTTTAATATGCAATTAAAAAATTTTAAAAATCTACTTCTTATTTTAATTTGTAATGCAATACTTTTGTTTTGAACAACTTGATAAAATTCCGACAGTAATATTTAATGTTCCTTCATACTTAAAAGAGTCCTATATAAAATTTTGATAAAGTTGCGACCCGCCATTTGATTGGTATTTTTAATTGCGGCCCTCGGTCTCATGTAAGCTAGAAACCCCTGGTTTATCACGATGCATCAAGTGAGAAATAATTTGTATCATAATGAAAAAATTAAAAGTAAAACTATTAAACTCACAACACCATCGTGTTTGATAACTATCGAGATATTATAATGGATAGTTATCAATAATAATCACGATATTATCATATACTGGTATATCATGTACGGATATGGTTGTCTCGGTATATCGTGGGAATACATTTTGAAATATCGCTATTTCGATATTTAAAACAATCAGTTTTTCACGATGTATAGCTGAGCTCTTGTAATCACATTCACGTTAATACCGAATCAGACTCGTATCACACCACAACACCAATTGAAATTGTCAATATAGTATTTAATCTTCAGAGAAGGAGTGCCGATAACAGGGGCGGCTCTTTCTGCCGCCACTTTCTGTGGTATTATCTCATCAAAAACATACCAGGCACTTCCGAGAAGATCTGATCAATCGAAACCGAACATTTTTTTTATTCCTCATTTTTGTTTTTATTAGCACTCTAAGTGATTGTTTCCATTTACTTCGACAGGTACATGTTCGATTTTTTTCGAATATTGTTTAGTTCAGATGGTCCCGGTGCGGGGGCGAATGATTCTGTCACTGATGAATTTTTATGAATCGTCTCTCGCGACAATTGAGATGATGGATGTTAATGTCCTCTCAAGTATGTGATGTTTTCCGTTCAGTGCAAGTGCAAAATTCACCTATTTACAAACATTGCTAAAACTGAAGATTACATAAATTGAAGAGCGAGGGATTTATAAGTTTGAAAGGCGTAGCAAAATTTTCAAAGATAAATAAATGCAATCAATAATTTTGATATAATAAAAAAAAGTTGATGTTGTTTAAAATAACTAACTTTTTATATAAGTTATAATGAAAAAAAGGCCTCGATTCAGATGTGCGCCGATTTTTGATATTTCGATTATTTATTAATATAAATACATAAATTTTTACTAAGTAAATTTTTAAATTTTAAAATTTTTCTACAAGATTGATGCTAGACCATTGCTGCGATTATATATGCAGACAATTTTGTCTTTCGATTGCTTAAAACTGCTAATTTAAAGATATTAAACATTTATCTATTGTTGGAGTTTAAATATCAATATTTTTATTGATTTGAAAATACATTTTCTTATATGATCAGAGAATACTGTTTTTTTTTTCTCCGGGATTCAAATAATAATAATAATAATAATTATAAACTAGACGAAGAAGTCTACCTGTATTTAATATTTATTTTACCATAGTCTGACATAACAGTGAAATAACCATAAATAAGATGGTATTCAAACTGTTAATATTCATATTGTTAGTGAGAAAAACCTTTCTACTTTCACCTAATATGGATAAACAACCAGAATTTTATAGCACCAATTAGGCGTGAAGTCACATCATTCCTTGCAGCTAAAAACACGTTATAGCCGGGAAGGCTAATTTGTCAAATCTCATGACCGGAAGAACGGTGGTTCGATCCCCAGCGCTGACATCAAAATATTTCCTCCATTCCCTCCAACATATGAACTGTTTACAATGTCCTGCACACCCCAATTTGTGACCCTGGACTATAAAAATACGATACGCATAGATGGCAGCATAAAGTTACTTAACACAAAAGATTCTAGTATTTCCCATCTCTTGCCATAGGTGAAACAACTAGATAAACTGTTGAAGCCAACATTCCCGATCCAATTGATAAAACACAACTCAAACACAACTTAACTCTAGTGCCCATTACCTACCGAAAAGCCTAGCTCCAATGCCCATTACCTAACGAAAAGCCTAGCTCCAATGCCCATTACCTACCGAAAAGCCTAGCTCCAATGCCCATTACCTAACGAAAAGCCGAGCTCCAATGCCCATTACCTACCGAAAAGTCTAGCTCAGATGTCCATTATCTACCGAAAAGCCTAGCTCCAATGCCAATTACCTACCGAAAAGCCTAGCTCCAATGCCCATTACCTAACGAAAAGCCTAGCTCCAATGCCCATTACCTAACGAAAAGCCGAGCTCCAATGCCCATTACCTACCGAAAAGTCTAGCTCCAGTGTCCAATTAAATTTTTATTTTACGGTTTTAAAACCATGATAGTGGGAAATGGCTAAAAGAAACATATAGTTTTGTATTCATGTTTTTTTTTTTTAACGATACTCGTTGTAAAAGATTTTAAAACCACAAAGCTAAAAAATATCCTTCGCCTTATAAACTTCACGGTTATTCGGATGGACAGACTGCTGCTGGCTATTTTACTGCAATTTTATAATGAAGATTTTAAAAGTATGACACAAAATATCCTCAATGGTAGACGAATCATGGGTTAAAATCCTTTTGCCGTCGGGCTAACCATAGAAAGTTTTCAAAGTTTTTCTCTCCATGTAACTCAAATGCAAAACTATCAAAAATTCTACCATCAATACTAAACTATCAAGTTTCTATCAAAAAATTTTCCACGAAGGCTAATTTATCCAATGCTGATTTAGGAGTTCCCTTGTCTTTTGTGTTGAGTTCAAATTACAAGGCTACAAAGTTAAACATTGATACTAGTAAACGCAGAATCCGATCGGCTGTTCAACACCGGTAATAAAACAAAATAAAAAAAGAGTATTATGTAGAGAAAAAAAAAGAACATTCAAGCTTCAAAATGATATGAAAATAGCTGGGTTTTTTTTTTCTTTATTTATTAATTAGTTTCTAAAAATAGAAGTCCTTACTTTTGAAATTGTCCTCATATACAATATATTAAGTATAAAAGAAGTTTAATTAATTCGAAGAAAATCATCGAATTTAAAACGTTCTTTATCTTAAGATCAATTCATCTGTTGACAGACAAATATGTTCGATATATATCTTTTATTTCAAGTAATAATGACTTGCCTAGAGAGTAATTCGAAAAGGTGTTGGCTCAGAATATTCTTGAAATACTTTGAGATCTATCTCAAAAGTTTTATCGAAGTATGACTTATCTATTAAAACATGCATTTCATTCAATAAAGTAGTCATCTTATCGCCGCTTTCATATCATCACGCAAAGATTCCATGCAAACGATCTTAGTATTATCCTTGGTAAAGAGATATTCATTAAGAACGAAGGAATCATGTTACATTCATGAATATCATTACATGTTGACCTTTAATCTTGCTTTATCGGTTACGAAATATAAAATATGTATACTACTAATCTGCTGGAAATGATTATAACTTTATTATAATAAAAGTTTAAGGTTCTAATACTGAAATAACTAAAATATACTGAAAGTTTAGATTCTAACTAATATATAATAAAAATTTAAGATTCTATATAAAACTAAAATTTCTAAAATATATTAAAGGTTTAGATTTACTAAAAGTTTAGATTCTAATTAATATATAATAAAAGTTTACTATATAAAACCAAAATTCCTAAAATATAATAAAAGTTTAGATATTCTATTCAATTCTAAAATAACTGAACTAAAATTTAATAACGTTATTTTTTCTGTTTAAGGACTAAACTAAAATGTAATTAAATTTTAAGCTCAATCTTAGATTAAAATAACTAAAATATAACCAGAGTTTACATCAGACTAATTTTTGTTATAAGAGTTTTGATTCGATCTCCACCAAAATATTAAAACTCAAATGTAATTAAAATTTAGAGTCTAACGTTTATGCTATGTAATTTTAATTTTTAACTTTTATGTAAAAAAAAGTATAAACTCAGTCTAAACTTTCTATTTTTTATTCTATATCAGGTTTAGATTCTATGTATCAGAAATTTAGATTATATTTAATACTAAAATAACTAAAATATAATGAAAGTTTAGCTTTTAACTTTTATTATTCAGATCAAAGTCAAAATCAAAGGAAATGGCAACGGCACTATACAGTTCTTTTATGCAAATACTAAATTTTGCGTTAATTTTCAGTACAAATTTTTGTCTCAACTAATTTTAAATTTTTTACATGCAATTAAAATTCACACAGGGAACACATATAACTAAATTATCATATGCTGATTAGCAATGTTTTTAATTTCGCTTTTTTTTTTTTTTTTTCATAAATGGCGAAGATGATTAATTGTAAAGAGAAAATAAGTACAAAAATTTTTCTCAAAATTTCGTATCCCAGAATAGTTACTGTTATCAAGTTATTGCTTGTTTAACGCCGATAGAAAAATGCATTGAGCTAAAAGAAAAATCAGATTAATCAAAATGTTAAAATAAATTATTATTAGCATAGTCTTTTGTTTATTTAAGAATAAATTACGTAATATTAAGGTTAGAGTTCAACTAATGTGCGTTATTATACATTATGCAATAAAATTTTATTAGAATATGGGCAATAAAATAAAGCATAAAGTGAAAAAAAAAAAATTCTGCCTTTATTTATCAACCAATAGTCCTGTATCTATATCTTCTCTCAAGTCCTAAGATTTGAGAAACAATTTTTTTTTCTAAATGGAGTGAGGTACATAGTAGCTCTGAATATTCCAGTGATTTTCGTCAAAGCATTCTGAATTCTTAAACAAAAATTTCAAAATTGTTACATTGTATCAAGAATACGAACTTTTTTTTTCATATGACATATTTTATCTTAATGTACTGTCTAAAATACAAAACTTGTTCTTTGTTGCATAATTCAATAAAAAAAATTAATGTTCGTACTCATGGTTGTATTTATTTGCTTTTTGGAAGAATGTTATTCAATATTGCATCAAATAACTGACCACAATATCATGGTGATCTTTAATGTGTCATTAACTTCAAACAAAAATCTATTGTCTTTCTAATCATAGCACATGGTATTCGTGTTTTGATAACATAATTAATATATGTTTATTTTTTTCACAACTACGATGGCCAAGGACACATGAAAGCATTAAAGGAAAGTAAGGCTAAAGCGATACAAGGAGTTCTTTTTAACATCCAATGGGAACAGGTTTTGAAAAGAGTTTTGGTGTTAAAAGCACTTCTCTTAAGAATTCTGACCGTCAATTGAATAAAAATAAAAAATTGAGAAAAGGGAATAGATGAGTTTAAAATGATGCACTTTTGATGAGAGGATTTTTGTAAAAGTAATGCAAGTTAATTTTTACTCCATTAACACTCTTAAAGACTCTTTAATATTCTGCACTTTGTTAAGAATATACTTGTAGAAAATTTTTTAAATAGTATTTTTTCTTTCTCTCTTTTCTCATGACCTTATAGATATTAATTCCATTTAAAGAAAATCTGGTATTAAGTATTTATTAACGGAATATATCTTATATCCATTATACATGAGAAGCTTATAAATTAGCTTACAATCAAAATTCTAAATACGAATATTTTTTACCGAATGAAAAAGAATGTTTTAAATGCTGTTAAATCTTTCATTTTGTACAGCATTGATTAGGACTTTATAACTCATGCTTTTTTTTTACAGTCCCTGGCCAAATTATTAGACGCACTATAAAATTCTATGCAAAATCTTAATTATCAGGTGATACTATATAGTTTTATTATTTTTCCACGGCTGAAATCATTTTACCATTTGTTTACGTTCGTGCAATAATTGGTTAACATTGTAATGCAATGCGTTAAAAATAAATGCAAATGGGAAGTATATAAAAAATCTCATCAATAAACACCCATTGCATATTTGTTTAAATATAAAAGTATTGCATATAAACTCATGCAAAACATGCAATCATTAAAACACTACAATGCGTCTAATAATTTGGTCGAATTACTATAATATGCCACTATAATACCTGATGTAATAAATATTCAATATTTATGTAATATATCGTCTAATTTATCCAATCGTCGAATTTATATTATATATCGTCTAATTTATGCAAGTGATACCCGAACGTAAATAAGTGCAAACCGGTTTCAGTCGAGTAGATAAAGCTGTATAGTATCACCTGATAATTAAGATTTTACATAGAATCTTATAGTCCAATAATTTGGGCTGGGACTGTATTTTCGGTTTTCTAATTTTCACTGAAACTGTGGAAACAGGTATTTTTATACTAAATATGTGGGAAATTACAAGAAACGTTTATAAATTATCTTACAACCAAAATTTTGATAATGATTTTTTTAAATGAAAACTAAATGCTCTAAGTGGTGTCACAGATTTGATTATTATCAGAATCGTGCAAATTCGTTGATTGGCATAGTTCGTGCCAGTTCTGAATCGCGTCTAATCTATGTGCTGTTCTGGGTCTGTTTTAATTCCAGAGAAATATTTTTCTTTTTTAATTTTTCCATGTGGTTAAAAAATAAGTACTAATAAGTACTTCAAGCAGCGTACATAAATTGCTGCAAAACCAAACGTTCAAATTCGATCAATGAAAAAGCATTAAAAATGGGAAATTCTACCCCACCAACTGTAATCTCCTACTCTCTCTTCTTCAGAATTTAATTTGTTCTGCTCTGCATATGGGGATGATTATTTGGTATGGAGGTCAAACTTCCTTCCAAACACGCATTTGGTTTATGAGCAAAATGGTCCATTTCAATTTCAGAAAAATTGTATAAACATTGAATAATGATATCATAAAAATTTACTGCAGACTTAATAACGTATTTAATTTAATTATGTTTCTGCTCAAGTTGAACCATAATATTATACAGATTTGTTGCTAACTTAATAAGGCACTAAACAGAACCATAATTTCGCGAGAAATCGCTCAAACTTTCTGCATCTTCATGGTAAAGAACTACTACTATACTTTTTATAAATCATTCTTATAATAAAGATGTTCTGAATTCGAAGCCAAAATTAATGCTGCGGTTATTTTAATATATTACTATTACTTTTTTATTAATTTTATTTTAAATAATGGAAAATACGATTTTAATTTTCTGAACACAAACTTGCATACAAAAATTCCCTCGTTCTACTTTTCTTTTCTCTCTTTTTTAAAAAAAAAATTTTTTATCTCAGAGGTGTTCTATTCGTATCTTGTAAAATTCTGTGAAGAGTAACCGCCTATTTGTTCAGACGATAAATTTTGTCGCCTGAATGATTGCTGG
Source organism: Parasteatoda lunata (assembly GCA_949128135.1). NCBI lineage: Eukaryota > Metazoa > Arthropoda > Arachnida > Araneae > Theridiidae > Parasteatoda > Parasteatoda lunata. Next base: position 71,142,061 of record OX421979.1, read on the forward strand.
ATTTGAGATGCAACATCCTATTTTCTCCACAATACAAGAATGGACTATTACACTTAATCTACTAAAGGAAAGAGAAATATAATCTGTAGATATCGCGCATAGTTGACCGAAAGCTGAATTATTCTTGAAACATAAAATGATTTTAAAATTTTATATTTACTCAATAAGTCGTGATTCAGCTGTGAAAGAAAATAAATGAAATTCTAAATCATCGCATTAAGATAGTTGATGTTACACGCTTTTGTGTTTTTTATGAAAAATGTATTAAAAATAATTGTGAACAGCATGAAATCGGTAAAATAATTTACCACCCTAAAAACGTCTTCATATGTTTTATTTCATATTGCACTGCAACAAAAATTCTGAAATTGAAGATAAGAAAACGATTTTCAAATGCCATTTATAGATTCGTTTTTCTCAAAATTATTCTTCATCTGACCTTAAAGAATTAAATAATGATATATACTTTAACGACGCAGAGTGGTAGCGCTTCGCACTCTCGTGCCACAGGTGCTGGGTTCTATTCTCAGGCCAGACAAGGTTGACGCAGCCTCCCTACCCTTCAGTGGGTCGATAAAATGAGTACCAAGCATGCTTGGGGACTAAACACTGAGAGTTCCGCTTTCGGCTGACCACCTAACCGAAACAACTGCTCCTGCACCCCAGAGTCCAAAGTCAAGTAAACTGAGATGAGCACAGTAGGCCTTGGCCCTCTTTGGGCTGTAGTGCCATTGAGTTTAGTTTATATACTTTAACATTAAACTGTTTTCTTCGAATGTTCAAGCATTTTATCTTGAATAAATAATTGTATGATTACATAGATGAAAAAATTAAAAATATGTTTAAAAAAATTTTCTTCACATTTGCTACAACTTAGAATGATTTGTTATCCGGAAATGTCTTGATTTGCCATTTTTCATGCTGCACAAATTCAACAAGAAAAAAAAAAAACTAATATTTAAAATGAAAAAAAGAGTTTAAAAGCCGCCATTTATAAAATCGTTTTGCTCCCTGAAAAATTGTCTTTTTTCCAAGTTATAAAATTATATAATGCTTAGAAATACACTTTTCGAGTCTCAAATTATTATTTTCTTTATCAGACTTCCTTTTAAAGCATGAATTCAATGTTTTATTATAAAAGTCGCCTTATAATAAAAGGAGATAAAATTCTTAAATTTCAAGTTATAATCTTTATTCAAAAAAAAATATTCAATTTATTTGTTCGCACTCATCGTATTTAGTTTAAAAATCAAATATTAAATTTTTCAGAATGTTGCTTCCTAAAATCACAAAATATTACTGCACATAGTATCGTTTACAATAATTTAAATACAAAAAAAATCTCTAAGCGCATCATGTTCTATTTTAAAATAATTTATTGTAAATAGCGAAGTAAAGCGTTAAAAATTTTACGGAAGAAAAAAAAAACTTTAATAGAATCGTTTAATCCGTTTTTCTTACTTTAAAACGTTAACCTCTATAAAATAAGTCTTATCAAATTTGATATTTGCCTTAATGTTACGGAAAAATAGTTAAAAACATTTAAAATAATTATTTTTATTTCCTTTGGTCACAGATGGGATTCGACTGCATTATTTTCTGGGTACAACAGAGTAAAAATAAATTATATGTTAATGAGTTTTCGAGCTGTTGTTGGCGATTCCAATTTTCATCAACATCAGCAAAAACTTCACTAATAACCAATTTCTCCATCTAAACCCTTTCCATTCAACGTCCATTACCGAAATCAATTTACTTGAAACAAGCCAAATGTCAAATTAATGAGAAATGTCCAAGGTTTTCTAATCTCCTTCGGGAAGTAGGTCTTACAAGATTACCCTGACTTTTGGCTCCTCTAGAAAATATCCCTAATAGAATTTTTATTCCAACTCCACCTGTTACGCCACTTCAAGCATCTGCTGCATGCCATCTGCTTCGGTGAAGAGCTTTAAAAATTGCGCAATTCTCGCTAAGTGATCTTTAAAATTGAATCGAAATCATGTTATCGGTTTCCATCGACATTTTATTGCTACTGTTTCGGGTGCAACACTTTTCAGAAGATATTTGCCTCCACAAGAGGTGGTTCGAGTTGAATTGTAACTGAGTTGCTGCTTACTCGGTTAGTACTTTGTTCTCTGAGAGAACAATGGGAAATAATGTAATCGACTTTATTCGATTTTTTTTGTGTTTTTAATGAAAAAGTAACCTTGTATTGTTTTTAATCGTATTTACTTTCACTTTATTTCACGTTTTTATTGTTTTTTTTTCGGAACGGAGACTACTGATAAATTCTTTTTCCATGATTCTTTGTTCGATGTTTCGTTTCTCATCTCTGTGAATACTTCTGATTGTTTAGAATAAGAATATTTTAAGTGCTGTCGAACATGTAATGTCTAGCTAACTTATGAAAAAAATAATTACATTTAGACTGGCTGAATGAAATAATAGCTTTCGCATACGAATGCTTTAGCATGGGAAATACATTTTCAACTTCCGAAAATCAACTTTAATTTATTTATTTCTTGCATAAATTTAGTTGTTACTGACTACAATACTACCGTGGAGAAATTTTCCGCGTTTTAAAATCATAACTTTGCAGTAAAAATATCGAAAATTGAGTTGGACAACATACCGGATCAAATAACGTTATTTAAAAGCCTGTAGCCATGAAAATTAAAAAGCCACAACTAAAGTGCCTTAAACTTGAGGCAAGGCTATAATTTTAAATTACATGTACCATATCGCCGTAAATCATCTCGCTTGAGCTTTAGACGGACAAATAAAAATATTTAAAAATTCATTAAACTTTTTTAAAAATCACCGATAGGGCAAGAGTTTTTTCACTTCGTGGAAAGTTAACAAATTCAATAAATATTTCTCAGAATTTGCTAATTTTTTATGAGTTTGGATAATGCAGCGTTGAAGAACGCAAACGATTTTCATTTTTCAAAACTTTGGCTTCTCTTATTATTGAAGATTTGCGCCATTTTTAGAATCAGCATAAAGGACGCTGGCAAAAAATAGGCTTAACTCTGGCTTAACAATCATTAATAACTGTTCCAAACTCACAGCACTTCAGAAAAGATCATATGAATAGCAAAAAAACGCCTTCGGAAAACATCCTTTCTTGATCTTTGATCTTATTATACTTTTTTCTCTCTCTTCTAAATACCATTTAATTATTTGTTTTATTTTCATTTATTTATCTAACATTCGAAGAATTTACAGGTATTTAATATGGAAAAACTTGGCTTACTACAAATCTAAATTCTATACTGTGGTCATTACTTGATTTTATTCGATTCTTGCCCTTTTCTTCCCAGCCAAGGCTGTAATGATTTTTTGTGATTTCTTTACAAGATCACATGAATCCAAGTTTGGTGTGCAAGAGGACTATTGCACATTATGAAACTTCTTCGAATGAAAGGCAAATCTAGCAATTTTTCTAAGCTTCTATGAAATTTATGAAAATTTAAATTAATAAAGTGAAAATTGCCATTAGTCTTAAGTGCAGCGAAAAAAATTCCCATTGCTTTTTATTTTTTATATTTTCATCAGAATTAATTTGTGTTTTGTATAATATATAACGATACAATTAACTATATAAAAACATCAACTGATAATATTTTTTTCTAAAAGTTATAAGAAAGCACCGTGTATGTTTAAATATATTTTAAAACACTTCAAAAAATTTATTAATTTAAAAAAAAAATAAAAAATTTTTAAAGCTGGGGGGGGGGGAATCCTGTTTGCAAATTATTTTAATCAGAATTGTGAAACTATCTGATTTCCTTAATACAAAAACCATTTGATTTCACGTTTTTTATTTGAATTCATTTAATAAACTAACAAATAAAATGAAATTACAGAAGAAAAAACTCATGATGATTTTAAAAAATATAATTTAAGAAATAAAATGTGCCTTTGTTATATACTCGAAATTTTTTTTTATACTAACCACTATTGTAGTTAATTATCGTTATAATTATAATTTCATTAGAATAACAAATCTGGTTTTTTCTGATATTAAATAAAATTAATAAAGACACTATTAACTATGTAAAACAACTGAGATAGAACTTTCTCGGAACTTAGTAGAGAAAAACTTCATATACTATGCTTTATTTAAAAACTAACTTGATTTTATATTTTATTTGGATTTATTTAATTAGTTACATAAATAAATTAAGTAAACAAGTTAATTGTTTCAAGTGAAAAAAATTGTCTTATATGATGCAGAAAAAAAAAGCCAGTTTGAAATTTATTTTATATTTCAGCAGAATTACGAACTAACTAACTAAATAATTGCTAATAAAATAAAATTAAGCAAATAAAAAAACAATCGTCTTTCGTCTTCGAGCAACAAATTTAAAAAAAAATCCTTTATTATTTATTCTATATTTACATCGTAATCGTAATTTCGAATTTTTTTTTTTTTTTTTTAATTATCCTTATTTACAGTAGGAAATAATATCGTTTGATTGTCGATTCTCATTAACAGCTTGAAAAGTTCATTTTAGCAGAATTGCAAACGTTTCTGATTTTCACTACTATTCTATAAAAATCTTTAATGATACAACTCATAATATGAAACTAAAAAAATAATTGCTAATGAAGTAAAATTAAGTAAATAAAATTTGTTTTCGTCTTACGAGCAACAAATTAAAAAAAAATCCTTTATTATTTATTCTATATTTACATCGTAATCGTAATTTCGAATCTTTTTTTTTTTCATTTTTAATTCTCCTTATTTACAGTAGGAAATAATATCGTTTAATTGTCGATTCTCAATAACAGCTTGAAAAGTTCATTTTAGCAGAATTGCGAACGTTTTTGATTTTCACTATTATTCTATAAAAATCTTTAATAATACAACTCATAATATGAAACTAACAAAATAACTGCTAATAAAATAAAATTAAGTAAATAAAATTTGCTTTCATTTATTATAACCTTATTAATTCTTACAAGCAACAAATTTTTTAAAAAATCCTTTATTATTTATTCTATATTTACATCGTAATCGTAATTTCGAATCTTTTTTTTCATTTTTAATTATCCTTATTTACAGTAGGAAATAATATCGTTTAATTGTCGATTCTCAATAACAGCTTGAAAAGTTCATTTTAGCAGAATTGCGAACGTTTTTGATTTTCACTATTATTCTATAAAAATCTTTAATAATACAACTCATAATATGAAACTAACAAAATAACTGCTAATAAAATAAAATTAAGTAAATAAAATTTGCTTTCATTTATTATAACCTTATTAATTCTTACAAGCAACAAATTTTTTAAAAAATCCTTTATTATTTATTCTATATTTACATCGAAATCGGAATTTCGAATCTTTTTTTTTTTTTTCTATTATCATTATTTACAGTAGAATATCATTTAATTGTCGATTCTCATAAACAGCATGTAAAGTTCATTTTAGCAGAATTGCGAACTTATCTAATTTTCACTATTATTCTATAAAAATCTTTAATGATACAACTCATAATATGAAACTAACAAAATAACTACTAATAAAATAAAATTAAGTAAATAAAATTTGTTTTCGTCTTACGAGCAACAAATTTAAAAAAATCCTTTATTATTTATTCTATATTTACATCGTAATCGGAATTTCGAATCTTTTTTTTTTTTTTTAATTATCCTTATTTACAATAAAAAATAACATCGTTTAATTGTCGATTCTCATTAGCAGCTTGAAAAGTTCATTTTAGCACAATTGCGAACTTATCTTTTCACTATTATTCTGTAAAAATCTTTAATGATGCAACTCATAATAAGTAACTAACAAAATAATTGCTAATAAAATAAAATTAAGATAATAAAATTTGCATTTGTCTTACAAGCAACAACTTAAAAAAATTCTATGTCATTTATTCTATATTTACATTCTTCTCGGAATTTCGAATATGCTTTTTTTCTTTTTTTTTATTAACCTTATTTATAATAGGAAATAATATCGTTTTATTGTCAACTCTCATTAACAGCTCAAAAAGTTCCATGAGTGAAATATGTGGGTATTTTATTAGCAATTCTCATATAACGCTGTCTCTGCTGGTTAAAGAATCAATCGAACTGGAAGGGTGGGGTGGCAATCGACATGTTTCGAATTGTTGGACTTCGAACTTCAAACAATTCCCTTATCATCAGATTTACTCTCAAATTTAGGATTTGTGCTGTCTCGTGATTGTTTTTACACACAGTGGCACTTTTATGAATGAGTGCAATTTATGAATGAAAACTCGATGGTTTTTTTAAAATAACCTTCTACCTGAAATGATTTTTAGAATTAGTTGAGTCTGTAACCCTGAAAATAGTTAAAAAGACATAAAAAAATTAGGGTAAAAGCAATTCACGATAATAAAAAAAATTTAAAAAAAGAGAATGTAATAAAAAAATGCATTTCTAATATATTCGAATGTTTATGCATATTCAGTTAAACCTGGATATTACGAACTCGGCCGGAGACACTAAAAAATTCGAGCTAACTAGAATTTGGGATATTGATAATCGATTTTTTTTTTTTTTTTTTTTAATAACTCAACCAAAATAATAACTGTAAGAAATTTTGAAAGTTCTATATCATGCATTTATTAAAAAAATTTATATCGAACAAAGTTAATTTTTATTTCATTTTATCTTTTGCTGAAGATATGAACATTGTTATGAGCAAACATTAAAAAAGGGGGTAAAGTTATTGTCTCGTAAAAATCAAAATGGCGCGGACAAAAAGCTCTCACATATCTCTAAGACAAAATATTAAAAATAGATTCATTAGTTGCTAAGGGTGAGTGCGTAAGTTAAGGTTAATTTATAAAAAGAAATCAGTTTATTGACAATGTTCATTCTTAACCACAAACTGGGTGGAATATTATTTTCCATATCTTCCTTAATTACCCACATCAACAAATCATACCATTGATAAATAGCAACGAATTACTACAAAAACCGCAATAGTTTTTTTTTTTTTTTTCCCTTAGAAACAATCTGCGTTCATTCACAAAAAAAAGAGTAAATACGCGTTACAGCAAAATTTTTTCCTTGTCCGTTAAATGCTGAGTGAATGGAGTTACATATGTATGATTTCAAACGCAGCTTCAAAACCTCTGCTTTTTATTAAACTTCCTTAACACTAAAATTGAACGATAAATACGTAACATATCGATATTCTAGAATATCACAATAACGCTGTTTTAAAATATGTTCTCCTAATATCATGTCTTACGATGAATATAATAATAATAATAATAATAACAAATAATAATAATAGAATAATAAAAAATAATAATAGAATAATAAAAAATAATAATAGAATAATAACAAATAATAATAATAATAGAATAATAACAAATAATAATAATAATAATAGAATAATAATAATAATAGAATAATAATAATAATAGAATAATAACAAGTAATAATAATAATAATAATAGTATAATAACAAATAATAATAATAATAGAATAATAAAAAAAGAAGAAGAATATAATAACAAATGATAATAATAACAAAAATCATCTCGATGTAATGCGGGGAAATCAAAAAGGCGTCCACGAAAGCAAATTTCTCCTACTATTTGATCCAGGAGTTCCCTTGTCTTCTGGATTGGGTTCAAAATTACAAAGATACGAAATTGAACATTGATAGTCGTTAACTCAGAACTGGGTCAGCCGTTCAACGCCGGTAATAATAATAATAAAATGCTTCCTATTTTCTCGTATTAAAATTAACTCAATGCTAACAATTTTTCTTCTTTTTTTTATTTTACACTAAAAAAATGTTTCTATCAAGTTAACATAAAATGTTTTTGAATGAGGAGATGAGACGTTTTGCTCATCTTCCTTTTGATTCGATTCATCTTTCAATCAAATTTCGAAAATTATCATTCCTAGAACGTAAGTTCTAGAAATATTTATGCTATAAGCGTTTAAATGTTAGAAAATTGATCATTAGAAACACTATCTAGTAATTCTGCATACTCAAGTGCTCTAGTTTAAATAATAATTATATGCTTAGCAGTTTCCAACCCCCATAAATGTCGCCAAAAAAGAATGACATTGAACTACACTTAACTACCGTGACAAATACTCTCTTATTTATTTCTCGCTTTCCTCATAGCTTTGTTGTAAGTTTCGTGTCATTTATTGATGCAAAAGTTCTTTCTTTTCTTAAGAGACAATGACTGTTTTTCGGTGCGTTGCTCATTTTATTGGTGTGTTGAACTTATATTTGTTGATGGCGCAGAGAAAATAAAAATGATCGGTTAGCGTCGCCATTAATCACAACTCCTCTCTCAAGTCTCGTGCTTTATTTTTTTATTGATTTAGCGTTTGTGTTGTACTGGCGGCGATTTGGTTGGAAACATTGTAACAGACGAGGAAATGCGGAGTTTAATAGTTAATAAAAAAACTTTGTTTGGTCAATTATTTTTATGTCAAGAATTGTTGATTTAAAATAAATTTTGTTATCGTAAAGGGAATTATATTTAGTTTCCCTTTTCATATTGGTAACACATTTTACCAATACTGAATTCAAAAGCAAAACTCATAGATTTTGTGTAAGGGTAATGCAGTAAACAGAGTGGGGTGCTCAATTAAAAATTATTTCTTCGTGGTAGAAAAACCAATGAAAGTATTTGGCTAGAGGTTAAACTGTCGGTTAAAAATGTTCTATCAGCAAAATATGTTCTATCAGCCTGTTAGTATAATTCGTAATTGTTAGAATATTGGTTTTTCTTGCGTTAAGCCACAGATATAACGTGGCAATTATATTTTCCGACAATATTCAGAAAATAACGTGTTTATGATAAAACCAGCTGTCAAATTATACATTCTTCTTATTTAAGAACAATAAGGTGCGACCAAATTTGGGTCACTTGAGGAGAAATGGTGCACCAAATCTTCTCAGAAGATAACTTTTTAAGAATAAACTCTCCTCTACATCCCACAAATATATTTTTCTATCCGGAAACCTGCGTCCTCTTAATTATGACCTCAGAGCCGAGCATTTTTATGCAAATTAGCTTTAATGCCACAGTGTCACCGCTAGAGGGCTAATGTGTGTTGTACCAAATTTTTTTAGAACCCCTACTTTTGTGTACCCTTTCTAAATTTTTCTCAACGCTGTGTACCGCTAATTAAAAAATGAATGTATTTATTTTAAAAATATGTTTATTTTTCTTTTTTGGTACAAAGTTTTGTAGATACTAACCAGCGATCCATATTCTATGTTAAAGATAAAAATTATATTTTATAAAAATAATCAAAATAAGTAGAATTTATTACAAACCATGAAAAAATTGCACAAAAGTTAAAAATCACAACTGGCTGTTGACACCACTAATTATTAACTGTTAACTCTGCAAAAAATAGCCAATAGAAAAATACGCAATAGTAAATTTTCATGACTAACTTTGTTTTTAAATAAATTTTTTTGAAATTTTCGTTTGTTGCAAGATATTTCGCATAAGAACACGTACCGCCACTAAACTGTTCCCGTACCCCTGGGGGTACGCGTACCACGCTTTGGAAGACACTGCTATAGAAGAACTATGGAAGATGGAGACTAATGAAGAACATTCACATCAATTCGATCTCCTTTTGAGAGACCTCAGCCATTTTTTTTCTTTCCTAAAAAAGTTCTACGAATCAGCCGAGCTAGTTTGAGATCTCACATAAAATGTATAAAATAAATGAACGAACACCCATTAAAACTTAAATGCAAATGTAAAATTCATGGAAATCAGAGAGGAGCTAGCAAGCGTATATATATTATGAGATATAGACCTCTTATCACGTATGGATATATAGCAGCTTTTTGCAACTAATCTCTGCCGTGCTTCCGGTTTTTCTCGTTCAGTTCTAAATAAAGGTACTCAGTCTACTTATCTGTCTGCAGTTTACCATGCTAAACAACCAAATGACGCGCTTCCTTAGGACAGGAATAGTTAGTACACTCTTTTCATTTTTAGATTATCTTTGCATAATATCAGCTTCCTGAAAGAATTAGATTACGTTTCATATGTTTTTTACAATATCACTTGATAGCTGACAGCAGACTATTATTTTTCTAAAGCGTTGTAAACAATAATATGATGTGTAGAGGTACTTAGCCAAAAAGGCTTACCCTTACAAATGAAGATATTGTCGGTGATTGGAGATGTTGGATGCACTCAATTATAATATTATTAATATTCTATAGTATAATATTATTCTATAGTATAACATTATTATATACTATAATATTATTATAGAAAAATACTGGAGATGGAATTTCCAGAGGCTGAATACCCGAAGGAACACTAGCAACAACAAAAAAAAAGGTTAGCCTAGAAAAAACTTCTTGAGAAGGCCAAGGCCCACCCTGGGCTGTGGAGCCATTGATGATGATGCATGCAATGATAATGAATACCCGAAGGTACAGCTAAAAAGAAGGGTAGAACCTCTTGTTAGTCTTGTTTTTCTAAAACAAAAGCAGTCGTTTAGAACCTACGTTCAGCGAAGCACCGGCGTTCCGTACTCACTTAAAATGAGCGAGTGAAAATAACTCAACTTGAGTGCCATTTAACTATTTCACCTAGAAAAAAGCGGTCTTCTCTTCTTGAGTTAAAATCACTCACGTGAAAGAGTTATATGGAAATAGCTCAAGTTTGAGTGGAAAAAAAATTCACTCAAACTTGAGTTATTTTCACTCGTGTTTGAGTGAATTTTTAATATTACCTGAGTGGATCGTTTTCACTCAAACTTGAGTGATTTTAACTCGTGTTTGAGTGATTTTCAGTATTAATTGAGTGGATCGTTTTCACTCAAACTTGAGTGATTTTCACTCGAGTATGAGTGATTAAATGTATCACTTGTTTGGTTCCTTTTAACTAGAATTTGTGCGAATTTCAATAATTTTTTATTCATAATTAGCATCATTTAAATGATTATATTTTAATCATACTGTTCAATGTGGACCATCCATCGAAGTAGGCGTTACCAGATCGAAGTGGGCATTACTTCGTATTCAAATCACGTCCGGAGGTCACCAATGTGGGGGGAGGAGTTACCGACAATGCCAACCTTCATCTATCAAAAGTTAGCTAATGATTGAATCAAGTTAGTTATATACCAGTGAATTGATGTTTATTTTTCGTAGTGGTAGTTACGCCAAAAACGTAAAATAAAAGCGAAGACATAATCTATTTAGATCACAGAACATAACAATTTCATTTAGATTTATTATCGTTTGCTTTTTAAAATAAAACGATAGAAATTCCAGCTTATAGCTCGCACACAATTAAATAATAAATAAATCACTCAAGTTTGAGCTAAAAGCACTCAAATATTGCTTAAATAAATACCACTCAGGCTTGAGTTAACGCAAAGCAAAAATTTCGCTCAAATAAGAGTGTATTTCACACAAGTTGAGTTAAAAAAAAATTTAACTCTTTTTTGAGTAGGGGAAATCACTCTTTCATTTTAAGAGAGTAGAACATCAGCGCAGTGACTATATATGAAAGGAACTAAATATCTTCATAGTTCGAAAGGCAAGCTCAGTATAAAAATTAATTTTGATAACTATCAATTATAACTGAGGACTAAAAAGTAGACGTAAAACGTATTTTCTCTACATAAACATTCAGTTAGTTATTTTATTTATTTATGGAAAATGGCGTTAGTATTCTGATTGTTGGAATTCTTCTGTTCCATCACAAAATTTAGAACGAAATCTCAGTTTTCTTAACCATAATTCTACGTTTCTTCCCGAAAATGTAATTTTTTGAACGAAGAATAAATTATTAAGATGAGTGACGGTTTGTTAGGGTCTGTGTAAGTTTAGAAACTGAAGTTAGAATATATTTGCTACTCTATAAAAACTGTAGAGTCGCCGAATCTGATGTTGAACAACCCTAAAAAATTGTGTGATGAAAAAAATATTTTTTTCTTCAAATTAACGCATAATCACGTTTTCATGTACAATTTAAAGGGTGTATGAAAGCTCTAAGCACCGAAAATGCAAAACACACCATGATCATGATCACTCGCATACCCATGATCACTCGCATGTACACCATACCTCAAATATGTTTGCTTCCGAAAACTCCAATTTTAGCATGTTTTAATTTCGTCTGAGATTGTTTACAATCGATAACGGGTTCGTACAGTTTGTCTGTGGTAAGAACTCCTCCCGACACAAAGTATGCTACTATGGAAACAAGAATAGCGCATTTCAGGGAGGGTAGCTTCTCTTTCTCTTCACTCCAGAGCTAACACACTAGACCGAAGAAAAAGATTCCCTTTCTTTCGCCAACCGGAGCCAAAACCTGTCCTAAACAATAACCCACACCCCTAAATGCAATAGTACCTTGTTACCATAGCCACTGCCACGGATCCTGACGATTGGCTAGGGCAGTTCTAATTTTAGACAAACTATAAGTTTTTGCGGCTGTCTTCATTGATCCTTTTTTTCTGCAGAAACTAAAGTTTGCCGAATTCGATTAAGTTCGAAGCCTAGTTCGAATTCGTCTTATTATTCTATTTGCTACGCGTATGTTTCAATTACAAACTCATTTTATTTTAAGAATTAATGCATGCATCATCATCATCAATGTTTCGACAGCCCAGGGTGGGCTTTGGCCTTCTCAAGAAGTTTTTTCTAAGCTAACCTTTTTCCTGCTACCGTTTTCCAGTTTTTAGTTTTTAAGACGAAAATATTTTTTTCTCGGCAATCTATTCATCTCAAATTCGGCCTGCCTCTTTTCCGTGTGCCAGCAGGCCTGGCATTGAAAACGCTTTTTGTGGTACGGTCTTCGCCCATTCTGATAACGAGGCCTGTCTATTTTATTCTTTGTCGTTTAATAAAGTTAATAATGTCAGGTTCTTTATGTGAGTGATAAAGCTCTATATTTGTTCTTTTAAGCCACACACCATTTTTTTTTAAACTCCTCCAAAAATACTTCTAAAGACCTTTCTCTCAAAGGTTCCCAACAGAAACTCATCCGTATGGTCCAGGTTTCACAAGCATAAGTTAAAATTGATCTTAAAAGAGATTTATAAAGTAAAACTTTTGTTTTTCTATGAATTACATTAGATTTTATGTATTTTCGAATTCCATTCAAAATTCTATTGGCTATAGTAATTCCCCTTTGTTTTTCTATTCTAACATTGTCCCTGTTGTTGATTACAGAACCCAAGTAAACGAAACTGTCAACAACCTCAAATTCATATTCTTCAATTTTAGTGCATGTATACAATTTATATTACTGATTCCTACTTTATATTGTCTCTCAAAAATAACTTTACTGATTCTTATGTGTATTATATCTTACTGTAATTAAAAATATCAGTTTATTGAAAAGCAAGCATTGGTGGCAGTTACTTTACATTAAGTAGTGTAAAAGAACATTTTAGATGTTTCACAGCATCAGGAACTATCCTTGGGTTTTATGTCAATACAACACCACTTTGAAAAATAGTTTCTACAATATTTGGTGTTCAGATACTTGAAAAGTTTTTACGTTGTTTGATATGACTTTACTAAATGAGGAAAAATTCAAAGAAACAAATAAAAGTGAAAAAGCTCACACAAAGAACAGAATTCATAAGTCAGAAATCAAAACTTTCTGATTGAAAAATAATTATTTCGTACAAGTTCACGGGCTGTCTAGGGTGAAGTTCTGTGAAGGTCAACCCCTCATCTAAACGATTATTCTGCTAGGGTAGTTATTTTCTGACTCCCCATAATGTGAACAGTCTTTTTGAACCTGTTCTAGAATATTGTATGCTTGTTGCTAAGGCCTGGTACCCTTGAAATATAAATAAGGTCAAAGATGGAATTCAGTTTTATGGAGGATATTTTTAAAAAAGTGCAAAAACTCGGAAAAAACTTATTATTTTAAAATTTTTATGGTATGCACGCATATGAGGGAACGAAAGGGCACCATTTATCAAAGAATTTATATATGGACAATCAATGGATAATTCATGGATTCACAATTTCATCAAATGGCTTATTCGCTTCCTCTCTTTCATCTTTATCATGAATTTGCTATTAATGATTACCTAGGAATGCGAATAATTATAATAATATTCTTTTAAAATTGAAAATAAATAATTTCGATGTGTCATGTAAATTAAATTGAATTAATGCGGTAAAAAGAGATTAAATAAAACAGAAAATGTTATTATGACGCGAGTAATAAATAATAAAAAAAAAAATCTTGTTCTAAGCAGAAAATATTGTAAGGAATACGTTAACTTTTTTATTTTATTTATAATATTGTATAATATTGTATATTGTAATAATATTTTTTTATTTATAATATTTTAATTATTTATAATATTATACTAATTTATTTAGAAAAAAAAATCAAATGATATATATTGAAATTGTTTTGTGCAGTTAGTTTTATGGAATACTCAATTAGTACTTTCTGACTTTTAAGTACTTTCTGAATACTCAATTTCATACGGGCTGAAAAAAAGTAAATAATCAATAAATTTATATTGATCAACACTCATCGTAATTAATTAAGCTAAAACTATTCCAAATTTTTTTTTATTCATTATTTGTTGTCCTTTCGGATTTCTTTACGTTATTAGATTAAGCAAAATATATATTTTCAGATGTTCATCCTATCAAAATAAATATGAACTACATACAGTAAGTATCATTTGGGGTAATGCTATTGCTCAAGGCGAATTCCTGAAAGTCAGAATACATATTTTCATAGTACCTTTTGCAGTACTTCGGTACCAATGTTAATATATTCAGTACCTACTAAAAAAATTTACATAATAGCAGGCGAATTTATTATCACTATTACTTGAACTTTTAAGAAAAATATTATTTTTTCATTTCAAAATATTCCTGTTACCAATTAATATGTTAATTGAGCATCGTTGGTTCAATAACATTATGGTAATTTTTCACTTTACTCATATACGAATATGACCATTTTCTTCATGAATTTGGCTTTTAATTACAATTTTTTTATTTCAATTATTTTTACTTCAAATTTTATCAGTTATCAAAATTAATCTTTTCGGTACTTGCATTTCGAGGAGAAGAAAAGAAAGATCACGGATACCCACACGCAAGGGCCTCCGTCGTCAGCGCTAGTTGATCGTTTATAAGCAAAATAGCGACTTGAAGTTGAGCTAAGCTTTTCCACGTAAGTAAAAATGCTAATTAATGCGAAGTTAATTAAGCACAGGACCGTATCGCGCATTGAATTCGTTGAAATATAAGTCTTTCTCGTCTTTGTCTTTTACTTAATTTAGATTTATTATCTGTTTATGTATTTTATTGTATCCGTGATATATTTTTGTTTTGAGTACATCTCATCTTCGATTCATAATTTGTTTGTTTTTGCTCTATATAACCATATAATCAAAAAATCATCATCTCGCCCGTCTTTCTGATAAGTAAGAAACGTATAATGAACGAATTGAAATCTTTATGAAAGAATATAGAACGTGTCACTTAAGAGAATTGATACTTGGTGGGCTTGGCTTACTCGAAAGTGAATGGAAGGAACAGTTGCTAACGTAAACAAAAGCCACGTTTCAACATCCAATCAGGATCGAGATACTCACACTACGTCACTTGCAGGTATCTCATTGTAATTCTCGAAAATAATTACGAAGAATAATCGAAAACAAGTAAAGAATTTTAGCTCGGCTTTAATACGCCATTTTGCTGATAAAGATTAGCTGGCGTTGACCTCATAGGTCAAATGTGTGGGTTATGGTCTTCTTCTTGTAGTGTAAGTACTCAAATATGCCTAAAAACGTTCGATATAACTATTTTTTGATTAATTTGATCTGCAAGCTAGCAAATCACTCATATTATTAAAAAAATTATCAAATTCTATGAAAAACCTTTTCATTGGGATGTAGCGCGCGAACTGAGGGAATTTTAAAGTAGACGATCCAGGTCCGCTTTGTATTTAAAAGTACATACTCAAAATTTCGTGCGGATCGGTTACAAATTGGGGATTTATATAAAGTACATACATGCACACATACTTTCTTCTTTATCAAAAATTATATTTTGTAATAAAATATATTTTTTGTTTTGTTTATAATGGGTTTTGCATTAGGATAAAAAACAGAAATAAGTTAAACACGCATTTTATTTATTATTTATCAATTCGTCAATTGTTTGGAAGAACTATAAAGAAATTTTTCGTTTATTCCTTATGAAAAATTACTCAAAAAAATCTGGCTAAATTTTTCCTATATTCAGAAAATGTATAAGAAGCCTCAATATTTAACTAGAAATAAATTTTTTATAAAAATTGCAATTAGATTAATTAATTGCAATTAGATTAGAATTAATCATTTTTACAAATATTATTTTTGCTTAGCTCTTAACGAATTCGATGAAGCTATTACTTAATTGGGATTTTAATTTTTCGAACAATGACCTTGCACACATTGTCTTCAAGCGATTACTCTGCAGTCACATGATTTACTTTCTCCTTCCCTTTCATTGCGGCACTTTTTACGCTGCTCCAACATCCTCAAATTTTGTGAATGGGCAGACAAGACGGCGAAACAGGTTGCTCATCTGCGATACCCAATCAAAATGAAGACACGCTGAGAAATACGGGATATATGCATTTTGTGGTTAAGACATTATATTTGGCAAGTTATCGCCCATAATGGGAAAATAAACTAATTTTGGTTACTTTTCAAACAAAGGAATATAGAAATACAGAAATAATGATTTATTCCGACAAAATAGTTGTGAAAATTGGATAAATTACAATTTTATAAATCAATTGCATATTTTCTCTAAATTTTATTGGAAGAATTTGTTTTCTAAAAGTATATGCAATCAAAACAACTCCTCATAGTTTACGATTCATTAATGAAATAAAATGAATTATTATAGATTAAAGTTTAAATTTCTAATTTATTTTACCAAGACAAGTATAATAGTCTAATCTGTAAAAATTAAGAAAAATTGAGAGTTGAAGTCGAAATAGAACATTTAAACAAAAGTAATTAACATTTTATATATGTTGTGATAATATATTGAAGAAAACGAATTATTTGCTTTTCTTAGAAAAGGAACTATGAAAAATAATGCGAATAGTTCTAAATGTATTTTTTTATTTTGTTAATTATAAATAAAACCAAGTATTTGGAATTGTGGTTTTGTATCCCTTATTTTTATTTACTACAGCTTAACACAACTAAATAACACATTTTCCATTAAAGCGAAATCGAATGTGAATATTTCTTAGGAAGATAAAATATTGGTTGCTATGGCTTTTCTTTCATTTGCATCATCATCATTGAAATAAAAGAAGGATCAGCCAACTCGCGATTTTTTTTTTTTCGTCGTCCAATTTGGCGTCATTTTACCCTTAGTAGAAAAATGCAACCCTGTAACTATTCTCTTGCATGTGCCTCTAGCGCTGTTGCTGTCGGTTTCTTTCAAGCATGAGCAGTTGCTGAAAAAGTTCTGTTTCCTCTGCTTGCACCTAACTTGTCAAATATATTCGTTCCAAATTGAATGTTTTTATCGTTAACTTCTACAATTCCGAAACAGAATATCCATTGATGAAACATATAAACACCATAACACTTATTGAATTATGTTTGTTACGTTCGTTTTAAAAAATAATAAATGAAAATGTGCTATTAGTGGGAATAGTTATTGCATCTGTCCAAGATATATACGAATTATTACATACTTTTATTTTATATTCAATTATGGATCTTTTTTGCTGTGAAACAGAAAATATAACCAGAGCTTACGAAGACCCAGTTTTAAATGGAGATTCTAGGGTTTTCGAAAATTTATTAGTTATAGAAGACCGATATGTACTTTCTTGTAATTATTTCAAAAATTTACAGACTGATTTAAAACCTTATATGAGAACTGTTGTTGCTGAATGGATGCAAGAGGTAAGATTATTTAATAGTATTTTTTATTTCTCTAAAAGATTCTTTCATTTCTTGTTCTTAAACTTGATTCTTTGTTTATTAATGAGAAATTAATAAATTTGCATGAAATAAGACGACGGAAAGAATCGTTATGTCCTGTGAATTCAAATTCAATTATACTTCCATTCTTTTCCTATTCCATTATAATTCCATTCTCTTTTTTTTATTTAATTTTTATTATTATAAGAAAAGTTGAGAAAAGAATTTTTTTAATTATTATTCCTGAAGTTGCACAAATGTTATATCTTCAAATAAACGATTGCATCGATATTGCACATAAATTTTAACAATAATAGTTTATATGCATGCTCATAATAGTAAAATTAATTATTATTAAATTCTAATAAAATATTGAACTTATATTAATCAATTATTATGTATTGTTTTATTAATTGTACATGAATGACTAATAGTATATGAATAACTAATAGGAGAAATTGATTGTTCTGTGTAACTTCATTGAGCGCAAATTTGTCCTTCATGTTTTTGTTACTTTGAATATTACAATTAAAACTTTTCTTTCTCGGAAAATAATAATATTTTTTTGAAATGTAATTTAGCAAAGTGCGATATGCATTCCAAAATTAAACTTAATTTATGAATATTTATTCTATAAGCAATATGGCGGACAGTAAAGAACAATACTTTTAATTATCGTTTGCATATTTAATATGATTTTTTTTACTAATATTATTGCTAGTTACGGGTATTCTTTTTATATTTACCACAATTTAATAAGTATGTGCAATTAAATCACTTTTTGGAAAGAAATATTTTATGAACCTTTTTTTTTTTAAATCATCCATTTTTATCTATTACTTTGAGATACCTATTTGTTATAGCGAATTACCGCAATTAGAGACTGTTGAACATTGTTTGGATATTTATGTTAGTTTAGGTACCAAATCAGATGACTTTTTTTCCCTTAAGATTTGTGCTTATGTCGTAATCCCTTTAAGTAATATCAATTTAATTAATAAAATCCCTCATCAATCAACTTGTTGACTTGTGCTTAAAATTAATATAACTCAAATATCTTATTTTATATCATTATAAATTAGTTA
This sequence comes from Parasteatoda lunata, assembly GCA_949128135.1. NCBI lineage: Eukaryota > Metazoa > Arthropoda > Arachnida > Araneae > Theridiidae > Parasteatoda > Parasteatoda lunata. Next base: position 71,161,088 of record OX421979.1, read on the forward strand.
TTGAATTAAATAATTGTTGCATGCGTCAATAAATTTGCGCTATATTAAGAGATAGTTGTTCTTTGCAAGTTTGCATTGCAGCTCATCAATTATGAACACTGATTATTGAGTAAATATTTTCAAGTGGAAATAATAGACTATTCTATTGCCAAGAATTCATTTTTTTCTTCTTTTTTTTATGGAATATCCGCCTGATATTCCATAAAACTCTCTATCCTATAAAAGGTTAAGGAGTTAGCGTAAAGGAATTTAAAAATAAACAAGTAAATGCCCTTTACGTATTTTGGGGTAAAAGTCCTCTTTCAATGATAATTCTCAGCATTGAAATATTTTCAATCATATTTTGTAAAATATTTTGACGCCTGCAAATTGTCAAGAACTTGCAGACATTATTTATTGTCACACTTCTATTGTGTAGTTTTGAAAACCTATAACTACTTAGTATAAATTTTCGATTTATATTATTTTTCACACGCTGCAAGCCAACCTTTGACAATGAATTCAGAAAGTGTTTCTCTTAAACGATCGTCTATTCTCATCTTGTTTTCTGTAATAGAATAAATGGCACGGTTAAGAACACGGGCAGTGTGCCAGGCCAGTTAACCGTGACTTTTGTCGGTCGTCTGCTGTAGATCCCAAATCTTCGCGGTAAGATGCAATTTAGAGATGTTTTCTCATAATTTTGTCTACTTTTCGTTTTTGTTAAGTTGCTGAATTGTTCTCACGGCATCCTTTAAATATTCTACCTGCGCGAAAAGTGACTTCCGTCTTTTGTATAAGACACGGTTCAGAGTAACTCAACATTTTGAATTATTGATAACAAAAATTAGAATATTGTATCAGATTTTAGTCCATTTTTCCCATTGTTTCTTTGGAGTTTAAGAACGACAGTTAGTTAAAATAATTAAATTTAATTCCTACATTTTGATTCAATGCTTAAATTACTGAGTCTCGCTTGCATTATTCGACCATAAACGATTTTTCAAACAAAATCGTTCTGCTCACTCATGAATAAAATATATATATTTAAGTTTCGAATCAAGTAATCATGCATAACAACTATATATATATATATATTTTTTTTCTCATTATTAAAACAAAATTTCACTATGTTCAATTAAAAAATATAATTCTAATGATAACAATTAAGTAATCAATAACAATTTACGTAAGTTCGAAATAAATTTAGTAAATGATAAATCAGTATATTAATATCACATTAATATTCATTAGAATCCCGTTGATTTCATTTGAGAGGTTTTTCCTTTACTAGAATGTTCTTAACATGCTTGTTAAAATTATTTTTTAAAACATCTGCGCATTCTAATTTCCATCTTGTTTTTGATTTAGGTATCTAATTCTGAAGCAGGTGGAAATTTTTAACACTAAATTTAACTTGTTCTTAAAACAAGCGGAGAGGCTCAATGGAAAGTTTTATCTATTTGGTAATAAATGGTCCTTTAGAACATTATTTCAAAGAATAATGTGTTTAGGGTTGACTAGCTACATACACATTTTTTTTTTTATCAGAACCATTTTACTTAGCGATTTTTTGCAAAAAATTTTCTTATCAAATTTTACTTTTCGAGTATATTACTTGCATATTTGATTCCCATTATTATAATTATCTCTGCAAGTATTTATTTTATTTAGAACTTTGGTTTCAAATTGATGGTTGTAGAATGAAGTCATTTTTAGAATCGTTTACATAAAAATATATTTATTGATTTATGTATTATACAGTCGAATTAAATTTTTATATTATTTGAATTCGTGACTAGGTTTTTAGTAAAACGGCTTTAAATTACTATTTTAATTTTTACTAACATTTTACTTCGTTCTTAATCGTCTGCTTGTTTAGTCAGTGTTTTAGTTCATATTTAAATCTAAACAAATTTATCATGTTAAAGCTTAATACTATCAGTAAAAAAGTTTCGCTTTCAAAATCGTCTGATTTTTTTTTCGCTTATGACCATTGTTACAATTCTAAAAATAAAATGAAAAAGAGGACAAGCAAGAGCATGACGTGTCCCCTTCTAAGAAGGCATAATGCCTTTAGTAAATAGCTGGGAAGTGGCAGTGGGGCTACTAACGAGGGTATGGATAAATGGGATGCCATTCAGGAAATTGGTAATTATCTCCTTTCCCTCCGTCAAGATATGGAATGATATAGAGGCGAGTTTCTTGTAATTTCTCTTTGAAATGTGTTTTCTCTATTTTCATCATCTGGTAGCAGGACGATGCTGTGAACATGTAAAGGCATTCCATTACATCTTTATTAACCTCCCTCCTAACTATTGATAACTGTATTTCCAGGAAGTAAAGACGTAATTTTTTATACTCGTGACAGCGGTACTTTACTTTTAATGATACTATCACCAAGGGATTTTTTTTAAAAATGTATTTAAAACATATTAATCAAATTTTTTTTTAGTTGAAAATAATCGTGCGCGTTAAAACTACTATATAATAAAGCTGATGTTAAATTGTTCAGACACACCTCGATACGCAACAATTGAACTAATTATTTTAAAACTACTGACTTTTAAAATTAAAAATTTAAAGTTTAATTTTTTATTTAATTTGGTGTATTAAAACCTAATTTGTATCATTATATCTCTAAAGCATTTTAAAAATTAGTATAAAAGGTTTAAAATTAATAGAAAGTTAGCATAAAATTTTAAATAAGGACTGCTAAAAATTGACTGACGTAAAAGTTGTGGGTTCCAATCAATTTCTTAATTTCTCCCCATGAAACAATCGGTCAACGTGGCTTGATTTTTTATTTGTCTCAAAATGTAAGACGTTGATTCTGTCATTAATTCTCGATCTTTTACTTTACAGGTCTGCGAAGAAGAGCGATGCCAAGACGAAGTGTTCCCTCTTGCTGTAAACTGTTTGGATAGGTTTCTTTTATTAGTGCGTGTAGATAAAAGTCAACTGCAACTATTAGGAGCCGTTTGTTTGTTCCTGGCTTCCAAATTGCGTCAGAGCAGGCCTCTGACTGCCGAAAGACTTTGTTTATATTCAGATAATTCTATTACAATTACACAGCTAATCGTAAGTTTCTATCCTTTTTGTAACTTTTTAATTAATAGATTTTACCTTCCCCTTTTGTCATTTTTGCGCTTCCAGGCACAAACGGCAGCTTTGAAGTGTGTATTCACATAAATCATTGAAAAATTCATGAGGATGAATAATTTTACATTTAGGAGCATATGTTTCGATTCTGGTTTAGCTGTGGTTTTTGGAACATATGGGTTTTGGTGTCTGTTTAATCCCTCTTGTCTATTTTTAACTCGGTTTGAGGTTGTTAATTTTACCTCTGTTCTTGTTCGTATGTGTACTGTGGAACATTTACGAGTTCTTCACGAAATTTTGATTTTTTTTTTTTATGACTGGACCTTATGGTCAGTTTCTGTCTTTGAACAAATTGAAATCAGGGCCTATTTAAAAAAGAAAATTTAAAACAATTTAACCGTTAAAAAAACGGCACAAAATTGCCTCGAGCGGAATTTTAACTCCGATCCTCCTAATAACGATACTGTGATATGCTATTTACATTTATTGAAGCACATATGGTTTTCGTACAGTATCCATCTTATTCTGCAGTGAAATATTTTGTATTTTTTTAAAGCAAATTTAACTGAATTTTGCGTTTTCTGTAATTTTATTGCAAGTTTCAAGGTCATTGTTGATTTGAGACAATTTTAAATTTTTCTTTTCCCTGCATTATTTTCCGTCCATTTTTCGAATTCGTGGTTAATTTTATTACCTTTATTTTAAGTTTATTGCTTTTTGTTGGGACTTACTTCTTGCAATAGTTACTAGAAAATGTTTAATTTATAACCAGTTGGCGAGTATAACTTTGTGTAGTATTGACACATGAATCGTAGTATAGTACACGTGAATTATGAAAATTGTTTGTTGCTAGCTTAATTTGGCGATTCAATTTGTTGCTTGCACGATTTTTCTTCTACAATTCCCATCTTGAACTTAATCATTTGTTCGAAGAATGAAATCATCTTTTGGAAGAATGTATTCCAGCAGGAAATTAGAGCATAGCTTTGGTGTTCTGGAACGCTCCTAAAATGAAAGCAAAAGGGGATACTTTTCTTAACCGTTCCAGATTATGAGAACGTTTTATTTTTTTTAAAATTCTTATTTGCTCTAGCATTTTTCTTGGTTCCGCAACAGTGCCTGATAGAATAACATTATTTCTCTTTTAATTTTTTTTGTTGTAGGAAAACATAATTGTTTGCGACCTTGATCTGTTTGTACATTTTGGTGTGAAACTTCGTCCTTCTCTCTTGAGAGAGAACTGAGTGTATAAGGTGCTCAGTTCTTCTCAAGTGCGTCTTAGTTTTCTCTGAATTGCGTCATAATCCTGTTATGGAATGTATTAATTCAAAATGGCGCTTTGTGCCCAGACAAAAGAAGATTCGTTAACCCATTCGTTAATTGATTTTGATGGGCTTTGGTGAAAGTGGAAGATCTAGGAATCAGCCAGGTAAAATATTTATGTTTCTCGCCTCTTTATTTTCGCAATTCTTGCGCAAGGCAAAGAGGATGTTCCATTCGAACATTATCTTAATGTATTTTTATTGTTCTTTGAGTATTTAGCCGCTTTTTTTCGTCGTTAATGCTGATTGACACTTGAAAACTCTTTAATATTTTCTCTATTCGAAGTGTTACAGTGTTAGTTGGAAGATTATTCTCCGTAGTTTAACGCCCTTGCCGAAGTTAATTCAGTTTTTTACTTTATTGTTGCAAACTAGCTTTTATTTATTTATTAATCATGACGTGTTCCACCTATTTATTATTCTAATGAGACGACAGCCTTTTATTTATCATCTGTAGGATTCTACATTCAATTTTTAAACTTAAATGATCTAATTTTAAATTTAAAGAAGAGTAAACAGTTTGCCTCGTTTTATTAGAGAACAACTTTAAAAATTTTATACCTTAGTTTAACAGCGAGAGGGTTTATTGTAGCATTGGTAAAATTATGCTTCAAAGTAATTTTCAAATTATTGAATTTTCATAATAGAAAAATGGTATGTTTTATGAGTTAAGGTTCTATGAGACTCATCTGAACAAATGCATTTTCATGAATTTATCAAGTGTAACAAAGGTGTTGAACAAATATATATGTATAAAAAAAAGTGAAAAATATATAACATGATGAGTGATTTCCTGTGGGAAGCTTTTGCTGCTTCGGTGGTCCCGCTTAGTTGTTACGTCAGGGGAAATCTGTCTGTCTTAGTTGCCTGCTTTCAGTATCACTCCTCGTGACAGGGGTCGGGCATCAACTGAGAGCCTATCTTGCTCTTTATTAAGTTTTTTCTCTCTCCCCCTTTTTTTAGAGAATAACAATAAAATCTATTACATAATTGTAAATTATTTCTTTATTATAATACAGATAGCGCCTTTACGCTATTGAAATGAAGGAGAGAAAAAACATAGTACTTCTCCTTAAACTCCTTATATTGGCTAGAGTTATTATGTGTTATTACACATAGAGTTTGAGTTTTATGTGTTTAGAAGTAATGCATTTTACATGCACGCAAAATTATTTAACTCTTTGTACTTTTCTTTGAAAATTTATTTTTTATAATTTTCAACATTGTTCTTAGGAACTAACACTAAATTAAATATTACAAGTAAGGCTCTCTCACAACTAGGGGTCATGTAGATATACGATTTCGCTTGGGTCAGCAATATGGTCCGCATTGAGCACCGCTCCCCTTATTAACTTCCTAAGCGCAAGCTGGTATCCTTCGAGCAGGGGTGAAAGCGAGACGGAAAAGAAAAAAGGCTGGTAGTAAAACCTTTTCATTTATGGCTAGTTTTTGGGAGGAGTTTACTTATTCTTTTTTAAAACTATTCAACAATATCTACTTTACCTTGGAAAAGAAGCAGTTTTATATATATGCTAAAATTATAAAAGAAATCCTGATAGTTTCAGATATTTTATTTTTGTCGAAAAAATGCTGGAATGAAATGTCTTATGTACCGGTTTTTTCTCTTTTCCGTCTTGCTATATAAGGGCTTTCAGCCATGCCTTCGAGCTGAACTTAGATCGGCTTCTGGAGATAAAACCTCTGTATAGCAGCTTAGTGCCGTTCCCATTGTGCCATGATGGCTTTGAAATTATATTTGTTTCAATTCTGTGAAAATAAATTAATAGTTAAGGTTTCTTCCCCTGTAAAACTTTTAATTGTCGATTAATTGCAAGCATGAATTTACTGTTTTAGTAAAGAATATTTCATTCCATCAGTTGTAATTTAGTTTTACTTTCTGTGTTTAATTTTATTTATTCTGAAGTTCAATTTAATATATTTATTCTGCCTATCTTCATTTAATATTAAATGTGAGACAAATAAAAACCTGCAATAATATAAAAGAATTCTAACCTTTATATAAATTCCTAATTCAATAACTATACGATCCCCATACTACTTCAAGGTCGCGTTAAAAAGCCGCTACAAGTGCAGTCGACTTCTTTATTTATATTTATATCCTCTAGGGTCAACGCAATGAGATTTCTCGGCATAAGTCAGAGAGCGAGGGATGTAACTTTATGAAACACTCCGTCTCTCTCTCGTCTCCAGAAAAATGTGCGTTTATCACCCGCCCTAATCTTCGTTTTCCGCGACACTCACCGAATCATTGCATTCTTAAGGTTGTTTACGTTTTGTATCCCTCGTTGTTTGTAATAAATACAGGTGTTTGTTTCACAGATATGTACACGGAATGTTTGACGGCTCTTCTTTTATTACTTAGCAATGATTATGAAGATAGTCTATCTCTCTTTTCTCCCTAATACACTTTCTTCTATGAGAATTTTTTTTTTTTTTTTTTTTTGTAAATTTGTATAATGTTTGCTGTAAAGAAGTGCATTTAGCTATTTAAATTAATAGTATCGCCCTGTGTTTGAAATTTAAATATTTGACCCTTAATTTTTTTTAATTATTTTTTTTTGGTAAAGTAAATGCAAACTCTGTATTTTCATTTTCGTGTTACCTAAAATTTCGTAGGACTGCATTTAAACACGGATAACAGGATGTATCTAGAGTTGACGGGGAATTTTATTTTGTCTTCTAAAAGCACGATAAATTGCTTCTTTTTTTTTAAAAAAGATTTTTTAAACAAAAATCTGGAAAATTTGGACATGCTACCTGAAAAATAAACAGTTGTCAATAAGAATTATCATAAGAATAGAATTGTCAAAAACAGTAATGAGTTATTTAGATTCGCCTAGCATCTATTACAATTATTTGTGTTAAAAATTCCATCTTTTAGTGATATTTTTCCAAGTTTCCATCCTCATATTTATTCTGCTCGCAAAATCATGTATTTAACATTAAAAATAAAATATATTTTAACATTAACCAATAAAACTTTTAAGCTTTAAAAATTGCTAAACTGTAACTAATAAAATTATCACTAAAGATAGGTGTTTTTTTTAAAAAATGGTCTCCCCAATTTGAGAACTATGAGCAGTAGAAAATGAAGATGTCTTACCTATGCACTTGAATTAAAAGAATATGCATTACACATAACATAGCAGTCTCATTTTTCGAGTAAACAAATTATTCTCCTTCTAGAATATACCTTTAAATTGTACTAGGCTTTTCCTCCCTATTAAAAAAAATAATTTAAAAAAACTGTAAACCTATCCACCAAACTTAATACATCACGCTATCAGCAACGTTAATGAAAATGAAAGTTAGATATACGCAATTTATTTGTTACAATTGAGTAGAACAGGGGTTAAATTACTTGCCAGCAATAGCGTTCTGAAGAGAATCGAATCAACACCTATGTCTTAATTAACCTTTGATACCATGAAATCATAAGACACAGTAGCAATTTCAGAGAACTTATCCCACCAGAAGAGAAACAAAAATGGTAGTCAGCAATTTCGGATCAAGTACCCTTCATAATCAGCTGCCGATGAAGTCCAGAGAATCGGAAATTCTAAGCTTTCTCACAATGATAACAGTGGTCCAAACAAATTAATATTTCCGTCAACTTAATTCTCTATCGGTCGCCTCTGTGGCGAAAATCTACAACGCCGCAAATATATTTTTTCTACGTTTTATATCTTATCGATTAAAAATGTTTGGAATCGCATCTATTTAAGTACTTGACGTAATATGCAGCTTCGAGAGTATATATCATAAGAAGAAAAAAAAAACCCATTATTTTTAATTTATTTCTTTGTTCCAAAAGAATGATATCTTTTTGTAAAAGAATTATATAAAATTCCCGAATTATATAAAATTTTCTTCATTTCGATTCAGTTATTGCTTTTAAATTTTTTTCTTTCTCCATCATTATTGTTTTTATTTTTTTTATGTAACAAAATAGTGAAATGGCGTTTGCAAAAAGTATATTCTGATGAGTCATATTGTTAGAAATTACAATGCAAATGGGATTTGTAGTATCTAGCCGTAAATCGGACCCTTAATCAAATAAGAACTTTTCTGCCAAGTAAAATAGCTTGTTGATTCTGAAGTTGATGAAATATATCCATGCATTAAAAATGGACGTATTGTGTTTTAAAAGAATAAGTAAGTCCCTGAGAAGCTTACCTAGACTTTTACTCGAACTTGCGTCATTAATTTTTAGTAAGTGTTCCTGTGGAAGAACTCTCCTAAATTGGAAGAAAAAAAAAATTCTAAATATTGAAGTATGTTTATTAAGAATAAAGAATGCTAGGATCCTCTTGACAGAGGAAGAGTTTTTTTTTTCCCAACTGTAATATATGTGAATAGGTGCAAGAACAATTACGCGTCATATTTTTACATTGTTAAGTTTGATATTTTTTAAAAGAAATATTCTGATATATAGTTAACGTTAATACTTGAACATAAATCACCTACCGTTATGTTATGTTATCTTTTGTACCTGGGTAGAAAAAATTTCAGAGGCAACTTTAATAGTTCTCCATCAATATGTTCTTAACTCTGAAATAGGAGTTTACTTCAGCACTCTTAAACCTTGTTCCTTAAGCAATATTTTTTTTTTTTTTTTCCCCGATAGTGGACAAATCTTTTGCATATTTTTTGTTTACGAAACTGAAGAAATTTCTTAAATAATCTGGTTAATAACAATAATAATAAAGATGAATAGTAAGTAAGACGCCCGGTGGCTGAGCGGTAGCGCTTCGTGCTGTCGTGCCACAGGTCCTTGGTTCGATCTTCGGGCCGGGCAAGGTTGACTCAGCCCTTCATCCCTTCAGTGGGTCGATAAATGAGTACCAAGCCTGCTTGGGAACTAAGCACTGGGGGTTCCGCGTTCGGCTGACCACCTGAACGAAACATCTGCTTCTGCACCTCGGAGCCCAAGGTCAAGAAAACTGAGATGGGCACAGTAGGCCTTGGCCCTCTATGTGCTGTCGCGCCGCTGAGTTTAGCTTAGTTTAATAGCGAGTAATCTTAATAAATTCTAAAATAATAAGGATGTTGAAGACATTTAGAAAGTCAGGATGAAAGAACATTTCGAAAAAGTACTTCAAAAAGTCGTTTTTGAAACTTTTATGTGTTCAATACATAAGGACATTACTTTGAAACATATTAAGCGGATATGCAATTCACTTTATATTTTATTTAGATATTAGTTCAGTCCTAGAAATTTCTGACCGCAACATTTTTAAGCTTCCTTTAATTACCAAAAATCTTACATAAAACTGTTGAATACTTTTACTACATACATAGACACTTGTGTTGCCGTGTAACTATACTGTAAGAAATTAAGGATCAAATTACGGTATAAAGTACCGTATCATCATCCGTAAAATCCATTTTTACCGTAAAATACTGTACTGTGATTTTTACAGTAATATTTATTTAATTAGACTGGTTCGGTGGTTTTATGGCAATAATTACTGTAAAAATTACGGTATAGCAGATTTTTTTTTTGTTCCGTTACATTTTCTGGTAGAAATGGATTTTAAGGTAAAAAGCACTGGCTTCTCAGGGTGGCTGTACTTTTAGCGTAATTTGATCCTTCTCCTGAATGCAAATTTGTAAGCCTAGGTGATCATGTTGGGATAACCCTGAGAAAGAGCGTTATCCCCGATTTCTGAGAAGGAAAGTTGTACGTAAAGTGTTTTTTTGTTCTCAAATGTTGGATAGCTTATGATATCATAACACTGTATGAGAAATTGATAGTAACTGTTTAAAGCTGGATAAACCTGTTAAAGTTACGACTGACCTCTTAATTCGTGCGTCAAGGTCAAGGTCCGATTCAAGATGTCACAACTTTTGCATTTTGTTGACGCTGTAACTATCAGTAGGTGGTCTTATTTCTTTTTTGGACCTGTCAAGACTTGCGTCAAATTTAGGTGTCTCAAATGTTAATGTTGTGCCGCTGATATCACTCGCTAAAGCTATCTCGTTTTTATTAAGCATTTCAATCTATTTTTTAAACTGATTTGATTAAGTATATCCATGTAGGCAATAGTAATTGAAACTGGAAATGCACAATTTATCTTTATTTATTATGTTTTATTTTTGTATATTTTAATTCTTGTGTAAAACAGTCGTTTCTTGTGCTAGCTTTAAAATTATTGCTCAGTAATAGTTGAATATATATTTTATTAATTAATAATATATATATTTTTTTTATTTAAAATACTTTCATTTATATTTAATTGCATTTCCCTTTTATAAGACATGCACTAATTCTTATTGTAATACGCGAACTTGATTTCATGTACAATACATTACGTATTAAAACTCGTAAATATTAGTTGCAAATAGCTGCTTTCGTAGTTACGGAAATATAGATTTTCGAAATTAAAATAAACCTTGTTTTAAGCTCACCAGTGGAACAAAAAATTTATAACAGTTTACTTTCTTCATAATTAATTTTTTAAAAAAACGGACGTCATACCATTAAAAAAATAACATTATAGCATTATAAATCTTGTAACATTAAAATGTTATAAAGTAACATTAACTTTCTAACATTAAAAATTTTGTAATTTTAATTACGTTCCTTATAATTTTCTGCTGCATGAAATTTTTATCTAGTTCTAGTTAACCAACTTTATAAGGTAGCACATAACAGGCAACTGTTTAAATGTGTACAGATGCAGTCTCGGGGTTTTGTGCTCCATCTGACAAATGCAAATCTCATTTATAAACCTGCGATATCTTATAACTCTAACTACAATACTTGGGCAGGTGCTGAGCGAAGAAAAAAAACTTGACACCAGACAGCTAGAAGAATTAGAATAAACGAGGTCATGAAAGAGTGCATTGAAAAAAATATTCAAAAATTCCCCCTCCCCTCTCTTATCCATAGAAAGCATAACCAAATCGTCTGCTGTAGCTCCTTTCTACCGAAAAAAAAGGGAAAAAAAAGAAAGCGGAAAAAAAAGTTTCGCTTTCTCGGACTGGGCGTTTTTCCCATAGGAAGCAGCTAAATTGAGCTAAAATGTTGGGGATCCTTTTTTATTATTATTTTTTTTTTTTTACTTCTTTCATCGTGCCCCTGGGAACTATATTCTCACATCGCAAGAACGGTGACCATGCGGCCGCTGCGCTCTCTCAGCCGCTGAGGTTCATTTTCTGAATAAGCTTTCTTTCTTCTTGAAGTTGTGCTCGCTACCCTCTTAAAAAATTCTTCAATATCTTTTTTAAAAAAAGTAGTCTAGCACTGGTGATAATTTCTAGTTAACCTATTTTATTTTATTAATTGTCTTAAAATGTTTATTCTTAACGACGTATTTTGCAATTAAGTTATATTTAATTTATCTTTTAATCTGTAATATAATTATTCAGTATTAAAAGCAATAGCATTTTATGTCATGCTATAGACCAGCGGCCGGTAGACTCTAATAACTTAATAGCCACTTTTTCCTTAAACCTAATGGATAGGTGGCCAATACCAATAAGCCCTATTTTTTAATAGCCACTTATTTTCTATTTATTTGCTTAGTTCTTTGCTTGGATTAAATTAGATATATATTTTTTAAAATATATTAGAAATAATTTACGATTATGAAAATTATATTGGATACTGAAAACGGAAAAATTATTTAATTATTTTGTTTTTGTACATTTTGTGTCTTTTTTTTTTTTTTCGCGTGTAGTGGTTTCCATATTGCTATGGGTTTTATTTATTTATTTTTAGACAGAAATTAAATCACATGTGTACATTATTAGAAATTGTGGAACGCGTTGAACCATGTTACCGTTTAAATTTGCTGCAAACTTTATACGATGCTAAGTTAAACCATATTATCGTGCTTCGTGAACTTCCATTTTGCGATAACAAGAATCTATACGGAAACGTGATACAATCTACGATTGCAGTAAATTTTCGCGATATTGTGGTTCCATCGATTTTCGTCTCTGAGAGTACCCAGTAGAAGCCGTATTTTGTCGCGATTTTATTCTTTATTTAAATTAATTCTTATGCAGCATTTATATTTAGGATACAATGGATTTTGGACGCACCGTATTGTTCCAACTAAATTCTGCAAGAACTTCGATTCTTACAAAGAATCATGTTGATATCATCGAATGTTCGTAAATGGAACAGGTGTCATTTTAAAAGAAATTTGGGACATTTGCGAAAGATTTCGTCTTAAAAATAAACCTTTCACCATCTTTTTCATTTTAAAATTAACTCGTTTGTATTCATAATTGTAAAACAAATTCTTATAAGACATAGTTTTTGTGTTTTTTTTTCGCAAAAGACAGGACCTTTATGTAACCATTCATAATAGCAGGGCAGAGCCCCTGGCATAAAGAATAGGATTATATTTTAATTTTACTTACAGAACATGATGTATTAGTTTTTCACAACTTCTTTTAATCAGAGCGGAGTTCTTCTTCGCTAAATCAGGGCCGGACCTTATTTTCACAAATTTGTGCGTGGATCTTCCACTATATGACAAAAGCAGACCTTTAAACGAAATATTTGTAATGGACGTTAAATTTGCTGTTAATTGTGGAATAAAGCAAATAAATTTTCAAAAGCACATGGAAGTGTTTTTACGAATTAAATACGGAAAACAAACTTTTCCCATTACAGTCGTCAACAAATAATCTACCTTTACCATCTTTCCCAAATTATCCTTGATGGGTACACAACAATTCACCCTCATCGAAATGTTCTTTTTGGGTGCCTTGCCGACAACTGATCTTATCCCCGACCCCTCATTTTTTTCCCCCTGGTAAATTCTTAGGGGGTAGGGTGTCTCTCTCTAATTCGTTCCCTATTTATCAGAACTTTCACCAATATTTTCTATTATTTATTTATTGAATTTTCTAGCATTTCTGCTGTAGATTTCTAGCTGTTTTTATTCGTACTTCTCCATTGCTTCGCTATAATTCTTTTTTTTTTTTTTTTTTTTTGGTCAAGCTAGTTACCTGTCCTGAAAAATAGAGGAATTTTTAGGCGTGGTTCAGTTTTTAGTATTTTCGATGTTAACCCAATCGCTTTTGTGTTCGGTACGTCATTCTCAAATTGTAAGGAGTTCTTTAACATGTTTTTCATCTCCCCCTTCGTCTCCTTTTTAGGATTGACAAGTGTTGAATTGAGGGACTTAAAAATTTGTTTGCGTTTTCCATGGTGTCTATTTACATATTTGTAAATAGTATTTCAGGCAATGGTGTATTTTCTTCTTCTTTTTTTTTTTTTTAACAATGCTAATTCGGTAATATAAAATGCAATTGTTGGTGATGAAGTTGCACCTTAATAATACTGGAATTTTTTTCATTTGACTAACTGATAAAATTGAATATTTTTATGAATGCGTGTAATTATTTGTTAATTAGTTTCAGAGAATACTAATGTTTTTCTCTTTTTATATTGCTTTTTTTTTTCCCCTTATCTTTCCTTTCCCCACTCATTAAAATAAACTCCTTTTTTTTTCATTGCTTTTTTAAAAAATTAATATAATAATTATTATATAAATTTAATAAATTAATAATTATATCGCTCATGGGCTGCAATAGTGGCACAACTAAAAAAAACAAACACGCGTTTTGGACTAAGAACAGGTGTAAATATGAAAATACCCATTCTTTTCTGCAGCAATACTAGCACAACCCATGATTCAACTTGAAAGTAATCTTCGTTTAAGCAAACTAAAGCATTTCTCATGCATTTTTATTTAGCAATGAAAGCTTTAAACCCACTTATCTCAAAACATGATTTTTTGAGTTGTACCGCTATTGCAGCCCATGAGCGATATATATTATCTATTAATATCGCTACTAATTATATATTATATATTAATGTTAATATATTATATATTAATAATTACAATATAAAATTAATATTAAAAAAATTATAAATAATTGAAAAGTTTTTTTTTTTTTTTTTCAAATGTTCAATTGCAATTTTTAGTCTGATTTGGGGAATTTTTTTTTTCCGTCTAAAATGAGGAGCATGTAAAATTTAATCGTTATTAGAGATAAGAAGAGTATTATTCACATGATCTTAATACATAGTTATAATGCAATGGTCGTAAAGGTGTTATACTCATCGTGTTAAAAGGTGTTATTTGTTTCCTTTCAGAATTGGGAATTGCTAGTACTCAATACCCTGAAATGGGACTTATCCGCAATAACACCTTTCGACTTCGTCGGCCACATACTCAGGAGGCTACGAGTGGTACGTGGTGAAGATTTCATTAAACGACACGCGCACACATTTATAGGAATATGTACAACCGGTGAGTATCATGTTTCTGTTTTTTTTTTTTTCTTTCTCCTCACATTTATCTCTTTTATAGATTAAGTAAGTCAGCAATATCAAATTCTCAATGTATGCGCCGAAAATAGCAACTTCGTATGTAGCAAAATCGTGACATGTTAAAACGTGTTCAAATTAAAAAAATTTTAGCATTGCTTTGAATTTGCCATGGCTCATAACATAACATAAATACACTGCATTTTTCTTCTTTTTTCTTTCTAAAAACCGATTACAAAAAGTGAATGTAAGGAGAAGTTGCTACAGTAAAATATTCATTTATAACGTACAAATATTTATGCACTTTTTTAAAAGATGAACGAAAAAAAGAATAAATACATTTAGTCGAAGCTTTTTATTTTATTTTACTGTTTGGAATAGAATCACGTGAAGTACTAGTTTTAATTCAATAAATAAAAATGGTGTAGAATTATTTAAAAACTAGACGTGTCTGGTGAGTGAACTGAAAATGGGACTGTTACAAATAGGAATCTTTATTTGTCATTTTGTGTGTAAATTTATGTTTAATGATTTATTTCCTTGATTTCTCTCTCTATACCTTATTACTCAATAGTTACACCCATGAATAAATCTCAAACCATTTGAAGCTTGGCATCAATTATTTGGTTTTGTTATCCTAACTGCTGTAACTTAAAGGTTATGCAAGTTTCAGTGTAAGCAGAATTGATTTATAATTTACAGGTTTGATTTTTTTTGTTGTTTAATCCTATCGTTGATTTACGAGCTAGTGTGGGTGGATCGGTGAACGTGGTATTAAAATAACCGTTATTAATGATCTAAAGAATAAATATAATACAAGAATCATGATACTTAATTTTCGGTATTTTAAAGTGAGCAACTTTTGCATATTTCGCGGCAATGCGTATGCTTGTGTATTATACATTTGAATAGTTTGGGCGAGTTTGTTTTTTCTCCCAAAGATGTTGATATCAGTGGCCTTTTTAATTATTATCAACATCTAGGATTGGCTGAGTACTATGTCTAACATTTACTACTTTAATTTAGCTTTCGAACCAATATTTGGGAACTGATTCTCACTTTCTGTTCAGATTTAGTGTGGAACTGGGTAATGTAAGGTCACAATGGGGTAGAACTCCAGTTGGATTATTAATTATTTAACGAATATGAAACAAAACGTTTGATACTTGTCGCTTTGAATATCCATTAAGAGTAATAGCACGAGATTAATGCTTGTTTTCTTTCTCAAGATTGTTGGGCACAAAGCATACATCTAAAATGTTAAAATATAACTTCATTATTTCAAACGATGCTTTAAAAAATTTCTCTGATCAATAGCGTCAATGTCAAAAACTGCTAAACCTTGAAAACCAGTTAATCATTTCAAATATCTTGCTCTACGGCATTCAGTTTGAAAGTCATTATGTTTATTACTAGGTAGTGTGAACTTGCAAACCTGGCAACTTATATTCTTTCCGAGCATATCCCAAGCTGCTAGTGAAAGACTGATATAAATACAATTAATTTAATTCAAGCAATCAATTAAATAAATTAATGCAATTAATTGAATTTGTAAATCCAAGAAGATTCATCTCCACTTTAAATATAAAATTTAAATAACTCGGGGTAATTCGTAGCTATGAACTTGGGATGATTCTGCATCAAATTGTTTGTTTTTTCTAGTGGATCCTTTAAAAAAATGCCGTTAATGGTGATTGAAACTATCCCTTCAAACAAATAACGTAGTCGCGTAACCGGTCCCCAGAATTTGTCGGCATCCATTGATTGTGCTAAGTCAGGTCCTCAGAGCGGTAGAAAATAACTAGACAGTTACCAACCACCAACCTAGTCTGGCACTCCAAATTACTAACGTCCTTACATCCGGCTATGGATGAGGAAAGACCTACCGGCCCCCCATCTTACTGACCCCCCCACTCATCTGTGTCTCATTTATTTCTATGCTATTTTTATTATCATCATACAGGAGTAGGAGGAAGAGGAAAGCGATTTTTTTCTTCTTCGCCCTCCCTCCGTGTTTCTCACGATCTCACAGATCACATTCCTGGCGATTGAGGGTGGGCGTGGTTTTTGAGAAATTTTTAAGAAATCACAACTCCACCTTTGTCACGAGGGGGGCTTCTGATTGGCTGGACTTATTTTTTCAATGGGTGTGGTTTCGGGTTTCTTTCATTAATGTGCTCACTTCATAGACGGATTTGTGAATGCCGCTGTTTTTTAGCAGTTTCCCGCTAATTATTGTTCTTTGGAATATACCTTCCCTTCTTATATCCTGCTTACTGGAATATTGATGAAGTGCTGCTCTTCAAACTTGAAATGATTTGTTGAAATAGTTGAGTGTCATTTATTTGTCTTAAAGTTGATTTTCTTTCTGTATCTATTCAATGTCAAGTACCATTTTGTTTTAATTGCATTCAATTTATGTACCACATGTTCATCATTTTACTCTCAAAAATATCTGGTGTGATCAAGTATATTTAATTTAAACTTTTAACGTAAAACAAGTTCTTCGAAAAAATAATTTTAAACCTTCATTTAAAAAAAAAAAAAACAATTATCTCATAATTTGATAGCTAATAATGTTAAGTAAATTCATATTTATAATGTATAATCTCAACTTGGGATGAATATAGTGGTTTATGTCTTAGTGCTGGCATTTTTCATTAAAGTTATTACCTAAAACCACTAAAATAATTGAAATAAGAGATCACTCTTAACAAAAAAAGAAGAAGAAAAAATTACAGATAAATTGATTTACATGTGCTGTGGTATCTGAAACCTGATTTATTTTAATTTATTTATGAAGAGTGATTTGTTTCAAACGCAACAGCATTGGTGCTGTGGGCAAGTAACCTTAACAATGCCAAGATACACTAGATGGAATTATTGTTAAACCTGGCATAAAGCCTTTTTGATAGAAAAATATGAACGAGGCAAACGAAGCGGTTTTAAAGCTGTGAGATATCACCAAAAAAGTAACAAGACAAAATAATATTGTTTAAATATCAAGTCTCAGAATACCAAACTGAACTAATAAATAATCTTCAAAACGGGGGCAAGGGTTCCAAAAGACTGCTGAACCTAAAAATATTTAAGAATCTCTAAAATACCACCAACTTAGAAGATTTTAACAACTCGTACCCACCCTCGGGCAAACTTGCATTTTTTTTTTTTAATTGCTAGTTTAAAATCTTTTCAGCGTTTTGACGATTGCAGTAGGCGCACCAAATCACGACACGGATATATCCCCTAAGTATATTCACTTAAAGCTATCTTGAGTTAACAGAGCTTATTGAAGTCATTTTCATTATAAGTGCAAAATTTCCCAATTATTATTACCTTTTTAAAGTCTTAACGGAGCTCAGCAAAATAAGTAATATCAGAAGTTTCCCCCTTTTTTTTATGCGCATTTCTCCACAATTTTTTTTATTTTTTTATTATTCATCTAGTTCAGTGTTTCCCAAACTTATGACTTTTGCGTACCCTTTCTAAATTTTTCGTAATGTTGTGTACCCCTAATTAAAAAGTGAATGTATTTTTTACTGTTAAAAAATTGCAAGTTAAAAATCACAACTGGCTGTTGACACCACTCATTATTAACTGTTAACTGTGCAAAAAATAGCCAATAGAAAAATACGTAATCGTAAATTTTCATGACTAGCTTTGTTTTTAAATAAATTTGTTGAAATTTTCGCTTGTTGTAAGATATTTCGCATGAGAACGCGTACCCCCGCTTAACTGTTCCCGTACCCCTGGGGGTACGCGTACCACACTTTGGGAAACACTGATCTAGTTTATCAGCACGGCCCTATCTAAAATGTCCTCTTTCATTTACCTTTTGAAGCGTAAAGCTGCGAAAAGATTCATGCACACCTCTTGAAATATTATCCGCAATAGATACCCTACAAGGTGGTCTTAAAAAAAAAAAAAAGAGTGTTGTTTTAAGGGGAAACAGTTTTTCTTCAAGAGAAAATATAAAGCCTGCTTGTTGACCGAACTTCTACAGGTTCTTAAATACCAAGTTGTGATAGAGATCTTTGCTGATTGATAAACAATAAGGTATGCCGCTTCTTCAGAGAAGTTTTTTTATTTTTATTCTTCTATCACCTCTTCAAGTCTGATGGCAGTGACATCTCTCTAACCGATAAGGGAGTCATTTTTTTTTTTCTTTCAAGTGCTTGAGATTTATGAATGAAAGAATTTTTTGAGAAATAGAGTTGAAAAAATTTAGTTGCTGGTGCATGATTTCAAGTGAATATTCATTTTTAAAATCGAATATTCATATTTTAATGAGATTTTACATAAAATACTGATTAAAAAAAAAGAAAATAAAATAAATAAAATAAAAAAAATCAGTGAATAAAAAGGGAAACAGTAATTCTTTAATGCAGCATTGCGAATTAGATTGATATGGTATATACTACACTCGGAGAAATTGGCCCGGAATGAACCGAAACATCAATAAACAATTGGCTGCAATAAGTTTTTCGTCAGAGTTGATTCGTATTAATTGCGAAATCAAATTTGACAAGTTTAAAATTGGCACCCTATCAGGTTTCTCCTGCTGTCTGGTGTTACCACCTTGTGGTGAGTGAATGATAAAAATTTTACTGATATTATCGTTCAGTGCACCCCCAAAATTTACTACAATGTAGTCGAAACAATAGTAAAAGTTTGAAAGAGTTTTTTCCTACTAATGAAAAAATAAAATTTATGCTACTATAAAATTTTCTCAACTCTCAATTTGAACTCTTGGCGTATGTAACTTGTTTTTTACCAATATCCTTTTCGGATTACGAACATTTTAATAATTAACTTGATATACTCTCCCGTATTTTAAGTAAGCTCCACAATTCTCTGAACCAACCTTAAAAAAAAATTATGAAAATATTAAAAATTAACTCGATGTCTCCTCTGATGGAAATCTCAAATCCTTTTACTAAATGAGAAAATTAATTATGCATTTCAAAAAAAATTTTTTTTTTTTTTTTTTTTTTTTTTTTTTTTTGCTTCTGTGTACGTTGTCTTAATTTACAGTATCTCTAAGTCTTAAACACTTTTCAAAAAGTGATTATCTATACTTCATTAAACCAAATCGATTTTATTTTCCGTTTTCTAGAGTAGTTCTATGCAGTGTTTTCATATGGGAAATACATCCTTACATTTACAGACAATTACAGATCATGCCAGACCCAGATTGACAATATTGGAAGAGAAGGGGGTTAAAGAAATACACTTGTTTAGTTCAATGTCCCCTTCCCCTCTCCAATACGCCGCCGGCTGTCTGGCTCCCAAGTTCCGCCCACACACTTTGCGCCTACACTTACATTCCCAATCACACACTTCCTTAATATTTGTTTCTTTGTAATAAGCGCACATTGTTAACACAATGCCCCCTGCGGACCAATATAGGTAAATATAAATTTACTCAGAAGTCACTGCCCTGCTGTCTGTAGAAGTAAGCGCAAAAATTTCCACCGGAAGTGATTTACTTCCGCAAGCAAATGATAAGTTTACAAACATAATAATGTTTAAGGTGCTGTTGTCAGTTGTTTCAGAAGTCAGTTGGCAAATATGTGTAATAATGCTGTAACGTTTTCTTGTGATTAAGAGCTTTTTATTATGCATTATTATATCATAGGTCGTTTTTTTCATCGTCTGGAAAATATACCTAACATAGCATTTTTCACTTAAATGATTTTTTTTTTTTTTTTAAATTGCACTTATCGTAGTTTTATAAATCGTGCTTTTAATAGATTTAATTGCATTAATGCTAATACAATCCATTAAAGTTAAAAATGCATTATTGCGTAATTTATTTGCATATTATGTAATGATTTCTTTACAATTACGTGGTTGAAAAATCAAATGGATTAAGTGCAATAACTTAAAAGATAATCTTATCGTTTATGCGTTAATTACCGCAATTAGGTTCAAGGTTTAATGCAAACGCATTTGATTCCTATTTATTTTGATTCAATTTATACTTCTTGTGTAGGAAATAGAAAATAAAATACCAATTCGAGTTGGAAATTTAAATTTCTAATATGTTTTTTGGCATACTTAAATAGTCAAAATCATTTCGAGTAAAAAAGTTAGTGCTTAAAAAAATCTTGTTGAAATTTCATCGCACCAGCGTTGTTCGGCTTCATTTGATGTTAAGAATTCATTGTTTATCTTGCTAGTTACAAAGCTGTTTCTATATGATGATATTTTTTTCTTCCTTTCGCTGCAGAAAACATATTAGCAGTTCTAGATACTTTTTCCACCAAATCGTTTGAATATTGAATTTCAACATTAGATAACTACAAAAAAAAAAAAAAAAAAAAATCGTTTGAACATTGCCGCCATTTTTTTAACGTTTGTGTTTCAAATGATTTGTGCGACAAGTTTCAATGAAAACATTGTTCGTTTGTCGGTTTTTAAATAATTAGGTTCAACGATAACAGGTGCTGCAATTTCCAAATGAAGTTAAATGAATATACAGATTATGTAAATGAAAAAAGTATACATATACTATGCCTACTTCAGATAATTAATGTCATAAGTCGCATTTAATTTAACTGGTTAATTCTCTTAAGAGAAATAACATTATGACAGATGGTACCAATTTGTAAGGTAAATTATTTTAAAAGAAACCAGCTCATTATACCTTGTTGTCCATATTAGACCGTAAATATCGGTCTCTATAAATTATCTTAAAAGAAAATAAATATTTTTTATGCCAAATGGTTTTTTTTTTTTTTCACATGAGACACTTGTTATTTTATAAGGGATCAACTTATGATGCCTGGTTTTCTGTTGTATTTTGAAAAGAGATTTTTCCGAATTCATTTCTGATTTGTAATTTTTGTAACAATACAGTTTTTTCTTTTTTTTTTTTTCTTTTTTAGCATTTTGTAATATGTTTATTTATAATCGTAGTTGTTTGATTTCTTAATGATTGAGTTTTTATTAATGTCGTCAATATTTCATCCTTTTTTTCTTCTTTTCATTATTGCACCTAATGACATTAATAATTCTGACACAATGATAAATGTCTATCTACCTTTTATCGATTAAGTCGTTAATTTATTGGCCTTTTTCCGTTCCGTATTTAACGTAGGAAATAAGAAATTTCCGTTCACCAACTATTTTGTCACATTAAATCAAACTAATGGAGCAGTTTTTAAAACACAATTTTCATTTCTAAGTAATCAAGATCCGGTATGATGATCCCATTTCCGGAACCGTGACTTCATCTCAGGTATTCGGTCATTTAACGGTCGGTATTACAATGTAATAGGGGGGGGGGTTATATCATCTAGTTTTTCCACTAATACATAAATAAAGTTTATATTGTGCTCGACGATAGATCCCACTCCCTTCTATATACAGTCATCGTGTATCAAAACAGCTGAGTTGCTATTTAGTGCATAGTGACCCCAAAGGCGGCTGTGCAAAGTGCAACTGTAACTCTTTCGAAATTCCGAGTATTTCACTTCCTGGACAGAAACCATAATATCCATCTGTTTACAAATGCCATGCGTCTGGCGTCGTGTTGGCTGCTTCTTTTGCATTCTATTTCATTTAATAAATGCTTCCTTTTCTTCTTTAAATCGCCAAACGAATGATGGCATGCGACTCGTTGACAGATAAATAGCGCCTGGTGTTACCAGAAACGTAAACTTTAAATGCAAATTTCTTTTTTCCTCATATTTATGCAGGCCATATGGTTTTTCAGAGTAACCGTTTTATTTTTTATTCAGGGCATTAATCTATTAAGAAGGGTTTTTCCTTTTTTAATCGCAAAAGATTTTATTTGCTTTCCAATCTTCAAATTTTAAAAAAATCAGTTTCGTCATTATTATTTTTTTTTTTTTCTATTTGAAAAAGTAACCGTATTGATCGTTTTGTTGAGTAAGTCGAAGAAGTCGTTTAAATAAGCAGCTTAGCAATTTTAAAAATTAATAGATGATCGAGATAGTTTAGTATTATTAACTTAGGTTGATCGAGCTTGTTTACAGCTACATCAAAATGTTCTCAAATGTTAATTATAATATAGATATTTATTTGTTTTTTCCGGATGGGCAAATCTTATTGATGTTAGCCCGTGTTTAGTTTTGTCTCTCACGTTCTGACCTTGGCCTGTATAACGTTTTATCTCTTAATTTCTCAGTTCAGAATAGTCAAAACGAAGTCGTCTGAGAAATAACTTGTGGTGCTGCCATCTGCCGGACTAACGAGAAACTTCGTACAAAATAATATAAAAGTTACATGAATTTTATAAAATTTAAAAAAGTCTTCCCTCTTTTTATTAATTTGCACGCGTAGTATAAACTTTATTTTAATTTTTTGGTACTATATTTAACTAGTTAAATAAGAATGAATGAAGACTCAATTCAAATGGAATAAAACACTCTTGTGTGGCATTAAAAGGTGGGTGGCATTCTTAGAAAACATGAGTTGCGTATGAATTCTTTTCGACTCTCACGGTGTCACCTATCGTCCCCTACCACCCTATTTTACTTTTTCAGGGTCGAAACCCATGTCTGATTCAGTTGTGCCACCTGCTGCTCCCGCACGAGGGGGTAGCTAGGAAGGGGGGGAAAGAATTTTTTTTTCATTCACTACTGATTTCATTCATAGATTTTGATCCTGCAATGTAATCCCCCTTTTCTATTTCTTCCCTTCAGGTTTGTATTTTAATAAGAGAGTAATTTCTTGGAATATCTGGTTCCATAAGTTACAAAATTTTTCACACTCCACAATCAGGATATTGTTTTTTAAAATAATATTTTTTGTCTTTTAGTAAATCCCACGTATTATATAATTATTTTTAAATTCGTGTTGACAGTTGAGATTAGTTTAATAATTTTTTTCATTTTTTTACATCGGAAATAATTCTACATGGGCATACAGCTTTCAGGGAGGGTTTTTACGATTTAAACATAAAATAAAAATATAAAACAATTTGCCCTTATTTTTTTTTTTTTATATAGAAAAATAGATGAATAAAACTTTCTAGTTTAAAAAGAATTAATGCGCTTCAGTTTGCCGAATTTGTGTGGGGTTGCTAGCCATAATAGTTTAGTCGAAATTGATTGGATTAAATCGATCACGTTGTTTTTCAGAACCGTTTTAACATCAACACGTTCACACCGTCAAGTCAAACATTTCGGTCAATGATCAGATGGGAAAAGAAAACAAATAACAAAAACTCTGATTTAAAAAAATCCCAGCTGAGACTCTTCACCATCGGATGTCACGCTCACATAATATTCATTGATCAGTTTTTCGCCTCCCCCCCATGTGCCCTAATAAAAATCCCGAAGAGCTTTCTTTACTGGGAAAGTCTGAGTCTGTGTCCAGCTTTGCAAACATAGATTGCACGATGATCCCTCCTTCGATTCCATGAAGTTCAACGCCTCACAGCGACGAGAAAACCCACGCATGCACTCTCTCTTTCTCTCTCTCACTGTTTTGATACATTGTATCACATTCTCTCTTTGTCACGTGAATTTTACAGGATGCTCTGCCCCTCTTCTCCATTTTTATTGTTTTCGCATCATGCAATGGTGCCTTGTTAATTATAGTGTCTTAAAATCGATTTCGAGAACAATGCTGTTCCTCACACCGGAGTATACTGGTGACGTGTTTTTATTTTGTTTGGCACTGTTTCAAGCTTCTGAAAAATGTTTTAATTTTCTCCCAAATTTTATCAAAATTTCTATAAATGAAAAATATTTTAGGTTTTTTAAAAAAAAAATGAATTTTTTCATTGTTTGTCACGGAAGAGAAAATTATTGTAGGATTCATTTTCACAAAAGACGATATTAGTTTACGTGATGTTTTATTTGGCACTTATTATCTGAAAAAAGATCTTAATTTTTCCGAAACTTTATAGAAAGTTCTCCGAATAAAGAATATTTTCCGTTAAAAATTTAAAAAAAGCTTTAAAATCTGTTAAAAATCACATTGGAGAATATTAGTTTCTATATGGGGTTTTGGGTTTTATTTATAGTTTTTGAAAGGTTTTACTGCCTCGATTTTTTTTTTTTTTTAAATAAAAACTTTTTACAAGAATATTTTAGGTTTAATATGTTAGTTTTTAATTTAAGCAATTGAAGTAATATTATTTTTCTAAATAGTATTTAATCTGTTTCTGGTGTAGGTTTTACTATGAAAATTTTTTTTTGCAGTTTTAAAAAAAAATTACTTGTGCACTATGTCATCAAAGTAAGAAAGTTACGAATAAAAAATAAATTTATTGAATATATTACAAGATTTAAAAAAAAAAATAAATAAATAAGTAAAAGGAAATATGAGTAAGAACAAAAGGATTCATAATAAAAAGTAAATTTCTTAAATATATTACAAGATATAAGAAAATGAATAAAATGAAATATTTGAATTCTGAACATTCAGTAGTTAACGTGTTAGTATATTATTAACGTTTGTGTATTAAATCAAAGCAGTTCATTAAGGCAAAGTGATCGAATGATGTTGCATCGAATAATTGAAACGTGCTCTAATCCTCACGTTATGAAACTGAGTTATTTTTTGACGCTTAAATTGAATTGGATATGAAATCTAGTATCTTCTGCATTTAGCTCAAATTTAATCTGAAAATTCAATATTATTCCATTTTGCAAGAAAATGAATTTTTATTTTACAAGCAGTAGCTCTTTTCTTAAAACGCAGTATTCTTATGTCACATTCAATTTATGACTTCCTCTGCTTTTTTTAATGCGGGTGGTGTGAACGCACCGAATAAATTAGTTCTGGCGTTCGCTTTGTGTCTCTTTTTCATCTGACCCCATCCTGGGTGGGCATTTAAAGTCGTAAATTAGATAAAAAAGAATGAACCTCGATCGTTTCATTAGTGTTCGATATTGATTAAGCGGCGAAAGAACCTTTTCATATGCCTCGAATTTATCTCTCTACATCCAAGATCTGGAAAATTTATATCCCCGACTTAGAGTCTTATCAGTGTGTTCAAGAGGTTCTCTGTTTGAAGAGTATCAGTAAAGAGTTACTTTGGAATGCCTACAAATTGATACATTTTAGCAGTTTTTCTGGTTATGCGCATGTCGTGAGTCCTGATAAGGATAATTGTGATCCGCTAATTGGCAATCGTCTAACTCCTGATAATTTTATTTACTCAAATGATGTTACGTAAACCTTGTTTAGTCCTTTTGGGATGCTTCAGTTAAAGACTGTTTTAATTATGTTTATATTGTAAGTTAAAGTAACATTAAGTATTGTTGTGTGTCTTAATATTCTACGACTTGGAGAAGTTTTTAACAACTAATTTTCAGGGTTTCCACAGGTACAGGGAAAACCTGAAATTGTCAGGGAATTTTATTTCGACTTTTAAAAGCAGGGAACAGTTAGGGAGAGAGTTAATTTTTATGAAAACCTGGAAAATTTCAATAGTTTTTTTGCTCTGTTTAAAATTTTCACTTTGAAAAAGTGGCTACTGTTAAAAATGCTACAACTAACCACTGGCCAGTAGGCTGGCCATAAGATACTATAAAGCTTCTGGAATAAGCAGATATTTGGAGAGAGCATCGTCGTTCCAAAATGTACTGCTTTAAAAAAATAATAAAAGCGCCAGCAGTTATTGTTGAGAGTATATCTTAAATGTCTTACATTTCGTGTTGAAGTCAATCCATCTCCAAATGAATTCTTTTAACGCAAAATGTCGGCCATTGTTTTTACACTCTCCTGTACTAATGTAAAGGTCATATATGTATGTGTTACCTCTTTCATTAAAGCACCAAAGAATGATGGGAACTTGTGTGGAAAACATGTATGAAAGAAAACTGCCTATCCTCTCTTAACAATTACCCCTTTTCCTGTGTGTCTAGCTGACCTTCAGGTACACTTCTCAGGCATTTTGAGCACTTCTCCAAGGACAACAGCTCGTTTTTTACCGCCATCGTATCCTCAGTGGGAGCAGTTTTTGGGCACTGAAAATGGGGGCTCGGAATCCTTTAGGGTGGAAGGTTGAGGGACCAAATATGTAATAGGAGATGTGTTTTTGTTCGGTGTGGTGTAGAGGATTCATAAATATTCTGCGCTGAAAATAAATATCTGCTTTGAAAATAAAAGCTCTCTAGGTATTTTTGGAATTTTTGATAAAATTAAGATATCTTATTTTTGTAATAGTTTAAATCTGAGTATACTTATATAATTAATTTTTACTAATGATTAAAAGTATTTTTGACAAAACGCAAAAAAAAAAAAATGAAATAATTATTTTCCCCTCTATATGCCGTGATCACATTTACGTCATCAGACGAGTCTTCTTTTACACGGTCTCGTATATGAGAGGAGCCTTTCTAACTCTAGAGGCCCATAATCACACGTACGTGCTCTCAATTTGGTACGCTCGTATTGGTAAATGTACGTACTGTCTTTGATACGCTCGCTGTTTGAAAAATACGATACGCATGCTCACGGATATTGCGACCCTGAAGAGCCGCTTCTTTCCCTTTCCGCTGAACGGGTTAATATTCTAATTTTTCTTCCATATCTAATGTACGAAATCAGATCTTAGAGTTAAAAATGAGTTATTTTTACAAAGAACTCTAGAACTGTTAAATGCTTGGAGGTTTTTATATCGCCTTTTGTTAGAGGATTGATTTTCTTTAAGCAGTAATGTGGCATTTCGGACAAGTCCAACAAATAATGAAAACTTGGACGTGAATCAATATTTTTTTGACGGTCGACTTTGTCTGCCTCATTCCCTTCATCTATCTTTTAGGTTTAAAGGAATATAGAAAAAAATTCTTAAAAACATTTTGTCTGAACATTCAACTTTTGCGTGTCCCAAATCATAATATAAAAATTTGATTCACAATATTTTCCGGCGCCTTTCTATAAAATATGAGCAGATGAATTCAACTTATCTCCCAGGTGAAAATGCGGAGATCTTGCGCATTAGAGTTACTTCATTTTGAATATATTTAATTAGAGAACTAAATTCTAAATTTTTCCATTGTTTTATAATAATTAATACTCTTAAATGAGATTTTATGTCCCGACAGTTGCAGTTTTATATGCGTTTCTCGTCTAGTTATGAATTCGTTTTTGGTGTATATAAATAAGCTGGTAATTAACAAAATAAGAATTATATTTTTCTTTGAAATGAAAACTAAAAAACTGCCGTAAACGTTGAAAATTGTTATTAGGGAAAATTTCCTTATTAAATTAGATAGTATGTTTTTTTTTTATTTGATTGATAGGAAATACTAAAGCTAATTTTTATGAAAACATGTCCTTTTATAATTTATTCAGAAGAAGAAATAAAGATTTCAAAAATCATCTGATAAATTTAAAATAAAAAATAAACTTTCGAAACCCTTTTAACTTGTTCGCGAAACACCATTTGGGATCTTCTGCTCTTTGCAATTAATGGCCCCCTACTTTTTTTTTTTCCTTACTCTCATAATTTTTGTTTTCATTCATAAAAGTGAAAACTTACTATCGTGTGTAAAGGAAGCTGAGAAATATTCACTGGACCGCGACCACTGAATGGTAAATAATGACCGGAACTAAACTAGAATGAGATGAAATGATAAGGATTATTATTAGAAGTAACATGCACCTATTGACGATTGTGGGACTTCTCTATTCGGTAATTAATTATTTTGACTACAACTTATTTTTTTTTATTTAAAATTGTGAAATGCTTGAAGGTACGTAATGTACCGCAAATTCTAAATATTTATGTACTATATTAAACCTTAATATTTCTTAATCAAACAATTATCGCCTACATTCTTTCCAACAGTTATTACATCCAAGAGTACATTATTGCATTTTTAATTCTCAGTCATATTTAAGAGAAATAAAAAAGTGCATTGTAATATTTAAAAATTCAAAAAAAAAAAAAAAAAAAGCGAAATCAATTACTGGGAGAAGTTGGTCAGATATTACTCTATATAACACCGTCGTCAATAGATTCATGCTATACATAACCTTGCATAGCATTCATACTTAAGCCGGGATAGCCTGGTTGGTAGGGCACTGAGCCCATGTCTAAGAGTTCGTGAGTTCGATATCCGCCGACCGAGCACTCCCCGTGTAGTAAATGGTGACTGATGCACGTTAAATCTGTCGAGTCGCTAAGTCCTCCATGTTCCCATAACAAATTTATACCTCTGGGGGTACTGATCAAGGAGGTTTCTTGTCTTCTGGATTGGTTCAAAATTACGAAGCTACGAAGTTGAACAGTAGTAGTCTTTAACCCAAAATTGGGTCGGCTGTTCAACGACGGATATAATTGCATTCTTACTTGAAAACCTAAATGCGTAGATCGTTTGGGTAAGTAATATTAAGATTATTTGTATATATTATGCATAGACTATTTGAGTTATTTCAGTAACAACACTTTTCTAAATTAATATTCGAATTGCCATGAAAAGGATCGATTAAAAGCGAATAGAACCAGAATAAACGTATCATAAATAAAACTAAATCTACTACCGCTCACGTAATTAAGTACATAACTACCTATTTTGAACTATTAAACTGTCTCAGCTATGCGGATGACCTTCGCTTCGAATGAATGAAATATTTTGTCCACATTTTCATTTTTTCCAGGCCACCTGTGCCGCGGGTTGCCCAGCCCTGGTATCGCTGTCAGTGTCGCAGACAGGGTTGAATCCCCGCCTCTAGACGCTGTTGTCTGAGCTATGAGTTTCCGGTCCTATTGGATAAAAGCGAGCTGGATGATGGTTGAAATATTAATGCATATGCGTTGACGTTACCACTTGTATTAAAATGTCACGTTATAAACGCCCACTTACTTCGATTTTCTTGTGAAAAAAAAAGAAGTTCAAGAGATAAGAAAAGATAGATACACTTTTTTAAACTGCTGCACCCATTTTATTGATTTGTTTTTATTTAAATTAGAGATAACGTAGGGCGTAATAAAAAAGCCTAGTTAAATGTTTTTTTTTTTTTTTTTTTTTTAATTAAAAAAAAAAGGTTGAAAAGTATTTTAAATGTATGTACCTGATGACAATACACGCTGGTTGAGCCGTGTGGGGTCAGGGGATATAGCTCTTGCCTTCCATTAGAATCCCAGTTATAAATGGCTGGTTAATTCTGCTTCCAACTCGCACTCACAACAGTGCTGACGTAAATTATCCTCAGTGGTAGACGGATCATGGGCTAGACTCGCCTTGCCGTCGGGCTAACCGTGGGAATTTTCGTTGTTTTTCTCTCCATGTAAAGCTAATGGTTGTTAGTTCCATTGAAAAGTTCCAATGCTTGATCAAGGGGTTCCCTCTTCTGGGTTAGGTTCAAAATTACTTGCCTACGGAATTGAACATTGATTTGATAGTCTTAAATTCGAATTAGGTCGGTTGTTCAACGCTGGTTATAAAATGAAACAAAATACACATTAAATAAGAAAAAAATTTTACGCGTCATTCCAGAATCAGTTTACGGTTCTTAAACTTGCAATAAATGCTTGAAATAAACATAGGGTACTTAATAAATGCTTGAATTTCAGAAATAAAAAGTTGCTGTTCTCTACAAATCAAAAATAATATTATAATATTAAAAAAAAATAAAGAAAAACTCAGCTACCTTGAATTTTAAATTGTTTTACACACGTTTCAAAATCTAAGAAAACAGAGCTTGGTACATTCTTAATGCTGAAACAAAATGATCTAATTTTACAAAGTCTTAACGCTCAATTATAAATGCCTTTTAGCGTATAAAAACTAACATAAATGCATTAATTAAAAATGTCTCAGATCATCACATTTACTAAATCTACCCCTACATCGTTTAAAAAACGTGAAGATAGATTATTCAAAACTTCGCATTCAAAGAAGGGAGAAAGATGCTCCGTTGCCATAGTAACTGCATCTCAGTAGGTCGGTAGGACGCAGAGGATATCCCGTCTGTCCTCTAGCCAATGAGAGTTCATAACCCTCTCATCACATGGGATCCCGCATTCCTACCGGCGGGCGGGAAACTCGATATTACAGGGACGCCTACGCCAAAAGTAAAATAAAACAAAAAGTTTTTCTTCTTTTTTTTTCTTCCATTCAATTTTTTTGCATCCGTACTTAAATATATTCTCCAAGGAGGTATTTCTTAATGCACTTTTTGTTAGTCTGTGTTTAAAAAGCTCCTCCCCTGTGCTCTTTCAGGGACGTTTGATTATTGTCGGCGGATGTTTCTACACTAACATTTAATTCGCTCTGAAAATCGTTGGAATTGATCAGTAGTATGCCGATATAATTAAATATAATTATTTTTCGTTTCATCTTTAACGCGTGTGTGAAGTTATTTTCTTTCTTCCTTTTTTCTATCTTTTTTGATAGTTTATTTTAATTTTATAGTATTTTTCGTTTCATAATTTATCAGTGTGAAGTTATTTTCTTTCTTTCTTTTTCTATCTTTTTTCATACTTCAATAATTTGATTTTATAACCTAAAAATTTTTTAATTTCTTTTCTGAAATTAAAACTTTTACTGTCCTTCCCAGAATTTAAATGGAGATTGATTATATATGAGAGATTTATAAAAGTAGTAGCATACTTTTAATATAAACCTTAGAAGTTATAAACATTGTACTTAAGCAAAATGGAACTAACGATTGAAAAACTACAAAGATAAGAATTGACGTTTAGTGTTAAGAAAAGAGTAATTGATGTTTATTGATCAGAACATTTTGATTAAGTTAAGAATATTTTTATCAGTTAAATTACGAAAAATTATGCTTAGAATGTCGATGAACGTAAGAAAGCTGCTGACAAAACTTTTGACAATAGAAATGCCTTATTTATTAACAGAATAAATTAATGTACTTCTAAAAAGCTACGAATATGGTAATTGACTTTTAGCAATAGGAACTTGTTAATTGACATCTTAATGTAATTGAGAATGCAGAATAGAAAGATGTTAACAAAGCATTTTTTTCTTAGAAAGCTGTCTAAATAATAATAATAATGTAAATAGAATAAATTAGTACTCTTATTCTTAAGATGATCATAACATTTTCTTAAACGCAAAAATTTAAGTGTTTCCAAAATCTTACTTAACACCGTAAAAGTTAATCAAAATAGGTAATACTTGATAACTGAATTTGATCCTGAACAATTGTTAAATTATCCTTTTACCTCTTATATGATACTATTTTATGAACAGTTACAAATATAATTGTCAGTCCCGCTTATTATACGTTTGCTAATAATTCATGCCTTAACAGACAATAAGGATTTAATCCAAAAATTGTTCTTTTACCTTTCGATAACCTCTGCACTCTGCTGTGCATACGAAAGCTGCAGTTTAGCGGAGGAAGATAAAAGACTTTTTTAAATTGCAAATTAAACTCTATTTAAACTTGTTTTCAGAGATATTTTGTAGAATGTATTATTCTTAAATTATTGCTTTGTAGTCCACCCACATCCTTTTGAAATTTATTTATATAATGTCTTTGTTTCCGCTTTATCTATTTATTTTGTACTTCATGTCTCGATTTCAAAACGCCCGCTTACGTGAAATAAAAAAACAATTTTTTATCTGTTCCCTCCTTTTTTTCCTTTCCTCTCGAAGCATACCTGACAGGTAAGGTGTGTGGGCCTGCTGATCTCTTTTAGGGTCCTGGGAAATGAACGACCTTGGCACTTCAACAAGCGGGCACTTCGCCAAGTTTTTACCTTTTAATCTTTCAGTTTCTCTTTGTCGGACTTGTTCATATATACCTGTCAATGCGATTGTAAATTATCTTCACGGTTATGGGTTATTTAATGGTTAAATCGCTTAATTGGCATCGTTAATGAAGTCAGAAGTTCTACTCAATTTACGCGAGCTTTTTGTGTCCTTGATTCTTGGATCATAAAGTAGTACAAAGTGAACTTTTCAAATGGATTTACGAAAATTGACTATTGACATTGTACTCAACATTTTTTTCCTTCTTCTGGAAAGCGCTGCATTTGAAGAAATAGCTAAATGACTTAATGCTCTTTGCGTGAAACTGATCGTTATGTAATTTTAAACCAGATTGTTAGATAATGTGACGTAACATGTAACAACGCAGTAGGTTTGAGTCTAGCTCTTCGACTATGACTAAGCTCAACAATCGCTGTTCTAAAAGCTTCTACCTATTGCTTTTAGGAAGCTAATCGATACTTCCAGCTGTAACTAAACTGACCTTATTTGTTAATTATCTTAAAAGCTGTGAAGCATTACGGCTGTTAAAGTTAGCAGAGAAATGGGTGTAAGTCCGTTATTACGTTTTTAAAATAAGTGTTTGTTTCAGTGTTCCGTATAGCTAGATTAATCTTTACACTCAGTGAATACTAATCAATACTAACACTGTAATCTACTTCAAATTCAAAACAATTAAAAAAACGCACATAATCGGTACAGAACAATAAAATAATTTACTTTGTACAATTTGTAGCAATTGGTTTTATCATTTCGCCAATTGTCCGAAACAATAACATTTATCACATCCATTGTCTGCTACTCCCCAGTGTCAAAGGGTTAAAGAGAAAAATGCTCAGAATACAAAAGATTTCGCCTGGAGTTAAACTGAGCATTTAAAAGTATACTCCTAGGAGACGTCTATCTACCGAGATCGCAAAATCAAGCATCCATAAAATCGCTGATTACTTCTGTCCGTCCTGCTGAACTGAGTCCTAGAGATTTCCTTAGGAATTAGCGGAGTTTTTTCCCATCCAAAGTCCGTGAATTGCAACAAAAGCCGGAATAAATAATTACGGCCGACATTTCTGGTCATGCACGGAATCATTTTTTGACTACGCATCGCTGAGTTAATTGCCGTGGCGATTAAAAGAAAAGAGGGCTTGTGAGATGGCTGGAATTTCTCTCACGTCTTCTCCGATTTCGCGATGTTTTATTGTCGAACCTCCGCTGTTCGGAAAATAAAAGATTTTTATTAGTGTGGGAAACAACATGTGATGTTTTGATTGTTGTTCACAATTGTTATGGTTGTAGTATAGTAGGCTCGTTTTCATTGAAATATCTCAGCTTTGTTTGCGCTTTAATTTGGAAGACAACTTTGGTGTTAAAATAATAATAGTTATTACTATTTTTTGTACGGGATGATTATAATTCCAGTTAGTTTGAACTTTTTTTTATATATATTTATCTGATTTTTTACGGGGGGGGGGTAAATTTTTCTAACCCATATTAATATAAGTTCTCTGCCCCCCCCCCAAAAAAATTACATTCTGTAGCTTTTGTGATGATTTAAGTTTTGAAATGCTAAAAAATGAAAACTCGTCCTTGATAGGCTATCCCATGTAATAATTACCCTATTTGTCAGAATGTTTTCAAATTTCTACTTTAAGTTCTCATTATTCTCATTTTTTCCCCCTAATAGTACACTGCCGATCAATTATGTTAAATCACTTTAAAAGTTCCAGTTAATTCGATTCCCCCCCCCCCCCCGTTAATTTGGAAAAAAATTTATATTGTCTTTTGAATATTGTGTAAAAATATTTAAAAAAATTTAGTAAATATGTGTTTAGAATATAGTATTTTTTAATGATCTAAACATTGACTGTTTATAAAAGTTTAACATTTCAAATCATTTTTGATATGTTGTTTATGAAAATAATTTTATTTTTAGATGTTAAATTTGCAATGTATCCTCCCTCTATGATTGCTGCCGCTAGTTTAGGAGCTGCTATCCAGGGTCTTTCATCTCGAATAGAACAAAAATGGTCTTCAGCGACAGAACTGTTGTCAAGCCTCAATGAAATAACAGGCATTGATGTGGTACGTACGAACCTTTCAGTCTCATAATAACATGTTGTTCTAAATATTAACGATCATTTAAATAGAGAGAGAGAAAAAAAACTTATTAAGTAAAGCAAAAAGAAATAAAAATTGCTGCGTTTTGCTTAGGAAACTAGGTTTTAGTTATCCCCCATTTTCTAAATAATGTTCGTGTACAAATGTCATTGATAACTGAATAAAGCAACAAAATATTGTTTTATCAAAATAACCGCTATCTGCAGCAAGAGTATAATGCAGTTTTGAGTACAAACGAGACAGACAACCTTCAAAATGAATGGTGGTCTGTGCGTTCAGGACCACTAGAATTTTGTCTCAGTCCGACCACAATAAAATGTATTATCAGCAGTTCCCCAAACCAGTGAAAGTGTGAAGGAACCAGAAATATCTTTTAAATTTTTCCTAATTTCTACCCCTGATGTTGTAAATCTTGCAGCTGAAATGGTCTGGCATGCTTCAGAAAACGATGTTTTTTTAGTTTTCCCTATCATCAGCATGATCTGCTGGTACATACTGAATATAGTTACAATTTTTACAATACAATAGTACTAGGCCGGGATAGCCTGGTCGGTAGGGCGCTGGGCCCACGTCCAAGAGGTCGTGGGTTCGATCCTCGCCAGCCGAAGACTCCCCGTGTAGTAAATGGTGACTGATGCACGTTAAATCTGTCGAGTCTCAAAGTCCTCCATGTTCCCATAACAAATCAATACCTCTGGGGGTACTGATCCAGGAGTTTCCTTGTCTTCTGGATTGGTTCAAAATTACAAGGCTACGTAGTTGAACATTAGTAGTCGTAAACAAATGAAATTGGGTCGGCTGTTCAACGACGGTTATAAAATAAAATACAATAGTACTAAATATAGTTACAATTTTTGAATTTTGATGAAAAAACGTTTAGTTCCCTCAGCAGAATGCAGCAAACCATACATTTCTATCTTCTTCCAAGTCAATTTTTTAAAACATTATGTGCTATTATTTTTGAAAATATTTGATCCTAATGTGCCTTATATTGTTTTAGGATTGCCTGAGGTCGTGCTGGGAGCAAATAGAAGAATGTATAGTCAGTCATATAGCAGCCGCCACACACCCTCTTACCTCATCTCTCCCTGGCAGTCATAAATTGGCAGAACAGCAAAAGAATCCTCGAAAAAATGAAATTGTTGATGGGGAGGATGTGCCTTTCTAAAAACTCTTTTCTTTAGTCAATTTCTGTATTAATGGAAGAAATAAATGGTTGTTCCAGTCCCAATTTTTTTTGTTTAAGGAGAGTGGAAAAACGAGAGTAATTCTGAAGAATTGAACTAATGAAAGGACTTGTCACTTATAGCTAGTCATAAAACTGACTGATTGGGAAGATTGAGTCAATATTGAATGTTCCAAATCTTTAAATGTAAGCTTTTGCTTTGAAGTACTCAGGCGAAAGACAATATTGGTTGTTATGTATGAAGTAAAGTGGTTTATTCTGGTCATTGCATCTGCATTCTCCATTAGTTTTATCTAAAATAATTTGACTAACAAAACACGTTTGTTAATGTTATGGTTTTATTTTTAATGAAAAAGTTCTTCAAATATCTTTAAAAAATAAAAAGCAAAGATTTTTTCCGTCTATATTCTGCATTTATTTCTGTTGTTAAATTGAACAATTAAATCCTAAATAACTAATGAGTAGCTAGTCATTCAAACCATACATTATAAAATTTAAATAATTACATATATCTTCATTTATGTCAAAGATATTACAATAGCTTGATTGAAACACTAACATTTTTATTAAACAGATAAGTTATTACATGTAACATTTACAACTTTGTAAGTTTTATGGTAATATTTTGAAACTAAGTGACGTTATAATATATTGTTACCTGGGGTTGAAGAAATTAAGATGTTAAATTAATTGTAATTTTATTTATTAATATCTTGAAAGTAGTTAAAAAAAATTTTGAAAGAAAATTAAACATGTACTTTGGAAATATGCTTTGCAATGACCAGAGATGATTGTATAGTTGTTTTAAACAGTAGTTTTCTTCATTCCATTCAAACTGGAGTGTTTTGTATTCCATTTTACGTGGACCAAACAGGGAAGCTTAAAAGTTGTTTGTGCATACAGGAAAATTTGTGATGATTTCACTGTTTATTTTTTATAACTACGTAAAATTAAAAAGCAATTTTAAAAACTGCAAAGAAATATTTGTATATAATAAGAAAAAAAAAGCATTTGTTAACAATGCAGTTTTATTATACCAACCTGTTTTTTTTTTATATATATTTTTATAGTCAATGTACAAGTTATTTGTTAGCACCTTTTATAACTAGCATTTTTATTAAAAACTTTGAACATTGTTAATATGTGCCTATTGCATTTAAATTTTTATACCATCTGTTGTAGTTAGTCATTGAAGTACGCACCTGTTGTGCTATTGCATATCATAATTTTGACATTTTTACATTTCAAACATTGCATTTTCATAATAATGGTACAAAAAACTCTTGCCATATCCACTTGTTTTCTTAAGTAATTTTAAATGTCAATTCACATTTTTACATTTTGAAACTTTGCATATTCATAATGGTACAAAAACATTTGCTTTCCAACATGTTTTCCTAAATAATTTTAAATTTAAGTAGCAATTTTAATATAATTCTCATTTTTACATTTTAAAACTTTACATATTTATAATGGTACAAAAACATTTGCTTTCCAACATGTTTTCTTAAATAATTTTAAATTTAAGTAGCAATTTTAATATAATTCACATTTTTACATTTTAAAACTTTGCATATTCATAATGGTACAAAAACATTTGCTTTCCTACATGTTTTCTTAAATAATTTTAAATTTAAGTAGCAATTTTAATATAATTCACATTTTTACATTTTAAAACTTTGCATATTTATAATAGTGTAAAAACCTTTGCCATACCACTCGTTTTCTTTAACAATTATAAATGTAACTAACAGTTTTATTGTTATTCACATTCTTGCATTTTAAATGCATTTTTCACAATGACACAAAAGCAATAGCCATGTCACTTATAAATAAAGTTAATATTTTACACAGCAATTTTATGTTAATTTTCCTTTTTAAAAATTTGCATTTATTAATTATGGTACAATTGTTTGTTTTATCTCTTTTAATAATTTTAAGTTAAAATCTTATTTGACTTTTTTTATTTTAAAACTTTTAAAATTTGGAATTTTATTAATGGTATAGAAATATTTGCATTTGCATATCCCTTGTTTCTTAATTAATTTTAGTGTAAATACTCAATTTCAATTATGTTTTTAAAATATATTGATAAACAAAGATATTAATTTCATGTGTTCCTATGAAATAACGTATGCTCAATGTAAACCTTTTAAAATGGAGACTAATCTATTCTATTAAAGACTGATTTTCTAATTGTATGATTCACACAAATTTTCTTTCTTTTTTTTTTTTATCTAGTCTTAATCTATTGTTTGAGTCTGGTTG
This sequence comes from Parasteatoda lunata, assembly GCA_949128135.1. Taxonomy (NCBI): domain Eukaryota; kingdom Metazoa; phylum Arthropoda; class Arachnida; order Araneae; family Theridiidae; genus Parasteatoda; species Parasteatoda lunata. The sequence goes on from OX421979.1 coordinate 71,199,053, forward strand.
ATAGTTAAAATGGTTGCAAAATTTCATTGATTCCATTAGTCATTTAAAAACTTAAGGAGTTTTTTTTTTTTAAGTAAGAGAAGCATTTATATAATTTGCACATTCAAAATATTTTAATGATAATTTCATTATTATATAATTAACATATTAACCATGATTTTATTTCATTTTTTTTTTTTTTTTTCAAAATGTTTGAAAGTTACTCTTATTTTTATTATTAATAGTATACTATTACTTGCTTTTACATTTTTTCCCCCTTATAAGACATATTGTCATGTTAATTAATACTTTTCAACATTATTAGTACGAAGTATTCTGAATTGAATTTTTTTCTAAAACAATGTTATACGAATACTTTATAATAAGAGTTATAATAGAACTTTCTATAATAATAATTTTATCGTTAATATTGAAATTAATTTAAAAATTTATGATGTTGGGAAGTCAGGGATAAATGAAAGTTCCTAAATAAATCATACTTTATCATAAACTATATTTTTAATGGTGCTTATCTACATGTTGAAAAAGAGCATTTTAGTAAATTTCGTCAGGTAATTAAGAATGCTCCAGTTTTCTCTCAAATTACTTGCTTTCCAAAAACCTTAAATTCGTATGTATATAAAATTAAAAATGATCTTAGGATATTCTGTGCTATTGAAATTTGCGATAATATTTGAGCTTCAAAGAAAAAAGTGACGGAAAAAATATATTGACCGGAGGGACTAAAATCATTACATTTATTTATTATTATTTGAAATTAATTTATTATCGACTTTATGTTTTCTGAAGAAAAAAAAAATTTTATACAGTTGATTGCATATTTGGTTTACATGTATGAAACATACAAATTTTGTATGTGTTTATACCATTACATATGAATATTTATATTTATTTATTTTTTTTACTTCCTTATTAACCCTCCTTCAGGGAACAGAAAAAACCTAATTATTAGTTAAGCTGTTAAAAATATTCCTTTTATATATACTACCTCAGAATGAGAATATTGAATTGTGTTTTTCTTTTGGGATTGCAATTAATTGAAAACGAATTTGTATGTTAAACTCCTAGCAGCACTTGTGCTCATAGTCTCTTAATGTTAGAGACTAAAAAATGTTGTCATAAAATTATCAATATTTGAGTGAAATAAAAATGGGATCTTATATGTCTTTTTTTACGTAAATACTGGCAATATTTTATTGTTTTTTGTCATGTATATTACATTTGTATTGGTATGCTTGTGACATCAGTTTAAAAACACTGGTATCTGTTAGTTGTTTACAAGACTTTACACAAGTGCAAATAAAATATTTTAAAATTTCAATTTTTTCTTTTCTTTTTTTATATACATATGTATACATAAATATTTTAATAACTTCATTATTTATTAATTAATAACCTTATCTTTTAATTAAGTTATTATTAAAAAATTCATTAATGACTTAATAATTTTTTTAATAACTTGAAGGGCTTTATCTCGTAAGAGGACGCTATACTGCCAGAAAAAGTTTTCATGGCAAATTCTGTTTCACCTACATTGGGTATTTTAAAAGTGAGTTCAGGAGCAAACCATAAAGTTATATATACAGTAGGGAACCAATTATTCGGGACCATCGCTATACCGAATAACTGATTTTTCCGGTTTCCTGAATCGCTACAATAAGCCGTTTTTTTATTGTCAAACCCAACTAAAAAAAATATTTAGAAATAATCTTAAAAAGAAGAAAAAACGGTAAAGTAATACACTAATGATTATTTCTAAAATGATGGTAAGGTAAACATCTTTTAAAAAAGAAAGAAAAATCCTAAAATCTTATGAGGAAAAAAATTTTTTTTAAAGAAATGGCTAGAAAATTTATCGAATTTCGTTCCGGTTTTCTGATTTCCGGATAAGAGATTCTGTTCTGTAATAAATATTTTTTCAAACTATTAAAAAGCAAACAAATTATGGCAGGATTACGCAATAGGAAAGTAATCCTGCAATAATTTTTTTGATATTTTGCTATAGTTAGTCATGACTGTTAGGACAAGTTTAGCCAATGTAAAGCCAGTGCTGTCTATTCTTATTCTGAAAATGGCGCGAAACGTCAATGTGGAAAAAAGCCACAGTTTTTAAGAAAAGCGTTTGTGATCTAATTTCTTTAATATTTAAAAACTTACTCCAATGCTGCATTACCTGGGCTCATAAAAATTTGCAAAAACTTAGAATACGGCAGTAATTTTCATCTAAGTGAAAAAATGTCGCCAATTATGCAATTTTTAAATTTTTTTTATAACTTTTAAAATGTTTAAGTTATTTATCCGTTCTAAAGCCCAGATACTTCTTCACGACAAGATGATATTTATAGTTTAACCACTTGCGCTGGCAAAAAAATCACAGACGCGTGTACCAGAACGGTCCAGTGTAACTCGCTGGGAGGCGATCTGGGGTGGTACCTGACGTGCCACGCATGTCGTTTTTGTTTCTGTAATAATTCCATGATGACGTAAATTCGGCGATTCTGTGACAAGAGCATTATGACGTGCGTGGCACGTCTTTCCAGCGCAATTGGTTAAAATAATCGCTTTGCTTCAAGTTTAAGACACTTAAACTGTGGCTTTTTCATTTTCCTTGGTGACAGAGCTTTGAAAAACCTTATTAAGAGTGAATATTAGGAACGTTAATTTAATAACTTTTAGAACTTCTATGGATTATTTCTTTAAAACCATGAAACTATTCACTTGGTCAATTTCTATAGGTAATTTGATTCTGGGTATTTTTGAAAAATTTGCTTCCATTGTCCTAACTGGTAGAAATAAATTTGCATGCTGCTGAAAAAAAAAAAAAAAAATGTCTGAACTTAAAATATTTATCTTAACTCTTAGAACAGACAAGTTTGTAATAAATTACCTTTCGATAAATGTTGAGTGCAGAATTGTTTTTATAATTTTTTAAAAAAATTATTAGAAAATCTAAGATACCACACTCTATATTTCTATTGAGTGACTGCCTTGTATTTTACATTATTAAGTTTGAAGCTAAATGGAACTCAAAACTGCATAAACATATTTTTTAGAGAAAGCGACGGGGAAATTTTGAAAAATTAAATGCATAACAAAAAAACCTTCTTAGTACATTACCATACTTATGAGGAGAAAAGAGCAGCAGAAAAAAAAGCATGGAAATAAAGGTCATAGGATAAAAAGCACTTCATTAACTATTATATGTAAATGGGCTATTGAATTCGAATTTAAAGCAATTAAATAATTATTTGATCATAATTTGATATTTTTTAAAAAAATATTAAGACACAGGATTTAGTTATAAGTCCACTGAACTTAACTTTTAGTACTTAATATGTATTTTTAATTATATGATGTATAATAGTATTGTTATAAATTAATTAACAGTAAACTCTTAAGGATAAAACTTTTGATTAGTTAAAAAGATTAACAAAGTGATAAAAAAATTTCAGTACTATTTCAACTAGTTGAAAAAGTATTTGTATATTATTATTTGCGATAGCAACGCTCGAATGAATGGTTTGCGCAGATGGCGCTAGGGGTTAGAAATCGTAGTAAGATTTTCGGGTTACTACTTCCAACTGATTTTTAAGCCATTACTTGAAAAGGCGCTTTTTCAACGAAGCAAACAACAAATGAATTGGGAAGACTCCACAAGCTTGCTATTATGTTGCCCCCCCCCCCCCCCAAAAAAAAAAATATATATATATATATATATAAACGGTGCTATTTTATACAAATATAACCAAATAAAGATAACACTCCAAACATGACTAACCTTACACTTTATTTATACTGTGATATTAAATTTGTTTCAGGCTTACGACCTGTTAGAATTTATAAATTACAGAAAACTCTTACGAATGGTAAAATTACTCTCAAATTTAAACAAAAATCACAATTATTAAAGTGACTAGAATATTATGCCTGTTCACGCATCGCCTCGTAAGCGTAACATGAGCGGAGGGATACACCGGAAGTTTTCTAAATTTCTTCCGGTTTTAGGAAGCTTGTTATAGTTTACATTCAGTTAACTATCCATACCAAGGATGGTTCCATGTCTTAACCCTATTCCCTTCCCTCTTCTCTGTTTTATGGGAATGTACTACGATATATATTTTCCTCTTCCATAATGTTTTTCGTATTTAATTGTTGGAAATATTTTCTAAAATTTCCGTAACGCTTTCTTGAAGCACTATGTTTAATGCAGTTTTGACTTCTATTATTATTTCCATATACACTGCTTGACAATTGCTAAATAACAACTTATTTATGTAAAGTAGCGTTCTTGACAGCCGATCAATAACAATCAAGTATAGAGAACGTGGTAGAGCAGTATCCGTTATCTGTATAAAATGCACTGCATATAATATCTTCATTTATTCGAAAATTCATGCTGTTAAGTACAAGTATTTGACTAAAACAGAACGAAAAGTTATTCAACTTTATTCTGTGAATTTCAGTGTGGTATTGCAATAATTAAGTGCAAAATGTTAGCAAGATTTGAGTTCTTACGATCGTATACGGGCATTTAGACGACTGGAAGCTGATCAAAATGTCACCACTGTGGCCGCAGTAATGGGAGTGTCAAAAAAGTGTCGTCTCGCGATTAAAAGAATCTGATGAAGAAGGAAATGCTATGCGATACCAAGGTGGTGGTCGTTGTAGGAACACCACACCTCAATGTTCCACTTAGGAAGATAGCTGCAAACCTTGCAACCACTCCTGGTACAGACGTTTCTGCCAGAACCCTCTCACGGCAATAAAATCAAATTGGTTTGCATGCATGGAAACCTATTCGATGCATCCCGCTTTAACCACACCGTCGTCGAGAAAGATTACGCTAGTTTGAGGAACGAATTGGTTGGAGCTTGGCCAACAAGGATAACAGGTTGCCTCTTTGTTTGCCAAGGGTTGGAGTAACCAGCAGTGGTCTACAGTCATGCTCTCCGATGAATCCCCATTCACTATGACAAGTGATTTGAGCTACCAGTTAGTGAGGAAAAAGGGGGGTAACACATTGTGCATAACAATAGGTTCATGAACGTGATCGATATGGCACAGTCATGCCGGTCTGGGCAGTCATCATGCACAATGACTGAATACATTTTCACATCGTTGAGCGAGGTATCGTTACATCGCAGCATCATTACAGGGAGATTATACTGGATCAAGTTTGTCTTTTTAAGGGTGTGGTAGATCCATACTTTCTGTTTATGGACGATAATGCGCCGTCACACAGAGGCTCTGAGGTTTTCGTCCTATCAGAAAATGCAGATATTGACCACATGCAATGGCCTGTGTACTCTTTGGACCTAATTCATATAGAGTATGCCTAGGATGCCCATGGAAGACGTGTTTCACAAAGATCACGCCTTTTCCATACCGTGCAAAAGCAGATAACCGTTTTGAGAAAGGAGTGGAACAATATCCCCAAAGGACTCTTCGATAGTTTATTGGACAGCATAAGTAACAGATAGGTAGGTAGGTACTTTATTTACGTTGCACTAGAGCTGCACAGTTGGCCATTGGTGACAATCTATGAAACATCCCTGAGGATGATCCGAAGACATGCCATCGCAATTTTGGTCCTCTGCAAAGGGGAAGGCTCCCCTACTTCGGCAGCCCGAAGACCTCCTCGCAAAGTCGAGTACTTTATGGTAGAACAGTTTAGCGAGGACCGATACCGCACACCCTCGATCCCTACGCAAGCTGATCAAAGTGGTCACCCACCCACTTACTGACCGCAGTCATGATGCTTGACTTTGGTGTTCTACTAGGAACCATGTCTTTACGTTCAATCCACTGCGGGACACATGAAAAATGTACATGAGTGGCCAAAGTAATCACACATTTTACAGAAGTACTCATTTCTGTCTGTTTCTTTCTGACAAAAACTTCCGTTTCATGACTGTTTGGAAATCGTCCAGTGAGCATCGTTTTTATTTTTAATTTTATTATTTTTCTATATGTTGATATCTGCACTATTTTGCAAAATAATGAATGCATATTATCCCTACTAATTATGTACTTATTTTTTTCCATCCATCAATGTCTATTATTAATTATTCCGAAAAATGCAATTGTCAAGCAGCGTAGTTTCTTAACTGAAACAAAACTGAAATTTTTTTAAAAAATTTGAAAATCAAGACAGGATCTAACGCACTCCATTCTTCTATGACTGTCCACACGCTAATGGTGAAAGAGTGTGAAGTGATGCCAAAGATAGAGAGTTCTGCTCTGCGCCATTAATAACCCATTTCGATCGCCAATATCACAACACAATAAGTATAATTAATGAAGTTTAGAACGGCTGGAGAGTCCTAACAATTTAATAAATTGAATAAAATGTAAAAAATCCTTTTCATAAGCTTTAAATGAATCCAAAATTTTTAAGAAATATCTAATTTTGCTAAAATAATTATTTAAATACACTTAATTCGGTTTCAACAGCCAGAATCGAATAGGTCATTGCTTTTATCTAAAATACCGGTCGTTTTTCTCTGGTGCTCTTTTTACCGCGTATCAAGGAGAAGCGTAAAGTCGGTGTTCTCCACAGATGGCAATTCTCACTATCTCACTGAATGGGATTCACACATTTCCGATCACTACAGATTGGAGCCTAGTTGGAAAGTTTTTGACGGGAAAATATTTTTAACCAATCAGGTTCTCACTCCCCTTCGACGGCTTGAACCACATTCTGTGAGAATGGCCCTGAATGTGGTTGATCAAGTCTGTCTCTCTGTACAACTCATTATGGTATATGTGTCTCCAGGTTCCATAAATATTTACTGCATCGTGAATCGTTCTCAAAACTTTTCTCTTAAAGAGAGTTAGTCGATTGTTATTGCCCAGGTATCTTTATAATAACATGATTTTTGTTTCAATACTGACTAATTTTGAGTGTAGAAAATTCCTCAATCCATTGAGACAAAGATCAGCAATAATGTGGCGTTTTATTTCGGCCATTGGCTGACATTGCCATCTAGCCGAAATTATTAAACTAAACCAACTTTGCTGCTAAACGACGGAGGCTCTATTAGTCAGAATTTCTCGAGCGTTGGCTCTCGTAGTTTTATTGTGTCATTTAATACTTATGTATTGTAATTTCTGATGATTTTGTAACCAAGGTAAGATACTCACTTTTGTTAACAGTGCAATTGGAATTAGTACACGCTTAAGTTTTGCTTAATTGTCTTACTTTTTAACACGTGTTAAAAAGCGTGTTTATTTATTTATTTGCGCCCATTTTTCGAGTGACTTCACCTCTCTAACCCAAATCTTTCTTGAGTGACTTTACCTCTCTAACACAAATCATGTTGTGGCGTAACTACCACTACGGAAATTAAACAACAATTCACTGGTATATAAAACATGCTAACTTGATTCAATCACGAGATAGATAACGGTTGACATTGTCGATAACTCCGCCCCCCTCATTGGTGGCCTTCGGACGTGATTTGAACACGCAGTAACGTCCACTTCAATCTGGTAACGCTTACTTCGATGGATAGTCCACATAGAACAGTTGACTTGCTATTTGTGACTGCATTATCCACCTCCTCACGCTGTTGCTACTCAGTCTCGTCTCGATTAAACACAACGTCTGCCTGCATACACTCGATTACTAATGGCAACACAGGAGCGAAAACTACTGTGAAGTTAATACACCTCTCACATTCAGCACTCAAAACTCCGGTGACTTTAATTCTAGCTCTGCCGGTCTGTCACAAGTACAGCAACTAGTGGTATCTGTTCATCGAATGCTATCCCCGATAAAATTCTGGTGGGGGAGTATTGTGGCGTAACTACCACTACGAAAATTAAACAACAATTCACTGGTATATAAAACATGCTAACTTGATTCAATCACGAGGTACCTTTTGGTAGATAACGGTTGGCATTGTCGATAACTCCGCCCCCCACAATGTTTTAGGGTGAAATGGGGAAATACCTTATTCAAACTATATTTTTATTTGAAATAGAGAAATACCTTATTCAATTACATATTCATCTTATTCAAACTATCATTTTTTTTTTTTTTTTAAATTTGAAATGGTAGGCAGAAATAAATTTTCACTTAGTTAAAGCTTGGTTTAAAAAAGGCACTACCATTTATACAATCCAGCTTATCTGGATTGTACCCCTTCCATTTGATATCTTTGTGTTATCATAAATTATGCTTATTAGTTATGTTTTTATAATTACTTGTCTTTGCAGCCCGGTTCCACCTCATACACGGAGCACGATTGGGTACTTGATTTAATTTTCTGCTTTTGAATAAAAACAATATAAATTTTATTTTCTTAAAATAACATTGTATTTTTAAGAGTATGAAAGTATAGTGTATACAAATAAACATTTGAAGTTCTTTTAATTGACTATTTGAAATTTTTAAAATATATTTTAAATTAGATAACTTGTTTTGTTGTGTCTTAGGTTACCTTTGTTTTTCAATGATGGAAAAAAGCGCCAAATAAAAAATCCCTTACTGCTAGTGCCATCTATTAATGAAATAATAAAAACTAGATTGGTTTTTGACTTCATCATTTAATGAAACCAACTTAAGTTCATTTTCTAAAGGTAGCTAAATGTGACAAAAATAGGCAGCCACAAGCGTACAAAATAAACAAATTTTATCAACAAACCACTAAAAGAACAATATTTAAGAATATATCAATTAACTGACCGAAAAATATGTTTTCTACGTTACTATTTATTTTAAATTTTTTTATCGAAACAACCGCAGCAATGCTTTGAATTATTTTTGATTTGTGTTTTTCTAAAGTCAGTCAAAAGAACAACATGATTGGAAAAATCTTCACTCTCGGTGTTTTATATTTTGTTCAAGGACTTCCCTATGGTTTTCAAGATAAATTTATTCCAATGTATTTAAGATCGTCTGGTTTATCACATACAAGTCTATCACTAATGAAGTTATTATTGCTTCCTTGGCTATGTAAGGCAGGATTTGCACCCTTAATCGATATGTTTTGGACAAAATGGTTTTGGTTGCTTATTAGCTTAGTATCGCTAACAATCGTTTCCTTCTTGGGTATATTTCTTAGTACCACTTATTTCTGGCTGTTGGCTGTTTGGTTATTTTTCTTGAATTTATTTTCGGCCTTCCAAGACGTTTCTGTTGATGGTCTAGCCATGCTTATATTGCAAGACTGTGAAATGGGCCACGGTAATACTGCTCAGGTAGTTGGTTATAAACTGGGTAGTTTATTTGGTGGTGGTGTTCTATTTTGGATTCATTATTACAATGGCTGGAGCTATTTATGTCTTTCACTCGCTAGTTTGTATATTATGTCAATTGTTGCTTTTCTGCCATTGTATACCCAAAGGCTTATGACAAGTAGTTTTTGGATTCCAAATTTAGCTGAAAAAACTAAAACTGAAAAACCCATCAGTAAAAAATCTCTAGTTGTTGAAGAAACCCACGAAGAACTTATGAGACAGAGGCGGTTTAGAGATCCACTTGAATCTTCGAGTGACAGTGAGAAAGAGGAACAACAAAGGAATGTTGAAAGAAAGAGAAAATATAGTTTGCATGAGATACCTAAATTTGTTTTTGCTACTGAGGGGACAGTGCCTGTGATATTTTTCCTTCTTTTTTATAAACTTGGTAATTCTGCTACACTGTTAATTATTTAATGATTTGAAATTAGAATTTAACAAAATACATTACAGCATGAATTTAACAAAATACGTAAGGAAATTGATATCCAAAATTTTTTTTTTATTCAGATGCATTTAATATTTATTTTATCAGACACATTTGTTTCACATGTAAATTAATAAAAGGTTGGTTGCTAAATAATACCAATATCTGGTGCAATAGTGCAAGTGAATTTTTAAATAAAATATTTTTATACCTATTTGACAAAACTTTTATTAAATGGTCATATTAAATTTAAATATTTATTTTTAATCGCTTAAATGATTTTGGCAAAGATATTTGACAGGACCTAAAAAAGTGGGAAAAAAGACCTTAAAATTTGGGAGCTCTAGGTCAATAAAACCTTTACTTTTAAAATTTGGCAGCAATTTTTTTGCATAACGATATTATTAAAAAAATCAATTTCAAAAGATGATTGTGAAAAATAGACTCCATAATGGTTGTTACTTCTGTAATCAGAAAATTGTTATTATATCCAAAGTAAATTTGGTCCCAATTACTTCAGATAGTAATAACTCCTATTTAATTTATTATATATATATATATTCAATATAACATTCATATAGACTAAATTAATAAAATAATATATATATATATATTTTGTAAGATTAAAAATATTTGATTTAGAGTTCATACATATTTGTCTGCAATGTTTCTAAATAGCTATAAATGAGTTTAATTCAGTAGATTTATTTAAATTAGATTTTGAAACATATTGATTTTGAATAAATGTATTGTAATTAAAAATTTGCATTTACAATTTATTTATAACTAATTATTAATATAAATAGAAATATAAAACAATCAATATATATATAAATAAATTTATAAATTTATTTTATTTATAAATTCAATTTATTTGAAATGAATTTATAATTAATTAATCAAATTATCAATTTATTGAAAATATAATATTATTGAATAATCAATTTATTGAAAATTACATGAAATTTCTTCTTTTAATTAAAATATTTCTTAAAATTCTCACCAAACACATTCTCAACAATTATTAGTGCATGAATTTTAATCATTGTTGCATAGTCTGTAGTCTTTATTTTTAGTGTTTTGATAAAAAATAACAGTGGTACGTTATCTGTAAGTTGCTATTAATATTGCTTTTGACCTGTCTACTTGTTTGGCTTTTAGTTAGAAATTGTGGTAGCGAGATTTATAGTTTAACATTTGATTTCAAGTAATTTAGTCCACCATATAAATCAAATATTTATAAAAGTCCTGATAGGTAGGGATGTATCGAATATTTGGCCACTATTCTGTATTCGGTTCTTATGCCAAATATTCGGTTGAACACTTATTTGTTAAGTTCTATTACTTGCACATGTTTTGCAAATTTATGTTATGGAAGACAAATAGAAAAGTGAAATTTAAAGAATTGAAACTAGGTTACTTTATATTGAACTAGTTTTGTACTTCTAATTTTTTTAAAATTTTGTTCAGGCAAGACAATTTTATTATTTTTTAAACTTTTTTTTGTTTTAAGAATTTTTTGTTGTGGGTGTTTCTTATAGCACAGCATTTTAATAGAGTGTTTCTGATAGATTTAATTCTTTTATTGTCACTTTTTCCCTGTACAGTAAGACAGATAACCGGTAACATATAAAACTGATGTACAACGTTAAAGTTATTTTTTAAGATTATATTTTAAGTTATTTATATATATTTTTTTGCAGTGGCTTTTTGGGGGAGGGGGACAGGAAGATAACAGTACCTAGGAAGATAACAGTTTCTGACAATTCCAAATTTTGTTAGTATTTCAAATTTTCCTGCATTACTCTTCAAGTGTCGTTAATATTTATGTTTTCTTTTTGTAGGAGAAAGAGGTGCCCTTTCTACGTTTCCTATATTTCTAGTTGACCAAGGTGTATCAACTAAAGATATTGGCCTTTGGAGTGGAATTGTTGGACAACTCTCTTCACTTGTTGGGTCAGTTTGCAGTGGGTGGCTTATTTCAAGGAAGTGGTATGATTTATTACCATAATTTAAAATTAAATAAAAAAAATTAATTAATAAATTAAAATTTTATTCATTTTTGTGTAATGAATGTTTCATAAAGTTTTAACTAAACATTGACTGTGAAACAATGGTTATTTAACACTCACATTACCAAGTGTATGTTGATTTATTAAAAAATCAATGATATTTTATAATTATGCATTCTTTCTGAGAAAATTAAGAGAGGAGATATCAATATCTTTTAATCTAATGATGGAACTTTTATGCACTAAGCCTCAAGCTAAATAGCCAAATATTGAATTTTATTGGTATAATTCTTTTGTTTGAATATAATATTTTTTGTATGATTTTATTTTGTAATTCATTTTATATTTTATTTGTATTGTGCAATTTTGATTAAAAATGTGTTTTGCTCTGTAAAAATCATATATTCTCTCTCTCTCTCACTATATATATATGAGCTACGATGACTCAGTGGATAATTGTGAAGAACTGGAGTTTGATCGTGAAAGGTCGCTTGACCAAGTGTCCCACCCAGCTTCAAATGAATGAATACCAGTTTGTCGGGAAAGTAAAGGCAGTCTGTTCACAGTGCTGAGCACATTACCACAATCATGCCGCTTGTCACGAAATTTTAGAGCAGTCTTCACTTCCATGACGCACATGAAATTTTTGGTTTAACAGCTTGAAATTATATTAGAATTTTTTTTTTAAAAGTAAAATTATGTTGTAAATCAGTTATTTAAGATTTTTTGCATTTTTATACATTGTATTTAAAATGGATTACTCTTAAAACAGATGGAATGGATGTTTTTATAGGATATTACTAAAAACATTAAAAGATATATAAGAACAACTGAAAGGGAAAAAAACTCATTAAAAGTAACAAAAATTCGGAAATTTTGGAGGAAATTTTTTTTAGGATTTCTCAGTGCACAATTCAATACTCTGTTTTGTATATTTTTTTTAAATTTTAAATTAAATTGTTTATATAAAGTTTTAAGCCATTTATTGTTTAATTTATTACCTTTGGGTATCAATATAGAGTACTTTAAATAAAATAATGTTTTAGATTCTTCTTTAATAAAAATGAATTTATTAAGGTCTCTTATTTAAAAAAATATTTTTTAGTGATTGTTTTTAGTTAGTGAAAAAAGCTATTTTTCTCAAATTTCTCGCTTAAAGAGTTTCTTTTGTAGAAAATATTATTGCATTTTATCTACTATAACAAAGGAAGAGTTTATATGTCTTTATGTACATTTCTTTTGTAACTTTAGAATCAGTTGTGCTAGGATCCTAAAATTTAAATAGCTGTGCAAAGGGCAAATATAGCCTTCAATCCTAAAATGTGTTTAATTTTTTTGTTCTAAAAGGATGTATGAATATTTAATTTTGCTTATGGGATTACCAATACTTATTGCTGCTATTAAAACTCCAGACACTTTTCTTTTAAATTATATAAAACATAATAGCAGTGATGTTTGCTAGCTTACAGCTCTATTTAATCAAAATGGTGTTTCATCAGACGGTTCTTGCTCATCTATTGACTTTTTGGTATTTTTGATTTTTTTTTTTAATTAAGCGCAAGTTAAATAAACGTAGATGGTCTGTAGGTAAGAGAGATGATATTACCAAATTATTATTTAGAAAGATTTCTCAAATCACATGTTTGTTTTGCTTATAGTTATGTTTTTAAAACATTTTTCTGTAAATATAAATGATGCAAATTTAAAAACAGTTATGAGTGAAGTTTTGCACTTAAGTGCCTATTCTTCAAAAATTCGCTGGATTGTATTAAAATTTGATTGTTGTGTATTAGCCCTAATCAATAGCGTAGTTTTCAAATCCAAATTAGTTAATCTAATCTAGAACTAATTTAATAATCTCTTAAATTAGTTCTAGTATAATTAATATTTCTTTTAAGGAGTTTAGATTCTAAAAACGTTTTTCTTTTTCTTTTCTATAATCCAATAAAATAGATATAGAAGAAGGGCAACAAATAATAAAGAAAAGAAATAATCAAACGTTTTTTTAATGGTTACGGTTTTGTTTTGAACATGATTGTGTAGTGTTAATTAACATTAATTACTTGAATGTTTATAAATGTTTTATCTGATATGAAGATCAGGTCTTCAGATAGTTTTGGTTTTCTATAAAGCAAATTATTAATTAATGTTTTGTTTATAAATGTTCATTAATATCAATTCACAGAGTGTTATAATTGTTTATCCCATATGAAGATCAGGTTTTCAGTTAGTTTTAGCTTTTTATAAAATAAATTCTTCATTTATCTTTTCTTTATAATTGTAGATTTTTTTTTATATTTATAAAGATAGTTTATTGTTATAAATTAACTGTTATATAAAAAAAAAAATATTCTTTTCAGGAATTTGCCATTGTTTTTACATTATGTTCTTATTGCAAGAACTGTACCAATATTTATTCAATGGATCATTGTCAGCTTATGGTATCCAAACAACTCTGAAATATTTAAATCTATTCTCTTTTGTAAGTACTTTTATAATCTTTAAGTTGTACTCTCTTCTTAAAGTATGGAGTTTAATTTTCAGCTCTTTGACAATTAGAAGAATAATACAGAATTAGGAATTTTATGTTTGCTAAATTTTTGTTTATCGAAACCTCACAAGTGCCTCTATTCTGATTCGTAAAAAGGCATAGTGCTAAAGAAAATAACATGTATTGCGATTGCATTGAAATTACTCATTAAGAAAATTCTGAAGAAAAAGCTGGTAGATTTCTTCTGCAATGAATATTGAAAAACAATTTATTTCTTGAAGTCCTGAACATTTCTTCTTGAGGTAATCAGCATAGAAAACTGGAAATTATTAAAATGTTAACACATATGATTTTAAAAAATTCTATGAGATCAATGTATGCATATATCTATGTTAGGGTTTAAGAGTCCATTGTTGTTTTTAACACTAGTTATCATTTCATATTTATTTCATTTATTACATATTTATTACCTATTCATTTATTACATATTATTATGCAGTAGCTTCTTCCCTTATGGATATTCCTATAGAGCCCTGTTTCCCAAAGTGTGGTACGCTTATGCCTAGGGGTACGGGAACAGTTTAGCCGGGGTTACGCGTTCTTATGCAAAATATCTTGCAACAAAGGAAAATTTCAAAAAATTCTATTTAAAAACAAAGCTAGCCATGAAATATTACGATTACGTATTTTTCTATTGGTTATTTTTTGCAGAGTTAACAGTTAATAATTAGTCATGTCAACAGCCAGTTATGATTTTAAATTTTTGTTCAATTTTTTATTGTAAAAAATACATTTATTTTTTCATTAGTGGTACACAGCGTTGCGAAAAAATTAGAAAGGGTACACAAAAGTCATAAGTTTGGGAAACACTGCTATATAGTGAACATCTTTTCTATGGGTAATTATTTATATGCTGGTTGCCATCTGTGAATAAGCTGTTACACATCCCTTGGAACTCTTAACCAGACAAAGTTAAGAGTTTTGTGGAATCTATTGTGAAAATAGGTGTTTTAAATTTTTCATGTTCTCACACTTTTCAACTAGGTCAACGTCATCAACTAGATCAACTTCAGCACCATAATCATAAATAATTAGTTGCAAGAGTTATAAAAAATCTGGCTAACATTAGCATAAAAGACCAGCACAGCAGGAGCAAACAAAAAAAAAGTTGACAATTTTAGAAATTTCTTGAAGTTACTGTTTTCCCAATTTAGTTACTGTATTTTTGCGTTCTTTTCATGATTAACTTATTCATAATTACTGTCATATAAATATGAATACTGATGAAGAAAGAGATTTTAGTGACATCTTAAGAAACATATATTGACTGGAATCGAAAATTAATCCAGCTCATTAGACAATAAGAGGACAAATATCAATAGTAATTTTTGTAGCCCATGCATGATTTCAAATATTGTGATTCTTGAAATGTCTGTTCAGATAAAAAAAATTGACCAACGGGTTATCATTTATCGCAGGAATGAGATCATAAGTTTCTCTTGTTTGTAATTTATTGCCCTTATATTTTTATTAGTCATTTTCATCTAAACCTTTCTTAAAGCTTTCATCTAACTCACTTTCATCAAAAACTTCTTTTAAGTCCCCTCATGACAGTCAATTCAAATTTTTAGAAAGGTGTATTTTTTATGGATATAATTGTAGTAAGAAAGAGGAAAATGTTTTGTGCAGAAAAGAAGGAGAAATAAATAGGAAAACAAACATTTGTTTAGAGTTTTTAACTAATGCTTGATTGCATTATTGTGAATTTTTTATTTTATGATTGTATTGTGCACAGAAACAACTCTCTCTTTTTAATAATTTAACACTCCCTTACAGTTAGGAGTATTGCCACTGTTTTTACCGCTGGCTTAGGGACAATACAATGTTTGTACCACCTATCCACTTTCTATAACTACGGTTGATATTTCATATTATGAATGGAATTCCGAATCATTTATTTGTAACTCATTTAAAAAATTGTCAGCAATAGTTCAGATGGTAATTTAGACCATGAGACATTTTAATCACTCCAAAAGTGTTGAAATTGGAATTAAAATGCTAATAATTTAAAAATGAATCTTGGAGATCTGATGACCAAAATTGTTTAAAACAAGTATTTATCATATTATTTTCCTGTTGAATTTATGTAAAATGTAGTATTAGCAGTGCATACATTGTAGTTTATGCATTTTCCTTTGAATTTTAGTCATTATGATTTTAAATTTAAATAATGTAATGTATTTCTAATTTATTAATTAAGTTAAAATTGAATTAAATTTTTATAAATGTTAATTAGTTATTATATCAATGTAATTAAAACAGCTAACAGCATTAAATTTCTCAATAAACATGTCCTTTTTTCTTAGTGTAATGTTTTGGTGTTGCCAAGAATGTTCACTTTATCAAGATCTTATCATAGTTTCAAAAGTTATACATTTATGAACTATTTTTTTTTGCTGTCTTAGATAATTCTTAAAGATTTATGATTTATATTAAATTATTATTGAGTTACAATGGCTGTGCGAGGGATTGTGGTTCAATCCTCAGTAGTGGCTGGAAGCCCACCCAGCTTCAAATTGACGGGTACCAGCTTTTCGGGAAATAAAGACAGCTTGTGCGTGATGATGACCACATTTCCGTGTCATGCCATTTGTCACAAAATTCTAAAGATTCACTTTAATGACGATCTGACTGGCACACAATGGACAACTGCAGGAATGCTGGGAATTAGATATTATAGTTCACATAATGCATTTATATGTAATTTTACTTGTTTCCTTTTATGGCATGAGTACTAAGTTAATTTCAGCATTTCTTTTTCACTTGTAACATTTACTGAAAATTTCTTTAAAGCGATTTTGGTGCTTTTCAGTTAGCTAGTACAAGATAATGTATCTTTTTTCTTAAAAATATATTTTTATTTTATTCAATTTCTTCATTTTATTTAATTTTTATGTGTTTAAAAAATAAATGAAATAAAAAGTGTTAAAAAAAAGGTTGGCAAAGGTCTACATTTTTTGGAGACTTTTTGCTTGGGCCTGCCCCTGCCTAACCAAAAAGTACCACAATTTTTTTAATATTATATTCATTTTGTTACAAAATGTTTATAAATGAAATATTTTTGAAGAAATATTTTTAGTTTATTGTATGATAATTTAGTAAAGTTATGTTATGTTCTAGTTTTTAGTGCTTCAAGTCTGTGCGCTTTAGAGTTCACAGCTGGCTTAGTGACAACAGCAGTCTTTACTCTGATGATGTCATGTTCTCTGAAAGCTCCTCCAACGCTTCAGGCCACACACTACTCTGTTTTATCGTCCATTGAGGTAGCTGGAAAGCTCCTTTTTTCATCCTTTGCAGGTGTGCTGATTGATTCCTATGGACTGGGATACACTTATTTATTATTCATTGCCTTGTCATTAGCAAGTTTGTTAATATTACGTTTAATACGCTGACCTTAAATGTGGGGGAAATCAATGTCAATAACAGGAACTAAGGACAAAATTTTAATTTATACTATCATCTGTTTATTTCTTGCCTTTAAATTTTATTAATTTCTTCATTTTATGGTTATTAATATCGTACAATGCAGATGAACCAAGGCCAGTTTGGTTTTAAGAAAAGTCCTGTTAATTAGACAATTTTATGAAATGGTTATATGACTATGCATTTGTTAAGCATGCTGGAAAGACCTCTTACATCTATAAAACTCTTTAGGAAAATAGCATGCATGCTCTTACTCTAGCTTGTGTTTTAAAACCAAATGAAACTGGAAATGCATTTTTTCTTTATCTAATTCTTTAAGAATAAAGAAGAAACTTGTTTCTTTACTGAAAATTTTTTTCTTCCTATATTCTCTTCTTCTCACTTTCATTGAAACTGGGCTGAACAAAGGCAAATAGGGAGACTTTTTTCTTAGAACCTCAAGAGACAAAATGAAAGAGCAATCTTTTGATTAACTTTAAAGTGAAGATAAAGAGGGGGTTCTATTCTAGTATGTATAAATTTTGCTGAATGATGGATGACCTTAGGGTGGAAAATGTAACTTTACACTAGATAAATATTTTGGGAAACAGCTTTCAATACATATTTTTATTGCAATTCTTAAAGATTCAGCTGAATAAATTGATATTCTAGACTTTCCATTATGTGCTTTTACACATGAAAAATTAAATAATTTCAAAGTCCAACTTAACACGTTCTCTCTCTAAGCTTTGCAATTATATTTGTGACATTAATTGTGTTGATTTACTTATAGTAAAAAGTTTTCTTGAATTTGGATCTCTTTCGGATGTGGTAAAAAAAGTTAAAGATAAATGATTTAAAATAAAAGAGCAATGCTATTATTATTTGAAAATATGTTATTTAAGGTTATCTGGTAAGTTAATAATCCACATTGCTAAAAGAAAAAGTACTTCTTACTGGCCAATCTTTAAAAATGTATTGATCATTATTCTGTTGCACAGTGGAATATTTTAATAAAGCTTTGCATTTGTGTTGTTTCCAAAAATAAGCTTTACCTTTAACATGTATGTATGCATTCTAATTTATTTATATTTTCTTAATGAATGTATTTATTTGGAACATTGTTTTTAAACTGTGCATTTATGTGCATGAAGCATAAATTTAAAAAAAATTTCTTTAATATATTCAAATATTAGTTTTCACTCATATAGAAAAAAAGTTTTATTAGTTCCAAAAATTAATGATCTTTTGGCTTGATTGTTTTAACAATGAGTAGATATTTAACGCTTTTCAAACAGTCTTTTGTCACTTCTGCAATGTTGAGATGTTACTGTAACACTGTAACATATTCAAAAGTTACAAATGTTAATTTTGTATCATTTATTTTTATTTTAACAAAAATTTAAGAGTATTTATTTTAACTTCTTATTTATTTGACATAAGTAAAGAAAATGTAAAAATAAGCACGTTTTTAATTTATAATCTATGAGTCAAATGATTAGTTAAAAGGTAACACTGATTTGGGTTTAGCCATCTGGAATCATTGAATGATAAGGGAACATATTAAGCTTTCTCTTTTATTCAGCTATTGTTATAGAAATATTAATTATAATATTTTTACTTTTTTATATAGCTATTCACTTTATTTACTTTTATATATTTACTTTTTTATATACTATGTAAAGTATTTTAATTAATACTTTGCTTGATATTAAGTATATTACCATTATCAAGTTTTATTAATGTGCAATGTATTTTACTCATACAATCCAGAAATATTTTTACTTTCTTTTTATTATATGTTTTTGTTATATTTATTGCTTTAACTAAATTTTTTTAATATATATTAATATTGCTATGGGAAGTATAGTGTTAAATGTTTTTAAGTAAAGTATTAATCAGAAAAAAGTATTAAAAATGTACATGAAAAGGTCATTATAATATTTATCGCAATTAATGATAGCAATTATTATTATAAAATATTTATTACTTATTTATCGCAATTAATATCGCAATTAGTGCTTGCTATTAATTATCGCAATTAATAGTAAGCACTAATTTTGTTTTCAGACCATGTCTGTTGTTATGACATTTAATGTATAGAGCAAAAGGTGTAGTGAATTGTTGAAAAGTTCACATATTTCATATTACTGAGTTATTAATATTGAAAACTATAGTAGTAGCTATAGCAGTGTGATTAAAGTGTTATATAGCTTTTACTTATGGTCCTGGATTTAGACCTCATCTGTGATAGGCTACCACTTCATATATCTGTGATGCAAGATCAGTTTTTTCGGAAAAAGTATAATAGAAAGTTCAAAGATTGAATGTAGTCTAGCTGTGTTGCATTTTGTGCCTTTGATCTTAAAGACTTGACATGGTCTAATCATACTTGTTGAGCCATAGGCTTTATAACCTATTAAGCTAGGAATTACTATAGGGGTAGCATATAGATATAATTGTTATAAATTAAAAAATAAATGTCTCTGTTTCTAATGTATATTTTTGAGTTAAATTATTTTTATCATTGTACAGTATATTTTCTTTCAAATGCATATTAATAAAAACCTTATAACTTAACAGATTATAACCTAATAACTGCAATTGCTTGTTGTGTAAAAGTCAGTTCAATCTTTTGTTAGTTTAAGATATTTATTTAATTTCTTGCTTATACAATATAAATAAGATGTTTCTTGTTAAAAAAAAAAAAAAAAATATCACTGTATCAGAAATTAAACCATAATACTCTATTATAAATTAAAATAGCTAATTTTTTATGCTTTTTTAATATAAAGTATTTTCCTTAGTTTTTTATTCTATTCGAAAATGGGACCAACACCAATATGACAATAATTATGTTTTATTCTTTTTAAGAAAAATTAATACAGAGCTTCTTATGAATTGTAAAAAAAATCCCATATTAGTCAATTGAAAATAGTCTGAAAATTGCATCAGATTTGGTAAATGAATAAATATGCATAAAGTAACTTTAGTTAAAAATGTGGCAATATACATTCATAGGGTGGCAAGCAAGCTACTATGTATTATGCAATTTTATTTTAATAAATACCAGCCGATCAGGATCGCTCACTGAGTTGTGGCGAGCTGAACTGGTAACCAGACGTGGACTATACGGATAAGGGTTTTGCAAACCTAGGTGCGTGTCCACGTCTGGTGGAAAGGAAAGGTGGTCAGCTGAACCCTCAGTGCTTAGTCCTCAAGCATGCTTGGTACTCATTTATCGGCCCACTGAAGGGATGAAAAGCTGAGTCAACCTTGCCGGCCCAAGGATCGAACCCAGGCTCTGTGGCACAGCGCTACCACTTAGCCACGAGGCGCCAGGAAGCATTAAACATTTATTTATTTATTTTACACCCAGTTAATATTCATGTTCAATTCATTATATATGTAGTTAAAATAGTATTATTAAGTATACTGTTAAATTTTTTGGATAAGTGTTTAAAAATGAATCAGTATTTATATTGCTGTCCTTATTATTTGTTTTATTACTATGTTACTTACAATGGTTTCTTAGTGTTTATAAATAGGGTTATTTTTAATTTGTTTCTGCAAAGGTTTTTGTTTTTCTTTGTGATAAACCATTGTTTTATTCTCTTTTTAATGCATATATATATTCTGTAGTATATTATTACTTTTTATTTTATTTATTTTGAATTGCTATTTAATAAATCAATCGTTGTTAAAATAATGTGAAAAACTAAATTGAAAATATTGTTTGTTTAAAGCTTGAAAACCTCATTCTGAAAATATAAATTTGTTTTAAAATTTATATCCAGGAAGGTGGTTTTAATGGGAATACTAACCACACATAGCTTCTATATGCAAATGTTGTAGTTATTTCTATGTGCAGTTGCGTAATGTCTGAATCCTAATATGTTTAACTTATTCTTATTGAATTGGAGCATACATATTCTCTTTCCTCTCTATTTTAAATCTAATGTTTAATTATCTATGCTGTATTATTGTTAATATTAAAATATTGCATTGTTTGTTAAAATTTAATATTTTAATAATTTTATTTTACTACCTGAAATATTGAATATCTTCAATGAAGAACAAATTTCAAGCAAATTATTTTTTTCTTGCTGGGATATGTTATGGCTAATCAGGTTTACATATTTTTGATTTTGAAGGACAGGGAATTTATTTTAAAAATTTTTCTTTGAGTAAAATTTTTCTAATTCCTAAAAGGAATTGCTTATAGCAGATTATATAATGATAGTAAAAACTAAAAAGAAAGCAAATTATATTAATTGTATTTTAAACTAAAAATGAACGAATATAAAGGACAAATTAATTGAAGATATATTCAAATGAATATAACTGATTTCTATCAGATACTGCATCGTGTAAAAATGTTTTATTGGTTTTGTTTTCCAGCCTTATTAACAAAATTAATGTGTGCTGTCATGATATTTTAGATGGATATTTTACCATGCATATATTGTATTTTGCTTAATTTATTGTTGAAATTATTTTTGATTGTTCTAAAATTAAAAAAAATAAATCCATCTATGCTATTATGAGAGCACATATTAAACATAATAATTGCAAAAATCTGTTAGGGTTTTGAATTTGTTTTATAAACATATCAAGACTTATGATGACTTTAAGGAGTTTAATTGCCATTTTAAATAATTCTGGTTTTGCTTTCCTTTGTGTTTTTGTTAAAAAATCTTTACAATTTCTTTAGTTCTATTCAAAATTGAGTTTTATTATAATAATCTAGACAAACTACCATTAAAGAAAAATGATGTAAATTACAATAGAAAATTCTAAGAAATTACTATCATTTCAATTGCAAATTATTCAAAACTTAAAGAAAGATATTCCAGAAAGTCTATGACAGGGGATAGATTTCGCATTTGCATATTTTTATAGTACTTGTTGGTTATTTTTATCATGCATATAAAAGTTATATTTTTCTGTATTATTGCTCATAAATAGTTGTAGTTATCAGCTTATACACATAAACTATTATGATAAATAAAGAGTTTGGTGTAAGTGAATTATTTGTCAAAATGAAAAAAATATTTAAATCTATAGGTTTCAGGGTATTTCCTAATAACCACTCTTACTAAATAGTTTTAGAATATGTGTCAAAAATGAAGTCAAAATTCTATGTACATTAGAGGACGTAAATCAATATTTATGCGAGGACGAAGATGTTATTAGAATCTATCAGATCAATGAGAACGACAGAGAAACAAAATTTACATTTTAATGTTTGTGTTTTAGTATAATAAGTTTGAGAGTCATTTTGGTTGCCACTGTATAAAGTTCAAAATATTTAAATATATATGTATATAAAATACAGCTTGTTCCAGTAATCTCATTGTTAACCCTTTAAAGTATTGGCAAAATCATCCAAAATATAGTAGGTTTTAGTTCTCTAATACTTTATGAAATCTATTGCTGAAAGTTTATGTATACGGCATCTCTTACTTTATTTTTCCAATTGTTCTAAAATCATACTATTTTTACTAAATGTCACTTAAGATGTTCTTAACTAAAATCTTCAATTGAAGAATCAAGTTCTCCAATTTACCTGGTTTAAAGAGTGAGTTTGTCAAAATATTATTTAACATGTTCTTTCACTAACTCATATAAGGAGGGAATTCAATTATTCAATTTATTTGCCTTTTAGAGTGAGTTTTTTCTGCATGCAGGTTATGAAAGCTGAAGTTTATAACTGTGATACTTTTGAGTGTGATTTACTGATTGTTATTTATTATTAAATTTATTCTTTTCTTGGATGAAGTCTTATTATGTATTTTTGTATTCATTTTTCATGTTTGGTCCCTGTCATTATTTATGTATTTCAAACAATTTGAAAATACATTTTTAGCTCACTTTTTTTGGTTCATTTGAGGGGCTTAGGATTTAAGCCACATTTTTTACAATGAAGAAAGTTTTACGTCAAATTGTTTTTTTTTTAAAAATATTATTTCAAGATAGTTAATTTACATGATTAAATTTATTTCGGATAACAGCACAAATCACTCAATCATCTAATTGTTTACTTATAAATAGCATTGTATTTTAACATGAACGGTCTCCTGAAAATGTGGTTTATTATTACATAGCTCTAATTGTTTTATTTATATTGCACAATAATAAATATTTTTTGTATTTATTTTTGATCATAAATTGTATTTTTTAACTGTTTATAAAAATTAATAAATCGTATATAAACAATTATTTATATTTTGTTTCTGTCTTTGCCTTATATACTTCAAATTAAGTTTTCAGAAAAAGAAACATAACAAGGAACAGGTTAAAATGATTACACAAAGTTGGGTTCATTCATTTAAAATAAATTTCTTGCAAAATGCATTTTCTTGAAAAAATATTTTTAATGTCATAAAAGTTTTATTTGTACAGCATGCATTGATCAATTGCTTGGAATAGACTTTTTTTATGTACTTTATAATAGAAAATATTCATTTTTTATAAATGGGGGAAAAAGTCGCCCTGTTTCGAGCACACAAAAATAAAAACCCATTTTCAAAGCTCGCCAGATGTGAATGAGGAAAACAAAAGAAATTTGAAACTCGGAAAGCAGCCAGCAAAAAAAAAAAAAATAAAAAAAAAAAAGGAAATTAAATAAAGGTGAAAAATAAAACTAAAAAAACTGCAGTGGCAGAGAAAGACGCATCAGAGCAGCGTTCATTTTCACTCACTATGTAAATGTGAGCAACTCATGTTGATTACAAATGTAGTTAACATTTGTGTAAAAAAAGTATTCATGACCTACAAATATTGGTTTCATGTTGAAAATTTGTAGAATGAATTTCTAAAAGGTTTCTTATTTTGTTACAATTTTAAGTACTTTTACTGAAAAATTCTTGTCAATGAAATTGTAAGTTTTGGAAAGAACTTATAGTGCTCAAGCCTTTTTTTTTTTTTTTTTTTTTTTTTTTTGAAACTTATAAATCTTGATGAAAGTAACCATTACTTAGGTACCATTACTAACCATTTCCATTACCATAAATTCGAACACTCACGATTACTTAGTAATACAAATGTACAACAGATGGCAGCATCACAGCCTTTACCTTTATTTTAAATTTTTAACAAATAATTTATCTTCAGAAGGCAATCAATTGAAAAAAGTTGAAAATATTAACTTATGTAATAATTCTTCAAGATGTTATCAATAAAGGTCCTAATTGACTGCTGCTAAAATTATATTGGAAGTTATTGTCAGGTCTGCTCTTTTATTAATGAGTTTGAAAAGATAGACTTAAAGATATAGAGATTATTAATAAAAGTAATAATTACGCAAAATGAGATTAATAATTTCAGAAATATTCAATAAATATTTATTTCTATGACATGGTTCCATTGAGGATAATCTTATCAATTAATGCTCCTGATGTAAACTTTATTATTTGATAGATGGCAGCAGTATAGTAATTACTATACATTTTTTTCATTAATAAATTTTGTCTTCTGTAATTTTTTATCACTGCTTGAGATATGATGCTTTTATGTATAGTAAAACTTATACATTTTAAAAGTTAAAATAAATGTATGTATATATATATATATATTAGTGAGAGAGAGCACAGAAAGAAAAGGGATAAAGACAAAAACAAAGAAAATTAATAAGTTTTATCTGTATTTTAATTTCTTTTCTTTTTTTGTAACCACAACTGGAATCCAGAAAATTGACTATACCCGGATAACACAGATTGTCACAGTGACATCATAATAAAGTCAAAAACGCTCATAGCAATCACAGTCAGAGTTGTGACCGTTTTTAAATGTCTCAAGGAGGTCATAATGTGACTTTGATGTAACTCTGTCTTGTGACATCACGTGAAAGACTTCACGACTATTGTGACTTTTGTCACTTGGTAGTCACAAATGTACTTAACTGGGACTAAAGTCACTTGGAAAATTTGTTGCAACTTAGATCCCTTGAAAGTCACACGAAAACCATTTCATGACTTGTCTTACTAAAGTTCCAGAAGTAGTTTTTTTTTTTTTTTTGTTGTTGTTGCTACTTTTCTCATTTTGTTCTCATATTTACTTTTTATCGAATTTGTTTCATTGAAGTCATGCGTATATATTTCAATGCGACTTGTCTCACTAAAGTAATGATTCCACTCTATACAGAATAGTAATTTACAATATTTACAAGTCTTTTTTTTTTTTGCGACTAGTCTCTTACAATTAAATTTGTGAATCCCCAATAGAGTCGCAAATGGTCACAATAATTACATTCAAAAGTGTGACCTGTTTAAATATTTCCGAAAGCGTTCAAACATGACTTTGAAAAAGAATTTGTTTCCGTGAACGTGTTGGTTTTAAAAAAAAACTGCTTACGTACAATATTGCTCCATTCCCTGCAGCTCACAGTGTCAGAAAAAAAAATTTAAATATTAAACATCCTTTGTCCAATTATCAAACAATATTTAAATAATTTTATTCTACATTATTTATTTGAAGAAAGAGTTTGGATGTTTTTAAAATAGGTGTTAATTTTTAAAATAGTTTTCCATCTGTTTTTAAAGTAAATGCTTACAATTTCTTTAAGATTCATGTTAAAAATTTCAAACTTTACATATCTTTTATATCCCCTTACAGTCCGGATATGATTTATTTTATTCAAAATTATAATTTCTGAGGAAGAAAAATAACAAAATTTTTATGTGAACAATTCATAACTAAGCATTTTTGTAATCGTTTTATAATCTTTTAATTTTAAATAAAATGCTTTATTCTATTTTGCCTACCTTTGGATATTGATTATGTTTGCGCTATACAAATTTTTTTTTCGGGAAAAAATGTCGATAAATTTTCTATAGAATATTATGCATTTAAGTAATCTTGTGTTCAGGTACAATTAGATTTAAAAAATTATGCGGGTTTCAAATGCATGTAATAATTTGTGTAAAATTACACATTTAATTTTAAAATTTACAAAAATTGGAATGTTAGTCAATAAAAAATAAATAAAAGTAGTAACAAAAGAATCATCTAATTGATATTTCAAAGGAAAAATCAAACGATTTTAAAATAAGATAAAGGCCAGTTCATCTAGCGCCAGATTTTTTTTTTTTTTTTTTTTTTTTTTCTTCTGTTCGTTTGGCAACGATTGGCTGATTGCAGCTGTTAATTCTGTCTCCATAATTGAACATAGCCATTTAAAAAAGAAACTTTACTATATAAAAATTCTTTAATTTTTGTTGAGTGCGTTTTATATGCTAAACGCTTCGGTTCTATGTTTTCTACCAACTATTGTTCATAGTTATTGTTCAGTTTATTATTATGGAGCTTTAAAAATGGTGGTGATTTCGATAGCTAAAAATGATTGTTAAACTTAGCCAATTCTGCTTTATTTTGACTTAATAATTAATGTTCGATGGCGAAAGAAAAAAGTTATGGCAGATAAAAGGGGTGAGTCCTTATTTTGTTTTCTTGAAGGTATTGAGATTGATAATTCGGTTTTTATTATATCAAAGGTTCGGTGGTTTTTATTCACTTTTGATTTTTATTAAGTTGAAGTTATTTCATTGTTAAAAGGTCCTTTCATTTTTCAATACTTTGTGAGTGTTTATTTTCGATTGCTATGTCAATGTTATTTCATTTTATTTTAGTTTTCTCTTTATTTTTACAATAAGGCATCCTTATCAACAATTTTAGCAAGCACTGTTACATATTTTATTTTCTAATTTATATTTTTGAGTTCGTAAAATAATTTGCACATTTCTTCAATTTTTGAGGCTTCTTTTTTAATAAATTCATTTATTTTTAAACAATTAAGAAATTAAAATATTTCAAGTTTATATAATTCAAAATCTTGATTTTCAATTGATCAGTTGTAATTTATGTTCTTTCAAAATTATTATAATAAGTCAAGTTACTGTATCAATAATATTTATATTAATTTTAATATATTTAATTTTTATTATAAATATTAGGTGTTATAAATTCTCGATTTTTTCTGAGATTGACCTCTAGTTAATAAAGCAGATCATTCGAACACACATATGATTCACTTAGGAATGTAATTGATGATGATTATTTTTCATTTTTTGTAACGCATGACTCCTTTTTATGAATATTATAAATGCAATTGATGAAAGTTAATAACAAAACTAAAAACAGTACTGTTTATATCAACGCTTGACATTTACTGTGTTAAATGGCTTTGGTTATCTTGATAGTTTAAAAGTAACCTTGCGGGGTGAAACTTTTTCGTTTGAAATGAAATTTGAATTATAGGGGAAACCGAGGTTAATTGGTTCACGTTTAAAAAATTATCCACGTTATTTGATTTTGTTTTTACGAGACAAATATTAGACGACAAATATTATTATTCTCTCAAAAAAGTCTTCAGCAAATGTATTATTTTCTTCGATATTTTAAGTTAAAAATTTATTTTTTAGAAACTAATAAAATAAGTCATGCATTATAAAGCATTGAAAAGTAATCATTTTTACAACACTCAAATTGTTATTGAATGTTATTATAAATAAACAAATTATTATTATAATATATACACACATATATATATATATATATATATATATAGGGGAGTGTCGGGTACCCCCCCCCCCCCCACTGTCAATTTCATATGTATAGAATATTTTTTCAAGTCAATGGGCCATCGGACATTAATTTTTATATTAAAAAAGGATTATTTTCAAAGTTTCAAGTATTTATGCAGTTGGTAACGTGGTGAACAATAGTTTTGAAAATATGTTGAATACAGTAGTCAAATTTTTTAAATTTCTATTTTTTTAAGTTAAACTATTATTTTTTTAGTTTATTCTTTTTGCATTATTTAATTAGATGATAAAACAATAGAAACATACAAAAATATTGATTATTACTCAATATTATACAGAAATATAAGCAATACTCCTTAAGTGGGCGGGGCTACCCGACTCTCCCCTATATATGCATTTGCTGGACACTTGAATAATACTGATCTTTCAATATTGTTTCTGAATACATTTATGTACAGCACAGCTATTATTTGATATATCTCTTAAAATCTTAATTTGCTATTAGTTATTTTGTTATTTTAATCTATTGTAATGGTTCGTAGTGTTTGGTAAGACGGGCCCCTCTTCAAATTTTTCAAAAAAAAAAAAATACTGCTAGAACATTTGCTGAGAAATTCAGATTTATTGAATAGACATGTTCAGAATTACGCATTTGTGTATAATACTGAACGGTATATAAAAGGTACACACAGATGCATGTAAGCATTCTGTTTTAGTTAGTTATATAGATAAATTTAAAATACGTGTTTAGGTTTTTATAATTATATTTTTTCCAATTTTTTAAGAAGGCAAAAGTGGGCAAAATAGTTTTTTTTTTACCCCCTTCAGTGTTTTTCCTCTATTTATTCCTCTATTATCTCTGCACCCAGCTTAATAGATATACAATTTTATAGAAAAATAAACAAAACTCGGGTAATTCTATTTGAGAAAATACTGGTTTTGTTCTTGGAAACGTGAAAGAGCTGGTACACAGCAGAGCAGATGTGGTATTCCAAGTACCCATTACGGCATAGTTTTCCGCATTCGCACTATGCGCTGTTTATATTTTACTTACGTCAGTGTGTTTCTGTGTCAAACTGTATGTGTTGCTTTCACAAGAATTTCGCAATTTACAACGGCAATATGAAACTATGTTTTCGCTTAATATTTTCAACAACTCTACGTATTCTAAATATAACCGTATCATCCCCCTTTTAGAAAACGATAAACTTTTTCTGTGGACAACTCAACTAACAGAAACCGCAGACGATAGCATCAATATTTTTATTTCGTTCGTTCGAAGCAGCAGCCTTCAACACATGTCCTGGAATCGAAACATTTTATGCATTCAGCAATGAATAAAAATATCGGCCGGCATTTGTTGTTAAGGCTTGTTGAAAAGACGCGCGGGAACAACAAACGGAAATTTACGCGCAAACGATTTCCTGGAGTTGTAGAAGAAGAGGAATAACCTTTGGATTGATGCCAATCACAACTCGCGAATACAGCAGACCTTGAGACGCTGGAAGAGAGGAGAACCATAAATGGCTGCTACTTATAGATCCGCAGAATTAACTCTTTCTTTTCTTCCTTGATTCCCCCCCCCCCTGCTTTCTTTTCTTTTTATAAAGTGTTGGAGAAAAAGTTAACTGAAGTTCCACAAAGTTTTTTTAATAATCCTGGGAGCGATGGAGAGCGTCCACCGTATCCGGAGGCTGTTATTTCAGAGGTTTGTAGTGGCGTGCAGAGTCGTTTGGATGTCCGAGCTGAAACTACTCAATTAGAGGTTAGATTAGAGAAAAGGCCTACGGAAAAACGACAATTTATAATTATTAAATTTGAAGTAAAAATAACGATTTCTTAGAAAATAATAATTTTTTTTATCTCTTAAATGCATAGAATTATTAAATTGTAATGGACTAAAATATATCTAAATATCATTTTTAATCTTTCATTAAATATTTTATTTTATAACCCAATATTTTATAAATATATTATTTGAAAAGCCGACCCGGGTTTACGTCCACTAATGTTCAACTCGTACCTTATAATTTTCAACCCAATCCAGAAGACAAGGCAACTCCTGGAGCAAGTAATGGGAGAAATTAGCTTTATTGGAGACGTTTTGATGGGACTAACCTGCATTTGCGTTACACGGAGGGGAAGAACACGAGAAGCGAGAACCTCCCACGGTTAGCCTGAAGGCAAGGAAACCCATGATCCGTCTACCACTGAGGACATTTCCCGTCAGCACTGTGGTCGGTGCAAGCCGAATGCGGAATTCTAAACGACTGGGATTTGAACCCGGTTCACCTCATCCCCTGAGTCATCGCGGCTCAAAATATTAATTTTGTAAATTTTTTAAAGAATTGTAGGTTGAATTAAATCTTTTATTTCAGTAGGCAAGCAAGCATTAAGTGACGTGCAGAGAAAGAGGCGATGATGGACACGGCTCCAGGCCCCTAGAGTCCCTTACCGTCAGGCTAACCGTGGGAGGTTCTCGTGGTTTTCCTCTCCATGTAACGCAAATGCGGATTAGTTCCACCAAAAAGTTCTCCACGAAAGCAAATTTCTCCCAATACTTGATACAGGAGTTCCCTTGTCTTCTGGATTGGGTTAAAAGTCAGTAGTCGTTAACCCAAAAATTAGGTCGACAGTTCAACGACGGTTATATATATATATATAAAGAAAATGAATAGTTTGAGCTCAATTACAGCTTCCTTTTTCTCTTTATGTGTATCGTAAACTGTTTCACGAATTCAGCAAAAAGCTATTGATTATTTTCTTAAAATATATTTGTATTCAATACAAATAATTAAATATAATCGATTCCTTCTCCAGTGGCGGCTTTTATGCCACTTAAATTCAGGTCGTTGATTACCAGCCTGTGTGGGAAGTAAAGAATGCTTGTGCGTAATGCTGACCAGATTGCCACAGTCATACGGTTGGTCATCAAATTGTGGAGCCTCCATGACTTAGCCTACAACGGGCTGTTGCAGAAAAGCATTACTTTAATTACTTAAAAAATATTTAATAATAATTATATAATTTAAAAGAATGTATAGCTTTTTAAAAAGATTTCATCCTTTTTATTAGTATTTTTCAATTGGTTAAAAACAAATACGATACTATCATAATGTTGATAAAACTTTGATAATGTATACAAAACTATAATGTAATTACAAAACTATGATATTCAAACAATAGTATAAATACAAAACTATGATAATGAAACTATAATCTAAATACAAAACTATTATTATAAAATTTGGATATAAATACAAAGCTATGTTATAAATTTAAACTATGATAATGAAACTACTTGAATACAAAGCTATAATTATGAAACTGTAATATAAAAAACAACTATAATGAAACGATAATATAAATACAAAACCATGATAATAAAACTGTAATATAAATACAAAACTATGATAATGGAACTATTGATAAATAAAGCTAAGATAATGAATCTATAATAATGAAACTATAATATAAAAATCAAACTATGGTATAAATAATATGAATACAAAACTATGATATAAATACAAAACTATGATAATGAAACTATATAAATGCAAAAATATGATAATGAAACTATGATATAAATACAAAGCTATGATATAAATTTAAACTATGATAATGAAACTACTTGAATACAAAGCTATGATTATGAAACTATAATATAAAAAACAACTATAATGAAACTATGATATAAATACAAAACCATGATAATAAAACTGTAATATAAATACAAAACTATGATAATGGAACTATTGATATAAAGCTAAGATAATGAAGCTATGATAATGAAACTATGTAAATGCAAAAATATGATAATGAAACTATGATATAAATACAAAGCTATGATAGCTACAAATACAAACTATGATACTGAAACTACTTAAATATAAAACTACGACTATGATACTAAACTATAAAAAATAACTATAATGAAACTATAATATAAATACATAGCCATGGTAATAAAACTGTAATATAAATACAAAACTATGATAATGGAACTATTTAAATATAAAACTATGATAATAGAATCATTTAAATATAAAACTATGAAAATGAAGTTATAATATTGAAACTATAATATAAAAATCAAAAACTATGGTAATGAAGCTATGATATAAATACAAAACTATGATAATGAAAGTATAATATAAATACAAAACTATAATAATGTCAACGACTTAAATAACATTTCTTTCAAGTGAATGGCCGTTGGTGTCGAATATTTGCTTGAAGGAGAGCTTTTATTCAGGTCATTTATAGATGTTGGAAAACTTTGTGAAACACATACTAAGTCAGCATTTTTGTCTGCTCAATTTTTGTTTATAAGTGATTTTTTTTAGTTTGTCAATCGGGGCATATGGCCAAACCCCCAGTCCTTTCTCACTATTTTAAGTGAACCGTGACGCAAGAAATTTTCTTAAACCCTCTGCTAATCTGAAAAAAGTTATCTTATGTTATTGAACTTGGATGTATGCCTGCGAAGGAAAAAAAAAAAAAAAACAACGTTTTTGTTAAGATTTATTTAAGTTTTCCTGGAAATGTAATCGAGGAGATCATAAGTTTGAAAGTTAAATAAAAAGTTTGAAAATTGCATAAAATGAAAACGGAATTATTTAAAATTATCATAATTAGAAAAAACGTCTTAAACTGGTGAAAAACAGTGTTATATGGCCGTGTTTAATAATATCTGTGTTGGATTTATGAACATTTCAGAAATAACAATTGTAAAGTAAAACTGTATTAAAAAACAGTGAACTCTCTACAAGTTGGCATGCATCTAATTTGTAAACTTTTCAGAAAAACCATTGAATTTGTAATGTGAAATTGCATAATAAATAGACTTAATTAAACTTACAAGATAGTTTAAATCTGGAAGGTATTAAAATCCATTAGCGAGAATGACTATATGACCAATAGACGAAAATATATAGGGTTTCCAAAATATTAATGTACGAACTATTTTCAAATAATGCATTCAATTCTAACAAACTTGTCCCCTGTCTCCTTTCTTACTGGGAGTTTCGGGATAACTCAAATGGGAAATTCCATTTTTATTGAAGATCTGGTTTTTCCAATTTGGGTTCGCAAATTATCATAATTCAATTTGACTAGCAGGTTTTTGCATTTTTTGCGGAGGCACTGAAAAATAAAAATGAGGTAAAAATTGGACCCCATTGAACCTATCGTTAAGACACGGTTCCCAGCAGATCATCGAAGTCAAGCATCACTGGATGCGGTCAGTGTGCGGATGGGTGACCACTTGGATCAGTCTGCGTAGGGACCGAGGGTGTGCGGTATTGGTCCTCGTTAAATTGTTCTACCGTAAAGTGCTCGACTTTGCTTGCAGGTCGTCGGGCTACCGAAGTGGGGGTGCCACCCCCTCTGCAGAGGATCAAAATTTTGATGGCATGTCTTCGGATCATCCTCAAGGATGTTTCCCAGACTGTCGCCAATAGCCCATTGTGCAGCTCTAGTGTGACGAAAATGAACTACTACTACTGTTAAAAATGGAGACCTCTCAAGAAATACTTGCTAGGTTA
Organism: Parasteatoda lunata; assembly: GCA_949128135.1. Lineage (NCBI taxonomy): Eukaryota > Metazoa > Arthropoda > Arachnida > Araneae > Theridiidae > Parasteatoda > Parasteatoda lunata. Next base: position 71,232,778 of record OX421979.1, read on the forward strand.
AAAATAAAAATAATCTTAAGTGGTCTTCGGAAAAGTTATACTGTCTGTCTACTGAATTGTCATTTAGATGCTACAGTGCCATCTGTGAAATAAATAGAAAATACTTCTATTGAGTGGCTATCATATTGTGATAGTTGTTTCTAAGGTATCCAAATCATCTGCAATAAAAAATGGGGATTCTCATTTCTTTTAAAATCCCGGGGAAATGAGTTTTGGAGGTCAAATTTGGTATCATTGAATGTTTTTTTTAAAAATATTTCGCATGTGTATTTTTTAGATTTTTGAACCCTTTCCATATTTCAAGAGCTATTTAGCTATTTTCATACTTTTTAGAGATTTTATACGTTAAATATTGAACGAGTATGCTTTTGTAATGAAAGATTACATTAAAACCAGGGGAAAGTTTTAAATCTGGAAAATACTTCAAGCCGTAATTCCTGATGATCTTAAATATAATAGCAAAGAGTATATTATTTATTATCACTTCTGGTGTTGATGCTTTGAATCATTTGCCTTCCTCCCTTGAATAATATTAAATCCCTTCCTTAGCCCCATTCAAGTTTCCTATTTTCAAAAATAATCAATCTTGCTGTGCAATTGAAACATCAACGTAAGCGACAAAAAAAATTTCGAAATTGAGATTTTTATATATTTTGGCATCTATGGTAAGCTACATATATCAGGGGTCTGTCCAGACATTTTGTGAAAGGTCCTGTTTTTCTTAAATTGTAAAAAAAACTATTCATAATTTGTGAATATAAAATAAGCGTTAAGTCACATTCTTTTCAACTAGGGTCCAGCATTTGTGAATTTGTGCAAATAGGGTCCTGTTACTGCAAAAATTGCCAAAAAACCTTTTCAAGAAGTTTTTAAATTGTAAATAGATACAAGATCCTGCTCAACAATTGCTTGCTACTAAATTAGAGATGCAACATACAGACATTTAGCATTTAGCCTATAGTGCTTAACGCCGAATATTCATTTCGGACGAATAATGGAAACAAAATCACTCACATTTTTAATTATTTCAATTGGCATATTTTAAATAACTCAACTTAGTAATGTATCACTTTTAATGTGTTACGCATTAAGTAAACTTAAACAATTTTTAAATTTATAATATTTTATTTAAAAAATTGCCAGAAATTAATTTTTATTTACATAATATTCTATTAATTAAATTTATGAATAAATATAAATTGATCAATTATTTATTTACAAAAAAAAATTATGATTTAACAGGGGTCTGTTTAGAAGAAATTTGGGTCCGTTAACGGACCCTTCACAAAATATCTTTTCATAAAAACGGACCCTTCACAAAACATTTTAACTTAAAAACGGACCCTTCACAAAATAATTTATCTTTTAATCGGACCCTTCACAAATTTGTTTATCTTTATTATTGTTTTGTTAATCGAATAAACCCTTCCCAGGAAGGGGGAGGGGAGAAAGACAGATGTAAACGAACTAAATTTTGTCTTCGGCAGAATAGTAGCAGAATAGTTAATTTAGTAGCTGCATTTGCTGTTTATTTTTTAAAATTAAATTTTTTAAATTATAATTTTACAATGTTGAGCATAATCTTGTATGTCTTTACAATTTAAAAACTCTTTGAAAAAGTTTTTTTTTGCAATAACGGACCCTATTGTCACAAATTCACAAAAGCGGACCCTGGTTGAAAGAATGTGACTTAACGTTTATTTTATATTCCCAAATTACGAGTAATTTTTTCACAATTTTTACAAAAACGAACCTTTCACAAAATGTCTGGACAGACCCCTGTTTAATATTAATAAGAATGCTCACATTTTGTTTGTAAAAGTAGAAGTTTTATAGTAGTAGAATATTTTCTTATAATATACATTTAGAATTTAAACTTAGTTTTTCTCGGTCCGTCTTTCTTTCTCCACCCCCCCCCCCCCCTCCTTCTCGGGAAGGGTTTATTCGATTAACAAAACAATAATGAAGACAAACAAAGTGAAGGATCCCTTTTTATGAAAATATTTTTCGGCGCGAAGGGTCCGTTACGCTACGTTTGTTTTTAGTAGCGGACCCAAGTTTCTTCTAAACAGACCCCTGTTAACGTTCATAGCATTAGCAATAGAAGGAAAAAAGTTGTCAAGCCACTTTTCTCGGAATCAATCATGAAGCACTTATGTTGCTTTTTCAATTGCTCGGCAAAATTTTAGCCCAGAAATTTTCATTATTTATTTATTTTGAGACCTTAATGTGTATTGTGCAACCATCAAATCCCCACCATAAGAAGTTAAAATATCAAATTATAAAATAAATTCGTAATTTTCATTTTTTCAAACATAAATACTTAAAAAAAATCTTGAAATTTTATTCCTTTTCTTAAATGCAAAAATATAAATAAAATCTGCTAATAGACAATGACACAAATTATTACAGATATTCAAGTCCTTGTAGCGCAAAAATTTATTCATAATTAATCAATCGTCCGTGTTTTTAGAGTTGTGTTTCCCAATTTGTTTTGGCTGCAGAACCATGGAACCAATCTTAAATAATAGTGCTTTTTTTTAGCATAATCCCAACTTAATGAATTAAGTTCATTAACAACTGTAACTGTACTAATCTAAGAAAGACTACTTATTATTTAGAAAATATTTCATGAGAAGAATATGAAATATTTTTATCGTTTTATCTAAGTGGCATCTGAATTTGTTCATGACATTCGCATAAACTGAAAATTAATAATGGGTTAAAATAAGATTTTCGAGGAAGAAAAATGCGAAAAGCATTGAAAACGGTTATCAGAGAAATACAATTCTTTATTTTTGGATTTCGGTTATTTAATTAAAATTGAAAATTTCGATGAGAAATATTGATGAATTTCTTCAATTTATAACGTTAATACGTTTTATGACTAAGCTTAGCTTGGATTTAAAATATTAATGAAATTTTGAGAAAAGTGATCTAAGGTAGAAAATGCTTCAAATTTCATTAAATTATTTTGAAACATAAATTCGTGACTTTTTGTGTAATGTGAATGAAAACTGACCTTTTGAAAACTATCGTCCGAAAAGCGGTGGTTCCGTAGTGTAGTGGTTATCACGTTTGCTTTACACGCAAAAGGTCCCCGGTTCGATCCCGGGCGGAACCAGTGTGGTTGTATTTTGCATTTAATTGACCATTCATTTTGATTTCATTTGCTTGATAATGGAAAGCGTTATTGCTCGGATATATATCTTTTATTTAAAGGATTTATCGGCTGCGGAAAAGATCAAATTTTAAAAAATGTCATAGTTTAAATTTCCATTTCTCAGGAACGATTCGACCGATTTTGATCAAATATTGTATTTTGAAAACAATCTTTAAAATAATTTTTAAAATTTGCATACTTAATAATTAAAATTTTTTCCACTATTATTAAATAAAATAATAATAAATCATTATTAAAAATTATTTTCTGGAAGAAGATATCTTTAAATAAACGAATTTAAAAAAATAAAAAAAAATGCTCGAAAAATGTTTTTAATTTGCTTAAAAAAGTTCTGGAGTTATGGTAAAATACGCAGAAATAAAAATTAGTAGTATTGAGTATTCTAGAAACTTTATATCCCGCTACACGTAATATTGAGTATACCAGTCTGCATATGATATTGTGTTATTGAAACTTTATATATCGCAACATATATTGAGTATGCCTGTCTGTGTCTACATATAATATTGAGTATGCCTGTCTACATAAAATATTAAATATACCAGTATACACATAAATTGAGTATTTCAGAAATTCTAAATCCTGCTACACATAATATTAAATATACCAATCTAGAAATAATATTGAGTATTCTAGAAACTTTATATCCTGCTACAACATATGATATTGATTGTACCTGTTTAATATTGAGTATACCTGCCGACATTGTATAATATTGAGTATTAAAAAATCTTTAGATCCTGTTTTATTTATCTTTTTAGTTATATAAAGTGGTCAATGAAGTTTTCTACTTTTATATAAGGAATATTATAATAAGGCACGCAGATATGAACAGATTATTAACATATTGACACCTGCGCGGAAATGAAGTAGTTAATGGATATTCTAAATGGGAGCCATAGAAATTGGATCATAAAAAGAGACGGAAAAAAAAAAAAAAAAAAAGAGTATTAGAAGGTGTTACTTAAGAAGATAAGAAAGCACAATGGAAAAACACTTAATCCTCTTAAGCAAAGCTTGCCTCACAATGCTCAAAATGTAGGTTTTGGTTACTTTCACACATAAGACTATATAGATAATGATTTTTTCGAGGAAAAGAAAACAACACCAGAAAAAAGGAAGGCGTTTCTAATATAGAAGGCTTTTTCCCTCATACGATATCTAATAGATTTTGACCCAAGCACGCAGTTTGAAAGCCTCTATTAGAAATACCATAAATATATAGAATTATATATTCAAGGAAATCATATCATGAGGTAGTATGTACTGTTAAATTATATTCTAATAGCTGTCATTATCTCTCTATATTAAAATATAAAGACCTGTTCTATTGGGTAAAATTGAAGGGCTTGGCGAACACGATAATTCTCACCCCTATTTCTTGTTTAATATTTGAAAAGAATAAACACATTTTCAAAAGAATATATCCTGATAATATTTAAGTCTAATTCGGCATCGTTTTCGGTATCGCAATATAAAGATAATGTGGCACTTTTCGTGGCAATTTAAATTCTAAATTTGGAAGGTGACTCGAACTCAGAATCTTAATAGAGAGTAAAAAAAGGGATTCAGAATAAAAGTCAATACACTTTGTTCAATCGGTTCAAATTATATCCTAATATCAGTAGCTTGAATCATAATACGCATAGTTGTCTGTATCTAAAAAATAAAATCCTGGCTGAAAGAAAAATATAAATAAAATAATAAAAAATGAAAATAAATAAATAAAAAAAAGTTGTTAAAGAAACATTGTTTTGGTTATAAGTAGTTTTTGATGTCCTTTGAACAATTTAATTGCTAAGAAAAAATTTGTGTGTGTGTGTGTGTATTTTTTTTTTTTCTATTTAAATAACAGGCTGAACTTACCGTTTCATGATACACCGTTCATGATTCTTGATAGAGAACCGTTTCATGATAGAGCACAAAGATGACAAACAGACGTTAACCATTTTTTCCGAGTTACAGTATCAGTGTGAGGAATCGTTGGAGATCGTTAAGTTCTTAAGTGAAAGAGAACTTGTTTTCCACCGAGAAGAAAAATTTGAACCAAGAATACGTCTTCAGCCACGCACACATAAACGTCATAGCCCGTTTTTAAAAGGGGGAAGACATTAATACATCCATTCATTCATCCACTGATAGAAATTTTAACCTGAACCTTTCCAATTCAGTACCCTCAGAGGTATTTATTTGTATATTTAAGCTTGCAGGACTTTGTGACCCGTCAGATTTAACGTGCACGAGTCACCATTTAATACACGGGAGGTTTTCGTCCAGTGGGTATCGAACTCATGACCTCTTGGATTTTAGCCCAACATCCTATTAAAATATTCGCATATGTTACAAGCTTAGTGCAATTAAAAAAAAAAAAAAAAATTGTCGCCAGAACCGAAATGACCCGTTCATGTTTTATTTTATTTTATAACCGTCGTTGAACAGCCGACCCAATTTCATGGGTTTACGACTACTAATGTTCAACTCCGTAGCCTTGTAATTTTGAACCAATCCTGAAGACAAGGAAACTCCTGGATCAGTACCCCCAGAGGTATTGATTTGTTATGGGAACATGGAGGACTTTGAGACTCGACAGATTTAACGTGCATCAGTCACCATTTACTACACGGGGAGTCTTCGGCCGGCGAGGATCGAACCCACGACCTCTAGGATACGGGCCCAGCGCCCTACCGACCAGGCTATCCCGGCCTTCCCGTTCATGTTTGTCGCCAATGCCATTTGGCTAACATGCAATAACCCCCCCGAATCTCACCAAATTTCAAACTACTGATTGCAAATTTTATCACCCACGCAAACATCTCCAATGTAGCCAAATCCATCGTGTATCGTATACTAGGATAAAACCTTGATTCATTTTTGAAAGAATATATTGATAATAACGGTAATAATTCAAAGGAAATCCCTAATATTTGTTAATAACAGTCTGCAAGGAACTTATCCAGTTAAATGACAGAAAAAGTATTAGATACCATAATTTATGAACAAAGAACTAACTAAACATTTTTGTTTAAGTTGTAAATTTTACACCTGATTACTGACCTAATTTTACACCTGATACTGACCTAAGTTTGATGTTGAAACCTACAATGCAATTATTAATAAATTCTAAGCGTTTGAAACTCATTCTTTAAATCATTTTAACAATAAAAAATTCTTGTCTTATTTTTCCAATTCTTACTTTGTTCAAAACTGCTAAAAATCTAGACAAAAGCTGTTTGAAAAACTGCATTGCGTTTTATTATGAGAACCTTTATGAACACTGAGGTCTCAAAATAGTTCAATTTTACGATTTTGTGAAACATATTTCTGAAGAAAATTCTCTGAAAATCGCCAAATATATATTTGAAAGCTACTTAAAAAAGAAAACATCTTTCAAATTAGGGTATACATTAGTCAATATTATAAATATTCTTGTTTTATCAATTACATAACAAATTGTAAGCATGAAAGATATTTTTCGAAGCTTAATTTTATTAAAACAATTCAGCGATTTGGGATTTCTATCTACCTGCTCACGCCAAAGTTTTTTAATTTTTATTTGCACTTTTTTTAAAAATATATATATATGAGTTTGAACAGGCGTAACAACAAGTTATACTCTTGGTCTCTGTAGATTAAACCTCTACCTCATATTTGTCAAAAAATATATTTTCAAGTTCATAGTTAAATTTTTTGTTTTTTTTCTTTCTTTCGAATTTATAGTTTAAAGCAGTGGTTCCTGAGCTTTTTTGTCTCATAGACCCCTTGCCATGTTTTTCAGCTTTGGGTAGACCCCCTGCTTACCTGATATTGATTTTTTGTAAATTCATCAACTTCAAATGTATTTTTGACAGATGGTATAGTACTACTCACTGTGAAAGATTTAACTATAAGTGCACTATAAACCCGTACTTTTATGCACTATAAAACCCGCACTACTAATATTATAATTGGGGAAATAAGTTTGTATACTACAAAACCGTAGTAGTGTATTATCTGTCTGTTTATTGCGTTTTCACGTAAAAACTAAGCAACAAATCTCGTTGATCTTGTGCGCAGATAAAGTTGGAGGTCTAGCTAGCCAAAGAGTTGGCACAGGCTAGGCTACAATTTACCACGGAAAAATACTTTTTTTGTAACAGAATAAAACCTTACAGAGAAAATAAAAACGTTCGCAGGTGGAGCTGCAGGCAACTGCCAGTTTTTAGTATAATTCAGTGTCATATATCAAAAAATAATCCCAATAAATTAAATCTTAATAAAATTTTTACTTCATAGCTACTTTTATAAATTATGTAGAATGTGGATAGATATATGTCTTTATATTATAAGGTAGTATAATGTAAGTAAATAGGTACTATCAGTGTATGTTGATTATTCCATCCATGAAATGCCAAAATTATAAGTCACGACCTGCTTATATGAGATCATTTCATCGTTCACCCCCATTTTCATTTCATGAACCCCAATTTTTTTTCACTTGACATGGACCCCTTGCAGGTTGTCGTTTAAAGGATCTGACCCAATTTTTTCACTCTTAAAATAATTATAAAATCGTTTGTTTATAATTTAAGTATTATAATGTAAACAGATAATAAGCATTTTTAGCTATAAAATAATTTCAACTTGAAACTTTATTCAGTTCACAAAAATATAGAAGAATATTTTTATAAGACGTGGGTCAACCGCCCCTCTTGTTTCCACATGTGTAACTTCGTAACTTCATCCTCTAATAATGAAATAAATTGCAGAGCAAGTATTTCAAGTAAATTTAAATGTAATTGTTTTTTTTTATCATAGCTGAAGTCTTCCTCATTGAATCTAAACAAAAAAGTAATATACATAAAAATTCAAACTCTGCTTTATTTTTTATTTCTATGCAGTGATTAAAAATTTAAGTTTAAATAGTTTCGTAACTATATAATTTTATTTCATTAAATTAAACACGAATAAAAGATATATTATACTAATATTTAATGCACATATTCTCTTGTTCAAAACTTCTTAATTGATAATTAAAATTTAATAGTTTCTAATTAATAATTTAGTTTTTTTTCCTAATAAAACACCTTTGAATAAAAAAAAAATTACCTTTAGAATCCAAAATTTTCTAGGTTTATTCATATAAATTTATTATTAAAATTTTAATTTTATTAACTTCTTAATTATATTCTACTTAATTATATTATACGTACATATAAAAGTAAATATTAACTTAACAATGCAACCAATTTTCCAGTTTTCTTCATAAAAATTTATTATTTAAATTTTAACTTTATTAAGTTGTAATCCGTCTCTTTGTAATTAAATGTACATATAAAAGTGAATATTAACTTAACAATGAAACAAAATTTTCCTGTTTTCTTCATAAAAATTTATTTTTTAAATTTTAACTTTATTAACTTCTTAATTACATTCTGTTTCTTTGTAATTAAACGTACATATAAAAGTAAATATTAGCTTAACAATGAAACTAAATTTTCCTGTTTTCTTAATAAAAATTTATTATTCAAATTTTAACTTTATTAACTTCTTAATTATATTCTACTTAATTATATTAAACGTACAGTCAGCAAAAAAAAAAAGATATCACCCTGAATAATTTTCGTTCTAATGATCGGATTTTCACGAACTAAGTGTCAATCTTAATGGTTCCTGGGGGTGACCTCAAATATGCTAATTAGTTAGTGCTAACTATTAATTAAGTTACGAAATCAGACACAAAAACGTACTTTCTCTGAATAAACATATATTTTTTTTTACATATTTGGATTCCTTATTTTCAAAATATAGGGGGTAGCCGCAATCTGGGAAATGTGGTCCCCATAGTTTGGTCAGGAGAGCGATTCAAAGTTTGGACCCCTTAATGTTAATTTCACTTTTTGCGTTTTCAGTCATATTTTAAAAACTAATGAAGCAATTCAAAAAAATATTGCACTAACTCATAAAACGCATTTACCCAAAGATAATTTCATGAAAAAAATAATTTTTAATAATTATTAATTATTTTTTATTATTTAATTAAAGAGAGGATGAAAAAATTTTGAATTATAAGGTATGGATTTTTTTATACCATATTAATCTGCATGCTTTTAAATTGAAAAATCTAAAGTTTCAACTGTTTTTATTTATTAGAAGATGAGAAAAATTAAAATTAATTATTTTAAAAAAAATAATTTGGCGACAATGAAAAAATGATTAAATGGGGCGATTAATATTAAAATGTGATAAACTTGCGAAGAACTTGATTTAGCGCGCGTGTCGTAAAATTTCATTCATATTTTTTTCGCTAATAATCGTTTGCTAATCTTTTTATTTTTATTTTTTTAAAACTATAAAATACAATGTTTCTTTTTGAGGCCGGGATAGCCTGGTCGGTAGGGCGCTGGGCCCATATCCAAGAGGTCGTGGGTTCGATCCTCGCCGGCCGAAGACTCCCCGTGTAGTAAATGGTGACTGATGCACGTTAAATCTGTCGAGTCTCAAAGTCCTCCATGTTCCCATAACAAATCAATACCTCTGGGGGTACTGATCCAGGAGTTTCCTTGTCTTCTGGATTGGTTCAAAATTACAAGGCTACGGAGTTGAACATTAGTAGTCGTAAACCCATGAAATTGGGTCGGCTGTTCAACGACGGTTATAAAATAAAATAAAATGTTTCTTTTTGAGCCGCGATGGCTCAGGGGATAGAGCGTTCGCCTTCCAATGAGGCGAACCGGGTTCGAATCCCAGTCGATACGAATTCCGCATCCGGCTTGCACTGACCACAGTGCTGACGTGAAATATCCTCAGTGGTAGACGGATCATGGGTTAGAGTCCCCTTGCCGTCAGGCTAACCGTGGGAGGTTCTCGTGGTCTTCCTCTCCATGTAACGCAAATGCGGGTTAGCTCCATCAAAAAGTCCTCCACGAAGGCAAATTTCTCCCAATACTCGATCCAGGAGTTCCCTTGTCTTCTGGATTGGGTTCAAAATTACAAGGCTACGGAGTTGAACATTAGTAGCCGTAAACCCATTAAGTTGGGTCGACTGTTCAACGACGGTTATAAAATAAAATGTTTCTTTTTTAGTCCTCTAAAAATCTATTTGAAATTAAGTAAAGAAATTTGAGTAAAACATTTTATTGAATAAAAAACATTTTATTCAACGAATGTCGAGTTTTATAAAAGCATGCTTTTGATAGAATATGATTATACACCACATTGTGCTTATTTAATGTGATTATTTTTTAGTTTTTTTTTCTTAATAACTGATACAATTACAATAATATACATACGTATGAATAGATTTGGAATAAAATATTTCTCAGTTTCTTTTATATATTTTTTATGAATATTAATAAAAATACGCAGTAAACATATTTAAGCATATCTCACATCATCGCAAATTTCTCAACATCTTATATATCGTGTTAATCTTAAAAGTAATTTTTTAATCACCTGTCCGGAAGTGTTTTCGCAGAACTATTTTACCAACTATTTAATTAAATTTTAGCATTTTTAAAAATTTTATTCTTTGCCCTACTACATTTATTATTTCTTCATTAATATACTAATCAATTTTTTTAGTACTTTAATTTATATTTTCTTTAAAGTAAAGTTCCTTTTTACATTATAGTCAAGTTTTTTTTTAAAGAATTATTGTCTGCTAGCTAAGAATAAAGCCTTGTAAAGAAATTAAAAACACTCCGCTGTTTAAAATTATTTAATGCAAAACAGCTGATTATTTACTAAGCATACTATTTTTTTCGAAAAAAGAATATAAATCATTGATTGTCTTTTTTGTTTTGTTTCTTGTGACTTCAACATAGATTATCTAAAATAGTGTCCATGTTTTATAAGTCACTACAAAGAGTATAAAGATACCGAACATAAAAAGCTGTCAAATACGTAGCCAAAACTTTTAAGCGTCTTAAAATATCTCAGTATCTTAAACGATTCTTTCTTTATGATTCCATATAGATTTTTTTCCGGATAATATACTAAACTATTTTGTTTAATTTTTTACTTTAGCACGATTCCCAAGATATTATTGTAGTATAATTTATTATCAGGAACAATGCCTTATTTTGTTTAGCAGGAAACACTAAAAATTGAAATTTGTAAGAAGTTTCCGAAGCCGTGCGAATTTTAGAATCATCTGATTTAAAAAAAAATGCAATAAAAAATACGTAAATTTCTGAACTTATTTTGATTAAAAATAAAAAAATAATAAAAAACGTGGTAAGAAGGCTAACATACTTTTTACAGAACTGTGAAAACCAGTTTTTCCTATATTTCGTCAAAAGAGGATATGAATGATATTGCTCCAAGGGACCTACTCAATAATTTCGCTATTTCCAGAATGAAATCTGTTTGATCGAAACATACTTCCTTGAAAATTAAAACGGGGGAAAAATTAACTTTTATTATTTATCTAAGCTTATTCCATTCATTTATTGATAGCGGTATCAAGGTTAAGGATATGCGATGGAAGCCCCGTTTACTATTATACTATAAATGCGTTAAATCATGTTGCTTGAATAATTTATTTTAAGCATATTATTTAATAATTTTAAGCAAATAAGGGTGTAAAACTAAACTCCATCAAAATACTCCGAAAGTATACCCTAAAATATTTGTAGAATAAACTTTGGAATCTATATATACAAAATACCTTTTCAAACAATTTCGAGTAGAACGGAAACGCTAACTTGTTTAAAATAGTTGTCCTTGTAACTATTTAATTTCGATTTCTGGTGCTAGGGGACATTCCATTTTCACATTCGACTTTTGAAATTTCAATTGTAAACGGAATATTTTTATGTCCTTAAATTAAAATGTTAAGGCTTGCAGCAAAAAAAATTGTACTGCATTGATTTTTTTACAAAATGGCGAATTATTATTTTTTTAATCTAAGAACCTGTGCCTATAACTTAAGTAAAACTTATTTTAATATCGAGTGAAATAATTTAATATATTGTGTAACTAAATAGATAATCCCAAGACAGGGCCGGATTTAAACTTGGCGGGGCCCCAAGCTACTGAAAAAGATGGGGCCCTTGTAAGTTCAATTCTATTTATATGCACCTGAGGAAAACAGTCATTATTTTTTATTGTTGAGCATTAATATAAAATTATGAAAAAAATTTCTCTACGTTACATTTTGCTTTGTTGCTCAAAATCTATAGACTTAGAAACATGAAATTATGAAGATGTGTAGAAAATATGCAAGGAGTTAGAAAGAAATATAATAAAATACAATTTGATTATTAGTTTTATTCTTTTTACCACCGCCGTTGAAAAACTGACTCAATTGTGAGTTTACAACTACCCATGTAATACGTAGCCATGTAATTTTGAACTCAATGCAAAAGACAGGGGAACTCCTGGATCAGAACCCAGAGGTATTGATTTGTTAAGAACTTACTGAACTTTGTGACCCAGACAGATTTAACATGCAACAGTCATCATTTTATACATGGGTATTCTTCGGCCGGCTGGATTCGAACTCCCATTTTCACGAACATGAGTTCATAGCCCTACTTACCAAGCTATTGCGGCCAAATTATTAGTTTATTGTATAACAGTCATTGAACAGCCCACCCAATTTCGAGTTTCGACTACTAATGTTCAACTCCGTAGCCTTGTAATTTTGAACCCAATCCAGCAAACAAGAAAACTCCAGGATCAAAAATTTGATGAAATTTTTGCCTTCGTGGACGACGTTTTGATAGAAACAATCCGCATTTGAGTTACATGGAGAGGAAAACCACGAAAGCCTCCCACGGTTAGTCTGACAGCAGGGACTCTAACCCATGATCCGTCTTCCACTGAGGATATTTTACATCAGCACTGTGGTCGGTGCAAGCCGGGTGTAGAATTTATATCGACCAGCAGTCATCACTGGCATTCAAACTCGGTTCACCTCATTCGGAGGCGAATGCTTTATCCCTTAAGTACATCTTCACTGAGAAATAACTTTGCGGGTGGTACCAATTTTCCAATTTTATTGATTTGCTTAAATTTAGTCATCTTCAAAATGTAAATGGCAATCGTAATTTTTGTGTAGAAAAATGGAAATAAACCGTTTTTCCTCTTATCTGCACTGATTAATGAGAAGCAACCACGAGGGTTAGTGAGCAAAGTGAACAATGGGCGGAGCTAGTTTTTTAAATAATTGTTAAATTATTAGTTTTTAACATGCATACTTTAAAAAATAAGAAAAACATTTTTCAATATAAAGAAATAAAAAATAAAAAACTGTCATCAGCTGGAATAGAACCCACGATCTCACAGTTTCGTGTTAGATTTCATAATCTTCAGCCCCAAATATGTCATGCGAATTTTTTTTATTATTTTTTTTTAAAATTTAATAAGCCATTTCATTTGGATACTTGACATTCTTGATTTGGTCGAAAATTTCCGGATATGTTCTTTATGTAAAACTTTGAGGCACGTTTTTTTTCCTCTTCAATTTTGCGAAAAAATAATTTTTTAAAAAAATTTTTAGGTGTCAAAATAGAAGGCTCTCCGAAATTTTGAGAAAAAATATCTGTTTGCATGCGACAATACAGTACCTTTTATGAAATGTGAATCATGGTGCTGACCACACTGAGAATAGAAAGTATGGTCAAAACTATTAGAATATAGTAAAATTTACAGTATTTATGGGAACACCAAAATACAGGATAGTTTTTTTTCAATAGTGATCTGGTTATGACTTCTCATGAAATTAACATAATAAAAATATAGTTTTTTGCAAAGTTGTTCGGTAATAAATGTGTTAAATTTTTTAATTTTATCTTGATACCTTAGGAAAGTAGTTCCAAACTGTGTTCTATAGAACTTTATGGTTTTAGAGCGAATTAGTACCTTTTATAACCGGGGATAAATACTTTTATAACTTCTAATTAGTTCTTTTATAATCTCTGATTATATTTAGATCCAACATATAAATCATATCTAATATAATCTTTCTGTTTCCTTTATTAAATTATTTGAAATTCGAAGTAAAATACCAATTAAATAGAAATGGCATTTTTTAAATGAAAATATATTTCTAATAACAATATGTTTAATTTTGAACAAATTAGGAAAAGAATAAGCATTTATAAAATATTACATTAATATTTCATACCGCACTTTTCAAATCAATATAAAATAACTAAATTCTTTTATAAAGAAAAATGCTTTCCAAATTATCATTTTTAGCGTTTATAACTAGTCTCTTCAGTTAATTTAGAAATAAATTATAATTCGGCTTACCTTATTCATTTTAAGCTTTTGTATATACACCAAAAATAAATTCAAAAATAGACTAGATACAGCACAAGAACTGCAAATTTAACTGTCGGATATAAAACCTTATTTAAGATTGTTAATGATAAAACAATGAAAAATCTTCGTTCCTCTAATTAAATATTTTAAAAATAGTCTTTTTTTAGGTTATTATGTTCACAATTACCTTAATAAACTTTAATCGTATTGTCGGGGTTCCGCCATTATTTAGGGTTCCGTAGAGGGAAGCATAAATAATAATTGGGAACCTCTGCCTTAGAGCATGGCATAATAATCACTAATTCGGTTAATTTTATTTTTGACTTTTGTATTTTTATTAAATGCAAAAGAGCTATAATTTTAAGTAGTAATAAGAGCTATAATTTTAAAAACCAGAATTTTCGATAAACTGTTGCATTGTGAACAGAAAAATTACCAAATGAATGATTTAAATACCATATATTTTGCTTTTGTTACCAAAATTGTTTTTTTTTTTTTTTTTTTTTTCTGCGAGACGTGTCGCAAATTTTTCTCAGTGCGTTATTTTGTGTTCTAATACTTCCGCACTATTTATTTAGACATAAATACTAAAAATGGACCTTAGTTAGGACCTTGAATGTCAAATCCAATCATGGAAATAAGGCTATTTATTTTTTCACACTTTGACTTATACACTTATTTTAAATATTAATATTACACATAAATTATTTTTATAAAACAATGTAATTAAACTAAGTATACCAAATTCATTTAATTTTCTTCCGTATATCTAAATAAATATTTCAATGCTATGAATTTAGAAATTGTATAAGGAATTAGAAATTAATACCTTACTTTTTATTTACATAAAAAGTGTGTATAGCCAACAATTATTTTATATTTTTAAACACTTCGATTAGACTTTGAAAAACATCCGAAAATGTAAAAAAGAAAAAAAAAATTATAATGGGCCCCAGCTCCTAATAAAACTTTAAGAAAAGAAGAAAAAAAGTGGAATCTGGGGGCCCTTGCCATCTCGGGGCCCCAAGCTACAGCTTATTTAGCTTATGCGTAAATCCGGCCTTGTCCCAAGAAATTGAATTGAAAATATAAAAGCTTTATTGATGTGAAAATTAATAGATGATGATAAAAATAGACATGTTTTGAGCACAATAATAAAAGTCACAAGGTATTCAAGCTTGACAAGTTTTGAGAATGGGTGAATATATTTGAACGCTCGAAACATGTCGACTTTTACTTCCCTCTTCATATTTTAGAAGCCAGTTGAGTTTTTATCATCAATTATACTGTTTTACATTTGAGTCTTGATCATTATTTTGATAAGGATTTTACACTCGTTAAAGTAAAAATATGCATTTTCATATTTTAACAGGATTTATGTGGTCTTTAAAAACATAAGAGCATCAATATTGTAAAAGTTATATTTAACTTGGTTTAAAATTAAAATTTTGAGACCAGATATTTTGAGTTAATGAAATTAAATATTTTATCTTTTAAGTTTTCGTGCCCCCATTTCAGTATCTTAAGGATGTTACAAGCTCTGTTTAAAAAGAGAGTATCATATCAGATATATATAAGAAAACAAAAATAATCATATTATCAGTATTTGGTGGTAAATGTAGCTTATCGTAATTGAAGAATATGCAGTGCGATATTTTATGGTGAATTTGCGAACGTAAGTTTCTAAATGTATCGAAGCATAAGGATGCTATTTGCTAATCATCTTTATCCAAAGAAAACCTTGTAATCTAAATATCTAGCAGAATGAAGCGATTTTTGAAACAATGAATCATACAATATGCAACATATTATTTCAATATCTTGTTCTTAAACATAACATATTTCAATGCTTTTAAAATACCACTAAACTTTCAGCAATTCCTTGAGTTATAGGAAAAAGAAATATCGTAAATTATAGAAAAACTTGTGAATGTGCATTAGAATTACTATACAATCTAAATTTTATTATTCAAGCCTTTTTTGTTCTTCAAACTTTCTTGCCTAGAAGACTCGATTAAAGCTGTAAAAATGATTATCCCTAAAATTTTGTATATAGCCATAATAAGTTATGTTAATTTGATTTTAGTATGAAATCCTCGAATAAATATAGCAAAAACAACATAATCTAAATAATATCAGATAAAAAGTTCATGTATTTAAATTCTAAAAACTTAGAAAATCATAAATAATTTATAATCGATTCAAATTTTCTTTTTTAAGGGAGATTAAAATTAAAAAAAACTTTGCTTTTTGAACAGAAATCAGCTTAAAAATTGTCTATTGCCTAGAAACTTCGAGATATTTTCTATTAACTATTAATTAAACCTCTCTGAGTAATCACAGAACATTATTTCATTTTTTTTCCAGTCAGAGCTTGGTTGCTTAGCAACCTAGTAAAATTAAGGATTCTTCTTTTGAATTAGTCAATGGGTTATCTTAAAATATTCATTTGCGCTGGCGACTTTTTTTGGCGGTATTCTGGACTATCGCCAAATATATAAACCTTTGTTGCGACCCTATTTACCACCCATTTTTTTCAAAATTTTGTCTACCCCCCCTAATTCAAGTATCTGCATTCCAAATATGTAAAAAAAAATATATGTTTATTCAGAGAAAGTACGTTTTTGTGTCTGATTTCGTAACGTAATTAATAGTTAGCACTAACTAATTAGCATATTTGAGGTCACCCCCAGGAACCATTAAGATTGACACTTAGTTCGTGAAAATCCGATCATTAGAACGAAAATTATTCAGGGTGATATCTTTTTTTTTTTGCTGACTGTACATATAAAAATAAATATTAACTTAACAATGAAACTAATTTTCCTGTTTTCTTCATAAAAATTTATTATTTGAATTTTAACTTTATTAACTTCTTAATTATATTCCGTTTCTTTGTAATTAAACGTACATATAAAAGTAAATATTAACTTAACAATGAAACAAAATTTTCCTGTTTTCTTCATAAAAATTTATTTTTTAAATTTTAACTTTATTAACTTCTTAATTACATTCTGTTTCTTTGTAATTAAACGTACATATAAAAGTAAATATTAGCTTAACAATGAAACTAAATTTTCCTGTTTTCTTTATAAAAATTTATTATTCAAATTTTAACTTTATTAACTTCTTAATTATATTCTACTTAATTATATTAAGCGTACATATAAAAATAAATATTAACTTAACAATGAAACTAATTTTCCTGTTTTCTTCATAAAAATTTATTATTTGAATTTTAACTTTATTAACTTCTTAATTATATTCCGTTTCTTTGTAATTAAACGTACATATAAAAGTAAATATTAACTTAACAATGAAACTAAATTTTCCTGTTTTCTTTATAAAAATTTATTATTCAACTTTTAATTTTATTATATCCTATCCCTTTCTAATTAAATGTCCACGTCAAAGTAAATATTAACTCAACAATCAAAAACCGAATATTCTTGATCGACATTTTCAATGCCAAATTTTAATGTCGATTGTCAATTTCAATGTCATCCGTAAAATGCGATCAGATTTCCAGACAAGATATGCCCTTTCGTAACATTGTATAAATGTCCAATCATGTCTTCCTACGTTAAATTTTGTAACAGAACATCCGATTGTATGCGTAGGCATGCCCGGCCCGCGTACTACAAAAAAAAAAAAAAAAAAAAAAAAAAAAAAAAAAAAAAAAAGAATGGTTCAGTGACATTACATTATACCACCCAAAATTTCTGATTTTTTTTTTTTAACATTTGTTTTATTGTCCAGTTATTGCTCGTTAAGATTTGTAAAACATCATGTTTCAACACGTTTTTGAAACAGTGAGAAAATGAGTTGTTCTGGCACGTAAAAACATGGCAATTTTGCGGTGACAGTAGTTCGTTGACTTGGATGTTTACAGATGAATTGTCTCTTAATCCTTTCATTTAAGAAACATTATTTGGTTTGACAGGAAATTGGATTTATTTTCTGAGATATGAATTGAATACGATCTTTTCTTATTTATAAATTTCTCTTCTAATAATTATTTTTTTCTCTTTTTCTTATTCATGATTTTTTTCCTGTCCATATTTTTTTTTCAAGAAGCAAACTGTTTTCCTACTTAAGATTAAGTTTTGATCTAATGATTGGATTTTCAGGTTTTACTACTCATTCTTAATGATTCGAAGGGGGTGATCTCAAATATACTAATTAATTAATGCAGGCGATGTTTTAAGTTGGGAAATCAGACACAAAAACGTACTCTGAAGAAACATATCTTTTTTTTAGAAATCAATCGTGTTTCTGACCAACAAAATACAATAAATGGTGTCCGCAATCTTGGAAATATGGTCCCCATAGTTTGGTCAAGAAAGCGGTCCAAAGTTTGAACCCCTAAATGTTAATTTTACTGTTTGCTTATTTCACCATATTTTGAGAACCACATTGAAAAAAAAGTGAGTGAATCACGATAGATTTCGAGAAAAGTGGCTATTTTTTTCATTGCTAATACTATCAACGCTAAAATAGAATTTTAGGAAACTAATAAAAAATGATCTTTAAAAAAAGTTTTAGGTTGATACAAAACTATATAGTTTATTTTTAACCATTTACAACTACCAAGGTATCAAAACTGTAAAAAATAAATTTAACTGGACGAAGGAGCTGTTTTTGTTAGGTAATGGGCTTTGGAAAGTGCTGGACACAAAATGGGGAGTGAAAAAACACTCTGGAAACTCTTCATGTGTTGAAAGGAACGGAGGAAATATTGTGGTCTCAACGCGCAAGGGCTCGAACCTCTGTCGATCACGAGGCTAACTGATTAGCCCTCCCGGCTTTAATACGTATGCAGGCGCAAGGAGCTAAGCGGCTTCATTAGGTGGGATTAGTTAGTGCGATAAAATTCTGATTGTTTAACTTTATTAGGTGAAAGCAGTTAATAAACGGTTTCTCTCATATTTAACAGTTTGATTACCATCTTATTACAGTTATTTGACTATTTTGAATATGTTTGAATATGATAAAATAAAAATTATATAAATTGTTATTTAACCCTTTTTTTCCCTTCGATTTTCTAACAGTGTATCATGCGAAAATATATAAAAAAACTCAATTAAAATTTTTTGTCGCAAGTTTTCTCTATTGCACGATAGCTAGTTAATGCTTAAGTTTCAAAAATTCATACAAAAACATCTAGATAAACAATATGCGTAAGGAAATTAATTGAAAATTGAATAAATGTTTCCAAAATATGAATAAAATTACTAAATATAATTTTTAAAACTTTTTAACTCTGTTATTTTGAAATTGATGTATTGATTATATCCGTCCTCAATACTGATTTTCTTTCGAAGATAGTCGTTTTTAAATGTTATATTTACATTGAGTTATTTTTATCAAAACTTTAAAACAAACTGAACGATATGCTGCAATAAAAGATGCAGCAATGTTTTTACTTTTATTTCAAGTCAAACTTTTTAAAAAAGTCTGAAATTACTCTTTCTTGCGATAGCCGAACAGTGGCATGTAAATTCTTAAATCAGTTGCCTGATCATGCCAACTTTTTTTCTTCATTATTATTTTTAAGTTCAGAAGTTGGTCAATAACAATAAGCGTCACTGTTCTTGGCGATTTAAAAGTAGTAAACATTACAAATGTTAAGAGTTACTACCTTTTTGCAAACCATTCAATTGCAAAAATCTCACTTTCTTAAAATACAATTACGAAACCGATACATGATTGCAATGTTCTCTTACAAATTCATAACTCATAGAATTATTTTATTATTGGTGAAGGATAAGTATGCTAGGTAATTATCATATGCATATATATATATATATATATATATATATATATATATATATATATATATATATATATTAAACAATTTTTCCATTTTGGAGACATTAAGTAAGCTTCATTACTGATTAATCGGATTGGACTGTACAGTGTTAGAATTTTCAATCTAAAATTACTGTAAAATAACCGGCAATATTATGTCCATTGAATCAACCGTAAAGTTTAGAGTCAGTTGACATGAAACCGTAAAAAATGAAATTTTACAAGACTAGAGTTAGGCTGTGATTGAGTTGTGTTTTGTCAAGTAAACAGTGAAGTGCGGTGAATGGGGCTATGAGAGATGGGAATTATACGAATTTATTGTGTTAAACAGCTTTGTTAATCTCCCATCTATGTAGTGGGAATTTCGTAATACAATAGCCCAGGGTCAATAATTGAGGAATGGAGGACACTGGAAACTCCACACGTGTAGAGAGAATGAAGAAAATATTGTGATGTCAACGATCGGATTCGAACCCCCGTTTTTTTGTTGTTGTTGGTTATAAGATAGACATATAATTCCTCTGGGCTACAGTATATACCCAGCAGCAGAGAATTAAGTGGTTTCATAAGGTATTCACCACACTCTTATAATTATAAGATTATTTGTCATTAATTGTTATGTTAGGCATCCGATGATGGTAAGTAAAAATATGAATTCGTAATCCTTATCATTCTCGATTCCCATGGGCGGTGGGCCTAGTTAGAGCTGAAAAAATTCTGGTTGTTTAACCGTAGTAGGTGGAAACGATTAATAAACGATTTTTCTCACAGCTAACTGTTTTGAATACCATTTTTTTATGGTTATTTGAATATTTTGGTTGAATACGTAAAAATAACAATTAAATAAATTGTTATTTGACCATTTTTTCTGAGTAATTTCTAGCAGAGTCTGTGTTTTGTAGGGTCCACATTTTTCAATCATATTCTCGCATATATTTTCCCCACAATAAATACAAAAACATGAATCTCAATTTCTCGTATATCGCTGTATTATAATCCAACTTATGCTCGGTTCAAAGGAAGAGAAGCGATAATAATATAATTTTCTACTTTTTCGAGCAATCTTATTATATTATATTACTAATAATTAAGAACTAAACAATGGCATTTTTAGAACGTTTCTAATGTTTAATTCTGTAGATACAAGATATGAATATATTTTTGTTCAACTCTAATGTTAATTAGACGTTTCAATATTGTGGTGAAATCTTTAAGCCATGATATTAAAACGTTCAAACCATAACATTATTTATACTTTTCCAAGTTAAATATCATAAATATCTTTAGGGGTTTTCTATTACAATCAACTGACGAAATATCATTTTCTTTTTTCTGAAATAAAATTGTGAATTCAAATTCGTTTTTTTCCCATTAGCTGTTAGCAATTAGTACTACAGTCCCTGGCCATATTATTAGACGCATTATGTAAAATTATAATTATCAGGTGATGATGAAACCGGTTTGCATTTGTTTATGCTCTTGCATCAATTGGTTAACATGTAATGAAATACGTTAAAAATAAATACATGTAGGAAGTATATGAGAAATCTCCTGAATAAAAACCCATTGCATGTATGTTTAAATATAAAAGTATTGTACATAAACTCGTGCAAATCATGTAATTATTGAAAGACTACAGTGCGTCTAATAATTTGATCTAATTATTATAATATACTAATATAATGCTTGATATAATAAATATTCTATATTTATGTAATATATCGTCTAATTTATCCTATCGTCAAATTTCTATTATATATCGCCTAATTTAACCAATTGATACACTGACGTAAACAAGTGCAAACCGGTTTCAGTCACATAAAAACAATAAAGCTGTATAGTATCACCTGATAATTAAGATTTTACATAGAATCTTAAGAGCGTCTAATAATTTGGCCAGGGACTGTAGATGATTATTGCATTACGAATATCAAAACTTTTGATATTAATTAAGTTTGAATACTGATTGATTGAATTTGACTCTGTGTTTCGTAGAGTTTAAGTTTTCCGATTCCCATCTTCGTAGAATGGATTTTTCAATTATCTCTACTGTAATATGACCCAATTTATTCTCAGCACAAACATAGAGGAAACATTATAGTGTTATTTTAAATTACGATAACCGAAAATTATTTTACATAACAACCATTATTATGTATAAAACACTGGAATCATTTAGAAAATCACTACCAATTCGTAGCTTCTGGATTCGGATTCGACTATGTTAACCATTATCGATTCAACCATAATTACTATGCATAAAACTGGCACTTTCTATATTATATGCACTGGGATTGCTTAGAAAACATTAAAAATTTATATGAATTCAACCATAATTACTGTGTATAAAAATGTCATTCTCTTTATTGCAGACATGCCAACTGCCCCGGACAAGCCATAATTATTTAAAAAACGGTAAACTACAAACTAAAATTTGCCAATATTTGTCTAATTTTGCTTATTTTTTAAACGGTATAGCACGTTTTAAGTTACACAAGGAGGCGAATTATATAAGCTTTCGAATTATTTAGAAATAGTGGTGGATAAATACCTAATAAATTGAACTTTTTAAACCAAGAATCATACATTAATAAACTACCAATCGAAAATATCTATTTGCTGTCCGGAGCAAGTTGGCACTCTCTACACTGTATGTACTGGAATTGCATTGGAAAGCATTACAAATTCATATGAATTCTACCATAATTACTACATATAACGCTGGCACTCTCTACATTGTATGCACTGGGATTGCTTTGAGAAACATTAGAAATTCATATGAATTCAACCATAATTATTATGCATAAAAATGTCATTCTCTATATTATATGCAGTGGAATTGCTTAAAAAACACTATAAATTCATATGAATTTAACCATAATTACTATGTATAAAAATGTCGTTCTCTATATTATATGCACTGGGATCATTTGGAAAAGCATTACAAACTCATATGAATTGAACCATAATTACTATGTATAAAACTGACACTATATATTGTATGCACTGGGATTACTTAGAAAAGCATTACAAATTCATATAAATTCAACCATAAATACTATGTATAAAACTGATCCTCTCTATATTGTACGAATTTGAATTGCTTAGAAAATACTACAAATTCATATGAATTCAACCATAATTACTAAGTATAAAAATGCCATTCTCTATATTATATGCACTGGAATTGCGTAGAAATTCATAGCTTCAGGATTCGATTACAGTTCAAATTCATAACTTCCGGATTCGATTCGACAATGTCAACCATAATGTTGCAGTTTGAACCTTTCCATGTTATGGTTTAATCTTTGAATTAATTTTATAAGTTTTAAAGTTCGGCACCATAGCTAAATTTTGTGTTTTCTACACGAATCAACTCAACGAACTGCATTTACCTTTTAAATGAAGTTGCAAAACTTCAATAAAGTTCAAAATCGGCCTTCGGTTAACTGGTTAGTTGATAAGTGGTCAGTGAAAGGCGTGGGAGTTGCTTGATTAGTTCTTGATCATATCAAATTAGTTTTTGTTCATTACCACATTCGACTAGTGTTTAATAAGGTTACACGTGTTCCGATTTTTTAAACTAATGGTACGAATTTCTTTCGCATTTTAGCTTGTGGAATTCTAAATTCATTTATCTTTGCATTATATGGAATCGATCTCTTAATACAGCGCACAATACCTTCGCATGCATGTTGCAACCTACAAATAATGCGCATAATGTATGAATAACCCATGTATGATGAGCAAGGCATAATAAAAAAATCTACGTGCAATGCGCATGATTTATTATCCATATATAGATGTATAACTTGCGTATAATGAGCCTAGTGTATGATGTGCATTTTAATTTATGTATTAAGTGCATATACATAACTTATTTATTTAATTTTTATTTATTTACTCATTAAATTTTGCTACATTTACTATTGACATTGCACAAACACGATTTTCTAGAATTTTTTTCTAAGTTGAATTCTACAGCTGCAAAAATCTAATAATATTTTTATAATTTAAGATTGTTTATTCGTATTTTATATATATAGTTTAAGTTCAAAGGTTGTCCTTTCAGTTTCGGTTGAATATCTCTTTGCAATTTATGGCCGAAATTCCTGATTTTAAGTCTATCTCTTATTTTCAGTTTTTATCAATTTCTAATGAAAAGATAAAAATATGCGTGGATTAGATAAATATTTAACTGAATAAACTATTTAAATATTTGACTAATTAAAAATATTGAACTAAATAATAAAAAGTTAATAAAGAGTAAATATTAAAAATATTAATTACTAAAGAAATATCTTTTATATAATGCTATTCTGACTCCCTATTTCTGCCCGGTTCAAGGTTAACTAAATATCTGCTCAAGGTTACACCTTACATTAAAGATTTTAGTTCAACTCCAATAGGGCAGAAACCTGTAGTTTAAAGCTAACAGGTTAATCGAACGATCATTATTTTTCTTTTTTTTTTTTCTCCTTCTTTAAACACATCGTCAGGAAAAATAATTTATTTTTACCTTGAAAGGATCTTGTCCCTTCGATTGGTCTGTCCTCATATATAATAAATAATATTTAATAGCAGAAGGAACAAAGCAAGAATCTAATAATAAAACCATCTCTGGAGTACGCGACCTCCTATTAAATGCAGAGGCACTGGGAAGGGATCAAATAATGACTTTGTGACGTCACCTTACTAGATACGATTCCAAGTCTTCCAGCTGAGTTAACGGCTCTCTTTAATCACTCTTTTTCTACCTACCCGATGGCAACTAGCGGCAGTGACATACACCAACGCCCCCTTACGTAGAAAGTGAACGTGCACGTTTTCTTTCTATTTTCCTTTACCTGCCGGGTTAAGTTATTCACGTTTTGTGTTTGGGTGGATTTTTGAATTGTTCCATGTCTTTGAGATCTTTGAGGTGATTGCGATTTGCATTTATTCTTTACACATCCAGTCCAAGGTTGGGGTATAATTTATTTGATGCCAATGACAGTTGGTTAATGAGTGTTAATAGGGTCTCCCTTACAATGCTTTAAATTCACGATCAGGGGATTTCGAATGTTGTCTCGAGAATTTTAATTTAGCTCTCTAGAATTTTTACTCAAGCATGGACTGAAATATTTCATTAAGATGGCACGAATTTCGAAGGTCTACTAAAATTAAAAAAAGTTTTTATAATGCCATTTAAAAAAATAATTAAATTTATATGGAGATCTCCTTTGCAATAGAGTCTAATCTACAATGTTTTGAATTCACGATCACGTGGATTTTGAATATTGTTTCGAAAATTTCAATTTAGATTTACTTAATAATGGGTTGATAGATTTCATTAAGATGGCACGAATTTCGAAGGTCTACTGAAATTAAAAAAAAAAAAGTGTTTACATAATTATTATAAAAAAATAAATTAAGGAAATTTCCGAGAAATTATTCCTCAGAATTTTAACTTAAGAACAAACATATTCAACCTGAAGTCGTTCTTATAAACTTATAAGTAATTAAATATTAACTTTTTAATTTAAAGCATTTTATAAGCACGTAATTTAAATGAAATCTTTTCAGGCATATTGCTATGCTAGCGGCGGTGTCATGTCCAAAAATCGCGCGACATTTGCGGACTTTGTCATCTCTGAAATATCTGTTTTGGAAATAAGTTTTTGTATTAATAAGGATGAGTTTATTCAGAGGTGCCTATCCCCTTACAGGAATGGAGACAAATGTCTTCCTAAGAGTGAAATCCTCCTTTCAGAAAACAATAATTTCTTATCTTTTTTTTTTTTTTTTTTTAAAAAAAAACTTATTTTTGACACAGTGAAATTCTTCCAAATAATTTTATGGTCAGAAAAACTCTCTAGAAATTCATTTTCAGAAGATATAATGGACATTGGGTAAGGACAATCGAAATCATCTTAAGTGACAAGACATACGGGTTATTTTTCATCAGAAATATTTAAAAAAAAGTACCCCTCCTCAAATAAATAAAGTCCTATGTCCGTTTAATTAAGAAACTGGTAATAAAAATTTTCTTATTTGTTATTTTTAGCTTGGTATGATGTGAATTGAATGTGTAATAAATTTGGCTAAAGCTAAAAGGTGTCCTATCAAAAAAGTTTTTAAATTATACCCTCCTAGAAGTATTATAAAATATTCACTTTTAATATTAAAAAAAATAGTCTCCTTGATATCTACCAGTGAGCACCCTTTCGTTGCTAAATGTTCGACTCCTGCAAAATCTTTTTATATATATAAAAATTATATAAAAAATATTTAAATTATATAAAAAATATTTTTCGATGTCTAATGTCATATAAGTGGAAGACATTGTTATTGAAAGCTAAATAATAATATTGTTAACATCATTTGTTGTTAATCATCATTCGAGAGCAAAATCCTACAAAATGAGAAGCGTTTTAAAACGTTAAGTCACATGAGCTAAATTCTGAACCACGTTTTTTGTAGTAACAACAAGCTGGGCAAAGTAGCCACGCAGATTTGAAATACAAACTTGAAAAGCGTAAGCATATTTTAAATGTTGGAATATATAAATAAAATTAATAATTAATTAAATTAAGTTAATTAATTAAATTTAGTTAAATTACATCTGATATAAAAATTCTTATCAAGTCAAAAAAATTTTTTTTTAATGCCTACCTGTTCTTAAGTGCTAAAAAGTTATGTTTGACTACATCTCTAGCCTAGATATCCAATTCATATAGGAAATAGGTAAGAGTTAAACATTGTATGTTCTGTAAATAAAACAAATATAAGTTCTAAAATGTTAGCCTAATAGTTTAAATTTGGTTTCATTTTATTCAGAGCTTACAATGCTTCGTTTGTCAAGATGGTATTGTTTAAGTTTCTCCTTTATTTACCCATTCCCCCCATTTCGCACAACTTTTTACTATTTTCTAATCGAATGGTAGTGAAGTACTTTGTACAACTAAAAATTCTTTTCACAACAATTTAAAAATATTTAATTTATTTTCTTCGTATATACAGGGAAACAGCATTACAAGTTAAAAGAAACATTTTTCAAAGAAACGAACGAATTCTAAAAGAAACAAAATAAACAACTTAAAGAATAAAAAATGCTGTTGCCAGTCATAAAAATTTTAGAAAGTTAACTTATCAAAATAAATCAAAAGGGCAACTAGATCATACAAGAGCAGCTAGATCAAAAAGTGCAACTAGATCAAAAATTATGATGCCTGAACGCTTGACGTAACAGGTAGGTACTATGAAAATGGCTGTGAAACCCAATCTCCGTTTTTAACTAACAGCATTTTTAAGTTATGTCGTCAACATTTCATTGAACCTTTACTTCCCCAAACTCAAAGACAAGTCAAAATTAAGCATAATAAATGGATTTGTAGTTAACAAAAAAGAACTTCCAGAAACAGGATTCATTTATAATGTTTTTAACGAGAATTGCAAACTGGAAAAAAAAAATATATGAAAAGAATACTCTCATTTGACGAGACACAAATGAACATTCATCAACACAACGAAACTCTTCTTTTTTCTTCTTCTTCTTCAATTCATCATTTAATCCAGTAACACAGAAACCTTCTTAATTTCCAGAAAAGTTTCTTTGTTCTATTTCAACAAATAACGTCATTTATGAAAAATCTCTGTAATGTAAATTGACCTGACGAACCACACTACCTTGAATTTAACCTAAATTGTGTCATAACTGAAAATTTAAATTTTAAAAGATAATTGGTTGAAAAATGCTTAAAATATGCCATTCATAATTTGGCGTTTGTGTTTTCGTCCTTTAATGCAATCTTAGATATTTGACATAACCAGCCGGAAAAGAAGAAATCTTTGCGGTCTGGAACGCAACCAAATGCTCCTGGTGGCAACTCTACGTTTTTAGATTATGGCTCACAGGGCTTGGCATTGTGTTACTTTAACATCGCGAGGTCACTATATAACGCTTACTTTTGACGGAATCGAGTAAAAATAAAATAAATTAATTAAATTTGTGTGAGCTTTGAAGAAAAAAAGTATTTTTCACAGTAGTATTGACGTTAATATTTTCTGAACACTTATTAACTAAAATAATTTAATGAACTTATAAATTTATTTCTGTATAGTGGAAATTAAAACTTCTTTTCAAGTCGAACTTAAAAATCTCAACGGTAATATTTTGAAACAAATATTTGGTATCTGATTTTGCCTTTTATTTATGTTTTTTAGGAACTCTTTCCTCCAAGAAATATAAAAAGTCGTTAGTTTGTGAGTTACTAAACTTTTAGCAAATTTTTAATTATATATTCTATTTTGCTAAAAAGAATTAATTGGGGGTTTTAAACTTTTTAAAAGTATCACCGATTTGGCGAGATATTTCCATAGAAATGAAAATTCATAAAAGCGATGAATAATTGGATACCTGCACGTGACGTCATCGTAAGTAAATCGTGGCATTTGTCTATTCAAAAGCCAATCAGGTTCGACACACACATGACGTCGCTTGCAGGTATCCAATCAAAATCTCATTTAAATTACATGGTTTGGCACAATCACTTCACTTCTTTTTGAGTAGCAAATACCTAATTTAAAATTTTTTCTTATTTTTATGAGCTCAAAAATGCGGTATTGGAGTAAATTTTTTGACTATCGCAAAATCAGAAAATTTTTTGCATTTAAAAAATAATAATAATAATAATAATAATTTTTTTTAAATATTTTTAAATTGCATTAAAACCCATGCCCGCAAATGTCATCGTATGCTAGTAGGGGCGTTTCCCTATTATCATCTCTTCCGAAGCATAGGAAGAAACAGTTTATAATAGGAAAATTCCCTTGGCGGCGTATATAGACAGTTCCGATCACTGATTTCTAGGCAAGCAGTTTTGAACCTGAGGATGTGCCCTAACTCCCCTAGAAGTTTGACGCATTTTTTATGCAACGCCCTGTTACATATAATGTTTTTAAATTTGTACATTTCGACAAAAAATAGTCTAAAATGTCATTGAAAAAAACTGGAGCTTAGAGGGAGAAATTGATTGCAGATTTGAAATCAGTGATACAAAAGTATCTAAGATCTAGTAATGCAACGGAAGAAAAAAAAATCTCTTTCTGTGTAATTTTTTTAAGTTGAAAAGCTCTACAAATTGGCGGTTTTTGGAAACGTTTAATAACTTTAAAAATTAAACTATTTGTCCGACCTAAATTCCGGATAATTCTTTTCAACAAAATGGCATTTTTTGTTTGAAATATAACTTCCCAGTGTAAGAAACTATTCCTTTACGAACTAGCTTTGAAAAACACCTTTAAGAAAGTGGGACGAAACCAATAAAATAACGAATATAATTTAGAATAAATTGCCAAGATGAAACAATGCAATGGATTAATGAATTGATAATGGATTCGGTACGGGTTATAATAAGAAATTACCTTTAGTTGTTCTATTTTAAAAATGAATCATCATACCATTTAAAGAATATCTTTGGATTCAATATTGCAAATTAATTCGCTCCGAACATTCTGTTTGTTTGATTAGTAGCTATTACTTGTTTCGCTCCATTTAAACCGCATTTCTTATTATAACTTATCTTTCTACTGAATAAACCCTCATCGCGAAAAAGTAAGAAAGAATAAGACCAATCATTTTATAATGAAGAAGCATTGTTTTTATATGATATTTAATAAGCATTTAAACATATTGTTTTCGTTTGCAATATAATTTAAGAACTGAAATACATTTAATTTCCATTTAGATTATTTATTTTGGTTTAATCAATATATTGAATCATGAAATAAACATTGTTTAATAAAAAGATAAAATATAAAAACACGATGGAAAAAATTCAAAACATAAATATAAAAGTTTTTATTTCGTCCTCAAAAAGGAAAGGAAAAAAAAAAATTTTTTTTTGCATTTTTAAAACTTTCTTTAATTTCTTCGTTTTGCATTTAATTTCTTGAATTTAAATCATTCTTTAGAAGTTTGTCTTTATTTAGTTTAGAATATATTTTCTTAATTTTAGTTTTCTCTTCATTTATTTTTGTGTCCACCATCTTAGCTTCAATATTAAGCACATATGTATTTAGTTGCATACGTTGTGGTTCACTTGATAGAAAACGAATTAAATAAATAAATAAATAATGAAAACAACATACAATTGCTCTGTAAAAGTGCATCTAATATCTGTTTTTTGCTTAGCAATTTTTGTCATAATCCAATCAATAATTATTAGAAAAAAATGTTGGTAACAGTATACATCCCCGTCTTATACCTGTTTTCAGAATAAAAGGAATTAAAATGAAGAAAATTATTTTTCAATCAAAGAAAACGTGAAAGCGTTTAATTCTTGATTTTTTTTTCTGGTGCTACAAGATTTTTGTTTTAATCTGTAAGTTGTTGAAAAAAAAAGTACCTTTTTCCTCCATTACATTTCAAATTAAAGAATATATTTTGTAGACGACTTTATTCAAATAATTCAATAAAGCCGGCGAATTAAAAAAAAGAATATTTATTTCAAACACTTAAGGATTTATGTCATACTCTTTTACCGAAATTTCTCATCTATATATGTCCACAAATTACTATTTTGGATTTATTCCAACGAAAGCGATGAATTAATAGAAGTTCTACTCTAAGAACTAAAATTTATCATTCTCTTAAAAGAATTCTGTATTATATGGAAATTGCTCTGCCAATCAACTCAACAGGTATCGTTCTTTATGTGCACCTAGAAAAATTTGAATTTAAATAGTTTCCGGTATTGAAATTGAAAGCATATTTCATTTTGAAACTGCTTCTTCAAAAGGAGAAAATCAATTAGTTTTTTTTTCTTGCTGCTTTTACTCGTATTTAACTTACTACGATGAGTGGGTTTTCGAAAAAAAATGTATGTTAATGAAAATGCATAGTGTGTCAATGGGAAAAACATATCTCATAAGTCTTTACTGTACGTGACTAGAAAAACTGAGTTGATTTCGTTGAAATCGAAGAAGCGTTATGAATGCTGTAATCGGTTAAATAACATAAGGAAAGTGAATTGTATAGAACGAAACGTTAGCGATTTATATTACTTATGCTGTGTTGAGCGTCCTATTATGATAAATTTCTTGTCGTCATTAAAATATTGGTGGAGGTAGTTCTGTAGGTTTAAAGATTTAATCATTATCAGTTTCAATTTGTGTTTAATTAATAGCTGTCGACAGTAAACCCATACGGAATTAATTTCTTTATTTAAAGGTATAATAAAGCTGTTAATGTCAAGCATTTTTTGGTATAGGTCTCTTAGATTCTATGGAATTGAACTTATCGAGAATTTGTTATACCCTCATATGAGTTTTTGAATAAATGTGTAATTTACAAATGTATATGTTGTTTTTGTAAATATCATTTTTAAATGAATGGTTGATTTTTGAATGTTAATTTTAAAAATAATATATATATATATATATATATATTTTAAAATTTCATATTGAAACTCAACAGTCTGAGTGATGTGGTCAAAGGGGAGGAAATAAGTTTGAATAATTTTTATTTAAATTTCCAAAACGATACCAATGAGTATTTTCAGTAGGGGTAATTTAGTTTTACAAGTTTTCTCAGTTTGTAGACTTTGAAAAAACATCTTTATTTTTTAAATTGAAATAGTTTTTCATTATCATCTAAACATATTTTTGTCGGTTTTAACTAAATATAAAATTAAAAATATATGGACCAAGAAATATTCAATATTATTCCATAAAATTTGTTAACTTTTTTTGCTGCTAATTCAAATTAATTGATAATAGTTTATTGATACTAATCAGTTGATTTTAATTTATTGAATCAAATTATTTACGTAATTTTTTTTTAAAAATTTCGTATCAGTTGATAATAGTTTAATAATTCGAATCAGTCTACTTTAATCTGTTTATAAAGGGCCCAGATAGCTCAATTGGTAATACGATGGGCTCGTGTTCAAGAGAGCGTGAGTTCGAACCGCGCCGGCAGAAGAGTCCCCGTATATTAAAATGGTGACTGATGCAACGTCAAACCTGCTGGGGTCACAAGTCCTCTAAGTTCCCATAACAAATCAATGCCTCTGAGAGGGCAGGGATAGCCTGGTTGGTAGGGCACTGGGCCCATGTCTAGAGGTTTGGGCTCGATCCCCGCTAGCCAAAGATTCCCCGTGTAGTAAATGGTGACTAGTGCACGTTAAATCTGTCGAGTTACAAAGTCCACCATGTTCCTATAACAAATCGTATTTCTGGGGGTACTGATCCAGGAGTTTCCTTGTCTTCTGGATTGGGTTCAAAATTACAAGGCTACGGAGTTGAACATTAGTAGTCGTAAACTCAAAATTGGGCCGGCTGTTTAACGACGGTTATAAAATAAAATAACATACCTTTGAGAGTACTGAATTTGAGAGCGATGAATAAATGGAGTATGAATGAGTCCTTCCTTTAAAACGGGCTATGAAGTGTGTGTGGTTGAATTCGTATTCATGGCCATAGAGGGCGCCACTGAAAAACAGTAAACGCACTCTCTGCCTTAAAAACTCTGAGTTTCCTATAGTAGGCTTGCTGGTATTGGTAAGTGACGTTTAACAAATAATCTGTTTATTACAACCACTTGATTATTGGTTAGTATTTACTGCACCAACTAAAATTCAATCGATTCAGTTTAAATTTAGAATTAACTTGATGTATTTTGGCAAGTATTCCGAGTTTTACGCCAGTGATCAAATTCGTGATTCAAATTGCCTGAGTAGGCAAGATTATTTAATTGTTAGTCAGATTTATTTGATTGTCAGATTTGTTTAGTTGTCAGATTTATTTGTTAACACACTTACATTATTCAACAGTGGTCGTGAATAGTGCTTTACAAGTAGCAAACCTTGGGCAAGTCGCTACTTCCTTTTCGTAGTTTTCACTATAGTGTTCTACATTTAAGAAAAAAGTAGTGTAGTGAGTACTGCGTTACAAAAAACATTAGCTTGTAGCGATTCCTGTCAACTACTTTTAACGTTAGTCTAATAAAGAAACGAAGTTCAAACGCAACTAACTTTTCGAATCTGATAAGTACAAATCATCGCTGGTGCGTTAATGGGCGAATTTCATAATGTGCGTGCTTATTTGCTGCTCTGTATATTGTCCCGTTTTTTTTCGAATTTTTGAAAAGAATTAACATTTTTTACAAGACGGTTTTAGCTCAAATCTCAAAATTTTTCATTTATCGAATTTCTCCGGATCGGAAGCTAGTGGGGAAACTAAAATTTGCTATAATATTATTTATATTGAAAATATTGTTTTTTCCCCCCCAAAAATATCAGATGTTTTATTTTAACAAGTGGTAAAAAGTTTCAAAGATAGTTCGTTAATAATGTCGAAATACATATGTCAAGAAAATCAGGTACATTAATGTTTTTTTATTTTTATTTATTTATTTTTTTTTTTTTCAAAATCACATAGTGAGATAATGATTTTTTGCCTGGCTATACTTTGTCTAGAGATATTTTGAGAGGAACCAATAAAATAGACAATGCTGGTTATCGCTTGGTTTTCCAATAATTTTGCAAAGCGATTCTCAAAAATTATCGAACAAACATAAAGCCTTACAGAGAGCGATTTTCCAATACAGCGGTTTTTAATGTTGTTCTTTTTGCAATATTTAAATTAAAAAAAAAAAAAAAAAAAAAAAAAAAAATGGTTCTTGTCTTTTTTTTTCAATTCAAGCAGCAAATTTTAAAAGAAATAGAAGCTAGCTTTATAATTGCAACCAAACTCAACTTAGAAGAAAACAAGTGGTTAAAAGCCTCTGGATTGAAAAATCGCGTACCGGCTAATCAAGCGACCTCATAAAATTAATTTAGTTAGTATGAAACCAAAAAAGAATATACCGTGCTTAAACACTAGATAGATATGCAATTTAAATGAAAATTGCCTCTAAGATAATCAAAAACATTTTGTATTGGAATATTTATTTCTACTTAATCAGAAAGGATAATTTTCTCTCTCGGTTTTTGACAAGCATGTGTCAACAAGTTTGTCAAGTGGCTTGTTACATAGACAAACTTGTTGCGATTAGGCATTTTAACAACAGAAAATAGCTAATACAACGAAACAATAAAAAAGTGTTGAGCAATCTATCCAAGTTTAGATTACTTAAAATCCGAATAATCATTCGAATCACGCTACCTTGATTTCAAAGGAACTCGAGATCTAGTTACTGCCACCACATGCTTGAAAATCCTATCGTTGTTGACATGTCTGGCGGTATACAAACAAGTGGGTTTTCACGATGCATACTAATTGCAACTGTTTACCATGCTGATTGTTTTCTTTTTTTGTATATATTCATTTGTTTTGTCGCCAATTCTGAAGAAAGTATGCCAATGCCATTCCATCATTTAATGTTTTTATTTCGAGCACTTTTTCTCTTTCAGAGTGGGATGAGAAGACATTGAAAAATGGTCTTTTTGGGACTTTCACGCTTCTGTTGTCAAGAATGAAAAATTAAGGAGGTGGACAGGTTACTCACCTTCGGATATTTTGTTAACCCTTTCGGATGAGAAAACTAATGTTTTTCTTAACGGTTTTTACGATGCAGTTTTAATTGAATGCAAATTTTTTTAATTATTTTTTTTTTAGGAAATGGCATTGAGCATATCTCTTTCATTTGCCGACAAATATTGAATTCGTTTCAGTTCTTTAACTAAACGAATATCGTGGAATTATTTGGGAACTGGTCAATTCAATTTTTATCTTTCATTTGCCGACTAATATTGAATTTGTTTATGTTCTTTAACTTAATGAATATCGTGGAATTATTTGGGAACTGGTCAATTCGGGTGATTAAAAACTTTTATCTTTCATTTGCCGACAAATATTGAATTTGCTTCTGTTCTTTTAACTAAACGAATATCGTGGAATTAATTGTGGATTAATCAATGCAGGGGAATAAGAAGTTTAAAGTTAGCTTGTTAATTTTCAATCGTCTAGCTCAGGGATGGGCTTGGTGTAGGGCAAAAAATCTAAGAAAAAAAGTTTGGTGGGCTAAGTAAAAACTTCTATAGTAGAAAAACGATATACAAGTTTTAATTTAAATATTTAATGAGATGAATGTAATTGCGATTTTATTTTTAAAAGTTCATTATATTTAGGTTCGAAGTGAAATGTACTTTTTTAAGGAACGAGGCTAAATGTTTGTCTATTAGTCTACTTCTGAGATGATTTTTTCTAAAGTTCATAGTTGAAACAAACATAGCCCTGATTTTTTGGGTATGAGATATTAAATTTAGGAAACTAGCCTTTGGTAATGATTTGTAAAACTCAAACTTTGGCATATTTAGAAAACAACTGCTTCAAAGGGCACCAATCTCAGGCTGTTCTATAAAGAAGTTTTGATTTCAACATTTTACCAATTGAACAATTGAAGCTGTCTGTGCTAGCTATTTACATCAATTTATGTTTTGTAGGAACAAAAAGATAGAAAGTAAAAAGGTAATCAGTAGTTTGTTAAAAAAAAAAAAAAAAGGAACAAAAATAGCTTTAAACAAAGTAGACAAGAAAATGGATGTATATTGTTTATATTTGTTACGGATCGGCAAGTTAAAATTCTATCCGAGGGCGGAATAAAACCTTCAGGCGGGCCATAGTTAGCCCGTGGGCAGTAGTTTGCCCATCCCTGGTCTAGCTAAATAAATTAGTTTATATTTGTAAATGGACATTTAATTATTAAGTAATTGAAGGGTTTAAAGAGTTTTATGATAAGCTAGCTACATTTCCATTACATCCTCGGGCATTTTTTAAAAACCGTTTTAACTGAAAAACAAACAAACCTCGATTTCCATGCATATGTGCTGTGTCTTGCGCCATTATTTAGAGAAAATTCCGGACGTTTCATCTGAAAATAGTATTATGGAATAATTCAATGAAAAAATCTCACATTTGGAAAAAATATGGCTTATAACTAGTTATATTTCTCCAAGTTCTTCAATCATTGTAAGTATCTTAAAGAAAAAGTACTCTAACATCTTAAGGAATACATTTACTCTAACATTCCCTAAAGAAGGAACTTTAAAAAAAATATTGCTTGTCCATATGCTATGCTAAATTATATGCTATGTCCATACAAATTACTTTGCTATTAACATTTCGTTCGGATTAAAAGTAAAAAGTACTGGTGTAGTAGTTGTAATGGTACCTTCTTTACATAAAGTATTCCAGCCAAAGCGAGTTTCTCTAATTCTTTTCCCTATAAACTCCATTTAGATTGGGTATATGCTTCAGGTAAAATGTACTGTTTCTTATTCTATTTTTTTTTTGCTTATGTTTCATTTTGTTATAATTGAGCGAGAAAAAGTTTTAGTGCTTACAGTACTACATTAGTACCTTCAATTTTTAATAAAATCGAAGCTAAAAAGTACTGATGTATTTGTCGTAAGTATGTCTAGTACAGAAAATTCTATTGTCTTATTTTCTTTAAAACTTTCATCTTTTCAATTTACTGAAATTGAAAGATAAGAAGTACTGAAATTTCTAGTACTGTTTATAATTTTTGATTTACCAGGGTTGAAGCGTATACAAAGGTTAAAGGACTCTACAGAGGTTGCAGACAAATGAATTCGATATCTAATTTTCATCATTTTCTTGTATTTCACAATCATTTCTTAATATTTACTGTTATTTTTATTGGAATTATTACCATTAATTCTTACTGGAATTGTTACGATCAATTCGAACTAGAATTCAAAATGCATATCTTTTTAGAATTAAAACTGTTAACAATTCTCGGTTTCCAACTAGTATAACTAAATTTTATTTAAAAATGTAGATAAATTTTATTTGAAATTTTTTTTTTGAAATAAAATAACAAACTATTTATCTTCTTAATAAAAATTTACTATTAGTTTTACTGGAAATATTGCCATTAATTCTTATTGGAACTATTACGATCAATTCAGACTGGAATTAAAAATGCATATTTTTTTTTTTTTAAATTAAAACTGTTAACAATTTCTCGGATTCCAACTAGTATAAATAAAATTTATTTAAAAATTTAGGTAAATTTTATTTGAAAAATGAAAATTTATAAATAAAATAATAAACTATTCACTTTCTTAATAATTATTTGCCCAAAAATGATAAATGAGTTAATTTGATTAAATATACCTCGGACATCGGGCCTCGGCTAATAATATTAAAGTAGGAACGGATAATCGGAATGTATATTTAAAAATCTAAATTTTCGGTGAAAGAAAATTCGCAGGCCGCGATGGCTCAGGAAATAGAGCGTTCGCCTTCCAATGAGGTGAACGAACCGGGTTCGAATCCCAGCGACAGCTGGTCGATACGAATTCCGCATCCGACTCGCACCGACCACAGTGCTGACGTGAAATAGCCTCATTAGTAGACCGATCATGGGTTAGAGTCCTCTTGCGTCAGGTTCTCGTGGTCTTCCTGTCCATGTAACGCAATTGCGGGTTAGTTTCATAAATAAAGTCCTCCACGAAAGCAAATTTCTCCCAATACTTGATCCAGGAGTTCCCTTGTCTTATGGATTGGGTTCAAATTTACAAGGCTACGGAGTTGAACATTAGTTTAGTCGTAAAACCAAAATTGGGTCGGCTGTTTAACGACGGTTATATAAAAAAAAAAAATAAGCATTAGTTTTACTTAAAAAATAAAAAAGATAAATAAAAATTTAAAAAAAACGGCATTGAAATTTTCAAAGATCACTTTCTATCCGATAATGACCTCGAAAAGAAAAATAATTCATTACGTTTTAAACATGCATCTCTACAAAAATATATAGCTGTCCTTGAGCGAACACCTGGCTTTAAAAGTAAGGAATAACATTCATTTATACATTAGTGATTCACTAAAATCAGCAGGATCAAGACGGAATCATATTTCTTGATCTCCAATGCAAACGATTCTGACATTTTGTAGACGAAGATGTCAAACGATCGCCAACGCGTGACACTTTATTTAAGTGAAACTGAAAGATAATATTCTTCGCTCACCATAACCGTATCTAGTAAAGAGAAATTTAAGTCAAATTCGATTGGACATTTGGCCTACCTGATGAAGATAAGCACCATATGACAAAGTGCTTGTTCCAGAAGAGTAATTTTTTGTACCATTTTTTTAAATTTTTTTTTTATATATTTTAAGAAAAACAAGGACATTCTTATTTTATTGATTAAATTTTTAATCGACTGATGAATTCCTTCATTTTATTTTTATGGAAAAATTGCACGAATGTGGATGCAACATATTTATAGTAAGAAATGAGCATAATATCCATTTTTATATCCTGCATACTCAAATTATGACATACTGAATGCTGTTTTTAAATTATCAGTTTTTATGAAGTCATTTTTTAAAATTAATTTTTCCATGAATTAAAATGATCGAAACAAATTAACTGCAAATTTATAGAGTGTGTTGAGACAGCATGATCAGTTTTATTGTTGGAATAATTAAACGGGGTGTAATTAAAAATTTAGTTTTTTAAAATACCTCGTCGTAGGAGAAAAATTAAAAAAAAAAAAATTATCACACTGTTTAATTTTCTTTTCTTTTTCTACGAATCTATTCAATGATGTAAAAATTAATCCCTCTTAATTTTTAACGGAGTAGGAAGTTAAAGATAACCTAAAAAGTAAAGCATCGTTGAATGCTAAAATGCGAAGTGGTTTAAAAAATATCATTGGATAGCTTTTAAATGAACAAATTATGAAGTGCTGAGTAAATGTACGTTCTATATCATATTTTTATTAGCTACGAGATTTTGACAATATAAAATTAAAATTATACCTTGCCTTCATTTTATGTCCGCAAGCTTCCATTTGGCGAAATCTATAAATCTCTAACACAATTTTAAACTGTTCTCGTAATACTGTTCGCACTTATGGTATTTTAATTTTCTGCTTGATAAAAAGGCTTCCTAAAGTTACTCGTCGCACTTGGAACCTTCTTCCAATCCAAAAGATCGTCATTTACTACCTACAACCACCTGCGAAATGTAAAGACTTAACAAAATATAATGTAATAATTTGTAAATAAAAAATATGTACTTAAATATATGAACTGACATTTTGAAGGACTGAGGTTCGATCCTCAGTGGCGACTTGAAACCCATCATGATTCAGTTCGATGGGTACCTGCTTGTCTAGTAAGTAAATTCGGGTTGTGAGAAATGCTGACTACATTACCACAACCATGCCGTTTGTCACGAAATTGTGATGCATTTACCTTCATGACCCTTGGCCCACAACGGGCTGTTGCAGAAATGCTTTACTTTTACTTTGTTAAATAAAACTAAAATAAAATAGTTCCTTCATAAATATTTAAAAAAAGCCAGTGGAAGAATTGCTTCCAAAAGAATCAAAGCTTAATTTAAGGCAAAGAGTAATCAAATGAAATAATGTGGGGAACTCATAGTAAAGCTTCCACTCAGTTAAGTAATTTTTCTTATACAAATCTAACATAATAATTTTTTTCACCTCAAAATGTTTAAGAGTTTTAACCATTACTGAATTGCAGACTGTATTAAAAAAAATTTATAATTTTCCAATTGGCTAATTTTGAAATATTTCGAATAAGAGCAAGAAGTTTCATGACAAATTTTTTAAAATGTGAAAAATAAATGATGAAATAACATATAATTTTTATAGTGTAATGGTCCATAATATAAAAACAAAACATGTTGGAGCTTAATAGAAGGCTGAGCGCGAACTCATCGAATTTTTTATACAATGACTCGTTCAAATAAGTCTATTGAAAAGCGCGGGATCTATTCTAAAAACCGGATCCGATTAACCCTTTTCCAAGTAAAATAAAATACAAAAAAATAATAATAAAAATAAATAAAATAAAAAAAACACTTTAAACAGAGCTTGGACAAAAAGTATTAAAAAAAATTGGGCGTTAGCGCTCTTAAGAATATAGTGATTCTAAACAATACAAGAATATAAAACCGGTCTCCAACAAAAAAATAAAAGTTTTAATCTTTAACATAACTATGATTTCTAGGTATAATTTTAGGATCAATGCGGAAAATTCTAAAACAGAGTCAGCAACTTTTTAATGCAGTCAAGTATGGAATTCTAAATCTCTCGGCAGACGATAAAATATGTGGATTTCTTTGCACAACAAAGAAAATTAATGGGAATAAATTTTGTCGTTTGCTCCAGGCTGCAGATACATTCTTCATTTAAAATCAAAGACTGTACTAAGAATTATATACAGCCAAACATTTTGTTTTTGTTATTATTTCTTTTCGAAATTTGCAATTCTAATAAATAAAAACAAGGTTTTTGACTCAAAACAGTGGAAGTGAACGATACGTTTTTTCATGCTTGAGAAACATTTCATAATAAGTTTTATTTCCTCCAGTCGAACGATGCCGATTACAAAAAACTACAACCGTGATATGTTGAACCGACGACAAGTTTAGTATATAATGACTGCAATATTTCATGTGACGAAATAGCAAAGCTGCGTTATTTGCACGGGGAGTTAACATACTGCTGTTATTGTTTATGACTGTTTTGTTTATTTGAGTCATATATTTGCTTTCCGACAAACAAATGGATTAGATGGGAATGCTATTAAACAACAAAGATTACTCTTTGTCGACAAACAATTTTTTTAAGAAACGTTTCTTTTTTTTTTAAAAATAAATCGCTTAAAAATTCCAAATTAGCAGTTTCCGTTAAATTTGTTAAAATAGCCTTGAAAATTTTGTACACTTTATATAAAGTACTGCGGGTGAATAATTTGTTTATTATTAAGTGTCTTGATATGGTTTATTTTATTAAATAAATATTTGCAATGTTTTAAAAATATTTTTTATGTTCCAGAAATATAAATGAAAGAATTTGATAAAAGAATTGAGAAAACTGGTATTTCCCAACACATTTAGAAAAATTTCTTCAAATTATCTTAAGAATTTCTTAAGATTATTTTCTTAAGATTTTCTTCAGAAAATATTCTTAAGAAAATCTTGAGAATAAGTGGGCCAAATAACTTAAGATTTTTTTTAAAGAAATTCTTGAGATTCTTTTTAGTAGGGATCTATGCGGAAATCATTTATCTAAGCTTTGTTGTTGTTTGATCAAAACTTGAGTGATCAAAATAAAAACAATGCTTTCGAAACGTTTAGGAACTTTTTTATGCAATGCAAGCAATATACACCATTTTAAAATTTTAATCTGTGTTGGAAAGGAATCATTTGAAACAAAAGTCTTAAAGTAAAGGAACAGCAGTATTAATGGAAGAGAAAATTGGAAAAGATAGTTTCCAATAAATAACTTGCCTAATTTTCAGTGATTCAGCTAAGGTTAGCATATTATTGCACGTTATTCTAAATTTTTATCCTTCACATACTTTTATTTAGTTTTTGCTATTTAACATTAGTTTGATATTTAATATACAGATGGCGTTACTTAATTACACATTGCTTCATCTGAAACCAATCTGGTAGAGATTGAAATTTATTTGCAATGTTTAAGGATAAATTTTTTTATGATTCAGAAACGTAAAATGAAGCGTTTTAATGGCTGTTGCAAGAAAATTCTTTTTAACTTTTGATTAAAACGTGAATGAAACCGTTACTTTCTAGACGTTTTGTGCATCTTTTTTTTTATATGTCAGAGATTTTTTTTTTAACGTTTTTAAGAATATTTAAGTTGTGTGGGAAAGGATATAACAGTCTTGAAGTAAGAGAAGAAAAAAAAATATTGTTTCCAGTTAATGTCCTGATTATTTATCGTTAAAGCTAAACAAATTAAGGACAGGGAAAATCAAAACAACAATGGTCGAACATTCCCGGAAATCGTCACCAATGACAATACTTAATTGGAAGAAAGTAAAAATCGCGCTTCGGGGGATCCTAATCATCACTTTCAATAAAGAACCCATAATCCTAATCACTGTCCTAGTCCACAAAACGGAACTGAAAATGAATTTGGAACAAACGTAATATCCAGAAGGAAGTTCCAGTCATCGAAGGTGACAATGTGTGACTTCTCGTGCTCTTCCAATCTCAAGGCCAAAAGAATAAAACTAGGTCATCCACTCTAGCTCATTCGAACATTGGACATCTGCCACTAATCGCCAAGTGGTGACGTCACTGGTTTTAAAAGCGCCCACGTCGATCACGATTTACGAGATAGGAGTTAATGAATTTTCCTTTCCAATTAGAGAAAAATTGAAGTAAGCGATAGCTGGCGATGAATAATTCACGATACCCGGTGTTTCGGTAGAAAGTGAATGGGGGCCTAATGAATATATCTGTTTCATTCAATGACAGGTACATACATATAAATAGTACCCATTAGTTATGTACCTCGTTCTTTCGAATTTGAATAAAAAAGAGAAAATGTATGGTGATTTTTGTTGAACGCGTAAGCCTAATTAGGCAGTCGGAAATGTAATGTAATCTTTTATTAATTATGTTGCTATGTTGAAGGTCTCTGATTTTTATTTGGTTTGACGTGATGGATTTCTTCTCAGTAAAATTTGATACATCGGAATTTTAGCGAAGTTATTCTTTCTAAATTTGCGATAATGTTCTTTCAATAATTTAAAAATTAGAAAGAAAAAAAAGAAAATATGATATTTTAAATTCTGAGGAAGAGTACCATGGTTATCACCATAAAAAAAAAATAGTACGCAAAAAATAAAAATTAAAAAATGGAACACGCTGAATAACTTTTGATCTGATGATCGGATCTTCACGTTCTAGGAGTCAATCTTAATGTTTCGAGGGGGTGACGTCAAATATGCTAATTAATTAGTTCAGACGATATTTCAAGATACGAAATCAGACTCAAGAACGTATTTCCTCTGAACAAACAATTATTTTTTTCGACGGATTTTTCAATTATTTTTTTCGACGGTTAGCCGCAATCTGTGAAAGATGGCCCCAATAGTTTGATCAGGAGAGCTGTTCAAAGTTTCGACTCCTCATTGTTAATTATATTTTTTGTGTATTTCGCCATATCTCGAAAACTTTGTAAGCGATTAAAAACTTTTTACGCACAATTATAAAAACCGCTAATCCAAAAATTATTCCATGCAAAAAATGACTTTTATTAAATATTTATTATTTTTTATTATTTTATTTAATAACAGTCAAAAAAAATT
Source organism: Parasteatoda lunata (assembly GCA_949128135.1). Lineage (NCBI taxonomy): Eukaryota > Metazoa > Arthropoda > Arachnida > Araneae > Theridiidae > Parasteatoda > Parasteatoda lunata. The sequence continues at coordinate 71,276,132 of OX421979.1, forward strand.
TGAACAGTAAGATGTACTTTTTTTTTGACATCATTTTAAATAATGTAATTTTATATGGCAAAATACAGCATTTGAACGAATTCAGTCAAATGATTCTGGAGAAATCGAGTTTTAAGTATACAACTTTTTTAAAATTCGATTCCTCATGAACTGTTTGAGTTATATGTCGTGCCTAAACAGTTGATTATTAAGAAATTAGAGGAACATATGGATTTCCAAAACTGCTTATGAGAGAGGGAAGTAAGACTAAGTAGTGGGGTGAAATCCGGTACCTCGATTCGATTGTGTCGAAATTAGTTGTGTTCTCAAGCGGTTAACTTTGAATTGCATTTTTCTAGTCAAGATGAAGGACTTACCATAATGACGTGTTGTTGTTTATTATTTCAAGGTGTCCGTGTAGATAAGTTTGCTTTTGTTATGTGAAATCTTTAATGATCTTAAGTATTTAAAGCAATCTTATTTGTTGGTTATTGTAGTCATACATTTTTCTACTCCAGCTTATTATACAATTACTAAAGATTCATATCCTAACAAAAAAATGAGGATTTAGTCCTACAGTAGTACTGCTCTGTTTCTCTTGGATAGCTTCTGGTCTCGGAGTAAGTCCGGGTACTATCTATTCATCCCCCTCCCTTCATGTTTGTCTATGCAGTTTGGCTGGCTTCTGGCCTCGGGGTAAGACCAAGTACTATCTATTCATCCACCTCCCTTCATGTTTGTCTATGCTGTTTGGATAGCTTCTGGTTTCGGGGTAAGACCGGGTACTTTCTATTCATCCCCCTCCCTTCATGTTTGTCTATGCTGTTTGGCTGGCTTCTGGTCTCGGGGTAAGACCAAGTACTATCTATTCATCCACCTCCCTTCATGTTTGTCCATGCTGTTTGGATAGCTTCTGGTCTCGGGGTAAGAGAAAGTACTATCTATTCATCCACCTCCCTTCATGTTTGTCTATGCAGTTTGGATAGCTACTGGTTTCGGGGTAAGACCGGGTACTTTCTATTCATCCCCCTCCCTTCATGTTTGTCTATGCAGTTTGGATAGCTTCTGGTTTCGGGGTAAGACCGGGTACTTTCTATTCATCCCCCTCCCTTCATGTTTGTCTATGCTGTTTGGATAGCTTCTGGTCTCGGGGTAAGACCAAGTACTATCTATTCATCCACCTCCCTTCATGTTTGTCTATGCTGTTTGGATAGCTTCTGGTCTCGGGGTAAGAGCAAGTACTATCTATTCATCCACCTCCCTTCATGTTTGTCTATGCAGTTTGGCTGGCTTCTGGTCTCGGAGTAAGACCAAGTACTATCTATTCATCCACCTCCCTTCATGTTTGTCTGTGCTGTTTGGATAGCTTCTGGTCTCGGGGTAAGAGCAAGTACTATCTATTCATCCACCTCCCTTCATGTTTGTCTATGCAGTTTGGCTGGCTTCTGGTCTCGGGGTAAGACCAAGTACTATCTATTCATCCACCTCCCTTCATGTTTGTCTATGCTGTTTGGATAGCTTCTGGTCTCGGGGTAAGACCAAGTACTATCTATTCATCCACCTCCCTTCATGTTTGTCTATGCTGTTTGGATAGCTTCTAGTCTTGGAGTAAGACCGGGTACTATCTATTCATCCTCTTCCTTCATGTTTGTCAATGCTGTTTGGATAGCTTCTAGTCTTGGAGTAAGACCGGGTAGTATCTATTCATCCCCCTCCCTCCATGTTTGTCAGTGCTGGGTTCACGAAAACTGAATTAAGGAAGCAAATAACTACACCCAAGTCTGAACTAAAGTTTTACCCCCCCCCCCTTCCCGAAGAAAAAACGAAATTTATCACTGGCCCTTTCTTCAAAGCTCAAAATGCCTTATTTTCAGATTTTTTTTAGCATTTTTGAAGAACCTTTATACAAAATTGCATTGTTTATACATACAAAAATGAATTCTCGGAAATTTTCTTTTAAAACTAATTAATAAACATTATATTTTTCCTCAGCATTCCCGGGCCCGATACAATCGTCCCCCCGCCTCTATCAGTATAGCCTTAACTACATCACGTGTAAATTACACGCATAATTTTCTTAAATTGTCTTATAAAATAGAAATGGCTTCAATTTTTTCGCTGAAGTTCTAGTATTTCTAAATTTCTCATAGAGTTAGCATGCGTCCCCTGTTTTATCCCACTAATGGGGTAAGACCGGGTGGTTTGACTTTTGCTAGAAAAAAGATCATTTATAAAAAAAAAGTATTACATCGATGACTCATCAGGAATGATATATTGTACACAACTAAACAATGAATATCTTGATTAAATTTGACAGTTTTTAGGAGAAGCAATTTAGCTCCAACAGGTCTTCGAATCTTAGCTACCCAGTCTTAGCACACTTTCCCCATATAACATATATAGTTTTAAGGTTACTATAATTCTGAATGTGGTTAGATCAAATATAATGTGTGCTACCCTGCTCTAGATAACCGGTAGAATTGGCCGGATCTAGGTATCCGGCACCGGGTCTGGAGACCGAAAAACAGGGTCCGAGTACCAGGTACCGTGTTGTGAAACTCTTTTTTTTCCTTTTTAAAATTTGACCTGGTACCCTGTACATCTCTAGTTGCGACTTACATGACAAACTTTGAAGCGAATTCAGTGCACGGTATTTCTGTACAGCGAAATTTTGCTGAAACTTTCAATTTTTTCCTTTTTAAAAAATAAGAAAATAAAAGGAAAACAATGAATAGAATTAAAAAAAAAAGAGCTTTTTTTAAAAATATTTACTGCAGTTATCCGTAATTGTTCTGCTAAATTTTGTCTATCTCTATAGACTGCACCTTTGAAGCTGATTATAAAAATAGCGATGAAATAAAATCGGCAATAATAAAAATAGCGAATATCAATATCAAGAAAAGCCTCTGTTTCTTTTTTTCAATAAGAAGCCTTTTTGATATAATTCTTTTAAAGATTAAATTACGCCTTGAGCCGCAAGGGGTCTGTGGTTGACACTGAACATTGAAGTACTATGGTTCGATCCTTGATGGCGGCTTGTAACTGATCCAGCTTCAGACCGATGTGCACCATCTTGTCTGGGAAGTAAAGGCGGTCGGAGCAAAATTCCAACTACACTGCCACCATCATGTTATTGTACACGACATTGGGGAACCTTTACGTTCTTGCCACACAAAAGTTTTGTTACGTTTTTGAATATTTTACTTTAAGTTACCCCACAATAAATCTGACTCTGTTACAGACTCTTAAAACTGGCTCTGTTTTCGTTTGAAATAACGCATTTTAGTGAATGATATCCTATTTTTAAAACTGATGTGAGATTGTAACAGGTTGCTGTTTGGTTAGTACATCTTAGTCAGTGTCCTCTACTTTCATTTATGAAATCAGTGCAAATTATGAAAATGACGCAAAATATCAATATAAAGAAAACAGTTTTATGATAGAGTCTCAATCAAGTGACCCAGGTTCGAATCCCATAGATTACTGGATAAAATGAATTCCGCACCCGGCTCGCACCGACCACGGTGTTGACGTAAAATATCCTTAGTGGAAGACGATTGATGTGCTAGAATCCCCTTGTCATCAGGCTAACGGTGGGAGATTTTCGTGGTTTTTCTTTTCGTGTAACGCAAATGTTAGTTTCATCAAAAAAGTCCTCCACGAAGGCTGATTTCTACCAATACTTGATCCAGGAGTTTCCTTGTCTTCTGGATTGGGTTCAAAATTACAAGGCTACGGAGTTGAACATTGGCAGTCGTAAACTCAACATTGGGTCAGCTGTTTAACACTGGTTATAAAATAAAACAAAAATTTTTTGAGTAGTTGTTACTCCCATGCTGCGTTGTTTGAGCTCATAAAAATGTTCCGAAATTGAGCATTTCGTATTAATTTTAATAAATTTCATGCGAGCAACAATCTCGCTAAAATGTCGATTTCTTATAAAAAGTTTAATAAATTTTAAAACCTTTTAAGTAGTCAGTCCTTTTTAAAGCCTAAATAATTTTATTCAACGAGAGGGTATTTATAGTTTAAAAAACACAGTCAATGAGAAAAAATGCAAGGCAAAACATACTCTAATCGTTTTTAAAATAACTAATATATTTTTTGCTAACATTTAATTTAGCTTTATATTAAATAGCCTATATATTTTTTTTAATATTAGTAAGCTTATGTTGTTTTATTACTGTGGTAGTTAGTCCATTAGCTGTCGCGCTAATAAAATAAAACAGAATTTAATTTTTAAATATTTACGACAAGAATTTTTATAATGACAAAAGAAAAATCCTTACCGATGCAAGGATGTTATAGGACTAATTCGCAATGTAATGAAATTTGTAATTTAATTTGATAGTTTATTCTGTTTACATCGACGCCCTTGACAAACTCTTTAAATTAATGTTATGTTATCTATTTTATTAAGTATATTTGATTACTATTCATTACATTATTTATTTATGATTTAATTGACATCATTATCAGTGGATATGATTACAAGATATCAATATATTAAACTGTCAATTGTTCTTGCTGTCTACTTCTTTGTTTATGATGTTGTAATTAGATTATGAAATCATTACTTTAAATTGATTTTCATTAATTTGCATTTTTATTTATTTTTATTTTTTCATTTTGTGTCTTTTAATTGTTAATATTATAATGAGGAAAAGATTATTTTTTTTTATCAAAAAATTAACCTATTTGTCAATTATGCAATTAGATTGAACCATTACTACATTAATTCTAACTAATGTAGTAATGTACAAATTAACTACGTTAATTTGTATTTTTATTTAATTTTTTTATTTTTTATTTTGTATCTTTTTATTGTTAATGTTATAGTAAGGAAAGGGTTATTATTTATCAAAAAAATTAATCTATATGTTAATTATATAATTAGATTGAACCGTAATAAAACTGAACATAAGTTTAAAATCAGAACAAAAACAAATTTTATTCTTTTTTGTTTACTTTGTAGAAACTTATCTTCGATAAATATCTAAGCAGACCCCTATCATGGTCATTTTGGATTTCAGGTTAAATTTTTAATTTGCGTTTTCTCGATATTTTTTCCTACTTAAGAAACTTTTGATGATATAGTATTATTAGACAGCTGAATACCTTTAATAAAAGCGAGAAATTTGATTCCTTGATGAGAAATTTGCCTCTGTGTAGGACCTTTTGATGGAACTAATTTGCACTTGAGTTACATGGAGAGGAAGATCACGAGAACCTCCGATGGTTAGCCTGCAGGCAAGGGGACTCTACGTAGTAATTATATTTTAATATTTATAGTGTTGAAATACACCAGTAAGCGTTCGACAAAAAAAAAGAGGGGGAAGAAGTATACATTTTCTGACTTATAAAAAGGAGGGCAGGGGCAATGAAATTTATGATAAAATGCATGGCAAATGATAAATAAATCTAGAGCAGCCTTCAATACAACAACTAAAGTATGAAAATTACTGTCGTTTGTTGACAGAAAACAGCAGACGACTTGGTTACCGTTGCCACTGGGTATAAGTGATGGATGATAATAGAACAGGAAAAGCGCGCTCCGTGAAATTTTTTTTATCTAGGCATAAAAGAATCGTTTTAAATTTTTTTTTTTTTTAAATCTCTAAAGGGATAGCGTATGTTAAAGAACGTGCATGCTGAATGATTTTACTCTTTGTGTCTTTTAATTCGTTTTTCAAGGTCAAATTCGGTAGATCAATTCTCAAAAGAATAATATGTGAGAACTTGAACTTTTATGTTTGAGGTTACATAATGTGGGGGTTAAAGGTACCATTTTCAGACTGTTGAATATACAGACTTTATTAATGTTAAGTAAAGTCTGAAGTTTTATCGCCCGAGGTTACATTTTTATCCCGTTCTTTCTGATGGAATAAAAGGAAGTGATTTGTATATAGTTAGATACTCATTCACATTCTTACAAATTTCTTTAAATCCAATTCCTTATATTATTTTTAAAAATTTAGTTGTTTTCCTAGAAGTTTATTTAAGAAAAAGTTCTAAAAAAAATTTTTTTTCTTCAAAATGTATCATATTTTTATAAAATTAGTTATGGGAATAATCTTTTACGGTTCATTTTAGAAATAGGATTTAAATAATATGCCGTTTTTTTATACTTTTTTTTTAAAAATCGTCGTTGAACAGCCGTCCGAATTTTATGGGTTTACGACTACTAATGTTCAACTCCGTAGCCTTGTAATTTTGAACCCAATCCAGAAGACAAGGGAGCTCCTGGATCGAGTATTGGGAGAAATTTGCCTTCGTGGAGGACTTTTTGATGGAGTTAACTCGCATTTGCGTTACATGGAGAGAAAGACCACGAGAACCTCCCACGGCTAGACTGATGGCAAGGGGACTTTAATCGATGATCCGTCTACCACTGAGGATATTTCACGTCAGCGCTGTGTTCGGTGCAAGCCGGATGAGGAATTCGTATCGACTGGGATTCGAACCCGGGTCGCCTCAATGGAAAGCGAATGCTCTATTCCCTGAGCCATCTGGTCTCGAATATGCCGTTTTGGTAAATAATGGCAGTCGCTTTAAGTGTGCAGGGGCTGGTTAATAAATGAGCTCTATGCCATTTTAGAATGTGTTAAACGCAACGCTGATTCCATATGAAAGAAACTGCATATTTTGCGCACATTTTTTGTCTTTGTTTTCTTTTATAGTCTTTTTTTTTTCTTTTATATGCAAATACAAACCTAATCAAATCTTTAATAGACAAACCTTCACAACAAAAGTTTATGTACAGTTTGAGCAAGACCATTGAACTCTCAACAGTTTCCGATCCCATCTTAGATAAGCTATTTAATAAGAACACCTCGAAGTTGCGAAAACCAAGGACGAGATATTTTTATTAACCGAATTTCTATAAAGACACGCCTGAACTCGTGATACCTTGTGATCTTTGATATAGAGCTTTTGGAACTGTGGAGAAAAATAACTTCAGAAAAGGAAGTTAGTTTCGATAATAACAGAGGTGAAAAGAAGTGGTTGCTCAGGGAAAAGAACACTCGATTTCCAATAAGGTGAACCTTCAAATCAAATCCGAGCAATCCCTGGTCGATTCGAGTTATGCACCCGGTTTGCACCGACCACAGTACTAATGTAACTTATCCTCAGTGGTAGAAAAATTATGAGTTAGACTTCCCTTCCCGACGGGTCAATCGTGGGAGATTTTCATGGTGTTTCTCTCCATGCGATGAGATGAGCTTAGCTCCATTAAAAGGGCCTCCAAGAAAGCAAATTTCTCCCAATACTTGATCCAGGAGTTTCCTTGTCTTCTGGATTGGGTTCAAAATTACACGGCTATGAAGTTGAACATTGGAAGTCGTAATCTGAAAATTGGGTCGGATGCTTAGCGACGGAAAAAAAATAAAAAAAAATAAATATGACGAACAATTAAATAATAAACTTGAACACTTAGGCAGTTTGAATCACGAGTATCATCACCGGTTTTAAACTTGGATGACTTAACAAACTAGATCAATGAATTTCAATTCATGCAGTGAATCGAGGTTCAGGATAATACGGATTTCATCCAGGAGTTTCCTTGTCTTTTGGATTGTGATAAAATGCCTTTCTTCCGGATAGCCTGATTTCTTCACTTTACAAAGAAAACTAAAGATTTGTTTACTGAACAAACTGGGAATCTCGAACTGGGAAACTATAAGAGTGTGAAGCAAACGTGATAACTATTATAAGACTGAATCGCAAAATTCAATAAATTTTAAAGTATACAAATTTGCAATTTTATAAAAGTGCATAAAATTTGAAAAATATTAGATTTTCATGCTTTTAAGATTTTCTTAATTTCCTAAGAAAAGTTATAAATTTGATTCCGCCCAGGATCGAACTGGGGACTTTTCGCGTGTAAAGCGAACGTGATAACCACTACCCCACGGAACCACACATTTCAATTATTTTCAAGGTATATCACTTTCACATGTATGCAATTTTACATAAGTGTATAAAATTTGAAAATGATTAAATTTTCATGCTTTTAAGATTTTCTTAATTTCCAAAGAAAGGTTATAAATTTGACTCCACCCAGGATCGAGCTGGGAACCTTTCGCGTGTAAAGCGAACGTGATAACCACTACACCACGGAACCAGACATTTCAATTATTTTCAAGGTATATCACTTTGACATGTATGCAATTTTACATAAGTGTATAAAATTTGAAAATGATTAAATTTTCATGCTTTTAAGATTTTCTTAATTTCCAAAGAAAAGTTACAAATTTGATTTCGCCCAGGCTCGAACTGGGGACCTTTCGCGCGTGAAGCGAACGTGATAACCACTACACCACAGAACCAGACATTTCACATATTTTCAAGGTATATCACTTTGACATATATGCAATTTTTCATAAGTGTATAAAATTTGAAAATGATTAAATTTTCATGCTTTTAAGATTTTCTTAATTTCCAAAGAAAAGTTATAAATTTGATTCCGCCCAGGATCGAACTAGGGACCTTTCGCGTGTGAAGCGAACGTGATAACCACTACACCACGGAACCACACATTTCAATTATTTTCAAGGCATATCACTTTGACATATATGCAATTTTTCATGCTTTTAAGATTTTCTTCATTTCCAAAGAAAAGTTATAAATTTTGATTCCGCCCAGGATCGAACTGGGGACCTTTCGCGAGTGAAGCGAACGTGATAACCACTACACCACGGAAGCACACATTTCAATTATTTTCAAGGTATATCACTTTGACATATATGCAATTTTACATATGTGTATAAAATTTGAAAATGATTAAATTTTCATGCTTTTAAGATTTTCTTAATTTCAAAAGAAAAGTTATAAATTTGATTCCGCCCAGGATCGAACTGGGGACCTTTCGCGTGTAAAGCGAACGTGATAACCACTACACCACGGAACCACACATTTCAATTATTTTCATGGTATATCACTTTGACATATATGCAATTTTACATAAGTGTATAAAATTTGAAAATAATTAAATTTTCATGCTTTTAAGATTTTCTTAATTTCCAAAGAAAAGTTATAAATTTGATTCCGCCCAGGATCGAACTGGGGACCTTTCGCGTGTGAAGCGAACGTGATAACCACTACACCACGGAAGAACACATTTCAATTATTTTCAAGGTATATCACTTTGACATATATGCAATTTTACATAAGTGTATAAAATTTGAAAATGATTAAATTTTCATGCTTTTAAGATTTTCTTAATTTCCAAAGAAAAGTTATAAATTTGATTCCGCCCAGGATCGAACTGGGGACCTTTCGCGTGTGAAGCGAACGTGATAACCACTACACCACAGAACCACACATTTCAATTATTTTCAAGGCATATCACTTTGACATATATGCAATTTTTCATGCTTTTAAGATTTTCTTAATTTCCAAAGAAAATTTATAAATTTGATTCCGCCCAGGATCGAACTGGGGACCTTTCGCGTGTGAAGCGAACGTGATAACCACTACACCACGGAACCACACATGTCAATTATTTTCAAGGCATATCACTTTGACATATATGCAATTTTACATAAGTGTATAAAATTTGAAAATGATTAAATTTTCATGTTTTTATGATTTTCTTAATTTCAAAAGAAAAGTTATAAATTTGATTCCGCCCAGGATCGAACAGGGGACCTTTCGCGTGTAAAGCGAACGTGATAACCACTACACCACGGAACCGCACATTTCAATTATTTTCATGGTATATCACTTTGACATATATGCAATTTTACATAAGTGTATAAAATTTGAAAATAATTAAATTTTAATGCTTTTAAGATTTTCTTAATTTCCAAAGAAAAGTTATAAATTTGATTCCGCCCAGGATCGAACTGGGGACCTTTCGCGTGTGAAGCGAACGTGATAACCACTACACCACGGAAGCACACATTTCAATTATTTTCAAGGCATATCACTTTGACATATATGCAATTTTTCATGCTTTTAAGATTTTCTTAATTTCCAAAGAAAATTTATAAATTTGATTCCGCCCAGGATCGAACTGGGGACCTTTCGCGTGTGAAGCGAACGTGATAACCTATACACCACGGAAGCACACATTTCAATTATTTTCAAGGTATATCACTTTGACATATATGCAATTTTACATAAGTGTATAAAATTTGAAAATGATTAAATTTTCATGCTTTTAAGATTTTCTTAATTTCCAAAGAAAAGTTATAAATTTGATTCCGCCCAGGATCGAACTGGGGACCTTTCGCGTGTGAAGCGAACGCGATAACCACTACACCACGGAACCACACATTTCAATTATTTTCAAGGCATATCACTTTGACATATATGCAATTTTTCATGCTTTTAAGATTTTCTTAATTTCCAAAGAAAATTTATAAATTTGATTCCGCCCAGGATCGAACTGGGGACCTTTCGCGTGTGAAGCGAACGTGATAACCACTACACCACGGAACCACACATTTCAATTATTTTCAAGGCATATCACTTTGACATATATGCAATTTTACATAAGTGTATAAAATTTGAAAATGATTAAATTTTCATGTTTTTATGATTTTCTTAATTTCAAAAGAAAAGTTATAAATTTGATTCCGCCCAGGATCGAACTGGGGACCTTTCGCGTGTAAAGCGAACGTGATAACCACTACACCACGGAACCGCACATTTCAATTATTTTCATGGTATATCACTTTGACATATATGCAATTTTACATAAGTGTATAAAATTTGAAAATGATTAAATTTTCATGCTTTTAAGATTTTCTTAATTTCCAAAGAAAAGTTATAAATTTGATTCCGCTCAGGATCGAACTGGGGACCTTTCGCGTGTGAAGCGAACGTGATAACCACTACACCACGGAACCACACATTTCAATTATTTTCAAGGCATATCACTTTGACATATATGCAATTTTTCATGCTTTTAAGATTTTCTTAATTTCCAAAGAAAATTTATAAATTTGATTCCGCCCAGGATCGAACTGGGGACCTTTCGCGTGTGAAGCGAACGTGATAACCACTACACCACGGAACCACACATTTCAATTATTTTCAAGGCATATCACTTTGACATATATGCAATTTTACATAAGTGTATAAAATTTGAAAATGATTAAATTTTCATGTTTTTATGATTTTCTTCATTTCCAAAGAAAAGTTATAAATTTGATTCCGCCCAGGATCGAACTGGGGACCTTTCGCGTGTGAAGCGAACGTGATAACCACTACACCACGGAACCACACATTTCAATTATTTTCAAGGTATATCACTTTGCCATATATGCAATTTTACATATAGGTATAAAATTTGAAAATGATTACATTTTCATGCTTTTAAGATTTTCTTAATTTCAAAAGAAAAGTTATAAATTTGATTCCGCCCAGGATCGAGCTGGGGACCTTTCGCGTGTGAAGCGAACGTGATAACCACTACACCACGGAACCACACATTTCAATTATTTTCAAGGCATATCACTTTGACATATATGCAATTTTTCATGCTTTTAAGATTTTCTTAATTTCCAAAGAAAATTTATAAATTTGATTCCGCCCAGGATCGAACTGGGGACCTTTCGCGTGTAAAGCGAACGTGATAACCACTACACCACGGAACCACACATTTCAATTATTTTCAAGGTATATCACTTTGACATATATGCAATTTTACATATGTGTATAAAATTTGAAAATGATTAAATTTTCATGCTTTTAAGATTTTCTTAATTTCAAAAGAAAAGTTATAAATTTGATTCCGCCCAGGATCGAACTGGGAACCTTTCGCGTGTAAAGCGAACGTGATAACCACTACACCACGGAACCACACATTTCAATTATTTTCATGGTATATCACTTTGACATATATGCAATTTTACATAAGTGTATAAAATTTGAAAATGATTAAATTTTCTTGCTCTTAAGATTTTCTTAATTTCCAAAGAAAAGTTATGAATTTGATTCCGCCCAGGATCAAACTGGGGACCTTTCGCGTGTGAAGCGAACGTGATAACCACTACACCACGGAAGCACACATTTCAATTATTTTCAAGGTATCACTTTGACATATATGCAATTTTACATAAGTGTATAAAATTTGAAAATGATTAAATTTTCATGCTTTTAAGATTTTCTTAATTTCCAAAGAAAAGTTATGAATTTGATTCCGCCCAGGATCGAACTGGGGACCTTTCGCGTGTGAAGCGAACGTGATAACCACTACACCACGGAAGCACACATTTCAATTATTTTCAAGGTATATCACTTTGACATATATGCAATTTTACATAAGTGTATAAAATTTGAAAATGATTAAATTTTCATGCTTTTAAGATTTTCTTAATTTCCAAAGAAAAGTTATAAATTTGATTCCGCCCAGGATCGAACTGGGGACCTTTCGCGTGTGAAGCGAACGTGATAACCACTACACCACGGAACCACACATTTCAATTATTTTCAAGGCATATCACTTTGACATATATGCAATTTTTCATGCTTTTAAGATTTTCTTCATTTCCAAAGAAAAGTTATAAATTTGATTCCGCCCAGGATCGAACTGGGGACCTTTCGCGTGTGAAGCGAACGTGATAACCACTACACCACGGAACCACACATTTCAATTATTTTCAAGGTATATCACTTTGACATGTATGCAATTTTACATATGTGTATAAAATTTGAAAATGATTAAATTTTCATGCTTTTAAGATTTTCTTAATTTCAAAAGAAAAGTTATAAATTTGATTCCGCCCAGGATCGAACTGGGGACCTTTCGCGTGTAAAGCGAACGTGATAACCACTACATCACGGAACCACACATTTCAATTATTTTCATGGTATATCACTTTGACATATATGCAATTTTACATAAGTGTATAAAATTTGAAAATAATTAAATTTTCATGCTTTTAAGATTTTCTTAATTTCCAAAGAAAAGTTATAAATTTGATTCCGCCCAGGATCGAACTGGGGACCTTTCGCGTGTGAAGCGAACGTGATAACCACTACACCACGGAAGAACACATTTCAATTATTTTCAAGGTATATCACTTTGACATATATGCAATTTTACATAAGTGTATAAAATTTGAAAATGATTAATATTTCATGCTTTTAAGATTTTCTTAATTTCCAAAGAAAAGTTATAAATTTGACTCCGCCCAGGATCGAACTGGGGACCTTTCGCGTGTGAAGCGAACGTGATAACCACTACACCACGGAACCACACATTTCAATTATTTTCAAGGCATATCACTTTGACATATATGCAATTTTTCATGCTTTTAAGATTTTCTTAATTTCCAAAGAAAATTTATAAATTTGATTCCGCCCAGGATCGAACTGGGGACCTTTCGCGTGTGAAGCGAACGTGATAACCACTACACCACGGAAGCACACATTTCAATTATTTTCAAGGTATATCACTTTGACATATATGCAATTTTACATAAGTGTATAAAATTTGAAAATGATTAAATTTTCATGCTTTTAAGATTTTCTTAATTTCCAAAGAAAAGTTATAAATTTGATTCCGTCCAGGATCGAACTGGGGACCTTTCGCGTGTGAAGCGAACGTGATAACCACTACACCACGGAACCACACATTTCAATTATTTTCAAGGCATATCACTTTGACATATATGCAATTTTTCATGCTTTTAAGATTTTCTTAATTTCCAAAGAAAAGTTATAAATTTGATTCCGCCCAGGATCGAACTGGGGACCTTTCGCGTGTGAAGCGAACGTGATAACCACTACACCACGGAACCACACATTTCAATTATTTTCAAGGCATATCACTTTGACATATATGCAATTTTACATAAGTGTATAAAATTTGAAAATGATTAAATTTTCATGTTTTTATGATTTTCTTAATTTCAAAAGAAAAGTTATAAATTTGATTCCGCCCAGGATCGAACTGGGGACCTTTCGCGTGTAAAGCGAACGTGATAACCACTACACCACGGAACCGCACATTTCAATTATTTTCATGGTATATCACTTTGACATATATGCAATTTTACATAAGTGTATAAAATTTGAAAATAATTAAATTTTCATGCTTTTAAGATTTTCTTAATTTCCAAAGAAAAGTTATAAATTTGATTCCGCCCAGGATCGAACTGGGGACCTTTCGCGTGTGAAGCGAACGTGATAACCACTACACCACGGAAGCACACATTTCAATTATTTTCAAGGTATATCACTTTGACATATATGTAATTTTACATAAGTGTATAAAATTTGAAAATGATTAAATTTTCATGCTTTTAAGATTTTCTTAATTTCCAAAGAAAAGTTATAAATTTGATTCCGCTCAGGATCGAACTGGCGACCTTTCGCGTGTGAAGCGAACGTGATAACCACTACACCACGGAACCACACATTTCAATTATTTTCAAGGCATATCACTTTGACATATATGCAATTTTTCATGCTTTTAAGATTTTCTTAATTTCCAAAGAAAATTTATAAATATGATTCCGCCCAGGATCGAACTGGGGACCTTTCGCGTGTGAAGCGAACGTGATAACCACTACACCACGGAACCACACATTTCAATTATTTTCAAGGCATATCACTTTGACATATATGCAATTTTACATAAGTGTATAAAATTTGAAAATGATTAAATTTTCATGTTTTTATGATTTTCTTCATTTCCAAAGAAAAGTTATAAATTTGATTCCGCCCAGGATCGAACTGGGGACCTTTCGCGTGTGAAGCGAACGTGATAACCACTACACCACGGAACCACACATTTCAATTATTTTCAAGGTATATCACTTTGCCATATATGCAATTTTACATAAGTGTATAAAATTTGAAAATGATTAAATTTTCATGCTTTTAAGATTTTCTTAATTTCAAAAGAAAAGTTATAAATTTAAATCCGCCCAGGATCGAACTGGGGACCTTTCGCGTGTAAAGCGAACGTGATAACCACTACACCACGGAACCACACATTTCAATTATTTTCATGGTATATCACTTTGACATATATGCAATTTTACATAAGTGTATAAAATTTGAAAATAATTAAATTTTCATGCTTTTAAGATTTTCTTAATTTCCAAAGAAAAGTTATAAATTTGATTCCGCCCAGGATCGAACTGGGGACCTTTCGCGTGTGAAGCGAACGTGATAACCACTACACCACAGAAGAACACATTTCAATTATTTTCAAGGTATATCACTTTGACATATATGCAATTTTACATAAGTGTATAAAATTTGAAAATGATTAAATTTTCATGCTTTTAAGATTTTCTTAATTTCCAAAGAAAAGTTATAAATTTGGATCCGCCCAGGATCGAACTGGGGACCTTTCGCGTGTGAAGCGAACGTGATAACCACTACACCACGGAACCACACATTTCAATTATTTTCAAGGCATATCACTTTGACATATATGCAATTTTTCATGCTTTTAAGATTTTCTTAATTTCCAAAGAAAATTTATAAATTTGATTCCGCCCAGGATCGAACTGGGGACCTTTCGCGTGTGAAGCGAACGTGATAACCACTACACCACGGAAACACACATTTCAATTATTTTCAAGGCATATCACTTTGATATATATGCAATTTTACATAAGTGTATAAAATTTGAAAATGATTAAATTTTCATGTTTTTATGATTTTCTTAATTTCAAAAGAAAAGTTATAAATTTGATTCCGCCCAGGATCGAACTGGGGACCTTTCGCGTGTAAAGCGAACGTGATAACCACTACACCACGGAACCGCACATTTCAATTATTTTCATGGTATATCACTTTGACATATATGCAATTTTACATAAGTGTATAAAATTTGAAAATAATTAAATTTTCATGCTTTTAAGATTTTCTTAATTTCCAAAGAAAAGTTATAAATTTGATTCCGCCCAGGATCGAACTGGGGACCTTTCGCGTGTGAAGCGAACGTCATAACCACTACACCACGGAAGCACACATTTCAATTATTTTCAAGGCATATCACTTTGACATATATGCAATTTTTCATGCTTTTAAGATTTTCTTAATTTCCAAAGAAAATTTATAAATTTGATTCCGCCCAGGATCGAACTGGGGACCTTTCGCGTGTGAAGCGAACGTGATAACCACTACACCACGGAAGCACACATTTCAATTATTTTCAAGGTATATCACTTTGACATATATGCAATTTTACATAAGTGTATAAAATTTGAAAATGATTAAATTTTCATGCTTTTAAGATTTTCTTAATTTCCAAAGAAAAGTTATAAATTTGATTCCGCCCAGGATCGAATTGTGGACCTTTCGCGTGTGAAGCGAACGTGATAACCACTACACCACGGAACCACACATTTCAATTATTTTCAAGGCATATCACTTTGACATATATGCAATTTTTCATGCTTTTAAGATTTTCTTAATTTCCAAAGAAAATTTATAAATTTGATTCCGCCCAGGATCGAACTGGGGACCTTTCGCGTGTGAAGCGAACGTGATAACCACTACACCACGGAACCACACATTTCAATTATTTTCAAGGCATATCACTTTGACATATATGCAATTTTACATAAGTGTATAAAATTTGAAAATGATTAAATTTTCATGTTTTTATGATTTTCTTAATTTCAAAAGAAAAGTTATAAATTTGATTCCGCCCAGGATCGAACTGGGGACCTTTCGCGTGTAAAGCGAACGTGATAACCACTACACCACGGAACCGCACATTTCAATTATTTTCATGGTATATCACTTTGACATATATGCAATTTTACATAAGTGTATAAAATTTGAAAATAATTAAATTTTCATGCTTTTAAGATTTTCTTAATTTCCAAAGAAAAGTTATAAATTTGATTCCGCCCAGGATCGAACTGGGGACCTTTCGCGTGTGAAGCGAACGTGATAACCACTACACCACGGAAGCACACATTTCAATTATTTTCAAGGTATATCACTTTGACATATATGCAATTTTACATAAGTGTATAAAATTTGAAAATGATTAAATTTTCATGCTTTTAAGATTTTCTTAATTTCCAAAGAAAAGTTATAAATTTGATTCCGCTCAGGATCGAACTGGGGACCTTTCGCGTGTGAAGCGAACGTGATAACCACAACACCACGGAACCACACATTTCAATTATTTTCAAGGCATATCACTTTGACATATATGCAATTTTACATAAGTGTATAAAATTTGAAAATGATTAAATTTTCATGTTTTTATGATTTTCTTCATTTCCAAAGAAAAGTTATAAATTTGATTCCGCCCAGGATCGAACTGGGGACCTTTCGCGTGTGAAGCGAACGTGATAACCACTACACCACGGAACCACAAATTTCAATTATTTTCAAGGTATATCACTTTGCCATATATGCAATTTTACATATAGGTATAAAATTTGAAAATGATTACATTTTCATGCTTTTAAGATTTTCTTAATTTCAAAAGAAAAGTTATAAATTTGATTCCGCCCAGGATCGAGCTGGGGACCTTTCGCGTGTGAAGCGAACGTGATAACCACTACACCACGGAACCACACATTTCAATTATTTTCAAGGCATATCACTTTGACATATATGCAATTTTTCATGCTTTTAAGATTTTCTTAATTTCCGAAGAAAATTTATAAATTTGATTCCGCCCAGGATCGAACTGGGGACCTTTCGCGTGTAAAGCGAACGTGATAACCACTACACCACGGAACCACACATTTCAATTATTTTCAAGGTATATCACTTTGACATATATGCAATTTTACATATGTGTATAAAATTTGAAAATGATTAAATTTTCATGCTTTTAAGATTTTCTTAATTTCAAAAGAAAAGTTATAAATTTGATTCCGCCCAGGATCGAACTGGGAACCTTTCGCGTGTAAAGCGAACGTGATAACCACTACACCACGGAACCACACATTTCAATTATTTTCATGGTATATCACTTTGACATATATGCAATTTTACATAAGTGTATAAAATTTGAAAATGATTAAATTTTCTTGCTCTTAAGATTTTCTTAATTTCCAAAGAAAAGTTATGAATTTGTATCCGCCCAGGATCGAACTGGGGACCTTTCGCGTGTGAAGCGAACGTGATAACCACTACACCACGGAACCACACATTTCAATTATTTTCAAGGCATATCACTTTGACATATATGCAATTTTACATAAGTGTATAAAATTTGAAAATGATTAAATTTTCATGTTTTTATGATTTTCTTAATTTCAAAAGAAAAGTTATAAATTTGATTCCGCCCAGGATCGAACTGGGGACCTTTCGCGTGTAAAGCGAACGTGATAACCACTACACCACGGAACCGCACATTTCAATTATTTTCATGGTATATCACTTTGACATATATGCAATTTTACATAAGTGTATAAAATTTGAAAATGATTAAATTTTCATGTTTTTATGATTTTCTTCATTTCCAAAGAAAAGTTATAAATTTGATTCCGCCCAGGATCGAACTGGGGACCTTTCGCGTGTGAAGCGAACGTGATAACCACTACACCACGGAACCACACATTTCAATTATTTTCAAGGTATATCACTTTGCCATATATGCAATTTTACATATAGGTATAAAATTTGAAAATGATTACATTTTCATGCTTTTAAGATTTTCTTAATTTCAAAAGAAAAGTTATAAATTTGATTCCGCCCAGGATCGAGCTGGGGACCTTTCGCGTGTGAAGCGAACGTGATAACCACTACACCACGGAACCACACATTTCAATTATTTTCAAGGCATATCACTTTGACATATATGCAATTTTTCATGCTTTTAAGATTTTCTTAATTTCCAAAGAAAATTTATAAATTTGATTCCGCCCAGGATCGAACTGGGGACCTTTCGCGTGTAAAGCGAACGTGATAACCACTACACCACGGAACCACACATTTCAATTATTTTCAAGGTATATCACTTTGACATATATGCAATTTTACATATGTGTATAAAATTTGAAAATGATTAAATTTTCATGCTTTTAAGATTTTCTTAATTTCAAAAGAAAAGTTATAAATTTGATTCCGCCCAGGATCGAACTGGGAACCTTTCGTGTGTAAAGCGAACGTGATAACCACTACACCACGGAACCACACATTTCAATTATTTTCATGGTATATCACTTTGACATATATGCAATTTTACATAAGTGTATAAAATTTGAAAATGATTAAATTTTCTTGCTCTTAAGATTTTCTTAATTTCCAAAGAAAAGTTATGAATTTGATTCCGCCCAGGATCGAACTGGGGACCTTTCGCGTGTGAAGCGAACGTGATAACCACTACACCACGGAAGCACACATTTCAATTATTTTCAAGGTATATCACTTTGACTTATATGCAATTTTACATAAGTGTATAAAATTTGAAAATGATTAAATTTTCATGCTTTTAAGATTTTCTTAATTTCCAAAGAAAAGTTATGAATTTGATTCAGCCCAGGATCGAACTGGAGACCTTTCGCGTGTGAAGCGAACGTGATAATCTCTACACCACGGAAGCACACATTTCAATTATTTTCAAGGTATATCACTTTGACATATATGCAATTTTACATAAGTGTATAAAATTTGAAAATGATTAAATTTTCATGCTTTTAAGATTTTCTTAATTTCCAAAGAAAAGTTATAAATTTGATTCCGCCCAGGATCGAACTGGGGACCTTTCGCGTGTGAAGCGAACGTGATAACCACTACACCACGGAACCACACATTTCAATTATTTTCAAGGCATATCACTTTGACATATATGCAATTTTTCATGCTTTTAAGATTTTCTTCATTTCCAAAGAAAAGTTATAAATTTGATTCCGCCCAGGATCGAACTGGGGACCTTTCGCGTGTGAAGCGAACGTGATAACCACTACACCACGGAACCACACATTTCAATTATTTTCAAGGTATATCACTTTGACATGTATGCAATTTTACATATGTGTATAAAATTTGAAAATGATTAAATTTTCATGCTTTTAAGATTTTCTTAATTTCAAAAGAAAAGTTATAAATTTGATTCCGCCCAGGATCGAACTGGGGACCTTTCGCGTGTAAAGCGAACGTGATAACCACTACACCACGGAACCACACATTTCAATTATTTTCATGGTATATCACTTTGACATATATGCAATTTTACATAAGTGTATAAAATTTGAAAATAATTAAATTTTCATGCTTTTAAGATTTTCTTAATTTCCAAAGAAAAGTTATAAATTTGATTCCGCCCAGGATCGAACTGGGGACCTTTCGCGTGTGAAGCGAACGTGATAACCACTACACCACGGAAGAACACATTTCAATTATTTTCAAGGTATATCACTTTGACATATATGCAATTTTACATAAGTGTATAAAATTTGAAAATGATTAAATTTTCATGCTTTTAAGATTTTCTTAATTTCCAAAGAAAAGTTATAAATTTGATTCCGCCCAGGATCGAACTGGGGACCTTTCGCGTGTGAAGCGAACGTGATAACCACTACACCACGGAACCACACATTTCAATTATTTTCAAGGCATATCACTTTGACATATATGCAATTTTACATAAGTGTATAAAATTTGAAAATGATTAAATTTTCATGTTTTTATGATTTTCTTAATTTCAAAAGAAAAGTTATAAATTTGATTCCGCCCAGGATCGAACTGGGGACCTTTCGCGTGTAAAGCGAACGTGATAACCACTACACCACGGAACCGCACATTTCAATTATTTTCATGGTATATCACTTTGACATATATGCAATTTTACATAAGTGTATAAAATTTGAAAATAATTAAATTTTCATGCTTTTAAGATTTTCTTAATTTCCAAAGAAAAGTTATAAATTTGATTCCGCCCAGGATCGAACTGGGGACCTTTCGCGTGTGAAGCGAACGTGATAACCACTACACCACGGAAGCACACATTTCAATTATTTTCAAGGTATATCACTTTGACATATATGTAATTTTACATAAGTGTATAAAATTTGAAAATGATTAAATTTTCATGCTTTTAAGATTTTCTTAATTTCCAAAGAAAAGTTATAAATTTGATTCCGCTCAGGATCGAACTGGCGACCTTTCGCGTGTGAAGCGAACGTGATAACCACTACACCACGGAACCACACATTTCAATTATTTTCAAGGCATATCACTTTGACATATATGCAATTTTTCATGCTTTTAAGATTTTCTTAATTTCCAAAGAAAATTTATAAATATGATTCCGCCCAGGATCGAACTGGGGACCTTTCGCGTGTGAAGCGAACGTGATAACCACTACACCACGGAACCACACATTTCAATTATTTTCAAGGCATATCACTTTGACATATATGCAATTTTACATAAGTGTATAAAATTTGAAAATGATTAAATTTTCATGTTTTTATGATTTTCTTCATTTCCAAAGAAAAGTTATAAATTTGATTCCGCCCAGGATCGAACTGGGGACCTTTCGCGTGTGAAGCGAACGTGATAACCACTACACCACGGAACCACACATTTCAATTATTTTCAAGGTATATCACTTTGCCATATATGCAATTTTACATAAGTGTATAAAATTTGAAAATGATTAAATTTTCATGCTTTTAAGATTTTCTTAATTTCAAAAGAAAAGTTATAAATTTAAATCCGCCCAGGATCGAACTGGGGACCTTTCGCGTGTAAAGCGAACGTGATAACCACTACACCACGGAACCACACATTTCAATTATTTTCATGGTATATCACTTTGACATATATGCAATTTTACATAAGTGTATAAAATTTGAAAATAATTAAATTTTCATGCTTTTAAGATTTTCTTAATTTCCAAAGAAAAGTTATAAATTTGATTCCGCCCAGGATCGAACTGGGGACCTTTCGCGTGTGAAGCGAACGTGATAACCACTACACCACGGAAGAACACATTTCAATTATTTTCAAGGTATATCACTTTGACATATATGCAATTTTACATAAGTGTATAAAATTTGAAAATGATTAAATTTTCATGCTTTTAAGATTTTCTTAATTTCCAAAGAAAAGTTATAAATTTGGATCCGCCCAGGATCGAACTGGGGACCTTTCGCGTGTGAAGCGAACGTGATAACCACTACACCACGGAACCACACATTTCAATTATTTTCAAGGCATATCACTTTGACATATATGCAATTTTTCATGCTTTTAAGATTTTCTTAATTTCCAAAGAAAATTTATAAATTTGATTCCGCCCAGGATCGAACTGGGGACCTTTCGCGTGTGAAGCGAACGTGATAACCACTACACCACGGAACCACACATTTCAATTATTTTCAAGGCATATCACTTTGATATATATGCAATTTTACATAAGTGTATAAAATTTGAAAATGATTAAATTTTCATGTTTTTATGATTTTCTTAATTTCAAAAGAAAAGTTATAAATTTGATTCCGCCCAGGATCGAACTGGGGACCTTTCGCGTGTAAAGCGAACGTGATAACCACTACACCACGGAACCGCACATTTCAATTATTTTCATGGTATATCACTTTGACATATATGCAATTTTACATAAGTGTATAAAATTTGAAAATAATTAAATTTTCATGCTTTTAAGATTTTCTTAATTTCCAAAGAAAAGTTATAAATTTGATTCCGCCCAGGATCGAACTGGGGACCTTTCGCGTGTGAAGCGAACGTCATAACCACTACACCACGGAAGCACACATTTCAATTATTTTCAAGGCATATCACTTTGACATATATGCAATTTTTCATGCTTTTAAGATTTTCTTAATTTCCAAAGAAAATTTATAAATTTGATTCCGCCCAGGATCGAACTGGGGACCTTTCGCGTGTGAAGCGAACGTGATAACCACTACACCACGGAAGCACACATTTCAATTATTTTCAAGGTATATCACTTTGACATATATGCAATTTTACATAAGTGTATAAAATTTGAAAATGATTAAATTTTCATGCTTTTAAGATTTTCTTAATTTCCAAAGAAAAGTTATAAATTTGATTCCGCCCAGGATCGAATTGGGGACCTTTCGCGTGTGAAGCGAACGTGATAACCACTACACCACGGAACCACACATTTCAATTATTTTCAAGGCATATCACTTTGACATATATGCAATTTTTCATGCTTTTAAGATTTTCTTAATTTCCAAAGAAAATTTATAAATTTGATTCCGCCCAGGATCGAACTGGGGACCTTTCGCGTGTGAAGCGAACGTGATAACCACTACACCACGGAACCACACATTTCAATTATTTTCAAGGCATATCACTTTGACATATATGCAATTTTACATAAGTGTATAAAATTTGAAAATGATTAAATTTTCATGTTTTTATGATTTTCTTAATTTCAAAAGAAAAGTTATAAATTTGATTCCGCCCAGGATCGAACTGGGGACCTTTCGCGTGTAAAGCGAACGTGATAACCACTACACCACGGAACCGCACATTTCAATTATTTTCATGGTATATCACTTTGACATATATGCAATTTTACATAAGTGTATAAAATTTGAAAATAATTAAATTTTCATGCTTTTAAGATTTTCTTAATTTCCAAAGAAAAGTTATAAATTTGATTCCGCCCAGGATCGAACTGGGGACCTTTCGCGTGTGAAGCGAACGTGATAACCACTACACCACGGAAGCACACATTTCAATTATTTTCAAGGTATATCACTTTGACATATATGCAATTTTACATAAGTGTATAAAATTTGAAAATGATTAAATTTTCATGCTTTTAAGATTTTCTTAATTTCCAAAGAAAAGTTATAAATTTGATTCCGCTCAGGATCGAACTGGGGACCTTTCGCGTGTGAAGCGAACGTGATAACCACAACACCACGGAACCACACATTTCAATTATTTTCAAGGCATATCACTTTGACATATATGCAATTTTTCATGCTTTTAAGATTTTCTTAATTTCCAAAGAAAATTTATAAATTTGATTCCGCCCAGGATCGAAACGGGGACCTTTCGCGTGTGAAGCGAACGTGATAACCACTACACCACGGAACCACACATTTCAATTATTTTCAAGGCATATCACTTTGACATATATGCAATTTTACATAAGTGTATAAAATTTGAAAATGATTAAATTTTCATGTTTTTATGATTTTCTTCATTTCCAAAGAAAAGTTATAAATTTGATTCCGCCCAGGATCGAACTGGGGACCTTTCGCGTGTGAAGCGAACGTGATAACCACTACACCACGGAACCACAAATTTCAATTATTTTCAAGGTATATCACTTTGCCATATATGCAATTTTACATATAGGTATAAAATTTGAAAATGATTACATTTTCATGCTTTTAAGATTTTCTTAATTTCAAAAGAAAAGTTATAAATTTGATTCCGCCCAGGATCGAGCTGGGGACCTTTCGCGTGTGAAGCGAACGTGATAACCACTACACCACGGAACCACACATTTCAATTATTTTCAAGGCATATCACTTTGACATATATGCAATTTTTCATGCTTTTAAGATTTTCTTAATTTCCGAAGAAAATTTATAAATTTGATTCCGCCCAGGATCGAACTGGGGACCTTTCGCGTGTAAAGCGAACGTGATAACCACTACACCACGGAACCACACATTTCAATTATTTTCAAGGTATATCACTTTGACATATATGCAATTTTACATATGTGTATAAAATTTGAAAATGATTAAATTTTCATGCTTTTAAGATTTTCTTAATTTCAAAAGAAAAGTTATAAATTTGATTCCGCCCAGGATCGAACTGGGAACCTTTCGCGTGTAAAGCGAACGTGATAACCACTACACCACGGAACCACACATTTCAATTATTTTCATGGTATATCACTTTGACATATATGCAATTTTACATAAGTGTATAAAATTTGAAAATGATTAAATTTTCTTGCTCTTAAGATTTTCTTAATTTCCAAAGAAAAGTTATGAATTTGTATCCGCCCAGGATCGAACTGGGGACCTTTCGCGTGTGAAGCGAACGTGATAACCACTACACCACGGAACCACACATTTCAATTATTTTCAAGGCATATCACTTTGACATATATGCAATTTTACATAAGTGTATAAAATTTGAAAATGATTAAATTTTCATGTTTTTATGATTTTCTTAATTTCAAAAGAAAAGTTATAAATTTGATTCCGCCCAGGATCGAACTGGGGACCTTTCGCGTGTAAAGCGAACGTGATAACCACTACACCACGGAACCGCACATTTCAATTATTTTCATGGTATATCACTTTGACATATATGCAATTTTACATAAGTGTATAAAATTTGAAAATGATTAAATTTTCATGTTTTTATGATTTTCTTCATTTCCAAAGAAAAGTTATAAATTTGATTCCGCCCAGGATCGAACTGGGGACCTTTCGCGTGTGAAGCGAACGTGATAACCACTACACCACGGAACCACACATTTCAATTATTTTCAAGGTATATCACTTTGCCATATATGCAATTTTACATATAGGTATAAAATTTGAAAATGATTACATTTTCATGCTTTTAAGATTTTCTTAATTTCAAAAGAAAAGTTATAAATTTGATTCCGCCCAGGATCGAGCTGGGGACCTTTCGCGTGTGAAGCGAACGTGATAACCACTACACCACGGAACCACACATTTCAATTATTTTCAAGGCATATCACTTTGACATATATGCAATTTTTCATGCTTTTAAGATTTTCTTAATTTCCAAAGAAAATTTATAAATTTGATTCCGCCCAGGATCGAACTGGGGACCTTTCGCGTGTAAAGCGAACGTGATAACCACTACACCACGGAACCACACATTTCAATTATTTTCAAGGTATATCACTTTGACATATATGCAATTTTACATATGTGTATAAAATTTGAAAATGATTAAATTTTCATGCTTTTAAGATTTTCTTAATTTCAAAAGAAAAGTTATAAATTTGATTCCGCCCAGGATCGAACTGGGAACCTTTCGTGTGTAAAGCGAACGTGATAACCACTACACCACGGAACCACACATTTCAATTATTTTCATGGTATATCACTTTGACATATATGCAATTTTACATAAGTGTATAAAATTTGAAAATGATTAAATTTTCTTGCTCTTAAGATTTTCTTAATTTCCAAAGAAAAGTTATGAATTTGATTCCGCCCAGGATCGAACTGGGGACCTTTCGCGTGTGAAGCGAACGTGATAACCACTACACCACGGAAGCACACATTTCAATTATTTTCAAGGTATATCACTTTGACTTATATGCAATTTTACATAAGTGTATAAAATTTGAAAATGATTAAATTTTCATGCTTTTAAGATTTTCTTAATTTCCAAAGAAAAGTTATGAATTTGATTCAGCCCAGGATCGAACTGGAGACCTTTCGCGTGTGAAGCGAACGTGATAATCTCTACACCACGGAAGCACACATTTCAATTATTTTCAAGGTATATCACTTTGACATATATGCAATTTTACATAAGTGTATAAAATTTGAAAATGATTAAATTTTCATGCTTTTAAGATTTTCTTAATTTCCAAAGAAAAGTTATAAATTTGATTCCGCCCAGGATCGAACTGGGGACCTTTCGCGTGTGAAGCGAACGTGATAACCACTACACCACGGAACCACACATTTCAATTATTTTCAAGGCATATCACTTTGACATATATGCAATTTTTCATGCTTTTAAGATTTTCTTCATTTCCAAAGAAAAGTTATAAATTTGATTCCGCCCAGGATCGAACTGGGGACCTTTCGCGTGTGAAGCGAACGTGATAACCACTACACCACGGAACCACACATTTCAATTATTTTCAAGGTATATCACTTTGACATGTATGCAATTTTACATATGTGTATAAAATTTGAAAATGATTAAATTTTCATGCTTTTAAGATTTTCTTAATTTCAAAAGAAAAGTTATAAATTTGATTCCGCCCAGGATCGAACTGGGGACCTTTCGCGTGTAAAGCGAACGTGATAACCACTACACCACGGAACCACACATTTCAATTATTTTCATGGTATATCACTTTGACATATATGCAATTTTACATAAGTGTATAAAATTTGAAAATAATTAAATTTTCATGCTTTTAAGATTTTCTTAATTTCCAAAGAAAAGTTATAAATTTGATTCCGCCCAGGATCGAACTGGGGACCTTTCGCGTGTGAAGCGAACGTGATAACCACTACACCACGGAAGAACACATTTCAATTATTTTCAAGGTATATCACTTTGACATATATGCAATTTTACATAAGTGTATAAAATTTGAAAATGATTAAATTTTCATGCTTTTAAGATTTTCTTAATTTCCAAAGAAAAGTTATAAATTTGATTCCGCCCAGGATCGAACTGGGGACCTTTCGCGTGTGAAGCGAACGTAATAACCACTACACCACGGAACCACACATTTCAATTATTTTCAAGGCATATCACTTTGACATATATGCAATTTTACATAAGTGTATAAAATTTGAAAATGATTAAATTTTCATGTTTTTATGATTTTCTTAATTTCAAAAGAAAAGTTATAAATTTGATTCCGCCCAGGATCGAACTGGGGACCTTTCGCGTGTAAAGCGAACGTGATAACCACTACACCACGGAACCGCACATTTCAATTATTTTCATGGTATATCACTTTGACATATATGCAATTTTACATAAGTGTATAAAATTTGAAAATAATTAAATTTTCATGCTTTTAAGATTTTCTTAATTTCCAAAGAAAAGTTATAAATTTGATTCCGCCCAGGATCGAACTGGGGACCTTTCGCGTGTGAAGCGAACGTGATAACCACTACACCACGGAAGCACACATTTCAATTATTTTCAAGGTATATCACTTTGACATATATGTAATTTTACATAATTGTATAAAATTTGAAAATGATTAAATTTTCATGCTTTTAAGATTTTCTTAATTTCCAAAGAAAAGTTATAAATTTGATTCCGCTCAGGATCGAACTGGCGACCTTTCGCGTGTGAAGCGAACGTGATAACCACTACACCACGGAACCACACATTTCAATTATTTTCAAGGCATATCACTTTGACATACATGCAATTTTTCATGCTTTTAAGATTTTCTTAATTTCCAAAGAAAATTTATAAATTTGATTCCGCCCAGGATCGAACTGGGGACCTTTCGCGTGTGAAGCGAACGTGATAACCACTACACCACGGAACCACACATTTCAATTATTTTCAAGGCATATCACTTTGACATATATGCAATTTTACATAAGTGTATAAAATTTGAAAATGATTAAATTTTCATGTTTTTATGATTTCCTTCATTTCCAAAGAAAAGTTATAAATTTGATTCCGCCCAGGATCGAACTGGGGACCTTTCGCGTGTGAAGCGAACGTGATAACCACTACACCACGGAACCACACATTTCAATTATTTTCAAGGCATATCACTTTGACATATATTCAATTTTACATAAGTGTATAAAATTTGAAAATGATTAAATTTTCATGTTTTTATGATTTTCTTAATTTCAAAAGAAAAGTTATAAATTTGATTCCACCCAGGATCGAACTGGGGACCTTTCGCGTGTAAAGCGAACGTGATAACCACTACACCACGGAACCGCACATTTCAATTATTTTCATGGTATATCACTTTGACATATATGCAATTTTACATAAGTGTATAAAATTTGAAAATAATTAAATTTTCATGCTTTTAAGATTTTCTTAATTTCCAAAGAAAAGTTATAAATTTGATTCCGCCCAGGATCGAACTGGGGACCTTTCGCGTGTGAAGCGAACGTGATAACCACTACACCACGGAAGCACACATTTCAATTATTTTCAAGGTATATCACTTTGACATATATGCAATTTTACATAAGTGTATAAAATTTGAAAATGATTAAATTTTCATGCTTTTAAGATTTTCTTAATTTCCAAAGAAAAGTTATAAATTTGATTCCGCCCAGGATCGAACTGGGGACCTTTCGCGGGTGAAGCGAACGTGATAACCACTACACCACGGAACCGCACATTTCAATTATTTTCAAGGCATATCACTTTGACATATATGCAATTTTTCATGCTTTTAAGATTTTCTTAATTTCCAAAGAAAATTTATAAATTTGATTCCGCCCAGGATCGAACTGGGGACCTTTCGCGGGTGAAGCGAACGTGATAACCACTACACCACGGAACCACACATTTCAATTATTTTCAAGGCATATCACTTTGACATATATGCAATTTTACATAAGTGTATAAAATTGGAAAATGATTAAATTTCCATGTTTTTATGATTTTCTTCATTTCCAAAGAAAAGTTATAAATTTGATTCCGCCCAGGATCGAACTGGGGACCTTTCGCGTGTGAAGCGAACGTGATAACCACTACACCACGGAACCACACATTTCAATTATTTTCAAGGTATATCACTTTGCCATATATGCAATTTTACATATGTGTATAAAATTTGAAAATGATTACATTTTCATGCTTTTAAGATTTTCTTAATTTCAAAAGAAAAGTTATAAATTTGATTCCGCCCAGGATCGAACTGGGGACCTTTCGCGTGTGAAGCGAACGTGATAACCACTACACCACGGAAGCACACATTTCAATTATTTTCAAGGTATATCACTTTGACATATATGCAATTTTACATTAGTGTATAAAATTTGAAAATGATTAAATTTTCATGCTTTTAAGATTTTCTTAATTTCCAAAGAAAAGTTATAGATTTGATTCCGCCCAGGATCGAACTGGGGACCTTTCGCGTGTGAAGCGAACGTGATAACCACTACACCTCGGAACCACACATTTCAATTATTTTCAAGGCATATCACTTTGACATATATGCAATTTTTCATGCTTTTAAGATTTTCTTAATTTCCAAAGAAAATTTATAAATTTGATTCCGCCCAGGATCGAACTGGGGACCTTTCGCGTGTGAAGCGAACGTGATAACCACTACACCACGGAAGCACACATTTCAATTATTTTCAAGGTATATCACTTTGACATATATGCAATTTTACATAAGTGTATAAAATTTGAAAATGATTAAATTTTCATGCTTTTAAGATTTTCTTAATTTCCAAAGAAAAGTTATAAATTTGATTCCGCCCAGGATCGAACTGGGGACCTTTCGCGTGTGAAGCGAACGTGATAACCACTACACCACGGAAGCACACATTTCAATTATTTTCAAGGTATATCACTTTGACATATATGCAATTTTACATAAGTGTATAAAATTTGAAAATGATTAAATTTTCATGCTTTTAAGATTTTCTTAATTTCCAAAGAAAAGTTATAAATTTGATTCCGCCCAGGATCGAACTGGGGACCTTTCGCGAGTGAAGCGAACCTGATAACCACTACACCACGGAACCACACATTTCAATTATTTTCAAGGCATATCACTTTGACATATATGCAATTTTTCATGCTTTTAAGATTTTCTTAATTTCCAAAGAAAAGTTATAAATTTGATTCCGCCCAGGATCGAACTGGGGACCTTTCGCGTGTGAAGCGAACGTGATAACCACTACACCACGGAAGCATACATTTCAATTATTTTCAAGGTATATCACTTTGACATATATGCAATTTTACATAAGTGTATAAAATTTGAAATTGATTAAATTTTCATGCTTTTAAGATTTTCTTAATTTCCAAAGAAAAGTTATAAATTTGATTCCGCCCAGGATCGAACTGGGGACCTTTCGCGTGTGAAGCGAACGTGATAACCACTACACCACGGAACCACACATTTCAATTATTTTCAAGGTATATCACTTTGACATATATGCAATTTTACATATGTGTATAAAATTTGAAAATGATTAAATTTTCATGCTTTTAAGATTTTCTAAATGTCAAAAGAAAAGTTATAAATTTGATTCCGCCCAGGATCGAACTGGGAACCTTTCGCGTGTAAAGCGAACGTGATAACCACTACACCACGGAACCACACATTTCAATTATTTTCATGGTATACCACTTTGACATATATGCAATTTTACATAAGTGTATAAAATTTGAAAATGATTAAATTTTCTTGCTCTTAAGATTTTCTTAATTTCCAAAGAAAAGTTATAAATTCGATTCCACCCAGGATCGAACTGGAGACCTTTCGCGTGTAAAGCGAACGTGATAACCACTACACCACGGAACCACACATTTCAATTATTTTCAAGGTATATTATCACTTTGACATATATGCAATTTTACATAATTGTATAAAATTTGAAAATAATTAAATTTTCATGCTTTTAAGATTTTCTTAATTTCCAAAGAAAAGTTATAAAATTGATTCCGCCCAGGATCAAACTGGGGACCTTTCGCGTGTGAAGCGTACGTGATAACCACTACACCACGGAACCACATATTTCAATTATTTTCAAGGCATATTACTTTGACATATATGCAATTTTTCATGCTTTTAAGATTTTCTTAATTTCCAAAGAAAATTTATAAATTTGATTCCGCCCAGGATCGAACTGGGGACCTTTCGCGTGTGAAGCGAACGTGATAACCACTACACGACGGAACCACACATTTCAATTATTTTCAAGGCATATCACTTTGACATATATGCAATTTTATATAAGTGTATAAAATTTGAAAATGATTAAATTTTCATGTTTTTATGATTTTCTTCATTTCCAAAGAAAAGTTATAAATTTGATTCCGCCCAGGATCGAACTGGGGACCTTTCGCGTGTGAAGCGAACGTGATAACCACTACACCACGGAACCACACATTTCAATTATTTTCAAGGCATATCACTTTGACATATATGCAATTTTACATATGTGTATAAAATTTGAAAATGATTAAATTTTCATGTTTTTATGATTTTCTTAATTTCAAAAGAAAAGTTATAAATTTGATTCCGCCCAGGATCGAACTGGGGACCTTTCGCGTGTGAAGCGAACGTGATAACCACTACACCACGGAACCACACATTTCAATTATTTTCAAGGCATATCACTTTGACATATATTCAATTTTACATAAGTGTATAAAATTTGAAAATGATTAAATTTTCATGTTTTTATGATTTTCTTAATTTCAAAAGAAAAGTTATAAATTTGATTCCGCCCAGGATCGAACTGGGGACCTTTCGCGTGTAAAGCGAACGTGATAACCACTACACCACGGAACCGCACATTTCAATTATTTTCATGGTATATCACTTTGACATATATGCAATTTTACATAAGTGTATAAAATTTGAAAATAATTAAATTTTCATGCTTTTAAGATTTTCTTAATTTCCAAAGAAAAGTTATAAATTTGATTCCGCCCAGGATCGAACTGGGGACCTTCCGCGTGTGAAGCGAACGTGATAACCACTACACCACGGAAGCACACATTTCAATTATGTTCAAGGTATATCACTTTGACATATATGCAATTTTACATAAGTGTATAAAATTTGAAAATGATTAAATTTTCATGCTTTTAAGATTTTCTTAATTTCCAAAGAAAAGTTATAAATTTGATTCCGCCCAGGATCGAACTGGGGACCTTTCGCGTGTGAAGCGAACGTGATAACCACTACACCACGGAACGGCACATTTCAATTATTTTCAAGGCATATCACTTTGACATATATGCAATTTTTCATGCTTTTAAGATTTTCTTAATTTCCAAAGAAAATTTATAAATTTGATTCCGCCCAGGATCGAACTGGGGACCTTTCGCGTGTGAAGCGAACGTGATAACCACTACACCACGGAACCACACATTTCAATTATTTTCAAGGCATATCACTTTGACATATATGCAATTTTACATAAGTGTATAAAATTTGAAAATGATTAAATTTCCATGTTTTTATGATTTTCTTCATTTCCAAAGAAAAGTTATAAATTTGATTCCGCCCAGGATCGAACTGGGGACCTTTCGCGTGTGAAGCGAACGTGATAACCACTACACCACGGAACCACACATTTCAATTATTTTCAAGGTATATCACTTTGCCATATATGCAATTTTACATATGTGTATAAAATTTGAAAATGATTACATTTTCATGCTTTTAAGATTTTCTTAATTTCAAAAGAAAAGTTATAAATTTGATTCCGCCCAGGATCGAACTGGGGACCTTTCGCGTGTGAAGCGAACGTGATAACCACTACAACACGGAAGCACACATTTCAATTATTTTCAAGGTATATCACTTTGACATATATGCAATTTTACATTAGTGTATACAATTTGAAAATGATTAAATTTTCATGCTTTTAAGATTTTCTTAATTTCCAAAGAAAAGTTATAGATTTGATTCCGCCCAGGATCGAACTGGGGACCTTTCGCGTGTGAAGCGAACGTGATAACCACTACACCACGGAACCACACATTTCAATTATTTTCAAGGCATATCACTTTGACATATATGCAATTTTTCATGCTTTTAAGATTTTCTTAATTTCCAAAGAAAATTTATAAATTTGATTCCGCCCAGGATCGAACTGGGGACCTTTCGCGTGTGAAGCGAACGTGATAACCACTACACCACGGAAGCACACATTTCAATTATTTTCAAGGTATATCACTTTGACATATATGCAATTTTACATAAGTGTATAAAATTTGAAAATGATTAAATTTTCATGCTTTTAAGATTTTCTTAATTTCCAAAGAAAAGTTATAAATTTGATTCCGCCCAGGATCGAACTGGGGACCTTTCGCGTGTGAAGCGAACCTGATAACCACTACACCACGGAACCACACATTTCAATTATTTTCAAGGCATATCACTTTGACATATATGCAATTTTTCATGCTTTTAAGATTTTCTTAATTTCCAAAGAAAAGTTATAAATTTGATTCCGCCCAGGATCGAACTGGGGACCTTTCGCGTGTGAAGTGAACGTGATAACCACTACACCACGGAACCACACATTTCAATTATTTTCAAGGTATATCACTTTGACATATATGCAATTTTACATATGTGTATAAAATTTGAAAATGATTAAATTTTCATGCTTTTAAGATTTTCTTAATTTCAAAAGAAAAGTTATAAATTTGATTCCGCCCAGGATCGAACTGGGGACCTTTCGCGTGTAAAGCGAACGTGATAACCACTACACCACGGAACCACACATTTCAATTATTTTCATGGTATATCACTTTGACATATATGCAATTTTACATAAGTGTATAAAATTTGAAAATAATTAAATTTTCATGCTTTTAAGATTTTCTTAATTTCCAAAGAAAAGTTATAAATTTGATTCCGCCCAGGATCGAACTGGGGACCTTTCGCGTGTGAAGCGAACGTGATAACCACTACACCACGGAGCCACACATTTCAATTATTTTCAAGGCATATCACTTTGACATATATGCAATTTTTCATGCTTTTAAGATTTTCTTAATTTCCAAAGAAAATTTATAAATTTGATTCCGCCCAGGATCGAACTGGGGACCTTTCGCGTGTGAAGCGAACGTGATAACCACTACACCACGGAACCACACATTTCAATTATTTTCAAGGTATATCACTTGGACATATATGCAATTACACATAAGTGTATAAAACTTGAAAATGATTAAATTTTCTTGCTTTTAAGATTTTCTTAATTTCCAAAGAAAAGTTATAAATTTGATTCCGCCCAGGATCGAACTGGGGACCTTTCGCGTGTAAAGCGAACGTGATAACCACTACACCACGGAACCACACATTTCAATTATTTTCATGGTATATCACTTTGACATATATGCAATTTTACATAAGTGTATAAAATTTGAAAATAATTAAATTTTCATGCTTTTAAGATTTTCTTAATTTCCAAAGAAAAGTTATAAATTTGATTCCGCCCAGGATCGAACTGGGGACCTTTCGCGTGTGAAGCGAACGTGATAACCACTACACCACGGAAGCACACATTTCAATTATTTTCAAGGTATATCACTTTGACATATATGCAATTTTACATAAGTGTATAAAATTTAAAAATGATTAAATTTTCATGCTTTTAAGATTTTCTTAATTTCCAAAGAAAAGTTATAAATTTGATTCCGCCCAGGATCGAACTGGGGACCTTTCGCGTGTGAAGCGAACGTGATAACCACTACACCACGGAACCACACATTTCAATTATTTTCAAGGTATATCACTTTGACATATATGCAATTTTACATATGTGTATAAAATTTGAAAATGATTAAATTTTCATGCTTTTAAGATTTTCTTAATTTCAAAAGAAAAGTTATAAATTTGATTCCGCCCAGGATCGAACTGGGAACCTTTCGCGTGTAAAGCGAACGTGATAACCACTACACCACGGAACCACACATTTCAATTATTTTCATGGTATATCACTTTTACATATATGCAATTTTACATAAGTGTATAAAATTTGAAAATGATTAAATTTTCTTGCTCTTAAGATTTTCTTAATTTCCAAAGAAAAGTTATAAATTCGATTCCACCCAGGATCGAACTAGGGACCTTTCGCGTGTAAAGCGAACGTGATAACCACTACACCACGGAACCACACATTTCAATTATTTTCAAGGTATATCCCTTTGACATATATGCAATTTTACATAAGTGTATAAAATTTGAAAATGATTAAATTTTCATGCTTTTAACAGTTTCTTAATTTCCAAAGAAAAGTTATAAATTTGATTCCGCCCAGGATAGAACTGGGGACCCTTCGCGTGTGAAGCGAACGTGATAACCACTACACCACGGAACCACACATTTCAATTATTTTCAAGGTATATTATCACTTTGACATATATGCAATTTTACATAATTGTATAAAATTTGAAAATAATTAAATTTTCATGCTTTTAAGATTTTCTTAATTTCCAAAGAAAAGTTATAAAATTGATTCCGCCCAGGATCGAACTGGGGTCCTTTCGCGTGTGAAGCGAACGTGATAACCACTACACCACGGAACCAAAAATTTCATTTATTTTCAAGGCATATTACTTTGACATATATGCAATTTTTCATCCTTTTAAGATTTTCTTAATTTCCAAAGAAAATTTATAAATTTGATTCCGCCCAGGATCGAACTGGGGACCTTTCGCGTGTGAAGCGAACGTGATAACCACTACACCACGGAACCACACATTTCAATTATTTTCAAGGCATATCACTTTGACATATATGCAATTTTACATAAGTGTATAAAATTTGAAAATGATTAAATTGTCATGTTTTTATGATTTTCTTCATTTCCAAAGAAAAGTTATAAATTTGATTCCGCCCAGGATCGAACTGGGGACCTTTCGCGTGTGAAGCGAACGTGATAACCACTACACCACGGAACCACACATTTCAATTATTTTCAAGGTATATCACTTTGCCATATATGCAATTTTACATATGTGTATAAAATTTGAAAATGATTAAATTTTCATGCTTTTAAGATTTTCTTAATTTCAAAAGAAAAGTTATAAATTTGATTCCGCCCAGGATCGAACTGGGGACCTTTCGCGTGTAAAGCGAACGTGATAACCACTACACCGCGGAACCACACATTTCAGTTATTTTCATGGTATATCACTTTGACATATATGCAATTTTACATAAGTGTATAAAATTTGAAAATGATTAAATTTTCTTGCTCTTAAGATTTTCTTAATTTCCAAAGAAAAGTTATAAATTCGATTCCACCCAGGATCGAACTGGGGACCTTTCGCGTGTAAAGCGAACGTGATAACCACTACACCACGGAACCACACATTTCAATTATTTTCAAGGTATATCACTTTGCCATATATGCAATTTTACATATGTGTATAAAATTTGAAAATGATTACATTTTCATGCTTTTAAGATTTTCTTAATTTCAAAAGAAAAGTTATAAATTTGATTCCACCCAGGATCGAACTAGGGACTTTTCGCGTGTAAAGCGAACGTGATAACCACTACACCACGGAACCACACATTTCAATTATTTTCAAGGTATATCCCTTTGACATATATGCAATTTTACATAAGTGTATAAAATTTGAAAATGATTAAATTTTCATGCTTTTAACAGTTTCTTAATTTCCAAAGAAAAGTTATAAATTTGATTCCGCCCAGGATAGAACTGGGGACCCTTCGCGTGTGAAGCGAACGTGATAACCACTACACCACGGAAGCACACATTTCAATTATTTTCAAGGTATATCACTTTGACATATATGCAATTTTACATTAGTGTATAAAATTTGAAAATGATTAAATTTTCATGCTTTTAAGATTTTCTTAATTTCCAAAGAAAAGTTATAGATTTGATTCCGCCCAGGATCGAACTGGGGACCTTTCGCGTGTGAAGCGAACGTGATAACCACTACACCACGGAACCACACATTTCAATTATTTTCAAGGCATATCACTTTGACATATATGCAATTTTTCATGCTTTTAAGATTTTCTTAATTTCCAAAGAAAATTTATAAATTTGATTCCGCCCAGGATCGAACTGGGGACCTTTCGCGTGTGAAGCGAACGTGATAACCACTACACCACGGAAGCACACATTTCAATTATTTTCAAGGTATATCACTTTGACATATATGCAATTTTACATAAGTGTATAAAATTTGAAAATGATTAAATTTTCATGCTTTTAAGATTTTCTTAATTTCCAAAGAAAAGTTATAAATTTGATTCCGCCCAGGATCGAACTGGGGACCTTTCGCGTGTGAAGCGAACGTGATAACCACTACACCACGGAAGCACACATTTCAATTATTTTCTAGGTATATCACTTTGACATATATGCAATTTTACATAAGTGTATAAAATTTGAAAATGATTAAATTTTCATGCTTTTAAGATTTTCTTAATTTCCAAAGAAAAGTTATAAATTTGATTCCGCCCAGGATCGAACTGGGGACCTTTCGCGTGTGAAGCGAACCTGATAACCACTACACCACGGAACCACACATTTCAATTATTTTCAAGGCATATCACTTTGACATATATGCAATTTTTCATGCTTTTAAGATTTTCTTAATTTCCAAAGAAAAGTTATAAATTTGATTCCGCCCAGGATCGAACTGGGGACCTTTCGCGTGTGAAGCGAACGTGATAACCACTACACCACGGAAGCACACATTTCAATTATTTTCAAGGTATATCACTTTGACATATATGCAATTTTACATATGTGTATAAAATTTGAAAATGATTAAATTTTCATGCTTTTAAGATTTTCTAAATGTCAAAAGAAAAGTTATAAATTTGATTCCGCCCAGGATCGAACTGGGAACCTTTCGCGTGTAAAGCGAACGTGATAACCACTACACCACGGAACCACACATTTCAATTATTTTCATGGTATACCACTTTGACATATATGCAATTTTACATAAGTGTATAAAATTTGAAAATGATTAAATTTTCTTGCTCTTAAGATTTTCTTAATTTCCAAAGAAAAGTTATAAATTCGATTCCACCCAGGATCGAACTGGAGACCTTTCGCGTGTAAAGCGAACGTGATAACCACTACACCACGGAACCACACATTTCAATTATTTTCAAGGTATATTATCACTTTGACATATATGCAATTTTACATAATTGTATAAAATTTGAAAATAATTAAATTTTCACGCTTTTAAGATTTTCTTAATTTCCAAAGAAAAGTTATAAAATTGATTCCGCCCAGGATCAAACTGGGGACCTTTCGCGTGTGAAGCGAACGTGATAATAACTACACCACGGAACCACACATTTCAATTATTTTCAAGGCATATTACTTTGACATATATGCAATTTTTCATGCTTTTAAGATTTTCTTAATTTCCAAAGAAAATTTATAAATTTGATTCCGCCCAGGATCGAACTGGGGACCTTTCGCGTGTGAAGCGAACGTGATAACCACTACACGACGGAACCACACATTTCAATTATTTTCAAGGCATATCACTTTGACATATATGCAATTTTACATAAGTGTATAAAATTTGAAAATGATTAAATTTTCATGCTTTTAAGATTTTCTTAATTTCCAAAGAAAAGTTATAAATTTGATTCCGCCCAGGATCGAACTGGGGACCTTTCGCGTGTGAAGCGAACGTGATAACCACTACACCACGGAAGCACACATTTCAATTATTTTCAAGGTATATCACTTTGACATATATGCAATTTTACATAAGTGTATAAAATTTGAAAATGATTAAATTTTCATGCTTTTAAGATTTTCTTAATTTCCAAAGAAAAGTTATAAATTTGATTCCGCCCAGGATCGAACTGGGGACCTTTCGCGTGTGAAGCGAACCTGATAACCACTACACCACGGAACCACACATTTCAATTATTTTCAAGGCATATCACTTTGACATATATGCAATTTTTCATGCTTTTAAGATTTTCTTAATTTCCAAAGAAAAGTTATAAATTTGATTCCGCCCAGGATCGAACTGGGGACCTTTCGCGTGTGAAGCGAACGTGATAACCACTACACCACGGAAGCACACATTTCAATTATTTTCAAGGTATATCACTTTGACATATATGCAATTTTACATAAGTGTATAAAATTTGAAATTGATTAAATTTTCATGCTTTTAAGATTTTCTTAATTTCCAAAGAAAAGTTATAAATTTGATTCCGCCCAGGATCGAACTGGGGATCTTTCGCGTGTGAAGCGAACGTGATAACCACTACACCACGGAACCACACATTTCAATTATTTTCAAGGTATATCACTTTGACATATATGCAATTTTACATAAGTGTATAAAATTTGAAAATGATTAAATTTTCATGTTTTTATGATTTTCTTAATTTCAAAAGAAAAGTTATAAATTTGATTCCGCCCAGGATCGAACTGGG
Source organism: Parasteatoda lunata (assembly GCA_949128135.1). NCBI lineage: Eukaryota > Metazoa > Arthropoda > Arachnida > Araneae > Theridiidae > Parasteatoda > Parasteatoda lunata. The sequence continues at coordinate 71,315,871 of OX421979.1, forward strand.
GACCTTTCGCGTGTGAAGCGAACGTGATAACCACTACACCACGGAACCACACATTTCAATTATTTTCAAGGCATATCACTTTGACATATATTCAATTTTACATAAGTGTATAAAATTTGAAAATGATTAAATTTTCATGTTTTTATGATTTTCTTAATTTCAAAAGAAAAGTTATAAATTTGATTCCGCCCAGGATCGAACTGGGGACCTTTCGCGTGTAAAGCGAACGTGATAACCACTACACCACGGAACCGCACATTTCAATTATTTTCATGGTATATCACTTTGACATATATGCAATTTTACATAAGTGTATAAAATTTGAAAATAATTAAATTTTCATGCTTTTAAGATTTTCTTAATTTCCAAAGAAAATTTATAAATTTGATTCCGCCCAGGATCGAACTGGGGACCTTTCGCGTGTGAAGCGAACGTGATAACCACTACACCACGGAACCACACATTTCAATTATTTTCAAGGCATATCACTTTGACATATATGCAATTTTACATAAGTGTATAAAATTTGAAAATGATTAAATTTCCTTGTTTTTATGATTTTCTTCATTTCCAAAGAAAAGTTATAAATTTGATTCCGCCCAGGATCGAACTGGGGACCTTTCGCGTGTGAAGCGAACGTGATAACCACTACACCACGGAACCACACATTTCAATTATTTTCAAGGTATATCACTTTGCCATATATGCAATTTTACATATGTGTATAAAATTTGAAAATGATTACATTTTCATGCTTTTAAGATTTTCTTAATTTCAAAAGAAAAGTTATAAATTTGATTCCGCCCAGGATCGAACTGGGGACCTTTCGCGTGTGAAGCGAACGTGATAACCACTACACCACGGAAGCACACATTTCAATTATTTTCAAGGTATATCACTTTGACATATATGCAATTTTACATTAGTGTATAAAATTTGAAAATGATTAAATTTTCATGCTTTTAAGATTTTCTTAATTTCCAAAGAAAAGTTATAGATTTGATTCCGCCCAGGATCGAACTGGGGACTTTTCGCGTGTGAAGCGAACGTGATAACCACTACACCACGGAACCACACATTTCAATTATTTTCAAGGCATATCACTTTGACATATATGCAATTTTTCATGCTTTTAAGATTTTCTTAATTTCCAAAGAAAATTTATAAATTTGATTCCGCCCAGGATCGAACTGGGGACCTTTCGCGTGTGAAGCGAACGTGATAACCACTACACCACGGAAGCACACATTTCAATTATTTTCAAGGTATATCACTTTGACATATATGCAATTTTACATAAGTGTATAAAATTTGAAAATGATTAAATTTTCATGCTTTTAAGATTTTCTTAATTTCAAAATAAAAGTTATAAATTTGATTCCGCCCAGGATCGAACTGGGGACCTTTCGCGTGTGAAGCGATCGTGTTAACCACTACACCACGGAAGCACACATTTCAATTATTTTCAAGGTATATCACTTTGACATATATGCAATTTTACATAAGTGTATAAAATTTGAAAATGATTAAATTTTCATGCTTTTAAGATTTTCTTAATTTCCAAAGAAAAGTTATAAATTTGATTCCGCCCAGGATCGAACTGGGGACCTTTCGCGTGTGAAGCGAACCTGATAACCACTACACCACGGAACCACACATTTCAATTATTTTCAAGGCATATCACTTTGACATATATGCAATTTTTCATGCTTTTAAGATTTTCTTAATTTCCAAAGAAAAGTTATAAATTTGATTCCGCCCAGGATCGAACTGGGGACCTTTCGCGTGTGAAGCGAACGTGATAACCACTACACCACGGAACCACACATTTCAATTATTTTCAAGGTATATCACTTTGACATATATGCAATTTTACATAAGTGTATAAAATTTGAAAATGATTAAATTTTCATGCTTTTAAGATTTTCTTAATTTCCAAAGAAAAGTTATAAATTTGATTCCGCCCAGGATCGAACTGGGGACCTTTCGCGTGTGAAGCGAACGTGATAACCACTACACCACGGAAGCACACATTTCAATTATGTTCAAGGTATATCACTTTGACATATATGCAATTTTACATAAGTGTATAAAATTTGAAAATGATTAAATTTTCATGCTTTTAAGATTTTCTTAATTTCCAAAGAAAAGTTATAAATTTGATTCCGCCCAGGATCGAACTGGGGACCTTTCGCGTGTGAAGCGAACGTGATAACCACTACACCACGGAACCGCACATTTCAATTATTTTCAAGGCATATCACTTTGACATATATGCAATTTTTCATGCTTTTAAGATTTTCTTAATTTCCAAAGAAAATTTATAAATTTGATTCCGCCCAGGATCGAACTGGGGACCTTTCGCGTGTGAAGCGAACGTGATAACCACTACACCACGGAACCACACATTTCAATTATTTTCAAGGCATATCACTTTGACATATATGCAATTTTACATAAGTGTATAAAATTTGAAAATGATTAAATTTCCATGTTTTTATGATTTTCTTCATTTCCAAAGAAAAGTTATAAATTTGATTCCGCCCAGGATCGAACTGGGGACCTTTCGCGTGGGAAGCGAACGTGATAACCACTACACCACGGAACCACACATTTCAATTATTTTCAAGGTATATCACTTTGCCATATATGCAATTTTACATATGTGTATAAAATTTGAAAATGATTACATTTTCATGCTTTTAAGATTTTCTTAATTTCAAAAGAAAAGTTATAAATTTGATTCCGCCCAGGATCGAACTGGGGACCTTTCGCGTGTGAAGCGAACGTGATAACCACTACACCACGGAAGCACACATTTCAATTATTTTCAAGGTATATCACTTTGACATATATGCAATTTTACATTAGTGTATAAAATTTGAAAATGATTAAATTTTCTTGCTTTTAAGATTTTCTTAATTTCCAAAGAAAAGTTATAGATTTGATTCCGCCCAGGATCGAACTGGGGACCTTTCGCGTGTGAAGCGAACGTGATAACCACTACACCACGGAACCACACATTTCAATTATTTTCAAGGCATATCACTTTGACATATATGCAATTTTTCATGCTTTTAAGATTTTCTTAATTTCCAAAGAAAATTTATAAATTTGATTCCGCCCAGGATCGAACTGGGGACCTTTCGCGTGTGAAGCGAACGTGATAACCACTACACCACGGAAGCACACATTTCAATTATTTTCAAGGTATATCACTTTGACATATATGCAATTTTACATAAGTGTATAAAATTTGAAAATGATTAAATTTTCAAGCTTTTAAGATTTTCTTAATTTCCAAAGAAAAGTTATAAATTTGATTCCGCCCAGGATCGAACTGGGGATCTTTCGCGTGTGAAGCGAACGTGATAACCACTACACCACGGAAGCACACATTTCAATTATTTTCAAGGTATATCACTTTGACATATATGCAATTTTACATAAGTGTATAAAATTTGAAAATGATTAAATTTTCATGCTTTTAAGATTTTCTTAATTTCCAAAGAAAAGTTATAAATTTGATTCCGCCCAGGATCGAACTGGGGACCTTTCGCGTGTGAAGCGAACCTGATAACCACTACACCACGGAACCACACATTTCAATTATTTTCAAGGCATATCACTTTGACATATATGCAATTTTTCATGCTTTTAAGATTTTCTTAATTTCCAAAGAAAAGTTATAAATTTGATTCCGCCCAGGATCGAACTGGGGACCTTTCGCGTGTAAAGCGAACGTGATAACCACTACACCACGGAACCACACATTTCAATTATTTTCATGGTATACCACTTTGACATATATGCAATTTTACATATGTGTATAAAATTTGAAAATGATTAAATTTTCATGCTTTTAAGATTTTCTTAATTTCAAAAGAAAAGTTATAAATTTGATTCCGCCCAGGATCGAACTGGGGACCTTTCGCGTGTAAAGCGAACGTGATAACCACTACACCACGGAACCACACATTTCAATTATTTTCAAGGTATATTATCACTTTGACATATATGCAATTTTACATAATTGTATAAAATTTGAAAATAATTAAATTTTCATGCTTTTAAGATTTTCTTAATTTCCAAAGAAAAGTTATAAAATTGATTCCGCCCAGGATCGAACTGGGGACCTTTCGCGTGTGAAGCGAACGTGATAACCACTACACCACGGAGCCACATATTTCAATTATTTTCAAGGCATATTACTTTGACATATATGCAATTTTTCATGCTTTTAAGATTTTCTTAATTTCCAAAGAAAATTTATAAATTTGATTCCGCCCAGGATCGAACTGGGGACCTTTCGCGTGTGAAGCGAACGTGATAACCACTACACGACGGAACCACACATTTCAATTATTTTCAAGGCATATCACTTTGACATATATACAATTTTATATAAGTGTATAAAATTTGAAAATGATTAAATTTTCATGTTTTTATGATTTTCTTCATTTCCAAAGAAAAGTTATAAATTTGATTCCGCCCAGGATCGAACTGGGGATCTTTCGCGTGTGAAGCGAACGTGATAACCACTACACCACGGAACCACACATTTCAATTATTTTCAAGGCATATCATTTTGACATATATGCAATTTTACATAAGTGTATAAAATTTGAAAATGATTAAATTTTCATGTTTTTATGATTTTCTTAATTTCAAAAGAAAAGTTATAAATTTGATTCCGCCCAGGATCGAACTGGGGACCTTTCGCGTGTGAAGCGAACGTGATAACCACTACACCACGGAACCACACATTTCAATTATTTTCAAGGCATATCACTTTGACATATATTCAATTTTACATAAGTGTATAAAATTTGAAAATGATTAAATTTCCATGTTTTTATGATTTTCTTAATTTCAAAAGAAAAGTTATAAATTTGATTCCGCCCAGGATCGAACTGGGGACCTTTCGCGTGTAAAGCGAACGTGATAACCACTACACCACGGAACCGCACATTTCAATTATTTTCATGGTATATCACTTTGACATATATGCAATTTTACATAAGTGTATAAAATTTGAAAATAATTAAATTTTCATGCTTTTAAAATTTTTCTTAATTTCCAAAGAAAAGTTATAAATTTGATTCCGCCCAGGATCGAACTGGGGACCTTTCGCGTGTGAAGCGAACGTGATAACCACTACACCACGGAAGCACACATTTCAATTATTTTCAAGGCATATCACTTTGACATATATGCAATTTTTCATGCTTTTAAGATTTTCTTAATTTCCAAAGAAAATTTATAAATTTGATTCCGCCCAGGATCGAACTGGGGACCTTTCGCGTGTGAAGCGAACGTGATAACCACTACACCACGGAACCACACATTTCAATTATTTTCAAGGCATATCACTTTGACATATATGCAATTTTACATAAGTGTATAAAATTTGAAAATGATTAAATTTCCTTGTTTTTATGATTTTCTTCATTTCCAAAGAAAAGTTATAAATTTGATTCCGCCCAGGATCGAACTGGGGACCTTTCGCGTGTGAAGCGAACGTGATAACCACTACACCACGGAACCACACATTTCAATTATTTTCAAGGTATATCACTTTGCCATATATGCAATTTTACATATGTGTATAAAATTTGAAAATGATTACATTTTCATGCTTTTAAGATTTTCTTAATTTCAAAAGAAAAGTTATAAATTTGATTCCGCCCAGGATCGAACTGGGGACCTTTCGCGTGTGAAGCGAACGTGATAACCACTACACCACGGAAGCACACATTTCAATTATTTTCAAGGTATATCACTTTGACATATATGCAATTTTACATTAGTGTATAAAATTTGAAAATGATTAAATTTTCATGCTTTTAAGATTTTCTTAATTTCCAAAGAAAAGTTATAGATTTGATTCCGCCCAGGATCGAACTGGGGACTTTTCGCGTGTGAAGCGAACGTGATAACCACTACACCACGGAACCACACATTTCAATTATTTTCAAGGCATATCACTTTGACATATATGCAATTTTTCATGCTTTTAAGATTTTCTTAATTTCCAAAAAAAATTTATAAATTTGATTCCGCCCAGGATCGAACTGGGGACCTTTCGCGTGTGAAGCGAACGTGATAACCACTACACCACGGAAGCACACATTTCAATTATTTTCAAGGTATATCACTTTGACATATATGCAATTTTACATAAGTGTATAAAATTTGAAAATGATTAAATTTTCATGCTTTTAAGATTTTCTTAATTTCAAAAGAAAAGTTATAAATTTGATTCCGCCCAGGATCGAACTGGGGACCTTTCGCGTGTGAAGCGATCGTGTTAACCACTACACCACGGAAGCACACATTTCAATTATTTTCAAGGTATATCACTTTGACATATATGCAATTTTACATAAGTGTATAAAATTTGAAAATGATTAAATTTTCATGCTTTTAAGATTTTCTTAATTTCCAAAGAAAAGTTATAAATTTGATTCCGCCCAGGATCGAACTGGGGACCTTTCGCGTGTGAAGCGAACCTGATAACCACTACACCACGGAACCACACATTTCAATTATTTTCAAGGCATATCACTTTGACATATATGCAATTTTTCATGCTTTTAAGATTTTCTTAATTTCCAAAGAAAAGTTATAAATTTGATTCCGCCCAGGATCGAACTGGGGACCTTTCGCGTGTGAAGCGAACGTGATAACCACTACACCACGGAACCACACATTTCAATTATTTTCAAGGTATATCACTTTGACATATATGCAATTTTACATAAGTGTATAAAATTTGAAAATGATTAAATTTTCATGCTTTTAAGATTTTCTTAATTTCCAAAGAAAAGTTATAAATTTGATTCCGCCCAGGATCGAACTGGGGACCTTTCGCGTGTGAAGCGAACGTGATAACCACTACACCACGGAAGCACACATTTCAATTATTTTCAAGGTATATCACTTTGACATATATGCAATTTTACATAAGTGTATAAAATTTGAAAATGATTAAATTTTCATGCTTTTAAGATTTTCTTAATTTCCAAAGAAAAGTTATAAATTTGATTCCGCCCAGGATCGAACTGGGGACCTTTCGCGTGTGAAGCGAACCTGATAACCACTACACCACGGAACCACACATTTCAATTATTTTCAAGGCATATCACTTTGACATATATGCAATTTTTCATGCTTTTAAGATTTTCTTAATTTCCAAAGAAAAGTTATAAATTTGATTCCGCCCAGGATCGAACTGGGGACCTTTCGCGTGTGAAGTGAACGTGATAACCACTACACCACGGAACCACACATTTCAATTATTTTCAAGGTATATCACTTTGACATATATGCAATTTTACATATGTGTATAAAATTTGAAAATGATTAAATTTTCATGCTTTTAAGATTTTCTTAATTTCAAAAGAAAAGTTATAAATTTGATTCCGCCCAGGATCGAACTGGGGACCTTTCGCGTGTAAAGCGAACGTGATAACCACTACACCACGGAACCACACATTTCAATTATTTTCATGGTATATCACTTTGACATATATGCAATTTTACATAAGTGTATAAAATTTGAAAATAATTAAATTTTCATGCTTTTAAGATTTTCTTAATTTCCAAAGAAAAGTTATAAATTTGATTCCGCCCAGGATCGAACTGGGGACCTTTCGCGTGTGAAGCGAACGTGATAACCACTACACCACGGAGCCACGCATTTCAATTATTTTCAAGGCATATCACTTTGACATATATGCAATTTTTCATGCTTTTAAGATTTTCTTAATTTCCAAAGAAAATTTATAAATTTGATTCCGCCCAGGATCGAACTGGGGACCTTTCGCGTGTGAAGCGAACGTGATAACCACTACACCACGGAAGCACACATTTCAATTATTTTCAAGGTATATCACTTTGACATATATGCAATTTTACATAAGTGTATAAAATTTGAAATTGATTAAATTTTCATGCTTTTAAGATTTTCTTAATTTCCAAAGAAAAGTTATAAATTTGATTCCGCCCAGGATCGAACTGGGGACCTTTCGCGTGTGAAGCGAACGTGATAACCACTACACCACGGAACCACACATTTCAATTATTTTCAAGGTATATGACTTTGACATATATGCAATTTTACATATGTGTATAAAATTTGAAAATGATTAAATTTTCATGCTTTTAAGATTTTCTAAATGTCAAAAGAAAAGTTATAAATTTGATTCCGCCCAGGATCGAACTGGGAACCTTTCGCGTGTAAAGCGAACGTGATAACCACTACACCACGGAACCACACATTTCAATTATTTTCATGGTATACCACTTTGACATATATGCAAATTTACATAAGTGTATGAAATTTGAAAATGATTAAATTTTCTTGCTCTTAAGATTTTCTTAATTTCCAAAGAAAAGTTATAAATTCGATTCCACCCAGGATCGAACTGGAGACCTTTTGCGTGTAAAGCGAACGTGATAACCACTACACCACGGAACCACACATTTCAATTATTTTCAAGGTATATTATCACTTTGACATATATGCAATTTTACATAATTGTATAAAATTTGAAAATAATTAAATTTTCATGCTTTTAAGATTTTCTTAATTTCCAAAGAAAAGTTATAAAATTGATTCCGCCCAGGATCAAACTGGGGACCTTTCGCGTGTGAAGCGAACGTGATAACCACTACACCACGGAACCACATATTTCAATTATTTTCAAGGCATATTACTTTGACATATATGCAATTTTTCATGCTTTTAAGATTTTCTTAATTTCCAAAGAAAATTTATAAATTTGATTCCGCCCAGGATCGAACTGGGGACCTTTCGCGTGTGAAGCGAACGTGATAACCACTACACGACGGAACCACACATTTCAATTATTTTCAAGGCATATCACTTTGACATATATGCAATTTTATATAAGTGTATAAAATTTGAAAATGATTAAATTTTCATGTTTTTATGATTTTCTTCATTTCCAAAGAAAAGTTATAAATTTGATTCCGCCCAGGATCGAACTGGGGACCTTTCGCGTGTGAAGCGAACGTGATAACCACTACACCACGGAACCACACATTTCAATTATTTTCAAGGCATATCACTTTGACATATATGCAATTTTACATAAGTGTATAAAATTTGAAAATGATTAAATTTTCATGTTTTTATGATTTTCTTAATTTCAAAAGAAAAGTTATAAATTTGATTCCGCCCAGGATCGAACTGGGGACCTTTCGCGTGTGAAGCGAACGTGATAACCACTACACCACGGAACCACACATTTCAATTATTTTCAAGGCATATCACTTTGACATATATTCAATTTTACATAAGTGTATAAAATTTGAAAATGATTAAATTTTCATGTTTTTATGATTTTCTTAATTTCAAAAGAAAAGTTATAAATTTGATTCCGCCCAGGATCGAACTGGGGACCTTTCGCGTGTAAAGCGAACGTGATAACCACTACACCACGGAACCGCACATTTCAATTATTTTCATGGTATATCACTTTGACATATATGCAATTTTACATAAGTGTATAAAATTTGAAAATAATTAAATTTTCATGCTTTTAAGATTTTCTTAATTTCCAAAGAAAAGTTATAAATTTGATTCCGCCCAGGATCGAACTGGGGACCTTTCGCGTGTGAAGCGAACGTGATAACCACTACACCACGGAAGCACACATTTCAATTATGTTCAAGGTATATCACTTTGACATATATGCAATTTTACATAAGTGTATAAAATTTGAAAATGATTAAATTTTCATGCTTTTAAGATTTTCTTAATTTCCAAAGAAAAGTTATAAATTTGATTCCGCCCAGGATCGAACTGCGGACCTTTCGCGTGTGAAGCGAACGTGATAACCACTACACCACGGAACCGCACATTTCAATTATTTTCAAGGCATATCACTTTGACATATATGCAATTTTTCATGCTTTTAAGATTTTCTTAATTTCCAAAGAAAATTTATAAATTTGATTCCGCCCAGGATCGAACTGGGGACCTTTCGCGTGTGAAGCGAACGTGATAACCACTACACCACGGAACCACACATTTCAATTATTTTCAAGGCATATCACTTTGACATATATGCAATTTTACATAAGTGTATAAAATTTGAAAATGATTAAATTTCCATGTTTTTATGATTTTCTTCATTTCCAAAGAAAAGTTATAAATTTGATTCCGCCCAGGATCGAACTGGGGACCTTTCGCGTGTGAAGCGAACGTGATAACCACTACACCACGGAACCACACATTTCAATTATTTTCAAGGTATATCACTTTGCCATATATGCAATTTTACATATGTGTATAAAATTTGAAAATGATTACATTTTCATGCTTTTAAGATTTTCTTAATTTCAAAAGAAAAGTTATAAATTTGATTCCGCCCAGGATCGAACTGGGGACCTTTCGCGTGTGAAGCGAACGTGATAACCACTACACCACGGAAGCACACATTTCAATTATTCTCAAGGTATATCACTTTGACATATATGCAATTTTACATTAGTGTATAAAATTTGAAAATGATTAAATTTTCTTGCTTTTAAGATTTTCTTAATTTCCAAAGAAAAGTTATAGATTTGATTCCGCCCAGGATCGAACTGGGGACCTTTCGCGTGTGAAGCGAACGTGATAACCACTACACCACGGAACCACACATTTCAATTATTTTCAAGGCATATCACTTTGACATATATGCAATTTTTCATGCTTTTAAGATTTTCTTAATTTCCAAAGAAAATTTATAAATTTGATTCCGCCCAGGATCGAACTGGGGACCTTTCGCGTGTGAAGCGAACGTGATAACCACTACACCACGGAAGCACACATTTCAATTATTTTCAAGGTATATCACTTTGACATATATGCAATTTTACATAAGTGTATAAAATTTGAAAATGATTAAATTTTCAAGCTTTTAAGATTTTCATAATTTCCAAAGAAAAGTTATAAATTTGATTCCGCCCAGGATCGAACTGGGGACCTTTCGCGTGTGAAGCGAACGTGATAACCACTACACCACGGAAGCACACATTTCAATTATTTTCAAGGTATATCACTTTGACATATATGCAATTTTACATAAGTGTATAAAATTTGAAAATGATTAAATTTTCATGCTTTTAAGATTTTCTTAATTTCCAAAGAAAAGTTATAAATTTGATTCCGCCCAGGATCGAACTGGGGACCTTTCGCGTGTGAAGCGAACCTGATAACCACTACACCACGGAACCACACATTTCAATTATTTTCAAGGCATATCACTTTGACATATATGCAATTTTTCATGCTTTTAAGATTTTCTTAATTTCCAAAGAAAAGTTATAAATTTGATTCCGCCCAGGATCGAACTGGGGACCTTTCGCGTGTGAAGTGAACGTGATAACCACTACACCACGGAACCACACATTTCAATTATTTTCAAGGTATATCACTTTGACATATATGCAATTTTACATATGTGTATAAAATTTGAAAATGATTAAATTTTCATGCTTTTAAGATTTTCTTAATTTCAAAAGAAAAGTTATAAATTTGATTCCGCCCAGGATCGAACTGGGGACCTTTCGCGTGTAAAGCGAACGTGATAACCACTACACCACGGAACCACACATTTCAATTATTTTCATGGTATATCACTTTGACATATATGCAATTTTACATAAGTGTATAAAATTTGAAAATAATTAAATTTTCATGCTTTTAAGATTTTCTTAATTTCCAAAGAAAAGTTATAAATTTGATTCCACCCAGGATCGAACTGGGGACCTTTCGCGTGTGAAGCGAACGTGATAACCACTACACCACGGAGCCACACATTTCAATTATTTTCAAGGCATATCACTTTGACATATATGCAATTTTTCATGCTTTTAAGATTTTCTTAATTTCCAAAGAAAATTTATAAATTTGATTCCGCCCAGGATCGAACTGGGGACCTTTCGCGTGTGAAGCGAACGTGATAACCACTACACCACGGAACCACACATTTCAATTATTTTCATGGTATATCACTTTGACATATATGCAATTTTACATAAGTGTATAAAATTTGAAAATAATTAAATTTTCATGCTTTTAAGATTTTCTTAATTTCCAAAGAAAAGTTATAAATTTGATTCCGCCCAGGATCGAACTGGGGACCTTTCGCGTGTGAAGCGAACGTGATAACCACTACACCACGGAAGCACACATTTCAATTATTTTCAAGGTATATCACTTTGACATATATGCAATTTTACATAAGTGTATAAAATTTAAAAATGATTAAATTTTCATGCTTTTAAGATTTTCTTAATTTCCAAAGAAAAGTTATAAATTTGATTCCGCCCAGGATCGAACTGGGGACCATTCGCGTGTGAAGCGAACGTGATAACCACTACACCACGGAACCACACATTTAAATTATTTTCAAGGTATATCACTTTGACATATATGCAATTTTACATATGTGTATAAAATTTGAAAATGATTAAATTTTCATGCTTTTAAGATTTTCTTAATTTCAAAAGAAAAGTTATAAATTTGATTCCGCCCAGGATCGAACTGGGAACCTTTCGCGTGTAAAGCGAACGTGATAACCACTACACCACGGAACCACACATTTCAATTATTTTCATGGTATATCACTTTTACATATATGCAATTTTACATAAGTGTATAAAATATGAAAATGATTAAATTTTCTTGCTCTTAAGATTTTCTTAATTTCCAAAGAAAAGTTATAAATTCGATTCCACCCAGGATCGAACTAGGGACCTTTCGCGTGTAAAGCGAACGTGATAACCACTACACCACGGAACCACACATTTCAATTATTTTCAAGGTATATCACTTTGACATATATGCAATTTTACATAAGTGTATAAAATTTGAAAATGATTAAATTTTCATGCTTTTAACAGTTTCTTAATTTCCAAAGAAAAGTTATAAATTTGATTCCGCCCAGGATAGAACTGGGGACCCTTCGCGTGTGAAGCGAACGTGATAACCACTACACCACGGAACCACACGTTTCAATTATTTTCAAGGTATATTATCACTTTGACATATATGCAATTTTACATAATTGTATAAAATTTGAAAATAATTAAATTTTCATGCTTTTAAGATTTTCTTAATTTCCATAGAAAAGTTATAAAATTGATTCCGCCCAGGATCGAACTGGGGACCTTTCGCGTGTGAAGCGAACGTGATAACCACTACACCACGGAACCAAATATTTCAATTATTTTCAAGGCATATTACTTTGACATATATGCAATTTTTCATGCTTTTAAGATTTTCTTAATTTCCAAAGAAAATTTATAAATTTGATTCCGCCCAGGATCGAACTGGGGACCTTTCGCGTGTGAAGCGAACGTGATAACCACTACACCACGGAACCACACATTTCAATTATTTTCAAGGCATATCACTTTGACATATATGCAATTTTACATAAGTGTATAAAATTTGAAAATGATTAAATTGTCATGTTTTTATGATTTTCTTCATTTCCAAAGAAAAGTTATAAATTTGATTCCGCCCAGGATCGAACTGGGGACCTTTCGCGTGTGAAGCGAACGTGATAACCACTACACCACGGAACCACACATTTCAATTATTTTCAAGGTATATCACTTTGCCATATATGCAATTTTACATATGTGTATAAAATTTGAAAATGATTAAATTTTCATGCTTTTAAGATTTTCTTAATTTCAAAAGAAAAGTTATAAATTTGATTCCGCCCAGGATCGAACTGGGGACCTTTCGCGTGTAAAGCGAACGTGATAACCACTACACCACGGAACCACACATTTCAATTATTTTCATGGTATATCACTTTGACATATATGCAATTTTACATAAGTGTATAAAATTTGAAAATAATTAAATTTTCATGCTTTTAAGATTTTCTTAATTTCCAAAGAAAAGTTATAAATTTGATTCCGCCCAGGATCGAACTGGGGACCTTTCGCGTGTGAAGCGAACGTGATAACCACTACACCACGGAAGCACACATTTCAATTATTTTCAAGGTATATCACTTTGACATATATGCAATTTTACATAAGTGTATAAAATTTAAAAATGATTAAATTTTCATGCTTTTAAGATTTTCTTAATTTCCAAAGAAAAGTTATAAATTTGATTCCGCCCAGGATCGAACTGGGGACCTTTCGCGTGTGAAGCGAACGTGATAACCACTACACCACGGAACCACACATTTCAATTATTTTCAAGGTATATCACTTTGACATATATGCAATTTTACATATGTGTATAAAATTTGAAAATGATTAAATTTTCATGCTTTTAAGATTTTCTTAATTTCAAAAGAAAAGTTATAAATTTGATTCCGCCCAGGATCGAACTGGGAACCTTTCGCGTGTAAAGCGAACGTGATAACCACTACACCACGGAATCACACATTTCAATTATTTTCATGGTATATCACTTTTACATATATGCAATTTTACATAAGTGTATAAAATTTGAAAATGATTAAATTTTCTTGCTCTTAAGATTTTCTTAATTTCCAAAGAAAAGTTATAAATTCGATTCCACCCAGGATCGAACTAGGGACCTTTCGCGTGTAAAGCGAACGTGATAACCACTACACCACGGAACCACACATTTCAATTATTTTCAAGGTATATCACTTTGACATATATGCAATTTTACATAAGTGTATAAAATTTGAAAATGATTAAATTTTCATGCTTTTAACAGTTTCTTAATTTCCAAAGAAAAGTTATAAATTTGATTCCGCCCAGGATAGAACTGGGGACCCTTCGCGTGTGAAGCGAACGTGATAACCACTACACCACGGAACCACACATTTCAATTATTTTCAAGGTATATTATCACTTTGACATATATGCAATTTTACATAATTGTATAAAATTTGAAAATAATTAAATTTTCATGCTTTTAAGATTTTCTTAATTTCCAAAGAAAAGTTATAAAATTGATTCCGCCCAGGATCGAACTGGGGACCTTTCGCGTGTGAAGCGAACGTGATAACCACTACACCACGGAACCAAATATTTCAATTATTTTCAAGGCATATTACTTTGACATATATGCAATTTTTCATGCTTTTAAGATTTTCTTAATTTCCAAAGAAAATTTATAAATTTGATTCCGCCCAGGATCGAACTGGGGACCTTTCGCGTGTGAAGCGAACGTGATAACCACTACACCACGGAACCACACATTTCAATTATTTTCAAAGCATATCACTTTGACATATATGCAATTTTACATAAGTGTATAAAATTTGAAAATGATTAAATTGTCATGTTTTTATGATTTTCTTCATTTCCAAAGAAAAGTTATAAATTTGATTCCGCCCAGGATCGAACTGGGGACCTTTCGCGTGTGAAGCGAACGTGATAACCACTACACCACGGAACCACACATTTCAATTATTTTCAAGGTATATCACTTTGCCATATATGCAATTTTACATATGTGTATAAAATTTGAAAATGATTAAATTTTCATGCTTTTAAGATTTTCTTAATTTCAAAAGAAAAGTTATAAATTTGATTCCGCCCAGGATCGAACTGGGGACCTTTCGCGTGTAAAGCGAACGTGATAACCACTACACCGCGGAACAACACATTTCAGTTATTTTCATGGTATATTACTTTGACATATATGCAATTTTACATAAGTGTATAAAATTTGAAAATGATTAAATTTTCTTGCTCTTAAGATTTTCTTAATTTCCAAAGAAAAGTTATAAATTCGATTCCACCCAGGATCGAACTGGGGACCTTTCGCGTGTAAAGCGAACGTGATAACCACTACACCACGGAACCACACATTTCAATTATTTTCAAGGTATATCACTTTGACATATATGCAATTTTACATAAGTGTATAAAATTTGAAAATGATTAAATTTTCATGCTTTTAACAGTTTCTTAATTTCCAAAGAAAAGTTATAAATTTGATTCCGCCCAGGATAGAACTGGGGACCCTTCGCGTGTGAAGCGAACGTGATAACCACTACACCACGGAACCACACATTTCAATTATTTTCAAGGTATATTATCACTTTGACATATATGCAATTTTACATAATTGTATAAAATTTGAAAATAATTAAATTTTTATGCTTTTAAGATTTTCTTAATTTCCAAAGAAAAGTTATAAAATTGATTCCACCCAGGATCGAACTGGGGACCTTTCGCGTGTGAAGCGAACGTGATAACCACTACACCACGGAACCACATATTTCAATTATTTTCAAGGCATATTACTTTGACATATATGCAATTTTTCATGCTTTTAAGATTTTCTTAATTTCCAAAGAAAATTTATAAATTTGATTCCGCCCAGGATCGAACAGGGGACCTTTCGCGTGTGAAGCGAACGTGATAACCACTACACCACGGAACCACACATTTCAATTATTTTCAAGGCATATCACTTTGACATATATGCAATTTTACATAAGTGTATAAAATTTGAAAATGATTAAATTTTCATGTTTTTATGGTTTTCTTCATTTCCAAAGAAAAGTTATAAATTTGATTCCGCCCAGGATCGAACTGGGGACCTTTCGCGTGTGAAGCGAACGTGATAACCACTACACCACGGAAACACACATTTCAATTATTTTCAAGGTATATCACTTTGCCATATATGCAATTTTACATATGTGTATAAAATTTGAAAATGATTAAATTTTCATGCTTTTAAGATTTTCTTAATTTCAAAAGAAAAGTTATAAATTTGATTCCGCCCAGGATCGAACTGGGGACCTTTCGCGTGTAAAGCAAACGTGATAACCACTACACCGCGGAACCACACATTTCAGTTATTTTCATGGTATATCACTTTGACATATATGCAATTTTACATAAGTATATAAAATTTGAAAATGATTAAATTTTCATGCTTTTAAGATTTTCTTAATTTCCAAAGAAAAGTTATAAATTTGATTCCGCCCAGGATGGAACAGGGGACCTTTCGCGTGTGAAGCGAACGTGATAACCACGGAACCACACATTTCAATTATTTTCAAGGTATATCACTTTGACATATATGCAATTTTACATAAGTGTATAAAATTTGAAAATGATTAAATTTTCATGCTTTTAACAGTTTCTTAATTTCCAAAGAAAAGTTATAAATTTGATTCCGCCCAGGATCGAACAGGGGACCTTTCGAGTGTAAAGCTAACGTGATAACCACTACACAACGGAACCACACATTTCAATTATTTTCAAGGTTCAATTCACTTTCACATATATGCAATTTTACATAAGTGTATAAAATTTGAAAATGATTAAATTTTCATGCTTTTAAGATTTTCTTAATTTCCAAAGAAAAGTTATAAATTTGATTCCACCCAGGATCGAGCTGGGGACCTTTCGCGTGTAAAGCGAACGTGATAACCACAACACCACGGAACCCCACATTTCAATTATTTTCAAGGTATATAACTTTGACATACATGCAATTTTACATAAGTGTATAAAATTTGAAAATGATTAAATTTTCATTCTTTTAAGATTTTCTTAATTTCCAAAGAAAAGTTTTAAATTTTATTCTGCCCAGGATCGAACTGGGGACCTTTCGTGTGTGAAGCGAACGTGATAACCACTACACTACGGAACCACACATTTCAATTATTTTCAAGGTATATCACTTGGACATATATGCAATTTTACATAAGTGTATAAAACTTGAAAATGATTAAATTTTCTTGCTTTTAAGATTTTCTTTATTTCCAAAGAAAAGTTATAAATTTGATTCCGCCCAGGATCGAACTGGGGACCTTTCGCGTGTAAAGCGAACGTGATAACCACTACACCACGGAACCACACATTTCAATTATTTTCATGGTATATCACTTTGACATATATGCAATTTTACATAAGTGTATAAAATTTGAAAATGATTAAATTTTCATGCTTTTAAGATTTTCTTAATTTCCAAAGAAAAATTATAAATTTGATTCCGCCCAGGATCGAACTGGGGACCTTTCGCGTGTGAAGCGAACGTGATAACCACTACACAACGGAACCACACATTTCAATTATTTTCAAGGTATATCACTTTGACATATATGCAATTTTACATATGTGTATAAAATTTGAAAATGATTAAACTTTCATGCTTTTAAGATTTTCTTAATTTCAAAAGAAAAGTTATAAATTTGATTCCGCCCAGGATCGAACTGGGAACCTTTCGCGTGTAAAGCGAACGTGATAACCACTACACCACGGAACCACACATTTCAATTATTTTCATGGTATATCACTTTGACATATATGCAATTTTACATAAGTGTATAAAATTTGAAAATGATTAAATTTTCTTGCTCTTAAGATTTTCTTAATTTCCAAAGAAAAGTTATAAATTCGATTCCACCCAGGATCGAACTGGGGACCTTTCGCGTGTAAAGCGAACGTGATAACCACTACACCACGGAACCACACATTTCAATTATTTTCAAGGTATATCACTTTGACATATATGCAATTTTACATAAGTGTATAAAATTTGAAAATGATTAAATTTTCATGCTTTTAACAGTTTCTTAATTTCCAAAGAAAAGTTATAAATTTGATTCTGCCCAGGATCGAACTGGGGACCTTTCGCGTGTGAAGCGAACGTGATAACCACTACACCACGGAACCACACATTTCAATTATTTTCAAGGTATATCACTTTGACATAAATCAATTTTACATAAGTGTATAAAATTTGAAAATCATTAAATTTTCATGCTTTTAAGATTTTCTTAATTTCCAAAGAAAAGTTATAAATTTGATTCCACCCAGGATCGAGCTGGGGACCTTTCGCGTGTAAAGCGAACGTGATAACCACAACACCACGGAACCCCACATTTCAATTATTTTCAAGGTATATCACTTTACATACATGCAATTTTACATAAGTGTATAAAATTTGAAAATGATTAAATTTTCATTCTTTTAAGATTTTCTTAATTTCCAAAGAAAAGTTATAAATTTGATTCTGCCCAGGATCGAACTGGGGACCTTTCGCGTGTGAAGCGAACGTGATAACCACTACACCACGGAACCACACATTTAAATTATTTTCAAGGTATATCACTTGGACATATATGCAATTTTACATAAGTGTATAAAATTTGAAAATAATTAAATTTTCATGCTTTTAAGATTTTCTTAATTTCCAAAGAAAAGTTATAAATTTGATTCCGCCCAGGATCGAACTGGGGACCTTTCGCGCGTGAAGCGAACGTGATAACCACTACACCACGGAAGCACACATTTCAATTATTTTCAAGGTATATCACTTTGACATACATGCAATTTTACATAAGTGTATAAAATTTGAAAATGATTAAATTTTCATTCTTTTAAGATTTTCTTAATTTCCAAAGAAAAGTTATAAATTTGATTCTGCCCAGGATCGAACTGGGGACCTTTCGCGTGTGAAGCGAACGTGATAACCACTACACCACGGAACCACACATTTAAATTATTTTCAAGGTATATCACTTGGACATATATGCAATTTTACATAAGTGTATAAAATTTGAAAATAATTAAATTTTCATGCTTTTAAGATTTTCTTAATTTCCAAAGAAAAGTTATAAATTTGATTCCGCCCAGGATCGAACTGGGGACCTTTCGCGCGTGAAGCGAACGTGATAACCACTACACCACGGAACCACACATTTCAATTATTTTCAAGGCATATTACTTTGACATATATGCAATTTTTCATGCTTTTAAGATTTTCTTAATTTCCAAAGAAAATTTATAAATTTGATTCCGCCCAGGATCGAACTGGGGACCTTTCGCGTGTGAAGCGAACGTGATAACCACTACACCACGAAACCACACATTTCAATTATTTTCAAGGCATATCACTTTGACATATATGCAATTTTACATAAGTGTATAAAATTTGAAAATGATTAAATTGTCATGTTTTTATGATTTTCTTCATTTCCAAAGAAAAGTTATAAATTTGATTCCGCCCAGGATCGAACTGGGGACCTTTCGCGTGTGAAGCGAACGTGATAACCACTACACCACGGAACCATACATTTCAATTATTTTCAAGGTATATCACTTTGCCATATATGCAATTTTACATATGTGTATAAAATTTGAAAATGATTAAATTTTCATGCTTTTAAGATTTTCTTAATTTCAAAAGAAAAGTTATAAATTTGATTCCGCCCAGGATCGAACTGGGGACCTTTCGCGTGTAAAGCGAACGTGATAACCACTACACCGCGGAACAACACATTTCAGTTATTTTCATGGTATATCACTTTGACATATATGCAATTTTACATAAGTGTATAAAATTTGAAAATGATTAAATTTTCTTGCTCTTAAGATTTTCTTAATTTACAAAGAAAAGTTATAAATTCGATTCCACCCAGGATCGAACTGGGGACCTTTCGCGTGTAAAGCGAACGTGATAACCACTACACCACGGAACCACACATTTCAATTATTTTCAAGGTATATCACTTTGACATATATGCAATTTTACATAAGTGTATAAAATTTGAAAATGATTAAATTTTCATGCTTTTAACAGTTTCTTAATTTCCAAAGAAAAGTTATAAATTTGATTCCGCCCAGGATAGAACTGGGGACCCTTCGCGTGTGAAGCGAACGTGATAACCACTACACCACGGAACCACACATTTCAATTATTTTCAAGGTATATTATCACTTTGACATATATGCAATTTTACATAATTGTATAAAATTTGAAAATAATTAAATTTTTATGCTTTTAAGATTTTCTTAATTTCCAAAGAAAAGTTATAAAATTGATTCCACCCAGGATCGAACTGGGGACCTTTCGCGTGTGAAGCGAACGTGATAACCACTACACCACGGAACCACATATTTCAATTATTTTCAAGGCATATTACTTTGACATATATGCAATTTTTCATGCTTTTAAGATTTTCTTAATTTCCAAAGAAAATTTATAAATTTGATTCCGCCCAGGGTCGAACAGGGGACCTTTCGCGTGTGAAGCGAACGTGATAACCACTACACCACGGAACCACACATTTCAATTATTTTCAAGGCATATCACTTTGACATATATGCAATTTTACATAAGTGTATAAAATTTGAAAATGATTAAATTTTCATGTTTTTATGGTTTTCTTCATTTCCAAAGAAAAGTTATAAATTTGATTCCGCCCAGGATCGAACTGGGGACCTTTCGCGTGTGAAGCGAACGTGATAACCACTACACCACGGAAACACACATTTCAATTATTTTCAAGGTATATCACTTTGCCATATATGCAATTTTACATATGTGTATAAAATTTGAAAATGATTAAATTTTCATGCTTTTAAGATTTTCTTAATTTCAAAAGAAAAGTTATAAATTTGATTCCGCCCAGGATCGAACTGGGGACCTTTCGCGTGTAAAGCAAACGTGATAACCACTACACCGCGGAACCACACATTTCAGTTATTTTCATGGTATATCACTTTGACATATATGCAATTTTACATAAGTGTATAAAATTTGAAAATGATTAAATTTTCATGCTTTTAAGATTTTCTTAATTTCCAAAGAAAAGTTATAAATTTGATTCCGCCCAGGATGGAACAGGGGACCTTTCGCGTGTGAAGCGAACGTGATAACCACGGAACCACACATTTCAATTATTTTCAAGGTATATCACTTTGACATATATGCAATTTTACATAAGTGTATAAAATTTGAAAATGATTAAATTTTCATGCTTTTAACAGTTTCTTAATTTCCAAAGAAAAGTTATAAATTTGATTCCGCCCAGGATCGAACAGGGGACCTTTCGAGTGTAAAGCTAACGTGATAACCACTACACAACGGAACCACACATTTCAATTATTTTCAAGGTTCAATTCACTTTCACATATATGCAATTTTACATAAGTGTATAAAATTTGAAAATGATTAAATTTTCATGCTTTTAAGATTTTCTTAATTTCCAAAGAAAAGTTATAAATTTGATTCCACCCAGGATCGAGCTGGGGACCTTTCGCGTGTAAAGCGAACGTGATAACCACAACACCACGGAACCCCACATTTCAATTATTTTCAAGGTATATAACTTTGACATACATGCAATTTTACATAAGTGTATAAAATTTGAAAATGATTAAATTTTCATTCTTTTAAGATTTTCTTAATTTCCAAAGAAAAGTTTTAAATTTTATTCTGCCCAGGATCGAACTGGGGACCTTTCGTGTGTGAAGCGAACGTGATAACCACTACACTACGGAACCACACATTTCAATTATTTTCAAGGTATATCACTTGGACATATATGCAATTTTACATAAGTGTATAAAACTTGAAAATGATTAAATTTTCTTGCTTTTAAGATTTTCTTTATTTCCAAAGAAAAGTTATAAATTTGATTCCGCCCAGGATCGAACTGGGGACCTTTCGCGTGTAAAGCGAACGTGATAACCACTACACCACGGAACCACACATTTCAATTATTTTCATGGTATATCACTTTGACATATATGCAATTTTACATAAGTGTATAAAATTTGAAAATGATTAAATTTTCATGCTTTTAAGATTTTCTTAATTTCCAAAGAAAAATTATAAATTTGATTCCGCCCAGGATCGAACTGGGGACCTTTCGCGTGTGAAGCGAACGTGATAACCACTACACAACGGAACCACACATTTCAATTATTTTCAAGGTATATCACTTTGACATATATGCAATTTTACATATGTGTATAAAATTTGAAAATGATTAAACTTTCATGCTTTTAAGATTTTCTTAATTTCAAAAGAAAAGTTATAAATTTGATTCCGCCCAGGATCGAACTGGGAACCTTTCGCGTGTAAAGCGAACGTGATAACCACTACACCACGGAACCACACATTTCAATTATTTTCATGGTATATCACTTTGACATATATGCAATTTTACATAAGTGTATAAAATTTGAAAATGATTAAATTTTCTTGCTCTTAAGATTTTCTTAATTTCCAAAGAAAAGTTATAAATTCGATTCCACCCAGGATCGAACTGGGGACCTTTCGCGTGTAAAGCGAACGTGATAACCACTACACCACGGAACCACACATTTCAATTATTTTCAAGGTATATCACTTTGACATATATGCAATTTTACATAAGTGTATAAAATTTGAAAATGATTAAATTTTCATGCTTTTAACAGTTTCTTAATTTCCAAAGAAAAGTTATAAATTTGATTCTGCCCAGGATCGAACTGGGGACCTTTCGCGTGTGAAGCGAACGTGATAACCACTACACCACGGAACCACACATTTCAATTATTTTCAAGGTATATCACTTTGACATAAATCAATTTTACATAAGTGTATAAAATTTGAAAATCATTAAATTTTCATGCTTTTAAGATTTTCTTAATTTCCAAAGAAAAGTTATAAATTTGATTCCACCCAGGATCGAGCTGGGGACCTTTCGCGTGTAAAGCGAACGTGATAACCACAACACCACGGAACCCCACATTTCAATTATTTTCAAGGTATATCACTTTACATACATGCAATTTTACATAAGTGTATAAAATTTGAAAATGATTAAATTTTCATTCTTTTAAGATTTTCTTAATTTCCAAAGAAAAGTTATAAATTTGATTCTGCCCAGGATCGAACTGGGGACCTTTCGCGTGTGAAGCGAACGTGATAACCACTACACCACGGAACCACACATTTAAATTATTTTCAAGGTATATCACTTGGACATATATGCAATTTTACATAAGTGTATAAAATTTGAAAATAATTAAATTTTCATGCTTTTAAGATTTTCTTAATTTCCAAAGAAAAGTTATAAATTTGATTCCGCCCAGGATCGAACTGGGGACCTTTCGCGCGTGAAGCGAACGTGATAACCACTACACCACGGAAGCACACATTTCAATTATTTTCAAGGTATATCACTTTGACATACATGCAATTTTACATAAGTGTATAAAATTTGAAAATGATTAAATTTTCATTCTTTTAAGATTTTCTTAATTTCCAAAGAAAAGTTATAAATTTGATTCTGCCCAGGATCGAACTGGGGACCTTTCGCGTGTGAAGCGAACGTGATAACCACTACACCACGGAACCACACATTTAAATTATTTTCAAGGTATATCACTTGGACATATATGCAATTTTACATAAGTGTATAAAATTTGAAAATAATTAAATTTTCATGCTTTTAAGATTTTCTTAATTTCCAAAGAAAAGTTATAAATTTGATTCCGCCCAGGATCGAACTGGGGACCTTTCGCGCGTGAAGCGAACGTGATAACCACTACACCACGGAAGCACACATTTCAATTATTTTCAAGGTATATCACTTTGACATATATGCAATTTTACATAAGTGTATAAAATTTAAAAATGATTAAATTTTCATGCTTTTAAGATTTTCTTAATTTCCAAAGAAAAGTTATAAATTTGATTCCGCCCAGGATCGAACTGGGGACCTTTCGCGTGTGAAGTGAACGTGATAACCACTACACCACGGAACCACACATTTCAATTATTTTCAAGGCATATTACTTTGACATATATGCAATTTTTCATGCTTTTAAGATTTTCTTAATTTCCAAAGAAAATTTATAAATTTGATTCCGCCCAGGATCGAACTGGGGACCTTTCGCGTGTGAAGCGAACGTGATAACCACTACACCACGAAACCACACATTTCAATTATTTTCAAGGCATATCACTTTGACATATATGCAATTTTACATAAGTGTATAAAATTTGAAAATGATTAAATTGTCATGTTTTTATGATTTTCTTCATTTCCAAAGAAAAGTTATAAATTTGATTCCGCCCAGGATCGAACTGGGGACCTTTCGCGTGTGAAGCGAACGTGATAACCACTACACCACGGAACCATACATTTCAATTATTTTCAAGGTATATCACTTTGCCATATATGCAATTTTACATATGTGTATAAAATTTGAAAATGATTAAATTTTCATGCTTTTAAGATTTTCTTAATTTCAAAAGAAAAGTTATAAATTTGATTCCGCCCAGGATCGAACTGGGGACCTTTCGCGTGTAAAGCGAACGTGATAACCACTACACCACGGAAGCACACATTTCAATTATTTTCAAGGTATATCACTTTGACATACATGCAATTTTACATAAGTGTATAAAATTTGAAAATGATTAAATTTTCATTCTTTTAAGATTTTCTTAATTTCCAAAGAAAAGTTATAAATTGCCCAGGATCGAACTGGGGACCTTTCGCGTGTAAAGCGAACGTGATAACCACTACACCACGGAACCACACATTTCAATTATTTTCAAGTTATATCACTTTGACATATATGCAATTTTACATAAGTGTATAAAATTTGAAAATAATTAAATTTTTATGCTTTTAAGATTTTCTTAATTTCCAAAGAAAAGTTATAAAATTGATTCCACCCAGGATCGAACTGGGGACCTTTCGCGTGTGAAGCGAACGTGATAACCACTACACCACGGAACCACATATTTCAATTATTTTCAAGGCATATTACTTTGACATATATGCAATTTTTCATGCTTTTAAGATTTTCTTAATTTCCAAAGAAAATTTATAAATTTGATTCCGCCCAGGATCGAACAGGGGACCTTTCGCGTGTGTAGCGAACGTGATAACCACTACACCACGGAACCACACATTTCAATTATTTTCAAGGCATATCACTTTGACATATATGCAATTTTACATAAGTGTATAAAATTTGAAAATGATTAAATTTTCATGTTTTTATGGTTTTCTTCATTTCCAAAGAAAAGTTATAAATTTGATTCCGCCCAGGATCGAACTGGGGACCTTTCGCGTGTGAAGCGAACGTGATAACCACTACACCACGGAAACACACATTTCAATTATTTTCAAGGTATATCACTTTGCCATATATGCAATTTTACATATGTGTATAAAATTTGAAAATGATTAAATTTTCATGCTTTTAAGATTTTCTTAATTTCAAAAGAAAAGTTATAAATTTGATTCCGCCCAGGATCGAACTGGGGACCTTTCGCGTGTAAAGCAAACGTGATAACCACTACTCCGCGGAACCACACATTTCAGTTATTTTCATGGTATATCACTTTGACATATATGCAATTTTACATAAGTGTATAAAATTTGAAAATGATTAAATTTTCATGCTTTTAAGATTTTCTTAATTTCCAAAGAAAAGTTATAAATTTGATTCCGCCCAGGATGGAACAGGGGACCTTTCGCGTGTGAAGCGAACGTGATAACCACGGAACCACACATTTCAATTATTTTCAAGGTATATCACTTTGACATATATGCAATTTTACATAAGTGTATAAAATTTGAAAATGATTAAATTTTCATGCTTTTAACAGTTTCTTAATTTCCAAAGAAAAGTTATAAATTTGATTCCGCCCAGGATCGAACAGGGGACCTTTCGAGTGTAAAGCGAACGTGATAACCACTACACAACGGAACCACACATTTCAATTATTTTCAAGGTTCAATTCACTTTCACATATATGCAATTTTACATAAGTGTATAAAATTTGAAAATGATTAAATTTTCATGCTTTTAAGATTTTCTTAATTTCCAAAGAAAAGTTATAAATTTGATTCCACCCAGGATCGAGCTGGGGACCTTTCGCGTGTAAAGCGAACGTGATAACCACAACACCACGGAACCCCACATTTCAATTATTTTCAAGGTATATAACTTTGACATACATGCAATTTTACATAAGTGTATAAAATTTGAAAATGATTAAATTTTCATTCTTTTAAGATTTTCTTAATTTCCAAAGAAAAGTTATAAATTTTATTCTGCCCAGGATCGAACTGGGGACCTTTCGCGTGTGAAGCGAACGTGATAACCACTACACTACGGAACCACACATTTCAATTATTTTCAAGGTATATCACTTGGACATATATGCAATTTTACATAAGTGTATAAAACTTGAAAATGATTAAATTTTCTTGCTTTTAAGATTTTCTTTATTTCCAAAGAAAAGTTATAAATTTGATTCCGCCCAGGATCGAACTGGGGACCTTTCGCGTGTAAAGCGAACGTGATAACCACTACACCACGGAACCACACATTTCAATTATTTTCATGGTATATCACTTTGACATATATGCAATTTTACATAAGTGTATAAAATTTGAAAATGATTAAATTTTCATGCTTTTAAGATTTTCTTAATTTCCAAAGAAAAATTATAAATTTGATTCCGCCCAGGATCGAACTGGGGACCTTTCGCTTGTGAAGCGAACGTGATAACCACTACACAACGGAACCACACATTTCAATTATTTTCAAGGTATATCACTTTGACATATATGCAATTTTACATATGTGTATAAAATTTGAAAATGATTAAACTTTCATGCTTTTAAGATTTTCTTAATTTCAAAAGAAAAGTTATAAATTTGATTCCGCCCAGGATCGAACTGGGGACCTTTCGCGTGTGAAGCGAACGTGATAACCACTACACCACGGAAACACACATTTCAATTATTTTCAAGGCATATCACTTTGACATATATGCAATTTTTCATGCTTTTAAGATTTTCTTAATTTCCAAAGAAAATTTATAAATTTGATTCCGCCCAGGATCGAACTTGTAACCTTTCGCGTGTAAAGCGAACGTGATAACCACTACACCACGGAACCACACATTTCAATTATTTTCATGGTATATCACTTTGACATATATGCAATTTTACATAAGTGTATAAAATTTGAAAATGATTAAATTTTCTTGCTCTTAAGATTTTCTTAATTTCCAGAGAAAAGTTATAAATTTGATTCCGCCCAGGATCGAACTGGGGACCTTTCGCGTGTAAAGCGAACGTGATAACCACTACACCACGGAACCACACATTTCAATTATTTTCAAGGTATATCACTTTGACATATATGCAATTTTACATAAGTGTATAAAATTTGAAAATCATTAAATTTTCATGCTTTTAAGATTTTCTTAATTTCCAAAGAAAAGTTATAAATTTGATTCCACCCAGGATCGAGCTGGGGACCTTTCGCGTGTAAAGCGAACGTGATAACCACAACACCACGGAACCCCACATTTCAATTATTTTCAAGGTATATCACTTTGACATACATGCAATTTTACATAAGTGTATAAAATTTGAAAATGATTAAATTTTCATTCTTTTAAGATTTTCTTAATTTCCAAAGAAAAGTTATAAATTTGATTCTGCCCAGGATCGAACTGGGGACCTTTCGCGTGTGAAGCGAACGTGATAACCACTACACCACGGAACCACACTTTTCAATTATTTTCAAGGTATATCACTTGGACATATATGCAATTTTACATAAGTGTATAAAATTTGAAAATAATTAAATTTTCATGCTTTTAAGATTTTCTTAATTTCCAAAGAAAAGTTATAAATTTGATTCCGCCCAGGATCGAACTGGGGACCTTTCGCGCGTGAAGCGAACGTGATAACCACTACACCACGGAAGCACACATTTCAATTATTTTCAAGGTATATCACTTTGACATATATGCAATTTTACATAAGTGTATAAAATTTGAAAATGATTAAATTTTCATGCTTTTAAAATTTTCTTAATTTCCAAAGAAAAGTTATAAATTTGATTCCGCCCAGGATCGAACTGGGGACCTTTCGCGTGTGAAGCGAACGTGATAACCACTACACCACGGAAACACACATTTCAATTATTTTCAAGGCATATCACTTTGACATATATGCAATTTTTCATGCTTTTAAGATTTTCTTAATTTCCAAAGAAAATTTATAAATTTGATTCCGCCCAGGATCGAACTGGGGACCTTTCGCGTGTAAAGCGAACGTGATAACCACTACACCACGGAACCACACATTTCAATTATTTTCATGGTATATCACTTTGACATATATGCAATTTTACATAAGTGTATAAAATTTGAAAATGATTAAATTTTCATGCTTTTAAGATTTTCTTAATTTCCAAAGAAAAGTTATAAATTTGATTCCGCCCAGGATCGAACTGGGGACCTTTCGCGTGTGAAGCGAACGTGATAACCACTACACCACGGAACCACACATTCCAATTATTTTCAAGGTATATCACTTTGACATATATGCAATTTTACATATGTGTATAAAATTTGAAAATGATTAAATTTTCATGCTTTTAAGATTTTCTTAATTTCAAAAGAAAAGTTATAAATTTGATTCCGCTCAGGATCGAACTTGTAACCTTTCGCGTGTAAAGCGAAAGTGATAACCACTACACCACGGAACCACACATTTCAATTATTTTCATGGTATATCACTTTGACATATATGCAATTTTACATAAGTGTATAAAATTTGAAAATGATTAAATTTTCTTGCTCTTAAGATTTTCTTAATTTCCAAAGAAAAGTTATAAATTCGATTCCACCCAGGATCGAACTGGGGAACTTTCGCGTGTAAAGCGAACGTGATAACCACTACACCACGGAACCACACATTTCAATTATTTTCAAGGTATATTTCACTTTGACATATATGCAATTTTACATAAGTGTATAAAATTTGAAAATGATTAAATTTTCATTCTTTTAAGATTTTCTTACTTTCCAAAGAAAAGTTGAAAATTTGATTCTGCCCAGGATCGAACTGGGGACCTTTCGCGTGTGAAGCGAACGTGATAACCACTACACCACGGAACCACACATTTCAATTATTTTCAAGGTATATCACTTGGACATATATGCAATTTTACATAAGTGTATAAAACTTGAAAATGATTAAATTTTCTTGCTTTTAAGATTTTCTTAATTTCCAAAGAAAATTTATAAATTTGATTCCGCCCAGGATCGAACTGGGGACCTTTGGCGTGTAAAGCGAACGTGATAACCACTACACCACGGAACCACACATTTCAATTATTTTCATGGTATATCACTTTGACATATATGCAATTTTACATAAGTGTATAAAATTTAAAAATAATTAAATTTTCATGCTTTTAAGATTTTCTTAATTTCCACAGAAAAGTTATAAATTTGATTCCGCCCAGGATCGAACTGGGAACCTTTCGCGTGTAAAGCGAACGTGATAACCACTACACCACGGAACCACACATTTCAATTATTTTCATGGTATATCACTTTGACATATATGCAATTTTACATAAGTGTATAAAATTTGAAAATGATTAAATTTTCTTGCTCTTAAGATTTTCTTAATTTCCAAAGAAAAGTTATAAATTCGATTCCACCCAGGATCGAACTGGGGACCTTTCGCGTGTAAAGCGAACGTGATAACCACTACACCACGGAACCACACATTTCAATTATTTTCAAGGTATATTATCACTTTGACATATATGCAATTTTACATAAGTGTATAAAATTTGAAAATGATTAAATTTTCATGCTTTTAAGATTTTCTTAATTTCCAAAGAAAAGTTATAAATTTGATTCCGCCCAGGATCGAACTGGGGACCTTTCGCGTGTAAAGCGAACGTGATAACCACTACACCACGGAACCACACATTTCAATTATTTTCAAGGTATATCACTTTGACATATATGCAATTTTACATAAGTGTATAAAATTTGAAAATGATTAAATTTTAATTCTTTTAAGATTTTCTTAATTTCCAAAGAAAACTTATAAATTTGATTCTGCCCAGGATCGAACTGGGGACCTTTCGCGTGTGAAGCGAACGTGATAACCACTACAACACGGAACCACACATTTCAATTATTTTCAAGGTATATCACTTGGACATATATGCAATTTTACATAAGTGTATAAAATTTGAAAATGATTAAATTTTCTTGCTCTTAAGATTTTCTTAATTTCCAAAGAAAAGTTATAAATTCGATTCCACCCAGGATCGAACTGGGGAACTTTCACGTGTAAAGCGAACGTGATAACCACTACACCACGGAACCACACATTTCAATTATTTTCAAGGTATATTTCACTTTGACATATATGCAATTTTACATAAGTGTATAAAATTTGAAAATGATTAAATTTTCATGCTTTTAACAGTTTCTTAATTTCCAAAGAAAAGTTATAAATTTGATTCCGCCCAGGATAGAACTGGGGACCCTTCGCGTGTGAAGCGAACGTGATAACCACTACACCACGGAACCACACGTTTCAATTATTTTCAAGGTATATTATCAATTTGACATATATGCAATTTTACATAAGTGTATAAAATTTGAAAATGATTAAATTTTCATGCTTTTAAGATTTTCTTAATTTCCAAAGAAAAGTTATAAATTTGATTCCGCCCAGGATCGAACTGGGGACCTTTCGCGTGTAAAGCGAACGTGATAACCACTACACCACGGAACCACACATTTCAATTATTTTCAAGGTATATCACTTTGACATATATGCAATTTTACATAAGTGTATAAAATTTGAAAAAGATTAAATTTTCATGCTTTTAAGATTTTCTTAATTTCCAAAGAAAAGTTATAAATTTGATTCCACCCAGGATCGAGCTGGGGACCTTTCGCGTGTAAAGCGAACGTGATAACCACAACACCACGGAACCCCACATTTCAATTATTTTCAAGGTATATCACTTTGACATACATGCAATTTTACATAAGTGTATAAAATTTGAAAATGATTAAATTTTCATTCTTTTAAGATTTTCTTAATTTCCAAAGAAAAGTTGAAAATTTGATTCTGCCCAGGATCGAACTGGGGACCTTTCGCGTGTGAAGCGAACGTGATAACCACTACACCACGGAACCACACATTTCAATTATTTTCAAGGTATATCACTTGGACATATATGCAATTTTACATAAGTGTATAAAACTTGAAAATGATTAAATTTTCTTGCTTTTAAGATTTTCTTAATTTCCAAAGAAAATTTATAAATTTGATTCCGCCCAGGATCGAACTGGGGACCTTTGGCGTGTAAAGCGAACGTGATAACCACTACACCACGGAACCACACATTTCAATTATTTTCATGGTATATCACTTTGACATATATGCAATTTTACATAAGTGTATAAAATTTAAAAATAATTAAATTTTCATGCTTTTAAGATTTTCTTAATTTCCACAGAAAAGTTATAAAATTGATTCCGCCCAGGATCGAACTGGGGACCTTTCGCGTGTAAAGCGAACGTGATAACCACTACACCACGGAACCACACATTTCAATTATTTTCAAGGTATATCACTTTGACATATATGCAATTTTACATAAGTGTATAAAATTTGAAAATGATTAAATTTTAATTCTTTTAAGATTTTCTTAATTTCCAAAGAAAACTTATAAATTTGATTCTGCCCAGGATCGAACTGGGGACCTTTCGCGTGTGAAGCGAACGTGATAACCACTACAACACGGAACCACACATTTCAATTATTTTCAAGGTATATCACTTGGACATATATGCAATTTTACATAAGTGTATAAAACTTGAAAATGATTAAATTTTCTTGCTTTTAAGATTTTCTTAATTTCCAAAGAAAATTTATAAATTTGATTCCGCCCAGGATCGAACTGGGGACCTTTGGCGTGCAAAGCGAACGTGATAACCACTACACCACGGAACCACACATTTCAATTATTTTCATGGTATATCACTTTGACATATATGCAATTTTACATAAGTGTATAAAATTTGAAAATAATTAAATTTTCATGCTTTTAAGATTTTATTAATTTCCAAAGAAAAGTTATAAATTCGATTCCGCCCAGGATCGAGCTGGGGACCTTTCGCGTGTGAAGCGAACGTGATAACCACTACACCACGGAAGCACACATTTCAATTATTTTCAAGGTATATATCACTTTGACATATATGCAATTTTACATAAGTGTATAAAATTTGAAAATGATTAAATTTTCATGCTTTTAAAATTTTCTTAATTTCCAAAGAAAAGTTATAAATTTGATTCCGCCCAGGATCGAACTGGGGACCTTTCGCGTGTGAAGCGAACGTGATAACCACTACACCACGGAAACACACATTTCAATTATTTTCAAGGCATATCACTTTGACATATATGCAATTTTTTATGCTTTTACGATTTTCTTAATTTCCAAAGAAAATTTATAAATTTTATTCCGCCCAGGATCGAACTGGGGACCTTCCGCGTGTGAAGCGAACGTGATAACCACTACACCACGGAACCACACATTTCAATTATTTTCAAGGTATATCACTTGGACATATATGCAATTTTACATAAGTGTATAAAACTTGAAAATGATTAAATTTTCTTGCTTTTAAGATTTTCTTAATTTCCAAAGAAAATTTATAAATTCGATTCCGCCCAGGATCGAACTGGGGACCTTTCGCGTGTGAAGCGAACGTGATAACCACTACACCACGGAAGCACACATTTCAATTATTTTCAAGGTATATCACTTTGACATATATGCAATTTTACATAAGTGTATAAAATTTGAAAATGATTAAATTTTCATGCTTTTAAAATTTTCTTAATTTCCAAAGAAAAGTTATAAATTTGATTCCGCCCAGGATCGAACTGGGGACCTTTCGCGTGTGAAGCGAACGTGATAGCCACTACACCACGGAAACACACATTTCAATTATTTTCAAGGCATATCACTTTGACATATATGCAATTTTTTATGCTTTTACGATTTTCTTAATTTCCAAAGAAAATTTATAAATTTTATTCCGCCCAGGATCGAACTGGGGACCTTCCGCGTGTGAAGCGAACGTGATAACCACTACACCACGGAACCACACATTTCAATTATTTTCAAGGCATATCAATTTGACATATATGCAATTTTACATAAGTGTATAAAATTTGAAAATGATTAAATTTTCATGTTTTTAAGATTTTCTTCATTTCCAAAGAAAAGTTATAAATTTGATTCCGCCCAGGATCGAACTGGGGACCTTTCGCGTGTGAAGCGAACGTGATAACCACTACACCACTGAACCACACATTTCAGTTATTTTAAAGGTATATCACTTTGCCATATATGCAACTTTACATATGTGTATAAAATTTGAAAATGATTAAATTTTCATGCTTTTAAGATTTTCTTAATTTCCAAAGAAAAGTTATAAATTTGATTCCGCCCAGGATCGAACTGGGGACCTTTCGCGTGTGAAGCGAACGTGATAACCACTACACCACGGAACCACACATTTCAATTATTTTCAAGGTATATCAATTTGACATATATGCAATTTTACATATGTGTATAAAATTTGAAAATGATTAAATCTTCATGCTTTTAAGATTTTCTTAATTTCAAAAGAAAAGTTATAAATTTGATTCCGCCCAGGATCGAACTGGGAACCTTTCGCGTGTAAAGCGAACGTGATAACCACTACACCACGGAACCACACATTTCAATTATTTTCATGGTATATCACTTTGACATATATGCAATTTTACATAAGTGTATAAAATTTGAAAATGATTAAATTTTCTTGCTCTTAAGATTTTCTTAATTTCCAAAGAAAAGTTATAAATTCGATTCCACCCAGGATCGAACTGGGGACCTTTCGCGTGTAAAGCGAACGTGATAACCACTACACCACGGAACCACACATTTCAATTATTTTCAAGTTATATCACTTTGACATATATGCAATTTTACATAAGTGTAAAAAATTTGAAAATGATTAAATTTTCTTGCTTTTAAGATTTTCTTAATTTCCAAAGAAAAGTTATAAATTTGATTCCGCCCAGGATCGAACTGGGGACCTTTTGCGTGTGAAGCGAACGTGATAACCACTACACCACGGAACCACACATTTCAATTATTTTCAAGGTATATCAATTTGACATATATGCAATTTTACATAAGTGTATAAAATTTGAAAATGATTAAATTTTCTTGCTCTTAAGATTTTCTTAATTTCCAAAGAAAAGTTATAAATTCGATTCCACCCAGGATCGAACTGGGGACCTTTCGCGTGTAAAGCGAACGTGATAACCACTACACCACGGAACCACACATTTCAATTATTTTCAAGTTATATCACTTTGACATATATGCAATTTTACATAAGTGTAAAAAATTTGAAAATGATTAAATTTTCATGCTTTTAACAGTTTCTTAATTTCCAAAGAAAAGTTATAAATTTGATTCCGCCCAGGATAGAACTGGGGACCCTTCGCGTGTGAAGCGAACGTGATAACCACTACACCACGGAACCACACATTTCAATTATTTTCAAGGTATATCAATTTGACATATATGCAATTTTACATATGTGTATAAAATTTGAAAATGATTAAATCTTCATGCTTTTAAGATTTTCTTAATTTCAAAAGAAAAGTTATAAATTTGATTCCGCCCAGGATCGAACTGGGAACCTTTCGCGTGTAAAGCGAACGTGATAACCACTACACCACGGAACCACACATTTCAATTATTTTCATGGTATATCACTTTGACATATATGCAATTTTACATAAGTGTATAAAATTTGAAAATGATTAAATTTTCTTGCTCTTAAGATTTTCTTAATTTCCAAAGAAAAGTTATAAATTCGATTCCACCCAGGATCGAACTGGGGACCTTTCGCGTGTAAAGCGAACGTGATAACCACTACACCACGGAACCACACGTTTCAATTATTTTCAAGGTATATCACTTTGACATATATGCAATTTTACATAAGTGTAAAAAATTTGAAAATGATTAAATTTTCATGCTTTTAACAGTTTCTTAATTTCCAAAGAAAAGTTATAAATTTGATTCCGCCCAGGATAGAACTGGAGACCCTTCGAGTGCGAAGCGAACGTGATAACCACTACACCACGGAACCACACATTTCAATTATTTTCAAGGTATATTATCACTTTACAATGCAATTTTACATAAGTGTATAAAATTTGAAAATGATTAAATTTTCATGTTTTTAAGATTTTCTTAATTTCCAAAGAAAAGTTATAAATTTGATTCTGCCCAGGATCGAACTGGGGACTTTTCGCGTGTGAAGCGAACGTGATAACCACTACACCACGGAACCACACATTTCAATTATTTTCAAGGTATATCACTTGGACATATATGCAATTTTACATAAGTGTATAAAACTTGAAAATGATTAAATTTTCTTGCTTTGAAGATTTTCTTAATTTCCAAAGAAAAGTTATAAATTTGATTCCACACAGGATCGAGCTGGGGACCTTTCGCGTGTAAAGCGAACGTGATAACCACAACACCACGGAACCCCACATTTCAATTATTTTCAAGGTATATCACTTTGACATACATGCAATTTTACATAAGTGTATAAAATTTGAAAATGATTAAATTTTAATTCTTTTAAGATTTTCTTAATTTCCAAAGAAAAGTTATAAATTTGATTCTGCCCAGGATCGAACTGGGGACCTTTCGCGTGTGAAGCGAACGTGATAACCACTACACCACGGAACCACACATTTCAATTATTTTCAAGGTATATCACTTGGACATATATGCAATTTTACATAAGTGTATAAAACTTGAAAATGATTAAATTTTCTTGCTTTTAAGATTTTCTTAATTTCCAAAGAAAATTTATAAATTTGATTCCGCCCAGGATCGAACTGGGGACCTTTGGCGTGTAAAGCGAACGTGATAACCACTACACCACGGAACCACACATTTCAATTATTTTCACGGTATATCACTTTGACATATATGCAATTTTACATAAGTGTATAAAATTTGAAAATAATTAAATTTTCATGCTTTTAAGATTTTCTTAATTTCCAAAGAAAAGTTATAAATTCGATTCCGCCCAGGATCGAACTGGGGACCTTTCGCGTGTGAAGCGAACGTGATAACCACTACACCACGGAAGCACACATTTCAATTATTTTCAAGGTATATCACTTTGACATATATGCAATTTTACATAAGTGTATAAAATTTGAAAATGATTAAATTTTCATGCTTTTAAAATTTTCTTAATTTCCAAAGAAAAGTTATAAATTTGATTCCGCCCAGGATCGAACTGGGGACCTTTCGCGTGTGAAGCGAACGTGATAACCACTACACCACGGAAACACACATTTCAATTATTTTCAAGGCATATCACTTTGACATATATGCAATTTTTTATGCTTTTACGATTTTCTTAATTTCCAAAGAAAATTTATAAATTTTATTCCG
This sequence comes from Parasteatoda lunata, assembly GCA_949128135.1. Classification (NCBI taxonomy): domain Eukaryota; kingdom Metazoa; phylum Arthropoda; class Arachnida; order Araneae; family Theridiidae; genus Parasteatoda; species Parasteatoda lunata. The sequence goes on from OX421979.1 coordinate 71,353,005, forward strand.
CCCAGGATCGAACTGGGGACCTTCCGCGTATGAAGCGAACGTGATAACCACTACACCACGGAACCACACATTTCAATTATTTTCAAGGCATATCAATTTGACATATATGCAATTTTACATAAGTGTATAAAATTTGAAAATGATTAAATTTTCATGTTTTTAAGATTTTCTTCATATCCAAAGAAAAGTTATAAATTTGATTCCGCCCAGGATCGAACTGGGGACCTTTCGCGTGTGAAGCGAACGTGATAACCACTACACCACTGAACCACACATTTCAGTTATTTTAAAGGTATATCACTTTGCCATATATGCAACTTTACATATGTGTATAAAATTTGAAAATGATTAAATTTTCATGCTTTTAAGATTTTCTTAATTTCCAAAGAAAAGTTATAAATTTGATTCCGCCCAGGATCGAACTGGGGACCTTTCGCGTGTGAAGCGAACGTGATAACCACTACACCACGGAAGCACACGTTTCAATTATTTTCAAGGTATATCACTTTGACATATATGCAATTTTACATAAGTGTATAAAATTTGAAAATGATTAAATTTTCATGCTTTTAAGATTTTCTTAATTTCCAAAGAAAAGTCATAAAATTGATTCCGCCCAGGATCGAACTGGGGACCTTTCGCGCGTGATGCGAACGTGATAACCACCACAATACGGAAGTTCACATTTCAATTATTTTCAAGGTATATCACTTTGACATATATGCAATTTTACATAAGTGTATAAAATTTGAAAATGATTAAATTTTCATGCTTTTAAGATTTTCTTAATTTCCAAAGAAAATTTATAAATTTTATTCCGCCCAGGATCGAACTGGGGACCTTCCGCGTGTGAAGCGAACGTGATAACCACTACACCACGGAACCACACATTTCAATTATTTTCAAGGCATATCAATTTGACATATATGCAATTTTACATAAGTGTATAAAATTTGAAAATGATTAAATTTTCATGTTTTTAAGATTTTCTTCATATCCAAAGAAAAGTTATAAATTTGATTCCGCCCAGGATCGAACTGGGGACCTTTCGCGTGTGAAGCGAACGTGATAACCACTACACCACTGAACCACACATTTCAGTTATTTTAAAGGTATATCACTTTGCCATATATGCAACTTTACATATGTGTATAAAATTTGAAAATGATTAAATTTTCATGCTTTTAAGATTTTCTTAATTTCCAAAGAAAAGTTATAAATTTGATTCCGCCCAGGATCGAACTGGGGACCTTTCGCGTGTGAAGCGAACGTGATAACCACTACACCACGGAAGCACACGTTTCAATTATTTTCAAGGTATATCACTTTGACATATATGCAATTTTACATAAGTGTATAAAATTTGAAAATGATTAAATTTTCATGCTTTTAAGATTTTCTTAATTTCCAAAGAAAAGTCATAAATTTGATTCCGCCCAGGATCGAACTGGGGACCTTTCGCGCGTGATGCGAACGTGATAACCACCACAATACGGAAGTTCACATTTCAATTATTTTCAAGGTATATCACTTTGACATATATGCAATTTTACATAAGTGTATAAAATTTGAAAATGATTAAATTTTCATGCTTTTAAGATTTTCTTAATTTCCAAAGAAAAGTTATAAATTTGATTCCGCCCAGGATCGAACTGGGGACCTTTCGCGTGTGAAGCGAACGTGATAACCACTACACCACGGAACCACACATTTCAATTATTTTCAAGGCATATCACTTTGACATATATGCAATTTTTCATGCTTTTAAGATTTTCTTAATTTCCAAAGAAAAGTTATAAATTTGATTCCGCCCAGGATCGAACTGGGGACCTTTCGCGTGTGAAGCGAACGTGATAACCACTACACCACGGAACCACACATTTCAATTATTTTCAAGGTATATCAATTTGACATATATGCAATTTTACATATGTGTATAAAATTTGAAAATGATTAAATTTTCATGCTTTTAAGATTTTCTTAATTTCAAAAGAAAAGTTATAAATTTGATTCCGCCCAGGATCGAACTGGGAACCTTTCGCGTGTAAAGCGAACGTGATAACCACTACACCACGGAACCACACATTTCAATTATTTTCATGGTATATCACTTTGACATATATGCAATTTTACATAAGTGTATAAAATTTGAAAATGATTAAATTTTCTTGCTCTTAAGATTTTCTTAATTTCCAAAGAAAAGTTATAAATTCGATTCCACCCAGGATCGAACCGGGGACCTTTCGCGTGTAAAGCGAACGTGATAACCACTACACCACGGAACCACACATTTCAATTATTTTCAAGGTATATCACTTTGACATATATGCAATTTTACATAAGTGTAAAAAATTTGAAAATGATTAAATTTTCATGCTTTTAACAGTTTCTTAATTTCCAAAGAAAAGTTATAAATTTGATTCCGCCCAGGATAGAACTGGGGACTCTTCGCGTGTGAAGCGAACGTGATAACCACTACACCACGGAACCACACATTTCAATTATTTTCAAGGTATATTATCACTTTGACATATATGCAATTTTACATAAGTGTATAAAATTTGAAAATGATTAAATTTTCATGCTTTTAAGATTTTCTTAATTTCCAAAGAAAAGTTATAAATTTGATTCTGCCCAGGATCTAACTGGGAACCTTTCGCGTGTGAAGCGAACGTGATAACCACTACACCACGGAACCACACTTTTCAATTATTTTCAAGGTATATCACTTGGACATATATGCAATTTTACATAAGTGTATAAAACTTGAAAATGATTAAATTTTCTTGCTTTTAAGATTTTCTTAATTTCCAAAGAAAAGTTATAAATTTGATTCCGCCCAGGATCGAACTGGGGACCTTTCGCGTGTAAAGCGAACGTGATAACCACTACACCACGGAACCACACATTTCAATTATTTTCATGGTATATCACTTTGACATATATGCAATTTTACATAAGTGTATAAAATTTGAAAATGATTAAATTTTCATGCTTTTAAAATTTTCTTAATTTCCAAAGAAAAGTTATAAATTTGCTTCCGCCCAGGATCGAACTGGGGACCTTTCGCGTGTGAAGCGAACGTGATAACCACTACACCACGGAAACACACATTTCAATTATTTTCAAGGCATATCACTTTGACATATATGCAATTTTTTATGCTTTTACGATTTTCTTAATTTCCAAAGAAAATTTATACATTTTATTCCGCCCAGGATCGAACTGGGGACCTTTCGCGTGTGAAGCGAACGTGATAACCACTACACCACGGAAGCACACATTTCAATAATTTTCAAGGTATATCACTTTGACATATATGCAATTTTACATAAGTGTATAAAATTTGAAAATGATTAAATTTTCATGCTTTTGAGATTTTCTTAATTTCCAAAGAAAAGTTATAAATTTGATTCCGCCCAGGATCGAACTGGGGACCTTTCGCGTGTGAAGCGAACGTGATAACCACTACACCACGGAACCACACATTGCAATTATTTTCAAGGTATATCACTTTGACATATATGCAATTTTACATACGTGTATAAAATTTGAAAATGATTAAATTTTCATGCTTTTAAGATTTTCTTAATTTCAAAAGAAAAGTTATAAATTTGATTCCGCCCAGGATCGAACTGGGAACCTTTCGCGTGTAAAGCGAACGTGATAACCACTACACCACGGAACCACACATTTCAATTATTTTCATGGTATATCACTTTGACATATATGCAATTTTACATAAGTGTATAAAATTTGAAAATGATTAAATTTTCTTGCTCTTAAGATTTTCTTAATTTCCAAAGAAAAGTTATAAATTCGATTCCACCCAGTATCGAACTGGGGACCTTTCGCGTGTAAAGCGAACGTGATAACCACTACACCACGGAACCACACGTTTCAATTATTTTCAAGGTATATCACTTTGACATATATGCAATTTTACATAAGTGTAAAAAATTTGAAAATGATTAAATTTTCATGCTTTTAACAGTTTCTTAATTTCCAAAGAAAAGTTATAAATTTGATTCCGCCCAGGATAGAACTGGGGACCCTTCGAGTGTGAAGCGAACGTGATAACCACTACACCACGGAACCACACATTTCAATTATTTTCAAGGTATATTATCACTTTACAATGCAATTTTACATAAGTGTATAAAATTTGAAAATGATTAAATTTTCATGCTTTTAAGATTTTCTTAATTTCCAAAGAAAAGTTATAAATTTGATTCTGCCCAGGATCGAACTGGGGACTTTTCGCGTGTGAAGCGAACGTGATAACCACTACACCACGGAACCACACATTTCAATTATTTTCAAGGTATATCACTTGGACATATATGCAATTTTACATAAGTGTATAAAACTTGAAAATGATTAAATTTTCTTGCTTTGAAGATTTTCTTAATTTCCAAAGAAAAGTTATAAATTTGATTCCGCCCAGGATCGAACTGGGGACCTTTCGCGTGTGAAGCGAACGTGATAACCACTACACCACGGAAGCACACATTTCAATAATTTTCAAGGTATATCACTTTGACATATATGCAATTTTACATAAGTGTATAAAATTTGAAAATGATTAAATTTTCATGCTTTTGAGATTTTCTTAATTTCCAAAGAAAAGTTATAAATTTGATTCCGCCCAGGATCGAACTGGGGACCTTTCGCGTGTGAAGCGAACGTGATAACCACTACACCACGGAACCACACATTTCAATTATTTTCAAGGCTAATCACTTTGACATATATGCAATTTTTCATGCTTTTAAGATTTTCTTAATTTCCAAAGAAAATTTATAAATTTGATTCCGCCCAGGATCGAACTGGGGACCTTTCGCGTGTGAAGCGAACGTGATAACCACTACACCACGGAACCACACATTTCAATTATTTTCAAGGCATATCACTTTAACATATATGCAATTTTACATAAGTGTATAAAATTTGAAAATGATTAAATTTTCATGTTTTTAAGATTTTCTTCATTTCCAAAGAAAAGTTATAAATTCGATTCCGCCCAGGATCGAACTGGGGACCTTTCGCGTGTGAAGCGAACGTGATAACCACTACACCACGGAACCACACATTTCAATTATTTTCAAGGTATATCACTTTGCCATATATGCAATTTTACATATGTGTATAAAATTTGAAAATGATTAAATTTTCATGCTTTTAAGATTTTCTTAATTTCAAAAGAAAAGTTATAAATTTGATTCCGCCCAGGATCGAACTGGGGACCTTTCGCGTGTAAAGCGAACGTGATAACCACTACACCACGGAGCCACACATTTCAGTTATTTTCATGGTATATCACTTTGACATATATGCAATTTTACATAAGTGTATAAAATTTGAAAATGATTAAATTTTCTTGCTCTTAAGATTTTCTTAATTTCCAAAGAAAAGTTATAAATTCGATTCCACCCAGGATCGAACTGGGGACCTTTCGCGTGTAAAGCGAACGTGATAACCACTACACCACGGAACCACACATTTCAATTATTTTCAAGGTATATCACTTTGACATATATGCAATTTTACATAAGTGTAAAAAATTTGAAAATGATTAAATTTTCATGCTTTTAACAGTTTCTTAATTTCCAAAGAAAAGTTATAAATTTGATTCCGCCCAGGATCGAACTGGGGACCTTTCGCGTGTGAAGCGAACGTGCTAACCACTCCACCACGGAACCACACATTCCAATTATTTTCAAGGCATATCACTTTGACATATATGCAATTTTTCATGCTTTTAAGATTTTCTTAATTTCCAAAGAAAAGTTATAAATTTGATCCCGCCCAGGATCGAAGTGGGGACCTTTCGCGTGTGAAGCGAACGTGATAACCACTACACCACGGAACCACGCATTTCAATTATTTTCAAGGTATATCAATTTGACATATATGCAATTTTACATATGTGTATAAAATTTGAAAATGATTAAATCTTCATGCTTTTAAGATTTTCTTAATTTCCAAAGAAAAGTTATAAATTTGATTCCGCCCAGAATCGAACTGGGGACCTTTCGCGTGTGAAGCGAACGTGATAACCACTACACCACGGAACCACACATTTCAATTATTTTCAAGGCATATCACTTTGACATATATGCAATTTTTCATGCTTTTAAGATTTTCTTAATTTCCAAAGAAAAGTTATAAATTTGATTCCGCCCAGGATCGAACTGGGGACCTTTCGCGTGTGAAGCGAACGTGATAACCACTACACCACGGAACCACACATTTCAATTATTTTCAAGGTATATCAATTTACATATATGCAATTTTACATATGTGTATAAAATTTGAAAATGATTAAATCTTCATGCTTTTAAGATTTTCTTAATTTCAAAAGAAAAGTTATAAATTTGATTCCGCCCCGGATCGAACTGGGAACCTTTCGCGTGTAAAGCGAACGTGATAACCACTACACCACGGAACCACACATTTCATTTATTTTCATGGTATATCACTTTGACATATATGCAATTTTACATAAGTGTATAAAATTTGAAAATGATTAAATTTTCTTGCTCCTAAGATTTTCTTAATTTCCAAAGAAAAGTTATAAATTCGATTCCACCCAGGATCGAACTGGGGACCTTTCGCGTGTAAAGCGAACGTGATAACCACTACACCACGGAACCACACATTTCAATTATTTTCAAGGTATATCACTTTGACATATATGCAATTTTACATAAGTGTAAAAAATTTGAAAATGATTAAATTTTCATGCTTTTAACAGTTTCTTAATTTCCAAAGAAAAGTTATAAATTTGATTCCGCCCAGGATAGAACTGGGGACCCTTCGCGTGTGAAGCGAACGTGATAACCACTACACCACGGAACCACACATTTCAATTATTTTCAAGGTATATTATCACTTTGACATATATGCAATTTTACATAAGTGTATAAAATTTGAAAATGATTAAATTTTTATGCTTTTAAGATTTTCTTAATTTCCAAAGAAAAGTTATAAATTTGATTCTGCCCAGGATCTAACTGGGGACCTTTCGCGTGTGAAGCGAACGTAAAGACCACTACACCACGGAACCACACTTTTCAATTATTTTCAAGGTATATCACTTGGACATATATGCAATTTTACATAAGTGTATAAAACTTGAAAATGATTAAATTTTCTTGCTTTTAAGATTTTCTTAATTTCCAAAGAAAAGTTATAAATTTGATTCCGCCCAGGATCGAACTGGGGACCTTTCGCGTGTAAAGCGAACGTGATAACCACTACACCACGGAACCACACATTTCAATTATTTTCATGGTATATCACTTTGACATATATGCAATTTTACATAAGTGTATAAAATTTGAAAATAATTAAATTTTCATGCTTTTAAGATTTTCTTAATTTCCAAAGAAAAGTTATAAATTTGATTCCGCCCAGGATCGAACTGGGGACCTCTCGCGTGTGAAGCGAACGTGATAACCACTACAACACGGAAGCACACATTTCAATTATTTTCAAGGTATATCACTTTGACATATATGCAATTTTACATAAGTGTATAAAATTTGAAAATGATTAAATTTTCATGCTTTTAAGATTTTCTTAATTTCCAAAGAAAAGTTATAAATTTGATTCCGCCCAGGATCGAACTGGGGACCTTTCGCGCGTGAAGCGAACGTGATAACCACTACACCACGGAACCACACATTTCAATTATTTTCAAGGCATATCACTTTGACATATATGCAGTTTTTCATGCTTTTAAGATTTTCTTAATTTCCAAAGAAAAGTTATAAATTTGATTCCGCCCAGGATCGAACTGGGGACCTTTCGCGTGTGAAGCGAACGTGATAACCACTACACCACGGAACCACACATTTCAATTATTTTCAAGGTATATCACTTTGACATATATGCAATTTTACATATGTGTATAAAATTTGAAAATGATTAAATTTTCATGCTTTTAAGATTTTCTTAATTTCAAAAGAAAAGTTATAAATTTGATTCCGCCCAGGATCGAACTGGGAACCTTTCGCGTGTAAAGCGAACGTGATAACCAATACACCACGGAACCACACATTTCAATTATTTTCATGGTATATCACTTTGACATATATGCAATTTTACATAAGTGTATAAAATTTGAAAATGATTAAATTTTCTTGCTCTTAAGATTTTCTTAATTTCCAAAGAAAAGTTATAAATTCGATTCCACCCAGGATCGAACTGGGGACCTTTCGCGTGTAAAGCGAACGTGATAACCACTACACCACGGAACCACACGTTTCAATTATTTTCAAGGTATATCACTTTGACATATATGCAATTTTACATAAGTGTAAAAAATTTGAAAATGATTAAATTTTCATGCTTTTAACAGTTTCTTAATTTCCAAAGAAAAGTTATAAATTTGATTCCGCCCAGGATAGAACTGGGGACCCTTCGAGTGTGAAGCGAACGTGATAACCACTACACCACGGAACCACACATTTCAATTATTTTCAAGGTATATTATCACTTTACAATGCAATTTTACATAAGTGTATAAAATTTGAAAATGATTAAATTTTCTTGCTCTTAAGATTTTCTTAATTTCCAAAGAAAAGTTATAAATTTGATTCCGCCCAGGATCGAATTGGGGACCTTTCGCGTGTGAAGCGAACGTGATAACCACTACACCACGGAAGCACACATTTCAATAATTTTCAAGGTATATCACTTTGACATATATGCAATTTTACATAAGTGTATAAAATTTGAAAATGATTAAATTTTCATGCTTTTGAGATTTTCTTAATTTCCAAAGAAAAGTTATAAATTTGATTCCGCCCAGGATCGTACTGGGGACCTTTCGCGTGTGAAGCGAACGTGATAACCACTACACCACGGAACCACACATTTCAATTATTTTCAAGGCTAATCACTTTGACATATATGCAATTTTTCATGCTTTTAAGATTTTCTTAATTTCCAAAGAAAATTTATAAATTTGATTCCGCCCAGGATCGAACTGGGGACCTTTCGCGTGTGAAGCGAACGTGATAACCACTACACCACGGAACCACACATTTCAATTATTTTCAAGGCATATCACTTTAACATATATGCAATTTTACATAAGTGTATAAAATTTGAAAATGATTAAATTTTCATGTTTTTAAGATTTTCTTCATTTCCAAAGAAAAGTTATAAATTCGATTCCGCCCAGGATCGAACTGGGGACCTTTCGCGTGTGAAGCGAACGTGATAACCACTACACCACGGAACCACACATTTCAATTATTTTCAAGGTATATCACTTTGCCATATATGCAATTTTACATATGTGTATAAAATTTGAAAATGATTAAATTTTCATGCTTTTAAGATTTTCTTAATTTCAAAAGAAAATTTATAAATTTGATTCCGCCCAGGATCGAACTGGGGACCTTTCGCGTGTAAAGCGAACGTGATAACCACTACACCACGGAACCACACATTTCAGTTATTTTCATGGTATTTCACTTTGACATATATGCAATTTTACATAAGTGTATAAAATTTGAAAATGATTAAATTTTCTTGCTCTTAAGATTTTCTTAATTTCCAAAGAAAAGTTATAAATTCGATTCCACCCAGGATCGAACTGGGGACCTTTCGCGTGTAAAGCGAACGTGATAACCACTACACCACGGAACCACACATTTCAATTATTTTCAAGGTATATCACTTTGACATATATGCAATTTTACATAAGTGTAAAAAATTTGAAAATGATTAAATTTTCATGCTTTTAACAGTTTCTTAATTTCCAAAGAAAAGTTATAAATTTGATTCCGCCCAGGATCGAACTGGGGACCTTTCGCGTGTGAAGCGAACGTGATAACCACTACACCACGGAACCACACATTTCAATTATTTTCAAGGCATATCACTTTGACATATATGCAATTTTTCATGCTTTTAAGATTTTCTTAATTTCCAAAGAAAAGTTATAAATTTGATTCCGCCCAGGATCGAACTGGGGACCTTTCGCGTGTGAAGCGAACGTGATAACCACTACACCACGGAACCACACATTTCAATTATTTTCAAGGTATATCACTTTGACATATATGCAATTTTACATATGTGTATAAAATTTGAAAATGATTAAATTTTCATGCTTTTAAGATTTTCTTAATTTCAAAAGAAAAGTTATAAATTTGATTCCGCCCAGGATCGAACTGGGAACCTTTCGCGTGTAAAGCGAACGTGATAACCACTACACCACGGAACCACACATTTCAATTATTTTCAAGGCATATCACTTTAACATATATGCAATTTTACATAAGTGTATAAAATTTGAAAATGATTAAATTTTCATGTTTTTAAGATTTTCTTCATTTCCAAAGAAAAGTTATAAATTTGATTCCGCCCAGGATCGAACTGGGGACCTTTCGCGTGTGAAGCGAACGTGATAACCACTACACCACGGAACCACACATTTCAAATATTTTCAAGGTATATCACTTTGCCATATATGCAATTTTACATATGTGTATAAAATTTGAAAATGATTAAATTTTCATGCTTTTAAGATTTTCTTAATTTCAAAAGAAAAGTTATAAATTTTATTCCGCCCAGGATCGAACTGGGGACCTTTCGCGTGTAAAGCGAACGTGATAACCACTACACCACGGAACCACAAATATCAGTTATTTTCATGGTATATCACTTTGACATATATGCAATTTTACATAAGTGTATAAAATTTGAAAATGATTAAATTTTCTTGCTCTTAAGATTTTCTTAATTTCCAAAGAAAAGTTATAAATTCGATTCCACCCAGGATCGAACTGGGGACCTTTCGCGTGTAAAGCGAATGTGATAACCACTACACCACGGAACCACACATTTCAATTATTTTCAAGGTATATCACTTTGACATATATGCAATTTTACATAAGTGTAAAAAATTTGAAAATGATTAAATTTTCATGCTTTTAACAGTTTCTTAATTTCCAAAGAAAAGTTATAAATTTGATTCCGCCCAGGATCGAACTGGGGACCTTTCGCGTGTGAAGCGAACGTGATAACCACTACACCACGGAACCACACATTTCAATTATTTTCAAGGCATATCACTTTGACATATATGCAATTTTTCATGCTTTTAAGATTTTCTTAATTTCCAAAGAAAAGTTATAAATTTGATTCCGCCCAGGATCGAACTGGGGACCTTTCGCGTGTGAAGCGAACGTGATAACCACCACACCACGGAACCACACATTTCAATTATTTTCAAGGTATATCACTTTGACATATATGCAATTTTACATATGTGTATAAAATTTGAAAATGATTAAATTTTCATGCTTTTAAGATTTTCTTAATTTCAAAAGAAAAGTTATAAATTTGATTCCGCCCGGGATCGAACTGGGAACCTTCCGCGTGTAAAGCGAACGTGATAACCACTACACCACGGAACCACACATTTCAATTATTTTCATGGTATATCACTTTGACATATATGCAATTTTACTTAAGTGTATAAAATTTGAAAATGATTAAATTTTCTTGCTCTTAAGATTTTCTTAATTTCCAAAGAAAAGTTATAAATTCGATTCCACCCAGGATCGAACTGGGGACCTTTCGCGTGTAAAGCGAACGTGATAAACACTACACCACGGAACCACACATTTCAATTATTTTCAAGGTATATCACTTTGACATATATGCAATTTTACATAAGTGTAAAAAATTTGAAAATGATTAAATTTTCATGCTTTTAAGAGTTTCTTAATTTCCAAAGAAAAGTTATAAATTTGAATCCGCCCAGGATAGAACTGGGGACCCTTCGCGTGTGAAGAGAACGTGATAACCACTACACCACGGAACCACACATTTCAATTATTTTCAAGGTATATTATCACTTTGACATATATGCAATTTTACATAAGTGTATAAAATTTGAAAATGATTAAATTTTCATGCTTTTAAGATTTTCTTAATTTCCAAAGAAAAGTTATAAATTTGATTCTGCCCAGGATCGAACTGGGGACCTTTCGCGTGTGAAGCGAACGTGATAACCACTACACCACGGAACCACACATTTCAATTATTTTCAAGGTATATCACTTTGCCATATATGCAATTTTACATATGTGTATAAAATTTGAAAATGATTATTTTTTCATGCTTTTAAGATTTTCTTAATTCCAAAAGAAAAGTTATAAATTTGATTCCGCCCAGGATCGAACTGGGAACCTTTCGCGTGTAAAGCGAACGTGATAACCACTACACCACGGAACCACACATTTCAATTATTTTCAAGGCATATCACTTTAACATATATGCAATTTTACATAAGTGTATAAAATTTGAAAATGATTAAATTTTCATGCTTTTAAGATTTTCTTAATTTCCAAAGAAAAGTTATAAATTTGATTCCACCCAGGATCGAGCTGGGGACCTTTCGCGTGTAAAGCGAACGTGATAACCACAACACCACGGAACCCCACATTTCAATTATTTTCAAGGTATATAACTTTGACATACATGCAATTTTACATAAGTGTATAAAATTTGAAAATGATTAAATTTTCATTCTTTTAAGATTTTCTTAATTTCCAAAGAAAAGTTATAAATTTTATTCTGCCCAGGATCGAACTGGGGACCTTTCGTGTGTGAAGCGAACGTGATAACCACTACACTACGGAACCACACATTTCAATTATTTTCAAGGTATATCACTTTGCCATATATGCAATTTTACATATGTGTATAAAATTTGAAAATGATTAAATTTTCATGCTTTTAAGATTTTCTTAATTTCAAAAGAAAAGTTATAAATTTTATTCCGCCCAGGATCGAACTGGGGACCTTTCGCGTGTAAAGCGAACGTGATAACCACTACACCACGGAACCACAAATATCAGTTATTTTCATGGTATATCACTTTGACATATATGCAATTTTACATAAGTGTATAAAATTTGAAAATGATTAAATTTTCTTGCTCTTAAGATTTTCTTAATTTCCAAAGAAAAGTTATAAATTCGATTCCACCCAGGATCGAACTGGGGACCTTTCGCGTGTAAAGCGAACGTGATAACCACTACACCACGGAATCACACATTTCAATTATTTTCAAGGTATATCACTTTGACATATATGCAATTTTACATAAGTGTAAAAAATTTGAAAATGATTAAATTTTCATGCTTTTAACAGTTTCTTAATTTCCAAAGAAAAGTTATAAATTTGATTCCGCCCAGGATCGAACTGGGGACCTTTCGCGTGTGAAGCGAACGTGATAACCACTACACCACGGAACCACACATTTCAATTATTTTCAAGGCATATCACTTTGACATATATGCAATTTTTCATGCTTTTAAGATTTTCTTAATTTCCAAAGAAAAGTTATAAATTTGATTCCGCCCAGGATCGAACTGGGGACCTTTCGCGTGTGAAGCGAACGTGATAACCACCACACCACGGAACCACACATTTCAATTATTTTCAAGGTATATCACTTTGACATATATGCAATTTTACATATGTGTATAAAATTTGAAAATGATTAAATTTTCATGCTTTTAAGATTTTCTTAATTTCAAAAGAAAAGTTATAAATTTGATTCCGCCCAGGATCGAACTGGGAACCTTCCGCGTGTAAAGCGAACGTGATAACCACTACACCACGGAACCACACATTTCAATTATTTTCATGGTATATCACTTTGACATATATGCAATTTTACTTAAGTGTATAAAATTTGAAAATGATTAAATTTTCTTGCTCTTAAGATTTTCTTAATTTCCAAAGAAAAGTTATAAATTCGATTCCACCCAGGATCGAACTGGGGACCTTTCGCGTGTAAAGCGAACGTGATAAACACTACACCACGGAACCACACATTTCAATTATTTTCAAGGTATATCACTTTGACATATATGCAATTTTACATAAGTGTAAAAAATTTGAAAATGATTAAATTTTCATGCTTTTAAGAGTTTCTTAATTTCCAAAGAAAAGTTATAAATTTGAATCCGCCCAGGATAGAACTGGGGACCCTTCGCGTGTGAAGAGAACGTGATAACCACTACACCACGGAACCACACATTTCAATTATTTTCAAGGTATATTATCACTTTGACATATATGCAATTTTACATAAGTGTATAAAATTTGAAAATGATTAAATTTTCATGCTTTTAAGATTTTCTTAATTTCCAAAGAAAAGTTATAAATTTGATTCTGCCCAGGATCGAACTGGGGACCTTTCGCGTGTGAAGCGAACGTGATAACCACTACACCACGGAACCACACATTTCAATTATTTTCAAGGTATATCACTTTGCCATATATGCAATTTTACATATGTGTATAAAATTTGAAAATGATTAAATTTTCATGCTTTTAAGATTTTCTTAATTTCAAAAGAAAAGTTATAAATTTGATTCCGCCCAGGATCGAACTGAGGACCTTTCGCTTGTAAAGCGAACGTGATAACCACTACACCACGGAACCACTCATTTCAGTTATTTTCATGGTATATCACTTTGACATATATGCAATTTTACATAAGTGTATAAAATTTGAAAATGATTAAATTTTCTTGCTCTTAAGATTTTCTTAATTTCCAAAGAAAAGTTATAAATTCGATTCCACCCAGGATCGAACTGGGGACCTTTCGCGTGTAAAGCGAACGTGATAACCACTACACCACGGAACCACACATTTCAATTATTTTCAAGGTATATCACTTTGACATATATGCAATTTTACATAAGTGTAAAAAATTTGAAAATGATTAAATTTTCATGCTTTTAACAGTTTCTTAATTTCCAAAGAAAAGTTATAAATTTGATTCCGCCCAGGATAGAACTGGGGACCCTTCGCGTGTGAAGCGAACGTGATAACCACTACACCACGGAACCACACATTTCAATTATTTTCAAGGTATATTATCACTTTGACATATATGCAATTTTACATAAGTGTATAAAATTTGAAAATGATTAAATTTTCATGCTTTTAAGATTTTCTTAATTTCCAAAGAAAAGTTATAAATTTGATTCTGCCCAGGATCTAACTGGGGACCTTTCGCGTGTGAAGCGAACGTGATAACCACTACACCACGGAACCACACATTTCAATTATTTTCAAGGTATATCACTTGGACATATATGCAATTTTACATAAGTGTATAAAACTTGAAAATGATTAAATTTTCTTGCTTTTAAGATTTTCTTAATTTCCAAAAAAAAGTTATAAATTTGATTCCGCCCAGGATCAAACTGGGGACCTTTCGCGTGTAAAGCGAACGTGATAACCACTACATTACGGAACCACACATTTCAATTATTTTCATGGTATATCACTTTGACATATATGCAATTTTACATAAGTGTATAAAATTTGAAAATAATTAAATTTTCATGCTTTTATGATTTTCTTAATTTCCAAAGAAAAGTTATAAATTTGATTCCGCCCAGGATCGAACTGGGTACCTTTCGCGTGTGAAGCGAACGTGATAACCACTACACCACGGAAGCACACATTTCAATTATTTTCAAGGTATATCACTTTGACATATATGCAATTTTACATAATTGTATAAAATTTGAAAATGATTAAATTTTCATGCTTTTAAGATTTTCTTAATTTCCAAAGAAAAGTTATAAATTTGATTCCGCCCAGGATCGAACTGGGGACCTTTCGCGTGTGAAGCGAACGTGATAACCACTACACCACGGAACCACACATTTCAATTATTTTCAAGGCATATCACTTTGACATATATGCAATTTTTCATGCTTTTAAGATTTTCTTAATTTCCAAAGAAAAGTTATAAATTTGATTCCGCCCAGGATCGAACTGGGGACCTTTCGCGTGTGAAGCGAACGTGATAACCACTACACCACGGAACCACACATTTCAATTATTTTCAAGGTATATCACTTTGACATATATGCAATTTTACATATGTGTATAAAATTTGAAAATGATTAAATTTTCATGCTTTTAAGATTTTCTTAATTTCAAAAGAAAAGTTATAAATTTGATTCCGCCCAGGATCGAACTGGGAACCTTTCGCGTGTAAAGCGAACGTGATAACCACTACACCACGGAACCACACATTTCAATTATTTTCATGGTATATCACTTTGACATATATGCAATTTTACTTAAGTGTATAAAATTTGAAAATGATTAAATTTTCTTGCTCTTAAGATTTTCTTAATTTCCAAAGAAAAGTTATAAATTCGATTCCACCCAGGATCGAACTGGGGACCTTTCGCGTGTAAAGCGAACGTGATAAACACTACACCACGGAACCACACATTTCAATTATTTTCAAGGTATATCACTTTGACATATATGCAATTTTACATAAGTGTAAAAAATTTGAAAATGATTAAATTTTCATGCTTTTAACAGTTTCTTAATTTCCAAAGAAAAGTTATAAATTTGAATCCGCCCAGGATATAACTGGGGACCCTTCGCGTGTGAAGCGAACGTGATAACCACTACACCACGGAACCACACATTTCAATTATTTTCAAGGTATATTATCACTTTGACATATATGCAATTTTACATAAGTGTATAAAATTTGAAAATGATTAAATTTTCATGCTTCTAAGATTTTCTTAATTTCCAAAGAAAAGTTATAAATTTGATTCTGCCCAGGATCGAACTTGGGACCTTTCGCGAGTGAAGCGAACGTGATAACCACTACACCACGGAACCACACATTTCAATTATTTTCAAGGTATATCACTTGGACATATATGCAATTTTACATAAGTGTATAAAACTTGAAAATGATTAAATTTTCTTGCTTTTAAGATTTTCTTAATTTCCAAAGAAAAGTTATAAATTTGATTCCGCCCAGGATCGAACTGGGGACCTTTCGCGTGTAAAGCGAACGTGATAACCACTACACCACGGAACCACACATTTCTATTATTTTCATGGTATATCACTTTGACATATATGCAATTTTACATAAGTGTATAAAATTTGAAAATAATTAAATTTTCATGCTTTTAAGATTTTCTTAATTTCCAAAGAAAAGTTATAAATTTGATTCCGCCCAGGATCGAACTGGGGACCTTTCGCGTGTGAAGCGAACGTGATAACCACTACACCACGGAAGCACACATTTCAATTATTTTCAAGGCATATCACTTTGACATATATGCAATTTTTCATGCTTTTAAGATTTTCTTAATTTCCAAAGAAAATTTATAAATTTGATTCCGCCCAGGATCGAACTGGAGACCTTTCGCGTGTGAAGCGAACGTGATAACCACTACACCACGGAACCACACATTTCAATTATTTTCAAGGCATATCACTTTGACATATATGCAATTTTACATAAGTGTATAAAATTTGAAAATGATTAAATTTTCATGTTTTTAAGATTTTCTTCATTTCCAAAGAAAAGTTATAAATTTGATTCTGCCCAGGATCGAACTGGGGACCTTTCGCGCGTGAAGCGAACGTGATAACCACTACACCACGGAAGCACACATTTCAATTATTTTCAAGGTATATCACTTTGACATATATGCAATTTTACATAAGTGTATAAAATTTGAAAATGATTAAATTTTCATGCTTTTAAGATTTTCTTAATTTCCAAAGAAAAGTTATAAATTTGATTCCGCCCAGGATCGAACTGGGGACCTTTCGCGTGTGAAGCGAACGTGATAACCACTACACCACGGAACCACACATTTCAATTATTTTCAAGGCATATCACTTTGACATATATGCAATTTTTCATGCTTTTAAGATTTTCTTAATTTCCAAAGAAAAGTTATAAATTTGATTCCGCCCAGGATCGAACTGGGGACCTTTCGCGTGTGAAGCGAACGTGATAACCACTACACCGCGGAACCACACATTTCAATTATTTTCAAGGTATATCAATTTGACATATATGCAATTTTACATAAGTGTATAAAATTTGAAAATGATTAAATTTTCATGCTTTTAAGATTTTCTTAATTTCCAAAGAAAAGTTATAAATTTGATTCTGCCCAGGATCTAACTGGGGACCTTTCGCGTGTGAAGCGAACGTGATAACCACTACACCACGGAACCACACATTTCAATTATTTTCAAGGTATATCACTTGGACATATATGCAATTTTACATAAGTGTATAAAACTTGAAAATGATTAAATTTTCTTGCTTTTAAGATTTTCTTAATTAATTTCCAAAGAAAAGTTATAAATTTGATTCCGCCCAGGATCGAACTGGGGACCTTTCGCGTGTAAAGCGAACGTGATAACCACTACACCACGGAACCACACATTTCAATTATTTTCATGGTATATCACTTTGACATATATGCAATTTTACATAAGTGTATAAAATTTGAAAATAATTAAATTTTCATGCTTTTATGATTTTCTTAATTTCCAAAGAAAAGTTATAAATTTGATTCCGCCCAGGATCGAACTGGGTACCTTTCGCGTGTGAAGCGAACGTGATAACCACTACACCACGGAAGTACACATTTCAATTATTTTCAAGGTATATCACTTTGACATATATGCAATTTTACATAAGTGTATAAAATTTTAAAATGATTAAATTTTCATGCTTTTAAGATTTTCTTAATTTCCAAAGAAAAGTTATAAATTTGATTCCGCCCAGGATCGAACTGGGGACCTTTCGCGTGTGAAGCGAACGTGATAACCACTACACCACGGAACCACACATTTCAATTATTTTCAAGGCATATCACTTTGACATATATGCAATTTTTCATGCTTTTAAGATTTTCTTAATTTCCAAAGAAAAGTTATAAATTTGATTCCGCCCAGGATCGAACTGGGGACCTTTCGCGTGTGAAGCGAACGTGATAACCACTACACCACGGAACCACACATTTCAATTATTTTCAAGGTATATCACTTTGACATATATGCAATTTTACATATGTGTATAAAATTTGAAAATGATTAAATTTTCATGCTTTTAAGATTTTCTTAATTTCAAAAGAAAAGTTATAAATTTGATTCCGCCCAGGATCGAACTGGGAACCTTTCGCGTGTAAAGCGAACGTGATAACCACTACACCACGGAACCACACATTTCAATTATTTTCATGGTATATCACTTTGACATATATGCAATTTTACTTAAGTGTATAAAATTTGAAAATGATTAAATTTTCATGCTTTTAAGATTTTCTTAATTTCCAAAGAAAAGTTATAAATTTGTTTCCGCCCAGGATCGAACTGGGGACCTTTCGCGTGTGAAGCGAACGTGATAACCACTACACCACGGAACCACACATTTCAATTATTTTCAAGGCATATCACTTTGACATATATGCAATTTTTCATGCTTTTAAGATTTTCTTAATTTCCATAGAAAAGTTATAAATTTGATTCCGCCCAGGATCGAACTGGGGACCTTTCGCGTGTGAAGCGAACGTGATAACCACTACACCGCGGAACCACACATTTCAATTATTTTCAAGGTATATCAATTTGACATATATGCAATTTTACATATGTGTATAAAATTTGAAAATGATTAAATTTTCATGCTTTTAAGATTTTCTTAATTTCAAAAGAAAAGTTATAAATTTGATTCCGCCCAGGATCGAACTGGGAACCTTTCGCGTGTAAAGCGAACGTGATAACCACTACACCACGGAACCACACATTTCAATTATTTTCATGGTATATCACTTTGACATATATGCAATTTTACATAAGTGTATAAAATTTGAAAATGATTAAATTTTCTTGCTCTTAAGATTTTCTTAATTTCCAAAGAAAAGTTATAAATTCGATTCCACCCAGGATCGAACTGGGGACCTTTCGCGTGTAAAGCGAACGTGATAACCACTACACCACGGAACCACACATTTCAATTATTTTCAAGGTATATCACTTTGACATATATGCAATTTTACATAAGTGTAAAAAATTTGAAAATGATTAAATTTTCATGCTTTTAACAGTTTCTTAATTTCCAAAGAAAAGTTATAAATTTGATTCCGCCCAGGATAGAACTGGGGACCCTTCGCGTGTGAAGCGAACGTGATAACCACTACACCACGGAACCACACATTTCAATTATTTTCAAGGTATATCACTTGGACATATATGCAATTTTACATAAGTGTATAAAACTTGAAAATGATTAAATTTTCTTGCTTTTAAGATTTTCTTAATTTCCAAAGAAAAGTTATAAATTTGATTCCGCCCAGGATCGAACTGGGGACCTTTCGCGTGTAAAGCGAACGTGATAACCACTACACCACGGAACCACACATTTCAATTATTTTCATGGTATATAACTTTGACATATATGCAATTTTACATAAGTGTATAAAATTTGAAAATAATTAAATTTTCATGCTTTTATGATTTTCTTAATTTCCAAAGAAAAGTTATAAATTTGATTCCGCCCAGGATCGAACTGGGTACCTTTCGCGTGTGAAACGAACGTGATAACCACTACACCACGGAAGCACACATTTCAATTATTTTCAAGGTATATCACTTTGACATATATGCAATTTTACATAAGTGTATAAAATTTTAAAATGATTAAATTTTCATGCTTTTAAGATTTTCTTAATTTCCAAAGAAAAGTTATAAATTTGATTCCGCCCAGGATCGAACTGGGGACCTTTCGCGTGTGAAGCGAACGTGATAACCACTACACCACGGAACCACACAATTCAATTATTTTCAAGGCATATCACTTTGACATATATGCAATTTTTCATGCTTTTAAGATTTTCTTAATTTCCAAAGAAAAGTTATAAATTCGATTCCACCCAGGATCGAACTGGGGACCTTTCGCGTGTAAAGCGAACGTGATAAACACTACACCACGGAACCACACATTTCAATTATTTTCAAGGTATATCACTTTGACATATATGCAATTTTACATAAGTGTAAAAAATTTGAAAATGATTAAATTTTCATGCTTTTAACAGTTTCTTAATTTCCAAAGAAAAGTTATAAATTTGAATCCGCCCAGGATATAACTGGGGACCCTTCGCGTGTGAAGCGAACGTGATAACCACTACACCACGGAACCACACATTTCAATTATTTTCAAGGTATATTATCACTTTGACATATATGCAATTTTACATAAGTGTATAAAATTTGAAAATGATTAAATTTTCATGCTTTTAAGATTTTCTTAATTTCCAAAGAAAAGTTATAAATTTGATTCTGCCCAGGATCGAACTGGGGACCTTTCGCGTGTGAAGCGAACGTGATAACCACTACACCACGGAACCACACATTTCTATTATTTTCATGGTATATCACTTTGACATATATGCAATTTTACATAAGTGTATAAAATTTGAAAATAATTAAATTTTCATGCTTTTAAGATTTTCTTAATTTCCAAAGAAAAGTTATAAATTTGATTCCGCCCAGGATCGAACTGGCGACCTTTCGCGTGTGAAGCGAACGTGATAACCACTACACCACGGAAGCACACATTTCAATTATTTTCAAGGCATATCACTTTGACATATATGCAATTTTTCATGCTTTTAAGATTTTCTTAATTTCCAAAGAAAATTTATAAATTTGATTCCGCCCAGGATCGAACTAGGGACCTTTCGCGTGTGAAGCGAACGTGATAACCACTACACCACGGAACCACACATTTCAATTATTTTCATGGCATATCACTTTGACATATATGCAATTTTACATAAGTGTATAAAATTTGAAAATGATTAAATTTTCTTGCTCTTAAGATTTTCTTAATTTCCAAAGAAAAGTTATAAATTCGATTCCACCCAGGATCGAACTGGGGACCTTTCGCGTGTAAAGCGAACGTGATAACCACTACACCACGGAACCACACATTTCAATTATTTTCAAGGTATATCACTTTGACATATATGCAATTTTACATAAGTGTAAAAAATTTGAAAATGATTAAATTTTCATGCTTTTAACAGTTTCTTAATTTCCAAAGAAAAGTTATAAATTTGATTCCGCCCAGGATAGAACTGGGGACCCTTCGCGTGTGAAGCGAACGTGATAACCACTACACCACGGAACCACACATTTCAATTATTTTCAAGGTATATTATCACTTTGACATATATGCAATTTTACATAAGTGTATAAAATTTGAAAATGATTAAATTTTCATGCTTTTAAGATTTTCTTAATTTCCAAAGAAAAGTTATAAATTTGATTCTGCCCAGGATCTAACTGGGGACCTTTCGCGTGTGAAGCGAACGTGATAACCACTACACCACGGAACCACACATTTCAATTATTTTCAAGGTATATCACTTGGACATATATGCAATTTTACATAAGTGTATAAAACTTGAAAATGATTAAATTTTCTTGCTTTTAAGATTTTCTTAATTTCCAAAGAAAAGTTATAAATTTGATTCCGCCCAGGATCGAACTGGGGACCTTTCGCGTGTAAAGCGAACGTGATAACCACTACACCACGGAACCACACATTTCAATTATTTTCAAGGTATATCACTTGGACATATATGCAATTTTACATAAGTGTATAAAACTTGAAAATGATTAAATTTTCTTGCTTTAAAGATTTTCTTAATTTCCAAAGAAAAGTTATAAATTTGATTCCGCCCAGGATCGAACTGGGGACCTTTCGCGTGTGAAGCGAACGTGATAACCACTACACCACGGAAGCACACATTTCAATTATTTTCAAGGCTAATCACTTTGACATATATGCAATTTTTCATGCTTTTAAGATTTTCTTAATTTCCAAAGAAAATTTATAAATTTGATTCCGCCCAGGATCGAACTGGGGACCTTTCGCGTGTGAAGCGAACGTGATAACCACTACACCACGGAACCACACATTTCAATTATTTTCAAGGCATATCACTTTAACATATATGCAATTTTACATAAGTGTATAAAATTTGAAAATGATTAAATTTTCATGTTTTTAAGATTTTCTTCATTTCCAAAGAAAAGTTATAAATTTGATTCCGCCCAGGATCGAACTGGGGACCTTTCGCGTGTGAAGCGAACGTGATAACCACTACACCACGGAACCACACATTTCAATTATTTTCAAGGTATATCACTTTGCCATATATGCAATTTTACATATGTGTATAAAATTTGAAAATGATTAAATTTTCATGCTTTTAAGATTTTCTTAATTTCAAAAGAAAAGTTATAAATTTGATTCCGCCCAGGATCGAACTGGGGACCTTTCGCGTGTAAAGCGAACGTGATAACCACTACACCACGGAACCACACATTTCAGTTATTTTCATGGTATATCACTTTGACATATATGCAATTTTACATAAGTGTATAAAATTTGAAAATGATTAAATTTTCTTGCTCTTAAGATTTTCTTAATTTCCAAAGAAAAGTTATAAATTCGATTCCACCCAGGATCGAACTGGGGACCTTTCGCGTGTAAAGCGAACGTGATAACCACAACACCACGGAACCACACATTTCAATTATTTTCAAGGCATATCACTTTGACATATATGCAATTTTACATAAGTGTAAAAAATTTGAAAATGATTAAATTTTCATGCTTTTAACAGTTTCTTAATTTCCAAAGAAAAGTTATAAATTTGATTCCGCCCAGGATAGAACTGGGGACCCTTCGCGTGTGAAGCGAACGTGATAACCACTACACCACGGAACCACACATTTCAATTATTTTCAAGGTATATTATCACTTTGACATATATGCAATTTTACATAAGTGTATAAAATTTGAAAATGATTAAATTTTCATGCTTTTAATATTTTCTTAATTTCCAAAGAAAAGTTATAAATTTGATTCTGCCCAGGATCTAACTGGGGACCTTTAGCGTGTGAAGCGAACGTGATAACCACTACACCACGGAACCACACATTTCAATTATTTTCAAGGTATATCACTTGGACATATATGCAATTTTACATAAGTGTATAAAACTTGAAAATGATTAAATTTTCTTGCTTTTAAGATTTTCTTAATTTCCAAAGAAAAGTTATAAATTTGATTCCGCCCAGGATCGAACTGGGGACCTTTCGCGTGTAAAGCGAACGTGATAACCACTACACCACGGAACCACACATTTCAATTATTTTCAAGGTATATCACTTGGACATATATGCAATTTTACATAAGTGTATAAAACTTGAAAATGATTAAATTTTCTTGCTTTAAAGATTTTCTTAATTTCCAAAGAAAAGTTATAAATTTGATTCCGCCCAGGATCGAACTGGGGACCTTTCGCGTGTGAAGCGAACGTGATAACCACTACACCACGGAAGCACACATTTCAATTATTTTCAAGGCTAATCACTTTGACATTTATGCAATTTTTCATGCTTTTAAGATTTTCTTAATTTCCAAAGAAAATTTATAAATTTGATTCCGCCCAGGATCGAACTGGGGACCTTTCGCGTGTGAAGCGAACGTGATAACCACTACACCACGGAACCACACATTTCAATTATTTTCAAGGCATATCACTTTAACATATATGCAATTTTACATAAGTGTATAAAATTTGAAAATGATTAAATTTTCATGTTTTTAAGATTTTCTTCATTTCCAAAGAAAAGTTATAAATTTGATTCCGCCCAGGATCGAACTGGGGACCTTTCGCGTGTGAAGCGAACGTGATAACCACTACACCACGGAACCACACATTTCAATTATTTTCAAGGTATATCACTTTGCCATATATGCAATTTTACATATGTGTATAAAATTTGAAAATGATTAAATTTTCATGCTTTTAAGATTTTCTTAATTTCAAAAGAAAAGTTATAAATTTGATTCCGCCCAGGATCGAACTGGGGACCTTTCGCGCGTAAAGCGAACGTGATAACCACTACACCACGGAACCACACATTTCAGTTATTTTCATGGTATATCACTTTGACATATATGCAATTTTACATAAGTGTATAAAATTTGAAAATGATTAAATTTTCTTGCTCTTAAGATTTTCTTAATTTCCAAAGAAAAGTTACAAATTCGATTCCACCCAGGATCGAACTGGGGACCTTTCGCGTGTAAAGCGAACGTGATAACCACAACACCACGGAACCACACATTTCAATTATTTTCAAGGTATATCACTTTGACATATATGCAATTTTACATAAGTGTAAAAAATTTGAAAATGATTAAATTTTCATGCTTTTAACAGTTTCTTAATTTCCAAAGAAAAGTTATAAATATTATTCCGCCCAGGATAGAACTGGGGTCCCTTCGCGTGTGAAGCGAACGTGATAACCACTACACCACGGAACCACACATTTCAATTATTTTCAAGGTATATTATCACTTTGACATATATGCAATTTTACATAAGTGTATAAAATTTGAAAATATTTAAATTTTCATGCTTTTAAGATTTTCTTAATTTCCAAAGAAAAGTTATAAATTTGATTCCGCCCAGGATCGAACTGGGGACCTTTCGCGTGTGAAGCGAACGTGATAACCACTACACCACGGAACCACACATTTCAATTATTTTCAAGGCATATCACTTTGACATATATGCAATTTTTCATGCTTTTAAGATTTTCTTAATTTCCAAAGAAAAGTTATAAATTTGATTCCGCCCAGGATCGAACTGGGGACCTTTCGCGTGTGAAGCGAACGTGATAACCGCTACACCACGGAACCACACATTTCAATTATTTTCAAGGTATATCACTTTGACATATATGCAATTTTACATATGTGTATAAAATTTGAAAATGATTAAATTTTCATGCTTTTAACAGTTTCTTAATTTCCAAAGAAAAGTTATAAATTTGAATCCGCCCAGGATATAACTAGGGACCTTTCGCGTGTGAAGCGAACGTGATAACCACTACACCACGGAACCACACATTTCAATTATTTTCAAGGTATATTATCTCTTTGACATATATGCAATTTTACATGAGTGTATAAAATTTGAAAATGATTAAATTTTCATGCTTTTAAGATTTTCTTAATTTCCAAAGAAAAGTTATAAATTTGATTCTGCCCAGGATCGAACTGGGGACCTTTCGCGTGGGAAGCGAACGTGATAACCACTACACCACGGAACCACACATTTCAATTATTTTCAAGGTATATCACTTGGACATATATGCAATTTTACATAAGTGTATAAAACTTGAAAATGATTAAATTTTCTTGCTTTTAAGATTTTCTTAATTTCCAAAGAAAAGTTATAAATTTGATTCCGCCCAGGATCGAACTGGGGACCTTTCGCGTGTAAAGCGAACGTGATAACCACTACACCACGGAACCACACATTTCAATTATTTTCATGGTATATCACTTTGACATATATGCAATTTTACATAAGTGTATAAAATCTGAAAATAATTAAATTTTCATGCTTTTAAGATTTTCTTAATTTCCAAAGAAAAGTTATAAATTTGATTTCGCCCAGGATCGAACTGGGGACCTTTCGCGTGTGAAGCGAACGTGATAACCACTACACCACGGAAGCACACATTTCAATTATTTTCAAGGTATATCACTTTGACATATATGCAATTTTACATAAGTGTATAAAATTTGAAAATGATTAAATTTTCATGCTTTTAAGATTTTCTTAATTTCCAAAGAAAAGTTATAAATTTGATTCCGCCCAGGATCGAACTGGGGACCTTTCGCGTGTGAAGCGAACGTGATAACCACTACACCACGGAACCACACATTTCAATTATTTTCAAGGCATTTCACTTTGACATATATGCAATTTTTCATGCTTTTATGATTTTCTTAATTTCCAAAGAAAATTTATAAATTTGATTCCGCCCAGGATCGAACTGGGGACCTTTCGCGTGTGAAGCGAACGTGATAACCACTACACCACGGAACCACACATTTCAGTTATTTTCATGGTATATCACTTTGACATATATGCAATTTTACATAAGTGTATAAAATTTGAAAATGATTAAATTTTCTTGCTCTTAAGATTTTCTTAATTTCCAAAGAAAAGTTATAAATTCGATTCCACCCAGGATCGAACTGGGGACCTTTCGCGTGTAAAGCGAACGTGATAACCACAACACCACGGAACCACACATTTCAATTATTTTCAAGGTATATCACTTTGACATATATGCAATTTTACATAAGTGTAAAAAATTTGAAAATGATTAAATTTTCATGCTTTTAACAGTTTCTTAATTTCCAAAGAAAAGTTATAAATATTATTCCGCCCAGGATAGAACTGGGGACCCTTCGCGTGTGAAGCGAACGTGATAACCACTACACCACGGAACCACACATTTCAATTATTTTCAAGGTATATTATCACTTTGACATATATGCAATTTTACATAAGTGTATAAAATTTGAAAATATTTAAATTTTCATGCTTTTAAGATTTTCTTAATTTCCAAAGAAAAGTTATAAATTTGATTCCGCCCAGGATCGAACTGGGGACCTTTCGCGTGTGAAGCGAACGTGATAACCACTACACCACGGAACCACACATTTCAATTATTTTCAAGGCATATCACTTTGACATATATGCAATTTTTCATGCTTTTAAGATTTTCTTAATTTCCAAAGAAAAGTTATAAATTTGATTCCGCCCAGGATCGAACTGGGGACCTTTCGCGTGTGAAGCGAACGTGATAACCGCTACACCACGGAACCACACATTTCAATTATTTTCAAGGTATATCACTTTGACATATATGCAATTTTACATATGTGTATAAAATTTGAAAATGATTAAATTTTCATGCTTTTAAGATTTTCTTAATTTCAAAAGAAAAGTTATAAATTTGATTCCGCCCACGATCGAACTGGGAACCTTTCGAATGTAAAGCGAACGTGATAACCACTACACCACGGAACCACACATTTCAATTATTTTCATGGTATATCACTTTGACATATATGCAATTTTACTTAAGTGTATAAAATTTGAAAATGATTAAATTTTCTTGCTCTTAAGATTTTCTTAATTTCCAAAGAAAAGTTATAAATTCGATTCCACCCAGGATCGAACTGGGGACCTTTCGCGTGTAAAGCGAACGTGATAAACACTACACCACGGAATCACACATTTCAATTATTTTCAAGGTATATCACTTTGACATATATGCAATTTTACATAAGTGTAAAAAATTTGAAAATGATTAAATTTTCATGCTTTTAACAGTTTCTTAATTTCCAAAGAAAAGTTATAAATTTGAATCCGCCCAGGATATAACTGGGGACCTTTCGCGTGTGAAGCGAACGTGATAACCACTACACCACGGAACCACACATTTCAATTATTTTCAAGGTATATTATCACTTTGACATATATGCAATTTTACATAAGTGTATAAAATTTGAAAATGATTAAATTTTCATGCTTTTAAGATTTTCTTAATTTCCAAAGAAAAGTTATAAATTTGATTCTGCCCAGGATCGAACTGGGGACCTTTCGCGTGTGAAGCGAACGTGATAACCACTACACCACGGAACCACACATTTCAATTATTTTCAAGGTATATCACTTGGACATATATGCAATTTTACATAAGTGTATAAAACTTGAAAATGATTAAATTTTCTTGCTTTTAAGATTTTCTTAATTTCCAAAGAAAAGTTATAAATTTGATTCCGCCCAGGATCGAACTGGGGACCTTTCGCGTGTAAAGCGAACGTGATAACCACTACACCACGGAACCACACATTTCAATTATTTTCATGGTATATCACTTTGACATATATGCAATTTTACATAAGTGTATAAAATTTGAAAATAATTAAATTTTCATGCTTTTAAGATTTTCTTAATTTCCAAAGAAAAGTTATAAATTTGATTTCGCCCAGGATCGAACTGGGGACCTTTCGCGTGTGAAGCGAACGTGATAACCACTACACCACGGAAGCACACATTTCAATTATTTTCAAGGTATATCACTTTGACATATATGCAATTTTACATAAATGTATAAAATTTGAAAATGATTAAATTTTCATGCTTTTAAGATTTTCTTAATTTCCAAAGAAAAGTTATAAATTTGATTCTGCCCAGGATCGAACTGGGGACCTTTCGCGTGTGAAGCGAACGTGATAACCACTACACCACGGAACCACCCATTTCAATTATTTTCAAGGCATTTCACTTTGACATATATGCAATTTTTCATGCTTTTATGATTTTCTTAATTTCCAAAGAAAATTTATAAATTTGATTCCGCCCAGGATCGAACTGGGGACCTTTCGCGTGTGAAGCGAACGTGATAACCACTACACCACGGAACCACACATTTCAATTATTTTCAAGGCATATCACTTTGACATATATGCAATTTTACATAAGTGTATAAAATTTGAAAATGATTAAATTTTCATGTTTTTAAGATTTTCTTCATTTCCAAAGAAAAGTTATAAATTTGATTCTGCCCAGGATCGAACTGGGGACCTTTCGCGTGTGAAGCGAACGTGATAACCACTACACAACGGAACCACCCATTTCAATTATTTTCAAGGTATATCACTTGGACATATATACAATTTTACATAAGTGTATAAAACTTGAAAATGATTAAATTTTCTTGCTTTTAAGATTTTCTTAATTTCCAAAGAAAAGTTATAAATTTGATTCCGCCCAGGATCGAACTGGGGACCTTTCGCGTGTAAAGCGAACGTGATAACCACTACACCACGGAACCACACATTTCAATTATTTTCATGGTATATCACTTTGACATATATGCAATTTTACATAAGTGTATAAAATTTGAAAATGATTAAATTTTCATGCTTTTAAGATTTTCTTAATTTCAAAAGAAAAGTTATAAATTTGATTCCGCCCAGGATCAAACTGGGGACCTTTCGCGTGTAAAGCGAACGTGATAACCACTACACCACGGAACCACACATTTCAGTTATTTTCATGGTATATCACTTTGACATATATGCAATTTTACATAAGTGTATAAAATTTGAAAATGATTAAATTTTCATGCTTTTAAGATTTTCTTAATTTCCAAAGAAAAGTTATAAATTTGATTCCGCCCAGGATCGAACTGGGGACCTTTCGCGTGTGAAGCAAACGTGATAACCACTACACCACGGAACCACACATTTCAATTATTTTCAAGGCATATCATTTTGACATATATGCAATTTTTCATGCTTTTAAGATTTTCTTAATTTCCAAAGAAAAGTTATAAATTTGATTCCGCCCAGGATCGAACTGGGGACCTTTCGCGTGTGAAGCGAACGTGATAACCACTACACCACGGAACCACACATTTCAATTATTTTCAAGGTATATCACTTTGACATATATGCAATTTTACATATGTGTATAAAATTTGAAAATGATTAAATTTTCATGCTTTTAAGATTTTCTTAATTTCAAAAGAAAAGTTATAAATTTGATTCCGCCCAGGATCGAACTGGGAACCTTTCGCGTGTAAAGCGAACGTGATAACCACTACACCACGGAACCACACATTTCAATTATTTTCATGGTATATCACTTTGACATATATGCAATTTTACATAAGTGTATAAAATTTGAAAATGATTAAATTTTCTTGCTCTTAAGATTTTCTTAATTTCCAAAGAAAAGTTATAAATTCGATTCCACCCAGGATCGAACTGGGGAACTTTCGCGTGTAAAGCGAACGTGATAACCACTACACCACGGAACCACACATTTCAATTATTTTCAAGGTATATCACTTTGACATATATGCAATTTTACATAAGTGTATAAAAT
The DNA here is from genome assembly GCA_949128135.1 of Parasteatoda lunata. Lineage (NCBI taxonomy): Eukaryota > Metazoa > Arthropoda > Arachnida > Araneae > Theridiidae > Parasteatoda > Parasteatoda lunata. The sequence goes on from OX421979.1 coordinate 71,383,703, forward strand.
TTGAAAATGATTAAATTTTCATTCCTTTAACAGTTTCTTAATTTCCAAAGAAAAGTTATAAATTTGATTCCGCCCAGGATAGAACTGGGGACCCTTCGCGTGTGAAGCGAACGTGATAACCACTACACCACGGAACCACACATTTCAATTATTTTCAAGGTATATTATCACTTTGATATATATGCAATTTTACATAAGTGTATAAAATTTGAAAATGATTAAATTTTCATGCTTTTAAGATTTTCTTAATTTCCAAAGAAAAGTTATAAATTTGATCCCGCCCAGAATCGAACTGGGGACCTTTCGCGTGTAAAGCGAACGTGATAACCACTACACCACGGAACCACACTTTTCAATTATTTTCAAGGTATATCACTTTGACATATATGCAATTTTACATAAGTGTATAAAATTTGAAAATGATTAAATTTTCATGCTTTTAAGATTTTCTTAATTTCCAAAGAAAAGTTATAAATTTGAATCCACCCAGGATCGAGCTGGGGACCTTTCGCGTGTAAAGCGAACGTGATAACCACAACACCACGGAACCCCACATTTCAATTATTTTCAAGGTATATCACTTTGACATACATGCAATTTTACATAAGTGTATAAAATTTGAAAATGATTAAATTTTCATTCTTTTAAGATTTTCTTAATTTCCAAAGAAAAGTTATAAATTTGATTCTGCCCAGGATCGAACTGGGGAACTTTCGCGTGTGAAGCGAACGTGATAACCACTACACCACGGAACCACACATTTCAATTATTTTCAAGGTATATCACTTGGACATATATGCAATTTTACATAAGTGTATAAAACTTGAAAATGATTAAATTTTCTTGCTTTTAAGATTTTCTTAATTTCCAAAGAAAAGTTATAAATTTGATTCCGCCCAGGATCGAACTGGGGACCTTTCGCGTGTGATGCGAACGTGATAACCACTACACCACGGAACCACACATTTCATTTATTTTCAAGGCATATCACTTTGACATATATGCAATTTTACATAAGTGTATAAAATTTGAAAATGATTAAATTTTCTTGCTTTTAAGATTTTCTTAATTTCCAAAGAAAAGTTATGAATTTGATTCCGCCCAGGATCGAACTGGGGACCTTTCGCGTGTAAAGCGAACGTGATAACTACTACACCACGGAAGCACACATTTCATTTATTTTCAAGGTATATCACTTTGACATATATACAATTTTACATAAGTGTATAAAATTTGAAAATGATTAAATTTTCATGCTTTTAAGATTTTCTTAATTTTAAAAGAAAAGTTATAAATTTGATTCCGCCCAGGATCGAATTGCGGACCTTTCGCGTGTAAAGCGAACGTGTTAACCACTACACCACGGAAGCACACCTTTCAATTATTTTCAAGGTATATCACTTTGACATATATGCAATATTACATAAGTGTATAAAATTTGAAAATGATTAAATTTTCATGCTTTTAAGATTTTCTTAATTTCCAAAGAAAAGTTATAAATTTGATTACACCCAGGATCGAACTGGGAACCTTTCGCGTGTATAGCGAACGTGATAACCACTACACCACGGAACCACACCTTTCAATTATTTTCAAGGTATATCACTTTGACATATATGCAATTTTACATAAGTGTATAAAATTTGAAAATGATTAAATTTTCATGCTTTTAAGATTTTCTTAATTTCCAAAGAAAAGTTATAAATTTGATTCCGCCCAGGATCGAACTGGGGACCTTTCGCGTGTGAAGCGAACGTGATAACCACTACACCACGGAACCACACATTTCAATTATTTTCAAGGCATATCACTTTGACATATATGCAATTTTACATAAGTGTATAAAATTTGAAAATGATTAAATTTTCATGTTTTTAAGATTTTCTTCATTTCCAAAGAAAAGTTATAAATTTGATTCCGCCCAGGATCGATCTGGGGACCTTTCGTGAGTGAAGCGAACGTGATAACCACTACACCACGGAACCACACATTTCAATTATTTTCAAGGTATATTATCACTTTGACATATATGCAATTTTACATAAGTGTATAAAATTTGAAAATGATTAAATTTTCATGCTTTTAAGATTTTCTTAATTTCCAAAGAAAAGTTATAAATTTGATTCCGCCCAGAATCGAACTGGGGACCTTTCGCGTGTAAAGCGAACGTGATAACCACTACACCACGGAACCACACATTTCAATTATTTTCAAGGTATATCACTTTGACATATATGCAATTTTACATAAGTGTATAAAATTTGAAAATGATTAAATTTTCAATCTTTTAAGATTTTCTTAATTTCCAAAGAAAAGTTATAAATTTGATTCCACCCAGGATCGAGCTGGGGACCTTTCGCGTGTAAAGCGAACGTGATAACCACAACACCACGGAACCCCACATTTCAATTATTTTCAAGGTATATCACTTTGACATACATGCAATTTTACATAAGTGTATAAAATTTGAAAATTATTAAATTTTCATTCTTTTAAGATTTTCTTAATTTCCAAAGAAAAGTTATAAATTTGATTCTGCCCAGGATCGAACTGGGGAACTTTCGCGTGTGAAGCGAACGTGATAACCACTAAACCACGGAACCACACATTTCAATTATTTTCAAGGTATATCACTTGGACATATATGCAATTTTACATAAGTGTATAAAACTTGAAAATGATTAAATTTTCTTGCTTTTAAGATTTTCTTAATTTCCAAAGAAAAGTTATAAATTTGATTCCGCCCAGGATCGAACTGGGGACCTTTCGCGTGTGATGCGAACGTGATAACCACTACACCACGGAACCACACATTTCATTTATTTTCAAGGCATATCACTTTGACATATATGCAATTTTACATAAGTGTATAAAATTTGAAAATGATTAAATTTTCATGCTTTTAAGATTTTCTTAATTTTAAAAGAAAAGTTATAAATTTGATTCCGCCCAGGATCGAATTGCGGACCTTTCGCGTGTAAAGCGAACGTGTTAACCACTACACCACGGAAGCACACCTTTCAATTATTTTCAAGGTATATCACTTTGACATATATGCAATATTACATAAGTGTATAAAATTTGAAAATGATTAAATTTTCATGCTTTTAAGATTTTCTTAATTTCCAAAGAAAAGTTATAAATTTGATTACACCCAGGATCGAACTGGGGACCTTTCGCGTGTATAGCGAACGTGATAACCACTACACCACGGAACCACACCTTTCAATTATTTTCAAGGTATATCACTTTGACATATATGCAATTTTACATAAGTGTATAAAATTTGAAAATGATTAAATTTTCATGCTTTTAAGATTTTCTTAATTTCCAAAGAAAAGTTATAAATTTGATTCCGCCCAGGATCGAACTGGGGACCTTTCGCGTGTGAAGCGAACGTGATAACCACTACACCACGGAACCACACATTTCAATTATTTTCAAGGCATATCACTTTGACATATATGCAATTTTACATAAGTGTATAAAATTTGAAAATGATTAAATTTTCATGTTTTTAAGATTTTTTTCATTTCCAAAGAAAAGTTATAAATTTGATTCCGCCCAGGATCGATCTGGGGACCTTTCGTGAGTGAAGCGAACGTGATAACCACTACACCACGGAACCACACATTTCAATTATTTTCAAGGTATATCACTTTGCCATATATGCAATTTTACATATGTGTATAAAATTTGAAAATGATTAAATTTTCATGCTTTTAAGATTTTCTTAATTTCAAAAGAAAAGTTATAAATTTGATTCCGCCCAGGATCGAACTGGGGACCTTTCGCGTGTAAAGCGAACGTGATAACCACTACACCACGGAACCACACATTTCAGTTATTTTCATGGTATATCACTTTGACATATATGCAATTTTACATAAGTGTATAAAATTTGAAAATGATTAAATTTTCATGCTTTTAAGATTTTCTTAATTTCCAAAGAAAAGTTATAAATTTTATTCCGCCCAGGATCGAACTGGGGACCTTTCGCGTGTGAAGCGAACGTGATAACCACTACACCACGGAAGCAAACATTTCAATTATTTTCAAGGTATATCACTTTGACATATATGCAATTTTACATAAGTGTATAAAATTTGAAAATGATTAAATTTTCATGCTTTTAAGATTTTCTTAATTTCCAAAGAAAAGTTATAAATTTGATTCCGCCCAGGATCGAACTGGGGACCTTTCGCGTGTGAAGCGAACGTGATAACCACTACACCACGGAACCACACATTTCAATTATTTTCAAGGTATATCACTTTGACATATATGCAATTTTACATATGTGTATAAAATTTGAAAATGATTAAATTTTCATGCTTTTAAGATTTTCTTAATTTCAAAAGAAAAGTTATAAATTTGATTCCGCCCAGGATTGAACTGGGAACCTTTCGCGTGTAAAGCGAACGTGATAACCACTACACCACGGAACCACACATTTCAATTATTTTCATGGTATATCACTTTGACATATATGCAATTTTACATAAGTGTATAAAATTTGAAAATGATTAAATTTTCTTGCTCTTAAGATTTTCTTAATTTCCAAAGAAAAGTTATAAATTCGATTCCACCCAGGATCGAACTGGGGAACTTTCGCGTGTAAAGCGAACGTGATAACCACTACACCATGGAACCACACATTTCAATTTTTCAAGGCATATCACTTTGACATATATGCAATTTTACATAAGTGTATAAAATTTGAAAATGATTAAATTTTCATGCTTTTAAGATTTTCTTAATTTTCAAAGAAAAGTTATAAATTTGATTCCGCCCAGGATCGAACTGGGGACCTTTCGCGTGTGAAAAGAACGTGATAACCACTACACAACGGAACCACACATTTCAATTATTTTCAAGGTATACTTTGACATAAATGCAATTTTACATATGTGTATAAAATTTGAAAATGATTAAATTTTCATGCTTTTAAGATTTTCTTAATTTCAAAACAAAAGTTATAAATTTGATTCCGCCCAGGATCGAACTGGGGACCTTTGGCGTGTAAAGCGAACGTGATAACCACTACACCACGGAACCACATATTTCAATTATTTTCATGGTATATCACTTTGACATATATACAATTTTACATAAGTGTATAAAATTTGAAAATGATTAAATTTTCTTGCTTTTAAGATTTTCTTAATTTCCAAAGAAAAGTTATAAATTTGATTCCGCCCAGGATCGAACTGGGGACCTTTCGCGTGTAAAGCGAACGTGTTAACTACTACACCACGGAAGCACACATTTCAATTATTTTCAAGGTATATCACTTTGACATATATGCAATTTTACATAAGTGTATAAAATTTGAAAATGATTAAATTTTCATGCTTTTAAGATTTTCTTAATTTCAAAACAAAAGTTATAAATTTGATTCCGCCCAGGATCGACCTGGGGACCTTTCGCGTGTAAAGCGAACGTGATAACTACTACACCACGGAAGCACACATTTCAATTATTTTCAAGGTATATCACTTTGACATATATGCAATTTTACATAAGTGTATAAAATTTGAAAATGATTAAATTTTCATGCTTTTAAGATTTTCTTAATTTCAAAAGAAAAGTTATAAATTTGATTCCGCCCAGGATCGAATTGCGGTCCTTTCGCGTGTAAAGCGAACGTGATAACCACTACACCACGGAAGCACACCTTTCAATTATTTTCAAGGTATATCACTTTGACATATATGCAATATTACATAAGTGTATAAAATTTGAAAATGATTAAATTTTCATGCTTTTAAGATTTTCTTTATTTCCAAAGAAAAGTTATAAATTCGATTCCACCCAGGATCGAACTGGGGACCTTTCGCGTGTTTAGCGAACGTGATAACCACTACACCACGGAACCACACCTTTAAATTATTTTCAAGGTATATCACTTTGACATATATGCAATTTTACATAAGTGTATAAAATTTGAAAATGATTAAATTTTCATGCTTTTAAGATTTTCTTGATTTCCAAAGAAAAGTTATAAATTTGATTCCGCCCAGGATCGAACTGGGGACCTTTCGCGTGTGAAGCAATCGTGATACCCACTACACCACGGAAGCACACATTTCAATTATTTTCAAGGTATATCACTTTGACATATATGCAATTTTACATAAGTGTATAAAATTTGAAAATGATTAAATTTTCATGCTTTTAAGATTTTCTTAATTTCCAAAGAAAAGTTATAAATTTGATTCCGCCCAGGATCGAACTGGGGACCTTTCGCGTGTGAAGCGAACGTGATAACCACTACACCACGGAAGCACACATTTCAATTATTTTCAAGGTATATCACTTTGACATATATGCAATTTTACATAAGTGTATAAAATTTGAAAATGATTAAATTTTCATGCTTTTAAGATTTTCTTAATTTCCAAAGAAAAGTTATAAATTTGATTCCGCCCAGGATCGAATTGGGGACCTTTCGCCTGTGAAGCGAACGTGATAACCACTACACCACGGAAGCACACATTTCAATTATTTTCAAGGTATATTACTTTGACATATATGCAATTTTACATAAGTGTATAAAATTTGAAAATGATTAAATTTTCATGCTTTTAAGATTTTCTTAATTTCCAAAGAAAAGTTATAAATTTGATTCCGCCCAGGATCGAACTGGGGACCTTTCGCGTGTGAAGCGAACGTGATAACCACTACACCACGGAAGCACACATTTCAATTATTTTCAAAGTTCACTTTGACATATATGCAATTTTACATAAGTGTATAAAATTTGAAAATGATTAAATTTTCATGCTTTTAAGATTTTCTTAATTTCCAAAGAAAATTTATAAATTTGATTCCGCCCAGGATCGAACTGGGGACCTTTCGCGTGTGAAGCGAACGTGATAACCACTACACCACGGAACCACACATTTCAATTATTTTCAAGGCATATCACTTTGACATATATGAAATTTTACATAAGTGTATAAAATTTGAAAATGATTAAATTTTCATGTTTTTAATATTTTCTTAATTTCCAAAGAAAAGTTATAAATTTGATTCCGCCCAGGATCGAACTGGGGACCTTTCGCGAGTGAAGCGAACGTGATAACCACTACACCACGGAACCACACATTTCAATTATTTTCAAGGTATATCACTTTGACATATATGCAATTTTACATATGTGTATAAAATTTGAAAATGATTAAATTTTCATGCTTTTAAGATTTTCTTAATTTCAAAAGAAAAGTTATAAATTTGATTCCGCCCAGGATCGAACTGGGGACCTTTCGCGTGTAAAGCGAACGTGATAACCACTACACCACGGAACCACACATTTCAATTATTTTCATGGTATATCACTTTGACATATATGCAATTTTACATAAGTGTATAAAATTTGAAAATAATTAAATTTTCATGCTTTTAAGATTTTCTTAATTTCCAAAGAAAAGTTATAAATTTGATTCCGCCCAGGATCGAACTGGGGACCTTTCGCGTGTGAAGCGAACGTGATAACCACTACACCACGGAACCACACATTTCAATTATTTTCAAGGCATATCACTTTGACATATATGCAATTTTTCATGCTTTTAAGAATTTCTTAATTTCCAAAGAAAATTTATAAATTTGATTCCGCCCAGGATCGAACTGGGGATCTTTCGCGTGTGAAGCGAACGTGATAACCACTACACCACGGAACCACACATTTCAATTATTTCCAAGGCATATCACTTTGACATATATGCAATTTTACATAAGTGTATAAAATTTGAAAATGATTAAATTTTCATGTTTTTAAGATTTTCTTCATTTCCAAAGAAAAGTTATAAATTTGATTCCGCCCAGGGTCGAACTGGGGACCTTTCGCGTGTGAAGCGAACGTGATAACCACTACACCACGGAACCACACATTTCAATTATTTTCAAAGTATATCACTTTGCCATATATGCAATTTTATATATGTGTATAAAATTTGAAAATGATTAAATTTTCATGCTTTTAAGATTTTCTTAATTTCAAAAGAAAAGTTATAAATTTGATTCCGCCCAGGATCGAACTGGGGACCTTTCGCGTGTAAAGCGAACGTGATAACCACTACACCACGGAACCACACATTTCAGTTATTTTCATGGTATATCACTTTGACATATATGCAATTTTACATTAGTGTATAAAATTTGAAAATGATTAAATTTTCATGCTTTTAAGATTTTCTTAATTTCCAAAGAAAAGTTATAAATTTGATTCCGCCCAGGATCGAACTGGGGACCTTTCGCGTGTGAAGCGAACGTGATAACCACTACACCACGGAAGCACACATTTCAATTATTTTCAAGGTATATCACTTGGACATATATGCAATTTTACATAAGTGTATAAAACTTGAAAATGATTAAATTTTCTTGCTTTTAAGATTTTCTTAATTTCCAAAGAAAAGTTATAAATTTGATTCCGCCCAGGATCGAACTGGGGACCTTTCGCGTGTGAAGCGAACGTGATAACCACTACACCACGGAACCACACATTTCAATTATTTTCAAGGCATATCACATTGACATATATGCAATTTTACATAAGTGTATAAAATTTGAAAATGATTAAATTTTCATGCTTTTAAGATTTTCTTAATTTCCAAAGAAAAGTTATAAATTTGATTCCGCCCAGGATCGAACTGGGGACCTTTCACGTGTGAAGCGAACGTGATAACCACTACACCACGGAACCACACATTTCAATTATTTTCAAGGTATTCTTTGACATAAATTCAATTTTACATATGTGTATAAAATTTGAAAATGATTAAATTTTCATGCTTTTAAGATTTTCTTAATTTCAAAACAAAAGTTATAAATTTGATTCCGCCCAGGATCGAACTGGGGACCTTCGTCGTGTAAAGCGACCGTGATAACCACTACACCACGGAACCACACATTTCAATTATTTTCATGGTATATCACTTTGACATATATGCAATTTTACATAAGTGTATAAAATTTGAAAATGATTAAATTTTCTTGCTTTTAAGATTTTCTTAATTTCAAAAGAAAAGTTATAAATTTGATTCCGCCCAGGATCGAATTGCGGTCCTTTCGCGTGTAAAGCGAACGTGATAACCACTACACCACGGAAGCACACCTTTCAATTATTTTCAAGGTATATCACTTTGACATATATGCAATATTACATAAGTGTATAAAATTTGAAAATGATTAAATTTTCATGCTTTTAAGATTTTCTTTATTTCCAAAGAAAAGTTATAAATTCGATTCCACCCAGGATCGAACTGGGGACCTTTCGCGTGTTTAGCGAACGTGATAACCACTACACCACGGAACCACACCTTTAAATTATTTTCAAGGTATATCACTTTGACATATATGCAATTTTACATAAGTGTATAAAATTTGAAAATGATTAAATTTTCATGCTTTTAAGATTTTCTTGATTTCCAAAGAAAAGTTATAAATTTGATTCCGCCCAGGATCGAACTGGGGACCTTTCGCGTGTGAAGCGATCGTGATACCCACTACACCACGGAAGCACACATTTCAATTATTTTCAAGGTATATCACTTTGACATATATGCAATTTTACATAAGTGTATAAAATTTGAAAATGATTAAATTTTCATGCTTTTAAGATTTTCTTAATTTCCAAAGAAAAGTTATAAATTTGATTCCGCCCAGGATCGAACTGGGGACCTTTCGCGTGTGAAGCGAACGTGATAACCACTACACCACGGAAGCACACATTTCAATTATTTTCAAGGTATATCACTTTGACATATATGCAATTTTACATAAGTGTATAAAATTTGAAAATGATTAAATTTTCATGCTTTTAAGATTTTCTTAATTTCCAAAGAAAAGTTATAAATTTGATTCCGCCCAGGATCGAATTGGGGACCTTTCGCCTGTGAAGCGAACGTGATAACCACTACACCACGGAAGCACACATTTCAATTATTTTCAAGGTATATTACTTTGACATATATGCAATTTTACATAAGTGTATAAAATTTGAAAATGATTAAATTTTCATGCTTTTAAGATTTTCTTAATTTCCAAAGAAAAGTTATAAATTTGATTCCGCCCAGGATCGAACTAGGGACCTTTCGCGTGTGAAGCGAACGTGATAACCACTACACCACGGAAGCACACATTTCAATTATTTTCAAAGTTCACTTTGACATATATGCAATTTTACATAAGTGTATAAAATTTGAAAATGATTAAATTTTCATGCTTTTAAGATTTTCTTAATTTCCAAAGAAAATTTATAAATTTGATTCCGCCCAGGATCGAACTGGGGACCTTTCGCGTGTGAAGCGAACGTGATAACCACTACACCACGGAACCACACATTTCAATTATTTTCAAGGCATATCACTTTGACATATATGCAATTTTACATAAGTGTATAAAATTTGAAAATGATTAAATTTTCATGTTTTTAATATTTTCTTAATTTCCAAAGAAAAGTTATAAATTTGATTCCGCCCAGGATCGAACTGGGGACCTTTCGCGAGTGAAGCGAACGTGATAACCACTACACCACGGAACCACACATTTCAATTATTTTCAAGGTATATCACTTTGACATATATGCAATTTTACATATGTGTATAAAATTTGAAAATGATTAAATTTTCATGCTTTTAAGATTTTCTTAATTTCAAAAGAAAAGTTATAAATTTGATTCCGCCCAGGATCGAACTGGGGACCTTTCGCGTGTAAAGCGAACGTGATAACCACTACACCACGGAACCACACATTTCAATTATTTTCATGGTATATCACTTTGACATATATGCAATTTTACATAAGTGTATAAAATTTGAAAATAATTAAATTTTCATGCTTTTAAGATTTTCTTAATTTCCAAAGAAAAGTTATAAATTTGATTCCGCCCAGGATCGAACTGGGGACCTTTCGCGTGTGAAGCGAACGTGATAACCACTACACCACGGAACCACACATTTCAATTATTTTCAAGGCATATCACTTTGACATATATGCAATTTTTCATGCTTTTAAGAATTTCTTAATTTCCAAAGAAAATTTATAAATTTGATTCCGCCCAGGATCGAACTGGGGATCTTTCGCGTGTGAAGCGAACGTGATAACCACTACACCACGGAACCACACATTTCAATTATTTCCAAGGCATATCACTTTGACATATATGCAATTTTACATAAGTGTATAAAATTTGAAAATGATTAAATTTTCATGTTTTTAAGATTTTCTTCATTTCCAAAGAAAAGTTATAAATTTGATTCCGCCCAGGATCGAACTGGGGACCTTTCGCGTGTGAAGCGAACGTGATAACCACTACACCACGGAACCACACATTTCAATTATTTTCAAAGTATGTCACTTTGCCATATATGCAATTTTATATATGTGTATAAAATTTGAAAATGATTAAATTTTCATGCTTTTAAGATTTTCTTAATTTCAAAAGAAAAGTTATAAATTTGATTCCGCCCAGGATCGAACTGGGGACCTTTCGCGTGTAAAGCGAACGTGATAACCACTACACCACGGAACCACACATTTCAGTTATTTTCATGGTATATCACTTTGACATATATGCAATTTTACATTAGTGTATAAAATTTGAAAATGATTAAATTTTCATGCTTTTAAGATTTTCTTAATTTCCAAAGAAAAGTTATAAATTTGATTCCGCCCAGGATCGAACTGGGGACCTTTCGCGTGTGAAGCGAACGTGATAACCACTACACCACGGAAGCACACATTTCAATTATTTTCAAGGTATATCACTTGGACATATATGCAATTTTACATAAGTGTATAAAACTTGAAAATGATTAAATTTTCTTGCTTTTAAGATTTTCTTAATTTCCAAAGAAAAGTTATAAATTTGATTCCGCCCAGGATCGAACTGGGGACCTTTCGCGTGTGAAGCGAACGTGATAACCACTACACCACGGAACCACACATTTCAATTATTTTCAAGGCATATCACATTGACATATATGCAATTTTACATAAGTGTATAAAATTTGAAAATGATTAAATTTTCATGCTTTTAAGATTTTCTTAATTTCCAAAGAAAAGTTATAAATTTGATTCCGCCCAGGATCGAACTGGGGACCTTTCACGTGTGAAGCGAACGTGATAACCACTACACCACGGAACCACACATTTCAATTATTTTCAAGGTATTCTTTGACATAAATTCAATTTTACATATGTGTATAAAATTTGAAAATGATTAAATTTTCATGCTTTTAAGATTTTCTTAATTTCAAAACAAAAGTTATAAATTTGATTCCGCCCAGGATCGAACTGGGGACCTTCGTCGTGTAAAGCGACCGTGATAACCACTACACCACGGAACCACACATTTCAATTATTTTCATGGTATATCACTTTGACATATATGCAATTTTACATAAGTGTATAAAATTTGAAAATGATTAAATTTTCTTGCTTTTAAGATTTTCTTAATTTCCAAAGAAAAGTTATAAATTTGATTCCGCCCAGGATCGAACTGGGGACCTTTCGCGTGTGAAGCGAACGTGATAACCACTACACCACGGAACCACACATTTCAATTATTTTCAAAGTATATCACTTTGCCATATATGCAATTTTATATATGTGTATAAAATTTGAAAATGATTAAATTTTCATGCTTTTAAGATTTTCTTAATTTCAAAAGAAAAGTTATAAATTTGATTCCGCCCAGGATCGAACTGGGGACCTTTCGCGTGTAAAGCGAACGTGATAACCACTACACCACGGAACCACACATTTCAGTTATTTTCATGGTATATCACTTTGACATATATGCAATTTTACATAAGTGTATAAAATTTGAAAATGATTAAATTTTCATGCTTTTAAGATTTTCTTAATTTCCAAAGAAAAGTTATAAATTTGATTCCGCCCAGGATCGAACTGGGGACCTTTCGCGTGTGAAGCGAACGTGATAACCACTACACCACGGAAGCACACATTTCAATTATTTTCAAGGTATATCACTTTGACATATATGCAATTTTACATAAGTGCATAAAATTTGAAAATGATTAAATTTTCATGCTTTTAAGATTTTCTTAATTTCCAAAGAAAAGTTATAAATTTGATTCTGCCCAGGATCGAACTGGGGACCTTTCGCGTGTGAAGCGAACGTGATAACCACTACACCACGGAACCACACATTTCAATTATTTTCAAGGTATATCACTTGGACATATATGCAATTTTACATAAGTGTATAAAACTTGAAAATAATTAAATTTTCTTGCTTTTAAGATTTTCTTAATTTCCAAAGAAAAGTTATAAATTTGATTCCGCCCATGATCGAACTGGGGACCTTTCGCGTGTGAAGCGAACGTGATAACCACTACACCACGGAAGCACACATTTCAATTATTTTCAAAGTTCACTTTGACATATATGCAATTTTAAATAAGTGTATAAAATTTGAAAATGATTATATTTTCATGCTTTTAAGATTTTCTTAATTTCCAAAGAAAAGTTATAAATTTGATTCCGCCCAGGATCGAACTGGGGACCTTTCGCTTGTGAAGCGAACGTGATAACCACTACACCACGGAACCACACATTTCAATTATTTTCAAGGCATATCACTTTGACATATATGCAATTTTTCATGCTTTTAAGATTTTCTTAATTTCCAAAGAAAATTTATAAATTTGATTCCGCCCAGGATCGAACTGGGGACCTTTCGCGTGTGAAGCGAACGTGATAACCACTACACCACGGAACCACACATTTCAATTATTTTTAAGGCATATCACTTTGACATATATGCAATTTTACATAAGTGTATGAAATTTGAAAATGATTAAATTTTCATGCTTTTAAGATTTTCTTAATTTCCAAAGAAAAGTTATAAATTTGATTCCACCCAGGATCGAACTGGGGACCTTTCGCGTGTATAGCGAACGTGATAACCACTACACCACGGAACCACACCTTTCAATTATTTTCAAGGTATATCACTTTGCCATATATGCAATATTACATAAGTGTATAAAATTTGAAAATGATTAAATTTTCATGCTTTTAAGATTTTCTTAATTTCCAAAGAAAAGTTATAAATTTGATTCCACCCAGGATCGAACTGGGGACCTTTCGCGTGTATAGCGAACGTGATAACCACTACACCACGGAACCACACCTTTCAATTATTTTCAAGGTATATCACTTTGCCATATATGCAATATTACATAAGTGTATAAAATTTGAAAATGATTAAATTTTCATGCTTTTAAGATTTTCTTAATTTCCAAAGAAAAGTTATAAATTTGATTCCACCCAGGATCGAACTGGGGACCTTTCGCGTGTATAGCGAACGTGATAACCACTACACCACGTAACCACACCTTTCAATTATTTTCAAGGTATATCACTTTGCCATATATGCAATATTACATAAGTGTATAAAATTTGAAAATGATTAAATTTTCATGCTTTTAAGATTTTCTTAATTTCCAAAGAAAAGTTATAAATTTGATTCCACCCAGGATCGAACTGGGGACCTTTCGCGTGTATAGCGAACGTGATAACCACTACACCACGGAACCACACCTTTCAATTATTTTCAAGGTATATCACTTTGCCATATATGCAATACTACATAAGTGTATAAAATTTGAAAATGATTAAATTTTCATGCTTTTAAGATTTTCTTAATTTCAAAAGAAAAGTTATAAATTTGATTCCGCCCAGGATCGAACTGGGAACCTTTCGCGTGTATAGCGAACGTGATAACCACTACACCACGGAACCACACCTTTCAATTATTTTCAAGGTATATCACTTTGACATATATGCAATTTTACAAAAGTGTATAAAATTTGAAAATGATTAAATTTTCATGCTTTTAAGATATTCTTAATTTCCAAAGAAAAGTTATAAATTTGATTCCACCCAGGATCGAACTGGGGACCTTTCGCGTGTATAGCGAACGTGATAACCACTACACCACGGAACCACACCTTTCAATTATTTTCAAGGTATATCACTTTGCCATATATGCAATATTACATAAGTGTATAAAATTTGAAAATGATTAAATTTTCATGCTTTTAAGATTTTCTTAATTTCCAAAGAAAAGTTATAAATTTGATTCCACCCAGGATCGAACTGGGGACCTTTCGCGTGTATAGCGAACGTGATAACCACTACACCACGGAACCACACCTTTCAATTATTTTCAAGGTATATCACTTTGCCATATATGCAATATTACATAAGTGTATAAAATTTGAAAATGATTAAATTTTCATGCTTTTAAGATTTTCTTAATTTCCAAAGAAAAGTTATAAATTTGATTCCACCCAGGATCGAACTGGGGACCTTTCGCGTGTATAGCGAACGTGATAACCACTACACCACGTAACCACTCCTTTCAATTATTTTCAAGGTATATCACTTTGCCATATATGCAATATTACATAAGTGTATAAAATTTGAAAATGATAAAATTTTCATGCTTTTAAGATTTTCTTAATTTCCAAAGAAAAGTTATAAATTTGATTCCACCCAGGATCGAACTGGGGACCTTTCGCGTGTATAGCGAACGTGATAACCACTACACCACGGAACCACACCTTTCAATTATTTTCAAGGTATATCACTTTGCCATATATGCAATACTACATAAGTGTATAAAATTTGAAAATGATTAAATTTTCATGCTTTTAAGATTTTCTTAATTTCCAAAGAAAAGTTATAAATTTGATTCCACCCAGGATCGAACTGGGGACCTTTCGCGTGTATAGCGAACGTGATAACCACTACACCACGGAACCACACCTTTCAATTATTTTCAAGGTATATCACTTTGCCATATATGCAATATTACATAAGTGTATAAAATTTGAAAATGATTAAATTTTCATGCTTTTAAGATTTTCTTAATTTCCAAAGAAAAGTTATAAATTTGATTCCACCCAGGATCGAACTGGGGACCTTTCGCGTGTATAGCGAACGTGATAACCACTACACCACGTAACCACACCTTTCAATTATTTTCAAGGTATATCACTTTGCCATATATGCAATATTACATAAGTGTATAAAATTTGAAAATGATTAAATTTTCATGCTTTTAAGATTTTCTTAATTTCCAAAGAAAAGTTATAAATTTGATTCCACCCAGGATCGAACTGGGGACCTTTCGCGTGTATAGCGAACATGATAACCACTACACCACGGAACCACACCTTTCAATTATTTTCAAGGTATATCACTTTGCCATATATGCAATATTACATAAGTGTATAAAATTTGAAAATGATTAAATTTTCATGCTTTTAAGATTTTCTTAATTTCCAAAGAAAAGTTATAAATTTGATTCCACCCAGGATCGAACTGGGGACCTTTCGCGTGTATAGCGAACGTGATAACCACTACACCACGGAACCACACCTTTCAATTATTTTCAAGGTATATCACTTTGACATATATGCAATTTTACAAAAGTGTATAAAATTTGAAAATGATTAAATTTTCATGCTTTTAAGATTTTCTTAATTTCCAAAGAAAAGTTATAAATTTGATTCCACCCAGGATCGAACTGGGGACCTTTCGCGTGTATAGCGAACGTGATAACCACTACACCACGGAACCACACCTTTCAATTATTTTTAAGGTATATCACTTTGACATATATGCAATTTTACAAAAGTGTATAAAATTTGAAATTGATTAAATTTTCATGCTTTTAAGATTTTCTTAATTTCCAAAGAAAGGTTATAAATTTCATCCCGCCCAGGATCGAATTGGGGACCTTTCGCGTGTAAAGCGAACGTGATAACCACTACACCACGGAACCACACATTTCAATTATTTTCAAGGTATATCACTTTGACATATATGCAATTTTACATAAGTGTATAAGATTTGAAAATGATTAAATTTTCATGCTTTTAAGATTTTATTAATTTCCAAAGAAAAGTTATAAATTTGATTCCGCGTAGGATCGAACTGGGGACCTTTCGCGTGTAAAGCGAACGTGATAACCACTACACCACGGAACCACACATTTCAATTATTCTCAAGGTATATCACTTGGACATATATGCAATTTTACATAAGTGTATAAAACTTGAAAATGATTAAATTTTCATGCTTTTAAGATTTTCTTAATTTCCAAAGAAAAGTTATAAATTTGATTCCGCCCAGGATCGAACTGGGGACCTTTCGCGTGTGAAGCGAACGTGATAACCACTATACCACGGAACCACACATTTCAATTATTTTCAAGGTATTCTTTGACATAAATGCAATTTTACATATGTGTATAAAATTTGAAAATGATTAAATTTTCATGCTTTTAAGATTTTCTTAATTTCAAAACAAAAGTTATAAATTTGATTCCGCCCAGGATCGAACTGGGGACCTTTGGCGTGTAAAGCGAACGTGATAACGACTACACCACGGAACCACACATTTCAATTATTTTCATGGTATATCACTTTGATATATATGCAATTTTACATAAGTGTATAAAATTTGAAAATGATTAAATTTTCATGCTTTTAAGATTTTCTTAATTTCCAAAGAAAAGTTATAAATTTGATTCCACCCAGGATCGAGCTGGGGACCTTTCGCGTGTAAAGCGAACGTGATAACCACAACACCACGGAACCCCACATTTCAATTATTTTCAAGGAATATCACTTTGACATACATGCAATTTTACATAAGTGTATAAAATTTGAAAATGATTAAATTTTCATTCTTTTAAGATTTTCTTAATTTCCAAAGAAAAGTTATAAATTTGATTCTGCCCAGGATCGAACTGGGGACCATTCGCGTGTGAAGCGAACGTGATAACCACTACACCACGGAACCACACATTTCAATTATTTTCAAGGTATATCACTTGGACATATATGCAATTTTACATAAGTGTATAAAACTTGAAAATGATTAAATTTTCATGCTTTTAAGATTTTCTTAATTTCAAAAGAAAAGTTATAAATTTGATTCCGCCCAGGATCGAACTGGGGACCTTTCGCGTGTAAAGCGAACGTGATAACTACTACACCACGGAAGCACACATTTCAATCATTTTCAAGGTATATATACTATTCACTTTGACATATATGCAATTTTACATAAGTGTATAAAATTTGAAAATGATTAAATTTTCATGCTTTTAAGATTTTCTTAATTTCAAAAGAAAAGTTATAAATTTGATTCCGCCCAGGATCGAATTGCGGACCTTTCGCGTGTAAAGCGAACGTGATAACCACTACACCACGGAACCACACATTTCAATTATTTTCAAGGTATATCACTTTGACATATATGCAATTTTACAAAAGTGTATAAAATTTGAAAATGATTAAATTTTCATGCTTTTAAGATTTTCTTAATTTCCAAAGAAAAGTTATAAATTTGATTCCACCCAGGATCGAACAGGGGACCTTTCGCGTGTATAGCGAACGTGATAACCACTACACCGCGGAACCACACCTTTCAATTTTTTTCAAGGTATATCACTTTGACATATATGCAATTTTACAAAAGTGTATAAAATTTGAAAATGATTAAATTTTCATGCTTTTAAGATTTTCTTAATTTCAAAAGAAAAGTTATAAATTTGATTCCGCCCAGGATCGAACTGGGGACCTTTCGCGTGTAAAGCGAACGTGATAACCACTACACCACGGAACCACACATTTCAATAATTTTCAAGGTATATCACTTTGACATATATGCAATTTTACAAAAGTGTATAAAATTTGAAAATGATTAAATTTTCATGCTTTTAAGATTTTCTTAATTTCCAAAGAAAAGTTATAAATTTGATTCCGCCCAGGATCGAACTGGGGACCTTTCGCGTGTAAAGCGAACGTGATAACCATTACACCACGGAACCACACATTTCAATTATTTTCAAGGTATATCACTGTGACATATATGCAATTTTACATAAGTGTATAAAATTTGAAATTGATTAAATTTTCATGCTTTTAAGATTTTCTTAATTTCAAAACAAAAGTTATAAATTTGATTCCACCCAGGATCGAACTGGGGACCTTTGGCGTGTAAAGCGAACGTGATAACCACTACACCATGGAACCACACATTTCAATTATTTTCATGGTATATCACTTTGACATATATGCAATTTTACATAAGTGTATAAAATTTGAAAATGATTAAATTTTCTTGCTTTTAAGATTTTCTTTATTTCCAAAGAAAAGTTATAAATTTGATTCCACCCAGGATCAAACTGGGGACCTTTCGCGTGTATAGCGAACGTGATAACCACTACACCACGGAACCACACCTTTCAATTATTTTCAAGGTATATCACTTTGCCATATATGCAATATTACATAAGTGTATAAAATTTGAAAATGATTAAATTTTCATGCTTTTAAGATTTTCTTAATTTCCAAAGAAAAGTTATAAATTTGATTCCACCCAGGATCGAACTGGGGACCTTTCGCGTGTATAGCGAACGTTATAACCACTACGCCACGGAACCACACCTTTCAATTATTTTCAAGGTATATCACTTTGACATATATGCAATTTTACATAAGTGTATAAAATTTGAAAATGATTAAATTTTCATGCTTTTAAGATTTTCTTAATTTCAAAAGAAAAGTTATAAATTTGATTCCGCCCAGGATCGAATTGCGGACCTTTCGCGTGTAAAGCGAACGTGATAACCACTACACCACGGAACCACACATTTCAATTATTTTCAAGGTATATCACTTTGACATATATGCAATTTTACAAAAGTGTATAAAATTTGAAAATGATTAAATTTTCATGCTTTTAAGATTTTCTTAATTTCCAAAGAAAAGTTATAAATTTGATTCCACCCAGGATCGAACTGGGGACCTTTCGCGTGTATAGCGAACGTGATAACCACTACACCGCGGAACCACACCTTTCAATTTTTTTCAAGGTATATCACTTTGACATATATGCAATTTTACAAAAGTGTATAAAATTTGAAAATGATTAAATTTTCATGCTTTTAAGATTTTCTTAATTTCAAAAGAAAAGTTATAAATTTGATTCCGCCCAGGATCGAACTGGGGACCTTTCGCGTGTAAAGCGAACGTGATAACCACTACACCACGGAACCACACATTTCAATAATTTTCAAGGTATATCACTTTGACATATATGCAATTTTACAAAAGTGTATAAAATTTGAAAATGATTAAATTTTCATGCTTTTAAGATTTTCTTAATTTCCAAAGAAAAGTTATAAATTTGATTCCGCCCAGGATCGAACTGGGGACCTTTCGCGTGTAAAGCGAACGTGATAACCATTACACCACGGAACCACACATTTCAATTATTTTCAAGGTATATCACTGTGACATATATGCAATTTTACATAAGTGTATAAAATTTGAAATTGATTAAATTTTCATGCTTTTAAGATTTTCTTAATTTCAAAACAAAAGTTATAAATTTGATTCCACCCAGGATCGAACTGGGGACCTTTGGCGTGTAAAGCGAACGTGATAACCTCTACACCATGGAACCACACATTTCAATTATTTTCATGGTATATCACTTTGACATATATGCAATTTTACATAAGTGTATAAAATTTGAAAATGATTAAATTTTCTTGCTTTTAAGATTTTCTTTATTTCCAAAGAAAAGTTATAAATTTGATTCCACCCAGGATCGAACTGGGGACCTTTCGCGTGTATAGCGAACGTGATAACCACTACACCACGGAACCACACCTTTCAATTATTTTCAAGGTATATCACTTTGCCATATATGCAATATTACATAAGTGTATGAAATTTGAAAATGATTAAATTTTCATGCTTTTAAGATTTTCTTAATTTCCAAAGAAAAGTTATAAATTTGATTCCACCCAGGATCGAACTGGGGACCTTTCGCGTGTATAGCGAACGTTATAACCACTACGCCACGGAACCACACCTTTCAATTATTTTCAAGGTATATCACTTTGACATATATGCAATTTTACAAAAGTGTATAAAATTTGAAAATGATTAAATTTTCATGCTTTTAAGATTTTCTTAATTTCCAAAGAAAAGTTATAAATTTGATTCCACCCAGGATCGAACTGGGGCCCTTTCGCGCGTATAGCGAACGTGATAAACACTACACCACGGAACCACACCTTTCAATTATTTTCAAGGTATATCACTTTGACATATATGCAATTTTACAAAAGTGTATAAAGTTTGAAATTGATTAAATTTTCATGCTTTTAAGATTTTCTTAATTTCCAAAGAAAGGTTATAAATTTCATTCCGCCCAGGATCGAATTGGGGACCTTTCGCGTGTAAAGCGAACGTGATAACCACTACACCACGGAAGCACACATTTCAATTATTTTCAAGGTATATCACTTTGACATATATGCAATTTTACATAAGTGTATAAGATTTGAAAATGATTAAATTTTCATGCTTTTAAGATTTTCTTAATTTCCAAAGAAAAGTTATAAATTTGATTCCGCGTAGGATCGAACTGGGGACCTTTCGCGTGTAAAGCGAACGTGATAACCACTACACCACGGAACCACACATTTCAATTATTTTCAAGGTATATCACTTGGACATATATGCAATTTTACATAAGTGTATAAAACTTGAAAATGATTAAATTTTCATGCTTTTAAGATTTTCTTAATTTCCAAAGAAAAGTTATAAATTTGATTCCGCCCAGGATCGAACTGGGGACTTTTCGCGTGTGAAGCGAACGTGATAACCACTACACCACGGAACCACACATTTCAATTATTTTCAAGGCATATCACTTTGACATATATGCAATTTTACATAAGTGTATAAAATTTGAAAATGATTAAATTTTCATGCTTTTAAGATTTTCTTAATTTCTAAAGAAAAGTTATAAATTTGAATCCGCCCAGGATCGAACTGGGGACCTTTCGCGTGTGAAGCGAACGTGATAACCACTATACCACGGAACCACATATTTCAATTATTTTCAAGGTATTCTTTGACATAAATGCAATTTTACATATTTGTATAAAATTTGAAAATGATTAAATTTTCATGCTTTTAAGATTTTCTTAATTTCAAAACAAAAGTTATAAATTTGATTCCGCCCAGGATCGAACTGGGGACCTTTGGCGTGTAAAGCGAACGTGATAACCACTACACCACGGAACCACACATTTCAATTATTTTCATGGTATATCACTTTGACATATATGCAATTTGACATAAGTGTATAAAATTTGAAAATGATTAAATTTTCATGCTTTTAAGATTTTCTTAATTTCCAAAGAAAAGTTATAAATTTGATTCCACCCAGGATCGAGCTGGGGACCTTTCGCGTGTAAAGCGAACGTGATAACCACAACACCACGGAACCCCACATTTCAATTATTTTCATGGAATATCACTTTGACATACATGCAATTTTACATAAGTGTATAAAATTTGAAAATGATTAAATTTTCATTCTTTTAAGATTTTCTTTATTTCCAAAGAAAAGTTATAAATTTGATTCTGCCCAGGATCGAACTGGGGACCATTCGCGTGTGAAGCGAACGTGATAACCACTACTCCACGGAACCACACATTTCAATTATTTTCAAGGTATATCACTTGGACATATATGCAATTTTACATAAGTGTATAAAACTTGAAAATGATTAAATTTTCATGCTTTTAAGATTTTCTTAATTTCCAAAGGAAAGTTATAAATTTGATTCCGCCCAGGATCGAACTGGGGACCTTTCGCGTGTGAAGCGAACGTGATAACCACTACACCACGGAACCACACTTTTCAATTATTTTCATGGTATATCACTTTGACATATATGCAATTTTACATAAGTGTATAAAATTTGAAAATGATTAAATTTTCATGCTTTTAAGATTTTCTTAATTTCCAAAGAAAAGTTATAAATTTGATTCCGCCCAGGATCGAACTGGGGACCTTTCGCGTGAGAAGCGAACGTGATAACCACTACACCACGGTACCACACATTTCAATTATTTTCAAGGTATTCTTTGACATAAATGCAATTTTACATATGTGTATAAAATTTGAAAATGATTAAATTTTCATGCTTTTAAGATTTTCCTTATTTCAAAACAAAAGTTATAAATTTGATTCCGCCCAGAATCGAACTGGGGACCTTTGGCGTGTACAGCGAACGTGATAACCACTACACCACAGAACCACACATTTCAATTATTTTCATGGTATATCACTTTGACATATATGCAATTTTACATAAGTGTATAAAATTTGAAAATGATTAAATTTTCTTGCTTTAAATATTTTCTTAATTTCCAAAGAAAAGTTATAAATTTGATTCCGCCCAGGATCGAACTGGGGACCTTTCGCGTGTAAAGCGAACGTGATAACAACTACACCACGGAAGCACACATTTCAATTATTTTCAAGGTATATCACTTTGACATATATGCAATTTTACATAAGTGAATAAAATTTGAAAATGATTAAATTTTCATGCTTTTAAGATTTTCTTAATTTCAAAAGAAAAGTTATAAATTTGATTCCGCCCAGGATCGAATTGCGGACATTTCGCGTGTAAAGCGAACGTGATAACCACTACACCACGGAACCACACATTTCAATTATTTTCAAGGTATATCACTTTGACATATATGCAATATTACATAAGTGTATAAAATTTGAAAATGATTAAATTTTCATGCTTTTAAGATTTTCTTAATTTCCTAAGAAAAGTTATAAATTTGATTCCACCCAGGATCGAGCTGGGGACCTTTCGCGTGTAAAGCGAACGTGATAACCACAACACCTCGGAACCCCACATTTCAATTATTTTCAAAGTATATCACTTTGACATACATGCAATTTTACATAAGTGTATAAAATTTGAAAATGATTAAATTTTCATGCTTTTAAGATTTTCTTAACTTCCAAAGAAAAGTTATAAATTTGATTCCGCCCAGGATCGAACTGGGGACCTTTCGCGTGTGAAGCGAACGTGATAACCACTACACCACGGAACCACACATTTCAATTATTTTCAAGGTATATCACTTGGACATATATGCAATTTTACATAAGTGTATAAAACTTGAAAATGATTAAATTTTCATGCTTTTGAGATTTTCTTAATTTCCAAAGAAAAGTTATAAATTTGATTCCGCCCAGGATCGAACTGGGGACCTTTCGCGTGTGAAGCGAACGTGATAACCACTACACCACGGAACCACACATTTCAATTATTTTCAAGGCATATCACTTTGACATATATGCAATTTTACATAAGTGTAAAAAATTTGAAAATGATTAAATTTTCATGCTTTTAAGATTTTCTTAATTTCCAAAGAAAAGTTATAAATTTGATTCCGCCCAGGATCGAACTGGGGACCTTTCGCGTGTGAAGCGAACGTGATAACCACTACACCACGGAACCACACATTTCAATTATTTTCAAGGTATTCTTTGACATAAATGCAATTTTACATATGTGTATAAAATTTGAAAATGATTAAATTTTCATGCTTTTAAGATTTTCCTTATTTCAAAACAAAAGTTATAAATTTGATTCCGCCCAGGATCGAACTGGGGACCTTTGGCGTGTAAAGCGAACGTGATAACCACTACACCACGGAACCACACATTTCAATTATTTTCATGGTATATCACTTTGACATATATGCAATTTTACATAAGTGTATAAAATTTGAAAATGATTAAATTTTCATGCTTTTAAGATTTTCTTAATTTCAAAAGAAAAGTTATAAATTTGATTCCGCCCAGGATCGAATTGCGGACATTTCGCGTGTAAAGCGAACGTGATAACCACTACACCACGGAAGCACACATTTCAATTATTTTCAAGGTATATCACTTTGACATATATGCAATTTTACATAAGTGTATAAGATTTGAAAATGATTAAATTTTCATGCTTTTAAGATTTTCTTAATTTCCAAAGAAAAGTTATAAATTTGATTCCGCGTAGGATCGAACTGGGGACCTTTCGCGTGTAAAGCGAACGTGATAACCACTACACCACGGAACAACACATTTCAATTATTTTCAAGGTATATCACTTGGACATATATGCAATTTTACATAAGTGTATAAAACTTGAAAATGATTAAATTTTCATGCTTTTAAGATTTTCTTAATTTCCAAAGAAAAGTTATAAATTTGATTCCGCCCAGGATCGAACTGGGGACTTTTCGCGTGTGAAGCGAACGTGATAACCACTACACCACGGAACCACACATTTCAATTATTTTCAAGGCATATCACTTTGACATATATGCAATTTTACATAAGTGTATTAAATTTGAAAATGATTAAATTTTCATGCTTTTAAGATTTTCTTAATTTCTAAAGAAAAGTTATAAATTTGATTCCGCCCAGGATCGAACTGGGGACCTTTCGCGTGTGAAGCGAACGTGATAACCACTATACCACGGAACCACATATTTCAATTATTTTCAAGGTATTCTTTGACATAAATGCAATTTTACATATTTGTATAAAATTTGAAAATGATTAAATTTTCATGCTTTTAAGATTTTCTTAATTTCAAAACAAAAGTTATAAATTTGATTCCGCCCAGGATCGAACTGGGGACCTTTGGCGTGTAAAGCGAACGTGATAACCACTACACCACGGAACCACACATTTCAATTATTTTCATGGTATATCACTTTGACATATATGCAATTTGACATAAGTGTATAAAATTTGAAAATGATTAAATTTTCATGCTTTTAAGATTTTCTTAATTTCCAAAGAAAAGTTATAAATTTGATTCCACCCAGGATCGAGCTGGGGACCTTTCGCGTGTAAAGCGAACGTGATAACCACAACACCACGGAACCCCACATTTCAATTATTTTCATGGAATATCACTTTGACATACATGCAATTTTACATAAGTGTATAAAATTTGAAAATGATTAAATTTTCATTCTTTTAAGATTTTCTTAATTTCCAAAGAAAAGTTATAAATTTGATTCTGTCCAGGATCGAACTGGGGACCATTCGCGCGTGAAGCGAACGTGATAACCACTACTCCACGGAACCACACATTTCAATTATTTTCAAGGTATATCACTTGGACATATATGCAATTTTACATAAGTGTATAAAACTTGAAAATGATTAAATTTTCATGCTTTTAAGATTTTCTTAATTTCCAAAGGAAAGTTATAAATTTGATTCCGCCCAGGATCGAACTGGGGACCTTTCGCGTGTGAAGCGAACGTGATAACCACTACACCACGGAACCACACTTTTCAATTATTTTCATGGTATATCACTTTGACATATATGCAATTTTACATAAGTGTATAAAATTTGAAAATGATTAAATTTTCATGCTTTTAAGATTTTCTTAATTTCCAAAGAAAAGTTATAAATTTGATTCCGCCCAGGATCGAACTGGGGACCTTTCGCGTGAGAAGCGAACGTGATAACCACTACACCACGGTACCACACATTTCAATTATTTTCAAGGTATTCTTTGACATAAATGCAATTTTACATATGTGTATAAAATTTGAAAATGATTAAATTTTCATGCTTTTAAGATTTTCCTTATTTCAAAACAAAAGTTATAAATTTGATTCCGCCCAGAATCGAACTGGGGACCTTTGGCGTGTACAGCGAACGTGATAACCACTACACCACAGAACCACACATTTCAATTATTTTCATGGTATATCACTTTGACATATATGCAATTTTACATAAGTGTATAAAATTTGAAAATGATTAAATTTTCTTGCTTTAAATATTTTCTTAATTTCCAAAGAAAAGTTATAAATTTGATTCCGCCCAGGATCGAACTGGGGACCTTTCGCGTGTAAAGCGAACGTGATAACAACTACACCACGGAAGCACACATTTCAATTATTTTCAAGGTATATCACTTTGACATATATGCAATTTTACATAAGTGTATAAAATTTGAAAATGATTAAATTTTCATGCTTTTAAGATTTTCTTAATTTCAAAAGAAAAGTTATAAATTTGATTCCGCCCAGGATCGAATTGCGGACATTTCGCGTGTAAAGCGAACGTGATAACCACTACACCACGGAACCACACATTTCAATTATTTTCAAGGTATATCACTTTGACATATATGCAATATTACATAAGTGTATAAAATTTGAAAATGATTAAATTTTCATGCTTTTAAGATTTTCTTAATTTCCTAAGAAAAGTTATAAATTTGATTCCACCCAGGATCGAGCTGGGGACCTTTCGCGTGTAAAGCGAACGTGATAACCACAACACCTCGGAACCCCACATTTCAATTATTTTCAAGGTATATCACTTTGACATACATGCAATTTTACATAAGTGTATAAAATTTGAAAATGATTAAATTTTCATGCTTTTAAGATTTTCTTAACTTCCAAAGAAAAGTTATAAATTTGATTCCGCCCAGGATCGAACTGGGGACCTTTCGCGTGTGAAGCGAACGTGATAACCACTACACCACGGAACCACACATTTCAATTATTTTCAAGGTATAGCACTTGGACATATATGCAATTTTACATAAGTGTATAAAACTTGAAAATGATTAAATTTTCATGCTTTTGAGATTTTCTTAATTTCCAAAGAAAAGTTATAAATTTGATTCCGCCCAGGATCGAACTGGGGACCTTTCGCGTGTGAAGCGAACGTGATAACCACTACACCACGGAACCACACATTTCAATTATTTTCAAGGCATATCACTTTGACATATATGCAATTTTACATAAGTGTATAAAATTTGAAAATGATTAAATTTTCATGCTTTTAAGATTTTCTTAATTTCCAAAGAAAAGTTATAAATTTGATTCCGCCCAGGATCGAACTGGGGACCTTTCGCGTGTGAAGCGAACGTGATAACCACTACACCACGGAACCACACATTTCAATTATTTTCAAGGTATTCTTTGACATAAATGCAATTTTACATATGTGTATAAAATTTGAAAATGATTAAATTTTCATGCTTTTAAGATTTTCCTTATTTCAAAACAAAAGTTATAAATTTGATTCCGCCCAGGATCGAACTGGGGACCTTTGGCGTGTAAAGCGAACGTGATAACCACTAAATCACGGAACCACACATTTCAATTATTTTCATGGTATATCACTTTGACATATATGCAATTTTACATAAGTGTATAAAATTTGAAAATGATTAAATTTTCATGCTTTTAAGATTTTCTTAATTTCAAAAGAAAAGTTATAAATTTGATTCCGCCCAGGATCGAATTGCGGACATTTCGCGTGTAAAGCGAACGTGATAACCACTACACCACGGAACCACACATTTCAATTATTTTCAAGGCATATCACTTTGACATATATGCAATTTTACATAAGTGTATAAAATTTGAAAATGATTAAATTTTCATGCTTTTAAGATTTTCTTAATTTCCAAAGAAAAGTTATAAATTTGATTCCGCCCAGGATCGAACTGGGGACCTTTCGCGTGTGAAGCGAACGTGATAACCACTACACCACGGAACCACACATTTAAATTATTTTCAAGGTATTCTTTGACATAAATGCAATTTTACATATGTGTATAAAATTTGAAAATGATTAAATTTTCATGCTTTTAAGATTTTCCTTATTTCAAAACAAAAGTTATAAATTCGATTCCGCCCAGGATCGAACTGGGGACCTTTGGCGTGTAAAGCGAACGTGATAACCACTACACCACGGAACCACACGTTTCAATTATTTTCATGGTATATCACTTTGACATATATGCAATTTTACATAAGTGTATAAAATTTGAAAATGATTAAATTTTCATACTTTTAAGATTTTCTTAATTTCCAAAGAAAAGTTATAAATTTGATTCCGCCCAGGATCGAATTGCGGACATTTCGCGTGTAAAGCGAACGTGATAACCACTACACCACGGAACCACACATTTCAATTATTTTCAAGGTATATCACTTTGACATATATGCAATATTACATAAGTGTATAAAATTTGAAAATGATTAAATTTTCATGCTTTTAAGATTTTCCTTATTTCAAAACAAAAGTTATAAATTTGATTCCGCCCAGGATCGAACTGGGGACCTTTCGCGTGTGAAGCGAACGTGACAACCACTACACCACGGAAGCACACATTTCAATTATTTTCAAAGTTCACTTTGACATATATGCAATTTTACATAAGTGTATAAAATTTGAAAATGATTAAATTTTCATGCTTTTAAGATTTTCTTAATTTCAAAATAAAAGTTATAAATTTGATACCGCCCAGGATCGAATTGCGGACATTTCGCGTGTAAAGCGAACGTGATAACCACTACACCACGGAACCACACCTTTCAATTATTTTCAAGGTATTCTTTGACATAAATGCAATTTTACATATGTGTATAAAATTTGAAAATGATTAAATTTTCATGCTTTTAAGATTTTCCTTATTTCAAAACAAAAGTTATAAATTTGATTCCGCCCAGGATCGAACTGGGGACCTTTGGCGTGTAAAGCGAACGTGATAACCACTACACCACGGAACCAAACATTTCAATTATTTTCATGGTATATCACTTTGACATATATGCAATTTTACATAAGTGTATAAAATTTGAAAATGATTAAATTTTCATGCTTTTAAGATTTTCTTAATTTCAAAAGAAAAGTTATAAATTTGATTCCGCCCAGGATCGAATTGCGGACATTTCGCGTGTAAAGCGAACGTGATAACCACTACACCACGGAACCACACATTTCAATTATTTTCAAGGTATATCACTTTGACATATATGCAATATTACATAAGTGTATAAAATTTGAAAATGATTAAATTTTCATGCTTTTAAGATTTTCTTAATTTCCAAAGAAAAGTTATAAATTTGATTCCACCCAGGATCGAGCTGGGGACCTTTCGCGTGTAAAGCGAACGTGATAACCACAACACCTCGGAACCCCACATTTCAATTATTTTCAAGGTATATCACTTTGACATACATGCAATTTTACATAAGTGTATAAAATTTGAAAATGATTAAATTTTCATGCTTTTAAGATTTTCTTAATTTCCAAAGAAAAGTTATAAATTTGATTCCGCCCAGGATCGAACTGGGGACCTTTCGCGTGTGAAGCGAACGTGATAACCACTACACCACGGAACCACACATTTCAATTATTTTCAAGGTTTTCTTTGACATAAATGCAATTTTACATATGTGTATAAAATTTGAAAATGATTAAATTTTCATGCTTTTAAGATTTTCTTAATTTCAAAAGAAAAGTTATAAATTTGATTCCGCCCAGGATCGAATTGCGGACATTTCGCGTGTAAAGCGAACGTGATAACCACTACACCACGGAACCACACATTTCAATTATTTTCTAGGTATATCACTTTGACATATATGCAATATTACATAAGTGTATAAAATTTGAAAATGATTAAATTTTCATGCTTTTAAGATTTTCTTAATTTCCAAAGAAAAGTTATAAATTTGATTCCACCCAGGATCGAGCTGGGGACCTTTCGCGTGTAAAGCGAACGTGATAACCACAACACCTCGGAACCCCACATTTCAATTATTTTCAAGGTATATCTCTTTGACATACATGCAATTTTACATAAGTGTATAAAATTTGAAAATGATTAAATTTTCATGCTTTTAAGATTTTCTTAACTTCCAAAGAAAAGTTATAAATTTGATTCCGCCCAGGATCGAACTGGGGACCTTTCGCGTGTGAAGCGAACGTGACAACCACTACACCACGGAAGCACACATTTCAATTATTTTCAAAGTTCACTTTGACATATATGCAATTTTACATAAGTGTATAAAATTTGAAAATGATTAAATTTTCATGCTTTTAAGATTTTCTTAATTTCAAAAGAAATGTTATAAATTTGATACCGCCCAGGATCGAATTGCGGACATTTCGCGTGTAAAGCGAACGTGATAACCACTACACCACGGAACCACACATTTCAATTATTTTCAAGGTATATCACTTTGACATACATGCAATTTTACATAAGTGTATAAAATTTGAAAATGATTAAATTTTCATTCTTTTAAGATTTTCTTAATTTCCAAAGAAAAGTTATAAATTTGATTCTGCCCAGGATCGAACTGGGGACCTTTCGCGTGTGAAGCGAACGTGATAACCACTACACCACGGAACCACACATTTCAATTATTTTCAAGGTATATCACTTGGACATATATGCAATTTTACATAAGTGTATAAAGCTTGAAAATGATTAATTTTTCATGCTTTTAAGATTTTCTTAATTTCCAAAGAAAAGTTATAAATTTGATTCCGCCCAGGATCGAACTGGGGACCTTTCGCGTGTGAAGCGAACGTGATAACCACTACACCACGGAACCACACATTTCAATTATTTTCAAGGCATATCACTTTGACATATATGCAATTTTACATAAGTGTATAAAATTTGAAAATGATTAAATTTTCTTGCTTTTAAGATTTTCTTAATTTCCAAAGAAAAGTTATAAATTTGATTCCGCCCAGGATCGAACTGGGGACCTTTCGCGTGTAAAGCGAACGTGATAACTACTACACCACGGAAGCACACATTTCAATTATTTTCAAGGTATATCACTTTGACATATATGCAATTTTACATAAGTGTATAAAATTTGAAAATGATTAAATTTTCATGCTTTTAAGATTTTCTTAATTTCAAAAGAAAAGTTATAAATTTGATTCCGCCCAGGATCGAATTGCGGACATTTCGCGTGTAAAGCGAACGTGATAACCACTACACCACGGAACCACACGTTTCAATTATTTTCAAGGTATATCACTTTGACATATATGCAATATTACATAAGTGTATAAAATTTGAAAATGATTAAATTTTCATGCTTTTAAGTTTTTCTTAATTTCCAAAGAAAAGTTATAAATTTGATTCCACCCAGGATCGAGCTGGGGACCTTTCGCGTGTAAAGCGAACGTGATAACCACAACACCTCGGAACCCCACATTTCAATTATTTTCAAGGTATATCACTTTGACATACATGCAATTTTACATAAGTGTATAAAATTTGAAAATGATTAAATTTTCATGCTTTTAAGATTTTCTTAACTTCCAAAGAAAAGTTATAAATTTGATTCCTCCCAGGATCGAACTGGGGACCTTTCGCGTGTGAAGCGAACGTGACAACCACTACACCACGGAAGCACACATTTCAATTATTTTCAAAGTTCACTTTGACATATATGCAATTTTACATAAGTGTATAAAATTTGAAAATGATTAAATTTTCATGCTTTTAAGATTTTCTTAATTTCCAAAGAAAAGTTATAAATTTGATTCCGCCCAGGATCGAACTGGGGACCTTTCGCGTGTGAAACGAACGTGATAACCACTACACCACGGAACCATACATTTCAATTGTTTTCAAGGTATATCACTTTGACATATATGCAATTTTACATAAGTGTATAAAATTTGAAAAATATTTAATTTTCATGCTTTTAAGATTTTCTTAATTTCCAAAGAAAAGTTATAAATTTGATTCCGCCCAGGATCGAACTGGGAACCTTTCGCGTGTGAAGCGAACGTGATAACCACTACACCACGGAACCACACATTTCAATTATTTTCAAGGCATATCACTTTGACATACATGCAATTTTACATAAGTGTATAAAATTTGAAAATGATTAAATTTTCATTCTTTTAAGATTTTCTTAATTTCCAAAGAAAAGTTATAAATTTGATTCCGCCCAGGATCGAACTGGGGACCTTTCGCGTGTGAAGCGAACGTGATAACCACTACACCACGGAACCACACATTTCAATTATTTTCAAGGCATATCACTTTGACATATATGCAATTTTACATAAGTGTATAAAATTTGAAAATGATTAAATTTTCATGCTTTTAAGATTTTCTTAATTTCCAAAGAAAAGTTATAAATTTGATTCCGCCCAGGATCGAACTGTGGACCTTTCGCGTCTGAAGCGAACGTGATAACCACTACACCACGGAACCACACATTTCAATTATTTTCAAGGTATTCTTTGACATAAATGCAATTTTACATATGTGTATAAAATTTGAAAATGATTAAATTTTCATGCTTTTAAGATTTTCCTTATTTCAAAACAAAAGTTATAAATTTGATTCCGCCCAGGATCGAACTGGGGACCTTTGGCGTGTAAAGCGAACGTGATAACCACTACACCACGGAACCACACATTTCAATTATTTTCATGGTATATCACTTTGACATATATGTAATTTTACATAAGTGTATAAAATTTGAAAATGATTTAATTTTCATGCTTTTAAGATTTTCTTAATTTCCAAAGAAAAGTTATAAATTTGATTCCGCCCAGGATCGAACTGGGGACCTTTCGCGTGTGAAGCGAACGTGATAACCACTACACCACGGAACCACACATTACAATTATTTTCAAGGCATATCACTTTGACATATATGCAATTTTACATAAGTGTATAAAATTTGAAAATGATTAAATTTTCATGCTTTTAAGATTTTCTTAATTTCCAAAGAAAAGTTATAAATTTGATTCCGCCCAGGATTGAACTGGGGACCTTTCGCGTGTGAAGCGAACGTGATAACCACTAAACCACGGAACCACTCATTTCAATTATTTTCAAGGTATTCTTTGACATAAATGCAATTTTACATATGTGTATAAAATTTGAAAATGATTAAATTTTCATGCTTTTAAGATTTTCTTAATTTCAAAACAAAAGTTATAAATTTGATTCCGCCCAGGATCGAACTGGGGACCTTTGGCGTGTAAAGCGAACGTGATAACCACTACACCACGGAACCACACATTTCAATTATTTTCAAGGCATATCACTTTGACATATATGCAATTTTACATAAGTGTATAAAATTTGAAAATGATTAAATTTTCTTGCTTTTAAGATTTTCTTAATTTCCAAAGAAAAGTTATAAATTTGATTCCGCCCAGGATCGAACTGGGGACCTTTCGCGTGTAAAGCGAACGTGATAACTACTACACCACGGAAGCACACATTTCAATTATTTTCAAGGTATATCACTTTGACATATATGCAATTTTACATAAGTGTATAAAATTTGAAAATGATTAAATTTTCATGCTTTTAAGATTTTCTTAATTTCAAAAGAAAAGTTATAAATTTGATTCCGCCCAGGATCGAATTGCGGACATTTCGCGTGTAAAGCGAACGTGATAACCACTACACCACGGAACCACACGTTTCAATTATTTTCAAGGTATATCACTTTGACATATATGCAATATTACATAAGTGTATAAAATTTGAAAATGATTAAATTTTCATGCTTTTAAGATTTTCTTAATTTCCAAAGAAAAGTTATAAATTTGATTCCACCCAGGATC
Organism: Parasteatoda lunata; assembly: GCA_949128135.1. Lineage (NCBI taxonomy): Eukaryota > Metazoa > Arthropoda > Arachnida > Araneae > Theridiidae > Parasteatoda > Parasteatoda lunata. The sequence goes on from OX421979.1 coordinate 71,418,068, forward strand.
GAGCTGGGGACCTTTCGCGTGTAAAGCGAACGTGATAACCACAACACCTCGGAACCCCACATTTCAATTATTTTCAAGGTATATCACTTTGACATACATGCAATTTTACATAAGTGTATAAAATTTGAAAATGATTAAATTTTCATGCTTTTAAGATTTTCTTAACTTCCAAAGAAAAGTTATAAATTTGATTCCTCCCAGGATCGAACTGGGGACCTTTCGCGTGTGAAGCGAACGTGACAACCACTACACCACGGAAGCACACATTTCAATTATTTTCAAAGTTCACTTTGACATATATGCAATTTTACATAAGTGTATAAAATTTGAAAATGATTAAATTTTCATGCTTTTAAGATTTTCTTAATTTCCAAAGAAAAGTTATAAATTTGATTCCGCCCAGGATCGAACTGGGGACCTTTCGCGTGTGAAACGAACGTGATAACCACTACACCACGGAACCACACATTTCAATTGTTTTCAAGGTATATCACTTTGACATATATGCAATTTTACATAAGTGTATAAAATTTGAAAAATATTTAATTTTCATGCTTTTAAGATTTTCTTAATTTCCAAAGAAAAGTTATAAATTTGATTCCGCCCAGGATCGAACTGGGAACCTTTCGCGTGTGAAGCGAACGTGATAACCACTACACCACGGAACCACACATTTCAATTATTTTCAAGGCATATCACTTTGACATACATGCAATTTTACATAAGTGTATAAAATTTGAAAATGATTAAATTTTCATGCTTTTAAGATTTTCTTAATTTCCAAAGAAAAGTTATAAATTTGATTCCGCCCAGGATCGAACTGTGGACCTTTCGCGTATGAAGCGAACGTGATAACCACTACACCACGGAACCACACATTTCAATTATTTTCAAGGTATTCTTTGACATAAATGCAATTTTACATATGTGTATAAAATTTGAAAATGATTAAATTTTCATGCTTTTAAGATTTTCCTTATTTCAAAACAAAAGTTATAAATTTGATTCCGCCCAGGATCGAACTGGGGACCTTTGGCGTGTAAAGCGAACGTGATAACCACTACACCACGGAACCACACATTTCAATTATTTTCATGGTATATCACTTTGACATATATGTAATTTTACATAAGTGTATAAAATTTGAAAATGATTTAATTTTCATGCTTTTAAGATTTTCTTAATTTCCAAAGAAAAGTTATAAATTTGATTCCGCCCAGGATCGAACTGGGGACCTTTCGCGTGTGAAGCGAACGTGATAACCACTACACCACGGAACCACACATTACAATTATTTTCAAGGTATATCACTTTGACATACATGCAATTTTACATAAGTGTATAAAATTTGAAAATGATTAAATTTTCATGCTTTTAAGATTTTCTTAACTTCCAAAGAAAAGTTATAAATTTGATTCCGCCCAGGATCGAACTGGGGACCTTTCGCGTGTGAAGCGAACGTGACAACCACTACACCACGGAAGTACACATTTCAATTATTTTCAAAGTTCTCTTTGACATATATGCAATTTTACATAAGTGTATAAAATTTGAAAATGATTAAATTTTCATGCTTTTAAGATTTTCTTAATTTCCAAAGAAAAGTTATAAATTTGATTCCGCCCAGGATCGAACTGGGGACCTTTCGCGTGTGAAGCGAACGTGATAACCACTACACCACGGAACCACACATTTCAATTATTTTCAAGGTTTTCTTTGACATAAATGCAATTTTACATATGTGTATAAAATTTGAAAATGATTAAATTTTCATGCTTTTAAGATTTTCTTAATTTCAAAAGAAAAGTTATAAATTTGATTCCGCCCAGGATCGAATTGCGGACATTTCGCGTGTAAAGCGAACGTGATAACCACTACACCACGGAACCACACATTTCAATTATTTTCTAGGTATATCACTTTGACATATATGCAATATTACATAAGTGTATAAAATTTGAAAATGATTAAATTTTCATGCTTTTAAGATTTTCTTAATTTCCAAAGAAAAGTTATAAATTTGATTCCACCCAGGATCGAGCTGGGGACCTTTCGCGTGTAAAGCGAACGTGATAACCACAACTCCTCGGAACCCCACATTTCAATTATTTTCAAGGTATATCTCTTTGACATACATGCAATTTTACATAAGTGTATAAAATTTGAAAATGATTAAATTTTCATGCTTTTAAGATTTTCTTAACTTCCAAAGAAAAGTTATAAATTTGATTCCGCCCAGGATCGAACTGGGGACCTTTCGCGTGTGAAGCGAACGTGACAACCACTACACCACGGAAGCACACATTTCAATTATTTTCAAAGTTCACTTTGACATATATGCAATTTTACATAAGTGTATAAAATTTGAAAATGATTAAATTTTCATGCTTTTAAGATTTTCTTAATTTCAAAAGAAATGTTATAAATTTGATACCGCCCAGGATCGAATTGCGGACATTTCGCGTGTAAAGCGAACGTGATAACCACTACACCACGGAACCACACATTTCAATTATTTTCAAGGTATATCACTTTGACATACATGCAATTTTACATAAGTGTATAAAATTTGAAAATGATTAAATTTTCATTCTTTTAAGATTTTCTTAATTTCCAAAGAAAAGTTATAAATTTGATTCTGCCCAGGATCGAACTGGGGACCTTTCGCGTGTGAAGCGAACGTGATAACCACTACACCACGGAACCACACATTTCAATTATTTTCAAGGTATATCACTTGGACATATATGCAATTTTACATAAGTGTATAAAGCTTGAAAATGATTAATTTTTCATGCTTTTAAGATTTTCTTAATTTCCAAAGAAAAGTTATAAATTTGATTCCGCCCAGGATCGAACTGGGGACCTTTCGCGTGTGAAGCGAACGTGATAACCACTACACCACGGAACCACACATTTCAATTATTTTCAAGGCATATCACTTTGACATATATGCAATTTTACATAAGTGTATAAAATTTGAAAATGATTAAATTTTCTTGCTTTTAAGATTTTCTTAATTTCCAAAGAAAAGTTATAAATTTGATTCCGCCCAGGATCGAACTGGGGACCTTTCGCGTGTAAAGCGAACGTGATAACTACTACACCACGGAAGCACACATTTCAATTATTTTCAAGGTATATCACTTTGACATATATGCAATTTTACATAAGTGTATAAAATTTGAAAATGATTAAATTTTCATGCTTTTAAGATTTTCTTAATTTCAAAAGAAAAGTTATAAATTTGATTCCGCCCAGGATCGAATTGCGGACATTTCGCGTGTAAAGCGAACGTGATAACCACTACACCACGGAACCACACGTTTCAATTATTTTCAAGGTATATCACTTTGACATATATGCAATATTACATAAGTGTATAAAATTTGAAAATGATTAAATTTTCATGCTTTTAAGATTTTCTTAATTTCCAAAGAAAAGTTATAAATTTGATTCCACCCAGGATCGAGCTGGGGACCTTTCGCGTGTAAAGCGAACGTGATAACCACAACACCTCGGAACCCCACATTTCAATTATTTTCAAGGTATATCACTTTGACATACATGCAATTTTACATAAGTGTATAAAATTTGAAAATGATTAAATTTTCATGCTTTTAAGATTTTCTTAACTTCCAAAGAAAAGTTATAAATTTGATTCCTCCCAGGATCGAACTGGGGACCTTTCGCGTGTGAAACGAACGTGATAACCACTACACCACGGAACCACACATTTCAATTGTTTTCAAGGTATATCACTTTGACATATATGCAATTTTACATAAGTGTATAAAATTTGAAAAATATTTAATTTTCATGCTTTTAAGATTTTCTTAATTTCCAAAGAAAAGTTATAAATTTGATTCCGCCCAGGATCGAACTGGGAACCTTTCGCGTGTGAAGCGAACGTGATAACCACTACACCACGGAACCACACATTTCAATTATTTTCAAGGCATATCACTTTAACATACATGCAATTTTACATAAGTGTATAAAATTTGAAAATGATTAAATTTTCATTCTTTTAAGATTTTCTTAATTTCCAAAGAAAAGTTATAAATTTGATTCCGCCCAGGATCGAACTGGGGACCTTTCGCGTGTGAAGCGAACGTGATAACCACTACACCACGGAACCACACATTTCAATTATTTTCAAGGCATATCACTTTGACATATATGCAATTTTACATAAGTGTATAAAATTTGAAAATGATTAAATTTTCATGCTTTTAAGATTTTCTTAATTTCCAAAGAAAAGTTATAAATTTGATTCCGCCCAGGATCGAACTGTGGACCTTTCGCGTATGAAGCGAACGTGATAACCACTACACCACGGAACCACACATTTCCATTATTTTCAAGGTATTCTTTGACATAAATGCAATTTTACATATGTGTATAAAATTTGAAAATGATTAAATTTTCATGCTTTTAAGATTTTCCTTATTTCAAAACAAAAGTTATAAATTTGATTCCGCCCAGGATCGAACTGGGGACCTTTGGCGTGTAAAGCGAACGTGATAACCACTACACCACGGAACCACACATTTCAATTATTTTCATGGTATATCACTTTGACATATATGTAATTTTACATAAGTGTATAAAATTTGAAAATGATTTAATTTTCATGCTTTTAAGATTTTCTTAATTTCCAAAGAAAAGTTATAAATTTGATTCCGCCCAGGATCGAACTGGGGACCTTTCGCGTGTGAAGCGAACGTGATAACCACTACACCACGGAACCACACATTACAATTATTTTCAAGGCATATCACTTTGACATATATGCAATTTTACATAAGTGTATAAAATTTGAAAATGATTAAATTTTCATGCTTTTAAGATTTTCTTAATTTCCAAAGAAAAGTTATAAATTTGATTCCGCCCAGGATTGAACTGGGGACCTTTCGCGTGTGAAGCGAACGTGATAACCACTAAACCACGGAACCACTCATTTCAATTATTTTCAAGGTATTCTTTGACATAAATGCAATTTTACATATGTGTATAAAATTTGAAAATGATTAAATTTTCATGCTTTTAAGATTTTCTTAATTTCAAAACAAAAGTTATAAATTTGATTCCGCCCAGGATCGAACTGGGGACCTTTGGCGTGTAAAGCGAACGTGATAACCACTACACCACGGAACCACACATTTCAATTATTTTCAAGGTATATCACTTGGACATATATGCAATTTTACATAAGTGTATAAAGCTTGAAAATGATTAAATTTTCATGCTTTTAAGATTTTCTTAATTTCCAAAGAAAAGTTATAAATTTGATTCCGCCCAGGATCGAACTGGGGACCTTTCGCGTGTGAAGCGAACGTGATAACCACTACACCACGGAACCACACATTTCAATTATTTTCAAGGCATATCACTTTGACATATATGCAATTTTACATAAGTGTATAAAATTTGAAAATGATTAAATTTTCTTGCTTTTAAGATTTTCTTAATTTCCAAAGAAAAGTTATAAATTTGATTCCGCCCAGGATCGAACTGGGGACCTTTCGCGTGTAAAGCGAACGTGATAACTACTACACCACGGAAGCACACATTTCAATTATTTTCAAGGTATATCACTTTGACATACATGCAATTTTACATAAGTGTATAAAATTTGAAAATGATTAAATTTTCATGCTTTTAAGATTTTCTTAACTTCCAAAGAAAAGTTATAAATTTGATTCCTCCCAGGATCGAACTGGGGACCTTTCGCGTGTGAAGCGAACGTGACAACCACTACACCACGGAAGCACACATTTCAATTATTTTCAAAGTTCACTTTGACATATATGCAATTTTACATAAGTGTATAAAATTTGAAAATGATTAAATTTTCATGCTTTTAAGATTTTCTTAATTTCCAAAGAAAAGTTATAAATTTGATTCCGCCCAGGATCGAACTGGGGACCTTTCGCGTGTGAAACGAACGTGATAACCACTACACCACGGAACCACACATTTCAATTGTTTTCAAGGTATATCACTTTGACATATATGCAATTTTACATAAGTGTATAAAATTTGAAAAATATTTAATTTTCATGCTTTTAAGATTTTCTTAATTTCCAAAGAAAAGTTATAAATTTGATTCCGCCCAGGATCGAACTGGGAACCTTTCGCGTGTGAAGCGAACGTGATAACCACTACACCACGGAACCACACATTTCAATTATTTTCAAGGCATATCACTTTGACATACATGCAATTTTACATAAGTGTATAAAATTTGAAAATGATTAAATTTTCATGCTTTTAAGATTTTCTTAATTTCCAAAGAAAAGTTATAAATTTGATTCCGCCCAGGATCGAACTGTGGACCTTTCGCGTATGAAGCGAACGTGATAACCACTACACCACGGAACCACACATTTCAATTATTTTCAAGGTATTCTTTGACATAAATGCAATTTTACATATGTGTATAAAATTTGAAAATGATTAAATTTTCATGCTTTTAAGATTTTCCTTATTTCAAAACAAAAGTTATAAATTTGATTCCGCCCAGGATCGAACTGGGGACCTTTGGCGTGTAAAGCGAACGTGATAACCACTACACCACGGAACCACACATTTCAATTATTTTCATGGTATATCACTTTGACATATATGTAATTTTACATAAGTGTATAAAATTTGAAAATGATTTAATTTTCATGCTTTTAAGATTTTCTTAATTTCCAAAGAAAAGTTATAAATTTGATTCCGCCCAGGATCGAACTGGGGACCTTTCGCGTGTGAAGCGAACGTGATAACCACTACACCACGGAACCACACATTACAATTATTTTCAAGGTATATCACTTTGACATACATGCAATTTTACATAAGTGTATAAAATTTGAAAATGATTAAATTTTCATGCTTTTAAGATTTTCTTAACTTCCAAAGAAAAGTTATAAATTTGATTCCGCCCAGGATCGAACTGGGGACCTTTCGCGTGTGAAGCGAACGTGACAACCACTACACCACGGAAGTACACATTTCAATTATTTTCAAAGTTCTCTTTGACATATATGCAATTTTACATAAGTGTATAAAATTTGAAAATGATTAAATTTTCATGCTTTTAAGATTTTCTTAATTTCCAAAGAAATGTTATAAATTTGATACCGCCCAGGATCGAATTGCGGACATTTCGCGTGTAAAGCGAACGTGATAACCACTACACCACGGAACCACACATTTCAATTATTTTCAAGGTATATCACTTTGACATACATGCAATTTTACATAAGTGTATAAAATTTGAAAATGATTAAATTTTCATTCTTTTAAGATTTTCTTAATTTCCAAAGAAAAGTTATAAATTTGATTCTGCCCAGGATCGAACTGGGGACCTTTCGCGTGTGAAGCGAACGTGATAACCACTACACCACGGAACCACACATTTCAATTATTTTCAAGGTATATCACTTGGACATATATGCAATTTTACATAAGTGTATAAAGCTTGAAAATGATTAATTTTTCATGCTTTTAAGATTTTCTTAATTTCCAAAGAAAAGTTATAAATTTGATTCCGCCCAGGATCGAACTGGGGACCTTTCGCGTGTGAAGCGAACGTGATAACCACTACACCACGGAACCACACATTTCAATTATTTTCAAGGCATATCACTTTGACATATATGCAATTTTACATAAGTGTATAAAATTTGAAAATGATTAAATTTTCTTGCTTTTAAGATTTTCTTAATTTCCAAAGAAAAGTTATAAATTTGATTCCGCCCAGGATCGAACTGGGGACCTTTCGCGTGTAAAGCGAACGTGATAACTACTACACCACGGAAGCACACATTTCAATTATTTTCAAGGTATATCACTTTGACATATATGCAATTTTACATAAGTGTATAAAATTTGAAAATGATTAAATTTTCATGCTTTTAAGATTTTCTTAATTTCAAAAGAAAAGTTATAAATTTGATTCCGCCCAGGATCGAATTGCGGACATTTCGCGTGTAAAGCGAACGTGATAACCACTACACCACGGAACCACACGTTTCAATTATTTTCAAGGTATATCACTTTGACATATATGCAATATTACATAAGTGTATAAAATTTGAAAATGATTAAATTTTCATGCTTTTAAGATTTTCTTAATTTCCAAAGAAAAGTTATAAATTTGATTCCACCCAGGATCGAGCTGGGGACCTTTCGCGTGTAAAGCGAACGTGATAACCACAACACCTCGGAACCCCACATTTCAATTATTTTCAAGGTATATCACTTTGACATACATGCAATTTTACATAAGTGTATAAAATTTGAAAATGATTAAATTTTCATGCTTTTAAGATTTTCTTAACTTCCAAAGAAAAGTTATAAATTTGATTCCTCCCAGGATCGAACTGGGGACCTTTCGCGTGTGAAACGAACGTGATAACCACTACACCACGGAACCACACATTTCAATTGTTTTCAAGGTATATCACTTTGACATATATGCAATTTTACATAAGTGTATAAAATTTGAAAAATATTTAATTTTCATGCTTTTAAGATTTTCTTAATTTCCAAAGAAAAGTTATAAATTTGATTCCGCCCAGGATCGAACTGGGAACCTTTCGCGTGTGAAGCGAACGTGATAACCACTACACCACGGAACCACACATTTCAATTATTTTCAAGGCATATCACTTTAACATACATGCAATTTTACATAAGTGTATAAAATTTGAAAATGATTAAATTTTCATTCTTTTAAGATTTTCTTAATTTCCAAAGAAAAGTTATAAATTTGATTCCGCCCAGGATCGAACTGGGGACCTTTCGCGTGTGAAGCGAACGTGATAACCACTACACCACGGAACCACACATTTCAATTATTTTCAAGGCATATCACTTTGACATATATGCAATTTTACATAAGTGTATAAAATTTGAAAATGATTAAATTTTCATGCTTTTAAGATTTTCTTAATTTCCAAAGAAAAGTTATAAATTTGATTCCGCCCAGGATCGAACTGTGGACCTTTCGCGTATGAAGCGAACGTGATAACCACTACACCACGGAACCACACATTTCCATTATTTTCAAGGTATTCTTTGACATAAATGCAATTTTACATATGTGTATAAAATTTGAAAATGATTAAATTTTCATGCTTTTAAGATTTTCCTTATTTCAAAACAAAAGTTATAAATTTGATTCCGCCCAGGATCGAACTGGGGACCTTTGGCGTGTAAAGCGAACGTGATAACCACTACACCACGGAACCACACATTTCAATTATTTTCATGGTATATCACTTTGACATATATGTAATTTTACATAAGTGTATAAAATTTGAAAATGATTTAATTTTCATGCTTTTAAGATTTTCTTAATTTCCAAAGAAAAGTTATAAATTTGATTCCGCCCAGGATCGAACTGGGGACCTTTCGCGTGTGAAGCGAACGTGATAACCACTACACCACGGAACCACACATTACAATTATTTTCAAGGCATATCACTTTGACATATATGCAATTTTACATAAGTGTATAAAATTTGAAAATGATTAAATTTTCATGCTTTTAAGATTTTCTTAATTTCCAAAGAAAAGTTATAAATTTGATTCCGCCCAGGATTGAACTGGGGACCTTTCGCGTGTGAAGCGAACGTGATAACCACTAAACCACGGAACCACTCATTTCAATTATTTTCAAGGTATTCTTTGACATAAATGCAATTTTACATATGTGTATAAAATTTGAAAATGATTAAATTTTCATGCTTTTAAGATTTTCTTAATTTCAAAACAAAAGTTATAAATTTGATTCCGCCCAGGATCGAACTGGGGACCTTTGGCGTGTAAAGCGAACGTGATAACCACTACACCACGGAACCACACATTTCAATTATTTTCAAGGTATATCACTTGGACATATATGCAATTTTACATAAGTGTATAAAGCTTGAAAATGATTAAATTTTCATGCTTTTAAGATTTTCTTAATTTCCAAAGAAAAGTTATAAATTTGATTCCGCCCAGGATCGAACTGGGGACCTTTCGCGTGTGAAGCGAACGTGATAACCACTACACCACGGAACCACACATTTCAATTATTTTCAAGGCATATCACTTTGACATATATGCAATTTTACATAAGTGTATAAAATTTGAAAATGATTAAATTTTCTTGCTTTTAAGATTTTCTTAATTTCCAAAGAAAAGTTATAAATTTGATTCCGCCCAGGATCGAACTGGGGACCTTTCGCGTGTAAAGCGAACGTGATAACTACTACACCACGGAAGCACACATTTCAATTATTTTCAAGGTATATCACTTTGACATACATGCAATTTTACATAAGTGTATAAAATTTGAAAATGATTAAATTTTCATGCTTTTAAGATTTTCTTAACTTCCAAAGAAAAGTTATAAATTTGATTCCTCCCAGGATCGAACTGGGGACCTTTCGCGTGTGAAGCGAACGTGACAACCACTACACCACGGAAGCACACATTTCAATTATTTTCAAAGTTCACTTTGACATATATGCAATTTTACATAAGTGTATAAAATTTGAAAATGATTAAATTTTCATGCTTTTAAGATTTTCTTAATTTCCAAAGAAAAGTTATAAATTTGATTCCGCCCAGGATCGAACTGGGGACCTTTCGCGTGTGAAACGAACGTGATAACCACTACACCACGGAACCACACATTTCAATTGTTTTCAAGGTATATCACTTTGACATATATGCAATTTTACATAAGTGTATAAAATTTGAAAAATATTTAATTTTCATGCTTTTAAGATTTTCTTAATTTCCAAAGAAAAGTTATAAATTTGATTCCGCCCAGGATCGAACTGGGAACCTTTCGCGTGTGAAGCGAACGTGATAACCACTACACCACGGAACCACACATTTCAATTATTTTCAAGGCATATCACTTTGACATACATGCAATTTTACATAAGTGTATAAAATTTGAAAATGATTAAATTTTCATTCTTTTAAGATTTTCTTAATTTCCAAAAGAAAAGTTATAAATTTGATTCTGCCCAGGATCGAACTGGGGACCTTTCGCGTGTGAAGCGAACGTGATAACCACTACACCACGGAACCACACGTTTCAATTATTTTCAAGGTATATCACTTGGACATATATGCAATTTTACATAAGTGTATAAAACTTGAAAATGATTAAATTTTCATGCTTTTAAGATTTTCTTAATTTCCAAAGAAAAGTTATAAATTTGATTCCGCCCAGGATCGAACTGGGGACCTTTCGCGTGTGAAGCGAACGTGATAACCACTACACCACGGAACCACACATTTCAATTATTTTCAAGGCATATCACTTTGACATATATGCAATTTTACATAAGTGTATAAAATTTGAAAATGATTAAATTTTCATGCTTTTAAGATTTTCTTAATTTCCAAAGAAAAGTTATAAATTTGATTCCGCCCAGGATCGAACTGGGGACCTTTCGCGTGTGAAGCGAACGTGATAACCACTACACCACGGAACCACTCATTTCAATTATTTTCAAGGTATTCTTTGACATAAATGCAATTTTACATATGTGTATAAAATTTGAAAATGATTAAATTTTCATGCTTTTAAAATTTTCTTAATTTCAAAACAAAAGTTATAAATTTGATTCCGCCCAGGATCGAACTGGGGACCTTTGGCGTGTAAAGCGAACGTGATAACCACTACACCACGGAACCACACATTTCAATTATTTTCATGGTATATCACTTTGACATATATGCAATTTTACATAAGTGTATAAAATTTGAAAATGATTAAATTTTCTTGCTTTTAAGATTTTCTTAATTTCCAAAGAAAAGTTATAAATTTGATTCCGCCCAGGATCGAACTGGGGACCTTTCGCGTGTAAAGCGAACGTGATAACTACTACACCACGGAAGCACACATTTCAATTATTTTCAAGGTATATCACTTTGACATATATGCAATTTTACATAAGTGTATAAAATTTGAAAATGATTAAATTTTCATGCTTTTAAGATTTTCTTAATTTCAAAAGAAAAGTTATAAATTTGATTCCGCCCAGGATCGAATTGCGGACATTTCGCGTGTAAAGCGAACGTGATAACCACTACACCACGGAACCACACGTTTAAATTATTCTCAAGGTATATCACTTTGACATATATGCAATATTACATAAGTGTATAAAATTTGAAAATGATTAAATTTTCATGCTTTTAAGATTTTCTTAATTTCCAAAGAAAAGTTATAAATTTGATTCCACCCAGGATCGAGCTGGGGACCTTTCGCGTGTAAAGCGAACGTGATAACCACAACACCTCGGAACCCCACATTTCAATTATTTTCAAGGTATATGACTTTGACATACATGCAATTTTACATAAGTGTATAAAATTTGAAAATGATTAAATTTTCATGCTTTTAAGATTTTCTTAACTTCCAAAGAAAAGTTATAAATTTGATTCCTCCCAGGATCGAACTGGGGACCTTTCGCGTGTGAAGCGAACGTGACAACCACTACACCACGGAAGCACACATTTCAATTATTTTCAAAGTTCACTTTGCCATATATGCAATATTACATAAGTGTATAAAATTTGAAAATGATTAAATTTTCATGCTTTTAAGATTTTCTTAATTTCCAAAGAAAAGTTATAAATTTGATTCCGCCCAGGATCGAACTGGGGACCTTTCGCGTGTAAAGCGAACGTGATAACTACTACACCACGGAAGCACACATTTCAATTGTTTTCAAGGTATATCACTTTGACATATATGCAATTTTACATAAGTGTATAAAATTTGAAAATGATTAAATTTTCATGCTTTTAAGATTTTCTTAATTTCAAAAGAAAAGTTATAAATTTGATTCCGCCCAGGATCGAATTGCGGACATTTCGCGTGTAAAGCGAACGTGATAACCACTACACCACGGAACCACACGTTTAAATTATTCTCAAGGTATATCACTTTGACATATATGCAATATTACATAAGTGTATAAAATTTGAAAATGATTAAATTTTCATGCTTTTAAGATTTTCTTAATTTCCAAAGAAAAGTTATAAATTTGATTCCACCCAGGATCGAGCTGGGGACCTTTCGCGTGTAAAGCGAACGTGATAACCACAACACCTCGGAACCCCACATTTCAATTATTTTCAAGGTATATGACTTTGACATACATGCAATTTTACATAAGTGTATAAAATTTGAAAATGATTAAATTTTCATGCTTTTAAGATTTTCTTAACTTCCAAAGAAAAGTTATAAATTTGATTCCTCCCAGGATCGAACTGGGGACCTTTCGCGTGTGAAGCGAACGTGACAACCACTACACCACGGAAGCACACATTTCAATTATTTTCAAAGTTCACTTTGACATATATGCAATTTTACATAAGTGTATAAAATTTGAAAATGATTAAATTTTCATGCTTTTAAGATTTTCTTAATTTCCAAAGAAAAGTTATAAATTTGATTCCGCCCAGGATCGAACTGGGGACCTTTCGCGTGTGAAACGAACGTGATAACCACTACACCACGGAACCACACATTTCAATTGTTTTCAAGGTATATCACTTTGACATATATGCAATTTTACATAAGTGTATAAAATTTGAAAAATATTTAATTTTCATGCTTTTAAGATTTTCTTAATTTCCAAAGAAAAGTTATAAATTTGATTCCGCCCAGGATCGAACTGGGAACCTTTCGCGTGTGAAGCGAACGTGATAACCACTACACCACGGAACCACACATTTCAATTATTTTCAAGGCATATCACTTTGACATACATGCAATTTTACATAAGTGTATAAAATTTGAAAATGATTAAATTTTCATTCTTTTAAAATTTTCTTAATTTCAAAAGAAAAGTTATAAATTTGATTCCGCCCAGGATCGAATTGCGGACATTTCGCGTGTAAAGCGAACGTGATAACCACTACACCACGGAACCACACGTTTCAATTATTTTCAAGGTATATCACTTTGACATATATGCAATATTACATAAGTGTATAAAATTTGAAAATGATTAAATTTTCATGCTTTTAAGATTTTCTTAATTTCCAAAGAAAAGTTATAAATTTGATTCCACCCAGGATCGAGCTGGGGACCTTTCGCGTGTAAAGCGAACGTGATAACCACAACACCTCGGAAACCCACATTTCAATTATTTTCAAGGTATATCACTTTGACATACATGCAATTTTACATAAGTGTATAAAATTTGAAAATGATTAAATTTTCATGCTTTTAAGATTTTCTTAACTTCCAAAGAAAAGTTATAAATTTGATTCCTCCCAGGATCGAACTGGGGACCTTTCGCGTGTGAAGCGAACGTGACAACCACTACACCACGGAAGCACACATTTCAATTATTTTCAAAGTTCACTTTGACATATATGCAATTTTACATAAGTGTATAAAATTTGAAAATGATTAAATTTTCATGCTTTTAAGATTTTCTTAATTTCCAAAGAAAAGTTATAAATTTGATTCCGCCCAGGATCGAACTGGGGACCTTTCGCGTGTGAAACGAACGTGATAACCACTACACCACGGAACCACACATTTCAATTGTTTTCAAGGTATATCACTTTGACATATATGCAATTTTACATAAGTGTATAAAATTTGAAAAATATTTAATTTTCATGCTTTTAAGATTTTCTTAATTTCCAAAGAAAAGTTATAAATTTGATTCCGCCCAGGATCGAACTGGGAACCTTTCGCGTGTGAAGCGAACGTGATAACCACTACACCACGGAACCACACATTTCAATTATTTTCAAGGCATATCACTTTGACATACATGCAATTTTACATAAGTGTATAAAATTTGAAAATGATTAAATTTTCATTCTTTTAAGATTTTCTTAATTTCCAAAAGAAAAGTTATAAATTTGATTCTGCCCAGGATCGAACTGGGGACCTTTCGCGTGTGAAGCGAACGTGATAACCACTACACCACGGAACCACACATTTCAATTATTTTCAAGGTATATCACTTGGACATATATGCAATTTTACATAAGTGTATAAAACTTGAAAATGATTAAATTTTCATGCTTTTAAGATTTTCTTAATTTCCAAAGAAAAGTTATAAATTTGATTCCGCCCAGGATCGAACTGGGGACCTTTCGCGTGTGAAGCGAACGTGATAACCACTACACCACGGAACCACACATTTCAATTATTTTCAAGGCATATCACTTTGACATATATGCAATTTTACATAAGTGTATAAAATTTGAAAATGATTAAATTTTCATGCTTTTAAGATTTTCTTAATTTCCAAAGAAAAGTTATAAATTTGATTCCGCCCAGGATCGAACTGGGGACCTTTCGCGTGTGAAGCGAACGTGATAACCACTACACCACGGAACCACACATTTCAATTATTTTCAAGGTATTCTTTGACATAAATGCAATTTAACATATGTGTATAAAATTTGAAAATGATTAAATTTTCATGCTTTTAAGATTTTCCTTATTTCAAAACAAAAGTTATAAATTTGATTCCGCCCAGGATCGAACTGGGGACCTTTGGCGTGTAAAGCGAACGTGATAACCACTACACCACGGAACCACACATTTCAATTATTTTCATGGTATATCACTTTGACATATATGCAATTTTACATAAGTGTATAAAATTTGAAAATGATTTAATTTTTATGCTTTTAAGATTTTCTTAATTTCCAAAGAAAAGTTATAAATTTGATTCCGCCCAGGATCGAACTGGGGACCTTTCGCGTGTGAAGCGAACGTGATAACCACTAAACCACGGAACCACTCATTTCAATTATTTTCAAGGTATTCTTTGACATAAATGCAATTTTACATATGTGTATAAAATTTGAAAATGATTAAATTTTCATGCTTTTAAGATTTTCTTAATTTCAAAACAAAAGTTATAAATTTGATTCCGCCCAGGATCGAACTGGGGACCTTTGGCGTGTAAAGCGAACGTGATAACCACTACACCACGGAAGCACACATTTCAATTATTTTCAAAGTTCACTTTGACATATATGCAATTTTACATAAGTGTATAAAATTTGAAAATGATTAAATTTTCATGCTTTTAAGATTTTCTTAATTTCCAAAGAAAAGTTATAAATTTGATTCCGCCCAGGATCGAACTGGGGACCTTTCGCGTGTGAAACGAACGTGATAACCACTACACCACGGAACCACACATTTCAATTGTTTTCAAGGTATATCACTTTGACATATATGCAATTTTACATAAGTGTATAAAATTTGAAAATGATTAAATTTTCATTCTTTTAAGATTTTCTTAATTTCCAAAAGAAAAGTTATAAATTTGATTCTGCCCAGGATCGAACTGGGGACCTTTCGCGTGTGAAGCGAACGTGATAACCACTACACCTCGGAACCCCACATTTCAATTATTTTCAAGGTATATCACTTTGACATACATGCAATTTTACATAAGTGTATAAAATTTGAAAATGATTAAATTTTCATGCTTTTAAGATTTTCTTAACTTCCAAAGAAAAGTTATAAATTTGATTCCGCCCAGGATCGAACTGGGGACCTTTCGCGTGTGAAACGAACGTGATAACCACTACACCACGGAACCACACATTTCAATTGTTTTCAAGGTATATCACTTTGACATATATGCAATTTTACATAAGTGTATAAAATTTGAAAAATATTTAATTTTCATGCTTTTAAGATTTTCTAATTTCCAAAGAAAAGTTATAAATTTGATTCCGCCCAGGATCGAACTGGGAATCTTTCGCGTGTGAAGCGAACGTGATAACCACTACACCACGGAACCACACATTTCAATTATTTTCAAGGCATATCACTTTGACATACATGCAATTTTACATAAGTGTATAAAATTTGAAAATGATTAAATTTTCATTCTTTTAAGATTTTCTTAATTTCCAAAAGAAAAGTTATAAATTTGATTCTGCCCAGGATCGAACTGGGGACCTTTCGCGTGTGAAGCGAACGTGATAACCACTACACCACGGAACCACACATTTCAATTATTTTCAAGGTATATCACTTGGACATATATGCAATTTTACATAAGTGTATAAAACTTGAAAATGATTAAATTTTCATGCTTTTAAGATTTTCTTAATTTCCAAAGAAAAGTTATAAATTTGATTCCACCCAGGATCGAGCTGGGGACCTTTCGCGTGTAAAGCGAACGTGATAACCACAACACCTCGGAACCCCACATTTCAATTATTTTCAAGGTATATGACTTTGACATACATGCAATTTTACATAAGTGTATAAAATTTGAAAATGATTAAATTTTCATGCTTTTAAGATTTTCTTAACTTCCAAAGAAAAGTTATAAATTTGATTCCTCCCAGGATCGAACTGGGGACCTTTCGCGTGTGAAGCGAACGTGACAACCACTACACCACGGAAGCACACATTTCAATTATTTTCAAAGTTCACTTTGACATATATGCAATTTTACATAAGTGTATAAAATTTGAAAATGATTAAATTTTCATGCTTTTAAGATTTTCTTAATTTCCAAAGAAAAGTTATAAATTTGATTCCGCCCAGGATCGAACTGGGGACCTTTCGCGTGTGAAACGAACGTGATAACCACTACACCACGGAACCACACATTTCAATTGTTTTCAAGGTATATCACTTTGACATATATGCAATTTTACATATGTGTATAAAATTTGAAAAATATTTAATTTTCATGCTTTTAAGATTTTCTTAATTTCCAAAGAAAAGTTATAAATTTGATTCCGCCCAGGATCGAACTGGGAACCTTTCGCGTGTGAAGCGAACGTGATAACCACTACACCACGGAACCACACATTTCAATTATTTTCAAGGCATATCACTTTGACATACATGCAATTTTACATAAGTGTATAAAATTTGAAAATGATTAAATTTTCATTCTTTTAAGATTTTCTTAATTTCAAAAGAAAAGTTATAAATTTGATTCCGCCCAGGATCGAATTGCGGACATTTCGCGTGTAAAGCGAACGTGATAACCACTACACCACGGAACCACACGTTTCAATTATTTTCAAGGTATATCACTTTGACATATATGCAATATTACATAAGTGTATAAAATTTGAAAATGATTAAATTTTCATGCTTTTAAGATTTTCTTAATTTCCAAAGAAAAGTTATAAATTTGATTCCACCCAGGATCGAGCTGGGGACCTTTCGCGTGTAAAGCGAACGTGATAACCACAACACCTCGGAAACCCACATTTCAATTATTTTCAAGGTATATCACTTTGACATACATGCAATTTTACATAAGTGTATAAAATTTGAAAATGATTAAATTTTCATGCTTTTAAGATTTTCTTAACTTCCAAAGAAAAGTTATAAATTTGATTCCTCCCAGGATCGAACTGGGGACCTTTCGCGTGTGAAGCGAACGTGACAACCACTACACCACGGAAGCACACATTTCAATTATTTTCAAAGTTCACTTTGACATATATGCAATTTTACATAAGTGTATAAAATTTGAAAATGATTAAATTTTCATGCTTTTAAGATTTTCTTAATTTCCAAAGAAAAGTTATAAATTTGATTCCGCCCAGGATCGAACTGGGGACCTTTCGCGTGTGAAACGAACGTGATAACCACTACACCACGGAACCACACATTTCAATTGTTTTCAAGGTATATCACTTTGACATATATGCAATTTTACATAAGTGTATAAAATTTGAAAAATATTTAATTTTCATGCTTTTAAGATTTTCTTAATTTCCAAAGAAAAGTTATAAATTTGATTCCACCCAGGATCGAACTGGGAACCTTTCGCGTGTGAAGCGAACGTGATAACCACTACACCACGGAACCACACATTTCAATTATTTTCAAGGCATATCACTTTGACATACATGCAATTTTACATAAGTGTATAAAATTTGAAAATGATTAAATTTTCATTCTTTTAAGATTTTCTTAATTTCCAAAAGAAAAGTTATAAATTTGATTCTGCCCAGGATCGAACTGGGGACCTTTCGCGTGTGAAGCGAACGTGATAACCACTACACCACGGAACCACACATTTCAATTATTTTCAAGGTATATCACTTGGACATATATGCAATTTTACATAAGTGTATAAAACTTGAAAATGATTAAATTTTCATGCTTTTAAGATTTTCTTAATTTCCAAAGAAAAGTTATAAATTTGATTCCGCCCAGGATCGAACTGGGGACCTTTGGCGTGTGAAGCGAACGTGATAACCACTACACCACGGAACCACACATTTCAATTATTTTCAAGGCATATCACTTTGACATATATGCAATTTTACATAAGTGTATAAAATTTGAAAATGATTAAATTTTCATGCTTTTAAGATTTTCTTAATTTCCAAAGAAAAGTTATAAATTTGATTACGCCCAGGATCGAACTGGGGACCTTTCGCGCGTGAAGCGAACGTGATAACCACTACACCACGGAACCACACATTTCAATTATTTTCAAGGTATTCTTTGACATAAATGCAATTTAACATATGTGTATAAAATTTGAAAATGATTTAATTTTCATGCTTTTAAGATTTTCCTTATTTCAAAACAAAAGTTATAAATTTGATTCCGCCCAGGATCGAACTGGGGACCTTTGGCGTGTAAAGCGAACGTGATAACCACTACACCACGGAACCACACATTTCAATTATTTTCATGGTATATCACTTTGACATATATGCAATTTTACATAAGTGTATAAAATTTGAAAATGATTTAATTTTCATGCTTTTAAGATTTTCTTAATTTCCAAAGAAAAGTTATAAATTTGATTCCGCCCAGGATCGAACTGGGGACCTTTCGCGTGTGAAGCGAACGTGATAACCACTAAACCACGGAACCACTCATTTCAATTATTTTCAAGGTATTCTTTGACATAAATGCAATTTTACATATGTGTATAAAATTTGAAAATGATTAAATTTTCATGCTTTTAAGATTTTCTTAATTTCAAAACAAAAGTTATAAATTTGATTCCGCCCAGGATCGAACTGGGGACCTTTGGCGTGTAAAGCGAACGTGATAACCACTACACCACGGAAGCACACATTTCAATTATTTTCAAAGTTCACTTTGACATATATGCAATTTTACATAAGTGTATAAAATTTGAAAATGATTAAATTTTCATGCTTTTAAGATTTTCTTAATTTCCAAAGAAAAGTTATAAATTTGATTCCGCCCAGGATCGAACTGGGGACCTTTCGCGTGTGAAACGAACGTGATAACCACTACACCACGGAACCACACATTTCAATTGTTTTCAAGGTATATCACTTTGACATATATGCAATTTTACATAAGTGTATAAAATTTGAAAATGATTAAATTTTCATTCTTTTAAGATTTTCTTAATTTCCAAAAGAAAAGTTATAAATTTGATTCTGCCCAGGATCGAACTGGGGACCTTTCGCGTGTGAAGCGAACGTGATAACCACTACACCTCGGAACCCCACATTTCAATTATTTTCAAGGTATATCACTTTGACATACATGCAATTTTACATAAGTGTATAAAATTTGAAAATGATTAAATTTTCATGCTTTTAAGATTTTCTTAACTTCCAAAGAAAAGTTATAAATTTGATTCCGCCCAGGATCGAACTGGGGACCTTTCGCGTGTGAAACGAACGTGATAACCACTACACCACGGAACCACACATTTCAATTGTTTTCAAGGTATATCACTTTGACATATATGCAATTTTACATAAGTGTATAAAATTTGAAAAATATTTAATTTTCATGCTTTTAAGATTTTCTTAATTTCCAAAGAAAAGTTATAAATTTGATTCCGCCCAGGATCGAACTGGGAATCTTTCGCGTGTGAAGCGAACGTGATAACCACTACACCACGGAACCACACATTTCAATTATTTTCAAGGCATATCACTTTGACATACATGCAATTTTACATAAGTGTATAAAATTTGAAAATGATTAAATTTTCATTCTTTTAAGATTTTCTTAATTTCCAAAAGAAAAGTTATAAATTTGATTCTGCCCAGGATCGAACTGGGGACCTTTCGCGTGTGAAGCGAACGTGATAACCACTACACCACGGAACCACACATTTCAATTATTTTCAAGGTATATCACTTGGACATATATGCAATTTTACATAAGTGTTTAAAACTTGAAAATGATTAAATTTTCATGCTTTTAAGATTTTCTTAACTTCCAAAGAAAAGTTATAAATTTGATTCCGCCCAGGATCGAACTGGGGACCTTTCGCGTGTGAAACGAATGTGATAACCACTACACCACGGAACCACACATTTCAATTGTTTTCAAGGTATATCACTTTGACATATATGCAATTTTACATAAGTGTATAAAATTTGAAAAATATTTAATTTTCATGCTTTTAAGATTTTCTTAATTTCCAAAGAAAAGTTATAAATTTGATTCCGCCCAGGATCGAACTGGGAATCTTTCGCGTGTGAAGCGAACGTGATAACCACTACACCACGGAACCACACATTTCAATTATTTTCAAGGCATATCACTTTGACATACATGCAATTTTACATAAGTGTATAAAATTTGAAAATGATTAAATTTTCATTCTTTTAAGATTTTCTTAATTTCCAAAAGAAAAGTTATAAATTTGATTCTGCCCAGGATCGAACTGGGGACCTTTCGCGTGTGAAGCGAACGTGATAACCACTACACCACGGAACCACACATTTCAATTATTTTCAAGGTATATCACTTGGACATATATGCAATTTTACATAAGTGTATAAAACTTGAAAATGATTAAATTTTCATGCTTTTAAGATTTTCTTAATTTCCAAAGAAAAGTTATAAATTTGATTCCGCCCAGGATCGAACTGGGGACCTTTCGCGTGTGAAGCGAACGTGATAACCACTACACCACAGAACCACTCATTTCAATTATTTTCAAGGTATTCTTTGACATAAATGCAATTTTACATATGTGTATAAAATTTGAAAATGATTAAATTTTCATGCTTTTAAGATTTTATTAATTTCAAAACAAAAGTTATAAATTTGATTCCGCCCAGGATCGAACTGGGGACCTTTCGCGTGTGAAACGAACGTGATAACCACTACACCACGGAACCACACATTTCAATTGTTTTCAAGGTATATCACTTTGACATATATGCAATTTTACATAAGTGTATAAAATTTGAAAAATATTTAATTTTCATGCTTTTAAGATTTTCTTAATTTCCAAAGAAAAGTTATAAATTTGATTCCGCCCAGGATCGAACTGGGAATCTTTCGCGTGTGAAGCGAACGTGATAACCACTACACCACGGAACCACACATTTCAATTATTTTCAAGGCATATCACTTTGACATACATGCAATTTTACATAAGTGTATAAAATTTGAAAATGATTAAATTTTCATTCTTTTAAGATTTTCTTAATTTCCAAAAGAAAAGTTATAAATTTGATTCTGCCCAGGATCGAACTGGGGACCTTTCGCGTGTGAAGCGAACGTGATAACCACTACACCACGGAACCACACATTTCAATTATTTTCAAGGTATATCACTTGGACATATATGCAATTTTACATAAGTGTTTAAAACTTGAAAATGATTAAATTTTCATGCTTTTAAGATTTTCTTAACTTCCAAAGAAAAGTTATAAATTTGATTCCGCCCAGGATCGAACTGGGGACCTTTCGCGTGTGAAACGAACGTGATAACCACTACACCACGGAACCACACATTTCAATTGTTTTCAAGGTATATCACTTTGACATATATGCAATTTTACATAAGTGTATAAAATTTGAAAAATATTTAATTTTCATGCTTTTAAGATTTTCTTAATTTCCAAAGAAAAGTTATAAATTTGATTCCGCCCAGGATCGAACTGGGAATCTTTCGCGTGTGAAGCGAACGTGATAACCACTACACCACGGAACCACACATTTCAATTATTTTCAAGGCATATCACTTTGACATACATGCAATTTTACATAAGTGTATAAAATTTGAAAATGATTAAATTTTCATTCTTTTAAGATTTTCTTAATTTCCAAAAGAAAAGTTATAAATTTGATTCTGCCCAGGATCGAACTGGGGACCTTTCGCGTGTGAAGCGAACGTGATAACCACTACACCACGGAACCACACATTTCAATTATTTTCAAGGTATATCACTTGGACATATATGCAATTTTACATAAGTGTATAAAACTTGAAAATGATTAAATTTTCATGCTTTTAAGATTTTCTTAATTTCCAAAGAAAAGTTATAAATTTGATTCCGCCCAGGATCGAACTGGGGACCTTTCGCGTGTGAAGCGAACGTGATAACCACTACACCACAGAACCACTCATTTCAATTATTTTCAAGGTATTCTTTGACATAAATGCAATTTTACATATGTGTATAAAATTTGAAAATGATTAAATTTTCATGCTTTTAAGATTTTATTAATTTCAAAACAAAAGTTATAAATTTGATTCCGCCCAGGATCGAACTGGGGACCTTTGGCGTGTAAAGCGAACGTGATAACCACTACACCACGGAACCACACATTTCAATTATTTTCATGGTATATCACTTTGACATATATGCAATTTTACATAAGTGTATAAAATTTGAAAATGATTAAATTTTCTTGCTTTTAAGATTTTCTTAATTTCCAAAGAAAAGTTATATATTTGATTCCGCCCAGGATCGAACTGGGGACCTTTCGCGTGTAAAGCGAACGTGATAACTACTACACCACGGAAGCACACATTTCAATTATTTTCAAGGTATATCACTTTGACATATATGCAATTTTACATAAGTGTATAAAATTTGAAAATGATTAAATTTTCATGCTTTTAAGATTTTCTTAATTTCAAAAGAAAAGTTATAAATTTGATTCCGCCCAGGATCGAATTGCGGACATTTCGCGTGTAAAGCGAACGTGATAACCACTACACCACGGAACCACACATTTCAATTATTTTCAAGGTATATCACTTTGACATATATGCAATATTACATAAGTGTATAAAATTTGAAAATGATTAAATTTTCATGCTTTTAAGATTTTCTTAATTTCCAAAGAAAAGTTATAAATTTGATTCCACCCAGGATGGAGCTGGGGACCTTTCGCGTGTAAAGCGAACGTGATAACCACAACACCTCGGAACCCCACATTTCAATTATTTTCAAGGTATATGACTTTGACATACATGCAATTTTACATAAGTGTATAAAATTTGAAAATGATTAAATTTTCATGCTTTTAAGATTTTCTTAACTTCCAAAGAAAAGTTATAAATTTGATTCCTCCCAGGATCGAACTGGGGACCTTTCGCGTGTGAAGCGAACGTGACAACCACTACACCACGGAAGCACACATTTAAATTATTTTCAAAGTTCACTTTGACATATATGCAATTTTACATAAGTGTATAAAATTTGAAAATGATTAAATTTTCATGTTTTTAAGATTTTCTTAATTTCCAAAGAAAAGTTATAAATTTGATTCCGCCCAGGATCGAACTGGGGACCTTTCGCGTGTGAAACGAACGTGATAACCACTACACCACGGAACCACACATTTCAATTGTTTTCAAGGTATATCACTTTGACATATATGCAATTTTACATAAGTGTATAAAATTTGAAAAATATTTAATTTTCATGCTTTTAAGATTTTCTTAATTTCCAAAGAAAAGTTATAAATTTGATTCCGCCCAGGATCGAACTGGGAACCTTTCGCGTGTGAAGCGAACGTGATAACCACTACACCACGGAACCACACATTTCAATTATTTTCAAGGCATATCACTTTGACATACATGCAATTTTACATAAGTGTATAAAATTTGAAAATGATTAAATTTTCATTCTTTTAAGATTTTCTTAATTTCCAAAAGAAAAGTTATAAATTTGATTCTGCCCAGGATCGAACTGGGGACCTTTCGCGTGTGAAGCGAACGTGATAACCACTACACCACGGAACCACACATTTCAATTATTTTCAAGGTATATCACTTGGACATATATGCAATTTTACATAAGTGTATAAAACTTGAAAATGATTAAATTTTCATGCTTTTAAGATTTTCTTAATTTCCAAAGAAAAGTTATAAATTTGATTCCGCCCAGGATAGAACTGGGGACCTTTCGCGTGTGAAGCGAACGTGATAACCACTACACCACGGAACCACACATTTCAATTATTTTCAAGGCATATCACTTTGACATATGTGCAATTTTACATAAGTGTATAAAATTTGAAAATGATTAAATTTTCATGCTTTTAAGATTTTCTTAATTTCCAAAGAAAAGTTATAAATTTGATTCCGCCCAGGATCGAACTGGGGACCTTTCGCGTGTGAAGCGAACGTGATAACCACTACACCACGGAACCACACATTTCAATTATTTTCAAGGTATTCTTTGACATAAATGCAATTTTACATATGTGTATAAAATTTGAAAATGATTAAATTTTCATGCTTTTAAGATTTTCCTTCTTTCAAAACAAAAGTTATAAATTTGATTCCGCCCAGGATCGAACTGGGGACCTTTCGCGTGTGAAGCGAACGTGATAACCACTACACCACGGAACCACACATTTCAATTATTTTCATGGTATATCACTTTGACATATATGCAATTTTACATAAGTGTATAAAATTTGAAAATGATTAAATTTTCATGCTTTTAAGATTTTCTTAACTTCCAAAGAAAAGTTATAAATTTGATTCCGCCCAGGATCGAACTGGGGAACTTTTCGCGTGTGAAGCGAACGTGATAACCACTACACCACGGAACCACACATTTCAATTATTTTCAAGGCATATCACTTTGACATATATGCAATTTTACATAAGTGTATAAAATTTGAAAATGATTAAATTTTCATGCTTTTAAGATTTTCTTAATTTCCAAAGAAAAGTTATAAATTTGATTCCGCCCAGGATCGAACTGGGGACCTTTCGCGTGTGAAGCGAACGTGATAACCACTAAACCACGGAACCACTCATTTCAATTATTTTCAAGGTATTCTTTGACATAAATGCAATTTTACATATGTGTATAAAATTTGAAAATGATTAAATTTTCATGCTTTTAAGATTTTCTTAATTTCAAAACAAAAGTTCTAAATTTGATTCCGCCCAGGATCGAACTGGGGACCTTTGGCGTGTAAAGCGAACGTGATAACCACTACACCACGGAACCACACATTTCAATTATTTTCATGGTATATCACTTTGACATATATGCAATTTTACAAAAGTGTATAAAATTTGAAAATGATTAAATTTTCTTGCTTTTAAGATTTTCTTAATTTCCAAAGAAAAGTTATAAATTTCATTCCGCCCAGGATCGAACTGGGGACCTTTCGCGTGTAAAGCGAACGTGATAACTACTACACCACGGAAGCACACATTTCAATTATTTTCAAGGTATATCACTTTGACATATATGCAATTTTACATAAGTGTATAAAATTTGAAAATGATTAAATTTTCATGCTTTTAAGATTTTCTTAATTTCAAAAGAAAAGTTATAAATTTGATTCCGCCCAGGATCGAATTGCGGATATTTCGCGTGTAAAGCGAACGTGATAACCACTACACCACGGAACCACACATTTCAATTATTTTCAAGGTATATCACTTTGACATATATGCAATATTACATAAGTGTATAAAATTTGAAAATGATTAAATTTTCATGCTTTTAAGATTTTCTTAATTTCCAAAGAAAAGTTATAAATTTGATTCCACCCAGGATTGAGCTGGGGACCTTTCGCGTGTAAAGCGAACGTGATAACCACAACACCTCGGAACCCCACATTTCAATTATTTTCAAGGTATATCACTTTGACATACATGCAATTTTACATAAGTGTATAAAATTTGAAAATGATTAAATTTTCATGCTTTTAAGATTTTCTTAACTTCCAAAGAAAAGTTATAAATTTGATTCCGCCCAGGAACGAACTGGGGACCTTTCGCGTGTGAAGCGAACGTGACAACCACTACACCACGGAAGCACACATTTCAATTATTTTCAAAGTTCACTTTGACATATATGCAATTTTACATAAGTGTATAAAATTTGAAAATGATTAAATTTTCATGCTTTTAAGATTTTCTTAATTTCCAAAGAAAAGTTATAAATTTGATTCCGCCCAGGATCGAACTGGGGACCTTTCGCGTGTGAAGCGAACGTGATAACCACTACACCACGGAACCACACATTTCAATTATTTTCAAGGTATATCACTTGGACATATATGCAATTTTACATAAGTGTATAAAACTTGAAAATGATTAAATTTTCATTCTTTTAAGATTTTCTTAATTTCCAAAGAAAAGTTATAAATTTGATTCTGCCCAGGATCGAACTGGGGACCTTTCGCGTGTGAAGCGAACGTGATAACCACTACACCACGGAACCACACATTTCAATTATTTTCAAGGTATATCACTTGGACATATATGCAATTTTACATAAGTGTATAAAACTTGAAAATGATTAAATTTTCATGCTTTTAAGATTTTCTTAATTTCCAAAGAAAAGTTATAAATTTGATTCCGCCCAGGATCGAACTGGGGACCTTTCGCGTGTGAAGCGAACGTGATAACCACTACACCACGGAACCACACATTTCAATTATTTTCAAGGCATATCACTTTGACATATATGCAATTTTACATAAGTGTATAAAATTTGAAAATGATTAAATTTTCATGCTCTTAAGATTTTCTTAATTTCAAAAGAAAAGTTATAAATTTGATTCCGCCCAGGATCGTATTGCGGATATTTCGCGTGTAAAGCGAACGTGATAACCACTACACCACGGAACCACACCTATCAATTATTTTCAAGGTATATCACTTTGACATATATGCAATATTACATAAGTGTATAAAATTTGAAAATGATTAAATTTTCATGCTTTTAAGATTTTCTTAATTTCCAAAGAAAAGTTATAAATTTGATTCCACCCAGGATTGAGCTGGGGACCTTTCGCGTGTAAAGCGAACGTGATAACCACAACACCTCGGAACCCCACATTTCAATTATTTTCAAGGTATATCACTTTGACATACATGCAATTTTACATAAGTGTATAAAATTTGAAAATGATTAAATTTTCATGCTTTTAAGATTTTCTTAACTTCCAAAGAAAAGTTATAAATTTGATTCCGCCCAGGAACGAACTGGGGACCTTTCGCGTGTGAAGCGAACGTGACAACCACTACACCACGGAAGCACACATTTCAATTATTTTCAAAGTTCACTTTGACATATATGCAATTTTACATAAGTGTATAAAATTTGAAAATGATTAAATTTTCATGCTTTTAAGATTTTCTTAATTTCCAAAGAAAAGTTATAAATTTGATTCCGCCCAGGATCGAACTGGGGACCTTTCGCGTGTGAAGCGAACGTGATAACCACTACACCACGGAACCACACATTTCAATTATTTTCAAGGTATATCACTTGGACATATATGCAATTTTACATAAGTGTATAAAACTTGAAAATGATTAAATTTTCATGCTTTTAAGATTTTCTTAATTTCCAAAGAAAAGTTATAAATTTGATTCCGCCCAGGATAGAACTGGGGACCTTTCGCGTGTGAAGCGAACGTGATAACCACTACACCACGGAACCACACATTTCAATTATTTTCAAGGCATATCACTTTGACATATGTGCAATTTTACATAAGTGTATAAAATTTGAAAATGATTAAATTTTCATGCTTTTAAGATTTTCTTAATTTCCAAAGAAAAGTTATAAATTTGATTCCGCCCAGGATCGAACTGGGGACCTTTCGCGTGTGAAGCGAACGTGATAACCACTACACCACGGAACCACACATTTCAATTATTTTCAAGGTATTCTTTGACATAAATGCAATTTTACATATGTGTATAAAATTTGAAAATGATTAAATTTTCATGCTTTTAAGATTTTCCTTCTTTCAAAACAAAAGTTATAAATTTGATTCCGCCCAGGATCGAACTGGGGACCTTTGGCGTGTAAAGCGAACGTGATAACCACTACACCACGGAACCACACATTTCAATTATTTTCATGGTATATCACTTTGACATATATGCAATTTTACATAAGTGTATAAAATTTGAAAATGATTAAATTTTCATGCTTTTAAGATTTTCTTAATTTCCAAAGAAAAGTTATAAATTTGATTCCGCCCAGGATCGAACTGGGGAACTTTTCGCGTGTGAAGCGAACGTGATAACCACTACACCACGGAACCACACATTTCAATTATTTTCAAGGCATATCACTTTGACATATATGCAATTTTACATAAGTGTATAAAATTTGAAAATGATTAAATTTTCATGCTTTTAAGATTTTCTTAATTTCCAAAGAAAAGTTATAAATTTGATTCCGCCCAGGATCGAACTGGGGACCTTTCGCGTGTGAAGCGAACGCTATAACCACTAAACCACGGAACCACTCATTTCAATTATTTTCAAGGTATTCTTTGACATAAATGCAATTTTACATATGTGTATAAAATTTGAAAATGATTAAATTTTCATGCTTTTAAGATTTTCTTAATTTCAAAACAAAAGTTATAAATTTGATTCCGCCCAGGATCGAACTGGGGACCTTTGGCGTGTAAAGCGAACGTGATAACCACTACACCACGGAACCACACATTTCAATTATTTTCATGGTATATCACTTTGACATATATGCAATTTTACAAAAGTGTATAAAATTTGAAAATGATTAAATTTTCTTGCTTTTAAGATTTTCTTAATTTCCAAAGAAAAGTTATAAATTTCATTCCGCCCAGGATCGAACTGGGGACCTTTCGCGTGTAAAGCGAACGTGATAACTACTACACCACGGAAGCACACATTTCAATTATTTTCAAGGTATATCACTTTGACATATATGCAATTTTACATAAGTGTATAAAATTTGAAAATGATTAAATTTTCATGCTTTTAAGATTTTCTTAATTTCAAAAGAAAAGTTATAAATTTGATTCCGCCCAGGATCGAATTGCGGATATTTCGCGTGTAAAGCGAACGTGATAACCACTACACCACGGAACCACACATTTCAATTATTTTCAAGGTATATCACTTTGACATATATGCAATATTACATAAGTGTATAAAATTTGAAAATGATTAAATTTTCATGCTTTTAAGATTTTCTTAATTTCCAAAGAAAAGTTATAAATTTGATTCCACCCAGGATTGAGCTGGGGACCTTTCGCGTGTAAAGCGAACGTGATAACCACAACACCTCGGAACCCCACATTTCAATTATTTTCAAGGTATATCACTTTGACATACATGCAATTTTACATAAGTGTATAAAATTTGAAAATGATTAAATTTTCATGCTTTTAAGATTTTCTTAACTTCCAAAGAAAAGTTATAAATTTGATTCCGCCCAGGAACGAACTGGGGACCTTTCGCGTGTGAAGCGAACGTGACAACCACTACACCACGGAAGCACACATTTCAATTATTTTCAAAGTTCACTTTGACATATATGCAATTTTACATAAGTGTATAAAATTTGAAAATGATTAAATTTTCATGCTTTTAAGATTTTCTTAATTTCCAAAGAAAAGTTATAAATTTGATTCCGCCCAGGATCGAACTGGGGACCTTTCGCGTGTGAAGCGAACGTGATAACCACTACACCACGGAACCACACATTTCAATTATTTTCAAGGTATATCACTTGGACATATATGCAATTTTACATAAGTGTATAAAACTTGAAAATGATTAAATTTTCATTCTTTTAAGATTTTCTTAATTTCCAAAGAAAAGTTATAAATTTGATTCTGCCCAGGATCGAACTGGGGACCTTTCGCGTGTGAAGCGAACGTGATAACCACTACACCACGGAACCACACATTTCAATTATTTTCAAGGTATATCACTTGGACATATATGCAATTTTACATAAGTGTATAAAACTTGAAAATGATTACATTTTCATGCTTTTAAGATTTTCTTAATTTCCAAAGAAAAGTTATAAATTTGATTCCGCCCAGGATCGAACTGGGGACCTTTCGCGTGTGAAGCGAACGTGATAACCACTACACCACGGAACCACACATTTCAATTATTTTCAAGGCATATCACTTTGACATATATGCAATTTTACATAAGTGTATAAAATTTGAAAATGATTAAATTTTCATGCTCTTAAGATTTTCTTAATTTCAAAAGAAAAGTTATAAATTTGATTCCGCCCAGGATCGTATTGCGGATATTTCGCGTGTAAAGCGAACGTGATAACTACTACACCACGGAAGCACACATTTCAATTATTTTCAAGGTATATCACTTTGACATATATGCAATTTTACATAAGTGTATAAAATTTGAAAATGATTAAATTTTCATGCTTTTAAGATTTTCTTAATTTCAAAAGAAAAGTTATAAATTTGATTCCGCCCAGGATCGAATTGCGGACATTTCGCGTGTAAAGCGAACGTGATAACCACTACACCACGGAACCACACATTTCAATTATTTTCAAGGTATATCACTTTGACATATATGCAATATTACATAAGTGTATAAAATTTGAAAATGATTAAATTTTCATGCTTTTAAGATTTTCTTAATTTCCAAAGAAAAGTTATAAATTTGATTCCACCCAGGATGGAGCTGGGGACCTTTCGCGTGTAAAGCGAACGTGATAACCACAACACCTCGGAACCCCACATTTCAATTATTTTCAAGGTATATGACTTTGACATACATGCAATTTTACATAAGTGTATAAAATTTGAAAATGATTAAATTTTCATGCTTTTAAGATTTTCTTAACTTCCAAAGAAAAGTTATAAATTTGATTCCTCCCAGGATCGACCTGGGGACCTTTCGCGTGTGAAGCGAACGTGACAACCACTACACCACGGAAGCACACATTTAAATTATTTTCGAAGTTCACTTTGACATATATGCAATTTTACATAAGTGTATAAAATTTGAAAATGATTAAATTTTCATGCTTTTAAGATTTTCTTAATTTCCAAAGAAAAGTTATAAATTTGATTCCGCCCAGGATCGAACTGGGGACCTTTCGCGTGTGAAACGAACGTGATAACCACTACACCACGGAACCACACATTTCAATTGTTTTCAAGGTATATCACTTTGACATATATGCAATTTTACATAAGTGTATAAAATTTGAAAAATATTTAATTTTCATGCTTTTAAGATTTTCTTAATTTCCAAAGAAAAGTTATAAATTTGATTCCGCCCAGGATCGAACTGGGAACCTTTCGCGTGTGAAGCGAACGTGATAACCACTACACCACGGAACCACACATTTCAATTATTTTCAAGGCATATCACTTTGACATACATGCAATTTTACATAAGTGTATAAAATTTGAAAATGATTAAATTTTCATTCTTTTAAGATTTTCTTAATTTCCAAAAGAAAAGTTATAAATTTGATTCTGCCCAGGATCGAACTGGGGACCTTTCGCGTGTGAAGCGAACGTGATAACCACTACACCACGGAACCACACATTTCAATTATTTTCAAGGTATATCACTTGGACATATATGCAATTTTACATAAGTGTATAAAACTTGAAAATGATTAAATTTTCATGCTTTTAAGATTTTCTTAATTTCCAAAGAAAAGTTATAAATTTGATTCCGCCCAGGATAGAACTGGGGACCTTTCGCGTGTGAAGCGAACGTGATAACCACTACACCACGGAACCACACATTTCAATTATTTTCATGGTATATCACTTTGACATATATGCAATTTTACATAAGTGTATAAAATTTGAAAATGATTAAATTTTCATGCTTTTAAGATTTTCTTAACTTCCAAAGAAAAGTTATAAATTTGATTCCGCCCAGGATCGAACTGGGGAACTTTTCGCGTGTGAAGCGAACGTGATAACCACTACACCACGGAACCACACATTTCAATTATTTTCAAGGCATATCACTTTGACATATATGCAATTTTACATGAGTGTATAAAATTTGAAAATGATTAAATTTTCATGCTTTTAAGATTTTCTTAATTTCCAAAGAAAAGTTATAAATTTGATTCCGCCCAGGATCGAACTGGGGACCTTTCGCGTGTGAAGCGAACGTGATAACCACTACACCACGGAACCACACATTTCAATTATTTTCAAGGTATATCACTTGGACATATATGCAATTTTACATAAGTGTATAAAATTTGAAAATGATTAAATTTTCTTGCTTTTAAGATTTTCTTAATTTCCAAAGAAAAGTTATAAATTTGATTCCGCCCAGGATCGAACTGGGGACCTTTCGCGTGTAAAGCGAACGTGATAACTACTACACCACGGAAGCACACATTTCAATTATTTTCAAGGTATATCACTTTGACATATATGCAATTTTACATAAGTGTATAAAATTTGAAAATGATTAAATTTTCATGCTTTTAAGATTTTCTTAATTTCAAAAGAAAAGTTATAAATTTGATTCCGCCCAGGATCGAATTGCGGACATTTCGCGTGTAAAGCGAACGTGATAACCACTACACCACGGAACCACACATTTCAATTATTTTCAAGGTATATCACTTTGACATATATGCAATATTACATAAGTGTATAAAATTTGAAAATGATTAAATTTTCATGCTTTTAAGATTTTCTTAATTTCCAAAGAAAAGTTATAAATTTGATTCCACCCAGGATGGAGCTGGGGACCTTTCGCGTGTAAAGCGAACGTGATAACCACAACACCTCGGAACCCCACATTTCAATTATTTTCAAGGTATATGACTTTGACATACATGCAATTTTACATAAGTGTATAAAATTTGAAAATGATTAAATTTTCATGCTTTTAAGATTTTCTTAACTTCCAAAGAAAAGTTATAAATTTGATTCCTCCCAGGATCGAACTGGGGACCTTTCGCGTGTGAAGCGAACGTGACAACCACTACACCACGGAAGCACACATTTAAATTATTTTCAAAGTTCACTTTGACATATATGCAATTTTACATAAGTGTATAAAATTTGAAAATGATTAAATTTTCATGCTTTTAAGATTTTCTTAATTTCCAAAGAAAAGTTATAAATTTGATTCCGCCCAGGATCGAACTGGGGACCTTTCGCGTGTGAAACGAACGTGATAACCACTACACCACGGAACCACACATTTCAATTGTTTTCAAGGTATATCACTTTGACATATATGCAATTTTACATAAGTGTATAAAATTTGAAAAATATTTAATTTTCATGCTTTTAAGATTTTCTTAATTTCCAAAGAAAAGTTATAAATTTGATTCCGCCCAGGATCGAACTGGGAACCTTTCGCGTGTGAAGCGAACGTGATAACCACTACACCACGGAACCACACATTTCAATTATTTTCAAGGCATATCACTTTGACATACATGCAATTTTACATAAGTGTATAAAATTTGAAAATGATTAAATTTTCATTCTTTTAAGATTTTCTTAATTTCCAAAAGAAAAGTTATAAATTTGATTCTGCCCAGGATCGAACTGGGGACCTTTCGCGTGTGAAGCGAACGTGATAACCACTACACCACGGAACCACACATTTCAATTATTTTCAAGGTATATCACTTGGACATATATGCAATTTTACATAAGTGTATAAAACTTGAAAATGATTAAATTTTCATGCTTTTAAGATTTTCTTAATTTCCAAAGAAAAGTTATAAATTTGATTCCGTCCAGGATAGAACTGGGGACCTTTCGCGTGTGAAGCGAACGTGATAACCACTACACCACGGAACCACACATTTCAATTATTTTCAAGGCATATCACTTTGACATATGTGCAATTTTACATAAGTGTATAAAATTTGAAAATGATTAAATTTTCATGCTTTTAAGATTTTCTTAATTTCCAAAGAAAAGTTATAAATTTGATTCCGCCCAGGATCGAACTGGGGACCTTTCGCGTGTGAAGCGAACGTGATAACCACTACACCACGGAACCACACATTTCAATTATTTTCAAGGTATTCTTTGACATAAATGCAATTTTACATATGTGTATAAAATTTGAAAATGATTAAATTTTCATGCTTTTAAGATTTTCCTTATTTCAAAACAAAAGTTATAAATTTGATTCCGCCCAGGATCGAACTGGGGACCTTTGGCGTGTAAAGCGAACGTGATAACCACTACACCACGGAACCACACATTTCAATTATTTTCATGGTATATCACTTTGACATATATGCAATTTTACATAAGTGTATAAAATTTGAAAATGATTAAATTTTCATGCTTTTAAGATTTTCTTAATTTCCAAAGAAAAGTTATAAATTTGATTCCGCCCAGGATCGAACTGGGGAACTTTTCGCGTGTGAAGCGAACGTGATAACCACTACACCACGGAACCACACATTTCAATTATTTTCAAGGCATATCACTTTGACATATATGCAATTTTACATAAGTGTATAAAATTTGAAAATGATTAAATTTTCATGCTTTTAAGATTTTCTTAATTTCCAAAGAAAAGTTATAAATTTGATTCCGCCCAGGATCGAACTGGGGACCTTTCGCGTGTGAAGCGAACGTGATAACCACTAAACCACGGAACCACTCATTTCAATTATTTTCAAGGTATTCTTTGACATAAATGCAATTTTACATATGTGTATAAAATTTGAAAATGATTAAATTTTCATGCTTTTAAGATTTTCTTAATTTCAAAACAAAAGTTATAAATTTGATTCCGCCCAGGATCGAACTGGGGACCTTTGGCGTGTAAAGCGAACGTGATAACCACTACACCACGGAACCACACATTTCAATTATTTTCATGGTATATCACTTTGACATATATGCAATTTTACAAAAGTGTATAAAATTTGAAAATGATTAAATTTTCTTGCTTTTAAGATTTTCTTAATTTCCAAAGAAAAGTTATAAATTTCATTCCGCCCAGGATCGAACTGGGGACCTTTCGCGTGTAAAGCGAACGTGATAACTACTACACCACGGAAGCACACATTTCAATTATTTTCAAGGTATATCACTTTGACATATATGCAATTTTACATAAGTGTATAAAATTTGAAAATGATTAAATTTTCATGCTTTTAAGATTTTCTTAATTTCAAAAGAAAAGTTATAAATTTGATTCCGCCCAGGATCGAATTGCGGATATTTCGCGTGTAAAGCGAACGTGATAACCACTACACCACGGAACCACACATTTCAATTATTTTCAAGGTATATCACTTTGACATATATGCAATATTACATAAGTGTATAAAATTTGAAAATGATTAAATTTTCATGCTTTTAAGATTTTCTTAATTTCCAAAGAAAAGTTATAAATTTGATTCCACCCAGGATTGAGCTGGGGACCTTTCGCGTGTAAAGCGAACGTGATAACCACAACACCTCGGAACCCCACATTTCAATTATTTTCAAGGTATATCACTTTGACATACATGCAATTTTACATAAGTGTATAAAATTTGAAAATGATTAAATTTTCATGCTTTTAAGATTTTCTTAACTTCCAAAGAAAAGTTATAAATTTGATTCCGCCCAGGAACGAACTGGGGACCTTTCGCGTGTGAAGCGAACGTGACAACCACTACACCACGGAAGCACACATTTCAATTATTTTCAAAGTTCACTTTGACATATATGCAATTTTACATAAGTGTATAAAATTTGAAAATGATTAAATTTTCATGCTTTTAAGATTTTCTTAATTTCCAAAGAAAAGTTATAAATTTGATTCCGCCCAGGATCGAACTGGGGACCTTTCGCGTGTGAAGCGAACGTGATAACCACTACACCACGGAACCACACATTTCAATTATTTTCAAGGTATATCACTTGGACATATATGCAATTTTACATAAGTGTATAAAACTTGAAAATGATTAAATTTTCATTCTTTTAAGATTTTCTTAATTTCCAAAGAAAAGTTATAAATTTGATTCTGCCCAGGATCGAACTGGGGACCTTTCGCGTGTGAAGCGAACGTGATAACCACTACACCACGGAACCACACATTTCAATTATTTTCAAGGTATATCACTTGGACATATATGCAATTTTACATAAGTGTATAAAACTTGAAAATGATTAAATTTTCATGCTTTTAAGATTTTCTTAATTTCCAAAGAAAAGTTATAAATTTGATTCCGCCCAGGATCGAACTGGGGACCTTTCGCGTGTGAAGCGAACGTGATAACCACTACACCACGAAACCACAGATTTCAATTATTTTCAAGGCATATCACTTTGACATATATGCAATTTTACATAAGTGTATAAAATTTGAAAATGATTAAATTTTCATGCTCTTAAGATTTTCTTAATTTCAAAAGAAAAGTTATAAATTTGATTCCGCCCAGGATCGTATTGCGGATATTTCGCGTGTAAAGCGAACGTGATAACCACTACACCACGGAACCACACATATCAATTATTTTCAAGGTATATCACTTTGACATATATGCAATATTACATAAGTGTATAAAATTTGAAAATGATTAAATTTTCATGCTTTTAAGATTTTCTTAATTTCCAAAGAAAAGTTATAAATTTGATTCCACCCAGGATAGAGCTGGGGACCTTTCGCGTGTAAAGCGAACGTGATAACCACAACACCTCGGAACCCCACATTTCAATTATTTTCAAGGTATATCACTTTGACATACATGCAATTTTACATAAGTGTATAAAATTTGAAAATGATTAAATTTTCATGCTTTTAAGATTTTCTTAACTTCCAAAGAAAAGTTATAAATTTGATTCCGCCCAGGAACGAACTGGGGACCTTTCGCGTGTGAAGCGAACGTGACAACCACTACACCACGGAAGCACACATTTCAATTATTTTCAAAGTTCACTTTGACATATATGCAATTTTACATAAGTGTATAAAATTTGAAAATGATTAAATTTTCATGCTTTTAAGATTTTCTTAATTTCCAAAGAAAAGTTATAAATTTGATTCCGCCCAGGATCGAACTGGGGACCTTTCGCGTGTGAAGCGAACGTGATAACCACTACACCACGGAACCACACATTTCAATTATTTTCAAGGTATATCAATTGGACATATATGCAATTTTACATAAGTGTATAAAACTTGAAAATGATTAAATTTTCATTCTTTTAAGATTTTCTTAATTTCCAAAGAAAAGTTATAAATTTGATTCTGCCCAGGATCGAACTGGGGACCTTTCGCGTGTGAAGCGAACGTGATAACCACTACACCACGGAACCACACATTTCAATTATTTTCAAGGTATATCACTTGGACATATATGCAATTTTACATAAGTGTATAAAACTTGAAAATGATTAAATTTTCATGCTTTTAAGATTTTCTTAATTTCCAAAGAAAAGTTATAAATTTGATTCCGCCCAGGATCGAACTGGGGACCTTTCGCGTGTGAAGCGAACGTGATAACCACTACACCACGGAACCACACATTTCAATTATTTTCAAGGCATATCACTTTGACATATATGCAATTTTACATAAGTGTATAAAATTTGAAAATGATTAAATTTTCATGCTTTTAAGATTTTCTTAATTTCCAAAGAAAAGTTATAAATTTGATTCCGCCCAGGATCGAACTGGGGACCTTTCGCGTGTGAAGCGAACGTGATAACCACTACACCACGGAACCACACATTTCAATTATTTTCAAGGTATTCTTTGACATAAATGCAATTTTACATATGTGTATAAAATTTGAAAATGATTAAATTTTCATGCTTTTAAGATTTTCCTTATTTCAAAACAAAAGTTATAAATTTGATTCCGCCCAGGATCGAACTGGGGACCTTTGGCGTGTAAAGCGAACGTGATAACCACTACACCACGGAACCACACATTTCAATTATTTTCAAGGCATATCACTTTGACATATATGCAATTTTACATAAGTGTATAAAATTTGAAAATGATTAAATTTTCATGCTTTTAAGATTTTCTTAATTTCCAAAGAAAAGTTATAAATTTGATTCCGCCCAGGATCGAACTGGGGACCTTTCGCGTGTGAAGCGAACGTGATAACCACTACACCACGGAACCACACATTTCAATTATTTTCAAGGTATTCTTTGACATAAATGCAATTTTACATATGTGTATAAAATTTGAAAATGATTAAATTTTCATGCTTTTAAGATTTTCCTTATTTCAAAACAAAAGTTATAAATTTGATTCCGCCCAGGATCGAACTGGGGACCTTTGGCGTGTAAAGCGAACGTGATAACCACTACACCACGGAACCACACATTTCAATTATTTTCATGGTATATCACTTTGACATATATGCAATTTTACATAAGTGTATAAAATTTGAAAATGATTAAATTTTCATGCTTTTAAGATTTTCTTAATTTCCAAAGAAAAGTTATAAATTTGATTCCGCCCAGGATCGAACTGGGGACCTTTCGCGTGTGAAGCGAACGTGATAACCACTACACCACGGAACCCTACATTTCAATTATTTTCAAGGCATATCACTTTGACATATATGCAATTTTACATAAGTGTATAAAATTTGAAAATGATTAAATTTTCATGCTTTTAAGATTTTCTTAATTTCCAAAGAAAAGTTATAAATTTGATTCCGCCCAGGATCGAACTGGGGACCTTTCGCGTGTGGAGCGAACGTGATAACCACTAAACCACGGAACCACTCATTTCAATTATTTTCAAGGTATTCTTTGACATAAATGCAATTTTACATATGTGTATAAAATTTGAAAATGATTAAATTTTCATGCTTTTAAGATTTTCTTAATTTCAAAACAAAAGTTATAAATTTGATTCCGCCCAGGATCGAACTGGGGACCTTTGTCGTGTAAAGCGAACGTGATAACCACTACACCACGGAACCACACATTTCAATTATTTTCATGGTATATCACTTTGACATATATGCAATTTTACATAAGTGTATAAAATTTGAAAATGATTAAATTTTCTTGCTTTTAAGATTTTCTTAATTTCCAAAGAAAAGTTATAAATTTGATTCCGCCCAGGATCGAACTGGGGACCTTCCGCGTGTAAAGCGAACGTGATAACTACTACACCACGGAAGCACACATTTCAATTATTTTCAAGGTATATCACTTTGACATATATGCAATTTTACATAAGTGTATAAAATTTGAAAATGATTAAATTTTCATGCTTTTAAGATTTTCTTAATTTCAAAAGAAAAGTTATAAATTTGATTCCGCCCAGGATCGAATTGCGGATATTTCGCGTGTAAAGCGAACGTGATAACCACAACACCTCGGAACCCCACATTTCAATTATTTTCAAGGTATATCACTTTGACATACATGCAATTTACATAAGTGTATAAAATTTGAAAATGATTAAATTTTCATGCTTTTAAGATTTTCTTAACTTCCAAAGAAAAGTTATAAATTTGATTCCGCCCAGGAACGAACTGGGGACCTTTCGCGTGTGAAGCGAACGTGACAACCACTACACCACGGAAGCACACATTTCAATTATTTTCAAAGTTCACTTTGACATATATGCAATTTTACATAAGTGTATAAAATTTGAAAATGATTAAATTTTCATGCTTTTAAGATTTTCTTAATTTCCAAAGAAAAGTTATAAATTTGATTCCGCCCAGGATCGAACTGGGGACCTTTCGCGTGTGAAGCGAACGTGATAACCACTACACCACGGAACCACACATTTCAATTATTTTCAAGGTATATCACTTGGACATATATGCAATTTTACATAAGTGTATAAAACTTGAAAATGATTAAATTTTCATTCTTTTAAGATTTTCTTAATTTCCAAAGAAAAGTTATAAATTTGATTCTGCCCAGGATCGAACTGGGGACCTTTCGCGTGTGAAGCGAACGTGATAACCACTACACCACGGAACCACACATTTCAATTATTTTCAAGGTATATCACTTGGACATATATGCAATTTTACATAAGTGTATAAAACTTGAAAATGATTAAATTTTCATGCTTTTAAGATTTTCTTAATTTCCAAAGAAAAGTTATAAATTTGATTCCGCCCAGGATCGAACTGGGGACCTTTCGCGTGTGAAGCGAACGTGATAACCACTACACCACGGAACCACACATTTCAATTATTTTCAAGGCATATCACTTTGACATATATGCAATTTTACATAAGTGTATAAAATTTGAAAATGATTAAATTTTCATGCTTTTAAGATTTTCTTAATTTCCAAAGAAAAGTTATAAATTTGATTCCGCCCAGGATCGAACTGGGGACCTTTCGCGTGTGAAGCGAACGTGATAACCACTACACCACGGAACCACACATTTCAATTATTTTCAAGGTATTCTTTGACATAAATGCAATTTTACATATGTGTATAAAATTTGAAAATGATTAAATTTTCATGCTTTTAAGATTTTCCTTATTTCAAAACAAAAGTTATAAATTTGATTCCGCCCAGGATCGAACTGGGGACCTTTGGCGTGTAAAGCGAACGTGATAACCACTACACCACGGAACCACACATTTCAATTATTTTCATGGTATATCACTTTGACATATATGCAATTTTACATAAGTGTATAAAATTTGAAAATGATTAAATTTTCATGCTTTTAAGATTTTCTTAACTTCCAAAGAAAAGTTATAAATTTGATTCCGCCCAGGATCGAACTGGGGACCTTTCGCGTGTGAAGCGAACGTGACAACCACTACACCACGGAAGCACACATTTCAATTATTTTCAAAGTTCACTTTGACATATATGCAATTTTACATAAGTGTATAAAATTTGAAAATGATTAAATTTTCATGCTTTTAAGATTTTCTT
This sequence comes from Parasteatoda lunata, assembly GCA_949128135.1. Taxonomy (NCBI): domain Eukaryota; kingdom Metazoa; phylum Arthropoda; class Arachnida; order Araneae; family Theridiidae; genus Parasteatoda; species Parasteatoda lunata. The sequence goes on from OX421979.1 coordinate 71,459,925, forward strand.
AATTTCCAAAGAAAAGTTATAAATTTGATTCTGCCCAGGATCGAACTGGGGACCTTTCGCGTGTGAAGCGAACGTGATAACCACTACACCACGGAACCACACATTTCAATTATTTTCAAGGTATATCACTTGGACATATATGCAATTTTACATAAGTGTATAAAACTTGAAAATGATTAAATTTTCATGCTTTTAAGATTTTCTTAATTTCCAAAGAAAAGTTATAAATTTGATTCCGCCCAGGATCGAACTGGGGAACTTTCGCGTGTGAAGCGAACGTGATAACCACTACACCACGGAACCACACATTTCAATTATTTTCAAGGCATATCTTTTTGACATATATGCAATTTTACATAAGTGTATAAAATTTGAAAATGATTGAATTTTCATGCTTTTAAGATTTTCTTAATTTCCAAAGAAAAGTTATAAATTTGATTCCGCCCAGGATCGAACTGGGGACCTTTCGCGTGTGAAGCGAACGTGATAACCACTACACCACGGAACCACACACTTCAATTATTTTCAAGGTATTCTTTGACATAAATGCAATTTTACATATGTGTATAAAATTTGAAAATGATTAAATTTTCATGCTTTTAAGATTTTCTTAATTTCCAAAGAAAAAATATAAATTTGATTCCGCCCAGGATCGAACTGGGGACCTTTCGCGTGTGAAGCGAACGTGATAACCACTACACCACGGAACCACTCATTTCAATTATTTTCAAGGTATTCTTTGACATAAATGCAATTTTACATATGTGTATAAAATTTGAAAATGATTAAATTTTCATGCTTTTAAGATTTTCTTAATTTCAAAACAAAAGTTATAAATTTGATTCCGCCCAGGATCGAACCGGGGACCTTTGGCGTGTAAAGCGAACGTGATAACCACTACACCACGGAACCACACATTTCAATTGTTTTCATGGTATATCACTTTGACATATATGCAATTTTACATAAGTGTATAAAATTTGAAAATGATTAAATTTTCATGCTTTTAAGATTTTCTTAATTTCAAAAGAAAAGTTATAAATTTGATTCCGCCCAGGATCGAATTGCGGACCTTTCGCGTGTGAAGCGAACGTGACAACCACTACACCACGGAAGCACACATTTCAATTATTTTCAAAGTTCACTTTGACATATATGCAATTTTACATATGTGTATAAAATTTGAAAATGATTAAATTTTCATGCTTTTAAGATTTTCCTTATTTCAAAACAAAAGTTATAAATTTGATTCCGCCCAGGATCGAACTGGGGACCTTTGGCGTGTAAAGCGAACGTGATAACCACTACACCACGGAACCACACATTTCAATTATTTTCAAGGCATATCACTTTGACATATATGCAATTTTACATAAGTGTATAAAATTTGAAAATGATTAAATTTTCATGCTTTTAAGATTTTCTTAATTTCCAAAGAAAAGTTATAAATTTGATTCCGCCCAGGATCGAACTGGGGACCTTTCGCGTGTGAAGCGAACGTGATAACCACTACACCACGGAACCACACATTTCAATTATTTTCAAGGTATTCTTTGACATAAATGCAATTTTACATATGTGTATAAAATTTGAAAATGATTAAATTTTCATGCTTTTAAGATTTTCCTTATTTCAAAACAAAAGTTATAAATTTGATTCCGCCCAGGATCGAACTGGGGACCTTTGGCGTGTAAAGCGAACGTGATAACCACTACACCACGGAACCACACATTTCAATTATTTTCATGGTATATCACTTTGACATATATGCAATTTTACATAAGTGTATAAAATTTGAAAATGATTAAATTTTCATGCTTTTAAGATTTTCTTAATTTCCAAAGAAAAGTTATAAATTTGATTCCGCCCAGGATCGAACTGGGGACCTTTCGCGTGTGAAGCGAACGTGATAACCACTACACCACGGAACCCTACATTTCAATTATTTTCAAGGCATATCACTTTGACATATATGCAATTTTACATAAGTGTATAAAATTTGAAAATGATTAAATTTTCATGCTTTTAAGATTTTCTTAATTTCCAAAGAAAAGTTATAAATTTGATTCCGCCCAGGATCGAACTGGGGACCTTTCGCGTGTGGAGCGAACGTGATAACCACTAAACCACGGAACCACTCATTTCAATTATTTTCAAGGTATTCTTTGACATAAATGCAATTTTACATATGTGTATAAAATTTGAAAATGATTAAATTTTCATGCTTTTAAGATTTTCTTAATTTCAAAACAAAATTATAAATTTGATTCCGCCCAGGATCGAACTGGGGACCTTTGTCGTGTAAAGCGAACGTGATAACCACTACACCACGGAACCACACATTTCAATTATTTTCATGGTATATCACTTTGACATATATGCAATTTTACATAAGTGTATAAAATTTGAAAATGATTAAATTTTCTTGCTTTTAAGATTTTCTTAATTTCCAAAGAAAAGTTATAATTTTGATTCCGCCCAGGATCGAACTGGGGACCTTCCGCGTGTAAAGCGAACGTGATAACTACTACACCACGGAAGCACACATTTCAATTATTTTCAAGGTATATCACTTTGACATATATGCAATTTTACATAAGTGTATAAAATTTGAAAATGATTAAATTTTCATGCTTTTAAGATTTTCTTAATTTCAAAAGAAAAGTTATAAATTTGATTCCGCCCAGGATCGAATTGCGGATATTTCGCGTGTAAAGCGAACGTGATAACCACAACACCTCGGAACCCCACATTTCAATTATTTTCAAGGTATATCACTTTGACATACATGCAATTTACATAAGTGTATAAAATTTGAAAATGATTAAATTTTCATGCTTTTAAGATTTTCTTAACTTCCAAAGAAAAGTTATAAATTTGATTCCGCCCAGGAACGAACTGGGGACCTTTCGCGTGTGAAGCGAACGTGACAACCACTACACCACGGAAGCACACATTTCAATTATTTTCAAAGTTCACTTTGACATATATGCAATTTTACATAAGTGTATAAAATTTGAAAATGATTAAATTTTCATGCTTTTAAGATTTTCTTAATTTCCAAAGAAAAGTTATAAATTTGATTCCGCCCAGGATCGAACTGGGGACCTTTCGCGTGTGAAGCGAACGTGATAACCACTACACCACGGAACCACACATTTCAATTATTTTCAAGGTATATCACTTGGACATATATGCAATTTTACATAAGTGTATAAAACTTGAAAATGATTAAATTTTCATTCTTTTAAGATTTTCTTAATTTCCAAAGAAAAGTTATAAATTTGATTCTGCCCAGGATCGAACTGGGGACCTTTCGCGTGTGAAGCGAACGTGATAACCACTACACCACGGAACCACACATTTCAATTATTTTCAAGGTATATCACTTGGACATATATGCAATTTTACATAAGTGTATAAAACTTGAAAATGATTAAATTTTCATGCTTTTAAGATTTTCTTAATTTCCAAAGAAAAGTTATAAATTTGATTCCGCCCAGGATCGAACTGGGGACCTTTCGCGTGTGAAGCGAACGTGATAACCACTACACCACGGAACCACACATTTCAATTATTTTCAAGGTATTCTTTGACATAAATGCAATTTTACATATGTGTATAAAATTTGAAAATGATTAAATTTTCATGCTTTTAAGATTTTCCTTATTTCAAAACAAAAGTTATAAATTTGATTCCGCCCAGGATCGAACTGGGGACCTTTGGCGTGTAAAGCGAACGTGATAACCACTACACCACGGAACCACACATTTCAATTATTTTCATGGTATATCACTTTGACATATATGCAATTTTACATAAGTGTATAAAATTTGAAAATGATTAAATTTTCATGCTTTTAAGATTTTCTTAACTTCCAAAGAAAAGTTATAAATTTGATTCCGCCCAGGATCGAACTGGGGACCTTTCGCGTGTGAAGCGAACGTGACAACCACTACACCACGGAAGCACACATTTCAATTATTTTCAAAGTTCACTTTGACATATATGCAATTTTACATAAGTGTATAAAATTTGAAAATGATTAAATTTTCATGCTTTTAAGATTTTCTTAATTTCCAAAGAAAAGTTATAAATTTGATTCTGCCCAGGATCGAACTGGGGACCTTTCGCGTGTGAAGCGAACGTGATAACCACTACACCACGGAACCACACATTTCAATTATTTTCAAGGTATATCACTTGGACATATATGCAATTTTACATAAGTGTATAAAACTTGAAAATGATTAAATTTTCATGCTTTTAAGATTTTCTTAATTTCCAAAGAAAAGTTATAAATTTGATTCCGCCCAGGATCGAACTGGGGAACTTTCGCGTGTGAAGCGAACGTGATAACCACTACACCACGGAACCACACATTTCAATTATTTTCAAGGCATATCTTTTTGACATATATGCAATTTTACATAAGTGTATAAAATTTGAAAATGATTGAATTTTCATGCTTTTAAGATTTTCTTAATTTCCAAAGAAAAGTTATAAATTTGATTCCGCCCAGGATCGAACTGGGGACCTTTCGCGTGTGAAGCGAACGTGATAACCACTACACCACGGAACCACACACTTCAATTATTTTCAAGGTATTCTTTGACATAAATGCAATTTTACATATGTGTATAAAATTTGAAAATGATTAAATTTTCATGCTTTTAAGATTTTCTTAATTTCCAAAGAAAAAATATAAATTTGATTCCGCCCAGGATCGAACTGGGGACCTTTCGCGTGTGAAGCGAACGTGATAACCACTACACCACGGAACCACTCATTTCAATTATTTTCAAGGTATTCTTTGACATAAATGCAATTTTACATATGTGTATAAAATTTGAAAATGATTAAATTTTCATGCTTTTAAGATTTTCTTAATTTCAAAACAAAAGTTATAAATTTGATTCCGCCCAGGATCGAACCGGGGACCTTTGGCGTGTAAAGCGAACGTGATAACCACTACACCACGGAACCACACATTTCAATTGTTTTCATGGTATATCACTTTGACATATATGCAATTTTACATAAGTGTATAAAATTTGAAAATGATTAAATTTTCATGCTTTTAAGATTTTCTTAATTTCAAAAGAAAAGTTATAAATTTGATTCCGCCCAGGATCGAATTGCGGACCTTTCGCGTGTGAAGCGAACGTGACAACCACTACACCACGGAAGCACACATTTCAATTATTTTCAAAGTTCACTTTGACATATATGCAATTTTACATAAGTGTATAAAATTTGAAAATGATTAAATTTTCATGCTTTTAAGATTTTCTTAATTTCCAAAGAAAAGTTATAAATTTGATTCCGCCCAGGAGCGAACTGGGGACCTTTCGCGTGTGAAGCGAACGTGATAACCACTACACCACGGAACTACACATTTCAATTATTTTCAAGGTATATCACTTTGACATATATGCAATTTTACATATGTGTATAAAATTTGAAAATGATTAAATTTTCATGCTTTTAAGATTTTCTTAATTTCAAAAGAAAAGTTATAAATTTGATTCCGCCCAGGATAGAACTGGGGACCCTTCGCGTTTGAAGCGAACGTGATAACCACTACACCACGGAACCACACCTTTCAATTATTTTCAAGGTATATCACTTTGACATATATGCAATTTTACATAAGTGTATAAAATTTGAAAATGATTAAATTTTCAAGCTTTTAAGATTTTCTTAATTTCCAAAGAAAAGTTATAAATTTGATTCCACCCAGGATCGAGCTGGGGACCTTTCGCGTGTAAAGCGAACGTGATAACCACAACACCACGGAACCCCACATTTCAATTATTTTCAAGGTATATCACTTTGACATACATGCAATTTTACATAAGTGTATAAAATTTGAAAATGATTAAATTTTCATTCTTTTAAGATTTTCTTAATTTCCAAAGAAAAGTTATAAATTTGATTCTGCCCAGGATCGAACTGGGGACCTTTCGCGTGTGAAGCGAACGTGATAACCACTACACCACGGAACCACACATTTCAATTATTTTCAAGGTATATCACTTGGACATATATGCAATTTTACATAAGTGTATAAAACTTGAAAATGATTAAATTTTCATGCTTTTAAGATTTTCTTAATTTCCAAAGAAAAGTTATAAATTTGATTCCGCCCAGGATCGAACTGGGGACCTTTCGCGTGTAAAGCGAACGTGATAACCACAACACCACGGAACCACACATTTCAATTATTTTCAAGGTATAACACTTTGACATATATGCAATTTTACATAAGTGTATAAAATTTGAAAATGATTAAATTTTCATGCTTTTAAGATTTTCTTAATTTCCAAAGAAAAGTTATAAATTTGATTCCGCCCAGGATCGAACTGGGGACCTTTCGCGTGTGAAGCGAACGTGATAACCACTACACCACAGAACCACACAATTCAGTTACTTTCAAGGTATCTTACTTTGACATATTTGCAATTTTATAAAAATGCAGAAATATTGAAAATGATGAAAATTTCATGCGTTTTAGAATTTCTTAATTTGAAATGAAAATTTATAAATTTGATTCCGCCCAGGATCGAACTGGGGACCTTTCGCGTGTGAAGCGAACGTGATAACTACTACACCACAGAACCACACACTTCAGTTAACTGCAAGGTATCTTACTTTGACATATATGCAATTTTACATAAGTGTATAAAATTTGAAAATGATTAAATTTTCATGCTTGCAAGAATTTCTTAATTTCCAAAGAAAAGTTATAAATTTAATTCCGCCCAGGATCGAACTGAGGAAATTTCGCGTGTGAAGCGAACGTGATAACCAATACACCACGGAACCACACGTTACAGTTACTTTCAAGGTATATCACTTTGACATATTTGCAATTTTACATAAGTGTATAAAATTTGAAATTGAATAAATTTTAATGCTTTTAAGATTTTCTTAATTTCCAAAGAAAAGTTATAAATTTGTTTCCGCCCAGGACCGAACTGGGGACCTTTCGCGTGTGAAGCAAACGTGATAACCACTATACCACGGAACCACACGTTACAGTTACTTTCAAGGTATATCACTTTGACATATATGCAATTTTACATAAGTGTATAAAATTTGAAAATGATTAAATTTTCATGCTTTTAAGAATTTCTTAATTTCCAAAGAAAAGTTATAAATTTGATTCCACCCAGGATCGAACTGGGGACCTTTCGCGTTCGAAGCGAACGTGATAACCACTACACCGCGGAACCACACGTTACAGTTACTTTCAAGGTATCTTACTTTGACATATTTGCAATTTTATAAAAGTGCATGAAATTTGAAACTAATGAAAGTTTCATGTGTTTAAGACTTTCTCAATTTGAAATGAAAATTTTAACATTTGATTCTGCCCAGGATCGAACTGGGGACCTTTTGCGTGTAAAGCGAATGTGATAACCACTACACCACGGAACCACACATTTCAATTATTTTCAAGGTATATCACTTTGACATATATGCAATTTTACATAAGTGTATAAAATTTGAAAATTATTAAATTTTCATGCTTTTAAGATTTTCTTAATTTCCAAAGAAAAGTTACAAATTTGATTCCACCCAGAACTGAACTGGGGACCTTTCGCGTGTGAAGCAAACGTGATAACCACTACACCACGGATGCACACATTTCAATTATTTTCAAGGTATATCACTTTGACATATATGCAATTTTACATAATTGTATAAAATTTGAAAATGATTAAATTTTCATGCTTTTAAGATTTTCTTAATTTCTAAAGAAAAGTTATAAATTTGACTCCACCCAGGATCGAACAGGGGACCTTTCGCGTGTAAAGCGAACGTGATAACCACACATTTCAATTATTTTCAAGGTATATCACTTTGACATATATGCAATTTTACATAAGTGTATAAAATTTGAAAATGATTAAATTTTCATGCTTTTAAGATTTTTTTAATATCCAAAGAAAAGTTATAAATTTGATTCCGCCCAGGATCGAACTGGGAACCTTTCGCGTGTAAAGCGAACGTGATAACCACTACACCACGGAACCACACATTTCAATTATTTTCAAGGTATATCACTTTGACATATATGCAATTTTACATAAGTGTATAAAATTTGAAAATGATTAAATTTTCATGCTTTTAAGATTTTCTTAATTTCAAAAGAAAAGTTATAAATTTGATTCCGCCCAGGATCGAACTGGGGACCTTTCGCGTGTGAAGCGAACGTGATAACCACTACACCACGGAACCACACATTTAAATTATTTTCAAGGTATATCACTTTGACATATATACAATTTTACATAAGTGTATAAAATTTGAAAATGATTAAATTTTCATGCTTTTAAGATTTTCTTAATTTCCAAAGAAAAGTAATAAATTTGATTCCGCCCAGGATCGAACTGGGGACTTTTCGCGTGTAAAGCGAACGTGATAACCACTACACCACGGAACCACACATTTCAATTATTTTCAAGGTATATCACTTTCACATATATGCAATTTTACATAAGTGTATAAAATTTGAAAATGATTAAATTTTCATGCTTTTAAGATTTTCTTAATTTCCAAAGAAAAGTTATAAATTTGATTCCGCCCAGGATCGAACTGGGGACCTTTCGCGTGTAAAGCGAACGTGATAACCACTACACCACGGAACCACACATTTCAATTATTTTCAAGGTATATCACTTTGACATATATGCAATTTTACATAAGTGTATAAAATTTGAAAATGATTACATTTTCATGCTTTTAAGATTTTCTTAATTTCCAAAGAAAAGTTATAAATTTGATTCCACGCAGGATCGTACTGGCGACCTTTCGCGTGTAAAGCGAACGTGATAACCACAACACCACGGAACCACACATTTCAATTATTTTCAAGGTATATCACTTTGACATATATGCAATTTTACATAAGTGTATAAAATTTGAAAATGATTAAATTTTCATGCTTTTAAGATTTTCTTAATTTCCAAAGAAAAGTTATAAATTTGATTCCGCCCAGGATCGAACTGGGGACCTTTCGCGTGTGAAGCGAACGTGATAACCACTACACCACGGAACCAAACATTTCAATTATTTTCAAGGTATATCACTTGGACATATATGCAATTTTACATAAGTGTATAAAATTTGAAAATGATTAAATTTTCATGCTTTTAAGATTTTCTTAATTTCCAAAGAAAAGTTATAAATTTGATACCGCCCAGGATCGACCTGGGGACCTTTCGCGTGTAAAGCGAACGTGATAACCATTACACCACGGAACCACACATTTCAATTATTTTCAAGGTATATCACTTTGACACATATGCAATTTTACATAAGTGTATAAAATTTGAAAATGATTAAATTTTCATGCTTTTAAGATTTTCCTAATTTCCAAAGAAAATTTATAAATTTGATTCCGCCCACAGAATCGAACTGGGGAGCTCTCGCGTGTGAAGCGAACGTGATAACCACTACACCACAGAACCACACATTTCAGTTACCAGAGGTCTCTCCAGACATTTTGTGAAAGGTCCGTTTTTGTAAAGTTGTGAAAAAATTACCCGTAATTTGTGAATATAAAATAAACGTTAAGTTACATTCTTTGAACCAGGGTCCGCTTTTACGAATTTGTGAAAATAGGGTCCGTTATTGCAAAAAAAAAAGTTTTTCTATTGTAAAAGACATACAAGATTATGCTCAGCACTGTAAAATTAAAATTAAAAGAATAAAATTTTAAAAAGTAAACAGCAAATGCAGCTACTTAATTAGCGATGCAACATACAAATATTTGATATTTAGCCTATGCTGCTGAACGCAGAATATTCATTTCGGACGAATAAAGGAAGAAGCTTCTGCCGAAGACAAAACTTAGTTCGTTTGCATTTGTCTTTCTTTCCTCCCACCCCCTGGGAAGGGTTTATTCGATTAACAAAACAATAATAAAGGTAAACAAATTTGTGAAGGTTCCGATTAAAGGATAAATTATTTTGTGAAGGGTCAGTTTTTAAGTTATAATATTTTGTGAAGGTCCGTTTTTATGAAAAGATATTTTGAGAAGGGTCTGCTAACAGACCCAAATTTCTTCTAAACAGACCCCTGGTTACTTTAAAGGTATCTTAATTTGACATATTTGCAATTTTATAAAAGTGCATAAAATTTGAAAATGATTAGATTTTCTTGCTTTTATGATTTTCTTAATTTCCAAAGAAAATTTATCAATTTGATGCCTCCCAGGATCGAACTGGGGACCTTTCTCGTGTAAAGCGAACGTGATAATCTCTACACCACGTATATCTGTAAATTTTAAGGTATATGACATTGACATATTTTCAATTTTACAATAGTGCATTAAATTTGAAACGGTTGTAACAATGTATTAAAATTGACCTTGAAATTTTTTGAAATGCGTGGTTCCGTGGTGTAGTGGTTAACACGTTCGCTCACACGCCGAAGGTTCCGTGTTCGATCCTGGGCGGAATAATTCGTTGCACATTATTTGGTTTCTAATTAAAGTTTTATTTGAAAAACAGTCTACTGAAGAAATCTGTTAGATTATCGGAATTATAGTTGTTTTAAAATATCATAAGGAAGACAAAAAACTGTTTTTGAAAAAAAGTTTCAGTCATTGAAAAAGTATTGTTTGGAAATCAGCCACCGATGTTTCTTGTTGTATTTCATAACCGAAAATTAATGAAATGCTAACTAGATTATGTTTAACTTTTTTTGACCTAAATTATTTCAATACAATTAAAACGTATGAAAAACATGTTACATAAAAATTCTGCGTCAAAGGATTAATCTGATATAAAATAAGTAATGAAATGATATATAATCAACAAAAATTATTTTTTATTTCGAATAATTTACAATGATAACATCAAATAATTTCTAAATCTTGTATTAAATTATTTAACCATAACTGGCTATTTATTCTTATCTATCAAACAGTCAATCAATATTAATTTTGTAACTTGCGTTTAGGGGAAAAAAAAAAAAAAAAAAAAAAAAAAAAAAAAAACGAAATAACCTTCGGGGGGAAAAACGCAAGTATTATTTTCTCCAATCATTATTGCCTCATTTTACAAAATAAATAATTAAATATTTCATGAAAATAGAATTTACCTAGTGTATCATTTCTCTATTCCTTTTCAATTTAGTTTTTGTTTTCAAATTTTGATTTAGTGTAAGTTGTTATACAAATTATATTTTTCGCCGTTGTCATAAATTTGTTTATTATTGATTTTTACTTGCCAACTGTTGTTAAAACAACTTTGTGCAATACATCATTACATTAAATAAACATCGAATTTCAAAATTACTTTATCTCTTCCTTGTTCTCAATGTTTAAATAAATAAATAAATGTATAAACAAAAAGTTTATTTTTAATAAAAGGTAACTTTAAAACTTAGATTTTTTTTTCTTATTTGAAGGAAAAATATCTAAGCAATTTAAAGAATTAAAACAGTACTATTAATAAAATGATTAAAAATAGTTTGATGATTTCAATTGGATACCTGCAAGTGACGCCATCGTTAGTAAATCTGTCGAATCAAAAGCCAATCGAATTCGACACACACGCGTGACGTCGCTTACAAGCATCCAATTAAATTTGATTTAAATCGTGTGGTTAGATATAATCGCTTCACATCATTTCGAGTTGCAGGTATTCAATTCAAAAAAGTAAAAGAAAACGATTAAATCGTTGTCTAGCTAGTAGTTAAGCCTATTATCGCATTTGGAGGCTGTATATTTTTGATCGGGAAGTGTTGCCATTTTTCATTGCTTCGAATAAAAAATGCCTTACTTTTTAACATGCTATATCATAAGAGTGAAAATTCTAAATACTTTTCTATAATTATAATTAAACACATTATTTTATATTAAACAATCGAATTAAGATAATTGTGGAAAAAATCGCTTTAAACAACTTTATTTTGTGCAAACGAACATTATTTTTTATGAAGTATTTATTTTGAGCAATGGAATTAAAAAAAAATCAAATGAAACCATCACGGTAAAGATAACTCTTCTTTTCCAGCAATCAGAAACACTAGAATAGGGAAAATCATGTATAAATCCCAAGACCACGCGCTTATGTTTTGGCTGTCTTGTTTTTATTGAGTAGAGATTATAGAAGCTACAAGCACGCAACAATGTTTATGAGTTGAAAGAACGTTTGTAATATACCTGCTTGTTTATTTAATATTTATGTGAGATCCGGCTTCTGATATCAACGTTCAGATTTATCACTTCCATTGGTTTGACAGTCGAAGGAGAAGTTATGAAGGAGATAAAATTCTGAAGTTGTCACGAAATCGACGTAAAATCCGAGATCATATCAAAACATCCTCTCTGCGTCAACGGTTACCCAAATATTTCAAATCTATAGCACTTATTTACTTTTACTTCCCTTTCATTGGTTTCAAGTGAAATTTCGTAATGATGTAAAGATTATGGTAATCACGTGAAATTTACATGGAAGAGAAATTTTTTATTGTTCATAATATTTAAAAAAAATCGCTGTCTAAAGTTCTTTTTTCTTGAAACTGCAAAACCTTTCTCACTAAATATAAATCTGTATTAAAAAAAAATTATACCTTAAAATTCAAATTTTTTTTTTAGATTATTAAATAAAATTATGATTAAAAATTAGTTTTTGCATGGAATTATCTTCAGTTAAACGAATTTTAGAATTATGTGCAAAACGTTTTCAATTCAGAAATCATAATTCTTTGAAAAAATTTATGTTTATTCAGAGAAAGAACTTTTTTTTGGTTTGGTTTCATAACTTAAAAATATGGTGAACTGAGTAACTTTTTAAAGGGAATTCTTTATTACCAAATTTAGCCTTAGGAAAATACCATTTTTTCATTCACATTATCATTATCATTAGAAATTTGCTTCAGTTTCCCATTAAACATCAACAAATCATTCTCCATTGTGAAAATAGCAAAAATAAAGGAAAAAAAAATATGATTCTCTAATAACAAATAAAACAGTTAATCATAATATAGTTTATTCTCCATTAATAAATTGTCTTAAGATAGAATATATTCCATTTAGAAGGTGTTCGAAAACAGGAATATCTCGACATTTAAGAAGTTCTCGGTTCAAAAATTTGCCTAAGAGTTTGAAACTTTTTGAAACTTTTATTTATTTCATGTACTTATTTATTGTAACTCTGTACAGTGCGAGGAAGAAAAGAATCATCCTGAATAACTTGTGATCTAATGATCGGAATTCCAAAGGGGTGACCACAAATATGCTAATGAGTTAGAACAGACGATAATTCAAGTTGCGAAATCAGACACAAAACGTACTTTCTCTGAATAAACATAGTTTTTTTTCTTACTGATTATGATTTCTGACCCTTAAAATGTATGTAATAGCCGAAATCTGAGATATATTGTCCCAATAGTTTGAACCTTTTAATGTAATTCTATTTTTTTGCGTATTTAAACAAGTTTTGAGAACTTTTTAAGTTAATTGAATACTTTTTGCACTCAGTTATAAAATTCGTTAATCGGTAAATGATTCCGTACAAAAAATAAGTTTTAATAATTATTTATTATTTTTTATTATTTCACTTAATAACAGTTGAAAAAGTTTTTTAATTGCAAGGTATAAAAAATTTTACATCCCATTAAAAAAAGTAATTTTATATGGCAAAATACAAAATTAGAGCGATATCGGTTTCCATAGTTCCTGAGAAATTATCTGACAGTTTTAAAATTTTATTTTCAGGAATTATTCGACCGATTTCGCTCAAACTTTGTATTTTTTAGTATAAAATCACATTCCCATTAAGTAAAAAATAATTATAACTTAAAATTCAAATTTTTTAGACTATTAAATAAAATTATGATTAAAAATTGGTTTTTGCATGGAATTTATCTTTATTTAAACGAATTTTAGATTATGTGCAAAACTTTTTCAATTCAGAAATCATAATTCTTTGAAAAAAGGTATGTTTATATTCAGAGAATGAACTTTTTTTTTCTGGTTTCATAACTTAAAAATAACGCCTGCATTAATTAATTAGCAACCCTAAGAGCCATTAAGATTAAGCCCTAGTGCGCGAAAATCCGATTATTAGATCAAAAATTATTCAGAGTGAGTAGATTTTTTTTTTTTTTTGAGCGCTATAAATCATTGTCTACGCGATAAACACAAAAGTAAAAGTATTATAGCATAAAAGTAAGTGTAAAAGTATCACAAAAGTTTGTGTCATAACTGAATCAAAATATAGTTGTAATATTATAATAATAGGATTAAATTAGTAATAGGATAAAGCACGAATAATAATACCACAATCTACAAAAGATTAGATTGACACAGAATAAAGCATGTTTACCTTATTAATAATCAATATTTCTAATTACTAATTAATTCCGTTGGTATGTTAAAACGAACCAGTGCCACGGTCATGTGAAATTTGTCCAGCACATACGTACGTAAACGTGTGATGATATCACGTGAAATTGCTAAATCTCTTTAGAAGTTATTTCTTTTATTTTTTAAAATAAAAGTGCTTTGGTCACAAGAATTTTTAAACCCACTTTATGTAATTTCTTATGAATGATTGTAAATCGCTCAATGCATTGATTGTAATGAATTGTAAGGAATTGATTGTAAATCGCTCAGACTTTTAGAGATAACTTTAATAAATTTCCTTAGCATAAATATTCTTCTACCTGATCATAAAAAAATAAAAATAATAATAACTTAACTTATTTTGTTGGGAAATCCAGTTTAAAGCCATTAAATAAAAAAAAGATAAAAAATTGCAAGTCAATGTGATATGATTGACGTAGGTGGGTTAAAACTATAAGTCCGTTACAAATACATCTTAATGGGAATATAATGATTGGTAATAATAGTTTCCAATCATTGTTTTTGTTTACATAATGGATACAAATGACGTCATATCGCATAACTTATCTATCTGGCAAATGCTTTTATATGTGAGGGCAAATATTTCTATTCATGGAAATAATTATTAACTGATTCTATGAATACAGAATTTTTTTTTTTTTTGGATTTCAAGTGTCATCAATCGGCGTAAGTTGTAATTCCGGTTGAAAGAGGTAAAATATATGTTTCCTTGTTTGAAAGTATGAATGATGAAGTATGAAAGTATGACATTCGTAAAAATGCAGCAGTTATAAAGATTAAAAAATTTATTAAACGGGTTGCTTAAGTTGTTTAAATAAAAATTTAGACTTACTTATAATTTGATCCGAAAATTAAATAAAGAAACGAAAAACTTTATTTAAAAAATAACTTTTTTTAATACTCTATTCCAACGGTACCCATTTTTTTTTCAGTTAACGATTAAACTATTCTCGACGAAAACCTAACTTTAAAAAATACGTCAATTTGCTAAACATTGTTGCATCAATAACTGTTTTAAAAAATTCGTTTTTTATGCTAGGCAGTTGGATTCGCAAGTCTGCGGCGGCTTTTAGTCTAATAGTTATTGACGCAGGCATAAATCAAACTGAATAAAAGTAGCTGAATTATGGTTTTTGATAAATATCGATTATCGGAGGAAAATAATTCTTTATTCTTGAAATTTGTTATTTTATTTTGAATTTTAAAGTTAAATGCGAAACTGATGCAATTATTTGTAAATGCATATCATTTTAGTAATTCATCCAATGTATTCTTATTGGGAAAAAAACTATTTTAAAATTTGTTCTTACTTCTCATAGGTATTTAATTTAATTCATAGAATTTCATAAAAATAATTTTATTTTATAATTAATTGTATCATAAAATTTCATAAAAATAACATTACAAATTAAATATTTAAAAAAAATCGATTATTGATTGAATACAAACCTATTATAGGTTTCAAAGATAACTACTGGTTTAAAAAAAAATACACGGAATTACTGTGACCTTCCCATGGTACCCTAGTGTCCCGTGGAACACTTTTTGGGAACCGCTGCTCTATTCCATACGTTTACAACGTGGGCGCTATCACCCCCCAGTGGGGGGTGAAGATTTTTAACAACTAACAAACTGAACAAGAAATTAGTATTGTGTATAATTAATATTCACAGATTGTTGTTTTAGTATCTAAGTAATAATTAAATTTCTAACTCAGCTTATATTTGTTATTAAATCAGTTAAGTAATAAAATTGGTTGTCTTTTTTTTTTCTTTTTTTTTTTTTTAACGCGAATTGATAATTAATAAAAATGAATTTGATAAAATCGATAATTGATAAATTCAATACTTGATAAAAGCGAATTGTTAAAAAATAGATATTGATAATTATAAAATACTGTAATATCTGCTTTAGAATTTTAACGTTGGAAATTGGTATGTTACGAGGGTTGCTATTTATATTTCTGGCCTTGGCAACAGTAAGTGTTGCTAGGCGACCGCAGACGATTTTAATCGAAAGTTTGATATTTTTAAACATAAATTCAGCAGGCGATTTACCATTATAGCTTCATTTGTGTTGTTGACAGTAAATTGAAAAGTTCTTCTCTTCCAAAAAATGGAATTGAATCGTGAACATTTTCGTGCCATTATTTTTCATAACTTTCGACGTGGATTGTCAAGACAAGAGTGCTTCGATGAACTTAATTCTTTATTCAGCGATAAAGCGACATCCTACAGCACTGTAAAAAATTGGTATAACGAATTTAATCGTCGTCGATGTTCGATCCAGGACGAATCCCGTGCAGGTCGTCCAAAATCCGTTGTTGTGCCAGAAAAGATCGATGCTGTGCGTGAACTGATAAAGCAAGATCGTCATGTGACATACCGTGAGATAGAGGCGTCTTTGGACATTAGTATGACTAGCATCAATAAAATTTTGCATGAACATTTGAGCGTAAAAAAAATTTGTTCGCGTTGGATCCCGCATAATCTGACAAACGCTCAAAAAAAGGCTCGTGTCGATTGGTGCAAGGAAATGTTGGAAAAATACGTTCAAGTTACATCAAAGGCTGTGTATAACATCTACACAGGTGACGAATCATGGATCTATGCATATGAGCTGAAAACAAAACAGCAATCAACTGTATGGGTCTTCCAAGACGAGGCAAAACCAACAAAAGTTGTTCGAGGAAGAAGCACATCGAAACAAATGATTGCCTGTTTCTTCGGCATTAACGGTCATGTGGCAACAGTGACGTTAGAGCAACGCAGGACGGTCAATTCTGAATGGTACACGACCATTTGTTTGCCAAAAGTCATCGGAGAAATTCGAAAAAAGCAGAAGAACAGGCGAATCATTCTTCATCGTGGCAATGCGAGCTCTCACACATCGACTCAAACAAAGGCATTTCTGACGGAGCGAAAGATCGAACTGATGGGTCATCCGCCGTACAGCCCTGATTTGGCACCCAATGACTTCTTCTTATTCCCACACATCAAAAATAAATTACGTGGACAACGATTTTCGACCCCCGAAGAAGCGGTTGATGCATTCAAAACGCATGTTTTGGAGTTACCTCAATCGGACTGGAAAAAGGGCTTTGGAAATTGGTTCAAACGCATGCAAAAGTGTATTGATCATCATGGAGAATATTTTGAAAAACAATAAAACCAATTTCGATCCTACATATTTGTTTTTTCATTATTAGGCCAGAAATATAAATAGCAACCCTCGTACATTTCTTTTCATGTAAATACTTAAAAATGTCACATTTTAGTTTTTTTTTTTTTTTTAATTATCAAAACTGGTTAAAGAAGTGAATCAGATCAAAACTATTAAAAGACATAAAATGGGGCAAAAATATTAATTATATATTTATTGAATTTTTTTTATGAGGGGGTGTTGAGAACTCTTTGCCTTGCAAAGTGGACGAAGACACAAAAATTGTTGGCAACCTATGCATTCCATTGTATTTTCGGTTTTAAAAATAGAATGAGTCTAGAACAGCAAGTTAAGCGATTTCAGCTGCGTGGAAAGGGTAAAACACTAGCGCGTGTCATACGCAAAGAATTTTTTAAAAAAAACTCCAAATAAAAAAGGAGAAATTGAAAAAGTTCTTAGTTATGTTGATTTATGCTTAGAATTAACATTGAATAAAGACATCGCATGACATCTACAAAAAAATCGGGAATAATTCTTTTATGCAATAATAGCATCATACTAAAATGTAAGATGCTACTCTTTTTGACAAAGAAAGTGTTCAATCAATTTGTATTGCCTATACTTATTTATGGAACAGAGACTTGAACGTTCACGAAACTTACACGCCCCTTTGAATTCATGTTGCACTTAAATATTGTTCCGTAACTTGAAACAAAGTAAACCAATGAGAACTAAACATTTATATTAAGAAAATTTATACACATATTTGCAAAAAGTAACTCAATTTTTACCCCACCTAACAAGAAAGAAAAGCAATAAGATTGAAAAAATTGGTCCCATTATAAGGAAGCCGTATTAGTTAATAAGCGATATATCCGACATCTTTATATATGACTTGAAATATACAATGCCCACATACTATTTACTAATGCCTGTATAACAGTAGCATCAATATTATGTTCAATATATCAATGGTGATAACAGCCATCAATTAATAAAGGGATCAGTATATGATGCAACATTACTTATTTCAAGTATTATATTTAAATAAGGCGAATATATTTGCTATTAGTAGTAATGGCCTTAGTGTTGCCTTATCTCGGCAAGACATTTATTTCTCTTTCTTATGTATTCTATATTTTTTTCTTTCCCGGCTGAGGCAGGATAGCTGTTTCCCCTTGCAAATATGTATTTGGATACAGACTTTCTTAATATATATGCTTCATTATCATTAGTTTATTTTGTGTTTAGTTACGGCATGAAAATCAAAGTGGTTTTATTTACACTGGGATAACACTTTACCTGAATACATGATCGCTGGACCAGTAAAATTTTAGGCTTGCACCGCTCTTGACATCACACGATTATGAAAACTACCACAGAAAAAGTGGTCTAATGAAACAAGACAAGCAGCAGTTGTGAATTGAAGTCAAGGATCGATTTTTTTTTCTGGAAATGTTTGAAAATGATCTTCATCCAGCATCAGGTGGTTGATAAGATTCGATGATGATTAGTAAGGCCCGGATTCTGATGACATTTGCATTTTTTTGCATTTTTGGAAATTTTTTGTTCTTTAGAGCTTTTTTTTAGATTTATAGGGCATTTTTCTTTAAATTTTGGGGCATATTTTGCATTTTAAATCATTTTTTTAAATTTTTTGTTAATTTTTTTCAATTTTTATTATTTTTTATCATTTTTTATTATTACACTGGCTTCCAAACAATGAAGAAAATCTCTAGGATATTAACAGGTGAAGCAACATCTTTTCAAATTGAAGAAGAATTGTCAGTAAGCGAGACCGTCTTTTTCAAGTACGCACCAATAACATCAGTAGACGTTGAAAGAAGCTTCTTCAGGTATAAAAATTAAATTTCAGACAAGAGACGCTCGTTTACATTTCAAAATATTAAAAAAAAAATTATAATCCAATGTAATTCTGATATTTAGTAATATTATGAGATGGAAGTTGTTATATTCATTAAAGTTTCTATACAAAATGAAAATGTTTTGGAGTCAATATATTTTCCTTTTTTATTATTTTTTTTTGTTGTTATTTTAGGATATAAAACATATTTTTCAAACTTTAATGAACGTAGAACAAGTATTGCATTGCTTTATATTTTTTGAAATGACTCATAATAATTTTAAAGAGTAAAAAATTGTTTTAGTTCAATATTTTTACTTTATTTAAGTCATGTGTCATAAGGCATTT
The DNA here is from genome assembly GCA_949128135.1 of Parasteatoda lunata. Taxonomy (NCBI): domain Eukaryota; kingdom Metazoa; phylum Arthropoda; class Arachnida; order Araneae; family Theridiidae; genus Parasteatoda; species Parasteatoda lunata. Next base: position 71,479,688 of record OX421979.1, read on the forward strand.
TTAGCGCAATTTTCGCATTTTAAGGGCATTTTTTTGCACTTTTTAAGGGCATTAATTGAGATTTTTTAGGTCATCAAAATTCGGGCTCTAATGATTAGTATTGTTTTTATTAAAGTAAAATATAGGAATAAAAAATAAATACAATTATTATACAACTTCTCATAAAAAGTGCATTTAATTCTAACATTATTTAATTCTTGCAACTTAAAATGGCGTTTAGAAACAAATTCTAGAATAATCGCTATTATAGATAAATATTTTTACACGCTACAAAGATTTAATTGTACTTTATTGCCGTGTAAATTCATCTAAATCTTCTTGCAATGAAGTTTTTGAATTCTGTCTTATGTTAATTATACATAAATTAAAATCAGTTTTTTTTTTTTTTAGAAGAGAAAGCTGTTTTGTTCGATTTATTACAATTGCAAACGACAGTTACTTACATACATAATAACCAAACTGGCATTCTGAAAAATTCTTCCGTGGAAACTTTGTTTTTCTGTTTTAGTAATCCCAGAATCGTTACGATTAGGCTCTTCGTAATGGAATTTTTTTGTAATTACTTAAATTATCTTTGACATTTAATTTCTAAATTGATTAATCCAAAAACGAAAAATAGTAGACTGAAACGGTAAAGATAGTAATCAGACATGCTGCAGAAGGATAACACCCTTACACAATATATCCAGAAAGCAGCGAAACACATTTGCAAATTTTGTAACTAACTTTGAAATTTGAAGAAAATAAAGGTAATTTGCTTCCTAAACAGAATGCATTAAACCGTACATTTTTATCTTTTTACGTTTTTCTTTTCTTGATTTTTTTAAATCGTCAGTCCTTTCTAGGACACTCGGTATTTACGATCTCAATCTAATGTCACCAATATACTTTTTTCAGCCGCGAATCCACTACTTAAGACATTTATAAAACATTCAACTTATTTAATTTTAAACTATGAAGTATTTAGATGTAATCCCTGGTGTTTCGCCAAGACTTCCGCATATAAAAGCCAACAGAAAGGGTTTAACCCGTACAGTCAATCCTTGTCGAAGGAGTATAATTACACTCCTGCTAGTGCGGGTACGAAATTAAGATACATAATTGAATGCGGGTCATAACAAAAATAATATTATTCCCCTCCAGATGTGGAAGCACTAGCTGCCAACTCTCGCCCAGTGTCATCAATAGAAAGAACTATTTAACTTAATCCACATGTTGCTTGTCAAAAAGAGAAGATTTAAAAAAATGGCATCAAATGGAACAAATGTGTGAATTCAGCAGAAGTGACAATGCCACCATAGTTTATTTCCGGCTATGGGTGAAGAAGAAGAAGCCAGCGGCCTCCAAATTAGAAAAAAAAAATATCAGAAGGAAGAAGTTCGGAGACAGCTTTTAAGCGCTTTAGAATAAATCTATCTTTTTTTAAAACTTCCTTCAGTTTTAAATAGCTTGCTACTAGAGATTTTTAGAAGTCTCATCGCTGCAAACAGACGATGCAGTTGCTGTTGCCAATAGAGAAGAAGGAAATATATGCTCCTTGAAATTCGGTTTTTGTCAAGGGCGATGTAGGGTACAAAGCCAAACATGTGCTTTTTTTTTACGAAAAAAAAAATTGTTCTTGTCATGAAAAAAAGTCGCCAAGTGTTATTTCCTGCTCGATTATTACAAGTTCTTTAGCCTCTGTAATACCGAAATACTGAAGATAAAACAGTCACAGCTCTGAATAGTTTTTTCCCCCTTGGACAGGCATATACTTAAAATTGTTTCTCTAACTGCTAATCAAACTTTAAGTGGACTTTTATTTCAAGGAATGTGCTATTCTTGTGCCCAATGCCTTAAGTGTCTAATACACATGTACACCCTAGACCCTACAAATCTCATGTTATAAAGAGACCTTACTAATATAAAAACCCTACATCTATATAAAGAGACCCTACTAAACCCATGTTATAAAGAGATCTGATCATCATAAAAACCCTACATCTGCATAAAGAGACCCTACAAATCTCATGTTATAAAGAGACCTTACTAACATAAAAACCCTATATCTATATAAAGAGACCCTACTAAACTCATGTTATAAAGAGATCTGATCATCATAAAAACCCTACATCTGCGTAAAGAGACCCTACAAATCTCATGTTATAAAGAGACCTTACTAATATAAAAACCCTATAACTATATAAAGAGACCCTACTAAACCCATGTTATAAAGAGATCTGATCATCATAAAGACCCTACATCTGCATAAAGAGACCCTACAAAACTCATGTTATAAAGAGACCTTACTAATATAAAAACCCTATATCTATATAAAGAAACCCTACTAAACTCATGTTATAAAGAGATCTGATCATCATAAAGACGCTACATCTGCATATAGAGACCCTACAAATCTCATGTTATAAAGAGACCTTACTAATATAAAAACCCTACATCTATAAAAGAGATCCTACTAAACTCATGTTATAAAGAGATCTGATCATCATAAAGACGCTACATCTGCATAAAGAAACCCTACAAATCTCATGTTATAAAGAGACCTTACTAATATAAAAACCTTACATCTATATAAAGAGACCCTACTAAACTCATGTTATAAAGAGATCTGATCATCATAAAGACGCTACATCTGCATAAAGAAACCCTACAAATCTCATGTTATAAAGAGACATTACTAATATAAAAACCCTACATCTATATAAAGAGACCCTACTAAACTCATGTTATAAAGAGATCTGATCATCATAAAGACCCTACATCTGCATAAAGAGACCCTACAAAACTCATGTTATAAAGAGACCTTACTAATATAAAAACCCTATATCTATATAAAGAAACCCTACTAAACTCATGTTATAAAGAGATCTGATCATCATAAAAACCCTACATCTGCGTAAAGAGACCCTACAAATCTCATGTTATAAAGAGACCTTACTAATATAAAAACCCTATAACTATATAAAGAGACCCTACTAAACCCATGTTATAAAGAGATCTGATCATCATAAAGACGCTACATCTGCATAAAGAAACCCTACAAATCTCATGTTATAAAGAGACCTTACTAATATAAAAACCCTACATCTATAAAAGAGATCCTACTAAACTCATGTTATAAAGAGATCTGATCATCATAAAGACGCTACATCTGCATAAAGAAACCCTACAAATCTCATGTTATAAAGAGACCTTACTAATATAAAAACCTTACATCTATATAAAGAGACCCTACTAAACTCATGTTATAAAGAGATCTGATCATCATAAAGACGCTACATCTGCATAAAGAAACCCTACAAATCTCATGTTATAAAGAGACATTACTAATATAAAAACCCTACATCTATATAAAGAGACCCTACTAAACTCATGTTATAAAGAGATCTGATCATCATAAAGACCCTACATCTGCATAAAGAGACCCTACAAAACTCATGTTATAAAGAGACCTTACTAATATAAAAACCCTATATCTATATAAAGAAACCCTACTAAACTCATGTTATAAAGAGATCTGATCATCATAAAGACGCTACATCTGCATAAAGAAACCCTACAAATCTCATGTTATAAAGAGACATTACTAATATAAAAACCCTACATCTATATAAAGAGACCCTACTAAACTCATGTTATAAAGAGATCTGATCATCATAAAGACGCTACATCTGCATAAAGAAACCCTACAAATCTCATGTTATAAAGAGACATTACTAATATAAAAACCCTACATCTATATAAAGAGACCCTACTAAACTCATGTTATAAAGAGATCTGATCATCATAAAGACGCTACATCTGCATAAAGAAACCCTACAAATCTCATGTTATAAAGAGACCTTACTAATATAAAAACCCTACATCTATAAAAGAGATCCTACTAAACTCATGTTATAAAGAGATCTGATCATCATAAAGACGCTACATCTGCATAAAGAAACCCTACAAATCTCATGTTATAAAGAGACCTTACTAATATAAAAACCCTACATCTATATAAAGAGACCCTACTAAACTCATCTTATAAAGAGATCTGATCATCATAAAGACGCTACATCTGCATATAGAGACCCTACAAATCTCATGTTATAAAGAGACATTACTAATATAAAAACCTTACATCTATATAAAGAGACCCTACTAAACTCATGTTATAAAGAGATCTGATCATCATAAAGACGCTACATCTGCATAAAGAAACCCTACAAATCTCATGTTATAAAGAGACATTACTAATATAAAAACCCTACATCTATATAAAGAGACCCTACTAAACTCATGTTATAAAGAGATCTGATCATCATAAAGACGCTACATCTGCATAAAGAAACCCTACAAATCTCATGTTATAAAGAGACCTTACTAATATAAAAACCCTACATCTATAAAAGAGATCCTACTAAACTCATGTTATAAAGAGATCTGATCATCATAAAGACGCTACATCTGCATAAAGAAACCCTACAAATCTCCTGTTATAAAGAGACCTTACTAATATAAAAACCCTACATCTATATAAAGAGACCCTACAAAACTCATCTTATAAAGAGATCTGATCATCATAAAGACGCTACATCTGCATAAAGAAACCCTACAAATCTCATGTTATAAAGAGATATACTAATATAAAGACTCTACATCTATTTAAAGAGACCCTACTAAACCCATGTTATAAAGAGGTCTGATCATCATAAAGACGCTACATCTGCATATAAAGACTCTACAAATCTCATGTTATAAAGAGACCTTACTAATATAAAGACTCTACATCTATTTAAAGAGACCCTACTAAACTCATGTTATAAAGAGATCTGATCATCATAAAGACGCTACATCTGCATAAAGAAACCCTACAAAACTCATGTTATAAAGGACCTTACTAATATAAAAACCCTACATCTATATAAAGAGACCCTACTAAACTCATGTTATAAAGAGATCTGATCATCATAAAGACGCTACATCTGCATAAAGAAACCCTACAAATCTCATGTTATAAAGAGACCTTACTAATATAAAGACTCTACATCTATTTAAAGAGACCTTACTAAACTCATAAACTATTACGAAATATATAGTAAAGGAATGATGAAGATGTAGATGAAGGAATGATTGTAATAATTTGCCGAGCCACAAAGTACGTGAATTCTAGAATTAGCGTATCGATGTTGCAAATGGTACGCGAAAGAAAAAAATTAATAACCAAATGCGATTTTAGGAGATCGGTGGAGAATGCATTACGACCTTGGTCCGGAGAGTGTTTTTTAATTCTTTTTCAGCGTTTTGCGATTAAAAATTTTGTTTTTCTGCATATTTTGTTTTCAAATGCATTTTTTGCATGTTTTTTTTTTTTTTTTTTTTTTTGCAAGTTTTGTTTTATTTTCATTTCATACAGAATCGTTGCTGAACAAATTTGTATTCGCTTTTCTTGTGGTATCACATACATCAGGGGTCTGTAACGCATGTCTTGCGGGCCACTAGTGGGTGCTAGATGATATTTCAGTAGCCGCTGAATTATCGCATACAATTTAAAACAGTTAATTTTTAAAAAAATGAAAAAATATGAAGAATGGCAATTATTTCAGGTGATAGTAGTTGAGCAGAATTCGTGGCAAGTACTTATAAAATAGATTAACGATTCAGTCTGATAAATTCTAAACAATGAAACACTCACTATTTCTAGGAACTCAAAATCAAGACATGTTTGAATGTTACACACTTGGAGTATGCTTGAGAATTGTTGATAAAAATATTTCACATACCATTGTTGTTACAATAAAGCATAAATATATATTATAGTATCATAAATGTTTAATAGTAATATCTTTCCTGTTATAGATAATAACCAAAAAGAAAAAAATTATTTAATTTTTCTCTAAATTTCTTTCTTTTTTTTTAAAAAAAAACATCAATATGTTAGAAATCATAAACTTTGGTAACTAACGTTAAAATGAACTGTTATTTACTAAATGCATATGAATTTATTTTGTATATGTTTTTTTTTTAATAACAAATATGTGACCCTTAACGGTTGGCACGGGCCATAGGGCGATTAAACAGAACAAATGACAATTGAAAAATTTTCTGGCATCCGATTGCCACTTATTTAGTCAAAAATACACCCCATGCCTATTTTTCAAATTTTTTTTTTTTAGTATAGAAATCATTTTGAATATTTTATAATCTGAAAATTATTTAAACAGTCAAAATGAAGGAATAAAGTATTCACATTCATTTGTTAAGTTATTATACAATCGATGAGAAAGTGAAAACGATGGTGATATCTAATTAGTAGGGGAGAGTGGGGTCAATTGTAACAGGGTACGATTGTAACAGAGCAAAAAATTTCGAGCTTCGGGTTCTAGATTTGGTTCCTAGGTGGCGCACAAGGTGTATTTAATAAATCTACATGCATACCCCTGCTGGCAACTATTTTTGTGTACTTTTGAAAGAGTTACATCACAAAAGATATTTTCACGCTAAGTAAGTACTTTTTTTGGTATTAGAATATTACATTGTAACAAAGTAATTTTGTTTAAGCAAATAAAAATTATTAACCGAATATGTAAGTGAACACCTTAATTAACATTTCAAAAAAAATATTAGTTTTGTTAATTAACTAGCATTGTTTTTAACAAATGAAGCTGAAATGGCGTCTTTGGGACAATTGTAACAATAAGTAAAGGGACGAATGTAACAGCTGAAAATAAATAATCTTATGCTTACAAACCATTACTTAACTCTTTTAGAACCATCAATAGTTTCCTATATCATTTATATTATGTTGCATGTGCATTATTTTATTTGTCACCTTTCACAGCATAAATTAAAATTTTTAACCCCTTAAAGTTAAAAGTTTAACCCTTTAGGTCTCTGCTCATTATTATTTTTACTCCTAAAATATCACTACTATTTTGATCAATAAAAAGATATATTACAACTATGTTAATATGTATAATTAACTATGTTTTAGTTGAATTTATGAACTGTTACAATTGACCCTGTAAGTGGGGACAATTGTAACAAGTGTACGACTGTCAAAAATTGTTAATAACTAATATAATAACATTTAAAATAAGTTTTTTTTTCTAGTAGAGGATAGTCTACTTTACTCGTCTGTCAATTAATACTAATAATATTTTGGATTTTTTGTTAGTTAAAAACAATTAAGTAAAAAATATTACAATTGACCCCACACTCCCCTACTGGATGGGGCGAAAACATCGAAACCTGTTTGATTTCCTGATAAAATTTTGAGGTGTTTTCAACTATCACTTTTCAAATAATCAGTGTTTTTTTCTGCCACTCGAACAGGTTTTGATAGTTTCAGTCTTATTTATATAGCAAATGTATCACTTAAAAATTACTTATTATAAAAAAGACTACATTAAAAGATATGTATTAAAGATGGTGATTGGTGAGTACGGAAAAGTTTCCTAAGAAATTAGGCATTTAATTTTGTAATATTATGCGTTCTTTTTCCCCATACGTTTTGTGTCGTACTTTGCACACACTTAAGAAACACAAATAAATACACAACTAATCAATTTCCAGTAAACAAAACTGTCTTTCAAGGTCTTTAGATAAGTTTTGACAGAAATGCTTATCATTTCCAATTCACGGGGGCCAATAAATCACTGGAAGGCATCATGGTTTTATCAACACCTATCTTTAGTAAGTTGTTTTAAGCCTGACGTTTCGAGTGTTACATCGTGTGTAATTGCTTGTTTAACAAGAATTTTCTCATAAATTATTTATTGATCCTTCTAGAATACTGTTTTTTTTTTTCTTCTTCTTAATAATGAGCTTCAAATTTATGCTAGTAGTAAATTTTTGCTGCAAATTCATGCTAGATATCATAATTAATTGTTATCAAATATGCTATATTGGATATTTTAGGGTAATTGTCATAGATTCTAAACTGAAACATTATTATTTTATCACACTAGTTGTTTTATAAGAATGTAAAACTGAATAGCTATGAAACGTATTTAATTGTATTACTATTTTATTATTATTATTTGTGTTTTCTAATATCTATAATAAAAGCAAAATTTTTACAAACGACTGTAAAAAAATATTTTTTTAAATCGTTTTCAAATGTTTAATTCCAAACTAAAGTTTTTTTTATTATATATGATGTATCGGAACGTTGTTTGGATAAAATTGTAGTAAATTCTATTTAAGAGTTAGTCTGCAAAAATGTAACATGTAAAAATTAAGTTAGTAAAATTTTATAGCTAGTCTATGAATTTTGTTTGTTATAACCTAAGTTTTGGCAAAATGAAATAAAACAAAAATTGTATTTCAGTTTCAAAAATAATTCATTGCCAGCATTTTACAATGAGAGGAAAATATCTTTTGTTGAGGGACTTATTCATGGATGCTAGACAAAAAGTACTAATTAAGGATTTGAATCCTTAATAAGTAAGACGCCAATCAATTTATGAGTGACCGAACTCAGTTCATATTACGATAATCATGCCTTTTACATCTTTGTACTTAATTTAGAGTGCAAGTTGTGCGTGCACAAATAAATATACTTTTAATCAATTTTTACTATTAATTTAGTTGTCCGGGGTAACTTACGTCAGAAGATCATTGACTCGATCATAAATGCGCAAGCACCAAAACTACGCTTTACATGAAAAGCACAGATATGACCAAAGAAAGAGTAGTACACAAATGTGTATACCAAGTAGACAATATTTGTTTTGTTGTTACCTACCATATCAATTTTACAGAATTATCGTGTTCTGACATCAGATACAAATATAAATCTATGCACATAATATATCATGGAAATATAGAACACACCTTGTTTCTGCAAAAAGAAATACTTACTAATAATAAAATTTAAAAAAAAAACACTTAGGCTACCACTCTTTTTTTTTTTTCCTGTCAAGGAAATTGTTTTTTTAAAAGGATGCTAAGCACAAATAGGAGGTTATAAAAGATTAAAGCAAAGAAAATTATAACCAAATATTTAATATTTATGGTATTGTATACAAGAGCACTTGAAAGGAGTAAACAATAAAATTGTACACAACGCACTTAATAAAATTATAATACACAATTTTCTAATATTACTAATTATTTTAAACAATGTACATTTATGCTAAAATTTTGATTTTTATTTGTGCCATATCGAACCGATTCAAAGTCACAATATGAGAGCAAAAAATAAGTGCTACATTAGAATAATTTTAATATTGTTATTTAATTCAATGCTATGAATAAACTTTGCATGGAGCATCTTTTTTTTAGAAAAAGTAAATAATAAAAATATAAACAAATATTAATAATTCAAAATAAAACGAAAATAATAAAACATTGGAACTCAGAATTAGGCTTAGCTCTCAAAATTAGGCTTAATAAATTAGCTATAAAATTAATATTTAGCTTGCTTTATCGTAAACAAAGTGATGAGTTTATAATTAATAGCTTATCTGCATTTGTCACATTTATCACACATGAGTATCTGATAAATGCCTCAAATTAGATTTAGTTTACTAATAAATTTGACTCACACCAGTCATGAGGTGACTGTTATGTATCAGTATTATCAGAAGGGGGAAAGAAAAAAAAAGCACTCGACTAAGTGTTGCCAAAGAACGGAAGACAAATTCTTTTTACCCTAAGAAACATCCGTTATTACAGTTCACCTAAGAACGGAACACGCACATCTAGTAGAATTGCTTTTAACCAAGGTTAACTTCGTGTTAGAACACTAGTTTTTGCAAACCTCTTCTATGCTCTAGGGACAGAGAACATTAGCAGAGCGTGCAAATCAGCCATTTAAATAAACCGACTTCTGTTCATTTGATACAGGAGAGAAAAAAAAGAGAAGAAAAGTAGCTCGTTTTGGTAAAAATTACTCGATTATCAGGACTCAACTAAAAAAAAAGTTGAACCTAATTAAGAAAGATATCTTGGTGATAAGTTCGAATTATTCTTTTTTTTTTCTGCCACTTTTTTATTCTTTGTTTTGTAAAAATCGTTTTCTGTTTCTTTCTTTGTTCATTGTTTGTTATTGATAAAAGAGTTTGTATATGCGTTATGAGCAGGTGCAGTAATATAAAAACGAAGGTCAAAAGTTTATTATACTGGCGTAGATTACTTAGACAATGTTACGCTAGTCAATAATTTGTTTGTCTGGGAATAAATGATATTCAATATGACTTCAGATTTTGTAATGCATGCATATAAATAGTGCCATGGTATAAAAGATCTGAATTGAGCAATTTGTTTAACTTCCTTCACAAGTTCTTTTCATGTTTTTTATTACAGTTAAAGAAAAATAGCGAGAGATTGTAAACAACGTTTTGAGATACATTAGGTTCAAATGTGTCAAGCTCCCCTGTGGCAGAATTTTTTCTGGCTTTCTGCGACAAACCTAACTAGAACCAATATCTTTCTGCAAGATATTTTTATCGTTATAAATATATGTGTAATGAATTTATAATAATAGATGCACTTCGTGTTTATAAAAAAAGCCTACATGCATAGAATAAAACTGTGTAGATTTTTTTTTTTCTTAAGGGGTCACAGTACCTTTGCAACAATTTTTTTAAATAAAGGTATAATCATTCATTTTGTGGATGCTTTACATGCTCATTTAACTTATAATCAATAATTTATCTTCAAAACATAATTAAACTGTTTAACTTTTTTAAAATTTTAAAAAAAGTTGAAAAAATTCACAATTTTTAAATCCCTAAGGCTTTTTAATTTAAACATATTTTCAAAAAGTTTTTCTTTCTTCTTGCTTAGAATAAACATCTTAATAATTTTGTGCATTCATTTGTTGATACATCAATTAGAATATTTTTTATAGATTATTTTGTAAAAAAGTAGAAAAAAAAGGCTAAAAATTCCTGTTAGGTACATATAACATGCTGTAAAAATTGTAATACCTCCTAAAATGCTTATGCCATGCACAGTTTAAATAAGTGTATTATACTTAAGATAAAAAAGTTTACTTCAAAGTTCTATCTTAAATAGAAAAAATTCCTTAGGGATTTAACTAAGATTAAAACACAAAATTATCATCTATGAGAAAAGGCACTTTAAAGTCTGTCTGCTAAGCAAGCTTCTGTATTAGGACTATCTAAAATCATTCATAACTTTTTTAAAAATGTAGATAGAGAGATGATGTTTTTTTCAGTGCATTCGAAATAGTTTGAAGTTTTATTATAAGCAATAAAATTTTTTTCGATAGTTTGGTCATTTTTTGGGTACTGTGACCCCTTAACTTCATAATATAAGTTTACATTTCTTAATAAGTTTAAATTATTTAACTTTAAATTTGCATAATCTTCGATAATAAAGAAAAATTATAAATGTATAGATCTGCAGACAAAAATGCTTACTAGAGCATAACTTAAGATTACCCAGAAACTGTAATAAGATGGAACTTATAAAAATAGCTAAGAATGGACAAAAAGATTAAATTTATAAAACAAGATAACTGAATTTGAAGTATCAGTTTAAAACAGTATGATTTAATGTTTCATTATAGTAGTTATATCAGGTACAGAAATAAATCAGGTGAAAAAATCAATATTGAAGTTGAGTAATCAAACTCAAAATAATAAAATAGGATTGACTATATCCGAATTCTAAAAGCAAAAAAATGAACGCAATCTTTGTTTCAATTTTTTCTATATGAAAACAATTACAGATTAATTAGATTCGATTAATATTGTACTGACTTATTGAAAGATTTTTTTTTAAAAAAAAAAAGTAAATAAAACTTTTTTCTTGATCAGATTAAGTTCAGAGCGAAAAAAATACACAGCTCTTGTGATTTGTAACAGAAGTCGCACTGTATTGTGTACATATATAGCAGTGATTCCCCACGAAGTACGCAGACGCGGTTTCCGACTCGATACGCTCAAGTCTATTCAACATCTCGGAAACGAAATCAGCTTCATCAGTACTGAAACATCGGTATTAGAGCCATACTCATTGGATGCGATTTTTTTCACATGCGTATGGAAACCTGTTTGAAAGTGTTTCGCCAGTAAATATTTTCCACCAATCTGGTTTTCATTCGCATGCCAAAAAATCGTAGATAGTGAGATATCTTTCAGGCTTTATTTCATTTATCGTTAGATTGCGAGTGTTTTTTTTTTATATCGACGACTTAATTCAAAGGATATAAGGATGCATTTTATCTTTAAAAAACATATATATATATATATATATATATATATATATATATATATATATATATATATATATATATAGTTATTTTTTACCTTTGACTGCTTCTAAAATTTCTTGATTTGTTGGAGATATATATTGTTTCCTCCTAACTATCGACATCGCTACTAGTAAGAATTTTTGGTTCGAATCTAGAAATTTCTTCCTTTTTTTTTTTATATTAGCAGCATGGGAAGCTTATTACCTCTTTTCCGCTCGCTTTCCAGAAAAAAAATCTCTGACAATGCTAGATGTTGTTGACTTCCATCTTATTTCTTCTTCGGAATGCCGTCTTGAAAAATGAGTTTTCATATTTTTTTTTTAATTATTGTTGCTTTACAAGAGCAACAAATAACATTTTCGCTAGACACGTTTTTTTTTTTTTTTTTTAAAGAAAAAAGAATCTTTTTAAGCATGAAATTTTCCACATAAGTGCAAAAAATATAAAACGTTTTGTTCTCATAAGAAAACACAAAGCAAATTACTGCGCCAGCGATAGAGGCCGAAGTTGGCAAATTTCCAAAAATAGCTTAATAAAGGGGAAAAAACTTCTCCCCTTTTTATCCAGTAACTGTTTGTGTAACACAAAGCAAATTACTGTGCCAGCGATAGAGGCCGAAGTTGGCAAATTTCCAAAAATAGCTTAATAAAGGGGAAAAAATTTCTCCCCTTTTTATCCAGTAACTGTTTGTGTAGGAGATTAAAGGAAGATTACAAGCCCCCTTCCGCAGTACGCTAGAAAAACAATTATTTAAAAACTATTCTGTAAGAAAAATTTTTTGCAGAACCATTATTGCTTCTGCAGAAATTTTCTGTTTCTGTAGAAATAATTTTTTTTTTGTAAAACAGCTTCTGTTTCTGCAGAATCTTTTTTGAGAACTTACTATGTTTCTGCCAAACCAAAAATTTTTATTTCCCAAATAAAAAAATCTTTCTGCAAAACTCAGTCGCTTTCTGCGACAATGTCGCTGTGTCGCCGTGTTTCTGTCACAGGGTCAAGCTCCATTAACATTTTACGAAAAGATGTAGAAAAAAGTATGCAGCTGTAGATTTTAAAACTAATTAAATCTCATTAGAGTGGTAAAACAATAAAACTAAAACTTTTATTTAAAACTTCGTTCGATTGAGAAAAAAAATTGGAAACTTATAACATTAATTTGACGAACTTCGAAATTTATCAAACCCAACAAGTCCAGTTTTGAATCCAAACTGCGGTTCACCAGATTTAACCACAAGTATTTACATTTCGATGAACTAATAAGAAAGAAACCCAATTAAAATGAAATTTAAATTTGAACATTTCTCTTTTAAACAATGGGCAAAATATATTAGGGAAAAAAGGGGATGCAAAATATTTTGTATGTTTTTGCCTGAACCTTTGTGTATTCAAAAGAAATTTTGAAGATGTCTCAATAAAACCTGAAAGATGTTTTAACAGTTTCATTTTAACTCAATTAAAAAACAAATAAATATTTTGTGTGAAGTGAAGTAATATTTTTATACCAATCCAAAGCACAAAACTATGCTATTAGTATAGGAATACAATAACGCCAAATAGACGTTTTTTTTTTCTTTCTAGAAAATAGTTGTACTTATGAGGTTACATGTTGTACACTTTGCGACTGCTTCGCACTTTTTTTGTTCAGATATAACTTTCGAGCATTTCATTTGGGTACTTGCACTTCAAGAAGAAGATCACAGATACCAACACATGTGACCTATGACGTCAGCGTCAGCTGATTATTTAAAAGCAAAACGGCGTGTTAAAATTGAGCTAAGTTTCTACATATAAGTAAGAATGTTAATAAACATGAAGTCAATTAAATGCAGCACCGTATCGCACATCGAATTTGTTGAAATAGAATTCTTTCGAGTCCACGTGTTTTACTAATAGATTTATTATTTATTTATGTATTTTATTGTAAAAGTGATATGTTTTTGTTTTGTGTACGCTGCAACTTCGATGCATAATTAGTGTATGTTCCACATGGCCTCGTGCCTGTCTTTGTGTTAAGTAAGACATATATAGTGAAAGAATTGAAATCTTTGAGAAAGAAGAGAATTGATACTTGGCGGGCTTGGCTTATTCGTAATAGAAGGGAAAGAACAGTCGCTAGCGTAAACAAATGCCACGTTTCAATAACCAACCAGGATCGAGACACCCACACTACGTCTCTTACAGATATCCCCTTGTTGTTGGATTACTGTCAACCGCAAGCTAATTAAGATCTCAGCGATTTTTTTGTCATTTATCATTTCTTCCCAATATTTTTTTTTTTTTTTATCTAAGTGCCTTTTTAGATATCTAATCAAATAGTTTGCTTCGGTCATCCACACGAATCTGCACGCCACTGTGCTGACCAATTGGTGAGAAGAAAATACCTCGAAAATTGCACAGCAGACCCTACATATGTTTTAGTAATAACTTCCCGCTGTTTTTATGCTTTTTGAAGCTCATTTATTTAAAATTAAAAATGAATTTCTACGAAGATTGTACGGTGTTTTGCATTTGTCCAGTTTTGTTCTATCACCCCCCCCCCTAACATATGATTTCAAGAACACAATCTATGTTAAGAGGACCGCAATATAAACTTTCAATATAAAAATTTTGTAAAATCCTTGTTAATTTTTTTTTAAAAAGTATTCACATTAAGAGTCAAGAATACTATATTTTCAAAATTTGATTTCTCAGGAACTATTCGACCGATTTCGCACAAATTTCGTATTTTGCCATTTAAAAATTGCATTTGTAGGGGATGTTTGGGTTTATTTGTATTTTCCAATTCACATAAATAACAAAAGACCATAAATTAACTAACTCTTAATATTTATTGAAAAGGACAAAACACATATAAAATAAAACAAGAATAAAAAAATACAAGAATTTGGAAGAGGGGTTAAGGGTTCCGAATTATACGTCCGTATTTAACGGCGGTTCCTGGCAGACTGTCTTAGTTCACCGCCAGAGGCGCTGTGGTGGGGGAAAGAGGAAAGTTTGTCACACTCCCCCTCTGGTTCCGATTTAACGTCTCGTTGAGGGACCAGCACTTTTTGGTCGTTTGCTTCTTCTGAGGGTCCTCAAGGTTTTTGGGTCAGGATCAAGAATCTTTGGTCTGCCTCGTTTACGTAAAGGTGCCACCGGCACTGCATTTTCATCAGAACACTTTTTCAATGCAGACACATGATACTGTCCTAACGGTTCATGTGGCTTATCAACGTGGGCCACTTCATACGATGTAGGGGACCTTTGGGTGAGGATGATGTACGGTCCATCTCTTTTTGGCATAAACTTGGCCGACTTTGATTTTGCAGCATTGCTCTTAGGATGCAATGTAACCCATACTTTATCACCAGGTGCGTACTGTGGTGATTTTTGACGCTTTTGATCTGCGTAGGTCTTTCTATGATCTTGCTTGGATTCAACTCTATCTCGGATGTCATTAGAGATATTGGCTAATCTCTTTAGGTAGGGAGTGATCTCGGGAACGAAATTATCGTTGTTGACGATGGCACGAAAATCACTCGTAACGTCATCTATGGTTCTCATTTCTCGTCCAAACATGAGAAATGATGCTGTTTCGCCAGTTGTTTCACACTTTGCACTATTCATGGCGAATCTAATCATAGGAAGTTTTTCAGCCCAGGAAGTGTGGTCTTGTCCCACAAGGATTGCAAGACGTGGCTTCAAGTCACGATTTTTCCGCTCTACAGGGTTTGCCTGCGGGTGATATACTGGTGTTAGGTTCTGATCTATTTTTAAAAGGAAACACAATTGCTGCATGACAGCAGAGACGAACTGAGTTCCGTTATCACTTATAATTCTTCGAGGAATCCCATAACGAAGAAAAATCTCTTCCACAAGAACAGTGGCGCATTCTTTAGCAGTTGCTGTAGTGAGAGAAAATAATTCTACCCACTTAGTAGAACAATCTTCCACTATAAAAACCCAGGATTTACCCTCATTAGTTGTGGGTAATGGTCCAAAGAGATCTATTGCCAAGGTTTCAAATCGTTGACTGTATACTGGTGTCTGCAGAAGTCCACAAGGTTTTTGATTACTGGCTTTATATCTGGCGCATTCTACACAGCTCTTTACATAGTCAGCTATGAAGGATCTCATACCAGTCCAATAGTATCGTTGATTTATTCTATTTAATGTTCCCTCTACTCCGTAGTGTCCAGCACTTGGAGCGTCATGGTGTAATTTTAAAATTTGCGCCCTTTCATGCAAGGGTACTACCAACTGTGCTTCTTCAGCATCTGAAGCAGGAGAATATCGGAATAATACGCCTTGATTCATTATATATCCTCTTTGTGTCCAATTGGAATAGTCTACTCCTTTTTCCGGATCTTCAAAACATGTAATTATTTTCTTAAGCTCTTCATCTTTCATTTGCTCCTCTCTTATTTCTTTGGGCGTTTTCTTAGGGAAGTCTACAGAAATAGTGGAAGCTTCGCAGAATACTTCATCAGTTTGGCATATGGGTCTTGAAAGCATGTCTGCCACATAGTTCGATTTCCCGGGGAGGTATTCTATCTTAAGATTGAACTCTTGCAGCTGCAGGGCCCATCTCGCCAGTCTTCCAGATGGAGATTTTAAACTCATGAGCCACCTGAGAGGTTGGTGATCGGACGAAATGATGACTTCGGTGCCTTCCACGTATCCTCGGAATTTCTGAAGTGCCCAAACGACAGCAAGGGCCTCACGCTCTGTTGTTGAGTAATTCCGTTCCGCAGAACTCAGCAATCTGCTTGCGTATTCAACAGGATGTTCTTGAGTTCCGTGTTTTTGCAAAAGGACAGCACCCAAAGCGAAGTTACTAGCGTCTGTTCGTATGAGGAATGGTTTTGTTTCATCCGCTTGCTTTAGAATCGGAGGAGAAACCAAGCTTTGTTTCAGTTCTTCAAATGCTTTTTGCTGTTCAACACCCCATTCCCAAGAGGCATTTTTCTTTGTCAAATTGGTAAGTGGTCTGGCAATTTCGGAAAAACCGGGAATAAATTTTCGATACCACGAACATGTTTGTATAAACGATTGAACTTGTTTCACGTTTCTTGGAGAAGGCATGGAGGTGATGGCATTTACTTTATCTGGGTCTGTTTCAATTCCCTCAGATGTTATCCAAAGTCCTAGAAACTTTACTTTAGAACATGCAAATTTACATTTCTTTCTGTTTGCACTAAGTCGAAATTTGTCAAGACGGTCAAAGACATCTTTCAGATCTTGGATATGTTGCTCAAAGGTAGGTGACAACACAAACAGATCATCTAGGTAAACCAGCAGTTTTACCGAAGGAAGTCCGTTGCGGAAACGATCCATCAGGCGTTGGAACGTTGCTACAGCGTTTCGTAAACCAAAAGGCATTCTTTTGAATCGGAAAGTGCCAAAAGAACAGATGAATGCTGTTTTATCCCTATCAGCTGGGTTGACTTCTACCTGATGATAGCTAGCTGTTAAGTCAATGGTTGACATATATTTACATGTCTTTGCATCATGCCATAAATCATCCATTCTGGGTAATGGATATGTATCAGGTAAAGTTTTCTCATTTAGTTTTCGATAGTCCACGCAGAGTCTATAACCGTTCGGTTTTGGAACTAAAACCACGGGAGCGGCATAAGGCGATTCGCACTCTTCAATTATATCCTTCTCTAGCAAATCATCAATTTGTCTCTTCAACTCTTCTTTCTTTGAAGGAGGTAATCTGTACGGGGGTACCGATACAGGAGGATGATCACCAGTATTTATGTAATGTTTTGCGTATGGAGTAGCATCTCCCCCTGGTTCGAAGATTCTTTCATACTGTTTCAACAGGGTGTTGAGTTCGTTTTTTTCTTCACTTGACAGTTGTTGACCTTCTTCCTCTCTCAGTTGACAAGTATTGGATTCTGCACATGGCGTATTCTTGATATCACACAAATTGGTTTCCTCAGCAAAATTAAATTTTCGTCGGGGAAAATCGTTAAAGAACCATCTGTGACTTTTCAGATCAAGGACGATACCAGCATCTTGAAGGAAATCCGTACCAAGGAGAGTACGATTTTCTTTTGCATGGGGTAATGCGATTAAGTTTGTTTTAAAGACTCTTCCTTCAAGTCCTATATCTACGGAAGTAGTGAAGGCTTCCACTTGTCGTTTTTCTCCGTCAGCAAGTGTCATAGTGAGTTGTGTCTCTTGAAAGTCTGCACCTTCTTGTTTGAGAATTTGATACAACCGTTCTCCAGCAATACAATGGCTTGCTCCACTGTCAGCACATGCAGTACCTAAGAGTCCATTTACTGTTATATTCAAAATAGCTAATTGTGATGATTCGTCTACACATGACTGGAAAAGGACATTCCCAACACTGGAAGAGGAGTTTGTGATAGGTGGATTGCATTTAGGACAGCGAGATTTAATTATGCCAGGTTCTCCACATCCATAGCATCTTCTACCAGTTCTGCTCTCTTCAAATCTGTCGTTGTTTACTTTATGATGTTGATCATCATACATAAAATCATTTCTTCGCGGAGTTCTTTCATAATTAGAAAAGTCCTGCTTGTTATGACTCTGAACTCCAGTATCTCGCCTATTTTCTTGTCTAAAAGGATGCATGTTATATCTCTGGTCATATTGCACCCTGGGACTACGCGAATACTTGTTTTGATTATAAAGTCTTGTTGATTCTGTTTGTTTCAAATTAAGCTTCTTTTCTGAGTTTGTTTTCTGCAAATCTTTTTTGCTTAATCGAAGATTTTCATACACATCCATTTTCTCAATTAAATCCTCAGGCGTTTTCCATTCACACCAGACATCTAGGAAGTGCTCTTTAGCTTCTGGAGGAATTCTCTTCTTCATTTGATCAACGATCATCAAGTTTTTCAATTCATCGAAAGTTTTAATGTCTAATTCCATTAACCAATTTTCGAAAAAAGTTAGGAGTTCAAAAAGAAAATCTTTCCAAGTTTTCTCAGGTGTTTTTCTGTGAGTGGCATACAACTGTCGAAGTTTTTCTGCACTTAGTTTAAATCTTTTCAGAAGCATTTCTTTGACATAGTCAAAATCTTGAGCTTTATCGTCTGCTTCTCTTGCGATGAGTTGCGCAATATCGTTTGGCAGGACGCCAAGCAAATAAGCTACCCAATTCTCTTTGTCTACTTTTAAAAATTTCAATTGGCGTTGAAATAAGTTGAGATATAAGACCATATCGTCCTCTTTCGGATTGAATTCAGGTAGTAATTTCTTTAATTGCAAGTTGACAGGACAAGTACTAGTTAAACCAGATGATGGTTGTATGAATTTTTGGGCTTCAATTTGCAAACGTAATTTTTCCAGTTCAAAATTCTGTTGTTGTTCCTTTTCTTTTAATATTCGATTTAGCTCTTCGGCCTTTTCTCTAGAAATTCGTTCTTGCTCTTCTTCTTTTTCTCTATTTAATTTTTCGCTTCTTTCCTTTTCGACTCTGTCATCAATAATATTTTGTAACACATTGAGGCAAAAATCTTCATCGTATGCTTCATTTTCAGTGATTAGTTTCTTAATTTGTATGACTTTAGCATCGGGAGGAACCTTGAGACCCATTTCTTCAGCTAATACACATAAATCGACTTTTTTTCCCAAAAATGTCATTGTAGCAGATTTTGAAAGCACCACTTAATAGATATTATTTAATACTTATTGCAGGCTAGATAACCCCAATTGTCTTAAAATGTCACTGATAATTTAATATGAAATGTTTCTAATAATAGTTAACCTATCACATATTATTTGGGATAATTTTAAACAGTTAATATATTCTATTTAAACAACCAATGGAAAATGAAAATACATTAGCAAATACATTGGAAAATTTTGAACAATAAACATTGATACGTTTAATATACAAATATTTCACTTTATTCAAGAGTATTTATGCAGTGAATAAGTTATTTCAATATCACATTGGTGAAAGTTGTTTAACGGTTAGAATGTATGAAATAAAAATTTTACTGAAAAAATGCACATGTGTTACTCATCTATTAAATTTAATTGCTTCAATTATTATTTTCAATACCCCAAAAGTAAAACAATAAATTTCTTAATTTATTTGCTTTAATTTTCCTAGATAAAAATTTTATTTTACCAAGATAAAGATTCTGTTTTCCTTGTTTTTCCGAAAAAAACACAACCCTTTATTTACCAAAATTAACCACCTTTGTTACTAAAGTGTATTCAATATAGAAACATATATATAAAACACATAGCAAAAGGGAAAAAAAAAATATTCCTTTTTTATAAAAAAAAATTGTAACAAATAGAAATTGTAATAATAAAACTATACTATAAGTTGCATGAATGAATTAAAAAGAAGCAACATATTCTTAAATTTCTTTTCCTCTTTCTTATTTTTTTTTTTTTTTTTTTTAATAAAAAGCTTTATTATAATCTTAGCTAACTCAATTTATCTCTGTAATTGAGATCAATGAAAATAAAACAAAATACAATATAACATAAGCATAAGTTTCAGTTTCGATTTACAAACACTCCTATTTTATCATGAAAAGAAATTCGTCTGTGGTTTTGGCGCCACAGAAAGCAATAAAGAAAGAATCTTGTCTGATTCACAGACGCGCAAGTATTAATTGAAAGTAATAATATTCAAATAGATGAGAAATTTTAAACACACTTTTTAAATGAGAAAACAATATCAATGCTTAAATATTTTAGAATGCAGTTTTTGTTTTTGTTTTTTAACTTTTGCACAATATATTCATTTTGAAACATAAAAATAGCTAACTCTCATGATATATTTCTCCACCAGATTCATAGTTTATAAAAATTATTTTGAGAATTAATGATTCAAAATACGTATAACATTAAAGTGAACACACCGAATAACTATACAACATAACATTTTTCACAAATTTCAAATCAATGGATAGTAAATATTAATATTTTACTCTAGTAAACCTTACTACTATGAAAACTATACTTATCGGTGTTGGGCGGGAAAGGGTTTTCCCGGTTTTCCTCGTCTAGCTGGGGTGAGCTGGAAAACGGAAATACTAATTCAAAATCCAGGCAATAGAGGTACGGGATGTCCTCATAAAAAGCACAAAACTGAACTGGATGTTCATTTGCCTTCTGAAAAAAAATTTGAGCCAGCAAGGAACCTTTAATTCGGCGCGAAGTTGGGCGTCATTTTGTAGGGGATGTTTGGGTTTATTTGTATTTTCCAATTCACATAAATAACAAAAGACCATAAATTAACTAACTCTTAATATTTATTGAAAAGGACAAAACACATATAAAATAAAACAAGAATAAAAAAATACAAGAATTTGAAAGAGGGGTTAAGGGTTCCGAATTATACGTCCGTATTTAACGGCGGTTCCTGGCAGACTGTCTTAGTTCACCGCCAGAGGCGCTGTGGTGGGGGAAAGAGGAAAGTTTGTCACACATTCTTTAAAATGAGGTAAAAAATTGCATGCCTTACACTACTCAAAAGTTTTTCAACTACAATTTAATAAAATAATAAATATTTACCAAAAGTTATAATATGCAAAAAAATTGTCTGTAGAAAAACGAATTTTATAACTATTTGTAAACATTTTTCAATTCGCTTAAAACGTTCTCGAGATAAGTGAAGTATGCAAAAAGTAAAATTTACATTAAGGGGTCCAAATTTTCGACCGCTCTTCTGATCGAACCATATTTTCCCAGATTGCGGCTACTCCCTATATTTCGGAGATCAGAAATCCGAATCTTTCGGGGGGGGGGGAGGTATGTTTATTCAGAGAAAGCACGTTGCAAGGAAATATCCCACGGCAATTGTGAGTGACGAATCGACGCATTATCAGAAAAAAACAAGTTAACTCAACTCGATAATTTTTTACATCAATTTCAGAATAATTCGTTGTATTAAAAATAAACGTGTAAATGCATGTTGAAACATCAAATGAGCAGTAGAAAATCCGATTTTTAAAACAATGTGAAATGCTCAACAAAGAAAACCAATCATTTTCCAATCACAGTTTAAAACGCAATAGGTTTACAAATACGTGATATGTTGAATAATATATTACGCATAAGCAGAAATAAAAGCAGTCTTTTGTTCAAGAAACTTTCCTAACAAAACTAAATGAACAAAATCATTCTAATCTTTCCGAAAAGTAACGGAGGTTTATTGAAGATAAATATTAAAAGAATCCATTAAACAAATTACGACAAAACATTTGGCAACAAGTCTGCCAATTTTTTAAGAAAGCTCTAATAACAGGTTCGTTCACCTTCCCAGACATACAGCCGAGTCATTTTTTTTTACTGTGAATTTCTTTGGTTAGCTGAAATTGTGACTCAATCTGAATAACAAAGTCATTTAATGGCACCGCGTATTTATTATGACTCAGTAAAAATAAAAAGAATTCGGATATATATTACAGTTTTTAAGACATCGCCTGGCAGTTACAGACTCGATTGACAGTTTTTTTCTTATCATTTTTTTATACGATTGACATTAATTAGGATTAATCGAAGGTAGAACAATAGCTGAATGAATTCGTTGATCTCTTCTAGAAAAGAAAGAGTTGTAGTGATTTTTCGCGCAAAATAATTGGAGCGTTTCTCTTTATAATGGAGTTAATTCTTCGTACTTCTCAGTTCAAGTCAAAGGAAAGGAAAAATATAAATAAATAAAAAAATAAATAAATAAATAAAAAATCGATTGGCATAATATTTTTTAGCATAACTATGTGAATCTTTCTCTCTCTCTCTCTCTCTCTCTCTCTCTCTCTCTCTCACTATATATATATATATATATATATATATATATATATATATATATATATATATATATATATATATATATATATATATATATATATATATATATATACAGAGAGAGAGAGAGAGAGGGAAATCAGCAACCACCATCCTTTATTTATATACATTTTTAGAGCCCATACCCTCTGTAGCAGAATTCACGGAGTGAATCTGCTGCACTAACGCAGCCGGACAAAGAATATTATTGAAAAATTCAGCATAATCTAATATACACGTAGTAAAAGTATTGAATATAAGGTCCTTAAAAACTGGTCATAAAAACTTTATGCTGTTTAAATTTATTTTGAATTTTAAACAATGATACTAAAAACGGAATAAAGCGATATAGAGTAACGTGAGTAATACATGGGTGAAAGCAAGAAGGGAAAGAGAAAAATCCATTTCCAGTTTTAACTAGATTTCGGAAGGAGAAAATCTATCCTCTTCTTCAAACTATTAAACAATAACTACTTTTTCTGGGGAAAGAATCAGTTTTATATAATATGAAATAATTGTTAAAAAAAAAAAAAAAAAAATCTAGGTAGTTACAGAAATTTAATTTTCCTAGAAAAAAAGGCTAGAATGAAGTGTCTTTCGTACCAGTTTTGGCTCCTTTCCGTCTTGGTATATATAGGCTTTCAGCCCTAGTGTAATCAAGAAAGAAAAAATTCTTTGAATACTTTTCTTTTTTTTTTTTATTTCTTTCCAGTTTTATATATATGAAATAATTGTAAAAAAAAAATCAAGGTAGTTACAGAAATTTAATTTTATTAGAAAAAAAAATGCTAGAATGAAGTATCTTTCGTACCAGTTTTGGCTCCTATCCGTCTTGATATATATATGCTTTCAGCCCTAGTGTAATCAAGAAAAAAAAATTCTTTGATTTCTTTTCTTTTTTTTTTTTTTTTTTGTACTTTGTGGTGTTCACTCAATTCACCTTTTTAATTTTTATTATAAAAATGTTTTGATGGTTTTAGAAACAGTCGCGATAATTTTAACTCATTTTGTTGTTCACATTTTAAAAATGAAAAAAATATATATATGATAAATAAACTGCAGATACTATAATAATCCGCAGTGCCCGTGGCTGTGCTGGTGGGTTCCTGCACATATACAAAGTGAAGTAAAAGTTACGCCCATAGAAGTTTTAAAATAATACTAAAGGGTAGAAGAAAAACATTGTCAAAATCGTGTCAAGCATTAACGATAAAAGTGATTCTAAAAAACACCAAAACCCGTTCGATTTCCCATGTAAGTAGAAAAGAAGTGGAAGACAATTATTAAAAACACATTCATTCAAGTTTCACCCGGCAATCAAAGAAATTTTGATGCCTTGAATTACGTATTCGTAAATGGTAATTCATTAGATTTTCATTCTTTTCTTTTTTCCGCGTTTAAAAATTATTTCGCGACCTTTTAAAAGCTTTTTTTTTTTTGAAGGAATATTAAAATGTACATTAAAGGCGGCAAATATAGAATATCCTGTATTTAAACAAAAAATATCAACTGACTAAACAAACACTCTTTAAATCAACCCGATGCCTATTGACACCAGTCTATCGATGAAAGTTTCACTACACAAATAATTCAGAGTCTAATAAAACACCATGTGAAAGTATAAATTCCAACTATAATTACATCATAAAAATATAAATGGTATTCTCTGTTTGGTCAGTATACTAGAGCGTGCTCTTAGGTTCAAATCCAACCCGATCCGACACCAGGTTATGGACGAAAATTCCACTAAATAATGCAGTGTCTAATAAAAGGCCATGTAAAAGAATAGATTCCAACCATAGTTTCACCATGAGAATATAAATGGTGCCCTCTGTTGGGCCAGTAAACTTGAGTGTGTTCTTAGGTTCAAATCCTACCCGATCCGACACCAGGTTATGGACGAAAGTTCCACTAAATAATGCAGTGTCTAATAAAAGGCCATGTAAAAGAATAGATTCCAACCATAGTTTCACCATGAGAATATAAATGGTGCCCACTGTTGGGCCAGTAAACTTGAGTGTGTTCTTAGGTTCAAATCCTACCCGATCCGACACCAGGTTATGGGCGAAAGTTCCACTAAATAATGCAGTGTCTAATAAAAGGCCATGTAAAAGAATAGATTCCAACCATAGTTTCACCATGAGAATATAAATGGTGCCCTCTGTTTGGCCAGTAAACTTGAGTGTGTTCTTAGGTTCAAATCCTACCCGATCCGACACCAGGTTATGGACGAAAGTTCCACTAAATAATGCAGTGTCTAATAAAAGGCCATGTAAAAGAATAGATTCCAACCATAGTTTCACCATGAGAATATAAATGGTGCCCTCTGTTGGGCCAGTAAACTTGAGTGTGTTCTTAGATTCAAATCCTACCCGATCCGACACCAGGTTATGGACGAACATTCTACTAAATAATTCAGTGTCTAATAAAAGGCCATGTAAAAGTATAAATTCCAACTACAATTTCACCATGAAAAAAAATTCTATTACTTTCTCTATATTATGAAATGCCTCATTTTTGGTCCTCTATTTTACAAAATACCAACTAAAATGCCCGTTCTACAATTAACTCTAAAATTAGAACAATAACATTCGCTTTTAAAAAACATTAAAGATATATTTTTTTCTTGCGTAACTCCATCTTTGATAAGAGAACTACTTCATTTATTCAACAAGAAAGACAACAAAACAAAAAAAAAGATATTAACGAAAGCAGCACAGAAGCAGAGCAATTAAGGTTGGCAATGAAATTCCAATTTTTCCGATACCTTTTCTATGCACCACGAACCCTGATCTCAATCTGCAAAAAGCGCCAAAGATTAGGTATCGCGCAGTTTTATCTTAAGCCTAAAGAACAATTGCTGGCCAGAACAAATGTGGGACAGTTAACACTTTTGTTTCAATGAAACACAAAATGTAGAACGCGCGCGCCGAAAGGAACGCTATTGTTTTTATACCAAATGAAAGTGAAGGTTTCCGGGATGTCCCTAAAGAATTCGGGACACTTTCTTTTGTTTATTTTTTTCCCCTTTATTCCTTAATTCTTTTTTTTTTTATTATTATTATTATTCTCCTGACTTTGTCTTTTAGAATAGGGATTACAGAAGAAACTTTCGCTTACAAGGAAACTATCAAGATAGTTTTAAGATAGTAATTGATTATGTAAACAACTTTTTACACGGAAAAAAAAAAAATGATTTCATTATAACCGAAGCCTATCTTTAGAATGTAAAAATATGTAGTGAGTTTCATAATGTAATGAACACATAGTTTATCTAAACAAGAATAAAACTTTCAATCTTAGGATGTATTAAGTTTTTTTTTTTATAGAACGGCAGAACTTTTGAAATAAGGAAATATTTCCGTTATTCTAACTACGTTCACCATGGCGTTAGAAGGTTTTTTTTTTTTTTTTTTTTTTTTAACTAGCACGTCATAGATGTAGTTACGAAAATATGCACATTATGAGTTTTAAAATAATAAGCAAGGGAAGAATAAAAACTTTATCGAAATTTAATCTAACAAATTACAACTCAGGAAAGCGAGACTGGAAAAGTTACAATCAATTTCATTTCCTGATGGAACTTGCAAAAATGTCATGTAAAAAATTTTTGTAAGCGTTTTTCAACTCTTCTTTCAACTCAGGCAATGGAATATATTTTTTTTACTTTTTTAACCCTGCCATCTCCATTAGTGATTTGTTAAATTGCGATAGCAATTTATAAGATAGATATAAAATTGCTTTTATAAGATAGATATAAAATTTAAGCAAGATATAAGTTAGATTAGATTAATATAAAGATAAATATAGATTATTATTTAGATAAGAGAAGTTAGATAAGATTTGAAGTTAGATATTAAATTAATATCCCTAACGCATGTACTTTTTGTAATTTATCTTTGACTAGAATTACAAAAATATGTGATAAGAGCGGATATTACGTTAGAGCCAAGAGCCAGTCCTGCATAAGCTGGACCTAAAATAAGAATAAACATCTAGCGCTGGAATGACGTGCATGTCAAGATGCTTTTGTCACAAAATCAACAATGACGTGCTAGACACGTCGGCAGGCAATAACAAAGACTGTTCGTGTTTAGTTAAAAATACAATTCGATATAAATACATGGGATATCTTCGATGATACACTGGTCAGCTCATTCATTAGAATTTCATTCCCGTCGTGCTAACCATGAGAGGTTTCTGTAGTTTTTCTTTTCGAGAAGCATAAATACAGATAAGTTTCGAGCAGGCAAACACCATATCACAAGGATAAGAAGCAGGAGGGCCATGTTTCGTACATGCGTTAAATGAAAAAGAGCTATAGCCCTTGTTAAATTTTATATTATTTATTGTTCATGCGACTGAATTAGATAAAGAAACTTATTCTTTACTTCGCGGGACTAAACTCATAGGTATAAACAAAATATTCAGAAATGTATTTGAAATTTTATATAACATTATTACTGATGTATTTCTTTTTTATAGATGCACTGAAATGGGTTCTGTTCAACCTTATTTATAAATTACAGTTCATTTTAAACTATTTCATGTATCTCGACTAGTTCTATTACATTTTAGGTCGCATTTCGCGAGAAAAAATATACGTGATATTGATGTAAAATGCACTATAAAAAATCTATATGTGGAAATTAAAATGATATATATTTTAAGAAATTCGATGTATAATTTAAATAATTAATTTAACTCTCTAAACGAGGAACAAATTATTTACTTTTATTATGCCTTCAAGATATAAAAAAAAATACATAAATTTTTTAATGTTTTTATTTTCTTAAATTTTCAACACGATTTCTATCATCAAATTCAGTTTCAATGTGTTCTCAAGTAGGGAAAAGTAACTTCTAAAATTTTTTGTTATGTTGTTCCACAACTTTAACGCAGACAGATGTACAACAAAAATAAATGCACTTAATTCATGTTACAGAGAGGGAAATCATTATTTTTCCAAGGCCATTTATTTATTTTCTTCCTTTTTTTCTTTTTTTTAAATCGTCTGTTATTTATCTTACAATAAGCCTTTATTTACTTCACTAATTTGTGCTTATTGTAAACTTTCTAAAACAAGTCAAGCTAATTAAAAAAAATTATTTTCTAATTTGCCCAAAAGTATGTAGACCCACTGTAGAACCTTTAAAAAATTTCAAAGAGATTAGAAGATTCTGGGGACTTTTTCAATTTGTCCGGCTATTTGCAAGTGATCAGATTATGTCATTAATACTTTTTAAATGACCTATCTATAGCAATACTTGATACACTAGAAAAGTATTAAGAATGACAAAATTAGAAGGTTAGCTTTTAACATTTTTGACCCATTATTTTATTCGAATATCTGATAACCATATATGCACTTTTTTATATTCACTTTTATAATTCATTTTCTCCCTTTAATATACTGGTGACATACAATTTAAAATTTTTAACACGTAGTTAGAATTTTACAATTATTTACGACACTCAGGAGTTCGCAACTCAATGAGTTGACCCAGGTTCGAATCCCAGCGATTACTGTTCTATACGAATTCCGGATCCGGCTGCCCCGACCACAGTGCTGACGTAAAATATCCTCAGTAATGGACAGACCATGAGTTAGAATTTCTTTGCCGTTAGGCTAACTAAGGAAAGTTTTTGTGGTTTTCTTCTCCATGTAACGCAAGTTCGGGTTAGTTCCATCATGAAGGCTATTTTTATCCAATACTTGATACAGAAGTTCCCCTGTCTTCTAGAATGGGTTCAAAATAATAAGTCTTCGGAGTTGAACATTAGTAGTCGTAAACTCAAAATTGGATCGGCTGTTCAACGACGGTTATAAAATAAAATAATTAGTTTTATAACAAATTTAAAGCAAGCTCAAGTTTTATACTAGACTAAAGTCAAATAATACAATGAGAAATTAAGATATGAATATTTCTTAAAAACCTAACTAAATGATATGCAATTGTTTATTAATATTTCTCTGCATTCACAAGACTGGTAAGCAAATTATATACCTACTATGATTTTTTTTTTTTTTTTTTTATCTTTCATAAAAATGTAATGAAAACTAAAAGCTGCTTTTATGAATTTGACTTATTTTTACTTTTGTTTCAAAATATAGTTGAAGGAAAAAGAATAATTTATTTGAAATATTTTTTTTAATAAAAGTTTTCTTTAAACTCGTGCATTTTAATTCCAATTTAAGTCAGAAAGAAAAAAAATGTTCCAAATAAGAATACATAAAAGCAGAAACTTCAATTATTTGTTCATTATTTTAATTAAAAGTAGTTTTTAATAGAATAAGATTTTTTAAAAATAATGTTCCAGCTTATCTGAAACAATCAAAGATAGAAGGAAATCGTATCTTTTTCAGAATCTTGTCTTTGTTAAGAAATTTAAATAACTCAATCGTTTAGTAAAACAAAATGTCGATTCAGAGAACCTGAAATTAAATTTAAATTAAACTTCAATCAGAAGATCTCTCAATAAAACTGGGTCACATAAAAGGGGGGATGTAACTAGAGCAGATTCTATTTACCTCAAAGATGACTCTGGTCGACAGCCAAAGAACTAATCAAGATAAGCACTGATTAAAAATTCGCCAAATGAGCATTTCTGCATATTCATGCATGTCAACTTGTCTAATAATTTATTTGGAAGAGGAGGTTTAATCCAATTTTTCCACTTGAATTGTCCCATCTTTTTCATATTAATAATTCCATGTTCCCGCAGAATTATCAAATAGACCAAGACAAACCAACATTATCAAATAATAATAAATTAATGTCTTTTTTTGAAGAAAAAAACTAATTTTATTAAATACTTTTAGAATAACGCTTCTTAAAAAAAGGTGTTTTGTGGAACCTTAAGATGCCGAGGAAAGGTCTTAAGATAGGACCTTTTTTTTTTTCTTTTTTGAATTTTTTTTTTTAAAGCCAGTAATGATTTTTGAAGCTTGTAATAAGTTTATATTCAGCTAATAATCGATTATTTATGAGCTTGTCAGCTTAGATTACGTAAAATGCCAATAAAAAAAGAAATCTCAAATTTTAGAGTAGATATTTTTTTTCTAATAACAATATATTGACTAAATTACTTAAAGAATATGCATTTACAAATGCTTGTATTACTCATACACGCATAATTCAAAATAAAATAACCAAATTCAAGAATTACGAATTATTTTTCTTAGATATCCATTCTCATATTTCATAACAGTTATTTTTCAAAAACCATAATTTAGTTTATTTTATTCAATTTGATTAATGCATACACCAAAAACTAATAAATTAAAAGCTATTCAAAGAGTAGTAGCACCGTTAACGGACGTTGATGCTACGGTTTTTAAAGGTTATTATGTCCGCCGTTTGGGGACGTCACATTTTGACATTATTCAGACGCCAACACGAGACCACCATGAGACATATAACTGCCGAAATCAGTATGACTGTATGACAAAAATGTGACATGTTCCCGCCTCAGCTTACTTACACGGGAACCCTATTGAGACGTAAATGTCTCAGTTTCGTCACACCGTGACTCTGTTTAGACATGAATAAATCACGTCTTTTTCACATGGTGACCTAGCTGAAACGTTAATACGTCACATGGTGACCCAGCTGAGAGGTGAATATGTCACATCTTCGTCCCTTGGTGACACGATTGAGACGTAAATATGCCACAATTTCGTAACACCGTGACCATGTTGAGACGTGAATAGGTCACATACTGAGGTCACTGTGATAACTAAATGTCTCAATGTGATCCCATGTTTACGTCTACATGATATCAAAAAGTGACGTTACTAAATACGGACATAGTAACCTTTTTGATCCACGCATCGACGTTGCAAAAGTCACATGTGACTTCACAAATGAGTCTCCGTGACTGTCGCAATCTTGTAACGGTGCCATCAGAGGGACAGTATTTTGGTCGATTATCGAATATCCGGCTAACAATTTTTAAAAAAAATTAGCCTATAATAGATAGTGCAATTAAATTTTATTAGTTTTCAATTTTTCTAAACTTAACAAAAATATCCCAATTTTAAATGTTGAAATATTTTATCAGAAGAAGCTTTGAAGGATTTCTTATATAGTTCGTTCCTACTAACTAACAATCAATCTAAATTAGAAAATAAAAACCATAGAGAAATATTGTTAATTAGGGTGCATTATAAAAATGAAGAGAAAACTAAAAGAAAATGGGATCAAAATGAAATAACCTTGACATAACAATCAAGACAAAAAATCTTGGAAAACGAAAGAACCTTTAAACAAAGAAATTGAACAGAAACTGAACAACGAAAACATAACAATTTTCTTTAATCATCAATCTTAAAACACCAGTTTATTCTACTGAAATCGAAAGTTTTTAATTTACTTTCTTATATAAGTGCTTATATGAAAAAGAAATAGGTCTTACCTTTTTCATAGGATTTTTCTTCATTTGTTGCGATATGGAACAAAACAAAACATGCGAAGTTGTGTCACATTCTGTTTTTGAAATAGCCACTACGAAAGCACAAAACTTCATAAAATCACAGGAATACAATGGCTATTAACCAAACCATTAAAGGATCAAGACTTCTTCGAGTTTAAATACAAAATTTAACAAAGATGATCACTTTTTTGAAATATTAAATTTTTGGTGACATCATCGTTGCTATAATTATCATATGAGTTCTTCGTTTATATGTTCAAACGAACTATCTCAAATCAGCTACCTTTTTTAAAGATCGGGCATAGAGAATTCAGTTGCTCGTCCTTTTTCTCCAAAGAATTAATTACAACTAAGTAACTAAACATCATCAAAAATCAACAGCAAAAAAATAACATTTATTGTAAGTGGAACGAGCTTTCATAAGGCAAATGCTCTAAAATCGTTTTCAACACAAATCAATGAATTTTAATCTTGCAACAAATCTTTACGGTCGATTATACATTCAATTTGAAGTGAGAGCATCAACTTCTTTAATTTTAGCCATTGAAAAAAAAAAAAAAAAAAAAACGATTAAAAATGACGGCAACCGTGATTCACGTTTGTTTCAAAATCGTTTGCTTTTTTCGAACTAATTTTAATTTAATGTTTATTCTTTTGAATGATTTTCACCAATTGACTATCTCTCCGTTTACATTTTTATAAGTTGTAAAATTAAATTTACAATTTTCACAAATTATAATTTGCATTTTAAATTACGGCAAAAATAAGAACCTCAACAATACTTCAAGGCAAAACACTTCATATTCTATTAAATATATATTTGTCTTAATTTTTTCCTGAAAATAAATCTTTGTAGTACAAACATTATTAATATTAGTCCAAATGTGTACGCAAAATGGAATAAAGCAATTTATTCAAAATTTAAAGATTACAAAAATGCTTATTGTTCGTTCGAAAACTTAATTTTTCTATATCTAATATTTCATTTATTTTTATAATATTTTTGAATAAAATAAATCATATCAAGACGGTTTGCGGCTGCGTAAAATTTGATAGAGTCACAATAGAGTCATGAATGAATGGTTGAATGGTTCTCATGTGACTTTTAAGAGATCTAAAGGGAAACAAAGTTTTTCAGAGACTTTAGTTTTAGTAGAGTATATTGGCGACTACAAGTGACAATAATTAGTCATGGAGACTTTTATGTGATATAACAAGACAGAATAACATCAAAGTCACATTATGACCTCCTTGGAACAATTCAATACGGTCACACCTGTGACCTGTCTGGGTTAAAACCTAATTTTAAGACTGATATTGTGATATTGTTGAAACAATGAAAAAATTTTGTTCTTCACATTATCTTTTTTTTTTTTTTTTTTTTTTTTTTTTTTTTTTTGTTAGCATATTTACACCTGAAAATTAACTTTTTTCAACAATCAGGGTTCCGCCGAAAGAAGTTTGGCAGTTTAAGGTTCCATAGCTGAAAATAAAATGTGAACCGCTGCTTTACAAAACGAAATGACTTATTTAAAAAGTCTACAGTGATTATTATTGAGTTCTACACAAAAATTAGCTTATGGGACGTTAATCATTACAAGGGGGAAAAATAATGAAATACATTTAAAGAAATGCTTGTCATAATGGCAGCCATATTAGATGCTGTGCTGCTGGCAAAGATTAGGGTCTGCTAACTTTTTTGTGATCAGGTAAAAATTGGTGAAAATAGCCTAATTGGATAAATGTAACCCAAAATATCGCTAGAATTCATTAAAAAGACCTTATGGAGAAAAGTGAACGTATATTTATTATCAATCAATTAAAAAAGATATATATTTCTGATGATATCACCGTGATGCGTTAAGGGTTAAAGCGGATAAATTTTAAAGCCATTTATATAGTCAAGTGTTCATAAGAGTAAATTAGTCATAAATATTTTTTTTTAAAAATGGTCAGCCATTCTTTTTGAGGTGTATTCTTTTTAGCAAAAACATTTTAAAAGGACAAACATTTTCTACTTTTAAATTAAAATTTTTCTTTGCAAATGCAGAACACAACGTAGGAAAGAGGTCATATCCATTCCTTTAATTAACTATAAGAATAGCTTCTTATGATTTGCACGTTTTCTCTTAACTAGTAAAATCATTTTAAAACCAATCTCAACGTATTGCGGTCAGGCAATATTCTACTCATAATTGCAGAAAAGAAAAAAAAATCTTTCAATTAACTATGAATAACTAATAATTGCACAAAAGAAAAGAGATAGAAATGCATTATCCTTTATTGTAAAATTATTGCCTAACTAGAAAAAAAAAAGAGGTGGAAAAAAATTACTTGCTTTTTTTTTTAAGCGGTATACACATGTGTGGAAAGAAACGAACATAGATGATTTAAAATGAATAAAAGTAGTTGACATATTATGATGAATGGGCTATGAGCACAAAAGGATGTAAATAAAATCAGGGTGTAATAAGATAATAAGTTCTTCAACAATTGAAGGTGCTTTTAACCAACCTTTTCAGCGAGATTTATAAGTGCTCAGAATTTTCAAAACTTTCCCCCTTTTAAGAAATTAAAAGAAAAGGCTCTATAAAAGAAAAGAAAATTATTTTAAAATGTGATTCAGAGGAGACAATATTTTTTTATAATAAGGAAAAAAAGTTTTCTGCTACTTTTTTATAAAGTTTCTACACTATATGTCTTATTTAAAACAGAGATTCTCGAACTTTATCTTTTAAGGAGCACCATAAAAATTGGAAATTCAAAGGAGCGCAATAAATTTTTCCTCGCAGTATATAGCAATTTAAACAGTATAGATGAAGTAAAGTAGGAAAATGCACAAGGCCGCCAGCCAAAACTGACGATTAAAATGTAATTTTCAAACAAATTTAGTTATGCAGTATTTAAGGATTAGTCCTTATAATTTAAAAATAGAGGGCTCTATCACTACTTGCTGACCTCGCCAACCCTTCGAAACTGCTATTCGCAGTTTCTTTCGGATTGCTTAGCAATCCAAGCTCGATTATTAAATACTTATGTTTTAAGCGTAGTATGTATGCTAGTACTCTTTTATAAATGAAATTCAATAAATAATTTACATATACTTCCTGTGAAACCTTTGATTTGTAAACATTTCATTCAATTTATATATATATACATATATATTTGTTTAGATTCTCATTTTTATTTTGTTTTGGACGCGCATTTAGGTATTTATTTTCCACTTTATATCGGGATATTATTAATTGTTATTGTTTAATTGTCATATTTTGGACGTTCGCTTCGACAACATTGTTAGGGTTGTTTACACACGAGGAGCCCATGTGAAACTGATTCAATAGTCCTTTCTTCGAACAGTATTTACATTGATTTATTGGGATCACCTGTGTTGTATGATGTATTTTGGGTTTTGTCACATTCAGGGATACATTTTTATTTTTAGGACAAGACGGAGCTTTATGTCCTGGTGCATTACAGTAAAAGTCATGTTTTGGGTTCTCTATTTTCTTCATATATGGTCCCTTATTATTTTGAAATTTATTTTTGTCTAAGTCACTTTTAATTTTTTCATAAATTTTAAGTTTTTGTTTAAATTTGAAAAGATTATAGGCTCCATAAAGAATTGATTTATTATTTGTTTGGTCTGGTATTCCTTGAATTATGTAAGTGGTCAGTAAGTCATCAATATCACTTTGAGTAGCAATTTCTTTCATTTTAAGGAAATACTCTTGAAGAGTTTCATTATATCTTTGCTTTCTTTTTTGCAACATTGTATGTACTTCTGCACTATTGCAATTAAGTCCAAATTCTTCAAGCAAAGGATTTTTTAAATTATCATATGAATTTAAATAAGTTTCACTTCTAATTAAGGTTAATGCATTACCTTTTAAAAATCTTTTTGCGAATAAAAATTTTTGCATTTCAGAAAGTTTAAATAAATTAGCATGAGTTTCAAAATTTTCAAAGCAAGAATGAACATTTTCATGTTTATCTCCTTTAAAAATAGGAGTAACTGCTTCGATATCCGAAAAATTAACTAATAATTTTGTTTCTGGTTCTCTATTTACACAATTATTTACATCATTATTAGAACTTTGATTGTAGGATGTCATATCTTTATCTAACTTTTGATTTTGTTTTTCAATATCCTGGTCAGTATAAACATTAGTTACCTGTATTTCTTTATCTACGCAAATTTTAGTACTGATAGAATTTAAATTAACTTGTGTAAATTGATTTACACAAGTTTTAATTGGTAAATGTGATTCAAAATCAGTTTGAGTTTGCTTACATTCAGACTGACTATTTCCATCCTCATCTTCAGAGGGATTTTCAATTACTATAGAATTTTTTAAATAATTAAAATCACATAAACAAGTTAAAATGTGTTTAGCAATCATTCATTCTTATTTCACTCACTGGAAATATTAAGAATATCAGTAATTTTGATTAAGTCCGAAAAATTAAAAGTATATAACAAATTTCTTTAAGTTTATTCGAAAATTCTTCATCGTTAGGTTTAAAAGAAAATTCTGAAAAATTCAGTATTTTATTACGATTTAATCTTGATAAATTCATTAGGAAAAAAAAGTTTGAATAATAACTTAATTTTATTTGCCGTTACTAATTTAATTGATGTTTGAACCACATTTATTTATTTCAAAAACATTTTAAATGCACGATAAGTAACAATATTATATTATAATTTTTTTTAAAAAAGCAAGGTAAACATACGAAATGCAATCTAACCATTAACAATATTCTATTGATTAAATTTCATAATAAAAAAAAATTTAGATCACTACTAAATCACTACTAGATCACAACTAAATCACTACTAATTTCACTAAAATATGTAATTTTCGCAATAAACGCAATATGTAATAAACGCAATTTTCATTTGCGCACATAAATGTTGTTTTCACTAAAAAAATTTCACTACAACACATTCATGAGCAGACTAAGAACTGTAGGGTCTCGGGGATGGGACACTCATTTTCCATGGTATGGCTCCAGCCTCCAGGTAGCCTCGACCGTAAGGTGGTGGAACGATGGGATGGGAAAACTTCGACGTAGCACTGCCAGCCTGACTTTAGGCCTAAGATTCAAATGGATAAACAATGGTTTCCTCCGCGAAGCCAATCCTGTGAGGCTTATAATAACAGGGCTACACCTCTGTTATTTTTGGTTGATATTAATTCAAGTTAAGAGAAGTCATCAGTCGCTTAATTCTAATCAGGCTTTATTCAGATGACAACTTGTGAAGACAGAAGTCACTCCCTGCTGGAGGGGGGTGGACAAACATTCACACAATTCCGGCACAGCTTATCAGGTTCACATCATACTCCAAAAGACATGCAAAAACTATCGTTCCTGCATTAAATACTACTACCGAAGGAGGTAAAGAGGCCCAGTCGTGCATTCCTTGTATCCCTACATATCATCGAAAATCGTTTAATACTTCCTTATATGGAAGTGAAAGAGGAAAAGAATTTAAATTAACTCCTCCTTTGAAACATAAATCTGATTTGTAATTCATTGGTATGTTTTCAGCCTTGAAGTCCCAAAATGGAATATCTCTACACTTATCCTTTAACAAAGACATTTTATGAAAACGAAAGAGTTTCAATGCTTTTATTAATACAAAAATATTTTTATAATTTTTGTATTATATATACACACATCGGTTTTATGAATAGATTATGGTTAGAGAATATTTTGAGGTGCCCTTTGGAGAAAAAAAATTCACCGGCTTTTTAACAATGTGCAATTTTTTTGCATTAGTGATTTGTAAAGTAAGATATTAATCTAATAACGTAAATACACCAAAAAAGGACAACAAATAATAATAAACGTTAATTACATTGCTTGTTTCGGCTTAACAACCGAAAGATTTTCAGTTTTATGCATGATTTTGCAACCGAAAGACTACCAATACTGTGTATTGATTTGTTCCTTTTTTTCTCCCCGTACTAAGAATGGGTATTCAGCTAGCATAATTGAGAATGTATTGTAAAAAATAATATACTTTACATTACTGAATTATTTGTAACATTTATACTAAAAAAATGAATTTAAATTATGGATTTAAGTTTTTTAATGTTCCATTTTTTATTACAGTGGTTTCAATTCGTTTGTCAAAAATAACGAATCAAGAAATTTTTCAATCAAGCATTCACACACCTCTGCACGCCACCGAAATTGAAAGACAAAACAGTATTAATGATGTATTATGTCGTTCGTTTCATCATTATCATTTTGTCATTTCATTTAAGCTTACAAGATATTAAATTTCCCTATAGGAAAATTTTATTTTTAAATAATTTCTCATTCATATATCAGAAACATTCGTGAAATAATAGAAAATAAATTGGTGGCAAATATTGCAGATCCACAATATGTTGCTTTCCTCTGAACATTTTTTTCAAAAATATTAATTTGTAAACATCCCTTCTGTTTCCTATTTTGAAAACTCAGAAATTATTGAATTATTAATTAAACTAAACCATTTTAAATAAAATGTACAAAGAGATCATTTAAAATTTTTAAAGCAACTAATTTCATCATATGAGATTTGATTTTATCTTCTATTTATCAATTATGAAATTTCATGATAGGAAAATTTAATTAATCGAATTATTTTCTTTAAAATATTTAAGAATTCTAAACAATAAATCCGGTAAAACAAATAAGATACTTCAATCACTTTTGAAAAATTTGTGGAAGGACGGCAGTTGAACAAATCTAATTTTTGCGATTTTAAAATTGTTAATTATGTTAGAAATCAGGCGCAAGCCTGTATATTTGAATGGAAAAAATAATAAACAATGTAAGATAGATGCATTAATATTTCAAATTTCTTCTCACAAAAATCCAGTTTGGAATTCATGAAATAAAATAAGGATTTCATTACTGAACGCCTACTTATATATATATTTTTTATCCTTTATTAAAGTCCAATACATACACACCCTTGTTTACATGTGTTTAAAAGCCTACTCAATGCACATACATTACAATAATTGAGATGAATTAAATCAACTTCCATAAAAATGAAATAATTATCGATTAATCGATAATTATTTTACCATTATTTCTAAAAATATAGTCTTCACAGATCTGTCATTAAAAGAAAAAAGATCTTATTGCTATTTACTGAAGCAAACGATACTAATAAAAATTCAATGCTAATTTCAAAAAAAAAAAATTATATAGGAAAGAACGAGACAGGACAACACACCCAGAGCAAATGATCGTTCGGTCAGATCATACATCCTGTTTTATTGTATTTTTTGTTTTATTTTTTAGGCGTTACACATTGACGCACATCAAAATATTATTCCAGTCACAATTCAAAATAGTTTTCAATGAAATGATATTCAAATACAAGAGCATTAAAAGGATGCTTTTATTCACGGAATTTAAACAATTATTCTTTTAAAAATTAAAATAAAAATAATATTTTTAAAAACCACGTTTTTGTAGTGGAGAATAATAATTAAAAAACAAAAATTAGAAAAACAAAAAACGGGGACGCATGAAATACATAACAGTAACAGTATGTGTGCTCATGAGAACATGTGTATGTATATCTGTAATTGTATCTGAATGTGGATGTGTATGTGGAATATGTTTGTGCATGTGTATGTATATGTGGATTTACATGTGTATGAGTAAGAAAATGTGTATATGTGCTGTTATGTATTTCATGCGGCCCACGTTTTTCGTTTTTCAAATTTTTGTTTTTTAATTATTATTTTCCACTACAAAAACGTGGTTTTTAAAAATATTATTTTAATTTTTTTTGTACTCACTTTCAAATTCTCAATTTTTTCACTCACTGTACACAAAACTTTTTAACTGACATGTGACACTATTTGAAATAATCGAATCGACACAATCGCGAAAATATTAATTTTTCTTTAATTCTAATTTTATTTTACTTTGTATGTCTTTTTTCTCTTCATTTTCATGCATTGTCATCCATTTCTGAACTATGTGCCAAATTTGAAGTCTGTAGCTAGTCGGGAAGTCAGTTTAAAATCGATTACAAAATTCCACCCGAACAGACATACAAGTTGATATAAACGTGGTAAAAAAATTAATGTTTGTTTGTATTTTAAAATTATAGAGGAAGAGAAATGTGATACATACATAAATTATCATCTAATAAATGGAGGGAAGCAATAATTTTTTCTTTATCGTGGTCCCACCTTTCATTTTGATATTAAATAAAGCTACTTTTAGTATGTGTGAAATTATCTTGTTTCTAGATAGATTTATATTTAATAATTGCTCATGAATAATGCACACTTTATGGTATATAATGCATTTAATTCAATGGGAATTCAAAAATAAAATTTAACTGCTTTAATTTAAGGGGAAAAATTTCTTTTACGTAAAAGACCGAGAAAAACTAATTTTTAAAACACATTTTAGTGAATATTACCACTTATACACTGTTATTTTTCTTTATTTGTTACTTGTCCAATAAAATATGCAGTTCAGAAAGAATTTTCATTTGAAAATCTGAAGAACATTCAGTATCGGATAGAAGTTTAAATAAGATTCAAAATTCGAAAAAAGGGTAACATTGTATTAGGTAAATGTGTATAAATGTAATAAGTAATAATAATAAAAACTTAACAACTAAGCTTATTTTATAAAATAAAATATGAAGCACCAATTAATAGAATTAGGGAATTTTCGTTTTTTCTTTTTTTAGGTGAGAAGGGCGCGGGTCAGAACAATTAAAATAATATTTTTTATTTTACATATTATAAAAAAAAGTTGTTCGCTGATTAACATTTTGTTCTTGGATATTATAAACATAGATACAGACATACAAAATGTTAACATAATTATTAGAGATATATTAAGCAATATAAATCTACTTCATTGTTATTTGAGGTTTAAAAACTGACTAACCGACTCAGAAAGTCTTGTTTCTTAGATCTCTTTCAATGTTTCAGTACAAGTGTTTTTTTCTTTTTCTATAAAAGAAAAAAATATTTCGAACAGCAATGGGCTTTAAATTTTTGATTAACCAGAAGAGAGCCCAATCCCTTTTATATATGTGCTAAAATGTAAGTTAGTTCATAGTATAACTTCTAGCTGTATATGTAATTCTTTTTCCCTCCCTGTTTGACACTCGTCATTTGGGTATAAGAAGGGCAGATTTGTTGGCCACTCTCTCGGAGATACCATAGTAGGTGGGCCAACGTTGCTCCCACAGCAATAGGATACTACAGAGAATGAAAGAACATCCATGCCTCGTCCGGGATTGGAACCCAGAACATTTCTGTTGTGAGGTCATCTACCTGACAACTACACATCCGATCAGCTAATTTTATTAATTTTTTATCAAATTATTTTACTATTAATATTAATTATATTTAATTATGTATAAAAAAATAAATTTATTTACTTACAATATAAAATAAACTTGAATTTTTTTTTATGTTTAAATATGTTTTTCTTTTCAATCAGAGGTTCCCAAATGGTGTTCTGTAGAAAGGTCACAGGGATTCCGAGAGTTTAAATTTTTTACAACAGTTATAAGCTATGAAACCTGTAATTATATTTATACACAAACAATGAACCATAATTTATTTGATATTTGGTTATTTTTATAAAATTATTCAAGTAAAATGCCAGTAAAAAAACATAAACGAAATTTTTAAAAAATTACATTAGTAATTCTTGAACTTTTCAAAATAAAATGACCCAAATTCAAGAAAAAACATATGTTTTATTATCAAAATAATTAGTAGTTTTTCTTTTTTGTTTAGCATATTCATAGCTTCGAATAAATTTTATATACTAACTTATTATTTACTAAACTAAGTACTTATTTTATTATTATTAAACTAACTATTACTTTACTAACTTAGGATTCTGCCTAAGATGCTCATTCAGGGTTTTGTTGCCATAAAAAAAAAAAATTTTGAACCGCTGTTTTAATGAACATAACATTTTCTTCTCCATCTAACTTAAAAAATTTCTTATTAAGCGACTAAAACTTGATGAAAGAAAATAACAACTAAGTCTTTATTTTACCTGTTCAATAGTTCCACAATGGACAAAAGCTGTATGTCCAGTTTTTACAACGATTATTAATAGGGTTCACGACAGTGTGACGAGAATGTCGCCGTTATGTTTTACAAATGTCGCTAAAATTATGCGAATGAGCGACAAATTTGTCGCCTTGAAATAAGCTTGGAATTAACAAATAGTTTTTAGCATCGAATTCCATACATTTAAATACAAATTACTAATTTTATTGTTCAACGCGTAAAATAGAATTCAAATAGAATAACTGATGGGTCTGGTTAAAAAAATTATTTAAATTTAAGCTTTGAAATTTCAAATTTACATATCGTTCTGTGCTTTGCATTCATGTACTGAAAGCATTTCATCAATAAAATAATGTTTTCTTTTCCTCTTTTACAATACTTAATTTAAAATTTCATACTTTTTATATTAACTGATTTTTAATATATTTTATTAACTCTTACTTTCTCTGTTTTCTCCATTTATTTAGTCTCAGTGTTTTAATCTCTATGTTGAATCTATTTACTAATATTATTTTAGTTTTTTTTTCACTTAATTTTAATAAAAACTAATTTTGAATAATATGGGTAATGAACTTAATCAGTTTTAGGGTAATATAAATGGCAATTAATAATTTTGATGAGTACCATAACATGAATTATATAACTGCAAAAAAAAAATTTCTTTTCTCATGTTTGTCTACCATATTATCACTAAATGAATACCTAGGTGGTCCTAATGGGTCACTAAATTTTCTCTACTGGAGTGAATCCTAATTATTAAGTAAATTAATTGCTTAATTTAACAAAATTATAAACAAAAAATTAATCTTTATTAAGGTCTTAATTTAGGGAAGAATAACAAA
The DNA here is from genome assembly GCA_949128135.1 of Parasteatoda lunata. Taxonomy (NCBI): domain Eukaryota; kingdom Metazoa; phylum Arthropoda; class Arachnida; order Araneae; family Theridiidae; genus Parasteatoda; species Parasteatoda lunata. Next base: position 71,522,029 of record OX421979.1, read on the forward strand.
GAAATTGGATTTTTTTTTCTCCTTCTGATTTTTATGTTTCTTAAGGTCACAAGTAGAAGCGTTTTTCCAATTTCTTTCCTTTTTTTCCATTTCCAGATTTGGCAAGCTTTTTTCTCGTTAAACCAATGAAAAACTAATGCTAGTTTTCTGTATTTAAGATAAAAAATAGAGAGGGAAAAGTAATATAATAAATAATTAAGTTAAGAAAGGAATTCGTTGAGGACCTGTTGATATATGGTAAAAAATACATGAAAGGGTCACTTGATCCGAAAGGGTCACTAAATGAATACCTAGGTAGTCCTAAAGGCTCACTAAATTTTCTCTACTGGAGTGAATCCTAATTATTAAGTAAATTAATTGATTAATCTAACAAAAATATAAACAAAAAATTAACCTATAAGGTCTTAATTTAGGGAAGAATAACAAAGAAATTGGATATCTTTTTCTGATTTTTAAAGTCACAAGTAGAAGCCTTTTACCAATTTCTATTCTTTTATTTTTCCTTCCATTTCCTGATTTGGCAAGATTTTTTCTTATGAAACCAATGAAAAACTAATTCTACTAGTTTTTTGTATTTAAGATTAAAAAAAAGAGAAGAAAAAAATTATATAATAAATAATTAAGTTACGAAAAGAATTCGCTGAGGACCTGTGGATATATGGTAAAAAATACAACAATAAATTGTCAATCATAATTTATTACATATAAAAATTCATTTGCCTAAATTTACTAAACATTTACACATTGTTGCACTTTAAAAGCAAAGCACAACTGTCACATCAAGTGAAGACACACAATTCAGTCTTCATTGGCTATTAGGGTAGAGGTTTCAATTTTCTTTTTTTTTTAAGACACAATATTTGTTCATTAGTTGAACAATTCTGTATACAGATAAAATTCATGCACAATTCCCCTATATATTAGGCACTTGGTAAGACACATCAAAAATTGAATGTTCACTTCATTGAAACACTATGTGAAATATTATGCAAACAAATGTTTCTATAATCCAATATGGATCAATATAAAAATATAAAACATTCCTTTCAAATAAATAAACTAATTGTTATCACTAATGAATAAGAAATTCTGGTGTATTTCAAACATTTGAGACATCTGCAAGTAATTTTTGTAGTATTTTTAAAAATGTAATTTATATTAAATAAATTTTATTGTTTGTTGTTCTATCCATGATAATCAAGAGTTTTTCTTACATTACAAATCGTAGACACATTATTCTAAAAACATTTTTGGGTATTCCTTTAATTAAAAAAAAATCTCTAAAATGGAAAATTAGTAACTGCTGTATTTGTGCTAAATATGTGATCAGAAAATTTTATTAAATTTTAAAATTTTTAAGCTAAAAAATATTTTAATTACATGAAATTGAAAGAAACATTAGCTTTAATAGCAAAAAAGTGTGAATTTTTGTGGAAACTATAAAATTCAAAGTTTATTTCATGCTAATTTTCAGACAATGTAAAGCATTTTAAATAAAGGCACGTGGCAGTGGCTTTACAGCTTAAATCATAATAAGACACAGCAAATGGCAGTAAAAGATTTTTGAAATATTCAGCTTTGCTCATTATTATAATCCAAATTAACCTTTCAAGACTGTGAACAAATTTGTACTAAAATTTCCCTGCTACTTAATTTCATAAAAGGTAATTTCCCTGTTTTAAAATTTCTGACATACAAAAACACCATTTTTTTTTAATGAAAGCCATCAGCTTGAAGCTCGGGAAAAGCTGGGATAAACACTTATCAAGAAAACTAATATTAGTATTTATATAATGAACAAGAAGATTTTAAAGATAAGTGACTATTAAACGAAGAAATAAAGAAATGTCTCTAAAAAAAGTAGAATCAATAGGTAACAAAATGCCCAGTATATTATTTTTACTATCATCTTATAGAAGAGAAATATGTTTATTTATTAGGACATTAAAAAAAATTCAACTAAAAAAATTTAAATAGTAATTAGGGAAAAATATCAGTAAAAGGAAAAAAGATTTATACATAAATGGTCAAAACAAAGTTTACATTACAATTACACTTAATAACAGGCAGTGGAGTTTTAGCTGGCAAATACATAATGCATATTATCTGGTCAAAAATTATAATAAATATCACTATGTTTTTATAACAGTTGTTTAAAAACAGCAAAGGTTATCAAATTTTACAAAACTGTAAATTTTCTGTTCCTTTTTAGAAAATACAGTCATTAATATTTCAGATTGAAAGATCATATTTTTAAGCCATTCAATTAATCGAAGCATATTAAATAAAATTAGAAATGAATTTATAATGCTATTTTACAAAAAAAATTCTTACAAACAGTTAGAAAACAAATTTAAATGGTTAAATTAAGTACCATTTTAAATGAAAAGTTTAATTAAAAGCTTACGTGAATGTTAAAAATTCTAAACTGAAACACAATTAATTATCACCAGTTATCAAACAGTCTTATAAAATGTTACACAAAACACATATTTAAGAAACTATACTACATATATACATCATTATATACAAAAAAATAAAGCACATGACTAACACTTTAATACACAAATTAAGTTTCATTTTGTGGCTGGCAAAGTCAGCCAGCTGACTAACATAAAATGAAATGTCAAGTTCTAAAGATATAAATTAGCAATTTTGCAAAATGATTTATAAGTTTTCTCAAATTTTGAAAAATTCAGAAGTGCTACAAGAATATCACATTTCAGGAATAATAGTACCTTGAATTTGGGATGATTTTTAAGCTGGCATATTTAAAAAGTAGAAATTTTTTTATGCTTAATAACTAAAAAATTCATTAAAAATCTTAAGAAAAGGGGTTTATTATGATTTAAAATCATCAATCATCAGTTTATAAACTTAAGCATTGTGCTTTAACCACTGGTCAGAGGATTAACATTTGTATTATAATTAATGTTAAATTTATTTATATTTAAATAGGTATGGGTCAAAACATTTTATATTCTGGGGAGTGAATGTGAATAAACAGAAACAAACAGGTCAAAAAACTGTTAAAATGCCACAATTTTTTATGCACGTAGAAATTTTGCCTTGAGTTCAAATTACTAACCAAATAGGCCAGCAATAAAACACTGAAATGTTTTACTGGACCTTCAGGTAAATTGGATTGATAAACACTGGGCTAGGGGGGAACAGGCTATATATTATTTAATAGCAAAAACGAAAAAAAGTAAATTGCTTGCATTAAATAATTAACTGGATATGCGAGGCAAGAATATTATCAGAAAATGAGAATATTCACCTAAATTGAAATTGAAGTTAATAATTGAGAATATTATTTTTCTTATAAATAAAATAAATATATTTATATAATTCATGCCTATCTGAATTTAATTTTATACAGAATATGTATTCATTGTAAGAAACTTAGAACAATCTTCTTTTTGATATTTTAATAACTGAGAATTGAACATCCCTAATAAAAAATCTGATTTAACTTACATTGCCATAAAAACTTTTCTAAAATTGAACCTGATACAAAATCCTCTCAGACCATAGTACAGTACAATACCCTGTGTCTTTTAATAATTAATTTTTGCAGATACAAACACAAGATTATTTAGGAATTTACAATAACCTAATTCTCTGAAATTTGCACTAATCCTACTCAAAAAGCGAAAGGTGAAACTTTGTTATCGATAACAAATATTATATATATATATAATATTAATTAATAATCAACTAATTGAAAATAATTTGGTGAATATTATCAATTAGTTGTTTTTAGCAATGTTGAAGAATTTGTTTAGAATATCAAAAACACATCTTAAAATAAAAAACTTATTTTTTTATTTCCTTCAACATAAATAAAAATATTAAAACAAATATTATTATGAAGAAAGTATTTAACTTTCAATAGCCCAAATTACATACATTCTAATTACATTATCACAGAAAATTTAAAATTAGTGAGATCAATTAAATGACTAATTTCTGTTATTACATGTCACTATCATACATATAATACATGTATGCAACAAAATGTTAGGCTTTTCTTAGCAAATAATAATAACTATTACATTTACCTAATATTAAATAAAAATTGCTAAAAAAATGTGGGCAATGATTATATGGTTACCAATTGTCCATTCTTGCAAATATTAGGTTGATGAAGCCTAACTTGATATTTAAGTTGATAATAATTTTTCTTTCTACTTTTAAAATAGTTCAATAAGAAATTAAAAGGATTGATGAAATAAATTTAAATTATCAACGATATAGTATGTATGAAGTCGCCATTAATCCTTACTGTTTTTATTCAAATCATTTTGGAAATCAGTATTATTAAAAAATGATGAATTAATGATAAAAATGTGTAACACTACCTATCTCAAGTAATAAAAAATTAATTTTGAAACTTCTAATTTAAAATATAAGTTTATTTTATTACAATGAATATTTGTTATTCAAATAAGTTAATTTTCTTATTATTGACTTGTCATTAAAAAATAACTTTTATATCCTTAAAAATCCAGCAAAGATTTTTAATTAAATTAATACAATAAATAGGTTTTTTTACATCCAAAACTAATTCAAGAATTAAAATTAGTTTAAAACCACCAGATTCAAATATTTGCTATAATTTACGATAAATATGGTCAGCAGCTTAATTATATTCAAATAGGTAATTTGTAATTAGCAAAGTAAGATTTCTTTCAGCTAAAAAAAAAGACTTTATCGCCCCTTAAAAAATAAACAATGGCCTTTTTTTACAATAATGGTTCACAATATTAATTCTAGGACCCATAAGCAGCCCGACATGTTTACATGTTTAAAGCATGTATTAAGCAAATATAATTCAAAATATATTTAAAATTTAAAGACATTACTAATTTATTAGGAAGTAACAAAGTTATAAAATTAACTTTTATACAGAAAAAGCTAAAAAATTAAGAGACAAATTAATTAACACTAGTCTTGTCACATTTGAGAATAATTAAGTTAATCATTTATTATATTTTATATTGTTTCAGTGACTTTAGCAATAATATTATTAAAAACATTAATACTTGTTATTGTTCAATAATTTCTTTACCAATTATGAACAACTTTCTTCAATATTGATAACTATAAAAAGGACATAGATTTTAAAAAAAATTGTAGGAAAAAAAAAGAATCGCTAAAATGTAAATAAATAAACATATTAGCTAACTCTAATTCTATATCAGCATCTATATGTACTAACTATACTAAAATGAAAAAAGGTTCTTGTACTATCAATTTTTTTACATATGGCATTTCTGTGTTTTTTTTATATTTTTAATTCCTTATGATTGTTGTAAATATTTAGATAGAAATACTTATCATACACACCAATAGAATTCAAATTTAATTTCGTAATTAACCCGTTAATAAAATGCACACAGTTTAATAAGCAATAAGAAAAAAAAAGAAACAGTATCAAATGCTACATTCTTCAATACCTCCAAAGAAACTATTTCTAGAACTATGTACATAATTTTTTAATAAATAAAAAATATAACATAATTAAGCTTTCAAGATTTAATATCTAACTAGACAAAACCATTTAAAGAAACTTATCACCTTTTAGAAAATAATTAATTAAACTGAAATCAATTAGAGCACTTAATCTGAGGTATGTTTTTCTATGAGACATATTCATTATTTTGCACCAAATAATAAATTCATCATAACAAAGATACAAGTAGTTGATTATGCATAAAATACAGAATATATATATATTTTTTAAATCTTAAAAGGACATTTATGCATGTAAACGGTAGATATAATTTGTTAAATATTGGCATTTTTCATGGCGTTTTGCGGTAGTAAATCTATTTGCATCACTAACCAAGGATAATTTAACTGTTTGTGTTTTAGCGGTCTGGGATAAGCGAAACCCTGTTTAATTTAAAAAACTGATTGCTATTTTTAAAAGTACCTAATTTTATTAGAAATAATGAATATTTTACAAAATTTATATACTTCATAAAACATATTTTAATTTTTAGACTTTGTTTCAAGAAATTTCGAATCACCAAGAAATTTGAGAAAAAAATTAGACGGAAAATATACCAATATTCGATGTCGAAATTAATAAAACTTAATAGCCAAAGCTTATATTTTCAATTAAAATCAATTCAGCAAATGATAAGCTTAAACCTGGTGATCAAATCAATTAACTCTAAACAGGTTCGATCGACCACATCACAAATTGATATATTAACTACTTTTGTCTAAAACAATAGTATATATATCAGATATAAAGTTATATGTAAGAAGAGGTTAATTAGTTAATTTTATAAGACAAAAGACTTTTAAAATAGGAAAAATATTAACTATAATTTTAATTAGTACACAAAACATAAATAAATTATTGTTTGGTTTAAAAAAAAAAAATTTGCTAAATTTTTTAGAATTTAATGTTAAAGTGATTATTTGTTTGTTTTTTCGAAAGAATTATAAAGCACATTGCCAACAGTTTTTTATAAATAATGAAAAAAAAATTCTTTTTGAACAACAAGAAAATGTTAAGACTTAGATTAAATATTTTACTAAATTATATATTCAATTAATGAAGATTATTTTAATAGCAATATACTGTGGTATAGAAGTGATTAAAGAGAGGGCACAAGATAAAAAGGATAAATTTATGTAAATTATCAAATTTGAAAGGATTAAAATTTTATAAAATTAAAATAAAAGTTTTAAAAACTGGTTCTAAATTAAGTCTGTAGAGTAAAATATTCATGTCCATTAAAAAAATATTTCAACACACTATTGAAATATCAAAGAGAAGAAAAAATTTCAACAGGCAATTTAAAATTTAGCAACATCAAATCATTTCAACAACAAGAGTGAATTTTTCAAAACATGAGAAATTTTGTAAATTAAGAAGGAAAAAAAAACATAACATACAAATTGCTTTAATAGATCAAAATTAACATCAGCTAACAATAATTTATTGAAAAATACATAAATTAACAACTATTGAGCAAAATATTTCTTAATTTTCATTAAAAAGAATTTTACGATCATAATTTAAAAAGATTCAAATAATTACAATCTAAAAGTTAATGTGTTAAAAATTTTGTATACCTTTCCACATTGGCAGTTTTTCGAAGTAAATCACATACCGCATATCAATTTGCACATAAAAACAAGCTAATCCACATGCTTTGACCACAACGTTGAATTTATACATTTAATCCGGTTTTGAAAAATCACATTTAACTTTTTAGAAAATGCATGAACCATTTTGCACCTAAAACACAAATTAAATCATGTCACCGAATTTCCAATTTGTGGTAATTTACTATGTGAATTTAAAGTTGCACTCATATCATCGCCAATAGTCGTAACAACCGTCCTGGCTTTAGTACCACCGATTGTATTCATTTTAGCTATAATACTGGTTCTCGTTGATCCATTTTGAAACATCAAGGTTTTTGATCCAGATTCTATTAATGAATTTTCAGGTGCTTTAGGAAGACGTCTACGTAACCATGCATGCCTCAAAGCAGCTGGTGGCGTGAGTCGTAAAGCTGGATCCCACTCCAAACAACTTTTTAAGAAGTCTATAAATAATTCATCATCACAATTTTTAAGGGCAGTTGTCCACTCACGGCTTCCCGGTGGTCCCCGCATTTTACCTCTTCGAGAACGACCTCCGCTGAGAACTACAGAACCATCAGGTAGAGTTGTTGATGTACAGTACCTCGGATGACCTTTAGAACTTACAAATTGCTTAGCCCGCTTAGATTGGTCTAGGACTTTTTGAGGTGGCATTCCAATTAACTCTACAATGCAGGCTAATTGGTCTGCTTCGTCTTCTCCTGGAAGAAGAGGATAGCCAGTCAACAATTCAGCCAATATGCAGCCTAAACTCCACATATCAATGGCAGTCCCGTACTTGCCACCAAGAATGACTTCAGGAGCTCTGTAAAATCGAGACTGTATGTAGGAGTACACACGCTGGTTCTCAAAACAGCTGGAACCAAAATCGATCACCTTGATTCCACTTCGGCCAGGCATTTTCAAAAGAACATTTTCAGGCTTCAGATCACAATGGATGATTCTATTTCGATATAAGGCATCCAAGCATTGAAGAAGGGAGTGAGCGAATTTTCTAACTAGTTGGATGTTAAAACCTTGAAACTTATTCTTCTTAATTAATTCGTACAAGTTAATACTGAGCAATTCAAACGTGATGCACATGTGATTACGGAATGTGAAATGTTCCAGCATGTGAACAATGTTCAGATTGTGATCTTTATCTTGTTTGCGGAGATGATCTAAAATCCGTATTTCTTCTTGCGCTTGTCGATGAAAACGTTTTTCGTTGCGTACGATTTTTAAAGCAACACTTTCGTGGGTTTTGTGATCGTAAGCTTTAACTACTTGACCAAAGCTGCCCTTGCCTATAATTTTAATCATTTCATATCGGTACCCAATGTGATCATGCATAGTATGTAAATAGGAACCTTGATCATCGTCGTATCCACTATTATTAGGAGCTCCTATTACACCTAATCGTTTTTTAGCATTGGCCCCAATAAAATATACCTGAGGATATGAAAATATTTCATGGTGTTCGTAAGGCGTTAATTTATGCATATATAATTTCATCACCTGTTGCGGAGAGGCACCCACACTTTTTAAGGGGGGTTTGCCGGAGTTTTTGTTGCTTGTTTGGTTGTTGCTACCGTTGGAGTTGGGCCGCACTTCGGGGAGCGCTGAGTTCTCCGTTCCGCCATTTTGAAACACCCGAGAGGCTTGTTTATAACGTGAAATCGAATCATTCTTTTCAGATATCAAGGTCCCGCTGTTTTTGCTGGAGATTTGAGGTAAGAATGAGTCATTTGTCGGTGATATCGAAGATCCATTAGTGATCAACGATTTGGTACGCGACAATGGCATTACTAACATGAATTCACATACGATAGTAAACTCAGCATCAAATATCCAAAATAAATTCAAATTTTTTTATATTTGAATCCTTTGTATTCCAATTATGAATCAAGCACACAAGTTTCGATGACATCGGTAGCTATGTTTTTTAAAATCAATTTCCAAACAAACGATTCCAGACACAAACATTAGAGAGCGTTGTTTCATTTCACTCCACTTCTCTCCTCACGAGCGTCTAGGTCGCTGCTCTTAGGGGCAACTGACTGTTGCTAAGCTGCGTTGTTACCCAGATCTACGTCAACTGTGCGTCATGTGCTAACAGCCAATAAGGATAGAGACTATTCGCAATGCCTATCGGAGAAGTGGTCTAATCAGCTGATCGCAGAATTTCCATGCATTAACAACTTACTTTTCTAGAAGAGCAGATCTACAAATATAATATTTTTCTCCTCGTTAAAAAAGAATTAATTCTCTGAGACATTAATATAATTTAAATTTTGACAATTCTTCAAACTAATGAAGCGTTGAAGGTATAAATAAATGATGCTTTTAGTTTCAACTTAATATTTTCATTTTATTTAAAAGGTTTTCTTTCTTGCACGATTGATGCATATTTATTGTTTGACATTTTCGCTCTCTTTAAAATCGAATTTTATATTTTCTTATTGAAGCTTAACTTTTAACAAATGGCTACTATATAGTGATAATAATAATGTGGTTTTAGTTTCGATTTACGTTTTCTTTTTTCGGTTAGAATTTTTTTTTTTTTTTTTTAAATTGAAATCATGGTTTTATTCTATTCCAGTGGCTGATTTATCATAAGGCCTGAGGGGCCTTGAGACCCCACATTTTTATGGCCCCTCTAAAGGTTGCTAATAATTCCTTTTCGTGTTTTTCCTTAATTGTCCATTAGAGTTATAAATTATCGAAAATTGAAATAAATATAAGCTCAAATTTGCTAATATATTATAATTTTCATGCGTCATTAAGTAATTTAAAAACACTTCATTATTAAATTTGTAAATTTAGTTTAAAGTAACGGCCAGATGGCCCTTCATTATTCTGTGTCTAGGGCCCCTGTATTTCGAGATCTGGCCTTATTCTAATCTGAACATAACAATCGCTCGAAATTTAGTAATTTAATATTTTATTCATTTCATTTTCACTATCAAAACTTTGGAAAACATGTTTGAGAGAATTTGCTTTCAGATTATTGTTCTATTTGTAACAATATATCGAAGTACATAACATTCTTAATCATAAGGTTAATAATATTTTTAATCATAAAAGGGAATGCATTATACGTTTTTTTCTTCTTCCATGTGCATTGAAAAATCACTATTTTTAAGGAAATACATAGGATTGGAATTTCATATTGTCTATTAAAAAATCATTAAAAATGACTATATATTTTATTTATCATATTTTCCCCAAAAACGAAACTAATAAAATGTAACAGCTTCACTTTATGAAATTTTATTTTTCTGTAAATTTATCCAGAGATAAATATTTTATTGTTTATTAAATTTGTTTTATTTATTTGAAACATTTAAAAAAAACATATAATTGATAGTTTGTATCGTGAGCATACTATTTTCTCCATACTATGTTGAAAAATTTATCTACACAATTCTGACAAATAAATAATGACATAAACATACGTATTTTTATCAAATATATTGCAATTGATTCAAATGGTTATTTCAACTTCAGCCATTTTGAATTAAATCATCACCAGTTTCCAACTTTACATAGCATTTTTTTTCCTTCTTTTTCTTCTTTATCGTTTTTAGTTAAATTAAATTGCATTAAAACATAGTGTATGTTAAAAGCTTTTTTACAGCCGATTCAATTTAAAGAAAATATAAAATAATAATTAACTGTTTGAAAATTAAAAAATCGTTAGAAAATTTTTCCTGTGTTGTTTATGATCAAATTTCAAACGATTTTTTCTTTAAATTGAATAAACGTTTAAAAAAATGAAGAAAAAGTTCTGCTTTACTTTATTCACATTAAAATTTTAAAATAAGTGAATAAGGGGCTGTGAGTAAATAAACTACTGTAAATTAGTGAATAAGAGACACAATTAAACCGAACGAGACAGTAGGAAAAGTTCTTACGATCAATCACTAAGTCCAAGAATATATTTTGAAACGAAAACCGGTACTGATTAAAAAAAAAAAAAAAACCTTGTTGTGTCTGAAAGTGTTCGGTGCCATAAGTATGTAATAACAAGTTTTTTTGTTTGTTTTTTAACACCATAATTATGTTGAAGATCCTTACTGGTTGCAACAGATAACCGAGTGTTTCCCACCCCCTTTCCAGATTTTAAAATCAATGAACAACTGAGATAACACAAACATTTTTTACTATTCCCTTCTAACCTTAATCTTGACTTTTTGTTTTATACATTTACGTACTTATTTTAGACTGCTTTACTGTGTACTGTACAAAAAACTATTAAATTATAGAAACAAAAAATTTGTTTAAGAGTTTAGATTATACTGAAACGTAAGAAAACTATTTTGTTTATTTATTATTACAATAAAAATATTAAATGAAAACAAAACTCTTTATTTTTATATTCCTCTCTGTTTCATTTAAAAGTTTCCATCACTATGATAACTGTTGGTTTTTATAATACATTTTTTATTTTTATGCGAAATAATTTTTCTGGGGACTTACAAATATTTATATAATTAGTTTATTTTTGCGTATGGTCGTTTTGAAGTCTGTTTACTTCAAAACAACCATATTGTTTATCTCGTAAACATAAACTTTATGCATGATGCCACTGCAAAGGATATTACCATGTGGGTAAAAGGAAAAAAAATTTAATTTAAATATACTTCTTAAAAATATTTTATAACTCAGAAACTATTCGACCGATTGTGCTCAAATTTTTAGTTTTGTCAATTACAATTACATTGTTTAAAATTATATATAAAAAATTTTATTTCTTGCGATTCAAAACTTTATCGTTCATTATCAAATAAGTTAATATTAAGGGCAATAAAGTAAACGTTTTCATAAAAATTTTTTTTTAATAGTTGCAATCATGAAGAAAATATTATTAAAAGATTGTTTTTCGTTTAAAATTGCGGCTATTCCCACCCCTATTTTGATTCCGAAAAATCCAAATATGTAGAGAGAATAAAGTAAAGCAGGTTTTTATACAGAGAAAATTCGTTTTTCTATCTGATTTTATAACTTAATTAATAGTTAATACTGATTAACTAACAAATTTGAGGTTGAACGTTTAGCCATTTAAGCTGACGTTTAGGGCCTCGCGAATCTAATTATTAAATTGAACAAAAATTATTTAGATGAGGGATAACTTTTTTTTTATCACAATGCAATATATTATAACGACAATTCTTCTCGAACATTATTTATCAAAACTTTTATTATTTCAGCAAAAGTTAACCGAAAAAAATTGTATTCTTACTGCTTGTTAAACCTTATGTTATTGGAACTCATGCGGGTCAGAAATGTTTTTTTTTTTTTTTTTTTTTTTTTTTTTTTAAAGGATAAATTACGTTTTCCACCTTATTTTTCTTTCTTTTTTTATACATATTTATCATTAAGGCCCGGATTTTGATGACATTTGCATTTTTGGACATTTTTTGTCCTTTAGAGCATTTTTTAAGATTTATAGGGCATTTTTCTTTAAATTTTGGGGCATATTTTGAATTTTGGGGCATACGGTTTATAAGTTTAGATACCGAGTTCGATATTTTATCATAATATATTTCATAGTTAGGTAATGTCGCAGTATTACTTTATAATAAAGAAACACTGCTCTTAGTTTAAAACCTTTAATTTGGAATAATAATCCGAATCAAAAAACATAAAGAGGCCAATCACAAATGATGTCACGTTTTTTTTTTGGGGGGGGGGGAAGGGGGGACTGATGAGATTGATCAAGAAATTGTGACATTTTGTCACATATTTTTTTCGTCTTTTCTATAAAAATAAATAAATAAAATAATTACAATAAATTCAGATTTGAAATATAAACTATTTTGTGCTTTATACTGCAAAAAATATTTTGTTATATAATATAGATTAATGTGATTTGTGATAAAAGCGAGGCAGGCTGAAGTGGGACATTTTGTGACTAAGAGGAGGGGGTCAAAATGTTAAAAACAATTAATTAACAATTAAAATTAATAATCATTTATTGGCAGTCCCATAGCAGAGAATACTACGAAAAGTTGATAAATAAATATTACATGCAAATACCAACGGTTAATTCTCCTGGTAAATACCTTTAAATTATAGAGATAAAAGAATGCTAATGATGACAAATTAATGCTATAATGACAAACAAAGAAATCTATATCTTAATGTGAGAAAATGAGATCATTCTATGCGACTTTCAGGCCAATATGGCCTTACGTGTTTTTTGTTATATAGAAATATGTTAATATAATTTAATACTTTTTTATAGATATATTACATCGTTTTTATATGCTAGTGGTTTCTTAAGTATTATTTAATCTTTCTTATGTGTTATTTTCTTACTGCATGAAAAAATAAGATAATCTAACTATCTTATCTTTTTTAGGTGTTTTTACTTGTCCAAGTTAGTTGGCTAATCCTCATTCGACCAGTGTAATCAATCAAAATCATATAAAAACCACATGACGAAGTGAAACTGAAATGACTCGTTGACATTGTCGATAGGAGGATATGTGACAATCAGTTTTTCTGGGTTATCTAATGAAAGTGATAATAATTGTCATGTCGAGGCGGAGTAATGTGGCAAGGGAGAAAGGACAATTAAAATAAAATAGAAAAACTCTGCTGAAAGAAACCAGTTCATAAAACCGATCTGCCTACAAAAACGATATAACTCCCCACGCTTCTGTAAAAACTCGCTTTCATTGCTGTCAGTGGGCTTTTCGATTTTGCTTCACGTGTCGTCCCTACCCTTTTCCTTCATCTAGTGACCACCAGTTTCTGTTTCTTGTAGTATGTTATCAGTTGATGAGATTAAATTATCGTTTTAAGTGCATTTAGATAATCAGCCAACTGGGGGAAAAATGGTTGCACATAGAGTGATTATTTTTTCATTATCTTCAGATTTGTGGATAAAAAAAAATCGTTTGCTTTCATTTTTCGTTTTTCATAAATGCATTCAAGCGTAACTCTTATGGCAGCTTCTTATCAATATTTTCACAATTCATGCACATCGGGGATTAAAAAAAGATTTATAGGATATTTTTAATTATTTTTTTCGTTTTAGGACAAAGACTTCAACTTCAAAACGACTTAACTCACTGACTTATGAATAACTGAATTTTAGATATCCATACATAATAAAATAAACAAACGATTTTAAATCTCTGTTAAGCTATTCAGATTAATCTTATAAAATATTTCCACATTCCTTACGATTTAATAAAAATACTGTTTTAATTAGTATAAACATCACAGCTATTGCATATCTTACATGGAGCGATGATTTTTTGAATTTAAAAGGGAAAGTATAAAATATTTTTTATTTTACTCTTTATTAAATCTTTCTCTCTTCACTTCAGAACGCAAGAAAAGATAAGATTTAGAAATTTTCGTTTAAGTGTTATATTATGAGTTTCAGTTTAATTTTATTCATCATTGAGCAAACTCTAAAAAAAATCGTTTAGTTGTCTCGTGGATTTCAATCGATGAATCGAGAGAATTAAATAATTTTTCGGTTCGATACGTTTTGCATTCAGCCAGTGTTATTTATTTTTATGTGGAAAAATTTGATGGCAACAAGAAACAGAGAATTCTAACTGTGAAGAGAATGGGGAAGTTACCAACTTCCGTAAGGTTTCAATGGATTGAACCTCTCACAATGACATTGGACAGATGCCCACAAATATTTTTCCTAGGTATTTTTCATTTAGTTTTTTATTTTTTAAAGGAGACAAATTCTCTTCTAGGAAATGCAATGACCTTTTTAATTCTTTTTTTTTTTTTTTTTTTTTTTTTTTTTTTTACGGCCTTGCTTTTTTAGAATAACGTTAATTACTGAGCAATCAATAGAAGAAAAATTAGTTTAGGATAATTTATTTTAATTAACTAACATGTTTGTTTATTTAGGATTCAGATACGATGACATTATAGAACAAACATATGTTTAAGTTTATAAACTATTAGATTAATTTTAGGTATCTAAGTTCAATATCTGTAAATAAAAGTGCTCTTTAAGTTCCAATGATAAAAAAAATACTCAGGTTTGAGTAGGAAAAATTTCTGTTTCTGACATTAGACAGAATTTCTCAAAAAAATATATACACTTTTTGAAAGAGAATAATTAAACGTAAGAGGAATGCAACGATCTATTTTAATTCCCTCTTTCTCCCTGCTTACTCAACCTTCTTTTTATAGAATAACATCAATTAATAAACAACCAAGGTAACTTTGTCAATTTTAGGTAGTCAATTTTGATTAACTGAAATGTTTATTTGCTTGTTTTTTTAAAAATTTGAATTCGATTACTTACTAACCAAACATATCAAAGGTATCAGATTAACTTTAAGCAGGAACATTAAATATCGATAAATTAAAATTTTTTTTAGAAAGCAATGATTAAAAAAAAGAGATAATCAAGCTTCAGTAGAAATAATACTTTTTTTATGACAAAAGGCAGATGTTCCTATTTTTGTTCTCTTTTTTTAAAAAAATAGTTTACTGTCAAACAATCGTAACAATCTATTTTATTGCCCTTTTTCCTCCTGCTAATTTATCCTTCTTCAATCATTACAACATTGATTAGTAATCAATCAAGGGGAGGGAAGTTGACTTTATATAACTTATTTTGATCAGCAAAAATGTTTGTTTATTTTAGATTTAAGTACTTTTTAGGATACAATGAAAATATAAAGATTACCAAGATTCAAAAAATTAAATACCTTTAAATAAAATAAAAATTCGATGATCAAAATTTTAACTTTATAGGTATTTAAAAAAGAAAATTCCACAATATTACACAGATGTTGCCGAATTTGGTTTTTTAGATATTTTTTATTTATTTAAATGGAGACAATTGAAGCTTTTTTTTTTTTTTTACTGGAAAAGCATTAACTAGTACTAATAAATAAAATGAACTATTACTAATTACATATACAATAATTCGTTGACACTAATAAATTTTTTTATTTTGATTTGACACAATGCCATTTCGATCACATATATGTTAAAGTTATTAGTTATCAGATTAATTTGATGTGTCAAGGATTGTTATGATAAATTTACACGTTTTTTAGGATACAATGGAAAAAATAGATATTTAAGTTTCAATAGGTAGAATATCTATATATATGACATTAGACAGATGCTCCTAAATATATTTTCTCATATACTTTTTATTTTAAAAAAGATCACAATTTCTCTTTTTGAGGAATGCGGAGATATTTTTTTTTATTATTATTATCTTTATTTTATTATTATTTTTTTTTATATCCATTTAGTCTTGCTTTTGTCAGTATATCATAAGTAATCAACTAATCGCAAAAAATTAAGTATTGCCAATTTATTTTGGTTAATAAAAAATATTTGTTTATTTTGAATTCGGACATGATAACATATAGACTACACATATGTTACTGTTATTAGGTACAAGGGGGCTAAGTCTGTGGTACTAGGGTGATTAGGTACCCAGTTCGCTGACGCTCCCCAACCCCGATAATTGTTTCGCAATAATTGTTGTTTCTTGGCATAAAACAGTTGAAATTATTCAACCAAAAATATATCCCACCTACCTTTTCCCCCAAAAAATTGGTCTTAGAATTAAATAAATTTTAGGTGTGAAGCGAAATGAATTTTTTTTTTATAAATTAATCTCAACCCCAAAACCATTTTTATACCATTTTAAACCATTTAACAGTATAAAAAAATGGGGCTTTTCAATATATAAAGGGTCAAACATTAAAAAATCAAACCACAAACGCTATTGATTTTTAAGAAAACTGCGGCTTTTTCTTCCTATTGAAATTCTGTACAGTTTTCATATTCAGTATTGAGGATACACTGACTATATAGATGAACAAAATCTAGCCTAACACTCATAACAGAAACTACCTCATAAAACACTCAAAAGTTATAAAATTAGCACATTATTTCCAAAATTGCATTATTTTAAAAGAAGAAAACCTTTCAAAGAACATCCTTAAGTTAAAAAATAATTATTCAAAACTTAAACAAACTTTATTATATAAGACTTTGTTCACTAAAATACTGCATAAGAATGCTTTTTTTATGTAACCTACATGTATATTTATAGTTGATAAGATCACGAGGAAATTTTTTTAAAAAAATTGAAAGTTACATAAGCATAAAAACGTTTCAAATATTTATTTTAAGAAATATATTTATAAATAATCTTCTTTGTGGCGCAGACATCAATCAAATTATTGATTCCATTTAGAAATCCAATCAGATCAAGCAAATTGATTCTGCTTAAAATATGCATCAGCTTAATCAACATCTGCTTTTGTTAATCCTTTTTCATCCACGGTCCGAGACCTAATTGAAAGTGAGGACACTTCGCAAAACTGTCATCACGATGAGATAAAAATCTGGATCTAGGTTAGAAACCCACTTGACTAAGTAATAAGGGTAATTCTCAAACAATATTCGTTCGAACATCTCGGAATCACACATGGTATTTTTATGAACATTGTAAATAGCTGGATCGGGGTCAAGGTGGAACGCCTTTTAATAAGGCAGACGATTCGAGATTATTGCATTGATTAATTGATTGTGGTATAGTATAATGCACGACTTTCGCTATCAGCTATCATGTATCAAAAACAGATGTTCGGTTCCTTATCAAAAATGTAATCAAATAATATGGGACGGATTATATGCTATTTAAAACTGCTGTATATATATTAAACTATTCTTAATATCATCTGATATTTGTTAGAACAATTGCTAATTAATCTTAATGTGGATATTGTTCAATGTTCTATGACATTTGTTGAAAATGATTGTGTTAATGGAATAATAATTTGTCGTGATCAATATTGAAAAAAAAAACTGATGGTTAATATTCGTGGACTATATTCTTAATAGATCGATGATAGAAAGCCTTACAATTCCGATAGTTTTTAGAGCTATTTAATAACTGGGTAACCTGATGATACTAATAGCATTAAATGTATGTACAGTGTTTGTAAATAACATTTTATTTCAGTCATAGCAATTAGTAAGGTTCTTCCTCAATTACAATGCCTTTAAATAAGTATAATTGTTTTTAAATAATATTAATATTTTTAAAAAGCTTTTGAGAGTTGCTTAGATTAGTAGATTCTTCTAAAATTTGAGACATAATTAAGTATTGTAGATCAATTTTTTAAAAAGAAAATAGCGAACTTTTGAAATTGTGTCATGACTTTCAATTTTTTTTTTAAGTATATTTATGTAGTATTTTTTCGATATTTACTTTAAAAAAAAATAATAAAAAAACTAGCGTTTATGTTTATGAGGGTGGAATTTTGCAGTCGAAATTTTGTCCACTTTTTGGCGAGCACATAAATCCTTACTAGAGCTCTATGCCTGTTGGCAATGCAATCTAAATCCTTTCCTGAAGGTTTCAATGTTAGCACTCCGAACAAAATGTTAACAACACTCCGATTAGCTATAGTACTCAAATTTCAATTCGTACACTTAACATGATGTCTGCACAAGTTGCATTTGTTCCTTAGAGGTTGCAAGGAAAATCAATCCCATTTTATTGCTAATCGAAATTTCGACATAAACTTTCAATCACAAGACTGAAAAAAAATAAATAAATAAATAAAAATTATACGTTAAAACAAAATAAATAAAAAATGTAAAACTACGTTTTTTAGAAGACTCAAAAGAAGAAATTAGTTTAGTTTTTCTCAGACCTAAACGAAAAACGTAGCGTGTTTCTTTTATGTTTATAACATTTATCTCCCCTGAAAATTCCCTCCACATCTTTCGAAAATGATGCGTCCAACGTTTTTGCTTTAAGATCTGATAAAATTGTAATTTCCCCTTTTTTGCCTACTTAAAAAACGTTGTTTTTAAATAGTTTATTTTATTTTCATTAATCTTGATTAAAATACAGACTCAGCATTTTCTATTTTAGCTCTAAAGACAAATTGTTTTATAGTATAATTTTGCAAGTTGTGTGAAATCTGAAGCTCATTTCTAAATTTAATTAAAAAAAAAAATATTTAAGTTAAGTTTTGCGTATAGTTTAAAAGTAGGAACAAACAAAATTCCTAAATAAGCTTTTGTTCGCGGACGAGATGGAATAAACTGAAACTTCGCACTGTGGGGTTCATTTAACTTTCTAACATGTCAAAAAAAGAAATTGAGAATGTGGGATTTTTTTAATTTTATATTTTATTTATCTACCGTGGCGCCCGTGATCAAAATCGTTGTTTGATTCCGAGTTAACTTTTGGGATTTGTTGTGTACGTAGGAAGTGGTTTGCAGAAATCAGAGATCAAAGAACTTATCAAAGAGAATGAAAGACAGAGGGTTATTAACTTGCATTCTGGATTATTCCACCCGGTATTTCTTCCAAGATGTCTTCTCATAACAGATCCCGAGACTTAATAAGCGTAGGCGTTTACATCGGAAAATCTTTAATTTAGTATACGGAGTAGGAATTGCATAATTCAAAGGAAATAAATGACTTAAGAGTAGCAATCGATTTCGATGAATGAATGATACGGTGATTGGATAATTTGCGTTGTTTTTTATTATTTCTTTCTATCAATGAATTTATTTCATTTTTAAAGATCATTGATCAGAGTTGTTTTATTTAGAAGCTATAGGAATCCAGTTGAGCCCTGGAATTTGTAATATAAATTAATCATTATAGTCAAATGAATAATAGCGCTCAAAAATAAGCGCCCACACTCAAGACTCGCTAGACGTGCACAGAAAAACAGGGCGAGAGAGTTTTGTAACAGAAAACGTAAAGTTGAAAACGAAAAATAAATAAGGAGGAACAACAAAACAAGGAAAACCGCTTCAGCGGAGAGTGAAACACAAAACTTAAAGTTGCCATCGAGTCGGAAGAATAGGCGCCTATTTTTGAGCGCTCGAAAACAGCCCAATTTTACCACCTTCTATAGTTTTTGAAGCTAATGACGTTTTTATATTATAATTATTATGGTGTCTTGGGATATTCATCCACTTTTAGATGCACCTGGATAATTTTTTTTAGAATTTTTTTCCGCACATGCGCTGTGTAAAGCAACTACTTCAATTACTCTTATCTGGCGCAGTTTTTTCTATTATTTTTTTAATTTTAAAGCTATAATTTCGTTATCAGTTTAAAATTGATTCAAACACTTTGTTTAATTTTTGTTTAAATATTTAAGCTATAGCAAAAGTGGCACTAGACCTAATATATATTTCGGACATTTACCAAAGATCAAGTCATACTAGGTCTGTTTAAGTGCCATTGCCAGGTATACATTTGCCCAGTATATCCTACACTGATGTTTTTTTAAGGTCAAGTGCCATTGCCCGGTATACCCTACACTGATGTTTTTTTAAGGTTCAGTGCCACTGCCCGGTATACCCTACACTGATGTTTTTTTAAGGTCAAGTGCCACTGCCCGGTATACCCTACACTGATGTTTTTTTAAGGTCAAGTGCCACTGCCCGGTATACCCTACACTGATATTTTTTTAAAGTCAAGTGCCATTGCCCGGTATATATTTGCCCGATACTCCAAACACTGAGGTTTGTTCTAATCTATCGTCAGTAAGTATTAAAATATAGAATAAATGTAATTATATCCACGAATAAATTAATATCAAATCGGATGTAATAAATATTTCGGACATTCACCAAAGCGACTAATTTGATTGTCAACATTCACCGGTGAAAGTCAACAACCACCGATTCACAGTAACATGCACATCATTTACATAATAACCTCGTCAGGACGATTATTTCATACTTTGCCTAAATAGCATCCGGCATTTCAAAAAATAAAAATAATTGGTTTTGTTGGCGATGATATCGTAAAGCGATAAAGAATCATGCATAGTACAGGTAAGGAAGATATTAACCCCGAAGGAAAAGTGGATGAATAACCCAAGGAACCATTATTATAGTTCTTTCATTTAAAGAAGGTTTCAGAAGCAAATGTATAAATAGAAATTCCTCGTTTCAATTGTAATTCATAATGGATGTATCTGGCTTCAATTATTTTTGTACAGCTTTAATTTGTATTCTACATGCATTTACATTGACATACATTTACATATTGACGCGCGGTGACTGAGTGGTAACGCTTCGCGCTCTTGTATCGCAAGTCCTGAGTTCGATCCTCGGCCCGGGCTATGTTGCCTAGATCTTCCATCCCTTCCGTGGGTCGATAAAATGAATACCAAGCATTCTTGGGAACTAAACACTGGGGCTTTCGCATTCGGTTGACCACCCAACCGGAACATCTGCTTCTGCACTCCACAGCCAAGAAAACTGAGATGGGCATAGTAGGCTTTGCCCCTCAATGGGCTGTCGCGCCACTGAGTCTAGCTTAGTTTAATTTTTATTCTGCGTGCATTTACACTACAAGTAGTTTTTTCATCTCTTCAACAAAAATTATTGATGCAGTTCTTTTAATATCGTATATGTATATAAAATAAAGACAAAAGAAATGAGAGATTAACGAGGAAAAATAGTAAGTTTTATTTACTGCGCAAGTACATAGAATTTATAAAATAAGTTAAAAATATAGAGAAAACAAGGATAAAGATATATTTAAGGGAGAAGAAAAAAAAATGATTAAATAACTTTTTAAAAAAAATCTTTTTTTTAAAAATTGGAAAGTAAAGTAAGGAAACGCTATAATGTCGTCCTCAGCTGACGCGATTTATATCCGAAAAAACTAGTGCTTTCTAATATTGTATTCATATAACCAAAGCGAAATATATCAATACAATAGTGTGAGGAGCACCAAAAAAATTTAAACGAAATTAGAACTTATTAAGCAAAAAATATAAATAAAAATACAAAATATAGCAATCAAGCAAAAAATAGAAAATAAAAATTCAATGAAAATACAGAATAAAACTCAAAATGTAATATAAAACGAGTAACGAATTCAAATGCATTTACCTTGGCCAAGGTATTTACTTACAGACATTTTTTCAAAAAAGATTTAAAATGTTTTCGTAACAAGTTTGCCTAATTACTACATTATATAAAAAAAAATTAAAATAGACGCGTTAACACAATAAAAAGACCAAGAGAGATTAGGGAAAGAAAAATAATAGAAAGAGTTTAATTTACTGCGCATAAGCTGCAACCTTAGATATGTTTTTCCAATTTCGTGGGTTAGGTTGGGATGTTACTTTTTTAGCCCATTTTTATGGATTTATGCAAAAAAATACGTTAAATATATTAATTATTCCATATTTGTGGATATATATATGTGTATATATCCACAACATTTTACTAAGCTAATTTAAGAAAATGCTTACGTATCATTACCTTTATTTAAACAAATTTGTTCATAGCGTACTTTCAACTTCTTTTTTTTTTCTTTCTTTTTTTTGCATATGTTTCCATGCATTAAGAAAAAGGTAATAAATTCTTGAAATAAAATTTTAAAAAAATAAATGTATCTCATTTAAAAGTCTGCTTTCTTGTAATAATTTCTGATAAACGTAATACTATTTATTTAATAATTTTTTCAGATTGCATTTAAAAATAAAGATGCATTAAAAATGTTGTGCAGAGATCATAAAATTCCCTTATTTTATTTTGAAGGACATCAACCTCGCATTATTTCCGGTAAAATTTCAATCCTTGCATCGACCTCTTGAACAGGTGTTCAATCATAAACTGAACACAAACTCTACATGAAACCAAAGTGTTCATCCGCTTCCTCAGTATCAACTTAAACAGACAACAGGTAGAAAATTACAAAATAAAATAAAGATTCGAATAGAAATTACAAGTGTCACTATCGCATCAATAAAAAGTTATATGATCTGAGGAACTTAACGAGGGATCAGCGATGACGTCACGCAACCCCGCTATCTTAATCATAATCTATCACGCAATCGCCGGCAGCGACACCTGTCTATCAATGAGGTAACTTCAATTTTTCTCCCGCCCAAATTTAGTTACTCTGCTTTTTTTTCTTTGCATTCGTTTTTGACGTCTCTGGTAGATATAAAAAGTTTTCTTTTAACCTCCTTAAATATTCATTTATATCACTGGGCCACAACTAGAAAAGGCATTGCCCGGGGTTTATGAGCGCATGTACTACAAGTTCGAGAAATCATCTTGAACTTAGGATTTTCTTCCACTCTGGCGTATATCTAGCACAATCTGAAGAAGATACAAGCAATTTAAGAGAATTAGGGCTGTTATTATTTTTACCTAGCCCCGGAGCCGTTACCTTGGTTCCATTTTTTATTACCGATTCACGATGCAGTTTATATAACGTTTAGATGATGTTACTTTTTCTTTCTGCATTAGAAAAGTAAAGTAATACTTTCTCCCCACAGGAAAAGAATAACTGATAAAACTGGTGAAAGATAAAAATGTTTGGTATCATCAATGTCGTGATAGTCTTCCGCATAACATATTTGGTTATTACCTAGTAATATTAGTTATAAAAATATTTTTTATGAATATCGTTAGTTTAAATTTTAGTTCCTTAATATTCGGAGCGTTTGGTCTAAAAATCATGTATATATCCATTTCTAAAAAGAATTCGACAATAAATGTTTCCGTGTCTAATTTCGTAAATAATTTTTGATTAGCACTCATTAACTAGCATATTATGTCTCAAAGCACAAAAATCAATTCTAATTTTTGCCCCCTCTATGTTCTTGGGATTTAATTAGGTAATTTAGCTCATAATTAACTCTAATTAACAATAAGTAATGACTCAAACCTTTTAAAAGAAGAGAAAAATTCACGGAGTATCACTTTACGATTTATTTATTCTGTTACCCAAATAAACATGTGGATTTGATATTTTAGATTTTTTTTGTTTCTTATTTTTTTGAATAATATAAAAGTGTAGGCAAATGTTTGCATTCAAAATTTAACTCTACATAAATAAATTTAAATCGTAGTTTCAAATATCAATTGCTAATGATTCAGTAAATAAAACCAAAAATTTATAACGTATGTATTTTAATGTTTCCCTTTATTAATATCAAACAAAATAGCTTAACTTTAGGGAAATTTTAATTTTTTTAAAAACTATTAATTGTTATTGTAATATCAATAAATTTTATTAGAATATTTTAGTATACACTGAGTGGCCAAATTATTATGACCACCTCAGAGTTTTATGCAAATGAGTTATTGCGTCACAGCGCTGCCGCTAGAGGGCAAGATAACTATAACACGGGAATGCTGGACAAGTGAGTCATCAGTTATACTGTGTTGCTTGCTCAGATATGGGAAAGAAAAGTGATTTAACTGAATTTCAACGTGGAATGATTGTGGGTGCGAGATGTGTTGGAACGAGTATCAGCAAAACGGCTGCACTTGTGAAGTATTCTGGAGCAGCAGTTGTTAATGTGTACAAAGAATGGACAATCAAGCAAAAAACCGGGTCTCAACGTCAGACTTGTAGTCGTCACAGGGTACTGAATGCTCGATCAGAGAGAAGGCTGGCCAGGGTTGTGCCGCGCAACAGGAGAGCAACAGTGCGACAAATTGCAAATGGTCTTAATCATGGAGCAACTGTGAACGTCTCTGAACGGACTGTTCGACGCACATTTCGCCGTATAGGGTATAGGCCAACAGCGTACTGAAGGGGTGGTCATAATATTTTGGCCACTCAGTGTATATTTTAGAATTATTAATATAAAATATATAAAATTTCAATTTTATTAAAATTCATTAAAAAAATTTTATCAAAATTTGATGAGTAATAAAGTTTAACCTTTTTTCATATTTACAAATCTTAAAAAGTTACTACTACATCCCTTCTTTCTTTTTTTATTTTTATTTTTTTAATATTTTTTTTTTTTTTTTTTTTTTTGACGAATGTTTATCATTCATGATTAAAACAATAAGCTGGATAAATAAATAGTTTCTCCATTTGCAAAACAATTTATTAAAATAACTGGACTCGATATCTTAAGTTAGCTCTTGAATTGTATTAAAATTTAGGCAAAAGTTTCATTCAAATTTTAACGCTAGATAACTAAATTTAAATCAGACTTACTGAATAGCTAATGATTGAATATAAGACTAGGAATTAAAGTCAAGCATATTTTTATGTATCCTTCATTTATGTTAAAAAATTAGTTTGGTTCAATGTAAGTACATTTACATTTTTATTAACATGTAGATAAGTTATAAAATGTAATTTATCAAATCTTCGAAGACGTTGAAGTGCTACGTTACGATAACATCCCGACTTCGCAAAACCAGTTTAAATCCGAAGTCTTTTTTTTTTTCTTCTCTTTTTTTTTCTAAATGTTTATTATGTATGGTTAAAGTAATAAGCTGTGGTAAATACAGTTTCACAATTTGTACATCTACCAAACTAATGCAAAATAAAGTTGGTCGAAAGTAAGGAACAGTGCAACAGTTCGTTAATTTCAGAAGAAAAAAACATCACGTTCAAAATTGAAAATGCAAAAGAAAACCAATTTTAATATTAAAAAAAGTTAATTTTATTTTAGGCGCGAATTATTTTTTTTCTTTAATTTTATAAAAGTAACAATTTGAAAAAGTAAAGTAAATATATTGAAGAGTATCAAAAATTAAAATATTATATTTTAAAATAATTGAGCTTTATATATATACAAAATGTAACCTTATTTGCAAATAATTAACAAACTCTTTGAAATGTAACGACTACGATCCCAGATCTAGGGCAAATACACATCTACATTTTTACTCATTAATTCGATGAGAATTCCTAAAACTGAGAATGCAAACGATTTCGGAAAGAGAAATATCTTTTTTAATATTAGTTACCTGAACAAGAATTATCCGATTTTATTCTATTATAACCGTGACCTTTCTCATTACTTAGTTAAATAATTTCTGATTCGTTTAGCAAGTAGAGCGTGAGGGAAAAAGGGATAATCCTTTGCACCTTCGAAAATGGAAGCATTAACATCTTTAGGAAGAATTCGGGATTGCTAAATTGCAAGCGATCTTCTTTATCACCTGAAACGTCCGTGGCCACATTTTCGGAGACAAAATGTAATCTATTTATCGTTTTCTTTTTTTTATTTTTCCTAACACCTTCCGAACCAGAAATAAAATTAACTCGCTTGACTGAAATCGTACCATTTTAGTGAAGCGGGCGTAAATGTTAATGGATGACGTTGGACAAAAAAGTATTTCTATCACGGTAACTAGATCAGTGGGTAGTTCGATTGTTTCTATGGTAACGACTTGATGTACAGTTAATTAATTGTGTGGTTTTATTGGAAGTGTCGCTTCAAACAAATTAAACGCTATTTATTAGATAATTGTACGTATGTCATTGTAACTGATAGAGACATAATTAACTGAGTTCATTTTTAACTTGTCTTTTAAAATTTTTTTTCTTTAAAATGTTGAATAATATTATATTATGAATAAAATAGAAATTGTGAATATAATTGCATTGTATATAATTGTAATTGTATATATTATGAATATAAGAGAACATATTATGAATATAATCGAAATTCTATCAAGAGTTAAAATTGATTCTTTTGTTAATTTTTTACACTGAGTTTAAAAGCATATTTATAAGTGATAAATATACTTACAAATAGGTTAACATTTAAAAAAATTAATGAATTGTCTACAATATATAATTTGATAAATATTTTATCAGCAGATAATAAAGTTATTTATATAGATGTAAGATTATATAGATAAGGTCAGGTAATTTTCTAAGAACAAGAACGTTTTCATTAAAAATTTTCATTTAATTTTTTTGTAAGAGCTTGTGATTCTAAAATGTGATTTAGGCAAATATTAAAGCTTCCATTACTACTTTTAAAGAGTTATAGAACTTATTGAGCATTTTTTCTCAATTTTGTACAACCTAATTTGTAATATCTATTATAAAGACATGACAGAAGAGAAAGTAAAGTGCAATTTGTAAAAGCTAGACAAAGTAACTTTATTTTCAAGTGACTTTTTAAGAAATAATTTCGAAAATAAATTAGTTTTAAAAAAATCGATATCAATGAATTCAAATAGTTGGAGCGATGGTATATAGTTGTTTGTGGATGCTATAGATGGAGAATGTGTCTGCCAGGTTTAGTCTCGGCACTGATTGCGATTACGATTCGGATCAATAACATCGAAATAACTTTAAATGCAACTAACTATTTTTTGCGTTATTATTTTCATATATAATGCTCGGGTTTCTCGTCTTTTAATTTCAGTCTTAAAATGACATATTTTATCTATAAGCTACGTAAACGGCTTCATGCGAGTACCGCGTAACTATCTTAATGTTTCTCTTTTTCTAATCGTTTCGATAAGCAGATAATAGATAAGCATAGTCACTAGCTCTACTATTCACTTTTTCTCTCAACACTGTTGACGATTCTGGTAAATTGCATCGGCAGAGCTTTATGCACTTAATTTTTTTATGTTATTCTTTTCTTATTGTATAGATAAGCATAATCATCAACTCTGTGTGGTAAGATGAGGAAAATATTGAAATTCAGGCATCATCTTGATACTGATAATGATAATTCTGGTGAAGAGAGATAAAAAATTAAAATAGTCAAATAGTCTTTATCTCCACACTGATGACGATTCTGATTAAAGGCATCGAAACAACTCTAAGCACTTTTCATATAACTTTTTTCTTGTTGTTTTGATACTGTAAATAAGCTCTGTGATAAAGAATGTGAATAGTGAAATCCGGTATTCATCTCGACACTGATGACGATTCTGATTAATAGAATCGAAACAATTCTATGCACCTTTCAAGCAACTTTTTTCTTGTTGTTTCGATACTGTGAACAAGCTATGTGATGTAAATAGTGAAATCCAGTATTCATCTCGACACAGATGACGATTCTGATTAATAGAATCGAAACAATTCTATGCACCTTTCATGCAACTTTTTTCTTGTTGTTTCGATACTGTAAACAAGCTGTGTGATGTGAATAGTGAAATCCAGTATTCATCTCGACACAGATGATGATTCTGATTAATAGAATCAAAACAATTCTATGAACCTTTCAAGCAACTTTTTTCTTGTTATTTCGATACTGTAAACAAGCTATGTGATGTGAATAGTGAAATCCAGTATTCATCTCGACACTGATGACGATTCTGATTAATAGAATCAAAACAATTCTATGCACCTTTCAAGCAACTTTTCTCTTGTTGTTTCGATACTGTAAACAAGCTGTGTGATGTGAATAGTGAAATCCAGTATTCATTTCGACACTGATGACGATTCTGATTAATATTATCAAAACAATTCTATGCACCTTTCTTGCAACTTTTTTCTTCTTTTTTTCGATATAACTCTATTATAAAGAGTGAAAATATAAAAAATACAGTCTTCTATACGACACTGACGACGATTCTGATGAATAGTATCGAAACAGTTTTATGCACTTAACTGTTTTTTACATTTTTTGGTAAATAAAAATTCATCTAATTACTAATAACAATAAAAGAAAATTTTCGTGGCTAATACATAATTTAAATTAAGATATATCTTTAAACGACATAACAAGCAAATGCAAATGATGTTTAAAAAACACTAAAATCTTCGGGATTTAAGAGCATGTTTTAACTAGCTGTTTTATAACCGTCTTTGAACAGCCGACCCAATTCTGGGTTTACGACTGGGTTCAACTCCGTAACTTTATAATTTTATACTCAATCCAGAAGACAAGGGAACTGTTTGATCATGTATAGGGAGAAATTTTCCTACGTGGGGGACTTCTTGATGGAACAAACCCGCATTTACGTTACATGGAGAGGAAAAACAGTAAAACCTTCCACGGTTAGCCTGATGGCAAGGGAACTCTCATCCATGATCCATATATCTCTGAGGAAATTTTATTTCAGCACTGTGGCCGGTGTGAGACGGGGGCGGAATTCGTATCGACCAGCCATCGCTCGGATTCGAACCCGATTCACCTCATGGGTAGGCAAACGCTCTATCCCCTGAGCTACCACCGCTCCCCTACAGAGAACTATTACTAAATTTATAGTAAAAGAATGATGGTAGATGAAGGAATGATTGTAATAATTCGACGAGCCCACAAAGTAGGTGAATTCTAAAGTTATCGTATCGACTTTGCAATGGTACGCGATAGAAAAAAAGAAAAGTATAACCAAATGCGCTTTTAGGAGATCAGTAGAAAATGCCCCTGAGCCATCACGGCTCTTCATCAGCTGTTTGGTTAGAAGACTAATTTAATTCAATAAGACTATTTTCAATGGAAAAATAGACTTTGTAAAAAAGATCGCTGTTTTCAGCCGCAGCTCTGTTTTTCTTAAATTCTCTAAAATATTCCTAAACAAATAATTTTAAATATGTTTTTCAACTATTGCTTCAAAACGTCTTAAACTGTTAATTTTGTTTTTTTTTTTAAATTAAAATTTATACAGGCTAATAAAATGGTGACAGCTAACAAGTTTGCATAATTTTCTATGTAAACATTTTTTTTTTTAAGCAAAATGCGTGTATTTTATCGTCTTATGTCTGAGACGCAAATTTGTAAACGGTGTGAAGTGGGAGTAGTTGCATGTAATCTAGTCTATTTTTTAACGTTTTAAATTTCTCTTTCCTTAGAGAGAGAGAGAGAGAGAGAGAGAGAGAGAGAGATTGCTGGCAAGTCTTGTCATGTCTAAAGTGCCGTAACACAGCTGTTTCCGTAAGGTGGCACGTATGAAATCTACGCTGTTTTTATTTATTCAATCCTTGTGACGTCAGAGTTGTTTTGAAAACTGAATATCACTTCTAAAGAGAATTCTTTTGAATGTACGTACTCATTGTTTTAATTATAAAAACTTTATTCTATATTTAAAAAAATGTGAAAAAAGCTGCTGTAAAAATTAATCGATTTCTTTATAGTGCATATATTGGTAATTTAAAACATTTATGTGTCTATGCGTGATTATTAAAATATCCCTAGATTAATTTATCATCTACACTAATTAACAAGCATACCTTATTTAAGTATAAGGCCAAAAAGAAAATTCTGCTACTGGTCAATAGCATTTTTGACTAGAGCCACTTTTTAAAATATGTCTTCAATTGAGTTCAAAAATTAAAAATTTTAAACGAATAAAAAGCATAATATTAATAATGTAAGGCATTTCTTTTGATGCATTTATCAAAATAATTGCCTTACATTTCTTCACAAGTTTCATTATTCCTAAAATTAAGAAAAACTTTGAGAAACAAGAGTGGAATAAAGTAATTTCCAAAATATTACTTAAACTTTGTTCACTTCAAAAATATATGAATAGGATATAACTGTCGACATGTTTCAAGCTCTCAAAAATAGGCGCCTATTTTCAAGACTTGCCAGATGTGAATGAGAAGAAACAAAAGTGATTTGAAATATAAAACGAAAAGTTGAAAGAGAAAAATGGAAAAATAAAGATGAGAAACAAAATTTGAAAAAAATTTTTTTTTCTTACCTTTATATTTTTGTTTTCAACTGTTAGTTTTATATTTCAAATCATTTTCACATTTCTTCTAATTCCCATTTGGTAAGTCTTGAGAATGGGCGCCTGTTTTTGAGCGCTTGAAACATGTAAGTTTTTAACGACGTAATATCTTACTATTACTTTATATTAGTGATTTGGCAAAATGAAAATTTCATCCCTCCCGAAAGTACATATTTAAAAAATTATTAATATTAAGTTTAAATTAGGTTAATAACAATAGTAAATCTACTCGCTTAGTTA
This sequence comes from Parasteatoda lunata, assembly GCA_949128135.1. NCBI lineage: Eukaryota > Metazoa > Arthropoda > Arachnida > Araneae > Theridiidae > Parasteatoda > Parasteatoda lunata. Next base: position 71,552,815 of record OX421979.1, read on the forward strand.
TAGGCAATCAGTTTCTCTCCTTCTTTTCCTTTCCCTTTTTATTTATTGAAAAAAAAAAAATGAATACAGCACTGAATCGAGACTCCGCTTAATAAGATAACGTTACAACTTCTTCCCATAATTAGTACGGCTATAGTAGAGCACGGATATTTGTTTTCGCTATTTGTTAGTAGAGTACGGCTATTTGTTTTCGCAACCAAAAAGCTTGATATCCACTTATGACTTTTACTTTCACTTCGTTATTTGTTTTATGCTCTTTGAGTCCGCCCCCCCCCCCAAAAAAAAAAATTCTGATCACTCTGTAGTATTTATATTTTAGAAAGGATTAGTGATCACATCTGGTATAAATAGGATATCTTGGCATTTCGCTTTGAAATCTACATGATGAATGATAAGTGCCCAAATATTGGCAATAAGTAATTACCTATATCTTCCTTACCGATAGAGATCGATGATAAATTTGGAAAGTGACTGAACTCACGAAATATGAACTAGATTCCCTCTGAATAAATGAAGTTTTCTTAGATAAGCGTCTATAATGTTTTTTTTAAAATTAAATTTAAATCATTACGCCGCAATTTATGATTGATACCATTAAGGTAAGCAGATCTCTTAAGATAAGTAATGTCATTATTTTGACTGCTATCAGATTGGCCATCAATTCGTCGTCTCTGTTTTTTTTTTGCAAAACTCTAGTAATGAATCAAAAACATTATAAAATCGATTGAGTCAAATAAGTTTCGAAAGCCTGCGAATTTGTGATACAGCAAGTGATTGAAAAATTCGCAATTTTTCATAATACAAGGTTTGCTGAACATTAAGGTCATTTTTTGCTCTCAAAATGGTGTCGATGAATTGCACCTTGTGCAACTAGTGGAAGTCAATAAATTTTATTTTATTATTAACAGTAAACTTATGTTTTAAGACCCAAAAAAATCTTGAGAAAAATAAATGAGTGAAATAATTATGATTTTTTTTTTCTTTATTCACAGAACTCTAAAGTAGCGGCACAGCCTCTCAATTTTCTCTGAACCTGTTACCATTTCTCCAGAAAAGTCACTTCTGTACATAATGGTCACTTCAATTTATACTATTATAAAGGTCACGAATCTATACTATTCACGATTATACTATTATAAAGGTCACGATACGAATTCCGCATTCGGCTTGCACCGACCACAGTGCTGACGTGAAATATCCTCAGTGGTTGACGGATCATGGGTTAGAGTCCCCTTGCCGTCAGGCTAACCGTGGGAGGTCTCGTGGTCTCTCCATGTAATGCAAATGCGGGTTAGCTAAATTAAAAAGTCCTCCAGGAAGGCAAATTTCTCCCACTACTCGATCCAGAAGTTCCCTTGTCTTCTGGATTAGGTTCAAAATTACAAGGCTACGGAGTTGAACATTAGTAGTCGTAAACCCAAAAATTGGGTTGGCTGTTCAGCGCCGGTTATAAAATATAAAACATTATAAAGGTCACTTCAATTTATACTATTATAAAGGTATTTAAACTATTTAAAACTATTATAAAGGTCACTTCAATTTATACTATTATAAAGAAAATTAAACTATTATAAAGGTCACTTCAATTTATACTATTATAAAGGTATTTAAACTAGTATAAAGGTTACTTCAATTATTTTGTTTATATGTTACCAAAATGTCCACTTTGGTAACAAATAAACAAAATGACCTATAGACAAAAGAAATTCCAAACTTTTTCAATACAAAGTTTTTTTTAATACAGAATTTTTATTATTATTTTTTATTATTATTATTATTTCTTCACTTAATTGTTTGGTTTCGGTTCATTTCTTAAAAATCTACTTCGGTGTCTAAACACAAGATAAAGGGAGAAAAACAGAGAGAGCTACAAACAAGTTATAAGATGAAAATAGTGAGGAAGTTGGAACCCCTTTTTTCTTTATTGTAACTTGTTTGCAGTTTTTTTCTGTATCTATGTGTTTTTCTTTTGCATTCTATGTCTTGACACTGAAGAATGTTATTCTTAATATAATGTGACACTATGTATGCCTGTATAGTTGACAATATTTGTTGCTTCCTCTGCACAATGAGGGGAGCTTATTCAATCTGTTAATCGAAATAAAAAGACTACAAACCAATCATGGGGGTTGGCGAGCAATTGGAAGACCCCATTGTATTAATATAAATTTGAAACTTTATTTTAAATATAAGGCCAAACTATGCACTTTCAGAAATAAAACTCTCACTTTTGACAATGCATCAATCCTGGAGCAGTAAGTATTTCGTTAATTTTGAGAATTATTTACTTCACGAAATCTCGTAATTTATGACGAAACGCGAATTCCCACATATGTGACGAAAATTTTATTCTCAACTCGAAACCACATCGAAGTGCATTGTGGGAAATTGTGAACTAAAATGACGAAACTAGAATAAGGGTTATGCAATCGAAAATAAAATGACGAATTAAGCTAGCTGGTTTGCATGGTGGTCAAGAATCTGATTCGTGCCAGGAAGTTCCGGAGTTCGAATCCCCGCTTCGAACTTGGGTGTAATTTATCTCTTTGTTCTATCTATCCTTGTAGTGATGGGCCCCCTACATGGTACCTATGTTAATGTGAATATTAGAAAAGTTCGATACATTAGAAACTACGAAGTTTCTTTATTTTTTGTTTTGGAAGAGAAAAAAAAATTACGAAATATTTCTTTAATTTTGACGAAATTCGTTTCCTCGAAGAAGTTTCGTCACTTTGACGAAATATTTGCTCTGAGTATATACCAGGAAACGGTTTCGTCAAAAGCGAAGAAAGATTCGTAATGTTGAGTATCCAGTTTTCAATGCGCCCTTTTTTAATTTTCTTGGCAAAATAGCTAGTCATTCCACGAAAATTACATTTCCAAATGACTAACTTATTCAATATTGTTAACGAACTTTAAGCGGAAAAGTTATAAATAAATAAAAAGCTTAACTATCACGGCCCACTAAAAAAAAAAAATAACGAAGCTCTCCCACAAACAATTTCCGATACCATAGCGATAAATTTTCCAGGAATTTCTGAGATTATTATAGAAACTAGTCATTGATTGTGGAATGGGTGGCTGGGAGGGCTCTCCAAATTGAGCTTCACTAACCTGGAAATTATTTATTTCGCTTCAACTCCTGAGAAACTTCATTTCCCCGAGGCGCTTGCCCTTCAAGCGTGGAAAATATGTAATTCGGCAGACGATTTCGAGAGAGCTACCGAAACAGCCTCATCTTTCACTTCACTGAGATACTTAATTTTCGGATGTGAATCTGGCAATACGTTCCCAAATCTATGCTTCACTTATTAGAGACAGTTTTTTTACACGTTTTTTTATTCTATTTTTGAAGCGTGTCTTTTCACGTATAAAAGGTATACAGACAATTTATAATGAGAATTAAAAAGTTTAATTCTCAGCGTAATTGTTAGAGAGAGAACGCGTTTATTTGAGCATTTATTTACATCCTTTTTTAACAACATGTCGTCTCTAAACTGAAGCGAAAAACTTTTAAGGGGAAGCCGTGGTGTATTAGGGGATGGAGCGCTCGCCTTCCCATGAGGTGAACCGGGTTCGAATCCCATGCTGGTCGATTCGAATTCCTCAACCGTCTTGCACCAACCACAGTGCTGATGAAAAATATCCTCAGTGGTAGACGGATCATGGGTTAGAGTCTCCTTCCCATTAGGCTAGCCGTGGAAGGTTTTAGTGGTTTTCCTCTCCTTGTCACGCAAATGCGGGTGGGTTCTATTAAAAAGTCCTCCACGAAGGCAAAAATTTTTCTCAATTCCAGAAGTTCCCTTGTCTTCTGCATTAGGTTCAAAATTGCAAGACTACGGAGTTGGACAGTGGTAGTCGTAAACCCGAAATTCGGTTGGCTGTTCAACGACGGCTATAAAATAAAATAAAACTTTTAAAAGGGTCGAATATTTCTTGAAGATTGGTCAGTAGCTGGAGATCAAGAAGAACGGGGGGAAAAACGAGTAATTAATTGAAAATTTTTTTATGGACATCATGGATGATAGATTTCATTGTCCGAAATAAAATGCGATTAGCGATTAAAATGTTGATTTTTACGAGCGAAGAGAATTTATAAACAAATAATAGTTAATAAATAATATTTCTTAAGTAAATAAAGAAATGGTAAGTTATTTCCGATCGGATATAATACACTGCCGTACAATTGAAAAAATATATATATGAGAACTTCATGAAAGATTCCGAGAAAAGTGGTTTGAAAGTTTTTTTCTTTCCCTAGCTAATACAGTGAAACCTAAAAATAGAATTTCAGGTAACTGATTAAAAAAACTGATTTTTGAAATTTTTCTCATTGAAATAAGTACCGTATCATACAAAAATGCATACTATATCAAAGCTTAACCCCGTCCCGTCCCCGTCGGGGGGCATCCGGAGAATACTGTAGACTCTAAGTGCACACACGTGACCTCTCAGTAAAAAAGAGGATTCAAAAAGGTAGGCTTGGTGGCGATTCATGGCAACACCAGAAGGCCTCAAAGAATTTAGTGAAATCTTAAAATTAACAATAGTAGTTACTCAGAAAATAGGAGTTTGAAGTGTTCAAACATATTAGACGAGGCATCAAAAGAAAAAAAAAAAAAAAAAAAAAAGGTAACAAACATATTTTGAAGATGAAGAGTACCAGAATTTGTCCAAAGCCCATGAAAACAGATACAATTTCAAAAAGATGAGTTACGGCGAGGCAGCCGTAAAGAAAAATCCTCAAACAAGAGGAAACTCAAAACATGAGTAGTTGGGAAATTTTACAAAATTTTGAACCATAAGTTAATCACAAATTCGAAAATCATTTCTAAAGAACACAAATACAGTATTTGAGAAGTTTGAATAAATAAGTAAATAAATAAATAAAATAAAAATAAATAAATGAATAAAATAAAAATAAATAAATAAATAAATAAATAAAATAAAAAAAAATGAATAAAATAAAAATAAATAAATAAATAAATAAAAAAAATAAATAAAAAATAATAAATAAAAATAATAATAATAAAAATACTATTAGCATCCAGAAAATTGTTATCAGTGAGACACAATTAATGCATTACATAAATGCGTAATATATATAAAAAAATATCAATTTATGATTTCTTTTGTCACTTACTGAACAATAGATGAAATGGTTGACGCAAATGGCGTAACTCAAACTCGCCAAGTCGTTAACAGTGTATACAAATGGTTCTTTGTAAATAGAATGCGAGTTTCAAGGCTACACGATTTCCCTATTCTCCACACTTTTCCCTCCTCCGTCACCATGGCTTCAGATTATCTTGCTTTTTTTTATCACACCAGTAAGTTTCAGTAAGACGTTCGACTATTTTTAATTTTATTATCACCGTTGAACAGCCGGCCCAATTTAGGATTTACGACTCTCAAAGTTCAACGCCGTAGCCGTGTAATTTTGAACCCGATCCAGAAGACAAGGGAACTCCCGAATTAAGTAATGGGATAAATTTGCCTTCATGGAGAACTTTTTGATGGAACTAACCCGCATTTGCGTTACATGGGGAGGGAAACCACGAAAACCTCCTACGGTTAGTCTGACGGCAACGGAACTCTAACTCATAATCCGACTACCAATGAGGATATTTTACGTCAGCACTGTGGCTGGTGTGAGCCGGGTGCGGAATTCGTATTGGCCAACCATAGCTGGGATTCGAAAACTGTTCATCTCATAGGGAGGCGAACGCTCAATCTGTAAATATGGAAAAAAAAGTTTAATAATCAGTAGAAAAGAGATGTTACTTTTTGCATTAGCTTTGTATGTAACATCATTTATTTATTTAAGATAATTTTTATACCGGATTATTATTATTATTATTTATTATTATTATTATTATTTTTTTTTTGACTGGTACTCTGATTATAAAACTGTCTGTTTTTTAATTTATTCTAAATCAATATTTAATATATTTGACTTTAATAATACGAAGAGTTTTTTTTTTTCCACTTAAATATGCATTCTCTATCCATTTTTTTCCTTTATTATAATAACAAATATTTCAAATTATATATTGAAATATATTCTTCTCAGTTTTCAAATATCTTAATAAATAGTAATGATTTACAAAACTTGACCTTGATATTTTTATTTCCACCACTCCGCAATAAATCTATTTTATTTGATTATAAACCCATTTATGTATTAATTTCCTCCGCCCCAAAGAAACACTTTTTTTTTTTTTTTTTTCAAAGAATAACTAAACATATTCTTTTCAAAATAACAGCAACATTTATTGTTCTTAGAACTTTCTTTTTTTTCCCCTTCGCGAACAAAATAATGGCCTATTAATCTAAAAGCTGCTTTATCTAAGGGAGACAGCTTTGAACAAAGCATAAAAGTTTCTCGTGTTACAGGATAAAACGATAATTATCGCGATATTTTCGTTCTTAACAATGAAAGACGCTGTCAAAATGTTCCTCAAAGTCTTAAGAATATCATGATTTAGGCTTAAGACAGCCATCAAACCAAAACCTCGGCTTTTGCTTTAATTATTTGTTTGAAAGTTTGGCGGAATCAGAATTTTTAATGTACTCGGAATGTTTGCTGTCATTATAAAAGCTCTTTTTTTTACTGACCTTTCAACTTTGAAAACGATTTCTTTTAATTATCTATTGAGTTTCCGACTTTTTTTTTTTCTTTAGAAAAGAATAAAATAATAAAAGGATTACCTCGCAGCAAATATCTGACTGCTTATAATTTTCCTTTTTTTTTTAATCCTTTTTTATTATTATTTTTTTTATTCCTATTTTTTCGAACAATAATAATTTGACAAATTCATGCGATTCAAGATTATTTAGAATAAATATATCTAAGAATATGTTTTATAAAACATGAAACTAGAGATTATTAAAGAAATAATATTAAAAAAAATAAATTCTGAAACTAGTAGAAATAATCTAACTTTAAAAATTTCATGATATTTTTAAATTTTTATCAAACCTATTTTCTACGAAATAATGAATAAAACAAATCTAATTTCATTAATTTTAAAATTGGTATCAGGAAGAAATTGTAATTAATCATAAATTTGAGAAGTTAAATAAAATACATACTAACTTAAAACATGTGCCGATTGTTCTAACTTATCCAATAAACAAAAAATCGTTTTCAATTAATCTTCAACTGTAATAGACCTCTTTCCTCATCACCAAACTCTGTCGTCAAAGGGGTGTAGACGTAGGGGGAATGTTAAGTACAATTTGATCATTTTTATTTAATTTACAGTATAGTAAAATGATACAGTTGATTCCTAGCAATTGATTTCCTAGCAATATTATGTCAATAAAAACAGCGTATTGAGAAAATAAATTAGTATTATACCTTTATCTTTTTAAAAAAAATCTTTACTTTGTTTAGTTCATGTTAAAAGAATGTTGCTTGTTTATTACGATCGTTTTTGAGTTTAAACAACAATAAAAGTCAATTTTTTGTAATTGAAATATAATTTTTAAAGTATAGGCAAGAAAATATACTGTATTAAATTACTTATTCAAAAATAGTGAATTCATAATTTTATTCCTTCCCATTTTTGAGAAATTGTTCTGTAAAAATTTTTAAAGTTGTCAAGCTTTATATTTCACTTAATCTAATAAAGTGATATCTTCCCCCCTTTTTTTTGTAATACATTGTGTTATTATACACTCTATCAACAAAAGTTTGTTAAACAAAAAAAGAATGGATAAACTGAAAATAACAAAATATAACCCTAACTCCAAGATGGCGAGTAAAGAGATTTCTTAGAAATATAATTTCAGATTCTTGCTCAATTTTAGAAACTGTATGATAATTTTTTTTAAACTTAAATTTTTAAAAACATTCAATATTTATAGAACAATCGATTTCCTTTACTGATTGAATGGCTATTTGTTAATAAAGAATTTTCAATATATTTCAAAGTTTTTACTTTTATAAACTTTTAAACTTACACATAAAAATATTGATAGCGTTAAAACCAAAAAAATCTTCTACTGGTTATTATCGATATAGTTTAATATTTTTTACCAATTTATTATTTATTCATAAGAACAATGCGAATCCAAAATTATTAAATTTATGATGACACATATCGAGTTTTCAAATAGAATATTTATAAATAATTATAAATGTTCAGAAAACACAAAGAGGACGAACAAACACCTAAAAATTTCGTAAATATTGTATAAACATTTTGCACATTTGCAAATAGCTAGATTGTTTTGAATTCATCATTTTTGAATCCCGTCCCGTAATCTGATGAACATTCGTTTTAATATTGCCAAAATTACCAATTATTCCAGCAGACAGTTTCGTCAAAATGAATTAAAGTTAATAATAATAATCTTGGCGCCTTTGGCAACAGCTAACTTGTGTCTAAAATGATTTATTTCAATCTCTATGCCATCTTCTAACAAATTGCAGAACTACGTGTAGTTAACGTTTCATTACTTTCATATGCCAATGATCCACAAAATATTCAGGCCAGTAAGAAGCGAGGCTTTTTATTACTTTTTCCATTAGTTATGTTTATCCACTGATCGCTTTTCGAAAATTACCATGAAGGGTTAACCGATAATTATTCAGGTGCTTTTATGATTGCCATCATTCTAATAACCATTTGGAAGTGTTGAAATAACTAATAAAGAACACGAAATCACGCTCACAATACCTCAAACGATTTTTACCCCTTTTTCTTTTTTTTACACGGCTTTTGAACAGATAAATAGAAGTGAAGTGAAGTCTTCCAAATAGTGAATGATAATGGCTTAAACTTTCAACTTTTTTTTTTCTTTTTTTCAAATTATTCGTCGTCGTTGTTTCGCACTGTTGATTGCGCGTGATGCCACGCGCAGAACTGAATTTTCTTGTATTTTTTATAACTAGTATTAACAGTTCCTGTGTCCTCTTTTTTTATTTTTTTTTATCAGCAACAACAGTATTGCTCAAAAACAATTACGTACGTTGAACTCTTCTTTTTTTTTTTTTTCTTCTGTTGCACGTTCGGATGGTGTTTTAAAAATACAAGAACGAATAGCTGAGTGTTCTAGCAAATGCAAAACATGTAGTAGAGATATGATTTATTGAGTCTATTTGAATACAAAAGATAGAAAATATTGTTAGTAACTTAGAATAAAGGGAAAATATGCTATGATAGTTTTTATTTTTAACCTAGAAATGACAGATATAAGTTAAGGTTATATTTAGTACTGTGCACTTATGGATAAAATTCTGCTACTTTACTTTAGTGTAAAAAATATTTCAAATTTATATTCTCTTCTTTTCGCCAATAACTTTTCAAATACCTGTTTCGATTTATTTTATATAATACCAGCTGAATGCCTATCCTTCGTACAGGGTAAAAAAAATTTTAAACCAGTATCAAACAATTATACTAAACCACGCCCAAAACTGAAATGCATATACTACCGACACAACTAAATAAAGCTAAAAATGATCACAAACTTTTTTTTTTATCATTATTATTGTTTGTCATTGTTATGGGTTACTTTAAGTTTTTCAAAATCAAAATACGCTTTTAGAAATTAAAATTATAAAAATTAATTATTGATTAGAAAAAGATTAACCCAGCATTATCTATTCTGAAAATGATGTTATTGCTATCAGCCAATTCATGATAGTGAAAAAAATTACCACATTCGAGCAATTTATCAATAATTTTGCACTTCAGTACATAATTGAATTTCTTTTTTTTTAAAAAAAATTCAGTCACCGTCGATTTTACATTATATGGGTTTATAGAAACATATGTTCCTAAACTGCAATTTTACTCAAAATAAACACTTGTTTTTAAATAGGTATAAAATACTAATCAGGTAACTTACTTGCATAACGAATAAAATTAATTAATAAACGACGTATAATAAACTCGTAATGTAACTCGTTTTTGATTAAATCGAGCTGTAATTTAGCAAACATCACTAATGTTATCTTTTTAATAGTTGTATAATAGGCAAGAACGCACTGTGTTAAACCTATGAGAAAAATCCGTTTTGCTCACGTCCCTCCCGAATTGATTATATGCAATTTTAGGACGAATTTTAAAATCAGGCACTTAGATTGCCCCCTGCACACACTGCCTAAATTTCTGGAGTTTTGGAGTCATAAGAAATACACACATACACAAACTCTTTCTTTCTTTAGTTTTAAAGATGGTTACAATACGTGAAATATGCTTAAAAAAGATAGTTAATGTAGTGTATCTACCACTACAAAATATAATTCCAATTCGCTGTTGCTATATAAGACTTGATAACTCGATTCTACGTTGGGGTACCTTTTCATAGATGGAAATTGACATTGTCGATATCTACTCTCCCCACATTGGTGACCCGGACGTGATGTGAACACGTCTACCTTGGCAGAAACGCCCACTGCGATTTGAACACGCCTACTTCGATGGATGATCCACATGGAACAGTTGACTTGCTACTTGTGAAATTGTCCTCTTCACGCTGTTGCTTCCCAGTCTCGATCACACACAACGTGTACACTCGACTGCTAATAGCAACACAGGAACGACCATGACCGTGAACTTAATACAGCTCTCACGATCAGCACACAAAAAAGTACGGTGATCTTAATACAACTCTCCCGGCTTCTTCCAAAACAGTAATGAATCAAATCGTTGTATTCGTTCATCGAATTCTATCACAAATATAATTCTGGTGGGGGAGTACTGTAGCGTATCTACCACTACAAAAATATAATTCCAATTCACTAGTATATAAGGCGTGTTGACCCGATTCTACGGTGGGATACCTTTTCATAGATGAAGGTTAACATTGTCGATATCTAATCTCCCTACAGTTGAAAATAAAGGAATTAGTTTCAACTAAGATAAATGGCTAGAATCTTGAGTCTAAAAATCAAAAAATAGCACTGTTAACCCTCATAAATATTGACATCAAGTCCTCTAATTAAAAAAGCAAAAAAAATACGGTATTATTTTAATGAATTTCATCGAGAAAAAGTTCTACACTCTATTGAAATATTTTGTTACTTCAGAACTCATAATATGGCACGTTTTATTCGACTACAAAAGTTTGAAATTTTATCAAATCTTTAAGTAAGTTTGAATAGTCGAGTAAATCGAATAAAGTAATAAATAAAGTAAGTAGAATAAAAGTTATGACAGTGAGAAATATAAGCGGCCTGAAATTTTCTAAAATAGCGAATACATTAGAGATACAATTTGCGAACTGTCATTAATTTAATTGAAATCTTTTAGAAAAAGGCTCATTCGACTCAGATTATCGGAATTATAAAATCCAAATATAATACTAAAATATAAAATCCAAAAAAAAAAGTAGTTCGAATTTTTTTTTTCATTCCAAAGTGGAAAAAAAATCAAGAAAATTCAGAATTTAACTTATCAAAATTTACCGATAATTGCAATTAATTTATCAAAATTTATCGATAATTCAAAAATTTATCGATAATTGCGTTTGCAAATTTAAGAAACTACAATGTTGAATAACTGTTTCTCTTAGATCTAAACGACTGCAAACAAGTTTCATTTTGAAAAATTATTAGGAGCACTAAAGAAAAAAAAAAGTTTCATTTATTTATTTATTTTTTTTTTCCTCTGAGGGAGAGAGCTTATCACACTATTGTATTGATATATTTTGCTTCGGCTATATACATTATTAGAAAGCACAACATTAGAAAGCACTCCTTTTTGCGGATATAATCGTGTGAGCTGATGAAGAGATAATACATTTTTTCCCGGATTTTTATTAATATTTTTAAAAAAAAATTTATTATGTTATTTTATTTTATTTTAATAATTTTCTTCTGCTCTTTTTATTATTCTGTAATTTTTTCCCCATGTTTTCTCTATATTTTGAACTTATATATATATATATATATATATATATATATATATATATATATATATATCTTAGTATTCATACTTTAATTTATCTGGTTGAGATAGCCTTCAGCAACTCGCGCGATTAAGAAAGGGATCATGTTGTTTGTCTCTATTAACCTTATACTAAATCTTTCTCTTTATAAGGAACTTTAAATAGTTTATTTCCTTATACAATAATCTTCATTCAAAACAGAATCATTTTAATTCTCTTTCGAACACTCTCCTTCTATTCACAATTCCAATAGGTCAAGTTCGGCGGCACTTTTTGGGGTTGCAACCTCTATTTCACTCTCAGCATGCGTCCTCTTTATTTTTACCTTCTCTTCCAAATCATTTTAGCATCCTAATCACTTGCACTGCTAACTGGAACCGTGACCTTCGCTCCGGGCATGCTCCGAGCATAACCCAAAGGACCATGTGCCTTTCGTGACAAATAGAATATTCACGTCATATTGATTTTTTTTTTTTAATACCATTTATACATAAGTGATGGTTTTGTATTAAATTAATGCTGGGAAAATTGTTTGTTAGTGGGGTGTGCGGGAAATACCGAAATTGTTCCTTTTTGTGGTTGGGGTATGGTTTAGGAGACATCGATAGTATGAGTCAGGTGATGCACGCGAGCATTGATGGTATAATCCATTGTTCGGAATGCATATCGAAAATTGCCCCGTCTGTCTTCATTAGCTGCAACCGGAACTTTCTTTTAGGTTGTTCTGTATCAAAAGAACGTTTTTTAAATTTTAAGAGTTACTAACTCTTTTTTTTCTTTTATAGAAAAAATACTTGAAATGTGCTGATATCTATAATAAAGTATTTTTTAACATCAATTAATTTTTAAAGACCCGTCTGTACCTACGATGAAGTCATTGTAGGTATAGACAGGTCTTTATTATCAATTCATTCATTAATTCCTTATTATTAATTTATAATTATTATTTATTATTAATTTATAATTATTATTTATTATTAATTTATAATTATTATTTATTATTAATTTATAATTATTATTTATTATTAACTTATAATTATTATTTATTATTACTCAGTATAATTAATAGGTATTTCTTTTATTTTATAACCGTCGTTGAACAGCCGACCCAAATTTTGGTTTACGACTAGTAATGTTCAACTCCGTAGCCTTGTCATTTTAAACCCAATCCAGAAGACAAGGGAACTCCCGGATAAAGTAGTGGGGGAAATTTGCCTTCACGGGGAACTTTCTGATGGAACTAACCCGCATTTACGTTGCATGGAGAGGGAAACCACGAAAACCTCCTACGGTTAGTCTGACGACAACGGAATTCTAATCTATGATTCGTTTACCAATGAGGATATTTTACGTCAGCACTGTGGCTGGGGTAGCCGTGTGCGGAATTCGTATTGACCAACCATCTCTGGAATTCGAACCCGGTTAACCTCATTGGAAGGCGAACGATCTATCCTCGGAGCCATCGCTGCTCAATAGGTGTTTTAATATTATTAACTTATTGTTGTTTTTAAAGAAATGAAATAAACGGAAATTTAAAGTTAAAAAGGTCATTGATAAGTAGAACGCTATTGTTTTTGTATACCTGATTATTTGAAAAAAAAAAAAAAAAAACACTCACACATTAGCGGGTAGTTTTTTCGAAAAGAAATGAACTGTCACTTTCCTACACTATCCGGCTAATAATTTATTCCAAATTTCATAATGTTTTGATTATTTATTTTATTTGCTTAAAATAAGGGCAAAATGTTATTTCTTCCTTCCAAGGAAGGGGCGTTTTTTGTAATTTCTACTCGCAAAGTAGGCGATTACCTGACTCAATACTTCCTGCTGGATTAGAAATCTCTTGTTTTTAAATGTTAACCCTTTGACGCAGATGGGACACTGATTCCATTTTATACATATATTTTTTAACGCTCTAATTTCAAGCAAAATTATGTTTTGGTATCTTTTAATTGTAAAAAAAAAAACAGTCATATAGTTACTAAAATAATCTGCTACATTATCTGAATTATATTTGTATTAAAATATAAAATCCAAGTAATTTAAAAAATGATTTGAAAATTAATTTCGTAATTTCATTGGTTTTGTGAATTAAATTGTAATTGATTTTGTAAATAAAAATTATTTCAGTGATGAATAACAGTTTCTCTTGATCTAAATAATTGCAAATTGGAAAAATTATTGTTTGGAGGTGAGCCATGTTTAAAAGATTTCCCTTTAACAAAGAAAAAAACACCATTGTTTCACACTATATTTCATAAGCATAAATTATTAAAATGTTAAATATAATATTTTTTTGATCTAAATTAATACGAAATGATGAAAAATATATATATAGTAAAGTAAAAAATTCTTTCGATAAACCAAGTAAAGGAGATAGATTTTTCACTTAATAATATGAACCAAATTATCCCATGCAATCTTTACAATGAGGTAAACCGGGTTCGATTCCCAGCGATGGCTAATCGATTCGAATTCAGCATCCAGCTCGCACCGGCCTCAGAGCTGTCGTAAAATATCCTCAGTTGTTGACGGATCATGGGTAAGAGTCCCCTAGCCGTCACGCTAACCGTGGGAGGTTTTAATCTTCATGTAACGCAAATGCGGGTTAGTTCCATAAAAAAGTGCTCCGAGAAGACGAATTACTGCCAATACTTGCTGCAGGAGCTGTCTTGTCTTCTGGATTGGGTTCATATATACAAGGCCAAGGAGTTGAAAATTGGTAATCGTAAACCCAAAATTGGGTTGTCTGTTCAACGACGATTATTAAATAAAATAGTATTTAGAATATTTTTAATTAAATACGCAAAATATTTTTAATTAATAATAATTTAATTTTTAATTAATTACGAAGTCTATTTTTAATTAAAATATTCACAACGAAAAATGCGTCCACACATGCCTTTATAAACACGTCAACTCAATCATTGTTCCATTTTGCTAAAAATATACGAACAATTTCTTGTAAATCAGTCAATTTTTTTTTTTTTTTCGTCCTCTAAATATTTTATAATATCAAAATATAAAATACTGTAATTGTTGAGTTGAGTTTTAACTAAATGAAGTGCTACAAGTTATCTAAACTAGAACTTAGTGTACGGATCCATATTTGTATTAATTAATCTATTTATTTTGGGATAATAATCCTCAGTTTTATATTTGATAGAAATATCAGAATAGTATAGACCTGCAATTTAATTTCAGTTATTATTTACTGCACAAAAGTATTGAATGTTAACTCTATACTTCCATTTTTTGTATAAATTTGTAATTTTTTCTTTCTTTTTTTAATAATAAAGGGCTGCGAATGTTACTAATGCCTCAATAGACACAACAAGACGGGTTTAGGAATAATAAATAAGCTGACGTTCTTATCTTTAGGCTGCATGGTAAATAAATATTTCTGTTTAAATAAAGGGCAATATCAGGTGACGTGGTCATAGCCTGGAATTCTTTGTCTGTGCTTTCACACCAAAATACACAGCCTAGGGAAATACAGAAAGCGAAAAGAATAATTTTCTTATCAATACGGAATTTTTATACCTATAGATTTCCACTGATACGAATCCTGGATGGCCAGACGATAAAACTTATCAATTAACAGCCCCCGTCCTATCCATAACTGTGGAATAAGTTCCCTCTTTCAATGGTATCCCTTTCACCATTATCTGTAATCTGTTTGTTCATTCATCAATTTTATGTTCACTCTTTCATGATAAGGAACAATCACTTACTATTCCTTCTATTCATTTTACATGTAAATATGTAATTGTTTGTGTTTGAATTGTGTATAGACGATGAAAATATAATGCCCATAAAGATTCGTATTAATTGTGGTCGTGTTGAAAACATAATTGCTCAAAATAAAAATTAAGATTAGGATCACACAAATGAATATATGAAGTTAGTGGTTTTAATTTTAAAAAAAAATATATACTCAATGATAACTGGATAATGCTTCATTTAAAAGTAACATTTTAGAATTTTATATAAATAAAGAGTGCTTTTGTTTGTGCAATTTCAAGATCAAATTACGGTGAAAAAATCGGCACTCGGGGTATTTTTTTTACTGTAAAATACATTTTATCGTAAAATGTTGCGAAAGAAATAATCTGATGTAGGGGAGTGTCGGGTACCCCCGCCCACTGTCAATTTCATATGTATAGAATATTTTTTCAAGTCAATAGGCCATCGGACATTAATTGTTATATTAAAAAAAGATTATTTTCAAAGTTTCAAGTATTTTTGCAGCTGGTAACATGGTAAACAATAGTTTTGAAAATATGTTGAATACAGTAGTCAAATTTTTTTAATTTATATATTTTTAAGTTAAACTATTCTTTTTTTGGTTTTTTCTTTTTGCATTATTTAGTTAGATGATAAAACAATAGAAACATACAAAAATATTGATTATTACTCAATATTATACAGAAATATAAGCAATACTCCTTAAGTGGGCGGGGCTACCCGACTTTCCATATATAGTAATTTTTACAGCAATAATAACTGTAAAATTTTTGAATCACTGTAATTCAATAAATATTACTGTAAAAAATCCAAATCCTTTGTAAAAAAGGGGTGTTTATTCAGAGAAAGTTCGTTTTTGTGTCTGATTTCGTAACTTAAAATATCGTCTTCACTAATTAATTGGCATATTTGAAGTCACTCCCTCAAATCATTAAGATTGAGTCCTAATATGTGAAGATCCGATCATTTAATCAACAGTTATTCAGGGTGGCCCGTTTCTCTTTTGGTATACTGTACAATGTTTCTAGGCAAAACCTATTACCCAAGTTATACATACTATTTTTTCTACATGTGCTCACTTTTTTTTTTTTTTTTCCTATTTCAAATTAAAATTGGGCTAGTTTCTACTCTTTCCCTTTTACTTTTTGTAGAATCCAAAAAGGGAAGAAAAAAAAACAATTTTCAACGTTATTTTTTTTTTTTTTTTTTTACTATTTGAATTTATCCTGCGCACATACAGCACATTATTTATTTGATTTCACGTTTCATAGTCACCAGACAGTAAATTGTCTCTGAGTAAGAAAAAAAGAAGTATGTCGACTATGGTATGAAAATTTCGAATATCAAATTATTTGTGAATAAATCACTAATTGAATTTCAAATTTCTAGCTTTTTCTCTTAGCATTCAGTATTACATTATATTTGCATTCATATTCACTTACTTTATTCCGAATTCGATACAAGTTACAAAAGCAGACGATTTGAAAAGATCGTCTGCTTATTATTTTTTGACTGCAAGAGAAAGAAGTGAAATGAATGAAACTGTAATGATAGTTATAATAAAGTAGTGGTCAAAGTGTCGTTAGAGTAAAAAATATATAAAATCTATGCACATTTCGAATATTAAATTATTTGTGAATAAATCACTAATTGAATTTCAAATTTCCAGCTTTTTCTCTTAGATTCAGCATTACATTATATTTGCATTCATATTCACTTACTTTATTCCGAATTCGATTCAAGTTACAAAAGCAGACGATTTGAAAAGATCGTCTGCTTATTATTTTTTGACTGCAAGAGAAAGAAGTGAAATGAATGAAACTGTAATGATAGTTATAATAAAGTAGTGGTCAAAGTGTCGTGAGAGTAAAAAAATATAAAAGCTGGCCTTCGGGCCAAATTATGGGTTTTGGGAGAGCGTTGCTTCAAGCCTCATTAACGCGCCGCAATTGTGGGGTTGCTCTTTAGCGGGAAAACGGTCAAGGGCCATTCTACCTCTGTTTTGTTCTTAATAGTCATAAAAAAACATTTCTTGGTACACAATAGTTACTTTTTTTTTCAGTTTTTGTTACTATGTATGTTTTCACAGTGGGTGGAGATACTTAGATGAGTTTTATGATTTAATAGCTTTTTATTCTCCCGTTTCTTTCTTTTAGATTAATATTCCATACGAGTTTTCTTAATTGTTCTTGTATGCGGAGCAACACTTGAACCCTGGTACCCGTTTGGCTTAATAATGTGTGACTGTTTTTTTTCGAAAGTCACCTGATGTAAATTTATGAATTAATACTTATTTTAATGTTTTATTTCACAAAACCTCAATGATGGAAAAAATCGAATTAAGTTTCTTTTATCTCCTTAATTCCTGCATAATGCCTTTTTTTTTTTTTTTTTTTTTCAAATTTCTCAACTTGTGTTTAACTGAGCTGAATTTAATTCAAAGCGGATTCATGATTAGTTTTATTTGCCTGAAATAATACTGAGGACTTTTTGAAATTTCTAATTATTGAGGGAATCATATGCCGCCGCCTTGCACTATGAAGTGAGTAATGATCACCTGTTTATTTTCTCCCCTATTTAAAAAAGTTTTAAAATGTATTTTAGCATGCTATTATTCCAGGAAAAAAAAAACGCGAATGATTCGGCTAATGTATAAACAATTGAAGATTTAGGGAATAAAAAATTTTGTTGACTGATTTTTTTATAGAAAATTTAAGAAAAACTGCTTGGTAAGATAAACGTAGCATTAGGGGGCACACTTTTAGATTTTAGAAAACTGTTCGTTCATTTTAAGTGTTATACATACATTTGTATATAGACATACATAGAAAAAATAAATATGCATACATTCATAAAACTTAAAATAAACGAACAGTTTTCTAAAAACAAAAAGTGTGCCCCTTCCCCTCACTCTACCCCAGAAACGAAGCATTTTGGGTCTTTTTTCTGAAAAAACTGTCCAATTTTGACCTAGCGAAATGAATAAAGAAAAAAATAAATAAAATGCAAGTAAAAGTAGAATGTCTTTTTTCATTAATTCAAAATAATAATATATTACTTTATCAAGATGTTAACTTATATAATATCATTATGAAATAAATTTTCAAAAGAATGTTTCATTTAGTGTTACTAAACTAAAAATACCAGCAATGGATTGCTGATTGGCCTGATTACATCCATAAACAAAATCACTTATTTAATTTATTTTTTAAATAAAATATAAGAAATAGTATATAAAGTATATAATTTAAAATGTAAAATTGTTTTTTGAGTTTGATTTTATGCACACACCTAGAAATTTTAAATGTGGGTTCACGACAATCATTACAAAACAATTGTCAGTTTAAATGCATCGCTAATTAGGAATGTTTTCAATATCGAAGGCACAGATATCAAAGCGTATCATAACAAAAATATTAAAATACTTAAAATGGGGCAGAATTTTATTAATTATTCATTTATAATTGTATCTTTTTCTTTGTTGATTTGTTGCAAGGGAATGTTGGAAAATCTTTTGACCTCTAAAGTGAATGATAATCTAAATAAGGTTGGAAACCTATAAACCAAATAATTGGACCCAATTATCATTCTTAAATCAAAATTATATACTTCGAAGCAAGTATTTTATACATTATATATTTATAAAAACTCACTCTAATAGATTTTCATTTATA
This sequence comes from Parasteatoda lunata, assembly GCA_949128135.1. Lineage (NCBI taxonomy): Eukaryota > Metazoa > Arthropoda > Arachnida > Araneae > Theridiidae > Parasteatoda > Parasteatoda lunata. The sequence goes on from OX421979.1 coordinate 71,572,140, forward strand.
GCGGTATAACAAAATTAAATAAATTTAAACTAAAATTAATTACAGCAATTTAGATAACTATTAACTGATTCAGATAATCCTTTCATTTTCAGACTTCATGATTCCAATAGTTAATTTAGATAATCTAAATTTTCTCCTTTAAGATTTTGCCGCCAAACAAACAGCAAAAACTAAAATATTCTAAAATTTAATTATTTGTTTTTTACCCTAGAAAATTTTATATTGTGTTAAATATTGAAATCACAGTTGAGCGGGAATTAATTTAAGTATTTTGTTCAAAACTCAGAACATATTTGAGAGCTGATTTTAATTAATTTGTTTTTGTTTTTTTTTAATTGCTTTAATTTTAATTTACTTTAATTCTTTTAAGAACGAAGTTTTTGTTTGAAAAATGGGGCAAGCTCAAAAAGAATTTCGTTGTTTTTCAAAATGAAATCGTTAGAAAAAATTTCGTTTTTTTTTTCTTTTTTTTTTCAGAAGTTTCTTTTCTATCACTTTCTTTATTGTTGGTACTTTCTTAAGATGTATAAAATCTAGTATATTTTCAAACTCAGATTAATAGATATGGATGAAAAGTTTGGCAATTATTATTATTATTTTCTTTTATCCAATGCCCACCCGGTTATAGACTTTTGTCATTCAGGCATCTCTGAGGGGTGCCACATTCCATTCTCTCAGGAGTGCCATATTAAGTGGGCCAACGTTGCTTCCAACAGTAAGAAGGACAGGTAGAGCAGAAAAGAAAGGGAAAGAAGATCCATGCCTTATCCGGGATTCCATCCCGTGACCTTTCTGACTTGAGGTCAGCTTTCAGACCACCATACAGCTGGTCTGCTAATTTGACAATTATATGCATATTTATATTCATTAACTTCATTAGGTTCAAATTTCACATGTTCCCAGAATTTAAAACAAGATCAATACGTGAATGAGTAAAATGAAACAGATTTGCAAAAAAGATTTGTCAACGAAAAGAAAACAAAGGAGAAAAATGAAGCAAGAAAAAACTGCGATAGCCGAGGAGAATGACTGTGGTGGGAAAAGGCAAATCAGGATTGAGGAGGGGATAATACTTAAATGAAGTTTTTGGAGTGACACGCATATTCATATTTCCTCATCAGTTTCTTGGGATCTCACTAATCATTTGAGGGGTTAGGTGTTTTGTTCTTAAGCCTTGGCCAATTAAATCGAAATGCAAGTTCAGCAGATTATAAAAATGTGCACTAAGTCTATTAAGACATTTTATCTACATTTCTTTCGATATGATGTGCTATGCAACAGTTGTGGCATCGTTAATTTTATCTCTTTGTCCATGTGTAAACAAAACCTTAATATTTATAATTTTCAAATTTGTTATTGACGTATGCCTGTTTAGGCAAAGAGGCGCGATTGTTCTTGTTTTCCAGTGACGCCATCTATGGCTAAGAATTCGACTTCTGCCACACCATACGTCGCACCCGTTTATAGGGCGGACCCATTAATACATCCATTCATTCATCCACAGATCGTAATTTTGACCTGAATCAGAGAACGATCGATCTCCAATCCAGTACCCCCCAGAGGTATTGATTTGTTATGGAAACATGGAGGACTTTTGCGACTCGACAGATTTAACGTGCATCAGTCACTTTACTACACGGGGAGTCTTCGGCCGGTGGGATTCGAACTCTCGGACATGGGCCTAGTGCCCTACCGACCAGGCTATCCCGGCCTCTTTTCAAATCTTATTTTGAACTTTTCAAAAATTACAAAATGTTCAAGCTGCACATTTTTTAGAACTGCGTATTCACTTTATGAACCATTTGCTCAAGGCCCAAGGGAAAAAAGTATTTTAAAACTATATGCACAGAAAATACTTTAAAAAAAGAAAAAATAATGCGTTAGAAAAAAAGATTTGATAGATAGCATTCAAAAAATTAGGTTTCATTTTTTACATTTCTATTTGATTTATTCTTACAGGTCAAACAGATCGGGTCTAGTTTGAGAGATAGTTATTACTTTTATCTTAAAGAAGAAAAATATATTCATTTTCATGAATAAAGATACATTCATTTTTATCATAGTAGCAAATGGCAAATTAACATGGTTTGATTGATACAATATATTAATTTTTAAATATTATTAAAGATTGCTTTAAAAGAAAGTACTAAATCATAGCCTTGCTTAACACATACACCCGGAAAAAGTGAATTAAAATTTGAAATCGGGTATGCCAAAAAAAAAAAAGAAGACTAAAATCAACAACAACAAAAAACACAAAAATCAACTGAAGTACTTGAAGTAACCAATTCAGTAGTGTCACACAAATGCATTACATTTGCTTAAAAATTATTTCCTACCAAAAATTATTTTAAAAAATATAATACCCCAGCAAACATTAAAAAAATAACAACTTCTAATATCTGCCCATATCAATTTTTTAGTTATAAAACTTCAGAAATCCATTTAAACTTTTTAATCTATTCATTAAGAATTCCTAAAGAGTGCTCTCCTTAAAATGGATATTTGCTCACTCCTGCAAAAGTTCGTAATAAATGACGATGGCAATGAAGAGTTGGAACTTCTATTTTCTGTAGGCTTAAATAAACAAAGAATTCTAAATTGATGTATAAGAGGACAAAGATTCAGTTTAAGGTTTAAAATGCAAATACGATCAACTTAATTATCAACTCGAAAAACATGCGGAAAAAAGAAACAGTCTATACTTAGTTTCGTTTTTTACCATTTCATTGATTTGTCAAAAGAACATAGTAATAAATTGGCTTTCTTAGGAATAACAACGCATGACAGCGTTCCCATAAGTCGCTTTAGATATCAGTTTAATCAAGAAATATGATAGACAAAAATCGTCTGCTCTTTGAAATCGAACACATTTGTGGGGTTGTCGTCCTTGGGTCTGGCTACACGCCAACAACTTCACAACACCCGTCTCTTTAACTCTTTATTGACTCCAGACCTTGGTGTATGAGGGAAACAAAGAAAATATTCATTTTCTTCTGCGTTTTTGTTTTCAGTTTTTTGTCATCATGAGTCAACGGCTGTCGGTTTGAGCAGACGATTGGGAATAAAGAAGGAATGTCATCGCTGTCATTAATGCATCGTTCGGTGTTTGTTGATGGGTTTCAATGAGAGGGCGCTAATGACGTTGATATGTCTTCGACAGTAATTCTTTTCTTTTGTATAAACTTCTGAGCGTTTTTTTCGTTCCTTTTGACATGAGAAGGGTGTGGATTTGACAAATGAGTTTTGCATATGAACTTTGAAAATTAAGTAGGATACAGAAATGTGGAATTTCCTCTTATATTTTAAATTTTTTTTCTTCTTTTAACTGTTATTTTCTGAAGAAATTTTTACAATGTCATTAGTTAAAGGTACAAGTAAAAAAGTAATTGAAACTCCATATCAGTTATGTACCCTTTGAGGCCTCATTTCGCTGATTTTAAATGTACCACACATGGAGGTAAAATATAAATGTAACAAAATATAATTTAACATTTATATTTTAACACTGATACAAAATATATCCATTAAAATGCAACGAAAAAATTGCTAGTTTTCGAAATATTGAGATCTCTAAAAATGCATGCATTAAAAATAATGTTATTTGATTTAATCAAATTATCATCAATTAACTTAGTTCGATCAAAAACAAAGATTCCAAATGAACTGTTAATAAAACCAAATAATGGACTCTAACAGCGTCACTTATTTTTTTAAAATTTCAATATTAACTTGTTGGAAAATCTCTCCTGAATCCGAAAATCTGATTGTTTTTTCCTACAAAATGTTTATTTATTTAACTATTAAACATTTAAATTACCCAAAAAGGCCTCCGTAGGTGATGCAATCAAGAACGATCCCTGATTGGTTATGACGTCACATGTGCTGAATGGAAACGTGCCGCCTCTATTCGTTAAGGTTTTTTCAATGCTCTATTACTTTTGATATCACTTATTACTAGAGCCCGGATTTTGATGACCTAAAAAATCTCAACTAATGCCCTTTAAAAGGGCAAAAAATGCCCTCAAAAAAGGCAAAAAATGCCCTTTAAAATGCACAAATTGCGCTAAAAATGCCTTAAATAAAGTAAAAAAATTGAACTAAAACAATTGTTTACTCTTTAAAATTATTATGAGTCATTTAAAAAATATAAAAGCAATGCAATGCTTGTTCTACGTTCATTAAAGTTTGAAAAATATGTTTTATATCCTAAAATAACAACGAAAAAAAAAAAAAATGGAAAATATATTGACCCCAAATCATTTTCATTTTGTATTGAAACTTTAATGAATATAACAACTTCCATCTCATAATATTACTAAATATCAGAATTACATTTGATTATTAAATGTTTTTTGCTATTTTGAAATGTAAACGAGCGTCTCTTGTCTGAAAGTAAATTTTTATATCTGGAGAAGCTTCTTTCAACGTCTACTGATGTTATTGGTGCATACTTGAAAAAGACGGTCTCACTTACTGACAATTCATCTTCAATTTGAAAAGATTTTGCTTCACCCGTTAATATCCTAGAGATTTTCTTCATTGTTTGGACGCCAGTATAATAATGAAAATTGATAAAAAAATAATAAAAATTGGAAAAAATTAACAAAAAACTTTTAAAAAATGCTTTAAAATGCAAAATACGCCCCAAAATTTAAAGAAAAATGCCCTATAAATCTAAAAAAAATGCTTTAAAGGACAAAAAATATCCAAAAATGCAAAAAATGCAAATGTCATCAAAATCCGGGCCTTACTTATTGCCTTTGTACATTATTAGTAAAACTTTTGTTAATTAAATAATTAACGGCAGTGCAGTTTCAAATGAAAAAATAAGAAAAAAAGATAAATTTTCAGTTTAAATATCACATTAAAGAATTTTAATTTAGTTAACACTCAATTTTTTTTACATTTCTTTAATGGTACAGGGAAAAAACAACGTTGTTAAACATCTTTTTTTATGAAATCTTTTAGGCATTGCGGGTAATTACGCAGAAATTAGTTAATCTGTTGATCCGTAGTTAATTATTACGAAACGTGAAAACTTTTACTAAAACCGCACAAATTTGAATAGTCGTGCGTGGAACAGAATAGAATTAAACAAAAAATAAAGCAACAATCAAATTAATGACTTTAAAGAATCAATGGTTGGAATTAAATCTCTGTTGTTGCGCTAATGCGGAAATGACCATGGACTGACGAATCCTTACCGAAACAGACGAAAGGAAGGACAGGACAAATAGTTAATTTAAAGTGTGAATAAGTGATTATGATTAAATATTCAATTACTAGGGATGGCTCATCGGTTAAATGGGTAATTACAATTTTTAGCTTTCTTGATATACGAGGAAGTTTTTGATTTGAAATATTGTAAGCATTTGCGCTTCTTGTAAAGTAAAAAAAAAAATTCTTTTTGACTATTATAGAAAGGTTTTGAGGTTTTATTATTCAGAAATATACATCATTTAATTTTATTAAAAAATTACTAGCGAATATATTTTGTTATTTGTCAGTGAAGAATGGAATACAGAAAAAGGTCGAAGGTAGCAAGTCTCCATCATCCTGCCAAAAGAGGCGTAAAATCGCCAAATAAAAATTTTTTTTCTCCAACTGATTAATAATAGGTAGAGAGCGCAAAATAAATAGCTTTTAATCTAATGATCGGATCTTCACGTTCTAGGACTCATTGTTAATGGTTCGAGAAGGTGATCTTAAATATGCTAATTAATTAGCGCAGACGATATTTTAAGTTATGAAATCAGACACAAAAACGTGACCAGTTCCTGAGAAATTGAATTTTAAAGAGGTCATATTTTTAAAATTCGATTTCTAAGGAACTATCCGACCGATTTCTCTCAAATTATGTATTTTGTCATGTAAAATTGCCTTCTTTAAAATGGTGTAAGAAATCGTATACCTTACCATTCGAACTTCTTTCGATTATTATTAATAACGTCTAATAAAAATAACTAAAAACTATTTTCTGCACGAAATTAACTTTGGATAAACAAAATAATTTATTATTGTAAGCAAAAAATTTGTTCAAGAAATTCTCGACATACGGCGAAATACGCAAAAGATAAAATTAACATTAAGGGGTTCAGAATTTGGACCGCTCTCCTGACTAAACTATTGGAATCATATTTCCCAATTGCAGCAGCCCCATACCTTGACGATGTCCGAAACCGTCGTAAAAAACAATATGTTTATTCATCGAAAGCACTTTTTTGTTTCTGATTCGTAACTTCAAATATCATTTGCAGTAATTAATTAGCATATTTGAGGTCACTCCCTTGAACGTGAAAATCCGATAATTAGATCAAGTTATTCAGGATGGTCCGTTTTTAATTTTGTGCATCGTACATTTATACGTTTTCATTAAAAAGCATTCCTAAAACATATTTTGGCCGTCAATAAATGATGTCACGCTTTTTTCAATATTTTTGACCCCAACCTCCCCTTTTGCCACAAAGTTTAAAACTTCGCTTTACCTTTTCACTTCTCACATAAACATAAACTTGCTGTTCAGAAACAAATCACAAGCTATAGATATTACTTAAATTTTTTTTTTTTAATTTTAGCTTTGTGTTTTGCAATGCAATGCAAAAATATTTAATCTGATGATTTAAAATATTTTTTTATTATATCCAAAATGTGTCATGTCACGCTTTTTGTTACCCCCTCCTTCTCCGTTGTCACAAACCGTCACTATTTTACGAACTTCTCTCCCCTCAACATTATTTGTGAATGGCCCCTTTGGGTAAGAAAAAGTTCATACTCATAGAAGCATAAAAGTTTACGAAATACATGTTCGAAAAATACGACGCGAAAAAAATTTTGATAGGGCAATAGAAAAATGTCGAGACCTTTCGTGCTCCTTTAAAAAATTAAGATTTTGATTTGTAAAATTCATTTCTCACTTCTAACCTGAATGAAAAGTTACGAAGCGTGTAAGATAAAAATATTTTCGGCTATTTTTAATATTCTAGTAAAAAGATATATAAAGTATTAATCGGAGCCTGTTTCTTTCATAGAATACAACTTTTCTCTTGTGCATATTTATTTTATGCTTTAATTCTTAAAACAAATTTCCTATTCCTCTAACTCATGAATGTAATGCTGGTGCATAATAATAATAATAAAAGCAGACGATTGTTTATTTTTGTCTCTATAAAAATGGCAACAGTAAGAAAATTTTTATACGGTTCAGCGATGCTGAAAAGTAGAAAAAATATCGTTTTCATGAAATAAAAGTCAAGCTATATTTTATTCTTAAAACTAGTAATATGACAGTAGTATGCAAATAAGATTTCGATATCTAAAATATCTTTTTCGATTCTAAGAGGATTGAAAAGTTAAAAGGCGTGTACGACAAAAATACTTTCGAATTGTTGTCGCCACAGTACGATGACTCTCTTTATGCAATCGTATTCCAAATCGTCATTTTTGAGAGATTCAGTGCGAGAGAATCACCCATACGACGCATAACGGCCGAAGCGGAATTTATTCGAAAACATACTTCAACTGATATGGATGGGATGTGAGAAATGAAGTTATAAAAGAAGAGAAAACAAAACTGAATTTCCATTTCAAATGTCTCAGACATATTTAGGTCAAATTTTTATAACTTGCTGTGTAAATAAAAACTGTATTTCACACTTTTACGATTTCTTGTATCACAACAAGTTCAATGACATGTTACGCATAATATGATGTCAATACATTTTAATCAAAACTATAATTTGAAGGAAAGTAAAGCTAAAAATAAATTCTAAATAAAGTGAAAAATAATTCGAAAAGAAAAAAAAAGTACAGCATCTGATATTTTAGATTGAATAAAGCATTTGCAAGTGTTTCGGTTTGCAATTTTCACAACAAATTTTTGATCCAATCCATTCTCTAAATTCCTTAATTGACCTTTATTTTTTCCAAAATAATATAATTAGATCGCATCCGAAACTCGCGATCATTGTTGGCAAAGATTGGAGACAATAATATCGCAAGTATTAAGCAAATGATGTACATTGAAAAAATATATATATATCGTAAGTTATGATATATTACATTTGGGTAACGAAGACATTCCAATGTGAAAATAATCTAAATCAGTTATGAAAATAGGTTCTTACGTATTATCGCAACCAGGTTGGCGCGATTTGTATGTTATGTTTTTTGTATGTATGCGATTTGCACTGATGTTTTTATAAGTTCAAGTGCCACTGACCGGTATACATTTGCCCGGTTTATCCTACACTGATGTTTTTTCAAGGTCAAGGGCCACTGCCCGGTGTACATTTGCCCGGTATATCCTACACTGATGTTTTTTTAAGTTCAAGTGCCACTGCCCGGTATACATTTGCCCGGTATACCCAACACTGATGTTTTTTTTAAAGGTCAATAAGTGCCACTGTCCGGTATACATTTTCCCGGTTTATCCTACACTGATGTTTTTTTAAGGTCAAGCGCCACTGCCCGGTATGCATTTATTCAAGATGTGCGAAGAAAAATAATATAAATCACTTAGGGTTGCCGTAAGTAGGGTCGCCAAATTTGGCGATTTATGCGAATTTTGGCCTGGTTGCGTTAATACGTAAGTACCTGAAAATATTGCTTTACATTGTGAAATATCATTGCTCCTTAAGGATATATTGCTGTATTAAATATCCGTTACATCATACACTATAGTAATAAATAATAGAGAGCTGTTAGAAAAACACGTTTAGTTTAAAAGAAAGGGAAGAAAACCATGTAGTGTAACGTATTAAGCTATATTAAAGACAAGTTCTGTATTTTTTATAAAAACATTTATTTACAACCACAACTACAGTAATGAAATTAAAGTTCCCGTAACTGGAAAGAAACAACTTTTCAAACAAATATAGAAAACACGTAACGGGTTAGTACAAACCTCAATTTCGAAAAACAAGAACTAATCTCTAAAAAATCAACAACTCTCTGTTGTTCTCCCAAAAAGTCTTCTAATTTTATCGTCTGCTTTTATTTTTTTAAATTTATCTCCTTATGTGTTTATTTTATTTTATTTATGCTTTTGCTAGCCCGTTATTTTTTAATATTTTTACTTTTATTCATGCTTTTGATAGCCAATTATTTTTTTAATATTTTTAGACTTTATAGTAGAGTTATTTATTATAAGGTATAAGAAAGAGAAGAAAGTATAATAAGGATAATAAAATTAAAATACTTAAACTTTAAAAAAAAAATTATGCTTTCTAAAATTGAAGCTAACTATTCTCATCCAAAATCATTTTATACCAAATAAAATCTAATTCTTTTCAAGCCTCCTTACATCTCATTATTATATCTCTATAAGCTTATACTATATCTCATTATTAGAGAAACGAGTTTCAAATGGAGCTTTTTATTTAGAAAGTCTTAACAAAGGTAAAATAATCTATCAAATCTTATTGACATATAAATTAGAACAGACAATGATGTGAGTCACATTTAGTTTTTTTTTTACAATTTGTTTGTAATTTATTTATTTATTAATTTTTCAAATTCGAAAAGCATTAAATGTATCATTTAGTTAAGAATCTGAAAGTGTTTGCAAAATTTCTATTTCATTCGAAAACCGTTCATTAAGATTATTGATTTTGATTTTTAAAAATTGTAACGTTTAGTATTATTTAATATCAATATTCTCATTCAGTTTTAAAATGAACAAAATTTATAATTTAAACTTTGCGTTATGCAAAGGACACATCATCGTTAACTCATAGGTCAAATCCATCACTAAGAGTAACGTAAAACTTTATTTTTTTTCCAAAAGTCACATAAAATAAGAAAGAAAAAATAAATATGGAAAATACATTTTCAAGTAATCTTGAAAAAAGCAAACATTGTATTTTTATCAAACAACAAAACAAAAACCGCATAACGCATCACCTCTGATAGACGTGGAGGGATCATGTTTATTTACGAAAGATCGCGCTCTACGTTATTCAGTACAAGCATGATAAAAAATTTAATTATTTTTTTCTTTTTTTAAGTGCAATTAGAAAAAAAAAAAAACGTTTGCACCAAGAAGGAGCGACTGTAACTTGTAAAGGCATAAAGCACCATAGAGCACTAATTTACATTTGGCTATACTCACGGCCGACTTACTTTATTGGTTTTGACAAATGATGTTTTTTATCACCTGATTCGGCGACGTTTTAAAAGAAAAAGATTTAACACTCTTCTTCGAAGTTCTGTTACCAAAGAAAATAAAAAAGCTATAGTTTAAGTGTTTTACACTTGAAGGAATGCTATAATTTTAAACTATATACATACAATCTTGCCGTGAATAATTAGCTGGGCTTTACAACGGACAAATAACTTAAATATTTTAAAAGTTATTCAACTTTTTCAAAAATCACCAATTTGGTGACAGTTTTCCACCTAGATGAAAATTATCAACATCACTGATTTTTTCACAGTTTTATGAGCCAGGTAATGCAGCATTGGATGAGTTTTTAAACATTAAAAAATTAGATCACAAACGCTTTTCATTTTCACAAAAATGAAGCTTTTTTCCGTGTTGACGTTTTGTGCCATTTTCAAAATAAGCGTACACAGAGCTAGCTTTAGATAGGCTGAACTTGACCCAACAGTCATGTTCAACAGTTGCTAACTCACAGCAGTTATAAACATATCATATTATTCTTAAAAAAGCATCAAAATATAAATCAATATCCATTACGCACATTTATTCTGATTCACTGGAAAAGTCATTTGTTGTAATTTTACAATTTCTTCAATCATAGAATCCTATTTCAATATTTTTTTTCTTTGATTACGTGTCGAATTGAATTCTTCCAATTTTCACCTCACGTGCATTCGATCATTCATTAATGTTTTAACTTCAAGTTGGGTTAAAGGCTAAAAAACAAATAAAGATTTTAAACCATTGGAATCATAAGTTTCACTCAAGAATACATACTCAAATATCAAAATGTTCCATTATTATTTTTACGAATTTAAACATTTTCAACTTTATTTCAGTAAGTGTCTCGTAGCAGACGATAAAAGAATAATGATTGCTATCAACATTGAATAATCGGTTGCGTATAATGAAATTGTACTTAGTGATTAAATACCGCGCCAATACAAGGCATAAAACAAGTACATAGAAATCATTATTCTTTTACCACTTGTTACGAGATATTTGTTCAAAATAAAGTTGGAAATATTTAAGTTCGTAAAAATAACTTTCGAATAGAGCGAAGTATCCAACTGTGATGAAATTTTCCATAAGTTTCAAACGTATAAATATTTTTACCATATGAATAAAACGATGAAAACTTGTACTAGGCTAAAAGGAGAAAGAGGTATTTTTAAAAGGATTGCAACAAAAATCTCCTATAATATATGCCAATAAATGTGTCAAGCTGTTTTTTTTCTTCTTTTATTTTCACCAGCTAGCATTTTTAAAGTTTATTTCATTTTACAAATTTAATGGATTTCATTTTTTAAAATTAAATTCTTCATAATTTCTATTTTTCTTATTAATGGAATCTATTTATTTGTTTTCCTCTTTTTACAAGAATATAAACTATATTAATGAGAACTATTCTTTAATGGCAGAACATTTCATATCGTACAATATACAATGCATATACAGAACCCGCGCTATGGATTTCAAATTACTATTATCCAGTGAATTAGCCAATTTTCAAAGTCTTCGCCAAATGCAAATCTTAACAATTTTTTAGGATTAATTTTTCCCCATAGAAACCCTTTTAACGGTATTTTGTTTCAGGCTTATATTATTTGGACCCAATTCTAATTGGATATGCTGCGCATTAACCGAAAATTACTGCAATCAACTAGAAATACTGATTTGTTTACAAAAATTCATCTTTACGTAATTTTGAGGATTGAGTTAAATATAATATTTATTTTTCTTTCCAGTGTAAAAAATCATTCGCCAACATTTTCGCTAAATCACAATTTTGTTCGTCTAAGTCAGTGTTTCCCAAAGTGTGGTTCGCGTACCCCGAGGGGTACGGGAACAGTTTAACGGGGGACGCGTTCTTATGCGAAATATCTTGAAGCAGCAAACGAAAATTTCAAAAAATTTTATTTAAAAACAATGCTAGCCATGAAAATTTACGATTACGTATTTTTCTATTGGCTATTTTTTGCTGAGTTAACAGTTAATAATTAATGGTGTCCACAACCTTGTGATTTTTAACTTTTGTGCAATTTTTTTATAGCAAAAAATACATTCATTTTTTTTTTAGTGGTACACAGCGTTACGAAAAATTTAGAAAGGGTACACAAAAGTCATAAGCTTGGGAAACACTGGTCTAAGTTATAATTTCATCGCATTTGGGTGAGGTGACGAGTGCTTAGCAGGGACCTTGCATTTAGAATTGCAGCAAGTAAAACTAGTCAGAGTAGTCGAAATTATTATTGACATTGTAAATTCCGCTTTTACTGATCTGGAAACGATTGAATTTCGTGTTTTGATTTGACACGGAAACAATTTTTTCGAATAAAAGAATTTAAAAGTGAAGAGGAGCGTTGGTATAAGATACTTTATGTTTGTGATGTTATTTGACTTTAAATGTACAACCTTCAAAAATTTTTCCTAATATTTAAAAAACCAGTTTTAATAATTGTAGAAGTCAGAGGTTCCCAAACAAGGGAAAGTTCCCCAAGGGAGGAAAAATTTTTTTTTTCTAGTTTCCTGTGCCCTTAATCCAGAATTTGAATGTTTAAACACGGTAAGAATTTATTAAGAACTAACACTTCATTTAGCAACGTGTGATAAACAAAATTATAATAATTTATTTTAGCAGTAACTAACGTCATTTTGAGTGACGCTAGCATAATTACATTCGAACTGAAATGTACTTTTGAAAAGGTTGTGAGGTAACTGTTAAATTATCATTTTTATTCATGTATTATACTAGAAAAATAGAAAATAAAATCGGAATTTTGATTCATGATACTCAAATCCCGGATGAATATCGTGCACGCCATTAACATCCATTTGATAATGCTATACTCGCTGTCTTGCCCTCAGATTGAAGAAATCACTTAAAAAACCAAAATCAGACAATTAGATACCTGCAAGTGGCGTCATCGTAAGTAAATCTTGGCATTTGTCTATTCAGAAGCCAATTAAATTCGACACACACGCGTGTCGTTGCTTACAGCTATCCATTTAAATCTGATTTATATCACATGGTAAGGCTTAGTCACTTCACTTCTTCTCGAGTTGCAAGCAGCCAATTATTTCAGTACAAAGAGAGAATTTTTTATCATTAGTATGTATGTAACTCCAAAAGTTCTAAATTCAGTAAATATCGATGAATGTCGGCAATCACATAGTCGCTTTGGCAAATGAAATTCAGTCATTAGTATTATAATTATTTCTCTAATAAACTGCAATAAATCGATATTCAGATGGGAACATTAAATGAATGTTGTTCCTCTTATAATCGTTTTATCTCTGCATGCTATCAACTTAGCCAGTGTTAGTAAGAAATAGTGATATTCAACAAATATATATTTTATTCAACATTCATCGAAAGCAACAACCTGCTCTTCACGGTAACATAAGTGGATTTTATGTGAATGTCGACATTCGCGAATTTTAATATTTCTCAGTAGCATAAATAAATTCATTTTATGTGAATGTCGCTATTCATTAGTTTCGGTCCTTCACGGTAACATTGATAAATTTACATGATGTGAATATCGACATTGATTTCGGTCTCTCACGATAATTGATATTATAACACAACAACAAACCACTCGTTGCGTTGATTTAATCAATATCCGGATGTGATCACTTCTCCCATCCGTTAAGAGACTATTTACAAATGGCCTAAAACATACCGCGACACTACTTCTATCAGAGATAAAAACACAAGCCAAGATGCGGAAATAATCCTTATCTCTAAATACGCACACCTCAAATCACATCGCCAAGCAATTCACACTTTCGATCAAGGACATAAAATTTTTGTTCCTTGCCTTGGCCCTTTTTTTTCTTCTTTTTTCTTGCCTGGTTAGTTGTGCACAAAATCCACAAAACCGTTAATTAAACCTCGACATAAGAATGGTATTAACAGCCTTGGCCTTGGATGGTCTTTTATGGTTTTCATAAGTCCACAAAAGGGGGTTTTAAGCTAGCAGATGGAACTGGTTAAGCGTTTCCGCCAATGCAAGTAAATATCGTCCAATCGGTACGATTGTTTGCATAAATGAATTATTATTTCATGTTCGAGGTTATTACTACAACAACAAAAAAAAATATTTGGAGTCATTAAATTATTATGTTTTTTTTTTTTTTTATTTTTTTTTTTTAATGGGAGTATTTTTTTAAAATTATTATTTTATGTTACAGTTGAAAGAAATAAGATGATATTTTTGTTGCGAACTGTCACAGAATGTAATTAAAATTTTGTTACGGTGATTGAGTAAATTTTTCTTAAGACGTGTTATGTTTGTTGATTAGTGGTTTTGTGTTGTCTATGACTGATAAAACTGAATCAGAGTCATTGCTATTAATCAACTATTGCGTCTTATGTCTTATTATTACTTGCGTCATTTATTCAATATTGTTTTTTTTTTCAAATAATTTTTAATTTAAATGACGCCATTCAAGTGAAACGAGTAGGATATTTGTCATGGTAGCCACTTTTTTAGGACACATATATCACCCAACTATGGCCAAGCAACTTTTAGGGCTCTATCTTTTAACGACCATGATGTCATGTAATTTGGATCCTGGTCAGCCCTCTCTCCGAATTTCCACACCACTACCAACGAGAGGACTTTCAGTCACATTTGGTTGTTTTGTCAGCCGCCAGAATTGAACTCATTGCCCCAAAATCTAGGGCGGTTCTGGTTATTTCAGTTTGTATTAGAATTCCTCTGTTGTAATTTTTAACCCTTAATGACGCTAGGCAGAATATTTTAATCAAAAAAATTTAGCCAAGAAAAACCATACGCAATATTGTCATCGCATGCTTTTCCACAATGAGATGATTAATGGAGATTTTATTTTTCAAAATTTGGTTGATTATAAACCGTAGTGGTTCATTAAAAACTATATTGTTTCGGAGTTTGGCCAAACTCCGAATCTATGGCCAAACTATTACAATTTTAGTGGACTTGAGTGATTTTTATAAAATTTTGAGGGATTTGAGTATTTTGAGTGATTTGATTTGAGTATCAAAATAAGTGGGGCAGTTTTTAACATATGGGATTTATATTTATGTAAAGACAGATCAATAAAAATAAACACAATTTTTTCTTAAAGTAGCAAATGACTCGATGGTCAGCTTTGGCAAAACATGTGGGCTAATCTGGTCTACGGTCTATGAGTCGGGTATTTTTACAAATGGCATATTTAATGGACCGAGTCTTCTTTTCTTACATGACCTGGTCACGAAAAAGGACGATTTATGGTCAGATGAAGACAGATAGAAGATTTTGCAGAAAACAGAGAACCAAATATAAATCTGAATGTTTACTCCTAAATGCGTCATAAAATGAACAGAGGGTGATGACAAAGCAGTTTATAAGTCCATAGTTTGTCTTAAGATGAAATATAGCGTCATTAAGCGTGAAATGTAGAAATCTCCATCACTTTTCTGCAGATGTTAGCTATCTTAGTGTGAATTGTTTTCGAAAAAAGTTTACAATAAGTTAAATAATAATTTTATTTATTTATTTTATCGGTCTGGAAAGGTTTTCTAAATGACTAAAATACGCAAATATTAATAAAAAGTTGCATGTAAAAATATTTTTAATTGGTATAAAGAATTATTATTATTATTATTATTTTGAAAGCTCAAATAAAGACCTTTTTGAAATCCTTCAAAAAAAATTTTCTGAAATGTCACTCCTGATTTATTATTTTAGGTTAAAAATGCTAAACTTGATTTTTATTTTAAAGTCTAAAATGTCTATTCTGATTCATGCTTAGAGTCTAAAATGCCAATCCTGATTTATCATCCTAAAATGTTAATCCTGATTAACTTTGCTATCAAGTCAAAATGTATATTCTGAGTTATATTTGTCAATCTATATTATTTTGGTTCTTAAGTCAAATCTAAACTGTGGTTGACGTAAACTTCATCACCTGATTACCGTAAAATTCATTTTTACCGGAACATGTTACGGAACAAAATATCTAATATACCGTAATTTTTAGAGTATTAATTATCGTTTTTTTTATTTTTATTCATCCATCATTCGTTCGTATACGTTAGCCAGCGAATTGGATATTAGGTAGGCCAACGTTGTTCCCCCAATTAGAAGAACAGTTAATGCAGAGAAGAGAAGGAACGGACATTCATGGCCTCATTTGGATTTCGAACCCGGGACCTTTCTGACTTGAGGTCAGCTCTCAGACCACCATGCACCTGGTCGGCGTAATAATTACCTTAAAATCACTGAACCACTCTAATTAAATAAATATTACTGTAAAAATTACGGTATGATATGTTACGGTAAAAATGGAGTTTATGGTAAAATCGATTTTAAGGATTATGTTCTCAAAGCGCCGGTACTTCATACTGTTGTTTGATCCGAAAAACTTTGCAGAATCGGCCAAATTTTTGCTAAACAGTTGGTTTTGATTTCATCGAGAAAGCATCAATTTACAACTTAATCTAATTTCAATAACTTATCTGAAATTTAACTTAAAATTTCAATTTTTTTCATAGGAGTTTAACGTAAGCAGAGACATTATTTCAATGCAAACACTATCTTAATACACTGCAAAGAAATTTTAAAATGTAATTATTTTTAGAAGAAAAATTTGAGAGAAAAAAATACTATGATGTTTTGCGAGCATGATGAATGCCATAAAAATCATGTTAATAACCACTTGAAACTATACTTTTATCTATCAGTTAAATAGGCTATTTTTAAAACCATAGTAGAACAAAGAAATTGAATAATAAGAAGTAATTAATTAATTTTTAATAAATTAATTTTTAATTAATTAATTTTTGTATTTTTATGAAAAAAATTATTTATTTTGAGTAAAAAATAAATAAATTATTTATAAATATTCAAGTGCTAGTACGAGTTCAAACAACATGCTTTACTCAAGCAAAGCTTAACTTAAACTTACCTAGCTTAAACTTAATTGGTTTGTTAGCAGTAGCGAAATCTTGTGCACCAAGAGGAAAGATTTGAATTGAGAAAAATAGATTTAAAGACAAAACTTTGAATATATAACTTTAAACAAACTATTATTCAGTCAGAAAATAAATGCGTTATTTTAAATTTTCAGCGAATGAGTTCAGATTTTTTTGCTGTAACTTCAGTAGCTTTTTTAGTGTTATCTTATACTTGGTGTCAAATAGTTCAGAATAAAACAGATCATAACAAATATTTTTTTTAAAAAATTGAAAATTTGGTTGGAAAACTCTCTGAATCACTTAAAACCAGCACTAAGTTACATCAAATATGCCATGCAGAAGAAAATTCAGCTTGCTTAATATATTATTTCAAGACATTAAATCCCTCGTAAAAATTCATCAATATTTGATTGCGTTTTCTTTTAAATCCTTCCGTCAACATTAATTTCAGATCTCTAATTTCTAATTTTTAAATTTTTTTTGTAAAAAAAAGATTTTGAAAATATATATTGCGGTTGATGATTGTAGCTTATATAATAAATACAATACAACTATTTATTGAATAATAAATAAAATTCATTGAATAATTAATAAAAGTGCAACTTTTAAAATTCAATCAATGTATGCAATTAAAATAATAAATACATTTACAACTATTTAAAGCTCTAAAGTAATATTAAGAATTACCTTTTCACACTATTGCTAAATCTCTTTGGTGAAAAATGTTTTATCACTTTTTAAAGGTACCAAATTTTAGTTTAAAGCTTAAAAATGCAAGTTTGTAGACGACGTTGCTATGGTAACAGAGAAAAATTATACATGAATTTCGAATAGAATCGGAAGCTAAATCTGTTTAATTTAATTTGTATTAATACAAAAAAAGTTTTGGGAACTTTTTATAGAATGATTTTTTTAATTTTGTTGTAACAATCTTATTTTTTTATATTTATATTTCGTCAAATAATATAAATTTTTGATAATGAGAAGAAGTTGCAGCGTCCTAATATATATATATATATATATAATACAAAAATTATAAAAATATTTTTGTATTAATAAAAGCATTGAAACTCTTTCATTTTCATAAAATGCAGATATTCTATTTTGGGACTCCAAGGTTAAGAACATACCAATGAATAATAATTAGATTTATGTTTCAAAAGAGAAGTTATTTTAAGATCTTTCACTTTTTGATGAAACACGCGAATGGTATTCACTATCACAACACACGCGAATAATATCCACTTGAGATTGAGGAGCAGCAACTGTAGAGGCAACTTCTGGACACATTAAGTTGAAAAATCCCGAAATTCTCTTCTTTTAATTTTTTGGCATCAGATTCTTTTATTCAGAATTAGAGAGGATAATATTTTCCACGAGCATTATCTGTAACTCATCCTTCTCGACGAGGTAGCAGTCACGTTAGGCCTAGTTCCCAAGAGATTGAAATGCAAAAAATTTTTTTCTAAAGGGTTTCCTCCACCAAACATCCTGCGAGGCTTATAATAACAGAGAAAAACCCTGCTATTAATATGGGAATAATTAGTCCCAATATCAGATGAATAATGAGTCCAGATTCTGCATAGCTGTTTATTAATTAAGAGATGGTGAAGTAAGTCTCAACCCCTCTCCAGCGGGAGGGGGAGAGACACAGATTTCTCGTCAAAACAGACGGAGTTTATTTAGACAACATAAAACACAAAAGCCACGCAAAAACCATCGGTCTCGCGTTTTATACATGGGTAAAAGGGCAGTCATATTGCATTCCTTGTATTCCTACGCCTCATTACAAATAATTTATACTAATTAATCTTTCCTTATATGGAAGTGAAAGATCTTAAAATAACTTCTCTTTTGAAAGATAAATCTAATTATTATTCATTGGTATGACCCCGATTGAATGGCTCACAATTGTGTCAAAAATCATTCATGATGTACCTAATGTCTTACCCTAAACTGAAACTAAACAAAAATTACCAGAATCCAAATTTCATGGGTATAGACCACAATATCAAGGCTGGACACCAAGGCGGCCATTCATTAACAACTCAAGTTACCCAAATTATAATCCTCGACAAAATCAAAATTTTCCCCGGCCAAGTCAAAGTTATAACCAACAATCCCAATTTAGACCTAAAATTCAAAATGAAAGAGTTTCAATGCTTTTATTAATACAAAAATATTTTTATAATTTTTGTATTATATATATATATATATATATATACTCGTATTATGTAATACAAGAGCCTAAAGGAAGTCATCGATTTTTTCGAACATAAAAAACGAAAATAACGGACTCACGAAACTTTCACATTAAATTGCATTTCAAAGTGAAAAAAAAAATCAATTTGCTACTGTCGTTTAAGTGTATCTTTTCCAAAATGATACTGTTTTCGCCATTTTTCGCTTATGAACGTAAAAATCAATGACGTCAATAGATTTGCTCTCATTTCTGTTTTTTACAAAAAAAAAAAAAAAAAAAAAAAAAAAAAAAAAAAAAAGGAGAAAAAAAAAGTTTGCGGCACGTGGGCATGATAATCCAAATGCTCAAATAAATTTAAGTTTTAAATTTTAAAAAATGTTCGGAATTTTATTTGTCGTACCAAAATATGAAAAATGAAATAAAATGGAGGTTAAGAAATTAAAACAAGACACACAGTCGACCAAACATGTGCAAAGAAAAGTGATTTTTGCTCAATCAAGGAGTTCATATTTTTATACCTTAAAGGTGTTAATCCTAGTACTAAAACTTAACATAAAATTTAAATGTGGTAGGAAAAAGTAAATTTTTTTGTACTTAGCTTCAGCTACTTAATTACAAATGTTGTTAAGTGTAACTACTTTTGCGGGACGAGTTCATGCTTATTTTCAAAACGGTCTTATAAATTGGCTTATTCAAACACGAATAATCCTTGCAGAATATATTGTTGTCCAAAGTACGTAGATTTCATACTGCAAAATGTCAACCGAATGGCCTAGCGATTAGCGTGCCTGACTGCGAAGAAAATTTTTGCGGGTTCGAATCCCGCTTAAGGCATGTATGTTTCTCTCCGTGTGTGAATGTCACGATGGCGCGACTTAGATTCACAGGTGCCCACCGGGTATGTTAAACATGCAAACCTAGTTTGATTGCATTCAAATTTTAGAACCAATCAACTGCTTTATTTTTGGTTATTACAGTTATTCGTTATTTTCCTATGGTTTGTTTTATTATTTATTCCGTAAATAAAATTATTCAAAGCGTTACATCACTTTCTTTATGAGTTCCATCGAGGAAATAAAAATATTCCTTGGAATTATAAGGAACAAGACTACGGTTAATGAGTATTTAGAACAAACCGTGACAGACGATCGTCAAAATGGCGAAATTTCCACCATAACAAGATGTCAAAATTAACATAAGGAAGAAGTAAAAACTGAGACATGTTTTTTCTTCTTCTTATCTTTATTGCGCGATTCTTTATGTTTGGGTTCAGAAATTAAATGTTTAAAGTAGAGTTATCTTTCGGTAGTGTTTATATTAGCATATTGAGGTGGTAAAAAGCAACAGCGTTAAATTATTCCAAGGAAGTGTAACCCGTCTCGCCAAGTTGAAGCCAAATAGCAAGAATGATGGGACTTATTGTTAACTTCTGCTTGGTTCGCCATGCATTGTTACTTAAAAAGTTTAATAGATAAAAGTATTTGATAGCCGTCTGTGGCCTCAGAGTTTCGCCAAAATAAACAATCCAGGTGAACTCTGACTCGTATTGTATCATTTCCTGTAAGGGAAACCTTTAAATAAAGCTTCACAAATGAGCTTTTCTACTTTATTTTGTTAAATGAAAATTAATTTCATCAATTAAATAAAGTGATGTTTAGTATGATTCGTTATTTTGTGAAAGGTACTGTTTATGTGAATTTATGAAAAATCTACTCATAATTTTGAAAATCTAAAATTAACGTTATGTATCAGGTTCTTTTTAGCTAGAGTCTTGCTTTTTGTGAATGTGTGATCTTTTCATGATTTTATGAAAATAAAAGTTTATGTTTAAAAGAAGAGTAAATTAACAGAAAAGATTATTTTTCATTCAAATTAGTTAAAAATTCATTTTAACATTATTGACAGATACTTTGCTTCTTCGACATATAGATACAGAATAATGCCATCATGGACAGTGTTTTGAAAGGGAAAAATGTTTGTAAGATTTGTTTTTCAAATGAAAAATATTGTGAGGAGTCCCTCCCTTTTCACAATATAATAATTTGTGAAGCGTCCGAAAAAACCCATATTTCTCCAAAACATATCCCTTGTGTCTGAATATTAAAAATTATTCACATTTTTGAAATTGATTTTTCCAACATTCTGAAAACTTTCAATTTATAATCTTTATTCATTCCGATAAACAAATATTCACTTTAATTAAATTTTTACAAACCTCTGCATTATTTTGTCAAAGTATTTCAAAATGAAAACTGTCAAAACTATCTTTCATTTAAAACTTTTGAAAATAGTTATAATGTGAAAATTTCTTATCGGGAACAGCTGCGGAATTCTTAAACACTATCTTCCAGATAGCACAGGCTGTCACAGTGACGTCACAAGAAAGTTAAAAAAAAATCACAGTAGTCATAGTTACATGTGTGACCGTCTTATATTGTCTCATCTGAATCTGTCTTATCTGAATGTGACTTTGACGTTACTTTATTTTGTGATATCACATGAAAGTCTCCGTGACTATTTCTTGTGACTTCTGACTCATGGTAGTCTTGAGAACAACTATGCATTACTGTGACCAAAACGTTGTTGCAACTTTGTTCCTTTTCAAGTCACATGGGAACCATTTCACAACATGTCTTACTGAAGTCACGTGTATACTTTTATGCAACTTTTGTCTCACTAAAGTTACAATTCTCCTCTATACAAACCAGTCACTTAAAAGTCTTGTTAGCAGCTTTTTGTGAGTAGAATCCCGTTAAATTATCAATGTGTAAATCGCCGCAATAATTACTTTCACAGGTGTGACCATATTAAATAGTTCCAAAGGTCTCTGAATATGACTTTGAAAAAATTGTTTCCGTACAATATTGTTCCCGTCTCACGCTCCCAGCATAAAAACAAAAGATATTAAATGTGAATATACCCCTTGTTCACCACCCCTTAAATAAATTTATTTTTATTTTTATATTATAAATTTGAAAAAAGAATTTGGATGTCTTTTTCTATTCGTTTTTAAAATAGATGTATATGATACATTTTCTTTAAGATTCATATTGGAAATTTCAAACGATACACAATTTTTATAGCCACAAGCAATGTTGATACGATTTATTTTATTGAAAAATAATATTGATAAGGAAGGAAAACGACACTTTTTTTTAATGAACAGTTCCATAAATTGAGCATTTTTGCAATCTTCAATTTTGGATGAAATATTTTACTAAATTTGAATAATACATTTTGAGGAATATGTTTATGATACACAAAAATAATTTTATTTTCAAGAAGAAATGTCGATTTATTTTTAATAGAACATTAAGCTCTTTGCATTTAAGTATATATTGTGTTCAAGCAATTTTAGATTAGTTAAATAATTCGTAGTTTGAAATGCATATTATTATTTATGAAAACTTTCAAATCCAATTTTGCAAAGCATAAAAACGCGAATACAGAGAGAGATTGAGATTATAGATTACAGAATAGAGATTGTTAATACGATAAAAGACAATTTTTAAAAAAAATAAATAAACATCTAATCGATATTTCGCAAACGATTTTAAAATCATGACATCTGCCTATTTTGGCGCCATCTTTAATTATTATTATTAATTTGGCAACATCTGAAGTCTACCTCAAAAATTTAGAACAGTTTGTTTTATCTTCCCAGAATTACTAGTCTTCAGTAAAAGAAATAACAATAAGTTGAAATTGTTTAATTTGCGTTGAAAATGTTTTTCTAACCCTCTACGTTCTTCTAAAGTAATAAGTTGAAAATTTTTCCTCTATAAAAGCATTGTTCTAGATATTTTTCATTCATTTACCGCCTTATTTCATATGCTGATATGAGGATCATCAGTTGCTCAAGTAAGTAGAATTATTAATTATTGAAAACAAACAATCTCAATATGTTATGTGTATAAAAAATTGTTCTTAATCATAATTCTTTGAGAAGAATAAAATGTTAAATAAAATTTACCTGTTCTCTTAAAATTCAAATGCACAGAAATTTATTCTGTACTTGTTAGGAATGAATTATATATTCTATTTAAAAGGTCATTCTTCCAGTTATTTTAATTAATTATAAATTTTTTCCTAAATTAGCATAAGGTGATTGATTTTATTTTCGTAAATATTTAATGTAAATAAAACCAGCTTGTTATAACTTTTGTAAATAAAATTAATATCTTGCATTTTTTAAAAACAAATTTAATGTAATTTTTATTTAAGCATTTCTTAAAACATTTATTAACTATTATTTTCTGAAATTTTTTATTCTTCATTAGTATAACTTTTTTTTTTTGTAAAAAAGGATATTTGAAAGACTTTTCTCCTGAAAGTTATAAATAACTTTAAGTAAATATTGATTTGTACATAATTTTATAACTTTTTTAAATGATTGTAATTATACTTTAAGTTTCTTTGAATTAATTCAATGATCTAATTTGGCCCATTTTATATTGGGGCATGTTATGGATTACACCAAATATTATAACATTCTACCTTCAATATCATATAAACCTTAATAACTACAAATTATTATTCAGGTGCTATTTGCAGTGTTCTCCCTAAGTATTTATAAAAGGGCAGCCCATCCTGTCTGCCCTTTTACAAAAAATAAATGCACCCGCCTTGCTCTTTTTGTAAAAATGCTGCCCCCCCCCTTTTTTTTTTAAAAAAAAATTTCTGTTTATATAATAATTATCAATAACTAACTAAAAATTATTTTTAAGCTAGAAGTTAATGTGTATGAAATATTATTTCTCATATTTATTTAAGCACTTTTAATTCCGGTTTGAAAGGCATTTATCTGGCTAAATATAATTGATAGGTTAATTTTCAAGATTGGTGCCCTTCAAAATGAAATAAACTTTGTTTTTGAAAAAAAAACAAAAAATCTTGCCCTTTTTTATTTTTCGGGTAAATTTCTGTAGTTGTAATTATTGTCCTATTCTCACATAAAAAAATTTCAAAGTAACAGATTTTCAAAAATTACCTACCAATACTAAAATACAGCTTATCAAAATAAAAATGGTATACTTTAACTGCGCCATGCGATTCTTTCATATGATTTGTAGGATTAGTAGTGCATTATACGAGTATCTATAAAGAAAAGAAACAAAAATCTTGAATGATATTAAAATTATTGGGCCTGGCCCAAAGTTGAAGTTTAATAATTAACCTGTTACCTGTTCTTGACGTAATATTACAAAAAATGGTATTTTGTGCTCCCTGTTTTTGAAATAATGTTACGTTTTTATCTCTCCATTTCTCTATATTTTTAACCTTTCATTTTATTCCCTGCGCTTTGCTTATATAATAGCAAAGATAAATAGAAAAACAAATATCATCAAAGCAGGTAAGGGTTTAAACAAATGCTCCGTAGGAATTTGTATTAAATAAATAACTTAAAAGTTATTAACAATTGTAATGTAACTGTTGACGTAATATAAATGAGTTAATAAAATTGAAATTAAATTTAAAAAACATAAAATTTTTTTGCATAATTTTATTATATTTAATTTATGCAAATTGTACTAAATATATGTCTGATTAAGCTGAAATTTTACAATAATAATCTCTGCCTCACTGACTACTTTGGATTTTTGAAGATAGTGCTGTGTAAATTCGTGACTTTGTGAAAGTGACTTAGTGAATTCTGCTACCTTGGATATGGCTAAAAAATTCGTTAAATAAAGAAATTGCAACGCATATTTCTTTTTATTATTTATTGTAACATAGTAAAAATTGTAATTAAAATAACTGCTTTGATATTTCACAGCCGTTAGAAAAGAAAATACAAAGACGGTGAAAAAATTATAAACGTAGGGAAAGAAAAAACACGCAAATTAATAGAGCGAAACTGTTTTAAGTTTTATTTCAAAAATCAGGATGTGTTTTCTTTCGCTTTGGCGACTTTTTAGTTTCTTATAATGAGAAGAGGAATTTTCCTCAATAACCTTAAAGATAAAAATCAAATTTGAGTTAGTACTTTGAAGGATAATTAAGAAAGTCACTCCAGTAATAAAACAAAAAGGGAAATATAGTTATATTAAATGATTATAAAAGTCCGTGCTTGATTTAATACTAAATGAATAATGGAACATATTTTTACTAAAAAATATATATTTATTGTAAACTAATTGAACCCGTTATCACCAGTATGGAGTTAAAGAAAGTTGTAAATAACATTGGGGAAGTATTTTTTTGTTTTCTTTTTGTTTTTCAATGCATGTTATTTTTGAATAGATCTTAGAATCTTAGATATTTTCGAGTTGGTTTCAAATTTGCAATAGCCTTCTCCCTAAAACTTATAGTTTTTACGCAACTCAATAATATATTCCGAACCAGGATTTTTTTAAAATTCACTCGAGTAAATACTTAGTGTCGCTACTTCTCTGCTACGTAATTAGTGGTAGGAACAGGGCTCGAAAAACCGCCCGTCCTCGGCGGTCAAAAATTCTCCGCGGACAAAAAATTTCTCGAATCCGGCGTCCGCGCGGACGGCCATTTTCCCGTTAAAGTTCGTGATACATTTATAATTTTTTGTTATCTTGCAAGAGTCTATCGCCTTACTTCTATAATGACCCTCTGGGCCGGGATGGCCAGGTCGGTAGGGCGCTGGGCCCATATCCAAGAGGTCGTGGGTTCGATCCTCGCCGGCCGAAGACTCCCCGTGTAGTAAATGGTGACTGATGCACGTTAAATCTGTCGAGTCTCAAAGTCCTCCATGTTCCCATAACAAATCAATACCTCTGGGGGTACTGATCCAGGAGTTTCCTTCTCTTCTGGATTGGTTCAAAATTACAAGGCTACGGAGTTGAACATTAGTAGTCGTAAACCCATGAAATTGGGTCGGCTGTTCAACGACGGTTATAAATTAAAAAATATAATGACCCTCTAATCTAGAAATACAGCAATATACTGCGCTAGGTGGAATTGATGTTTTCTCTGTCTGGGAGTACTGCAGCGGTCGAAAGGACCTTTTCAGTAATGAACTTACAAAAAAACACATTACGTACTGGTCTTAACAAGAAGCGTTAAACGCAATTATGAACATCTACCTAAATGGAAAACCCCTTTCAGATTTCTGAGCAGAAACCTCTGTAAATCACTAGATTTATTGTGGAACTGGCAAGCGTCATATTTGATTCATTTAAAAAACGCAGTACCCTCGGATAAATTGACATTCCAGATAACTTGACCTTTGTCATTTAAATTATTTCATATAAGAAATAAATTATTTCATAAAATAAATACTAGGTTATTATTAGTAACCTAGTATTTCTTTTATAACTGTATAATGTTACCCTAGTATTTGTAATCCTAATAACTACTAATTCATTGTGCAATTTATATGATAAATGTTTGTAATAAATAAGAGAAAATTATATTTTTATTTATTTAGAAGTGACGGCTTAGTTTAAAAGGAGGACGGGTGCATTGTTGGACAAGCCGTCCTCCGGGACGGTTAAAATTTCTCGAGTTTTTTCGAGCCCTGGGTAGGAAGTTAGGCGATAAGACATTTCAGTTTCTGATGCGAAGCGTTTAGGTCATCATTAATTTCAAAACACTGTTCCTAATTTTTCTCACTCTTCGAGGGAATAGACCGTTCTCCTCCGAATGCGTTGATTCAGGTTCGAATCCCAACGGTGGTTGGTTGATGTGAATTTTGCTCCCGGCTAGCACTGAATACAGCACTGGCGTAAATAGCCTCAGTGGTAAACGGATCATGGGTTAGAATCCTTTACCGTCGAACTGATCGTGGTAGTTTTCGCAGTTTTTCTCACCAAATAACGCAACTGTGGGTTAGTTCTATCAAACAATTTTCCACGATTGTTTGTCCTAATGTTCGATCCAGGAATTCCCTTATTTTCTGTGTTGGATTCGAAATTACAAGGCTACGGAGTTGAACATTGATAGTCGTAAACTCAGAATTACGTCAGATGTGCAACACCGGTAATAAAGTAAATAAAACTAGCATAGCGCCATCTCTTGATGAACTTTGTAATTTACATTACCGATCACAGCTTTGGATTTTTTAATTACCCTTTTTTTAAGACACCCAGTAATATTCCTATGTATTTTGAGAAATGTTGATTATTTTGCAAACCATACCATATTTATTAATTTAATTTAACAATCATAACTTAGCGACCATAACATAGTAACTCATTCAATACATAGTAACATAACATAGTAACTTATTTTTCTACTTACTTTTTATTGTAATTTTTAATTTAACTGTTTACCTTAACTGTGTAAAGCTAGATACTTGATTGATAAGGTTTTTGTGGGAATAACGCCTCAACTAATAAGCTAAAGTAACGGAGTGTTAAGGTGTTCAGTTTTTAATATTAAAATAGTCTTTAGTGAGGTGGCTTAGAGTTAAGCTCAAAATTAATATGATTAAAGCCCCAAATTTTTTGCGAAGGTTCCAATTTTTTGTGAAGGAAGGTGAACTAAGTTCGAATCCCAGAGATGGCTGTTCATAGGAATTCCGCATCCGGCTTGCAGCAACCACAGTGCTAATGTAAAGTATCCTCAGTGGTAGACGGATCATGGGTTAGAGTCCCCTTGCCGCCAGGCTAACCGTGGGAGGTTCTCGTGGTCTTCCTCTCCATGTAATGCAAGTGCGGGTTAGTACCATCAAAAACACCTCCACGAAGGTAAATTTCTCCCAATACTTGATCTAGAAGTTCCCTTGTCTTCTGGATTGAGTTCAAAATTGCAATGCTTCGGAGTTTAATATTAGTAGTCTAAACTCAAAAAAATTGGGTCAGCTGTTCAACGACGGTTATGAAAAAGAAAGAAAACTCGATATATGAGTTTCCCATGTTCTTACTGAATGAAATTTATAGGGTCACATTAGACGCTTGTTATTTGCTTCTCAAATGTCAAGAAAATTATTCATTTTTTAGACGCCACATCGCAGGGGACAAGAAATAGTTTGTTTACAGTCTTTGTTCGAGTTACTAAATTTTTTTTGAAAAAAACTTTTCTTCAGGTGAGGAGGTTAAAAGTCGCCAGAATCAGTTTTTTGCTAATATAGAACAAACATTTTATGAGTTAGGCATCATGCTTCTGCCAGAAAAATGGCAAAAAGCATTGGACCAGAATGGGCAGTATATAATACAATAAAATATTTATTCACTCTAAGAAAATCTTCTTTCATTTCCTAAGTAAAAAAATGAAATTACTTTCCAAACAACCCAATAATATTTGTGTAAAATGTTAAAAAAAGTTGTATTTTTCTTTTCATTGCGATACTTTAAAATTTTAAAAATGGGTTTGTTTTATCGAATTTTCTCAACCATTAACTGTTTAAAGAAATTGTAAAAAAAATTTTTACCCCAAAAACCTTAGGTTGATATAATAAATTTAATGTAAATCACTCTGGTTTAACTAGTATATGGCGCATTTAGATATAAATTGCTTGGAGATATGCCAAAACTCGGACGAAAAAAAAAAGAAAAAAAAAGAACTTTTTTGCGTCGCTTTTGTTATAAATTGACCATTAAAAGTCAATCTTATTCATAAGTGACTCGCGTGAACGCAGTGATATCGTCGCGTTTCCGTCATCTGTGTAAAAAGAAGAAAAAAAAAGAATCAATTCAACTTTAGAGATGAATAATCTTACAATAATGCCACCGACGTTTCTTTGTTCATTTCCACACCACTATGTCAGACGATTTTGATCCCCGACCATAGGTCAATACAACTATAATTCGAATAATAAAGAAAAAGGTATAAAGCGACTCATATAATTTTACAAAGGTCAACTTCCGTCAGGGTTAAGGGGGATACACACCGCTTAAATTTAGATTCTTTGTTCTTCGAATATAGAGAAAAAAAATATGTACAGAAGTTTGATGATGGAAAATGTGAGCCAGTTTTTCCAAGTTCAAACCAATCGAGATTCATAGAAATATAGTTGAATGAATTAATTGTGTGATAAAAGCTGTTCTGTAATCCAATTATTACCTAAATTCAGACTTCTAAATGCTTCCAGAATATAAGAGACATTTATGTAACAATGTCCGAAACTTCTGTATTGCTCAGAAACGTATATAATAAATAGCTTTTTTTTCCTTCCGAATATACTGTATGACTTATTACTGGGGATCCAAAATAATAACGAAGATTTGAGAAATAATTATAAAAAAAAGGAAATGGGAATGAGGTAAAAATACATAATTTGCTGTGATCTGCAAAATAAAATGGACTCAAAATCCAAAATAAAATGGAATAAATTATTCACACGCAGTTTTTAATTAGTTTCAAAGTTCGTCAATGGATGGCGTTAAAGAGTGTAAAATCTTGAAAATAATGATTTTGCCGCGTGCCAAACGATTCCACCAGAAATATTTACTCGGGCTTTTGTTAATTTCGTCCTAACACTGTACCACGTGATTGAAGTAGAGAGTGGTTATAGTGAAAACATACTATTATAGTTATACTCGAATACCGGAATAGCCTTTATCTGGTTGGTTACAGTCTATTAAGTGTTTTCCAATGTCCCAAAAGACGACTATTGTGAAAGCATTGTTTTATAGTTTTCTTAGCAGCGTCATCTGTTGACAAACTAATTTTTAAAACATGCTAAATATGTTTCGTATCTTAAGCAGAACGTAACAATCCATGCATCTCTATCTCCTTGCGAGTTTGTTTAATTGATGTTAAAGACATTGGTCAGTTTCGGATCTACAACAACTATACTAAATCGTATCATCGCTGAGCTCGAATCATACATACTGGTAGTAGTTACTGAATTAGGTTAGTACCATTTTTAAGAAATAAGGTTCAAAGAACAAAAAATCCAATTTCAAATTATGATGAG
Organism: Parasteatoda lunata; assembly: GCA_949128135.1. Classification (NCBI taxonomy): domain Eukaryota; kingdom Metazoa; phylum Arthropoda; class Arachnida; order Araneae; family Theridiidae; genus Parasteatoda; species Parasteatoda lunata. Next base: position 71,602,288 of record OX421979.1, read on the forward strand.
TGAATTAAAACATTTTGTGCGAATTGTGTAAATTAAATAATAAGACTGATGTTTTAGCTATTTTTTATTCGAATATAGTTACAATTCAATATTGTCTCCTTCGAAATAATTCCTTTGGGTGCCCATACATAGTAAGAGACGGTTCTTTCACTCCTTATTGCAGAGCTGGAATTCGGCTACTGGAATAGCCTTTATTTGGTTCGTTGCAAACTTTTAAGTGTGCCTTAAAATGACTTTTCTTGCGACGAATATTCTATTTCTGGAAAATGGAAAAAATTAAAAAATATCAAATCGACAGGTGAGTAAGGCGATAGTGAAGCAATAGGAATGTGTTTATTGGACAAAAACGCATCTATTGACAATACTGTGAGACAAGATGCATTGCTGAGATCCAGGATCCAATTGCTCTTGATGTTTGGTCTCACACTCATGATCCTTTTTCGAAGCTCAAATTCAATTAATTAAATCAAAACCTGATTAATGGTGGAGTGGTTCAAATTCAATAGTTTTTCTATCATTCTGACCCCAAATCGATAATCTGAAAATTCATGACAGGAGAGAGGGACATTTCTTAAAAATTGGTCAAAAAATCATATTTAGTATAAATCTTGACTTAGGAAGTATTTTTTTAAAAATAATTTAAGCGCTTACATGCCTGCCGGTTCATATCTGAAATAAGAAAGTTGTTTAGTTTCATCATAATAATTTTTTTAAAAAAATAACTTTTTTTGGCCACAGTAGCCCAACTGCACGAGGCTAACGTGGACGAACCATGGGGCTAGTGTGACAAATTTGATAGCTTATTAAATAATCATTTATGAAGCTCAGAAAGCTATATCAAAAGCGAAATTGAAATTCATTTCAATCTAAGCCTTACTAACCAAATATTCCTGACAAAATATTGACATATTTCAATTGAAATACTAATTTTTAATAGTCTTTCAAAGAAGATATTTTAGAATAAAATCAATACATTTGAAAATTATTATTAATTTAAATGGCGAAAATTCTTCTTTAATTAATCTATTATTGAATTCTATTCTTTTAACAAACTTGAGAAAATATCTCCTATAAAAACCACCACATTTAATGAATTAAAGATTTCAAGGAAGGTTAAGAGTGAATCAAAGGTTTCGTGCTAAATGTTTTATTTGATGTAGAAACCACCAGTTTTAAAGGTTTATTATTCTAAAAAATCATTCTAATTTATAAAATAACTAACATCCAATGTATGACGTCTGTAACTAATTCATATTTCTTCCATTGAAAGTTGAATGGTGTCAGTGTGGATACGTCCAGACTAGCCCTTCCAACTTCTTTTTACGCAAGCCCAACGAAGACATATGTTTTTTAATACTTAATGCTGGTTGGTTAGTATGCAGAGCAAAAGTTAAGTTCAAAAAACTGCGTCATTTATAAGATATTGCCCCTTTTTTCTTTTGAAATTTTGAAAATTAAATATACTAATAAAAGAGTAAAGAGAGAATTTAAAAGTACTTTTGCACCTTCTATTACGAATTTCTTCTATAATACTCACAGTCTGATTATGCAACTGCATATGGACGTCTACATCAATGCAACCAATCTACGATATCTGACGAAGGAAATCTAACTTATAAAAAAAATTTTTATTCAAGTTGTCCACTCTAGCCCATGCCCACACTAGCCTCTTTCTCCTCTAGAAGAAGATTATTTTTTTCAGTGTTGTTGTCGTTGGCCATTAAGACAAGGGGTGCGACCAGTGGCGCCATCTATGACCAAGAATTTGATTTCGGCCGCACCCTTGCGTCACACCCGTTTATAGGATGAACCCAATCATATATCCATTTATTTATCCACAGATCGTAATTTTGACCTGAACCAGAGAACGATCAATCTCCATTTCAGTACCTCCCGTGCTAAAATTTGGTATGGGAACATGGGGACTTTGTGACCCAACCGGTTCAACGTGCACCAGTCACCATTTACTAGACGAGGAGTCTTCGACTGCCTACATTCGAACTCACGTTCCCACAAACGTGAGTCCAGCGGCTTGCCAACCAGGCTATAACGGCCCCCTGTTTATTCAATTGCATGGCTGTATAAGCTTCCGAATTTCGGACATTATCGCAATGCATGTATTGAATGTTAAAACTGGAGTAGCTTCGACGAATGAGAAATAACAATTAACACGTGTGGCAAAAATCTATAAGGTTAAGAAAATAAATGCCACTAGGAATATTCAAACAAATATTTAAACTTTAAAATATTAGAACAAATTATGAAATTTCTTTAATGTTATCACGTAATATAAAATAATCCTAAAATGTATTAAATGCATTAAAGTAATAAATTGCATTATAAAGTACATTTTTTTAAACAAGTTTTAAAAAACTTTATTTTAAAATTTTGTCGCTGGAAAAAAAACAAAAAAAAAAAAAAACACCATCGCTGATTCTTAAGCTTGATAGATCTTTATAAACTTTCGAATTTCTGTTCCGTTAAATGTGCAGTTGCTAAAATAAGTAATAATCTTGATAGCTTTTTATCTAATGATTGGCCTTTCAATTACAGTTCAAAAGGAAAATCTTATTTTTAGCTCCATTAAAATAAAACATAAATATGCTATTAACGGATTCCTGCAAAAACGGAATCAATTACTATCATCACAGCTACATCGGTGGGTATCCCCATTATAGAATGGGAAGAAAAAAATGCTTTATCGCGAAACAAAAGCAGTAGTATTTACTTAATAAAAGGTCTTTTCCCTGGTGATAATGACATAGAACATTTTGGGAACAAGTTATCAAACTCAAATTGCGCAATAGGATGCAGACGATTTCGGAAAATAAGTTCGTCGGCTTCATCGTTATCAAACTCATCATCGAAGCTTTTTTATCCTTGGGTAATCACTTTTATAAAAATATCTGCCTGACGATTGCAACAGTTATTTTAGAAATAACTCTCCTGGAATAACTGGGGGTATTCCTTTATTTATCAATCGCATTTTGAATCCATAACAAATTCAAAGAATCCGATAATTCGAAGGATGGAAATTTGATAACTCGTAAGCTTTCTAATTGATAAGAGAGCTGCTGGAGGTATTTTATCTGATAAGTTGTCAGAGAAGCTATCCAAAAAATGTGATTTGTCAATCTGCATTTGTGTATATTTTGAAACAGTATTACTCTTATGTTTTAAACCCAGCTTGATGTTTATAAACAAAAATAAAATGACAGAGGCTAACCAAAAATTCTGGAATGGCTCTATTCCTCTCAAAGTTAACTGAATATCTGGTTCATTTGATACAGATTATTTCGATATAAAAAATTAAAACCTTTAGAAGCGATGATTTTCAAATTGACTGAAAAAAGGATTATAATTCATGCATATGTACCACGAAAATCGGCACTTATACCACCAGAGTTGAAAAAGTTTTGGTGGTGAAAAACGCTTAACACAAAAGGGATTCATCCTACATTACTACTATTGTTAAGCTCTAATTGTTCTTTTAAAATTATTTTAACTTTGATCTCACTATGTAAATTATAATGTAAATTGTTTATATATTAGAAAAGAGTTCAAAATCACTTTTTGAGGTCCAAACCTGAAAAGTTTAAATCCACACGGAGTACTAGAAAAGTATGGTAAAAACTACCAGAATATGGTAAAATTCACCTCGTTTTTGGCTCTACAGGAACAATGCAATTTTTACCGAAGTGTTTTGTCAAAAATAAAATCTATTGCTGCGATAGCTTGTGAGCTAGTTTAACGCTTCCTAATTTGTAAACTTAATAATTATTAAAAAAATTTTCTATACTTAACTGAACCAAAAGGACTTTCATATGATTGTTTAGTAAGAAAGTATATGAAAACTTCATCATGAGTCTATGACAGTGTCGGACCTGGGTTTCGGTCTGAGCCTGTTTTATCTACGCTGTGTACGGCAAAAGGGTGCGGGAGTTAGGCCACAATTTTCATCAGGGTGCTCAATATGTTTCAACTGACTATGCATAGAAAAATATTTGCTCAGAATTATAAAATGTCGTAACCCAAAAATTTATTTTTTATGTTATTTATTTTGATAGTTATTATGTTATTACATGGAGAAAACAGTTCTGGTAAAATTACCTTTTTGTTTACTAATGATATTTCTGGTAAAAAAATCATAATTCTGGTTAATAAAAATCACAATTCGGTATTTAAACCATTCATTTGATAATTTTTCCGTTCATATGGTGATTGTTTCCGGTAAATTCCGGTTTTTAAAATTATAATTCTTACTACCACACATGTTGAAAAAAATACATAACTAAAAAGCAAATTTAACCGAATAAATGGTTTCTATTCCATACCCAAAAGTATCATGATAAAATTACCAAATTTCACCACATTTTCCAAATTTCTTTATGCATTACAAAAATATATTTTATGGTTAATGTCACTAAAATTATTACCAAAGTGCTTCAGTAAATATTACTGATCTTTTTGGTGTTCCCATAGAGCCAGAAACACGGTAAATATTACCGTATTGTGGTAGTTTTAACCATACTTTTCTTCTTAGTGTAAAAAACTAAGGAATTAAGCTTTGTAGAATATAAATGTTTTACGTGATGTTAAACTACATAATTTTGCACGAAAAAGAAAATAATCTCGATAGATCAGTTAAATATAGATCTATCTAGATTAGAAAATAATCGAGATAGAAGAGCTAAAAACTTCCGTGTTTTTAAACTATATATTGTTATCGTTCATATTCTTAAAAAAGAAGCCGCATTTTTAAATTATTATTAAGTGATTAAATTCATTTATTAAAAAAAATTTACGTTCTAGGTCGATCAACCCGGTTACACGAAACTTCATGTTTATATTTTTAAAAAGAAGCATATTAAAAATTTGTTTCAACTTCACGCAATTATAATTCTTTTGAAATGAAATTATTTATGTCACAAAAATAAACACTAATTTTGTTTAAATATTTATTTGAAAAGCTATATCAAAAACCGCTCATGAACTAATGGTTTTCTAAATAGAACGGAAATATTGGAAATGCTGCTGCTCCATTTTCCATTTCCAGAAACATTGCATCTTTATTAATTAAAATTTTTTTTCTTTTTTATGAAAATCATAATAGAAATATTGTAGTCGTAGAAATGATTCTACAATTCTAATTGCATTTATTTAAAATTAAAAATATGATTGGGGTATGTCTTTAATATTAAAATATAAATCAAACTGACCTTCACATTTTATAAAATACGAATAATGTATAATATAATAATGCCGCCGTTTCTGTATTTTAAATTGTACAATGAGTACATTTTCAGCATCAATTCAATAAAGATGTTGTAAGTTTAAATTTACATGTCTGACTTACAAGCTTAAGTTAAAATTTTTATATTTAAATTATAAATCTAATTATTAATAATTGTTATAATCTAAGTCACTGTATAATATAATTAAAATATAAAAGTAGTAATTTAAGAAAATAATTTTTTGGAAGAATGTCCTATAAATTAATAGAAGTAAAAACAAATTAACATCTATCAAATAAAAATTATAAACAATATTTACAGGAAAATATAATAATATTGAATTACATTACAATATTATTATTAACATTATTATTATGAATAAAATTTTAGTAGGCAGTTTTATAGAACATTATTTTCAGCCAATAAATATTTCTGAAAACAGTTTTTTTTAACAATGTATGACCTTTACTTTTTAAATCCTTAATCATTAAAAAAAAAAAAAATTGACTAGTTAAAGCATTACACAAGAAGAAATTTTTTTATTTTTTAAGAAAACTAAAATCATGTATTTTCTTGTATAAAATTAGTTTCTAAATAGGTCATGGTGATTTTATGAAGTGTATTTTTTGTTTAGAATATCATAAAAAAGTAATGATAGTAGTCAAAATTTATTGTTGCCAAACAAAAACTATTTGCAATACATATCATAAAAATCATAGTTCTTGAAGGGCGCCCTCTTCCGTCATCTCATTTGAATTTAAAAACTTTTTTTAGGAGGACTTTTTGTTTGCTTTCGAGGTCAAATACGGCTTAGTGGCGTAAATTTCTAGAAAAGAGGTAAACGAGCTGAATGGAAAATCGTAGACAAAGGAAGAAAGAATCATTAAAGACGAGTTAACGACGAGTTGCACGAGGCTTTTGTACTGCTCTTCGCAAAAACGCACTTTTCGAATTATGTGAAGTTTAACGTTCATCTATCAAAGAAAAATTCTGAATTGAAATCGAATTCGCTTGAATGAAACAAGATTGTGCAACAAGCGAAAAATTATCTTTTGAAACAAAGACGATCTGAGCTCAAAGCTGACATTCTTCATATGGTTCTGCAGACGATAATGAAAAAGAGTGACGATATTTGAAAATGTTTTAATTTTATTCTTATTTTATTTAATTATTTTTGATATTTTTGGCTGCTTGAAAAAAAAAAAATAAAAAATTCAACATTTCGTAATGCTATTTAAATTTAGTTTTTTCTAACATATTATTTTTGAAAAATGAATCATTCCTGAAAAAAGTTTTAGTAAAATTTGTAGTCCGCTTAGGTCAAAAAAATTCCAAGAGCAATTAATAATGGCTTCTGAGAACAAAATTGGACGATGGATAAGAAATAGCTTGATGAACTTCGCAAAATTTTTAGAATATTACATTTCGTTTAGACTGAAACTGTATCATTTGAACTATTTTTTTTTTATCCGCTTTTAAGTATAGAATTTAAAATATGAGTATTCCTGAAAATGTTTATGAAATGAAATACAATCCACTTGAATCAAACAAGTTGGAGCAAAGGTAAAAATGTATGCTTTAACAGCACAAAAATCAAATGACAGAGAGAAAAATGATGTCTGATTAATACAAAAATCAGACGAAGTATAAAAAAATGATGATTAAAGAAAAGCATTAATTTAGATAAAACAGATTTTTTTCAGATTATTAGTTTTTTTTTTTTTAAAACTAAAACTGTATTCTATTTAAATTACTGTTTTTTTTTTTTTTTTTTGATTTTTTTAATGCTTTTTTATTTTGCATTGTGGATATATCTAAAAAATAAATATTTGAAATGAATACAGAATTTGAGTTGAAGAAATTAATGGAAAACCAAAATATGAAATGAAATCTGCCAAACAAAAATCGAGAATAATCCGTGAACATATAGAGAAAAATGTTTGAAATTAATTGAAAATTAGAGTTAAAGAAATAAATGCAAATCAAAAATCGCCAATATATCGAGAAAAATCTGTGAATATAGAGAGAGAAAAATTTTTTTATATTTGAAATGACTAAAAAACTCAAGTTTAAGAAGTTAACGAAAAAATCAAATGAAGTGAACAAAACAACAATCGAGAATATATCGAGAATAATCTATGAATTTATCGAGAAAAATGTTTGAAATGAATAAAAAATTTGAGTTAAAGAATTTAATGCATAAATAAAATATAAAATGAAATCAGCAGAAGAAAAATTGAGAATAATCTGTGAATCTATCGATGAAAATGTTTTTATATTCATTTGAAATTAATAAAAAACTTGAGTCAAAGAAAATAAAAAGTAAAGTCTGTAAAACAAAAAATCGAGAATATATCGAGATTAATAGGTGAATATATGGTGAAAAATGCTTGAAATAAACATTTTGAGTTAAAAAAGTTTTAAAAAAAATTATAATAAAATAAAAATGACAAAGTCTGCAAGGAAAAAAACAGATGATAGTCCATAATCACCTTTTTTTTTAAAAAAAAGTCTGTTTTTGTTGTGCGTTTTAAAAAAGAATGACAACGACATACTATTAGACAATATTTTGTCAAGAGCCCAGATTTTTCTCTAGTTTCAAGTACTCTATGCGGGCTTGTTTTGTTTTTTGAGAAAGCATCGACGCACAACTTTTTCGATTTTCTATAACTGATCTAAAAGTTAACTTTAAATTCTGAATTTCTCAAAATAAGCACGTACATTATCTGAATTAAAACATTTTTCTGAAATAATTCTAAGATTTTTTATAGTTCAATTTTATCGAGAGCTGAAATTTGGAGAGAAAAAAAGAGATACCAAGATGTCTTGCGCGCACGTTAAAAGTCATAAATGTTATGTTAATGACTTGAAAAAACTTTTAACTGGCAGTCAAATTTACTCTCTTTATTGTCATAGCTCAAAGACACTGGAAAATAAAATTATTTTTTAAACAAAAAAAAAAATCTTACTTTTTTAATTTTTATAAAAAAAAAAAACTATTTCGACGAAAAAAATGGGTGTTTACTGTTTTCCATGAGTGGGTTTCTCACTGAGAAAAAAAATATGGTTAAAACTACTAGAATATGGTAAAATTTTTCTGCAACCTTAATACCGTGCAAGTTGAAACAGGTTATGCTTAAGTTTGATGGCACAATTTTTTAGGGTTTAACATAAAAGAAAACATTGTACAATTCTACATCAGGGTCCAAGGAATCAATATTAAGTTCGAACGTTGAAATGACATCGAAAAAAAAAAAAAAAAGAAAAAAAAAAGAACGATAAAAATATTCAAGATGATAATTTTCTATATCCTCGCCAAACCATTTCAATATAATTTCAAAGTTAGTTGAAAACATCATCAGTTTTTATTTATTTATTTATTTATTATTTCTTTGTGATTTGTATAGTAAAATAAACTAACCAATCTCCAAGAAGTTTAAAATGACAAAAAAAATAAACTACTAACAATATGTCTTTTCATAATAATAATCAGGATTACAGTTCTTTTTTCTTATCACGCTATTTTTACTTTCGTAAGCTTGATAATAAAAAGTAATGTTGGAGGTGTGAGCAAAGAGATACAATCATCTATAAAAGGATGTTTTTAACAAAGACTTCGTGATTGCAAACACTTCTCATTACGTAACTTAATACAATCACGTGCTTATATTTATGAAGGTTACGTTTTACTGTTGTTTGAAAACGCTGCTGTTACGAAAGAGTTAGAATTCATTCTGTATCATGGCTGGACTGTTTACAGGGACGGAGGGTGCACTTGGTCAGGGACCCATATTGTATAATGCTCCTTAATATATTTAAGAGTGCAACATGTTCTCTTGCCTGGGCCGTTTTGCTCACTATTTACTTATTAAACATTGAGAAATTTTCAAAAATAGCAAACAAGTTGTAAAAAGGTATTAAAAAACAAAGGACACTTGCAAACAATATATAAATTTTTTTGCAAAATAAACTAAATGACACTTCATAAAATTTGACATGCATAAAAACTGCTCGAAATTTATTTAACTTATTTATTTACTCGAAATTAATAAATAATACTTCGAAATTTAGTGAAGAAATCTACTGCGTAATTATTAGTAAAAATCGAAAAAAAAAATTTTTATTCCTAATTTTTCGCAATCATTTAAGGTTGTTTTGAGTTTCACTTGAAATTCCTATTTCAAAAAAGAACTCTAGAAGTTTTTAGTACTTTTATGCATTTTCCGAATCAAACGTTATAATAAAGCAGAATATTTATTTTACATAACATGATTTCGATTAAAATACTTTGAATACAACTAAATTAATGTGAAATTAAACTAACCAATAAAACAAATAATAACTACTAATTTATGCTAAATTTATGCTAAATTTTACCATTAATTCGTCAAATAGGTTTGAAAACACCCTTGTTTAAGAAAAGAATATTTAAAATTATTAATAAAAGTATTAATTTTATCCAAGTGTGTGTTTTTGATAAATTTTTTAAGTGATAAGATAATTTTAGTAACAATGAAAAAAAAATGTCTAACAAATTCAAATTTTTGGACTTTAACACTTTGTTGACCGGTAGTTTTACTCAGAAACTATATGTCTTGCCACCGGCTATTATTTTTGACAAATGATATGCAAAGCTTTTTGACTAAACACGAAACGACAAGCTTTCACAATGTTCCATATCGCCCTGGTTTTCCTAACTTGATATAGATAATGCAAGTGCAATGGCAAGTTAACTCGCCATCGGTCACAACATTTGGGCATAAATAAATCAGTTAATTTGTCGCCGGTCAGCTATGTGCTAACATAAATTTCTGAAAAACAAGTAATTTTAAATAATTAATATCTATTAATTAATTCTGGTACTTAATAACCATTAAAAAACATAATTTTGTTGCGCGCTTTAATTTCTCTATTGCAAAAAATATTATTTATTCGCAACTAGCTTGAATCTAATGATTACTCGATGGAATTTGAAAAGAGATTTTCTTATTTATGCTTTGTTCGTGCTATACTACAAATCATCAAAGTTTAAGCTTGTAGTTAGAATAACTGAGCTTAATGGCTTTCATAATTTTCATGAAAAAAGAAAAGTGTTGACGTAGTCTTTCAACCAAATGCTCTATCGTCTGTACTCGGTAAATAATTCAAAGTGACAGGTAATGCGGGTATGAATCATTTAACTGTGTTTTTAACGGGGCACCCCCGCCATAATGTGAAGTGTCGTACGCCAACTGTTTATTTTCGGTGATTAAGAATCACACTTTCCTTTCGCGTAAATTACGAACCTTCCATGCTTTGCTCATCAATAACTGAACTTCATTTTAAGTTGGCGTTCTTGTAGAGTATAATATTAAGCCAAGAAACTATTCATCTTTAATTTGTATCATTAATGATTCCATATGATTACCGAATAATGCTATGATAACATTTTATAATCGCGAACTTTTCATTTGAAATAATATTGCATCAGATCTAATGAAGAATTAAGTTCAAGTAAATGGCAATACTTCTCGCCCTAAGTTCGCAGCGCTCCACTACGGCAATATGCTTAACTGTTAGTAGGACGATTAAATTTTCATTTTATTATTTTTTATTGAATTTGTGAAATCTGTTTTATTATTTGATTATTTGTTATAATTTACTTTAAAATGCGTGGATGCTTTCCCTTAAGAAAGTTAAGAGTTAATTGGGGGCTCTATCTTAATTAGGGCACATGAGATATTTTGAAAAATATGTTGTGAGTTCACGGGAACGTCTTTCATTGTTTTTCGTCTATGGTGAGCAAACAATATTTTGTCGATGAGTTTCGATTAAATTAAAAACAACTACTTTTTATTTGTTTTTTCGTAAGGAAAAAATTATCAAATTCTATAAGGACAGTAACAAGGACGATAACAATCAAATTCTTTTTTAAGCTTTGAACAGTTGTTTAAAATAAAAGTAATTAATCTCTGTTAACGAATGTTAGCGTTAAGATAATAGAATATATTTATATTTCTTAATTTAGTCAAAATGTAATAAAATAGGGAAAAAAAATCATAAAATTAAAAAAGGCTTAAGTAAATTTCATTAAATTGAAGAAGTCTATTTTTTATAAGAGATTTAAGTACTTATCATTAATTTGAAAACTGGCCCCTTTCCTTAGACAATAAACATGAAAAAAACAAAAACATTTTCCTGATTTGAGCACAACTTTAAAGATTATCCAATATTTACTTTAAACCTTTTGAACAAGTAACTGTAATTTAAATAGCAAGATAAATTCTAAGTTTATTGAAAAAAAAAAAAAGTCAGACACGGTTCATTGCATTTTAAGCACAGAAGCATTATTCAAAATTATATCACCCAAGAAGATTATTATAGATACATAATCGAATATTATTCGTCATCAAATATCCGTCAAACTAGCATGAAAATCGTCTGTAAACTGTAACTTCCTTGAAGTGCGTACGCCAAACGATATAAACTTCCGCTACTCATTGACAACTAAACTGCGCTCGGCTATTGTTATTCTTTTTCTGTTCTTCCTCCTGCACTTAAACAGTAAACAAAACGGTTTGCAATAGATATCGTTGTTCAAAACGTCGGAAATGGTAGTTTTTTAGTAGCAATTTTACTTTCAAAAGAAGAAAATGTTATGTATAATTCTCTTTCCCCTACCCTACTTCTGGCATGTAGTAAAGTTTTTGACCTGAACGTTTCCTTTTGTTCTGTAATTTTTGTGCAGTTTTTTTCCCCCCACAAGTGCTGTATACTCTGATTTCGACGAAAAAAGTAAATAAAAATAGTCGTAAATTGCTTCTATTTTTTCCGAGAGAAACATTTGAAGACTAGATTCTGAATTCATTGTAGAAATAATCGCCAGCATAAAGGAGTCTATTTCCTTAGGCTAAATCATAAATTCTGAGAAAAAAAATACAAAAGAATATATTGTTCTCATTTCACATTTGCTTCTAGATTATGAATGAGTCATTTATTTGTCAAATGCAAAATCTTTTGAAAAACTGGAAAATTGTATCGGCTCAATTACTTTTTTTTTTTTTTTTCTCGAGAAAAATCATTCTTATTCAAATTTTATTTCTCGGAAATTAAAAAAAAAAAAAAAAAAAAAAAAAAAAAAAAAAAATGAAATCTAGAATATTTCAAACAATACATATCTGAAGTTTATTTAAGTTCACAAATCAGTATTCATTAGTTAAAATACGAATTTACTATGATATTATAAATCGAAATGTGCCGTTTGTTTTATTAAAATTACATTTATTTGTTTATTATTATTAACTCATTATTGCTCATTATTATTACTCATTATTCATTATCATTAATCACATTTATTATTATTAACTCTTGAGTTAGATCTGGGTTATTTTTTTAAGCAACATGTTTTTAATTATAGAAACATAAAATAGTCCGCATTGGGCTTGCGGTTCTTGATGTTATTCACTTTCAAAGCTATGCAATTTACAACCCTAGCCCAAGCACACGGGTTCAGTTTTAAGGGTTTATTTCCTGGATCAGGCATTGGGGCAAAAAAAAAAAAAAAAAAAAAAAAAACGCTTTCATGGGATACTTTTTGAACGATACTTAGTCGCATAAGCGTTGCATGAATTGGAAAAAAGCATGAAAACCATCCACGATCATCCGTAGGAAAGAGTAGTTAAACCGAGCAGTTTCCTAAACGTTTTCCTCGGAATTCAAGTATCCCGTAGAAGGCTCATACGGTTAAAGAGAGTTAGTATATTTTTTTTTAAACCAGCAATTATTTTTTAAAGCAGTAATTATATTATGATACAATTATTAATTAATTATATTAGTATTACGGTTATTTTTATGAAATTATTTTAGTAATATGCCAGTGAAAACGATAGCAAAAATGGAATTGTTATATTTCTTAATAAAGGTGTATTGCAAAAATAATGAGAAGGATGTGCATTGATAGGATGTGCATTTTTCTTCTTGATCTTTTAAAAATAAAATAACTAAATTCAGCAATAAAGGAAAAAATTTCCCTAATAACATAAACATTTTTAACGTTTATTTTTCATTTTTCTTTCAATGAAACCATAATTCAACATATTATTTATTTAATATAATTTTACGTTCATCATTTAATTAATATTATTTACAGCTTATTTTGTGTTTAATATTATTTTTAGCTTAAGCATACACTAATTTTAAAACAATTATTGATTGACAATTATTGGTGAAAAAAAAAATCATTCTTCTCATAAAATATTTTCAAAATAATTTACAGTCTTATATTAGTCATTGCGTTTAAAATAGCTTATAATTTTATTCAAAAAAATGAGAGTTCTAAAACGAACTTTGATCCTTCTGGTTTACTTGTTGCATTTATGCAAAAGATTAAAATAATCAATTAATATTAATTGCATAAAATGTAACCAATAGAAATTATAGCGAGATAAAAGTAACTACATTTAAGACAAGTGTTCGGAAATCGTATGGATCAGCCATCGCTCAGATTCGAACCTGGGGCATCTTATTGGTAGGCGAGAGCTCTATCCCCTGTGCCACCACGGCTTCATTGAGGTTTTGATTTAATTTCAATGGATTCTTGAATTACAAAGCATTAAACATAGCTTGCTTTCATAGAATATTTTAGAGAAACTAGCTCACATATGCATTACATGGAGAGGAAAACCACTAAAACTTCCCTGAGTTAGCTTTTCAGCAAAGGAAATATATTACTGAATGAAAATTTTAGCTCGAACTATGGTAGTTGTGATAGGCAGAAAATTATCTAAGACAAAAATTTTGGCTATGATGCTGCCAGTTCTTTATTAACTTCTGACTTTATTTTTTGAAAAAAAAAAAATCTTAAATGTCAAAGGATTTTTTATAACACTCAAGGAAATATTAAGGCAATCTTATGTTCAACGAACTATTTAAAAGATAATGATATTGACTATCGAATTAATTATCGATGACAAAAGTACAATATTCGATAAAAAAAAATAATAATTTTATAAAATGGCTAAATTACTTAAATATAAAATTCTGTATTTTTAATAAGTCTTTACAATAAAAAATATATTATCTGTCAAAAATACTAAAAATCAAAATTGTATAAGTTTTTTTAAAAAAAATTTCGAGCAAATTTCAAATTTCGAGCTGATAACAATGTTTTTTAAAACAGCTATTTATTTTGTTTTCCTTATTGTTGCCACTGGCCTATATAAACTATTTAAAAAATTCAAAGGAAGAGGACAAATTTTTTTATTTAAAGCAGGCATCATTCAATAAAAAAAAAAAAGAAATCTGAGTTGCTTCCGAAACTATACTGTTGAACGAAAATAACTTTAATTATCGGGCTATGTTATGATGTCACATAAACAGCTGTTTTCCAGAAAAGGCCGTTATTGTTTGCTTTCACCCGAAAGAACTTTTTGTTTGCTAAACCTCAGTAGATTTTATTGCAAGTTTGGTCCTCAAACATAAAAGAGAGAAACAACGGTTCCTTTTATAACGAAATATATGATGTCCTATAAAAGTGTAATTTATGAGGTTAAACAAATTTATAAGTATTAAACATAGAGCACAATAATTCCATTGGTGTTAAGAAATATAAACATATATCCTAAAAGCATATATGTTATAATTAGCTCATCAGTGTCTAATGTTTCTTTTTTGGGGCATAATAATTTTTTCATAGGGACATAATATTTTTTTTAAATTTAATTTTTTTTGTATTTTGTTAGAAACATTTTTTTCGTGGCATAAGAATTTTTTCATAGGGACATAATAACTTCTTTGTTAGAAACATATTTTTCGTGGCATAAGAATTTTATCATAGGGACATAATAATTTCTTTTGTTAGAAACATATTTTTCATGGCATAAGAATTTTTTCATAGGGACACAAAAAAAAAATTTCTGTTAGAAACAAATTTTTTAGGGGTATAATAATTTTTTCATAGGGACATTATTTTTTCGGACATAATAATTGTTTTAGTCATAATATTTTTCCGCATGACAGGGACGCAAAATGTTTTTAAATTTTCAATTGCAGGAATCGAACATTCAATAGATAATATCTAAGGAGGTAATAATCATTCCTAATGTATAATTTTTAAGGTCCGTGTATAGAAATTAAAAAAAAATATCACATTGCGGGTCGTAAATAAATATTTCAGTCAGGAAGTAACAAAAACAATATCGAAATCTAACGAATAACTGCTGAGGAAGGAGGCACTGAAAGTATTAAAACCTGTTTGATAGCTCAAATATAAGATAGAGATTTAAAAGGCTTCTAAAAAGACACCATCAAGTTTCATCAAGTAATAAAACATACGTGTATATGTTCAATTACGTTCTCATTAATATTGATTCTTTAGATTTCGATACAGTGTTTGTTTGGTCTCAAGTTAATTATTAATGTGCTACCTCTAACGTGTATTTATTAGCGTGTACTAGTTTCATTTTTTACATTGTTTCTAAAAATATATATGAAGGATAGCAATTGCAGAACACTCTTATATCATCTTCATCAATTATCAATCCACAACTGGGTGAAGATATTTTCTAAACTTTTTCAAAAAGTTCAATTTATCACTTTTGACTTTAAATTTATTAATTTAAATTTATTAATTTAAATTCCTTAAATTCATACAATTTTAAACGTTTGATTCTCTGAGGAAGATTAAAAACAAAGAATATTCTTTCTCAGAAAATATTGCAATAGTTTTTTTTTTTTTTTTTTTTATATAGAATTTTTTAAAATTCCTAATTTAATAAAAACGATCATTTTAAATTATTAAAACCAAGCTTGCGTGTTAATAAATGGAGCAGAAACCAAATTTTTTGAATAAGTTTTTTAATATTTCCTAATAGTTTGAACAATTTTCACTAAAGAATACAACTTTTCTCAATTTTTATTATTTAAAGAAAATTGTTAATATTATAGTCTCACTTTCAAACTAGCTCGGACATAATTAGTCCAAAAAATACGATAGTAATAATGCGTCAAAAACCTGCAATCATATAATATTCGTTTTTATTTTAATGAGACCGTGAAATATGAATTAAAAAGAATGCCACTATTCATACTTATCTCTCAACTGGCTCCAACTGTTTATTTCATTCAAAAACTGTAATTTCGCCTTTGAAACATTCCAATTATACTAAAAGAATGTTCTATACACCATCATTTAAAAGTATTGTAAAATTTAATGCATGGTATCCTGACCCTGGCAAACTAGTTCAGCAAAATTTTAGAACATATACCTTAGGCGCAGAACTTTTACTCGTATTGATCATATTTTTCATACTTTTTTTTCATTATTTTGTATTAATTTGAGTCGAAATAAATGAAAAATATTATATTTTAGCAGCATTTTAATAATTTATTGTTATAAAATACAGCATGAAGCATCGGTGACTTTTTCTGCAATAAAGGTAAAATCGTTCAAATACGGCTCACTTATAAACAATAGTTTTTCAAATTTGTAGTTATTTATATCTAAGAGAAACAGCTTTCATTAATGAAATTTCTTTAATTTACGAAATTCGTTATTGATAAATGTTTGAATTTAAACGAAAAAAAAAGTTTTTTTTTTTTAAGCTTTTTTTTAATTTTTTTTTTTTATGGATTTTATATATTTAAACTAACAGTTATTTAAACTAACAATTAAATAACTTATATATACATAAACTAACAGTTAAATAATAGTTATATTTAAACTAACAGTTATTTTTTTAGTAACTATAGATTTTTTTTAATTTTTTTATTTATTTTTTTTTTTTATATATATATAATTGAAAAATACCAAAATATATTTTTGTTTGTTGCTAGAGCGCCAGAAGAAAAATATATCAAAGGGTCCCAAATATGTCCCATCTGCGTCAAAGCGTAACGCGATTGATATAACTCGCATAATTTATTAAAATATTTAGATGATTCCATGATTTACGTATTTGAAAAAAAAAAAAAAAAAAGGAACATGGTAACAAAAATTTTAGTTGGAATAAAACGTAATCTTTATTTCCTAAAAAAATTGCTTTTCTATGTAATATTTCTTTTTTAGTCGACATTCTTAGTTGCTTTTTTATTTTTATTATTATGTTATTATTATTTTTTTTCTTTTCCCTTTTGATTTTTTTATCAATTCAATGTACATTAAAAAAAGTATATTTCTTAAATTGAAAAAGAATAAATATTATTTTAAAAAATGGTTACTTTAATTAAAGCTCAACGAAAATGTTTAAGTAATAGAATGGTGAGAATTTCGCATTTCAATAAGTTTCAGCAGCGTCTTTGATCTTGTTCGACTTGGATCAAAAGGAATTTGTTTAAAAGATTGGTTGTAGTGCTGCCATCTAACAACTTTTATTCAAACTAGAATATTGAGTTAAATTTTTCATAAATAGTCAATATAAAATAAGAAATAAATTCAAATAATTACTCGTGAATTTCTGATTAGCACTTTTAAAAAAATTAAAAATTAACTAATTAGCGATTTTCAGAAGTTTTTAATTAGCTTTTTAGTACTTTTTTTAAAATTTAATCGACAACAAACAACATGTGTTCAAAATAGTAGTTGTGGTAATGTTCTCTAGTAAAATGTTTTCCAATTATAATATTCATTTCAATTTCTCACAAATAATCAATGTGATATAAAATCGATTCAAATAATTGCTGATAAATCATTGATAAGTATATTTTTAAAACATTTTTTGCCTCACGTAATTTTGTATTGAAAATAGGTTTTCTGTTCTATCAAGATGAATGAATTTTGCATATTTACAATGCAAAATTAATTAAAATGACCCCTTTTACTTCATTTTCATTTTTTATGCAGTTTTGTGATAAAAAATAATTTTGAATATTTTCGAATTAATTAGTAATATATACCTTTCGAAGTTTTTTTTTTCTTTTTTCTTTTTTGTTAAATCTCTTTTTCCTAATTTTATATGACTAATAGATTTTCGGTTCTTTAAATAATAAACTCGTAAAACTACTAATTTTAAACATTTTTCAAACCATTAGAGCAGATTTAACGTGTTTATGCAATGCAAAATTAACTAAAATAACTATTTTTATTTTATTTTAATTTCTTACGAAGTTTTGTGATGAAAAATAATTTTGAATATTTGCGAATCAATTATTAATAAATATGTTTTAATTTCTTTTCTGAGACAAATCGGTTTTTGGTTCGTTGAACATTAAACTCTGGAAACTATTAATATTAAAATCTTTCAAACTTCTGCGTGATGTGTAGTTTAAAAGTAAATATAATTAACAATTTGTATTATTTTGCATGTTTATACAATACAAAATGAAATGAAATGACAGCCTCTATTTCATTTTAATTTCTTACACATACATTACTACGCATTCGTTGTAATTTCTCACTCATACTAAAAGATAAATTTATTGACCCCCTCCCTTTAAATATCCGCAAAAAAACTCATTTTAAAATTATTGAATATCCATTTTAGGTTTTGTCTTACAGAAGGACTATCTGTAGTGTTTAGAAGAATTTTTATCAAATATCCTATGTTCAGGGAGAATTTTTATCAAATATCATATGTTCAGGGAGAATTTTTATCAAATATCCTATGTTCAGGGAGAATTTTTTATCAAATATCCTATGTTCAGGGAGAATTTTTATCAAATATCCTATGTTCAGGGAGAATTTTTTATCAAATATCCTATGTTCAGGGAGAATTTTTATCAAATATCCTATGTTCAGGGAGAATTTTTATCAAATATCCTATGTTCAGGGAGAATTTTTATCAAATATTCTATGTTCGGTGATAATTTTAAAGAATTATTCTCCATTGCTAAACAACTGAGAAAGGTTTTTTTAAATCTTTCTGTCTAGATTGAATTTGATTGTAACCGTCTGTATACATGCTTGCTCAGAACGTAAATGTAATTTGTTGTAACACCTCTACTCTGGTATAATCTAGGGAGAGCTACCAACCAGAAGTGACAAAAATCATGATTTATAAAAGAATTAGATTGGTTTAATTCAAATCTGAACTTTTATCATTTAAATTAGATTTTATTTCACTTATTTGGAAAGTTTAAAATCATAAATACCATTCAAAATTTAAAATATCTCATATTACAATACTTTATAAATAAGCGATTAACAATCGCGCTGACTGACAAACTGACTTTTTTAAAAAATTTATTGATTTAAATTGCGATTTATATTATGTATGATTTAAACCAGTGGTTACCAACTTACGGCCCGGGAAGCCTTTTTTTTTTTTTGTGGCCAGCGAACTAAAATATATTACTTGTCATTTTTTTTTTTTTTTTTTTTTTTTTTTTGAAGACAATTTTCGCAAAAAATCTATATGAGTTTAAAATACTTTTCTTTCGTTTGAAAAAAAAAAAAAAAAACTAATTTTTCCGTTTCTGTGAAACTTAACATACCAACGGAGAAGAAAAATTTATTTTTCAGGTTTTTCACCCAAGAAAATATTTATTCAAGAAAATATGTATTATTATTTGTAATTCAATACTTTTGTTTTGAACAACTTGATAAAAATCTCACTGTAATATATAATGTTTCTTCAAACATAAAAGAGTCCTATATAAAATTTTAACAAAGTTGCTGGCCGTCATTTGACTGGTGTTTTTAATTGTAGTCCCCGGCCTTAATATAAGTTGGAAACCCCTAATTTAAACCATATCAATCCTGTTACCAACTTAAAACAAGCCAATCGCTTACGTAGCATAATATATTAAGTTTCGCCATTAAGAAATGTGTCCTAATTGCGCTGGCAATAACAAATAAATCAGAGAAATCTCATATTTAGGAATTTAAATTATCGATCTTTTAATGGGAAGATAGTTGCTTTTAATGTATGTTTGAGATTTTTTTTCAGGGAAAAAATTTCTCCTCTGTTATGCACGTAAAATGTGATAGACTATATTTATATTAGATAATAAGCATAATTAGCAGCCTTGGGATAACAAATTTGACTCTTATGTTTTATGTAAAAATTGGTGTAACTATTCTATTCACTACATTAATTATTTTTAACTAAAACAGATTTTGTTTCAAACCTTCTTCCCCTTAAATATTTTCATTGATTTTATTATTTAAATAAGGAAGTAAAGCTATATAAATGATTATTAAGAATTTCTCAAACTTAAGAAGATATTAAAATTTTAGATTTTAAATCTCCCTGAGATTTTTAAGGCCTAATTAAAAGAAATTGTCCTTAGTACATAAGTGATAAACATTATAAATCAGATTTTATATTTTGAACCAAATATCACATGTTATAAAATTTCACGTTTTATATAACTGAAACTAATGAGCAACTAAACTAATTATAAAATTTCACCTTTCATATAACTGAAACTAATATTTATAAAGATGTTTTACCCCTCTACTGAAAGTAACATTACTTTTATAAAGTCCATTTGAGTGCAGTGACCACCACTAGTAAAATCACTGGATTGAACAATCAGCGGCTTTTTTAAATAATATATTCAAGAGCAGAATCAATATGAAAACATGGGTTAAAACAATTCTTTAACTTTTCGGAATCAAAAAGTGTTAAAGTCATCCTTTAATAAAATCATGATCGTTGTTTTACAAAATTAAACTTTTCTAGATTAAGCGCCTGTCTTTTTTTTTTTTTTTTTTTTTTTTTTTTTTTTTTTTGTTTTTTTTTTTTTTACTGTTTAGAATTTTTTTTCTTTTTTTTCTTTCTCGAGTATTATGTAGTATATAGGCAATATATGTAGTATATTGCCTATATACGTAGAAATATATGTAGTATATAGGCAATAGACCCTAATAGACCCTCCTAGAAAAAAAGGAATAAATTATTTTTTTAAAAAAATATTGCTTTAAGTTTTTATTAATGGGGACAATTGAAGGGTCAAAGTTAAAAAAGAATGAATCCGGAAAGAGTGACGAATCGAAAGGAAAGCTGCTAGTGAATCGAGAAAAGTTGTTGTATAACCACCATCATTCAATATCTATCATCATCATTCAATTAAATATAGGGGTTAAAACCTTCACAATTAAAAAAACAAATGAAGCAGCCACAGGAACAATTCAGTTGTAAGCTACCAAAAAAAATGAATTTAATGTTTTCCTAATTCAATGAGATAAACCACGTAACAAGAAACTATCCCTTTTATCAGTTATTTTATCAAACAAAGCAGAGCATGAAAAATCGAAGAACAATTTCTGACAATTGTGTTCCATTAAGATTCAGATATGAATAAAGATTAAGGGTACATTTTTACTTTCATTTGCAGTTAAACTTATCAACCATAAACATGCCTCAATTGCAAGATTAGAATCTCAAGGAAAAAGTACAAAATTATTCTTGTCAATCGTAGTGTAATATTAAAAGTTGCAAAAACTTTAATAAATATCAGACTGATGCTGTGTCTTACATTTTGAAATCTCCTGACAATCTGCTAGATCTTTGAGCTAACAGCAATATGAAAATGTTTTAAGATCTTTCTTTAAATTAAACAAATTTTTCTCATTTTAAATCAGAATGTTAAATATAAATAAAAACAGTTAAAATTAAGTATAAATGTAGTTAAAAATTTATATTCAAGTGCATTTATTAAATTTAACTTTGAAACCTTTTTTTAAAGAGTAGATTTGTCGTTTTGTGAATTTAGCTGCTGATAAAAATAAAATGTGATTGTATTAAAAGCGATTTAAAAAAACGGCGAACGCTGTATAGTGTATAATCATCAGCCTTGTCTCCAGATTTTTTTCCTCTGTGGTTGCTAAGCAACCGCATTGTCTGAAGTAAACTCGTCTGTAAACATAGCCGAGTTTAATCGCTCGTAAACATAGCACCTAACATTTATTTAATCAATTTTACCTAAAAATCAAAGTAACATTGTTGATACAAATTTCAGAAGTAAATGAATTTGCTTTTTTTTTTTAATCATAATTTTAGGAATATGCATCAAAAAAGTCATCGTTTAGAAGGAAATTTTAACAAACTCTTTTTCATAGCTAAGCAAATAGAGAAACGTTAAATAAAATTCTTTGATTTTTATCAGTCAGTGTCAGATTTTGCACTATGTTTTCTAAGCAACGGAGTGAAAAAATTTCCCCTAAACTTTATTCAGAATTCCTTGTTAGTCATCTTGTACTGATTTGACAAAATTTGCTTAAACAACATCAATTCGTGTACTGTTGATAAAAATTTCGGAAATAGACAAACAATTTCTTTAAAAAAAAATTCAGATTTTTCAAGTATGCAATGAAAATTCTTTTTTCCCCAACTTGTTTATAAAGATTGTGATTAATTAATTTCACCACCAATAAATAATTAGTTCTAATCTAATACTACAAATATTTTATTCATTTTCAAACAAGTGGCATGCAAAAAATTTTATTTTACAATTTAATCTTTTCAAGTGAATCAAATATATTTCAATAAGCTGATTAGAAGCATGTCGTTGCGAAGTTTTTAATTCGGGACACAACTCGAAATGCGTGTTTTAAAAAAAAGTAAAGAAATATTTTAAGAAATAGCGTTTATATGAGTAATGAATAGTTAAAATATTAAAGTTAGGTTATGTTATTAAGTTAGGCTTAGTTATTAAATTTGGTTTGAAAAGTGAAATGACGCATTTTTTTGCTGTGTCCTTTTTCGTAAACAAGCATTTTGAGCTATATCCAATTCCGTAAGCAAGCATTTCAACCTGTGTCCAGGTTTGAAAAATTCACCGACGCCATATTCAACATTCCGATATATTTGCCAATTTCTCACATCTTGTTCAACAATTTGAGAAGTTCAAATTTAGGTCTGTTGCTACCAGAATTTATGAATCGGTCTTTAATGCATTCTGGAGTGCTATTCCACAATTCTCTAAATAAAACTCTTGGTGTATTTCTTTCTATGGCTTCTGTTACAATGATAGTTACTATTCTCATGTGAAGATCCATATCAATATAATCCCACATCTGATTAATCGTTGGCAAGAAATATAGATTATATGGCCAGTGGTTGTACAACGATTTTAAAATCATTTCTGGATAAGTCTTAAAAACTATTTTCTGTTGCTTTTGGTCACTTAATTGTGACAACAAAAACAGAACGATGTCTGTGCATTCACTCGGCATTTGACTCTCATACCATCTAACACAATTATCCTGCCATGCTCTTATTTGGTATTCTTTTAATCCTTTTGTCAGCCAACGTAATATGTTATAATCCGTTCTCTCTTCTTTTACCATTTCTCGCCAAAAGTATTTAACTGCAGGACAACTCTTACTAGAAATAGCTAATTTTAACATATAGAAAGAAATGCTGTGTTTTCTTCGATTGAATTTGTGATGTTTGCAAAAAATGGATAGTTTATTCTCCAAAATGCAAACCCAATAAGAAATTAAGTTATAATCTAGACGCCGCCTAGGAAGTTCAAAATTAGTTGTATATTTAGAGCGAAACGTCTCTTTTTGGTTTCTTGTCATTCTATTCCAAAGCTCGAAAATGCAATTTTCACTACAATAATGGCATGCAAATTCAAACAATATTTCTGGGTAACTGGATACTGAATTGTCATGAAATACCGCATGTTCTAATGTTTTGATTTTATCAATAGTTCCCCAAGATGACCAATGAAAAGTTTTTTTTCCTATCGAGTTATAGAAATAATAGTGTTCCCATCTTCTCATATCAAAGCATTTTATCATCTGCAATCCAATGGGTTTGACGAAATCTAAAATTTCTTGGTGCAGTTTTTTAGGAATGCATAATAATATTAGTCTATTTAGAATAATATTTTCTATTTCGCAAAACTTATAACATCCTGCAACATTTTTTTTACGTTCCGTATCCTGCACTTCCTTCAACATTTTCTTTAGTTCCATTTTGACATCAGGCTGAGCTAATAAACTGATAACTATTTGCACAATGGCCATGTTTTCCAGCGATGGAATTATAAATTGAGCAAAGTTGATGAACTGTGGTTTCATGATTAAAAATGTTTAAACAATTGTTTCAAATACAGAAATTTCCAATGTTCTAATCCTTATTCTTCCTAAAAAAAAAAAATAAAAAAAAAATAAAAAATTAACCTTGAGATTGTAAATCATTATCAAAAATTACTAAAACATATTTTTTAAATGTTTAAACAATTGTTTCAAATACAGAAATTTCCAATGAGATTGTAAATCACTATCAAAAATTACTAAAGCATATTTTTTAAATGTTTAAACAATTGTTTCAAATACATAAATTTCCAATGTTCTAATCCTTATTCTTCCTACAAAAAAAAAATTAACCTTGAGATTGTAAATCATTATCAAAAATTACTAAAACATATTTTTTAAATGTTTAAACAATTGTTTCAAATACATAAATTTACAATGTTCTAATCCTTATTCTTCCTACAAAAAAAATTAACCTTGAGATTGTAAATCATTATCAAAAATTACTAAAACATATTTTTTAAATGTTTAAACAATTGTTTCAAATACATAAATTTACAATGTTCTAATCCTTATTCTTCCTACAAAAAAAATTAACCTTGAGATTGTAAATCATTATCAAAAATTACTAAAACATAATTTTTGAATGTGTAAACAATTGTTTCAAATACAGAAATTTCCAATGAGATTGTAAATCATTATCAAAAATTACTAAGGCATATTTTTTAAATGTTTAAACAATTGTTTCAAATACATAAATTTCCAATGTTCTAATCCTTATTCTTCCTACAAAAAAAAAATTAACCTTGAGATTGTAAATCATTATCAAAAATTACTAAAACATATTTTTTAAATGTTTAAACAATTGTTTCAAATACAGAAATTTCCAATGAGATTGTAAATCATTATCAAAAATTACTAAAGCATATTTTTTAAATGTTTAAACAATTGTTTCAAATACATAAATTTACAATGTTCTAATCCTTATTCTTCCTACAAAAAAATTAACCTTGAGATTGTAAATCATTATCAAAAATTACTAAAACATATTTTTTAAATGTTTAAACAATTGTTTCAAATACAGAAATTTCCAATGAGATTGTAAATCACTATCAAAAATTACTAAAGCATATTTTTTAAATGTTTAAACAATTGTTTCAAATACATAAATTTCCAATGTTCTAATCCTTATTCTTCCTACAAAAAAAAAATTAACCTTGAGATTGTAAATCATTATCAAAAATTACTAAAACATATTTTTTAAATGTTTAAACAATTGTTTCAAATACAGAAATTTCCAATGAGATTGTAAATCATTATAAAAAATTACTAAAGCATATTTTTTAAATGTTTAAACAATTGTTTCAAATACATAAATTTACAATGTTCTAATCCTTATTCTTCCTACAAAAAAAATTAACCTTGAGATTGTAAATCATTATCAAAAATTACTAAAACATATTTTTTAAATGTTTAAACAATTGTTTCAAATACAGAAATTTCCAATGAGATTGTAAAGCATTATCAAAAATTACCAAAGCATATTTTTTAAATGTTTAAACAATTTGTTTCAAATACATACATTTACAATGTTCTAATCCTTATTCTTCCTACAAAAAAAATATAACCTTGAGATTGTAAATCATTATCAAAAAATACTAAAGCATATTTTTTAAAATTTTAATTTTAAGACCAGAAAACTTATCAAACTTGTGAATTAACAAAGCTATAATGTTCTAAATGTAGATGACATATTAAAATGTTAAATTACTTTTTTTTTCAGATTGTACACAATACATTAGTTATTTTACACAATTTTTCTTACTATATTAGTTGACAAATATTCTGTAATAAATTTCCTAGTTATGTTGGAAAAGTATTTTAAAAATATTTGTTGAACTATACCCCACGTCACAAAATGTCTTGCTAAAGTTGCAAAAGTATTTTAAAAATATTAGCAAATAATAAATAAATACGTCACAAAATGTCTTAACTATGTTACAAAAGTATTTAAAAGCTATTAGTAAATACCTATACACTGTAAAAGAATTCAGATCTAATTACTGTAAAAAGTGCTGTACTCAGGTTGCCGATACTTTTTATCATGTACTTTTAATACTTTTTATCTTTTTATTATATATATATATATATATATATATTTCAAATCATGAAATTCTTGTCAAAAATCAAGCAAAAAGATATGCATATTCAGAGTCGCAAAACAATTGGCAATCAAGACAAAACGCTATCAAAATTTGTCGAATAACTATTAAAGTAGGCAGAATAAAAAAAAATTAAAACAGTTTGATTACCGAATAAAGTTTGATGGTTTTTCGTACCTTTCGCAATCTTTGCAATCAAGCATGTTTTAATGTTTTTAATATCACTCTCCTCGTTAATGACTCGTGAGATCTCGCAGACATTTTTGATATTTTCGTCGTATAAACACTAATTTGAGAACTAATTTGTGTAAATTTTTTAAAGCATTTTTTGACAAGGATTTTAAAAATATATGAATTAATAATGGCTATAAAGCAGGGGTTTCCAACTGGCGGCCCGGGGGCCGCATCCGGCCCGCGAAGCCTTTTTTTGTGGTCCGCGAACTAAAATATATTAGTTGTCATTTTTTTGCGGACAATTTTCGTAAAAAATCTATATGGGTTTAAAATCCTTTTCTCGTTAATAGAAACCTAATTTCTTCGTTTCTGTGAAATTTAACAAACCAACGGTGCAAGAAAATTTATTGCTCGGGTTTTGCATCCTAGAAAATATTTATTCAAATACAAAAATTATCGTGTATGTTGCTCTTTTTGATTCATTTTTTTTATTTATTTATTTATTTATTTTTTTTTTTTTTTTGGAAATATAATTCAGCGTGTGTGTATCAGAAATTTTCTCGAAGAAATTCTCCGATTTAACTTTTTGAAACCACTCAATTTGGACGAAAATATTTACACACACATTGTAAATTTTAAATGTAAATATCTATTTTCTGGTGGTTGCAGCAGACAAACCTCAATTTTCTCATTGAACATTTTGTGTGCTACTATGTAAGTTTTAATACCAACCTTTTAAAATTTTAACAATTAGATATCTGTTGCACATTAATTGTTTAATTCATAGGTGCACATTAAAAATATTGTAGCCCGAATTTTCATTATTTATTTAATATTTTTAAAAATATTACTAACAATTAAGTATTTTTAAAAATCTACTTCGTATTTTAATTTGTAATTCAATACTTTTGTTTTGTACAACTTGGTAAAAATCTGACAGAAATATTTAATGTTCCTTTAAAGATAAAAGAGTCCTACATAAAATTTTGATAAAGTTGCCGCCCGCCATTTGATTTGTGTTTTTAACTGTGGCCCCCGGCCTCATGTAAGTTGGAAACCCCTGCTATAAAGCATATTTTTGCTCTGAAGACGACAAGTACTAAATTAAAGAGGTAAAATTGTTCTTCCCCCCTCTAAATATTTTCAATAAAAATTTTCGAAAACTATTGATTATGAGTTATAAATTTTTTTTTTTTTAACAAGAGAACTATCTCTGGCGTTTAGAAGAATTTTTGTCAAGGAATCCAATGTTCAGAGAGGATTTCGGCAAATTCTACATCACTAAGCAATTAAGAAAAGTTCAGTTTTTTTTTTTTTTTTTGTCCATGCCAGAATTTTTTCTGCGGTTGCTAAGCAACCGCCTAGTAAACATTTTCTAATTTTACTTGTTCGTTATCTTGAACTGATTTAACAAATTTACATTAAACAGCATGAATAGATAGATTGTCAGAGCTAAGCATTTGCAACCTCGTCAAATGCGATGAAATCGTAAATTTGACGAATAAAATCGTGTTTTGGCAAAAATATTGCGAATGATTTTTTCCATTGGAAAGAAAAGTATATATTTTCATCTCAATCATCAAAATTACATCAAAATGAATTTCCTATGCAAATCATTTTTTTTTTATTCGATTACACTAATTTTCGGTACATGCGCCGCATAACAAATTAGAATTGGATCTAATTTAGAAAATTAGAATTGGAATTAAGCCTGAAACAAACTACCTTAAAATAGTTTTTTATGCGAAAAAATTGTTTTGCTTTTGGCGAAGACTTTCGAAAATTGGCCAATACTTTTGATATTTGGCTAATTTACTGGCGAATAATTTTAAATCCTTAACCCGGGCCCTGATTGTTAATGCAAATTCCTACAATAAACAATTTATTAAAAAAAAAATCATCTTTCCAAACTATGCAATGAAAAAAAAGCTTTTTTTTAAAAATTTTATTTATAAAAATTTAAAATATTTTCTCAATCAATTTTCTATAAAAATTTTAATCGTGGGCATGAAATTTCAGTTTTATAGATGCTAGCAGGATTAAAACGTTATTTCGCCACTATTTAACATGAAAAATATGATCAATTTTTAAAAATTT
This sequence comes from Parasteatoda lunata, assembly GCA_949128135.1. Lineage (NCBI taxonomy): Eukaryota > Metazoa > Arthropoda > Arachnida > Araneae > Theridiidae > Parasteatoda > Parasteatoda lunata. The sequence goes on from OX421979.1 coordinate 71,630,859, forward strand.
TAACAGTTGAAGTATGAAGAGGTTTTTAGTGACCGAAACCATAAGAGAATGTCGAAATTTAAAAATTGAAACATATTTATAAAAATAATAGTATATTAAATCAAAATAAAGTTGTCTTATGATTCAATGCTTCTAGACGTAAGAGTTTCAGAAGTGAAAATTGGGAAACCCAACATTCAAAAGAGCAGAAAATTGCAAATGCAAGTGATATCAAAACTTTTCCGTTATATTGAGCAAGATAATCTAAGTGTGTATAGTTTAATTTAAAACTCAGCATTTTAAACAAAGGTAATTTCCCTAGCAATAACTATACCTTGGCCTGAGTTGGGCTCAAATTTGGGGCTCCGCGGGACCAATATTGGGATGTCTAGATTTTTTAATATTGGTCCTATGCAGTGTCAGTATCAGCCTATATAGGGCTTATATTATTGGCTGAATAATGATTATAAAATATCAGTGGAATGGGATAATTCTATATAGGGCCCATATCAAGAAAGTATAGGCCCTTTGAACCGTTATTGATCCAAGATTCGTGAATATTGATCCAATGAGGGCCTAAGTTATTTTTCTACTGTGCGCCAGACTAGAATATTTGATCACAAATAGCGAGCTGGCGTGTGAAGATTTAGCACCATGTTTTAATCATTTACAAATAAATAGCATGCAATCAAAAAAAATTTTATCATTCCAATTAAATCAAAATGATCAATACTTTCTGTCAATATTTCGATAAGTTCATCATTAAGAGGATGCATTTTACACACTAATGTATTTGTCGTGATTATCTTTCTCCAAGGTCAACATATCAAGAAGGTCTGGTCTGTTTGTATAGGACTTAATGAAGCGGTCTTTAATATTTTCTGGAGTAATGTTCCACAGTTCTCTAAGTAAAACTCCAGACGTATTATTTTCTACATCTGTTACAATGGTAATTATCATCTCCATGTAAAGATTATCGGCAATATAGTCCCGCATTTGATTGATTGTAGGTAAGAAATACACACTATATGGCCAGTGGTTGTACAGAGATTTTAAGGTTATTTCGGGATAAGTCCTAATTGCTTTTTCCTGCTGCTTTTGGTTACTAAACTGTGACATCAAAAACAGAACGATGTCTGTGCATTCATTTGGAACTTGGCTATCGTACCATCTTATATAATCACTCCCATGCCATTCTACCCTGCGGTATTCATTCACCCCTACTCCCAGCCAATATGATATGTAATAATCCTTTCTTTTTTCTTTCTCTAACTTATTCCAAAAGTATTTAACTGCGAGAAAGCTCTTACTAGAAATGGCTAACATTAACATATTAATAGGGATGCTGTGTTTTCTGCGACCGATTTTGTGACGTTCGCAAAAACTGGATAGTTTGTTTTGTAAAAGGGAAACCCAATAAGAAATTAAATTAGAATCCAGATACAGTCTGGAAAGTTTGAAATTGGTTGTATCTTCCGAGCACAGCTTCTCTTTTTGGTTCTTCGACATTCTATTCCAAAGTTCGAAAATGCAATTTTCACGACAATAATGGCATGCAAATTCAAACAATGTCTCTTGACTTTTGGGATCGATTTCAGAACTGTTATCGAATACAGCTTGTTCTAATGTTTTGATTTTATCAATAGTTCCCCAAGATGTCCAATGGAACGTTTTTTTAGATATCGAATTATATAAATAATAGTGTTCCCATTTTCTTAAATCGAAACATTTTATCATGTGCATCCCAATGGGTTTGACGAAATCTAAGATTTCTTGATGCAATTTTTTTGGAATGCATAATACCGTTAGTTTATTAAGTATCATGCTTCCTATTTCACAAAAATTATAATAACCCACGACATGCTGCATACGTTCCGTGTCCTGCACTTCCTTCACCATTTTCTTTAGTTCCATTTCAATATCTGGTTGAGCTAACAAACTGGTAACTATCTGCACAATAGCTATATTTTTTAGTGATAATATTGGAAGTACAGCATAGTTGATAAACTGTGACTCCATGATGAAATAGTCAACCAATTGTTTCAAATGCAGAAATTTTCAATGTGCCAAATCCCTTTTCTTCCCGCTAAAAGTAAAAAAAAAAAGAAAAGAAATTTAAGATTTTAAATTATCATTAAAAATTACTGAAACATTTTTATATAAATTTTAAAATTCGAAAACTTAGCGAATTTGCCAATTAAAAAGACTATAGTTTTGTAAGTGTAGAAGACAAAGAAATGAAAAATTAAATTAAATTGCTTTTTCTCACATAAATCAAAATGCCTTAATTATGTTGCAAAAATTTTTTTAATTTATTAGTTGACAAATATTTATCAAACTCCAAATTTTCATGATATGTTGTATAAGTATTTTGAAAATATTAGTAAATAGATATAAGTCACAAGATCTCCTAGTTAAGTTTCAAAAGTATTTTTAAAGTATTAGTTTATTAATAGAAATTTAGTAACGAATTTTGCAATTATCTTCGCTCAGTATTTTAAAAATGTTCGTTGAGTAAAAGCCACACGTCACAAAAGTGTCCAACATGTGTTGAAAAAGCGTTTTTAAAGTATTAGTAGACTAGCATTCACTTGTCACAAAATGTCCTATTTATGTTGAGAAAGTATTTAAAAATACGCTGGTGTAAAAAATTAAGATAATTTCCTAAAATGGTCGATTATCTCTAGAACTACTGGACCGATTTTAATGAAATTTGATGTGCACAAACATTGATACAATACAAAACAAATAACCATTCAACAATTGTAATAACATGATCGTGCGTAACACTCGTTGGAGTCGGAAGGTATGAAATCGCCACAGAACAAGTCAGTCCAATTGTCACAGGAAATGATAAACTGCCTCATTTCAAGTATGAAATCACGCTACAAGGACTGTATATCTGTAAGAGGAGACCATATCCTCTATTAACCCTTTTTTGTTGTTGTTTTTGTTTATTCTGCAACGGCTGTTGCATACCTTCCGACTCCAACGAGTGTTACGCACGATCATACGTGTGTATTACAATTGTTGAATGGTTATTTGTTTTGTATTGTATCAATGTATGTACATATCAAACTTCACTAACATCGATCCTCTATTTCTAGAGATAATGGACCAAGTCTGCAAATTCTCTTAATTTCTTACACTAGTGTAGCACTAGAGTAATGTCCATACGTCACAATGCCCTAAAACCTTACGACAAGAAGGCTTATAGTTCAAAATTAAAGCTTTGCTTTGAGTTTAAGGCATTTAAGATGATGCTTCATTTATTCTTTTAATTTTTTTATTTTTTATTTATTTATTTATTTTTTCTTTGGCCAAAGGATTTTGATAAACACTCTTAAAGGTACACTTTAATTCCTTATTTACGTTATTGATAGAAACACAGAAACCAAATAAATTTTATCACTGATATAATATTCTCTTCTTTTTTTACCCAAACTAAACTAAATTCAACTTTTTTGGGATTGGAAAAGATGCTGTGTTAGATATTGCCAACTGCAATTACTCATACGATTAACAAAAGTGGTTTCTCTATTCATGGGCATCGCATTGGCGCAATTTTTGAGGGAGCAGAAATTAAATTACAGTCACAATACTTTTTAAAATTTTACTCGTAAGAAAAAAAAAGTGCTAAATACTGGGAAAGAACCGTGATGGTTCAGGGGATAGAGCGTTCACCGGCAAATGTGGTGAACCGGGTTCGAATCCCAGCGATGGTTGGTCCATACGAATTCCACATCCGGCTTGCACCGACCACAGTGCAGACGTAAAGTATACTCAGTGGTAGCCGGATCATGAGTTAGTCTCCTTGCTGTGAGGCTAACCGTGGGAGGTTTTCGTGGTTTATCTCTCCATTAAACGCAAATGCGAGTTAGTATCGTCAAAAAGTCCTCCACGAAGGCAAATTTCTTTCAATACTTGATCCAGGAGTTCTCTTTTCTTCTCTTCTGGATTGAGTTCAAATTTACGAGGGTAGGGAGTTGAACATTGAATCGGCTGTTCAACGACGGTTATATATATATATATATATATATATATATATATATATATACCGACAAAAAATGGATTGATTTTATCTCTTTCTGGTTTATAACTTTAAAGAGTTTAATTCGATAATAATTTACGAATTTTTTATATTTTTTATATTTTTTTTATTTCTTTTTTTTTTAATTTGCCTGAAATATTTAAAGGAGCTTTATATAATACGCAAATTTATTTTAAATGCATGTTATTTTTTCCCATTAATATTTTAGGTTATGCGGATAATTCTTACCAAATTACTATTAGGTTGAATATAAGTTAAGTCTTGCTATATCAGGATAATGAAAGCATAAATCATACACATTCTGAAAGACTTAATTCAGAAAAGTTACGTTCCCAAATCGACGAATAAAAAACACCATTTGGAAACAAATCAGAAAAAAATTATATTTCATCAGGGAAACTAACAGTCTCGTGTGCTTATGATAACTCGATAAAAGTTGTTAGAGTTCGATCGAGATGTTCTGCCTCATCCACTATACTTACCAGACACTGCTCCTCAAATAACCAGCTACTTCTAACATTGCAAAATCCCTCTAACGGAAAGAAGTTAAACTTTTTGGATGAGATTACAGATTTATAATTTTAAGAAGTCATTATTGCATGGGAGAAACTTTTCATGGTAAATTCCGTTTCACCTTCATTGGGAACCAGAGAAAAGTGAGTTCTGGTTAACCTCGTAGGGAACCATGAAGTTTTAAATGCTAAAAATTTTTTTCCTTCAAAATATCAAAATGTGTAAACAAATCATTGCTGAATTACTTATTCATTAAGCAATAAATAATCCACCCCTGCAATATTTTGTTTTTATTTTGATTTGTGAAAAATTTTTTCAGCTTTTGAGTTTTCATGGTTTACTGTTCAAAATACCAATAAAAGTAAAAACAAAATTTTTGCAGCGAAAAGTTTTTCCCGCGGTATAGCGTCTTCTTAAAATTCCACCTTCCATTCGATGGGCCTATAAATTGCACAAATTTTTCTCCATTGCGATAGGTGGCGCTGTTAATCTTTACGGTCGCCACAGTTCAATAGCTTTAATAAGGAATTTCTGTAATAAACTGACTTTTTTTTTATATAATACATATTAAACTAGCCATTTGAGTAAAAAATTTCCCCCTTAATTATTAAATATGCCATGTTTTCTTATTCCAAAATGTTCTTCGAAAAATATTATAGAAAGTTTAAACTAAAAGCAAGCACTTAGTTTAATCACCCAAAGATTTAATCACCCAAAGATAACACGGATACAAAAAAGTTCAACATCATCAGTTAACAATCATTGCTTGATAAACGATAAAATCTATATCCTTATTTGTATATTTATAAACTTATATATTTTTTTTTTCGAAAACCATTTTCTTTTTTTTATCATTTTGAAATCTCGATTTCTTTACGAATACATTGTAATGAACATAGTAATAAACCATTAAAATCACTAATTAGCAGTCTCCGTAAAACGTCTGGTGGCACTATAACCAGTAAACACAGAGAAATAAAACCTCGAATTTAATTTCAGGTGAATCTCCATTTTTTTCAATTTCTATGGAATGAGATAAAAGCCAGCATAGTATAAAGTTTTTCGCCGTTTCGTCCTCTGAATTGGCACAAACTTTTCAAATTAATTGCTTAAAACAATACGTATGTATTTTACGGAATACATTTTAATGTAAACAACGTATTTGAAAATGTTATGGACATTTTAGTTAATAAAATATTAAAATCAATGTGTTACGCGTAAATTTGAAAAGGGAAAGAAACAATATTCAAACCAATATTACGTTTCTATATACAAGTAACGTATTTAACCATGTAGTAGACGGGAAGTTTACATCATTGTAATTAATTGTATTTATTTAAATGCAAGGAATGTTAGTTGTAAAATTTTAAAGTAAAAGAAAATTCGCATATCTTAAAAAAAAATTTTTTTTTTTAATATTACGCATGTATTTGAATTTAAACATTGATTTCAAAGCATTGAGAGTAAAATTAAGTATATATGTAAATGTAAGCAATGCATTTAATACATGTGATACGATGTAGGAAAATTTGCTGGAAACAATGTAGGAAACAATGCACTAAACATATATTAAGCAGTGCATTAAACAATGTTTTTAAGTAGTTTTTTACATGAAATTTTATGGTAAAAAGGAAATTTGCATATTTTTTAAAATCAAATTTTAAAACAATATTATGTATATATTTAAATTTAAACAATGATTTCAAAGCATTGAGAGTAAAATTAAGTATATATGTAAATGTAGGCAATGCATTTAATACATGTTATACGATGTAGGAAAATTTGCTGGCAACAATGTAGGAAACAATGCACTAAACATATTAAGCAGTGCATTAAACAATGTTTTTAAGTAGTTTTTTATATGAAATTTTATAGTAAAAAGGAAATTTGCATATTTTTTTAAATCAAATTTTAAAACAATATTATGTATATATTTAAATTTAAACAATGATTTCAAAGCATTGAGAGTAAAATTAAGTATATATGTAAATGTAAGCAATGCATTTAATACATGTTATACGATGTAGGAATATTTGCTGGAAACAATGTAGGAAACAATGCACTAAACATATTAAGCAGTGCATTAAACAATGTTGTAAACAATGTTTTTAAGCAGTTTTTTATATGAAATTTTATAGTAAAAAGGAAATTTGCCTATTTTTTAAATCAAATTTTAAAACAATATTAATTATATATTTAAATAATATATTTACACCATTGATATTAAATGTAAGTGTATAAATGTAAGCAATGCATTAGAAACAAGGAAACATTGCGGGAAACCGTGCAGGGAATTACATATTTAACAATGTAAAAACAATGTCCTTGACAAATACAGCAGTGCTTTGAACTGTAGTAAACAATGTTTTTAAAAGAAAAAAAAAAGAATAATATTAAATTCTAAAGTAAAAAATACATATTTTTATATAAAGTAATAATATATTTTTATAAACAAAGAAAAAAATCTTAATGATCTCGTCTGTTAATAATATTTTTAACCTGATCGCTTTGTTCATTGACTGTTATGATTGCTCCAATCATTTTTTGTGTTTTAACGCTAAATTTTTATAGATATATTTTTATAAACAAGGAGACAAAATCTTAATGATCTCGTCTCGTTGCAATATCTTTCACCTGATCGCTTCGTTCATTGACTTGTCGATTGTTCTAATCATTTCTTGCGTCTTGTCGCTAAACCATCGATTTCTGCGATTACTTAAAAAGAATTCAACTGAAAGTTCCCAAAATGTATTATTGTATAAACACAGTTTTAGTTCTCGATTCTAATCGGATAAAATTTAAACCAAACAATTTTGCTCCGTTGCCTTTGTAACTTCATGCAGGATTTCGTATATTATATTCTTTTTTTTTTTAAATTTAACTTTTAATTACTTAATAAACTCGTTAAATGTTCTTCGAGAATAAAAAATTAATTAGTAATAACTTGGAAAGTTAATTTCCAATAATGTTTCACAATTTTGTATTCGTTAATTTGATTGAAAGCTTTGGCTGGCTACAGTTTTGCCCGAGGCCTATAATAAAATTAACTAACACTTATTTACTGTTTAGTAATTATAAGATATGTAAATACATTTAGATTTTGATTTAAATCATAAAATGCTACGTAGTTTCATAGTATCAGATTTCAGTTTAAATCCTTAATCAGAAATAATAATAATAACAAAAAACAGTAATAATAGCAGAGAATACTAAGAAAGGATGATAAATAAATATTAAAGGGTAAAATAAGGTTAAACCAATATTTTACAGATAAACGATTCCTGTAGGACTTTAATTGAATTTATGCTAATGACAATCAGAGAAATTTAGTTCTTGGTGGGAGAAACTGGATCATACCATGTGATTTCTAGCCAATATGAATATGCCGACCACAGTATAAAATGCTTTTATGTCATTGCGTTTTTATACCATACATAAATATTAAAATATTTCTTTGTAGGACAGAAAGTAAAATGTTACATCTTACTTACCTTCAAGTTAAAGTTTAAAATTCAGCAAAAGAACAGAGTTACTTAACAAAGTGCAGTAACGTCGTTACATATCACAGCTGTATTGTCCCTTATTTGTTTTATTTTTATCTTTTGTTATCAGTTTAACCGCCTGACTCATAAAATATTTCTAGTTCGGTCATTGGTTTTTCAAATGAAAATATCTAGTTAACGTTATCGTAGTAGTAAAAAGATTAGAAATATATAAGACGGGGTCATGTTTGTAGAAATATATATATCTACAAACATGACCGCGTAGCAGAATTTACAGAGTCAATCTGAAGAATTATCTTCAAAAATTAATATTTGTCTGTTAATTCCAAGCAGTCAAGCAGAGATTATTGCTGTGAAAATTAAGCTTAATCAACATATCTGGTACTTTTCGGTTAGCACAATTTGCAAACACTTCGTAGATTGCTTGTTTTTTAAGTATATGGACGATATAACACACATTTGAATCTTTTACTGATAAATAGAATTTTTTAGTCGAATTTTTTAGTGATAAATTTAATTTTTCAGTTGAATTTTTAAGTGATAAATAGAATTTTTTAGTTGAATCTTTTAGTGATAAATAGAATTTTTTAATTGAATTTTTTAGTGATAAATTTAGTGACAAAATTAAAAAGTATTGCATAAAAACTCCAAACATTTTTAATGTATCAACCCAAACATGGTTGAACCGATTTATTTTCCAAATTTTTTTAGCGTAACATTTGTACCTGGTATTTTACTTGGTTACTTTTGCAAAATCATTCACAGTTTTTTTTTTTTTTTTACAGTTGTTTAATTTTTGGTTACTGTAAAAACTCGTTTAATATTTTTCGCTTAAAATATAATGTTTTATAATTCTGTATTCACTATTTTAATTGCAAATGTTGTCTTGGTACAGTTTTGCTTAAAGTTAAAGAAAAAATATTAAAATACTATTTGATTTAGACTAAAAACATAATGAGTTAAATTTTTCACACTATAAAAAATTCCGGATCAAATTACGGTATGAAGTATTGACACTTTGGTGCATTCGTAAAATTCATTTTTACAGTTATAGTTTTTTAACAACAGTGATTTAACGGTAATTATTTCTGTCAAAATTACTCTGTATCAGAGTTTTTGTCCCGTAACATGTTCAGGTCAAAATGGGTTTTAGGGTAAAAAGTGCCGGTGGTTTTTACCGTAATTTGATCCGGATTTTTTCACATTGCAGTTAAATAAAATAATTAAAAATATTTTTTATATAATTAATAATGGTAAAAGACATGAAATCATAAAAAGTATTTACCACTAAAAAGCTACTGCCTCATTTTTTTTACTAAAAAGTCTTCATTGGTAAACAATTTTCATCCATGCAAAAACTAACGTTTAAAAACCTTTTTTTTAGAATGTAATAAAGAGTATTTTATTCACTATAATTTTTGATAATTGCAAATGCTTTTTTGAAAAGATAAACTTTATGTTTTTAACTGATAAATTTTTTAAGGAAGCAGTTGAGCGTTAAATTTTTTAACACAAATATAGACATTCGTTAGACAGCATATTACACAGTGAGCCGCAAATTTTTTATAACATTAGCTAAACATCACATTTCTTTAACATAAACAATCATTAGACAATGTTTTTAACACAGTGACAGACACATATTTTTCATTTTTTCACACTTAGTTAAACATTACATTTCTTTAACAGACCTCACACGAATACACGATAGAAGTTGGTTATTTCAATCCCTAATGTAGACTAACACAAGATACCACGAAATATTGAGACAGAATGCACGAAATAAAAAAAAAAATTTGCAATCTAAAGAACTTTTCAGATTGTATGAACGAGCATAATCAGGTTTAACAAACTAAAAGATAAAATCTAACAAATTTGAAAGCAATAAATTATTACGAATTCGAAGGTGTAACCAAAATTATTAAGCAACGTACTGAAGCCATTTATTGCTTAAGTTTGTTAAGATGGAAAAGGGGCCACTTGAACTTTGTTATAACTTGAAAAAATGTATCTTGGGGCTTAAATAAGTAAAATATAAAGCTTAATAATTCAGAAATCTCCTGTACAGTGATGGCACGCACTTTTAATAGCTTTTGAACGAATAATAGGATTTGGTAGGAAAGATAGGATTTGACAGGAATGAAATTAATGATGAGAGCCTGAATTTAAATAAGCTAATTAATTATTTCAGACGATATTTTAGATTAAGGAATCAAATACAAAAATGCACTGTAATTAAACATATTTTTTTTAACGGTTTCAGATTAGTGATCCTAAAGATATAGGTGAGGAAATAGCCATGATCAAGAAAATATAGTATCAAAAATTTAGGCAGAAAAGCGTTCAAAAATACGCAAAAAGTGAGTAAGGCGCCCAAACTTTCGTCAGATCTCTTGTTTAAACTGTTTAACCCATATTTTCCAGATTTTGTTTACCCTCTATATCGTGAGGATCAAGAATTTAAATCCAACGAAAAGAAAAAAATGCTTGATTTCGTAACGTTTAGTCATCACTAATTGATTAGCATATTTAAGGTTAGGTCCGCAAGCTGTTAAGATTGAGTCTTAGTACGGGAAAAACCGAACATTAGATCAAAAGTTATTCAGGTTTTTTTTCCGCGCTGTACATAGACTTAACACATTTGACATCACAAACTTGAGAATTAGAATGCTTTATAAAATTGCCCCCTACTCACACTTAGTTGTGCGACTTTATAGTGGCTATTACAATTCGATAGTGTTTATGCTATATTGACTTATTTAATTCCGATTATCATGATAATCATCAGCTTTTATTAGACTTTTATCAGTTTTATTGAGCACATTGAAGCTACTCTTCGTTGTATTCATTCTCTTGACTACATTCCGGATAATCCAAATCAGTGTTAATGTCATTATCAGTATCTGCCTTCGCTATAAGACTTTGAGCACTATAAGGACCACCTTCAGTGCCTTTACCGCATACGAGATCCTTATTTTTTCTCGACTCTTGAATGCAAAAACATGAGAAGCATGGTGAAACATTGTCGTTATCAGAATCGGTCAACACTTTTAAATTCTGAACACCATAATGACTACTACGATTCTCGACGCTATAGCCTTGATCCTTATTTATCTCCGACTCTTGAATGCAATCCGAATCATTGTCGGTATCAGACTCTGTCGACACTTTTAAATTTTCATCACTATGAAGACTTCCGGGATTGTTTTTACTGTTTTCACTTGATTGCGGCTCTTGAACGTATCCCGAATGGTTTGAACCCCCGTCACTACCAGTAGAACGCTTTTTGAACTTTTTGTTTTTCTTTTTATAATGTCGCGCGTTCTTATTAAGATTTTTTGTAATTCCAGCTTTTCTACGCTCGTGTAACTTCAAACCTGGCGCGTGTTCAGTAGAACCACAGGCACCACTGCTAGAATTCCCTCTTAACCACTTTTTCCTTTTTTTATTATCTGCGTTATCCTGGAAATATTTTTTAAGCAAAAATAAAGTGTAATGATCATCATAAGAATGACCCCCGTTGTACGAAACAAGATGACCTAAAGTGCGGAATAAAGCTCTTCTACATTTCGATAACACAGTCTTGTAATGGAAGAAGTTTTGGCGAACACTATCATCTAACTTAGAACTCAGTTCCGCTACCATGTCCCTCGACCATGGGGAAAACAGTTTTATGAGATAAATACTGTTTTTCCAATCAACGCTCCGCAATTCTACAGTGTCACGATACAAATCAAATATTGAATTGAAGAATAAGTCTATGCCGTCTAAGGAAAGCATCATTTCTTTTTTGAATTCGCGAATGTTATCAGTAGGAGTCAACCTGGTAAAATGTTCAGCTGTCAGTTTATTGCAGTCCCCGCTCAGATTCTCAACCTCATCTTCAGTATATAAAAAGTAGTTTAGAAAATTTTCGAACAAACTTAGTCCGTTTTTTTCGTATTTCATTTCATCCACATACTCAAAAAAATATTTCGTTGCAAATTCTTTTTTGAATTCATTTATTTTCTGAACTGAAACAAAATGTCTGCGTAAGCATTTGTCAACCCATTCGTACGTCCCATAGGTTAGGGATAAAATGGTAATAACATAATCCAAATCAACCTTTTCCCCGACATTGTCACTACCTGCATCAATGGTCTCATGTAGAACTCGAAACACAAAATCACTCTTATCTATTTGATGCAGATTTCTGAAGTCACTTTTGCACTGCCAACAATAGACAATAAATCTTTTCTTGAACTTAGTGGGGCTATGCCACCATAAATTAATTAAATCTTTCGTTGCACTTTCGTATTGTAATTCTTCAACGATATATGTCATTATTTCACAGTAGAGTTCTATATCTAAAAAATCCCACATTTTGTTGATCGTTGGCAAGAAATAGTGTTGCCATGACCAATGGTTGCTTAAAGATTTCAATATTACGTCTTGAAATCTATGGAAAATTTCCGCTTGCTGCTCCTTATCACTCAAATGTGACAACAAAAAGGTAATGATGTCTGTGCGCTCATTTGGTCCTGGGTCTATGTACGTTAAAACTTCGTCATCCAGTTCTAAAGCTAACACCAACCAGCGATTGACGTGAGTTCTCTTCTCTTCTTCTGTAAGTTTATGATGCCACAGATATTTAACTCCGTGAAAATTAGCGTCTAAAATCGATAACGTGAACATGTTTAGATAAATATTATGCTCTCGATCATAAATATTATTAACGCTGTCCTCAAATATGTATCTGGTAAAATCAGATAACTTATTCTCTATAACGCACATCCAATAATAAGTGAAATGAGAGCGTTCTAAATTGTACCTTTCTTTGGTTTCCGGTGGCAACGCCTCATACATCTCAAAGATATATTTCTCACAGAAACAACTGCATGCGATTTCAAACAGCGCATCAAAATCCTTTTCTCTAGTATCGTCAAGTAGCAAGCGTTCCAAAGTTTGAATTTTGTCAACAGTTCGTTCTGTTGTCCAAGAAATGCAACCATCACGCGCAGAATGATTGTACAATTTATATTCCATTTTATCTTCATCCAAATACTTAAGTAATTCTATTCCCATGGGTGTAACTAAATCTAATATGTCTGTCCTAATCCACTTTGGTATGGGAAATGCTTGTAGTTTGGCTTGTATTTTCTTCTCTACTGAAACTCTACAAAATTTGTATGTTCTTTCTGTGTTTAAACTATCCATATTATTCTGCCGGTAATCCCGTTTTAATTTATTTTGCATTTGTATCAATTCTGCCTTAATATCCGGTTGATGCAATAATGAAGATACTACAGGAACAATTGCCATATCATACAAAGAACGTGGAGTTGAATGGATGTAGTTAATGAAATCTGGTTTCATGGTTTCCTGCTGTTTGGATTCCATGGTTTTCTGGATCACTTTTCAAACCTGAAAAAAGTTAGATTTTATATTTCTAATGAACTGAATTTATAATCAATATTTTAAAAGAGAAATACAGCAATGGCAGAGAAGGTTGTAAATCTATTGCAAGGAAAGTCCATGGACTATCTTTCTTTATATAGGGTCCTCATTATACTGAAATCATTCTAATTTTTAAGTTATGACCAAAATGAGAACCTGATATTTTTACCTTCGTCTTATTGTATTTTAGGATAAATTTATATTTTAGTTTTTTTGGTTGATATTAGTTTCTGAACTCCTTTGATGTGATGGAATACCATTTCCGCGTATTAGTAGATTGTGAGAAATAGGTCATAAAAGCTTAGAGCGTCTTGTGATATTTTCTGAAAAAATTAAAAGCAATAAAACTATGCAGTAATTCTGAATAGGTATTTTATTGCGTAAACAATTTATAGGTTTTTAAAAAATTTACTTTTATTTTTATTTGATGATGGAGTACCATCGGAAAAAAAAAAAAAAAAAAAAAAAAAAAAAAACAAGAAGGAGCGATCCAGCTTTTGTAGATTGGGAGAAATAGATAATGGAAATTTAGAGTTTCTTGTGGTATTTCTGATAAAATTTAAAAATAAAATTATGCAGCTAGTACTTTTGAATAAATATTTTAATACGTAAGACGATTCGTAGATTTTTTAAAATTTAATTTTATTTTTATTTCATGATGGAGTATCATCAAAAAAAATTTAAAGATATTATTTAATTTAAATCTTTTGTTTTTAAATTTTTTTAGTAATGAGATAGTTGGGGGATAACTGCAATTTTTCCTAAAATAAACATTGTTACTACATATTAGCTAGCTTTCACATATTTGAATTTGAAATTTTATGATCTAAGTTTTGAATATTTTTCAAATAGTTTGAGAACTACTATAATCAAAATTCATTGCGATATTTTTGACTAAAGGAATTTGCCATCAAATAAAATGTGACTGCTACTGACAATCTATTTCGTTCTTTTATTGTCTAAAGGAATTACCTTCTATCAGAATTCTTATCCTCTTTCAAATCAATCAAAATTTTGATAGCAAGTTACAATTATAACTTGAATGCTGAAGGTAGTATTTACCTCTTTTTTACCGCTATTCAAAACAACAATTATTTTCAAACAACAAACAAACAGACACATAACTTAAAACTGAAAGGGAAGGGGAATTACGTTTTTCAAGTAGACTAAAAAGGAGAAAAATATTTTTTCACGCTTAAAACGAAAAATTCTAAGGAGCATGACTTTTGAAATAAGAGTTCTTTCACATTTAAATTAACTTTTTCACGTTTTGCGGAAGTGATACTCGTGTTTCGTTTTAATTGGGACAAAAATAGAATTATTTTCTCCTTGAAAAACTTAGTTTTTTAATTTTTATTTTATTTAATTATTTTTGATTTCAGACTTTTTTATCGATTCAAATATAACCATGATAGCACAATTAAACTATAATGTGGATCTTAAATAAACTAATCCAAGAAACTGAGGCGGTAAGATATTATCTGATTAAAAACTTAGTTCGTTTCAAAAAAATAAACAGATAGCAAATAACAGTCGACCTGTTTCAAGCACTTCAAAAATACGTTCCCATATTTTCTCATTCATATCTGGCAAGTCTTGAAATTGTCCATTTTCAAGACTGTTATTCGCTATCTATTCACTGTTATTTGCTATCTATTTATTTTTTGAAGCGAACGAAGTTTTTAATCAGATAAAAATACTGTAGATCACCTAAGTTAGAGGATTCTTATGAGTTTATCAGACAAAAATAAAACTTATTACGAAAATTAAACGACTCGCTACAAATCTATTTGGCAAAATTTTAAAATTAAAAGCAATTTATATAAAATATACTTAATTAGAATGTAACACTTACACTAAAAAAAAAAAGTGATATAAAATTCAGTATTAACTGTTTACACTAATTCATTGGAAGTTGCATCTTTTATAAGTTTTTCAAAGTTGTAAATTTATAAGTAATTGGAAAATCTAAATTCTATCGTGTAACTAACTATCCGTACACTATTCTTAAAAGATTTATCGCACGTAATTGCAAAGGAATGCTATCTTAAGTTTTCACTGATTGTAACCCCAGTTCTAGAAAACTTTCTTTAATCTTCTATAAAAAGATTTTATCTCGCCTAACATGTTTGGGTGTTCTCAAGATTTCTTCATCATTGTTTTTCATTGAAAAAAAAAAATCTTCCTTTTTTAAAAAAAATTTTTTTTTTTTTTTTTTTGGGGGGGGGGGCACAAATGTTTATAAAAATATTTAAATTGCACTAAACAAAAATGTTACGCTTATTTTGCAAACATACAAGAAAAAACTTACAACGACCATTATTAAATTTCTATGTTTGATTCTAAATAAGAGAAAATTAAAGGGTTGTCCCGGTCTCTTAATGTAAATTTTACTATTCGCGTATTTCGTCATAACTCTAGAATTTTCGAAAAGAATCGAAAAAAATTTACTAACAATTATAAACTTAGTTTATATAGAAATAATTCCATGTAAATAATTTTCAATAATTTATTATTATTTTATTTAATTTATTATTATAAAATGTGTAAATTATAAAGTACATAAATTTTAACATTACTTTTAGGCTATATAATTTTGAACGACACAAAACAATATTGGAGCGAAATTGCTTTTAAAAATATTCATATTTGAAACATTTCATAAATCAGGAAATTTTCAATTGATTTCTCTCACATTTTATCATTTTAAAATCGTGTAAAAATTATGAAATCTTTCTGATCGTTATTAAATAAAGTTATGAAGAAAAAAAAAATTAAAAGCTATTTTTATGCGGATAAACAGTTTATCTTTGGATAAACGAATTTTATAATTTTGTGTAAAAAAATTTTCGATTCGCTTTACAATTTCTCGATATATAGATAAATACGCAGATAGTGAAATTAACATTAAGGGGCTCAAATGTTAGACCACTCTTCTGATTAAACTATCGGGACCATACTGTCCAGATTATGACTTCCCTCCATTTTTTGATGGTCAAAATCTAAATCCATCTATTAAAAAAAAAGGTATGTCTTGCATAGCTGCGGTAATTCTTTCGAAACATTAAGATTGGCGCTATGTTTGTGAAAATCTGATCATAAGGACACAAAAATTATTTATGGTGATACCTTTTTATTTTAATTTTGCGTACTGTGCAACTGCTTTCAAGAGAACGGGACGTCTGAGATTGCAATTATATTACTGCCGTAATACCTGAAAGTTTTGATCTATAACGGCCATTGCTTTAACAGTAACATATAATTTCAATTTTGCGTACTGTTCAACTGCTTTTAAGAGAACTGGACGTATGAGATTGCAATTACTTCATTACTGCCGTAATACCTGACGGTTTTGATCTATAACGGCCATTGCTTTAACAGTAACAAATTAGAATATTATGTTTTGGTACGCGGTGAGCGAGCAAAAGATTTCGAACGGATCAAGACGAAAAAACAGTATGACAGGAACATATTCGGAAAGAACAAGTTATTCGAACAGCGTGTTTTGGGGATGGCTGAACAATAGCGAACAGGGGTTCGAAGAGGGCTTAGTTAGATACAAAATCATTAGTGAAGTTGCCAATCATCTCTTTCTTTTCAACTCGAGAATAGGTCGATCATTTTTAAAAATATCAAATTTTTCTTTAAAAGATCACATTTTTAAATGCAAACGAGAAAATGAAAGCCACGCTTTCTTCTGTTTTGTCCGCTTAAAAAATAATTTCTTCAATTTATTGTCCTACGATATTTTATTTTATTGTAAACAAGCGTCAATTTGATAAATTTCCATTTGAAACAATAACAAAAACTCAAGGATCAATATTTTACCTATATTTTACAAGGACCTATATTTTACTGTATTGTAATGAAGCATAACTTGAATAAATTTCCATTAGAAACAATAATAAAAATAAAAGGGTTCAGTCTTTCCGAATTATTTCACTACGATATTTTACTATATTTTAATCAAGCATCACTTTCATAACTTCACATTTGAAACAGTAACAAAAACCAAACGATCAATTTCGCCGATTTATTTAATTACCGTATTTTAACTACTTTAATAAATTTCTATTTGAAGAAATTACATAAACCAAAGGATAAATTTCTTTGAACCATTCAACAACGATATTTTACTATATTGTAATCAAGCATCACTTTGATAAATTTTCATAACTCATTTAAAATGATAACAAAAGCCAAACGATATTTTTCCCCGATTCATTACCCTACCATAGTTCAATACCATAGTATACTGTTTTGTAATGCAGTATTACTTTGATAAATTTCCATTTGAGATATTAATCAAAACCAAAGAATCAATTTCTCCGATTCATCTCAACATGATACTTACCATATTGTAATCAAATTATACATCCCACAGTTAGAAACAAATGCCAAGGAATTCTCTGATTCATTCCGTTGCGATATTTTATTATTTTATAATCAAATGTCAGATTTATAAATTTCCATTTAAAAAAAAAGAATAAATAAAGCCATGTAAGTATTAAATCCCCTCCCGTTATTCTTGATATTAGTTGAAATCTAAAATTCTCGATATCAATTTAATGTTAAACGTTCAAATATATGGAGAGAAAAGGTTCAGAATGACAAACCTATACTGTTCATAAAGAAAGCTTCGAACTTTTTCGAATACAATTGTTTTTATTCTCATAATTCTTAACAATTTTTAGCACAAAATATAAATAAGGTATAAAATGAAAGAATTTAATCATTCGAGTTTTAAAAGTATTATTATATACAATAGATGGCAGCACCAAAATTCTGTCTTTCAAAACTTTTTGATAATACGTTTTCTAAGCTTTATTTACAAAAAATTTTTTATGAACTTCATTAAAAAAAAAAATAATAATAATAATAATTAATTTTAGAAGTTGAATTTTGTAGTTCTCAGTTGTCTTATTCAGTCTTACAAAGTTTGAGATGAAATCAAAACAATAATTGCAATTTCCAATAATCATAGCAGATATAAAATTAAATAATATTTTGATTACAAGAAAAATCCGTGATATTAAATCCTTCTTAAGCACTCCTAATTAAATTAAGAAAATAATCAGATAAATATAAATATTAAAATTCAATGTGCATTTTCCTTAAATAATAATCATAAATTGGTTAAATAAATTATAAGACAGAAATACAACAACAAAAAAATTTAATAGAAATGTTAACCAAGTCTAAAAATTAAATAAAGCGCTTAATTCTTGTGTAATAGAAAGTTATTATTTTTCTTTTGTTAAGTACGCACTTCATCAACAAAAGAAAAACCTTATTTTGGCATGCATTTTTAATAATGGAATAATAATTGATAATAATTTTATTATTAAAATAATAATAATTAAATTAATAAAATATCAATGCTGCAAGACACATTTTTTTATTCGCTTATTTTTGACAAAGGGAAAAAAATCTTGTATATCTTTTATTGCGTTTAATTTTTGTTTTTTATCATTAACATTTTATTGTTTAATTATTTATTGTTATTAATTTATATTTTTATTTATTATTCTAATTATTCGTACTCAGAATATTATTATAACCGTACATATTTTATTATTATAATAATTCGTATTTTATTAAAATATTGGTTATTAATATGTTAATATCAGTTATCATTACAATTATTCGCATTTTAATTATTATTGTGATCGTTATTAGGATATTATTAAAAATTATTATTAAATATTAATTATTATTATTATGATTTTGATTATTATGATTTTGATTATTGTTATAATTATCACCATTTTAATTATCATCGTAACTATTTTTATTGCTGTTTTAATTTTTTTATTATTACGTTTATTATTTTTGTTGCGCTTATTATTTTTTATATATATTTTTTCTACATTTTCTTTTCCTTTTTCTTATCTTCATTTTACAGATAAGTAATTTATAAGCAAATAATTTACATTTCAATACATATAATACTTACAAAAGTTTGTTTCCACCAATTTAAAAGATCATAGCAGAAGATTCCAAATAATGATTTAAATTTTTTTAAAAAAAAAAAAAAGGAGTTCAAATCAATATTGTTTAAGATGAAAGATTTTAAAACAAAAATATCTAATGCAGTTTTCCAGTTTCATGTTTTTCGTAAACAGTTTTCAACTCAATTGAAAACTGTCAATTCAATCTGGAACATCGTAAAAGAGTTCGCAGATGGCAGAAGAGAGCATAAAAATCTTGTTTCCACACTTAGGTCAAGGCTTTCTAGGTAGATTGTAGCCTACGGTCAGAGGGAAATTTAAGGGCTGTATCATCATCTTTTCCTCATTCTTTTATTCCATTTTTATTATATAGTATAACTTTATAACTATCAATTGATATAGTAGTAACTTTTGTAGCAAAATATATAACAAGTGGTGGTTTATTTGTGATGGTTTGTAAAAAGCCCTTTCTCCCCTATTATATCATTTACTGTAGCATTAAATTGTAACAAATGACGGAAAAAAAATTCGTTTTAAGTTTTTCGATACATAATTTGAAGAAGTAATTTTTTTTTTAATAATTTTTTTTAAATTTTGTACGCTTATCGATACTTTTTGTACGTAGACCTCCGCCAATTCTTTTTTTATATCATTTATTTTTTCCAAATGTCTTAATCAGAAACAGGTTACACACATAAAAAATCAGGAATGCAAGAATTTTGGGGCTATAAATTTGACTGGACATTAGATTATAACACACACAATTGTGCGTTATAATCTAATGTCCACTTCTTCGAAATTTAAACCCAAATGATAATTTCTAAAATGAACTTAATCTCGCTGCTCGAACAATAGGCTAGCACTAACGTATGATGGTGCACGGCTTACACTAAAAACAAACAGTAATAAACGAGTAAAAAGAGGCCAAATAAGAGCTGCCAAAAAAGCGAGTTCTTTCTAAATCTAGCAACCGTGTCACCTTTTTTTTTTTTTTTTTTTTAACAAAACATCTTTAAGTAACTAAAACGAATTTTCACTTCAAACTCACCAGAATTCCTTAATTTCAATAATATGAAATACAGCAGATTTGAACTCAGATATTAGATAATTTATTACTTTAATAAAAAACAAAATTATTTGTTTGAAAATATCGCCTCACAGAATAAGCTGTAGTAAGCAGCTGTATACTTCCTAACCGGAAGTAGACCAGATCAAGAACTCGAGATTGTTGTTGTTTATATTTATATTGAAAACATCATTCAGAGAAGTACAAAGTAAAAGCTATATATAATATAAAGACATTTTTCTAAATTTTTTTTTTTTTTAATATTTTACCCTTAAAGGTACTTTTCGCCAAAAAAGGTAGACCTTGGCCAATTCTTTTTTTATTTCATTTACTTTTTAAAAGCATAAAAATTAAATACTGAAAAAAAAATGAAAAAGATAACAGTTGAATTTCATTGCGCTCGACTAACCAAAAAGTACCGTCTATGTTATTTATTTTAAAATGAGTCTTAATGTTTTAAAGTGGTCTGAAGTCTGTGCTTTGCGTCTAAATTATGTTTTGCACTTAATTTTGATTTTGAATGCCTAAATAATTTTTTTAAAAAGAAGAATTTAGTTCTAACAATAGGCGCACGTTTATACTCGTTAATGGGTGGTTTTTTTGTTAGCCTTTTTTTGTATTTTTACACATAACACACTTTTGAAACCATTGTTAAACACTACAGGAGAACTTTAATATAATTTCTAAATATGTGCATACAGCTACTTTTTCTCTTTATTTAAAAATTTTAAAGAAATGTTAAGCAAGGAGGCTTCGACCAGTCATTTCAGGAGGTTTATCTAAACCCATTAAATCTAGAATTGTTGGCGCGACATCACAAAGAGCAGCATTATGATCTGGTTTTTTCAACTTTCGAGAACTTCTCACTATAAATGGTACTCGATTCGTTGTGTGCGTTTTGCATGGTTCGCCACTTTCGTCTAACATTTTCTCGGCATTACCATGATCTGCAGTAATAACTAACACGTATTCCATTTCAACACAAGCATCAACAATACGCCCTATTGCCCTATCGGTAGCTTCAACTGCTCGTAGAGCAGGTTCATATTTTCCAGTATGTCCCACCATGTCGGGCGGGGCCAGGTTGCACAGAACGAAGTGGTACCTCCCCGATTTGATTGCTTTCACCATTTCTTCCGCTACCTTCATACAACTCATTTCCGGTTGAAGATCGTACGTGGCAACTTTTGGTGACGGAACCATTTTTCTCGTTTCATTCTCGAACGCTGCCTCTTGCCCACCGTTAAAAAAGAATGTGACATGAGCATATTTTTCCGTCTCAGCACAGTGAAACTGTAGATATCCTTTCTTAGAAATCCACTCGGATAGAACATTTTTTGGAACTCGGGGTGGAAATAGCGTAATAAACGGATAATCTTTTTTGTACTGCGTTATTGTGCATACCATCAAGTTCTTCGGGATTACGTCAGTTTCAAATTCAGGTTTCATACCAAATGCTTCCGTTATCTGCCGCATTCTATCAGCTCTGTAATTGATGAAAAGAAGAGTGTCATCATCTTGAATAAGCCCTTCATCACTTACGATAATTGGTTTTAGGTCTTCATCAGATTGTGGGTCACTTTCATCTTCGTATTTCGTTTTTATGAAGCTCACCACTTCTTCAGCGTTTGTTTTTTCGCCTTTTCCTTGCACCATACCTTCATACGCCAGTTTAATTCTTTCTTGATTTTTGTCTCGATCCATTGCATAATACCTGCCAGTTATTGTCGCCAAACAGCCATGATTTAATTCTTTACATTTATCGAGAGTTTGCTGAATGTACCTAAAAGCGCAAGTTGGACTGGTGTCCCGACCGTCGGAAAAGAAATGGATAAACGTTTTTGGTACTTCGTGTTCCTTAGCTGCTTCCAACAAAGCAAAGAGGTGGTCAATGTGTGCATGAACTCCGCCGTCGCTAACCAGTCCCAAAAAATGAAGTCTACCATTCCTAGATTTGGCATTGTTGGCGCATTCGATGAAATTAGGATTTTTACTTATTACCTTATTTTTAACTTCTTGGTTAATTCGCAAGATATCTTGTTCCATCACACGTCCAGCACCGATATTCATATGACCCACTTCACTGTTTCCCATCAATCCTTCTGGCAAGCCAACTGACAAGCCAGAAGCCTCAAGAGTTAGATAACTGCTTGAATCTCTCGACAAGTCGTCCATAATAGGGGTATGAGCGTTGAAAATGGCGTTTCCTTTCTTCTCGTCTGAAAGACCCCAGCCATCAATAACAATCAAACAAAGGTTATTCATGATCCGAGAATTATATTATCAACTCTAGCATGCACTGAAATTTTGAATGAAGATAAATTTTTGTTAATAATAGTAAATTAAATCATAAATTTTGAAAACTTCATCGGTGAAACTGCGTTAGATGTTTTGATAACACAAAATGATGTTAAAAGGAAAATAAGTTTAAAAATGTTTATGTTAACCTTTACAATTCATAAGCTTGAATAGATTTTAAGTCAAAATATAACGGAATTGATTTTGATTCTTCGAAAGCAAATTTCATATCTATCTAGTTTTGGCGAAGGCAATTAATGACCTTGAAAGTTGTGCGAAATTCCTACTTGCTGCCTTAAAGTCAAACGAAATATATGTACTATTAATTTTGGTACTACTCAGTGATATGTATTCACAGGAATTCATATCATTGGAACTTTTTTTGGTTTACCGTTGGCAATGGTAGACTTTGATAACAAAGTCTAATAAGTGAAATCTGTTAGTGAATAATATATAATAAATAAGTGAACGCCAGAATTCATCACTATGAAAATTTGAAAATATAAAATTGTTAACTAAGTTTCTTTTTCATAGAATAAATGAATTCCCAAAAAGGTTCAAACAATAAATCCTGTGTAATAAAATTGTAACAATAACAATAAATCCTATCATGTACATAATATTAGACAGTCCTTAAATTGGAAAATAGAATTTTGCGATTTTTACAAGCATTATAAATTAAAATAAAAAGATATCGAATCAGATTTTTCGTTTCTTAAAACTTTTTAAAAATCCGCTTTTCGAAAATGGTATGTGTTGGATACATGCAAAAATTAGGAAAACTACTAATCATAAGAGTACTTAAAGTTAGATATTATAACTATTCGTTGTGAACTATTTATCAATCTAAATACTGATTTTAATCCTTTCATGTTACACTTTAGGCAGATTTTTAGATTAAGTAAAAGTAAAGTATTCGTTAATAATTGTCTGATCTCAAAGTAAAATTTTTTTTTATTTATTGATTCTCAATATTTGTTGTTATTAATTATATTCAAGGGAGCAGAATATGGCTGACCGTGCAAACAAGGCTTTGAAAGAAACTCAGGCAGCCATTGGGAAATTTTTAGTACAAAAGAAATTCCTACAAAATTTTATCTTGAAAAATGTGTTGCTTTGCAAAATTTTTTCTTGTTAAAAAAACGTATGTCAATTTTGTGTATTAATTAGTTTGAATTCCTTAAACATTAAAACTAATTCCTTAAAGCTAAAATGATTAATGAGTGAGCTTAAATTTAACTTAATAAATTATTGCTATTTTAATATATTTTGATTTCAATTATTTCATAACACATATAAGTCAAAATTTTAATAGCGGTAACACCCAAAATTTGATATCATAATTTTTAAATTTTTCGTTGTTTTTTAAAAAGTATGGATGGTGTTTTCAGTAGAAATGTCAACAATAACAATCTCCGCTTATCAACTCCGCAATGCTTTAGTTCCGGTTAGAAAGTTTGCAGCTGCTTACTACATGTTATTCTGCGAGGCGATATTTTCAAACGGATAAATTTTTTTTCAATAAAAGAAATAAATTAGATAATTTCTGAGCTCAAATCAGCCGTATTTCATAAGATATTAATGCTATTATGTAATTCTGGTGAGTTTGAAGTTAAAGTTTGTTTTAGTTATTTAGAGATATATTGTTAAAAAAGGTGATATGGTTGCTAGATTCAAAAAAAAAAAAAAATAAATAAATAAATAAAAAATAAAAAAAAGAAAAAAAAAAAGGATCGAAATTCCATAAAGTTATAGCTGTTTTCGCGAAACGCCGCACCACGGCGCGCTCTGCTACTCCACTCCGCTGATCGCTCAATCGCGCTGAATCAGTTAATTTGTAGGGAATTTAAAAACCTCAACTAAAGTTTCACAAAATAACAAACATTATATTAAATAATAAAATATATCTAGTTTTAGGTGAATAATATTATGAATAATTAGTTATTTATAACTTATTTACATAATTTTTTGAGTTCAAACTTGAAACTAAATAAGTATGGGATCCTCAAGTTCCATTAATTGTAGAAGCTTTCTTAAATCTTGTTTCCAATTTATTATTATTTTTTTTTCATTCTCATGTTCAGTTTTTGTGCAGAAGTCAAACTGAATATTATCGAAAAATTTACATGCCCAATCGAACAATTCTTTAGGTATTGTTATATTTTGTGTTTGCAAACTACTCTTTCTTGCTTCCCTCTTCATGCACCGTCCCACCAAAACCAATACCATATAATTGTAAATTTGCAAAATATCTACGGCAGTAATAATGTTAAAACAATTATTTACTTCTCGGATGGAGCTTCGTCACAGTATAAAAACAAGAATAGTTTCATGAACTTACTCAATCATAAAAATGATTTTAATATCGATGCAGAATGGCACTTTTTTGCCACTTCTCATGGCAAAGGGGTATGCGATGGTATTTTTCGGTGGGACAGTGAAGAGGGAAGCAAGAAAGAGTAGTTTGCAAACACAAAATATAACAACACCTAAAGAATTGTTCGATTGGGCATGTAAATTTTTCGATAATATTCAGTTTGACTTCTGCACAAAAACTGAACATGAGAATGAAGAAAAAAAAAAAAAAAATTGGAAACAAGATTTAAGAAAGCTTCTACAATTAATGGAACTAGAGAATACCATACTTATTTAGTTGAAAATTTGAAACTCTCAAATGTAAAATATATTCTTCTAGTTCCAAGTTTGAACTCAAAAAACTATGTAAATAAGTTATAAATAACTAATTATTCCTAATATTATTCACCTAAAATTATATATTTACTATTTAATATAATGTTTGTTATTTTGTGAAACTTTAGTTGAAGTTTCTAAATTCCCTCCAAATTAACTGATACTGAGCGATCAGCGGAGTGGAGTGGCAGAGCGCGCCGTTTCGCGAAAAAAGCTATAACTTTTTATGGAATTGCAATCCACTTTTTTTTGAAAACCCATTTTGTTCAGAATAAAATTTACTTTAAAATAGGTTTTGTTTGAACTTTGTACGACATTAACAACATTTTTGTTTTTCATTTTACAACTTAATTTTGCAATAAAAATTACTCTTTAAACATTTGTTTTATTATAATTATTTTATTAAAAACTTCAATTATTTCCGCGTAAAATGAGATACATGTTTTTAAAATCCATTCATTCTATCCTTAATTATTTATTTTTTAATTAAAAAGAGCTTTAAAATTCAATTTTTAATATCTTGTAAAATAAATTAAATAAAAAAAAATCCTTTTGGGCTATTGCTTTGTATAATATATACTTTTTAAAAAACAGCGAAAAATGTAAAAATTATGATATCAAATTTTGGGTGTTACTGCTATTAAAATTTTGACTCATATGCTTGTTTATTCAAAAATTGTGTAAAATAAAATAAATTTTTTTCTTACATAAGCCTTATTTTCTAAAAATACTTTGAAATATTGTACTGAAAGAAAAGCTAAAACTTTTGATCCAACTAAGAACTTAGTACATTAATCTCTGAGAATTTTCTTCAGCCCTGCTTACAGTGCGCAACATAAAAAAATGACCGCCCTGAATAACTTTTGATCTAAATATTGGATCTTCACATTCTAGGACTCAATCTTAATGGTTCAAGAGAGTGACCTCGAAAATGGTAATTAGTAAGTGCTGACGATATTTTAAGTAACGAAATCTGACACAAAAAAGTACTTTTGCTTAATAGAGTTACCTGTTTTTTGTTGTATTCGGATTTCTGGGCCCCAAAATATAGGGGGTAGTCACAATCTGGGAAACATGGTCCCGATTGTTTGGTCAGAAGAGCGTTCCTAAGTT
Organism: Parasteatoda lunata; assembly: GCA_949128135.1. Classification (NCBI taxonomy): domain Eukaryota; kingdom Metazoa; phylum Arthropoda; class Arachnida; order Araneae; family Theridiidae; genus Parasteatoda; species Parasteatoda lunata. The sequence continues at coordinate 71,657,460 of OX421979.1, forward strand.
AGGACCCTTTAATATTAATTTTATTTTTTGCGTATTTCGCCATATCTCTAGAACTTTTTTTAATGTGTAATTAGAACTTTCAGTAAATATTTATAATTTCTTATTAAAGAATGGTCGAAAAAATTTTGAATTACAAGGTATAAATTTTTTTTTTGTATTATTTTAAAGAAAGTCATTTAATATAGCAAGGTACAAAATTTACGCAAATCGGTTAATAGTTTCCGAGATTTTAAATATACGACTTTTTAAAAATACGATTTCTCCGGAATTATTCAACCGATTTTGTATTTTGCCGTGTAAAATTACATACTTTAAAAAACTGTATACTTTACAATTCAAATTTTTTAAAATTATTATTGAATAAAATAATAAATATTTATTAATGATTATTGTTTGTATGGAATTGGATTAACGAATTTTATAATTGTGTGCAAATTGTTTTCATTTCGCTTAAAAATTTCTCGAGATATGCAAAAGTAAAATTAGTCCAAACGTTGGACGGCTCTCCTGACCCAACTATTGGGACCATATTTCCCAGATTACGGCTACCGTCGAAAAAAAGGTATGTTTATTCAGAGAAAATTCCAATTAGTGAACTAATGTTAATTATATTTCACTGATTTGATTAGTAAACTACTTAAAATTTATACTTCTTATAAATTTTTGTGCAAATGAGTTTATTTTTTCAATCAATCAATTTAAGGCTTTAATTAAATTACTATTAATACTTAGTTATTAGAATAAATTTCCTAGTTGCATGCTATCATATGTTATAATAGCTAAGTACGTCTACTTTTTAGACCAGTGGTTACCAGCTGGCGGCCCATGAACTAAAATATATTAGTTGTCATTTTTTTGCAGACAATTTTCATAAAAAACCTATATGGTTTTAAAATACTTTCCTTTTGTTAAAAAAAAAAATCCCATTTCTTCGTTTCTGTGAAATTTAACATACCAACAGTGCAAAAATAATTATTTCTCAGGTTTTGTATCCAAGAAAATATTTAATCAAATAGAAAAATAATGGTGTATGTTGTTCTTTTAATTTCGTTTTTTTTTTTTTTTTTGTATTTTGTGAAAGGTGACAGTAATATTTAATGTTCCTTCAAACATAAAAGTTTCCTATATAAAATTTTGAAAAAGTTGTGGCCCCGCCATTTGACTAGTATTTTTAATTCCAGCCTCATGTAAGTTGGAAACCCCTGTTCTAGACTATGCAGCTCAGCATAAGAATAGTTTCGAATTTCGGTCTTATTCATATAAAACTAAAAAATGAACTTGAATGTAGAAATACAGAGAATGGTTGAAGTACAAAGTACTTTACCTTTTTTTTATGTAATCTCGTTTTGGGGTAAGGATTTAAAATGGGAGTAAATGAAAATTTATTTTACATAATATAAACAAGATGATTGTTGAGTGTTTTTTTTATTAAGCTGATTCTTTCTACATTTTTATTAATTTAAGAAATTAACAGATTGGATAAATTTCAATTTTACACAGTCTTGTTTACAATAACCAGCTAAAAGTCTTGTTACTAAACCAAAGTTTGGGTTTTTGACAGTAATTATCGAAATAAAAAGAAATTTTAATATCAAAATAATTGAAGAACATAATTGATCACTTGTAATTTTATATGTATGTTTATGATACCAGCTAAATTCATCGTAATTTTCAAATATGGAGCAAAACGGAGATGAAAAACTGTTTTTTATTTATTTTTTTTATTATGCCAACGCCATGGCTGTTCACTGTACATAATAATTTTATAATACAAAAACAAAAGTTACGAATGAACAAATAAAAAATATGACATACAAATAACTTCAAAAATTATACAAGTAAAATAAAATTTTTATGACAACATTTCAAACTTATACGTATCAGGCTTTATTAGAAAACTTAATTCCTAAAATATAATTTTCATTTCGAATTAATTATTTCGATTAAGAATTTTGCTTTAGAAAAATGCACCTAAAAATATTTTGTTTCATGTTTAAAAATTTGTATAATTTTAAGAATTTTCTGAAAATTATAAATAAATAAAATCAACTTAAGTTTTGATAAAATCAGTTGGTTAAAATGTTTTTGTTTTGTCTGAACAACTAGTAATACACACACAAAAAAAAATTCAACCACGCTTTTTTACATCAAATAGCTCATTATATATATCGTTCATCATACAAAAGGTCATACAAATTCTTAAATTTATACAATCTCGTACAAATACAGCTCAAAATGCACAAAGTTCAATACTGCCATTTATTCATAAAAAACACAGCATTCGCATTACTAAAGTGGTCGACTTACTTTGTCATGTCTCAACGATAGTACACAATACACAAAAATATACAATACTTCTTTCCTAGAAAAGTAGATAAGAAAGTTGCAGGTGATTTTAGAAAGTTTTCTCCCCTGCTTCTTTTGTTGCGTCACACATTGTACAGATTAAGAAAACAGCACCTTTCAGTACAAATGCTCGCTGTTCCTCATCTCAACCTGTTTGAGTAAGTTAAATTGTGCATGCTGTATGTACATACAACAAACTTTGAATATACTGATAACATTTTCATTAATAAAACGGAAGTAATAAATTCTTAATTTGTTCTAATCAAAATAAATATAAATATTAACGAGACAGGAACCTTTTTATTTATTTAAAAACAGCTAATTTTTGTTGTTTTCAAATAAATGCAAATTTTTGGATAAGAGTAACATTAAAAAGCGTTTCTAACATTTAAATTAAACTACCCATTTATATTTACATGCACAGCATATAAATTAAAGATGGGCATTGAAAGATAGGAATCGTTATTTTCACACTAACATGAATCAACGATTCTAATTTATTGATTTAAATCAACATTAAAAAAAAAATTTATTTTCAAATTGATTTGATTTTGAATCTATTAATTTAAATTAGGTTACATGTAGCACTTAAGTGAAGTGTTTGTTTCAAATTACTTTGATGATTTTTCAATATTAATGATGTATTCACCACTCCTTAACTTATCTATATTTTATTAGTAAAGAATTTGAGAAAATATTACCTAAAATAGCTGTATTTAAGTTGACTTTATCTATTATATGAATTGCGTTCTCACAATTGGGCTCAAGTAATTCGATATGAACTGAAAAATATTAGCATGCGGTTTGCTGGTACACTTCTTGTGCTTTTAACTCAGCACGGTTAGGTTTTTTCATAACAGGAGGTGGTTTGCTTTTAACAGGTGGTTTAAAGGAAGACACACCACCAGTGCTTATGGTGGTTTCCACTCTGTTAGGAGAATCTTTGTTCTTTAGTTCATTGTTCATTTTATCCATTTTTACCCAGCTTAGTTCTACAGTTTCGACCTTAACATTACCATTTGTATTCACTAGCGGGGAAGATATTTGTTCAGATTGTGCGTCACAAGTGGGTTTATCTTTGGAATCCAGCGCCAAATCTGGTGACGCAGGTCCTAAATTGTCACCGGTGCTGGCACTACGCCGCACTGCATAGAATGTCTGAGTTTGTGCATCAAGAGACTGAGGACCTGTCACATGACTCGCACTGCGAGACATGGTCCCCTTCTTCATTGTGCACTGATTAGATTTGGCGAACCTTTCAGCAGCAGTCAACTCTGGACTGTCTGTGTTGCTTCCTGGACTTAGTAGAGAATTGTCATCGGGTGAATTATTTGAACCACTTTTGGCACTAGAAACTGGACTAGGCAAATTAATAGGAAGATCTAACACTAGATCTGGAGCATCCTTGCAGGCTTTCTTTGGTCTCCTGTTGTTTTCATCATAAATATGAGGTGTGTGGGTGTCGATAATGTCGGTCTCTCGATCGATGCCGTGAATGGCACCCAGATCTGGAGGGTCTGGGAGTTTATCACTGTCCAATAAACTAGTCTCTATACTGGTCACTTCTGTCTTGGTAGGGAAAGGCTGGTTAATCTCCCATTCTGGAGTCTGGGGATGCAGGCTGCTCAAGCTTCTTCGATCCAAGGAAGAAGTTGAGCTGCAATCTTCAAGAGCTCCAGAGGTAGATAAAGACTTGGGACTGTGACTGATGCCAGATAGGGAATCACTACTGCTGCTTGTCCGTCGCTTTTCACTGCCATCCATGCTACTCTTATCTCTATCCTCATCTCTGGAAATCACAAAAATTCGTTATATTTTAGGTATATTACAGAAAATAAATAAAAAAGTTTCTAATGTTTAGAAAATTGAAAACCTTGAACATTCCTACATAAATAAGGAATAATTGTCTATTAGTAACAGATATGCTAATTGAATTATGAATGTTTCAAAGTTAATGTACATATAAGTTGTTTTGAAACAAATAAAACATTTTCATTGCATAAACAAGTTTTTTTCAGTTTCTTTAAAAAATTCTTATTTTAATTTATCACAGTAGGCACTTAAATTCTTAATGAACAATATCTGAGTAATACTAAAGTTAGCAAAGATCATTTTAATCTACAATAATTTTTGAAGTGTTATTTAACAGGCTACATGAATCTATTTAGTAAAATATTAATTTCTATTCCCAAAAATTAGAAAAAAGAACAACATCCAAAATCTCAATTTTTTTTTTATCAGGAACCTAATTGTGAAAGAGTTAAAAAATTAATTAAACATTTATTTAAAATTATGAGAAATTCTACATGAGTTCAAAACTATAATTATCTCCCACACCGATTAAAACGCAAACAGATATTTAATAATTACCACAATTTAAAGAGGAAATATCTTTGGGGAATACAACAACCCAGATCTTTCTGATTAGGAACCCAATAATAATAATAATCATATTTGTACTTTAATCAGAAATAAGTACTACTCAAAAATATGGCTAACAAAATATATTCAATAACAATGAAATTACGATGATATATTTATCAGGAATCCAGCAGATAGATATTCAATAGCTACCTAATTTTTAAGAGGATATATTTATCAGGAATAAGACCCTCTCGTCCAAGGAAGCTTCCTTTCCACCAATCATTTGAGACTTGATTCTGCAACAGTAGGGTATCGCCTTTCTTGAAAGAAAGTTCTCTCTGAGAGCGGGCATTGAAATCAAACTGTGCAACAGCTTCCATCACTTCAGTTTCTAGAAGAAAAAAGGAAAATAATTAATATATATGACCAATAACAGACCATACAGTTTAATAAATAAATTTAGACAAAGAAATACATAATAAGAAAAATGTGAATTCTAAACTAAAACTAAGATGTGGATTCTAAGATACATTTTTGAGAATTTATTAAAATTTTCTTTCAAGTTTCTAAATGAATAGCCCTTGAAGAACTGGGTTTCAATTCCAGGTGGTGGCTTGAAGCCCACCCAGCTTCAGATTGATCAGCAAGGAAGGTGTGCATTGCTGACCACATTTGCCATAAAATTGTGGAGCTTTAATCTTCATGATCCCCTGCAGAAATATTTTGCTTAACACATTACGATAGGAAGATGTCTTGTTCTTATTCCCTGTTCACATGTTAAGAAAAGGCAAAATCTATAAATCCTTTAACTGTTTACATCATAGTATTCAAATTTTTTGATATTTTAAATTGTACCAAAAAATAAAATAAAAAAGACTATCTAAAGTTACTTGTTCACTGTTAGTTGACAAATGCAAATGGTTGTTACTTTTTTAAGCAAGATATTTTCCTCAGAAATCACAACTTTTTTGAAAATATAACTTGAACATTTTTACCATTCCTTTTCAATTAAAAAAATGACAGAAATTCAATATGCAGTTAACATAAATTGAAGATTACCACCAATGCATCAAAATTTCTTTCAATTAATGCAGATACTCGTGTATCAGCTCAGGTATATGAATAAAGCATTATTGTTATTGTTAAATGGACAGAAGATCATTACATTTCATATTGATGCATGGAGCTATTATGTAGTGCTGAAGTTAATAAAACTATTTCATTTCAACCCTCCTGCAGTCATAAACATAAAAATTTGGATTTTTATTTATAATGTTTTTCTCTATATTTGGAAACCATGTTTCTCTTGGTATAAGATTTGCAAATATTTTAAAGGGGTGAAACACCCCACCTCAAATTTGGCAAATCACCAAAGGTAGTTTAACTTTCAATCACATATAACTTAAACTTTAAGATTAAGTATTCAAAAAGTTTCAGAAGAGTTCAAATATAAAAGGAACAAAGTTTTTTATGATGAGTTGTACAATATTTTATTTTCTGTAATATCAATCAAGTTTTTACCTAAACTGAAGCAAAAGCAAAACATATTTGAAATTTCAATTCTGTTCAACTTTTGGACAAATATTAGAAAAGATTTTTACTGCCTTAAGAATTTTTTTTTTCTTTTTAAATAAAATATCTTAAAAGACAGGTTTATTTATTTTTAGGCATATTTCAATAAGAAAAATGACGGAAACTAAAATATATGTGTCTTCATAATTTTAAGTAACCAGATAAGAAATATGAACTTCCATAATAACCATTGCAATTGTTGCGGTGTTCAGTTAAATAAGTAAAAAAGGATTTCATCATTAGAACTTTTTTAGGAATAATTAGAAAATAGCATATAATTAAATTATTTTGCATATTTAGTGCTCTCAAAATTTTGAAAAATCAATATGGAAAATAAAATTTATGTATAAAATTAGTTATGAAAAGATTTAGCTATTTGCAAATTCCCAGCAACATTATAAAATGAACTGAATATCTTCTTCACACTTAAAAGGCACAGAAAAACATTTTAATAAGAAAATATACAATGAGATCCAGATTGAATGCTAATTCAAAATACATTATTAGAAAAATAATCAAAGATTGTGAAGAGTTATATTTCATTGCTAAGAAATCCCTACATTATTTGAATAGAGAAAAACATTTTAAAAAGAAAATCAGAAGAATATGTTTCAAGGAACTGAAATAAAACTACTGAATTTATTACTGCTAATTCTTTTTTAATGGCATCACAAAAATTTCAAAATTTTACGATAATTATAAAACTTATTAAAAAAAAACTACTTGGAATTAAAAGGAAAACAAAATTAATAAAGCATAAGAAGAAAAATAAGTTTTTTATCTTTAAATAAAAAAAAATGGAAAGCAAAAAGTTTTAAAAGGGAGGAAAAACATACTGCCAAATAAATTGAAGGCTATCTCCTGCTCAGGGAATACAGCATCTGAAATTTGTTATAACTACATTAGTCAAACATTAACAAAGGGAAAGAAAGAACAAAACTTTTGTTAAAAATTTCACTCAAAAAGCAAATTAAAAATAAATAAATAAAATAAAATAAATGCAAATCAAAACAATAAAAAGCAGTTTCAATGTTTATTACTTTTAGCTATGTAAGAAAAACATACAAATGTGACATTTTACAAAAAATAAATACATAAAGCATGAAATAAAAAAAAGCCCCAGTCCATAAAAAACGTTATGTGTCATTAAATATCTATAATTTCTTTTTAACACTGTTTATTATCATAATCTTAATAAAAAAAAAAAATTCTTAAGTAGTTCCCTAATTAAAAATAGACTGCAAGATTTTGAATAGTAAATTTACTTTTTTAAACAATTTTATTAATTATTAATCTAGTTTAAATTAATCACGTCAACAAAAAAAAAAATTACCTTAACTTTTGATCTAATAATCGTATTTTCAGTTACAAAAACTCTGATTTTCATAGTTAGAGGAGTGATTAAAATATGCTAATTAATTATTGCGGATAATATTTTAAGAAATCAGACACAAAAACATACTTCCTTTGAATGAGCATACCTTGTTTTGAAGGATGTGGATTTATGACCCTTAATGTAGTAGGGATTAGCCGCAATCTGGGAAATAAGGCCCCAATAGTTTGGTTAGAATGGCTATTGAAAGTTTCGGCCCTTTAATGGTAATTTTACTTTTTGCGTATTTCACTATATCTCAGGAAATACTTAAGCAAAATCAAAAAATTTATCCAGACAATTCTAAAATTCGTTCATCTAAAAATAATCCATACAAAGACTCAGTTTCAACAATTATTTAATTTAATATTAGTCAAGAAAAATTTGAATTGTAATGTATAAAAGTTTTTGCATCATATTAAAGAAGGTAATTTTATACAGTAAAATACAAGATTTGAACGAAGCCTAACAGTTCCTTAGAAATAGAACTTTTATCACACAATTTATTTTAAATCTTTAAACCATATTTTAAGTCACCCTCTCGAATGATTAAGATTGAGCCTTAGTGTGTAAAAATTTTATCATTACATCAAAATTTATTCAAGATAATTCTTTTTTTCCCCTTACTGCACATGTTTTACAAGATATACATTCAAATTTGCTACATAGACTAATAGTACTAAATTAATAGGAATAAAAAGCATTTAAATATCATAAATTGGATTTAAGATAAAATTAAGAGATTGGATTTCATTGTTTAAATGGCAATATTTTGTATTAGCTGAAATATTTCAATACTAGGCAAGTTAGGACAGTATAATATGGGGGCAATTCTATATATATATAAAAAAGATAAACTTATAAATATACCATCTTCACTCTGTACAGTATCAACTTCTGAATCATCAGCTAATTCTGATACTGGATCAGGAGGCGAATCACCAACATCACTGTAAAAAAAAAATTTTTAAATGATTTGTTAAGCAAAATATTAATAAATTTGTATGAACATTACAGTAAATAATTTCAAAATTATTTTGACATAAATAAATTCCCAGGAAAGCTTGATATAATTTTAAAAACATTTAAATAACAAATTTAAGTAGCCATTGAATTAGAAAACCTTTATTTCAATATAGAAATTGTGGATCAAATTAAAGAGAAATGAGTATGAATTTAATGAATTATACTCGTTAATGCTGCATAATGACACTTATTACATGTTCTTTTGGCAAATCATAACACATGCGATTTTACTTGATGTAACTTTACTGAAGTATATAAAAAATAAATAGTATTTGTGCTTATGTATTGTTTTATTTTTAAAAATAAAAAAATTTTCTATTCAAATTTTCTATTATTAATTCTATAAAGTTTAAAATTTTTTTACTGGTTTTACAAACTAAAACCTACAATAATTATCTGTAAGGTTTCTAAGAACAAACTAAAATCTTAAATGACTGTCTAAATAAAGTACACAAAATAAAAATGTTAAGTATCTATAGTCAAGCTTATTTTCTTTAGAAAGCTTAATTTAATTTTAAAAACATTCAAATTAAAGTTTTTAAGCAATCGACTAACAATATTGAATTTGTTTTAGGTTATAATAATATGTAGTTTTAAAATAAACATAATTTTCTTTTAAATCAGATATAACAAAATCATGGTTTCTCTTAGTATGCCAAAATTAAAAAATAAAATTCAATAGTAAATGTTTTACTTACTTTTCGTCAGGGACATTTGTGCTAATGTACTTTTCATAGACAATACCACCATCTTCTGGGAATATTTCTTCTTGATATATGATGATGTTCTTTATAAGCTCATTTACTAGGTTCTGATATTGAACCTGATCTTTGTCTTCAGGAATGGGTAGAAGAGTAGGACCAAAGCAGATTGCCAGGTTATATGGATCCATCATATTTTCATCACTGAATTCTGATAAGCTAAAAATAAATTTAAGCAATGCAAATCATAAAAATTGTAAAATAATGTACATAAATTGCAAGAGTTATACATTTTTTAAAGAGTTATTATAGAAACACTTGTTTTAAATATTTAGGGTCTTAAAATCGTGAGCACATTATGAAAGACATTGATAAAAGCTCTATTTAAAATATGCATAGATCCTTTGTAAAAAAAAAATTTGAAGTTTTGGTTTTTTAATTTTATGGTAAGCACTGCTTTCAGATTGAATGACAGGTAAAAAAAAATTTTTTCTCAATGCACAAAGGACACTAACAAGACTAGACTAAGGTGCAGAGCTAAATATAAATATATGTATAGATATAATATAAAAACTTAATTCCTTTATTTATTAATGAAAAATATTTTGCAAAAAAACTATAGAATAATAAGTTTTTAAACTTTTATTTAAAAACTTGTTCATGATAAAATCATTCAAATTCATTATATAAATGGGAACAGTTACACTATTCTGAAATTTTAATTATAGCATTAAATCTGAAAGCTTTATTTCGGACACAAAAATAAAAATAATGACAAAAACTATGAAATAAATAACATACCATTTGACATATGTCTAATATTTAAAAAAAATACCAAATGCTGATAACTATTTAAAATAACTTATTAAATTTAAAATTATGTTGCTAAAAATATAGTGGCCTATTGTGGGTTAGCCAAAAGATATATATGTAAATTAAAACCAGTTTTGATTTTGAAATCGATAAATGAATACAAGTACAAATGATTTAAAATATTATACATTATTCAATTATACAAGTTAAAGTTTTTAGTAACATTGCATAAACTATTTATTGCTAAAAGATAATAAAAAAAAACTTACTGATTAAGGAATGCAAATAAATATCTGAGAACAATGACAACTGATCGAGGTAAATTATTCACAACATCTCTAACTCTATAGATGAACTCTTTCTTTGATTCCACTTCTAAAAAATTAAAAGAAAGTTCATACTTAACAATCACAAGACAATTATTTTTACATATATATATGTTTTTATACAATTTTATTTTATCAAAAACTTTATCATAAAATTACATTTCAAACATATATATATATATATATATATATATATATATATATATATATATATATATATATATATATATATATATATAAAAGTTAATATTTTAGAAATAAAATTTTATTATTCAATTGCTAAAATTTTTTTTGTCATTTAATAGTGTTTCAAAAAATCCAGTTAACACTCAATCTAGAGTTTTGAAATTAAAAATACAGAAAATAGAGTTACAAAAAGAAAATTTTGATGAATTATAAAATATATGCATATTCAGCATATTATTTGTCTATAAATACTAAAAATTTGTAAATAATTCTAACAATATATGAAATTTTTAACAGAAATAAAATAATTTACAAAATAAGTTTTTAAACTTAAAATATAAATTTTAAAATTCATTTTTAATTTATTCTTTACATTTATTACATAAATGTGATGTCTACAGTAGTTTTTATTTCAATGCTTTAGCACACAGCAAATGTAGTCTTTTTAAAATCAGTTTAGTTTAAAAAATCAAAACATAATAACTGATAACAATAATAAATTTTATTATTTAGCTTATTAACTTCATTTTATTAGCTGCTTACTTAAATATTCATTTAAAAAAACTACATATTGTATATTTTTTTATGTTTTTAAACTTCAAAATAAAGATTTATTTGAATATAAATAAGTTTCTTTACAAATATCCATAAATATAAGCTTTTAATGAATAATGGTTGTTCACTTCTTAAAAATATATAGTAATAAATAATTCATATAGAAACAACAATATATAATTTTACAACATAACATATTTTCCAACATAATGCCATACTTTTAAGTAATGTTAAGTTTTAATATAAAAATTATATAGGTAAATATAGTAATAATATGGCAGTATAGAACAATTTCAGAGTGAGATGAAATGTACCACCTTTTGTTTTTTAGAGTACCACCTTTTTTTGTTGTTTGGTAGAAAAATCATACTAAAGTTGAACAATGATAAGTACATTAAAATATATATTTAGAGATATCTGCAACCAAGTTTATTTAAAAACTACATAACAATCAAAAACAAAAGAATGATGAGCAGCAATATTAAGAAATATTTTTCAAAATAACTTTTAAATATTTTAGTGGTGAACAAGATTCAAAATACAACCTAAAATTCAACTAACTTTATTGTTTAAATCGTGATTACAAAAAAAATAATGGAAAATCAAGAAACATACCCAATACTTTTTGAATAATGCATAGTAAAATTTACTTAAAAGCATACGATAAATATTTAATAACAAAGTAGTTGTTTACCAAAACATAAAAGCAACTTCTAAACAATCATATTTTAAAATAGTGGAGGAGGAATACTACAAATTAAGAAAATCTTCCAAAAAATGAGATAGTTTAATTCCTAAACTTTTCTATTTTGGGATGATTTTATTTTACGCACTGATTTTAAGAAACAATTTTAAAATAAGTATTTAAATTCAATTATCTAATAGCTACTTTAAGAACTTACGAGATATATCAACAAGCTGATCAAAATAAAAGATTGGAAAAAGAGGTTCACGTAGTTCTCTCAGATAAAGTTTAAGAACACCTCCAACTGAATTAATATCACTTGCATCTGAGACATCAGCTAAAGGATCTTCTCCTGGAATAAAAGATGCAATTAGTTTTCAAAAACTTTTTAAACCAAATATAGAAGTCAAAAAAGTTATCTAGTAGTTTACTTGGAAGACAAAAGAAACAATTTAAGAAACAAATTAGTAAAAGTCCTATAAACATAGATATATTTGAATAGCTACAAAATCAAGGAAAAACAATTCAGTGGCCCATTTCAAAGACAAATTTCACTATTTGGTAGCATCTTCTTATGTTATTTGATTATGTTATAATGTCATTTTCTGTTATCTGTATTATTATATCTGTTATAGTGAATAACTATCTCAGAATGACTTTATCAGTTAATTACTCACTTACGCTAAATGAGTGATCCTTTAAAGCATCATTAAAAAGAGAACATGGAAAGTGTTTAGTTTTTATTAATTTTCAATTGAGTTCATTCTTTTTTGAGTTAATTGAGTTTCTATGCCATAGAGGATTTCTGATCCTACGCTAAACACAGTGTGACAAAGTGTAGAAGACATTTCTTTTAATGTAATACAATTATGAAATATTTTTTACTTTAGAAATTATCTATTAAATAATTTTACTTAATTCTCAGATGGTTGTCTCAATGGATTATTTTAGGAGCTGTTCAAAGCTTAAAAAAAAAAATATATACTAATTTGCATATTTATTGCCTCAAATTTACTTGTGTATAAGTTGTTTACAACAAACTTTTTATGAATAATTACTATGGTTATACTTTCCAGAAGTCATTAACAGTGAATGTAAAAAAAATTTGGAGAGTTAGATGCAAATTTAAAATAAATTAGCATGAATGTGAAGAAAAAAAAAGGATTCATACATAACATAGAAGGAAAAAAAAAGCACACTATGAAAAATAGAAAACACTATGAAAAATTGAGTTTTTTGCACAAATACATCTTCTTGCAACTTTATAGGTAGAATTAAAATCTATTCAATTGTGGAAAAATGGATGAAGTAGCATTTCCATTTGTAGAAGTAAAATTTAAAAGTTATTACAAACCTCTCTCAAAAGTTTCCCGGAAATTATTTATTTCCACTTGGGAGCCTGATACTCTGAATATACCCTGATGGTGCAGTCCTAAAATAAAATGAGAAATGTTTTTAATAAAATAAATTAAATATGAAAATTTAAAATATTATCAAACAAAAAATTTTTAACACAAGTATTAAAAGAAATAATAAATAAATCAAAAAAATTAAAATATTTGTTTAAAAAAACTAAAACAGTATTGTATAAATTTTTTAAACAAATATTTTAATTTGATGGAACTCCATAGTACCATAAAATCCAAAAACAGGTAATACTTAATATCAGATAATTCAAATTGATAATTGCTTTTAAAAAATTACATATGAAAAGAATCCTCATAAAAATGTTTGAAAAAACAACTACTCTAAGAATAAATATGGATTTTAAAATGGAATGGCACCCAAAGAGACAATATACAAATTATTACATCTCTTTAGCATATTTAAAAAAATAAAGGCAAAAATGGTAGACTTTAAAATTCTGTATGACAAAATAATAAATGAAGTTGCTCCGCTTTTCAAGACCTTTATACGAACAGTATAATAAAAAAAAATAGTTACCATATAAATTTATTACTCTTATGCAACTTCTGATTATCAACGGTATCTCCTGATTAACTGCCTAAAAAAACAAGTAAAATATGATAAGTAAATAGATAAACGTGTAATGTAAATTTAACATCCAAGTTAAGAAAATAATTTGATAAAATAGTTACTTCAAGGTATTCCTCCAAGCTTCCACCGAAGAGTTTGGGCTGACCCACCAAAGGAGTGCGGCCAATGCGTTTTTTCCTCAGTCTCTGAGGAAGATTGTGCGGTCTTTGTGCAATGTGTGGAGATGCACCACCTGGCAAAACTGGAATTTCATCCCCTTCTATTCCAAGACCTTGGCGAATAACATCAGCTTTAGCTTGAAGTCGAGCAATCAAATTGTTTGTCATGATGTATTGAGAGAATTTCTAGAAAAAATTTTCACCATCAGTTTAAATTTTTAAATGTATATATAATAATTTTATTAAAAGCAAGCAATTAGATGAGTGAATTTATAAAGAATTATTTATAATCCCCTATTCAATAAAACATTATCAATGTTTACATCTATAACATGACATGTCTATAACAATGCCAGTCATAGCAATAAGATGTAATCTTTGTAATTATGCCTTAAGATTAACTTGTGCCCTTTAATTTGTTCATTCAATTAACTCTTCAAATTTTACATTTGAAGAGTTTAGAGGTACAACAGAATAAAATATTTTTTGAGCAAAATATTTGTGTACAAAACTACTTTTCAAATACATGTGTGTAGAACAACAATTGTTTAAGTTTTTTTTAAAAATAAAATTTAATGCTAACAGGTGTTTGATCTATCCTAAAAAGTTGATTTCAATTTAATTACAATGTCTCTCAATTTGCCTTTCCATTATACTCATCAACTTTTAAAACATTATTATAATAAATTTAAGCAACATATGGCTTACAACTTGAACAAATTTTATTATAAACTCAAATAAGTCATTTGTTACACACTGTGTTGTGTTCTTGAAATTGTTACTGTTAATTGGTAAATTTTTATATGTGAGTGAGTGTATTTTTAAGTAACCATTTCCTACACAATCAACTACTGTTTTGAAATACTGAAAAATATAAATTTACCAACTATGTTGCCCCAAATATACATTATCAGTTAATCATAGTTACCTTATATTTAACAAGCATTTAAATAACATAAAATCATAATGGTATTCAGTTCAATTCAGTGTATTAAGATTTCAGATCAACAATTAAATACTAACATTTAAATAAAAATCTTCAGTCTCTTGCTTGTCTGCTCTACGTTTCAAGGCTACTGTTTCCGGTTGCTTTAAACCATTCCTGCTTGATCCATCTTCTTCAAATAGAATGGTACAGTCAAAATCTTTAACACTAATCATTTCCAATAAAGTTTTTTCTGCTGTTTCTAAAGTTTTCCAAATCTAAGAAGGAAATGAAGGGGAAAAGAATAAAGTAAATGCATTTTTTTTTAAACATTTATATATTATTCAGAAATATTAAGAAAATAGTAATTAATATTTTCCTTTTCAAAGGGATAGATTATACCCAATTAAAATGATAAATTTAAAAATTCCAATTACAGTTAACTAATTATTAACCACAAATGACTTAGCAGTTTATCTGTGGTCTGATTGTAGGCCTGTACAAAATGATATGGCTAATGCTACAAGTATATTAGCTAGTACAAGTATCTTATGATTCTAGTATGCAATATTTTATCTGTTTAATATTCTGCATAATGATGTCATGTGAGTATTCCATGCTTTTTATATCTCTTAGATAAATATTTTTGCTGATGTTAAATTCTTTTGTAATTAACAAATATTGTTAGAAAAGTCATAATTAACAAATGAAGAACTGTTTACACAAAATATTGTAAAAATTAAAAACCAATAAATATTTTTATTAAAGGAAATGCCATTTTGCAACATTTTCTGAGCTTTATAAATACTTTAAAAAAAAAAGAACAAACTTCCAATTTCATTAATAGTAACAATAAAAAATAAATAAATACCGCTTAAATCTCTGTATATTTCTTCTTTTTTTCATATATTTTGTGAATATTTATTTAATTTAGAATATTATTTAAAATCTTTATGAAATGAAATGAAATATTTCAGTTGAATTAATGAACCTAAGAAATATGGAGAAGCACAACAAAACTTAAAGAGCTGATAAACCATTTCGAAATACCGCAACAAAAAGTTATTTTTCCTCTTATCGAACAGGATTTAATAGATAAAACAACAGAAAAAAAAATTAAATAAGTTTTCTTCTAAAAATTATTCCCTCTTCTATTTTCAGTTTGTTCTTATCTGCTTAAGCATTGTTTATTTATACATTTATACTCAGAACTGTAAGAATGACAATGCAAAAATTGTGTTTTGAGGCTGCAAACCACATACATAAAAAAAAAAGAAAAAACAATGAATATGCTACCCATTTAGTGTTTTAAAATGAGGAAGGTTCTTATTTATAGGACTAAAACTATGGTATGTTCATTTTTGTGATATTATTCGGATTTTACATACCTTGTTCAGCTCTATTCAATGTAAAAAGTGTATAAAAATGTTAAAAGTATGTAATACTGACATGGGATCATTTGAATAATTGAAGTTAGACTGCAGATTATTTTAATATAGAAGAGGTAATCAAAGCATATTAATCATATCTACCTCTTCACTTTCTGTCTTTAGTGAGGTAAGGCGATTGTTCACAAGTTTATACCTTTGTTCCAACTCTTCTTGGATTGGTTTTTCTACACTAATTTGTGTTACCTGAAATACATCATACTTGTTTAACTTTGAAAAAATGTAAATGGGAACATTTTATTAATACTCAAAACATTATAATAATAATAATATTCAAAAATAATACTCCAATGACCTGGTCTCCTTTGTGGGGTTGGAAGTCAAATTTCTTTGGCACCATGAAGGCAGAGTTGTTGTATTCAAGGAATCTCTGCTTGTCTACACGAGAATCTAGATTTGTAATGCACTTGTTAAGACCATCGATGCTCGCCTGCTTCGACTTCTTAAGGCACTCTTCAGCATTAATGGAAACCATTAGAGTGTGAGCAATGGATGTGTGAAAACCAAAATCCATACACTGGAATTTAAAAAAAAAAGATATAAGACATAAACACGAAAATCAAGTAACATAACTTTAAATTACTCAGTGTAAAACTTTTAAGATAAAAAGTCTAGTTACTATTATGTGTTGAGGGATAAGGTGAAAAAGTTTTAAAAATTACAGAAAATGAATCCATCAAAAATCTGCAGGGGATAATTTGATAAAAATTAGAAAACTTTTGTAATTTTAGATGCCAGAAACTCAGTCTCTGAATGCTCATTATTAGTGCCAGATTTTTTATTTTATTATTATTCTCTTTCATGTGCGCTTGATCAAGCACTTACTAAAATTATTTTAAACACTTTCCATTTTTATTTACAACATATAACAGTAATACTGCCGATCTAAAAGTCATTTTAGCCCACTAATTACAAGGGACTTAGAGCCAAACAGTTACTGATGCATCAAATTCAGCTTCATATCAAACAATAAGCTAAAGCTTCAGCTGGCAATTTTGCTATTTATTTATGCAATTTTGAGTTTCAAATTTTAATTTATCACCCCCCCCTCCCAAAAAAAAAGCTAAAAAACTATAACATAATCATTATCATCTCACACAGAAAATACAAATTTAATTCAATTCGTAGTTGAGTAATTAATTTACTCTTTTATTTTTAATTATTTATTTATTTTTAATTTATTTATTTTTAAGAAAAGAACGGAATCAAATAAATCCCCTTTCATGTTTGATCTGAAATCATTATAAATGTATTATAGCTAAGAATAGTCTTTCTACAGCATCTTGGTTAATGTGCAATACCGTTACAATGAGGAAGGCCTCTTGAAAGTCAGTATGATAACAATGAAATTGCTGGAGGCATAGCTTGCGAAAATTTAGAACTCCAAAGAAACACAGCCCTGGAATGCTCCGGCTCACGCTTACAGCTAATTATATATACAAAATATATAAAAGAATTAAAGCTATGTGACATTGCCTCTCAAGCTTTTATACAGAATAAAAATAATTTAGTTGTAATTCAGAATAATATGTATTTTTTCATGCATCTTTTTTTATAATCCTTGTCAGAAATAAACTTGAAATACACTAGGGGTTTCAAATTAATATTTAAGAAAGGAGAAAAAACAATATTAAAAATTTAACAATTGCCATTTAGGAAGCAGAGCAGAGCTGAAAATACAAAAGCTTAGTTTGAGTAACAGAGGAAACAAAGAGGATAAGAAAAATTAATTATTTAAAACACGTCTTAGTTCTGATGATTTTAATCTCAACTTCCCCTGTAGCAATTTTTCAAATTTTAATTGTGTTTTTGTTTTTTCTCCCTGAAATATTTATTTGAGCTACAAAATTTGTCAATTTTTTTCTAAACATCACATATTTTCGGAAATGATTCTAAAAATATAAATTAAGAGTGGTTATTATGGAACATCCTGTACATGTTTCCTAGTAAGGAGCAGTTCAGTTTATATAATGTAAAGCATATTTTTGGCCATTTTAAACTGTCTCTTGTACGCAAATCACAAAATCCCTTCATGCTTACGCAAGAAAATCACAATACACTCCCCCCTGTCTTTTACGTTAACTTTGACAATTATTGTAATTATTTAATTTTAGTATTAAATTAAAATAAAAGATGTAAATTAGCACATAACAAAATTTACATTTTCATTCATTTTATAAAGTTTTTAGTAGAACTATCTATAATTTTCTTCCTGAGGTCAAAACTAGTACAATTCAAATTTTTTTTCTTCAATTATTTAAAATTATTGTACATGTAATCTTTTTTAAAATTTTCCATTTATTTATTTATTTTGTGTTTTGAAAGAAGTTGGAAAATAAGGGCAAATTTAATGTCTTACAAAGCACAGCTCCTACCCCCTTGTCAGCAAAAACTAGCAAATCACAAATCCCCTATCCCAATTGGGTGCTTACAAAATATTTATACGGGCCCCCAATAACAGCAAATATTATGGTAGAAAAATAAACTTACATCAATAATATCAGATAAATCATCCACAAAATATTTGTGAATAGCAGCATTGCTGGCATCCATGCATAATAAATAATCATTTCGAGCCTTCAATGCTTTCAGCTTGGCATCATTGTATTTTAACCGGCGCTGTAAAAGAGAAGACGGTTAACATGGAAATTAAAATACCATATTATTATAAAAAATTTAGAATTTATAAAATACAATTACAGAAATTTTAATTTTATACTCACAAAATGGGAATCTCAAATTTAATGAATGGTTCAATTTCAGAGAAAATAAATTTAACAGTATTTTTCAAGCTTTTTTGAAAAGGAAAATGAAAAAGCCACAAGTGCTTTACCTTGAAGTAAAATTATAATTTAAACTATATACCTTTAATTCTATGTATCTTACTGTAAAGAGTTGTCTACTTTGGAATGGGCAATATCTTAAAATATTTAAAAAGTTTGTAAAGTTTATTTAAAAACCGCCAATTTGGAACGAATTTTCCTTCGTAATGAAAAATATTATAATTAATGAATAATTTTAAATTTAGGCAAATTTTTATGAGCCCTAATAATGTAGCCTTAGAGTAACTTTTTAAATTTCAAATAATTTATTCCTCAAATGTTTTTTTTATTTTAGGGCTTTTAGAAATCGAAAATAAGCACCTTTAAGCACTTTTTAAAAACGCTACGCACCATGAGGGAAGTGCTCCTACTAATGAATGACACTATTTACGGGCATGGGTTCTTTCCTATGCGATTTTAATCCTAATAATGTGTCCTAACTTTCTTAAAAGTTTCTCAAGTTCTGAGAGAGAAACTGATTGCAATTTTGAAATCAGCGACGTAAAATATATAAGATCTGTTAAAAAATCTCAAGCAAGAAAAAGTAAAAAAAAAAAAAATATTGCTCCCCAGTGTAATTTAAAATAATATGTTTAATAATACACTTGAAAAAAAGGTTACCTTTTGAATTTCTTTTTCAATGAGGCGGAACTTTTTTGAGCGTTGTAGCTTTTCTTTGGGAATGGTTTGTTCTAGTTTACCCCTTTGAGCTTCTACATAACTTAATTTACTCTCTGCTTGCTTCTCTTCATTGTGATAAGTATAGTAGGTCTTCATGGTCTAAAAAGAATCACAAAATTAAAATCCTGCATACCAGAACAATTGAATTTTTAAAGCTTTGGTGGTAATAGTTCAAAAAACACTTACCGTATGCAATTCATGCAAGACCTTCAGAAGTTCATCATGAATTTCAATACCAACATCTCGGCACTGAAAGCGAAAATACAAATTTTCAACATTTTAAACACTGAATTAATAAAATCAAATTTGTTTTTAACAATTCTAATAAAAGATATCATTTTAATATTTCAAAATTATAATTATTAACAACAAACTATATTTTGTGTTTCAAAGTCATCTAAATTTTATTTTTTAAAAATTTATTGAGATTCAAAGAAAAAATTAAGGATTGTTTTAACCAATTTTTAACATTTATGGAATGTTATAATTTGGAATTGTCTTAAAACTGAGGATGAAAATTATTTATATGGTAGTTATTTAATGTTTCAAAAGCTGTTTTACCAAAATAAAAAAATACAGATTAGTGTCTATCACAAAATAATGTGATGTAACTAAAGTTAATTGAAAAGTATGAGTAATTCCATAATCTTCACTAATTCTTTAACATGATAAAGTAAGTATCTTAAGTTAGACAGAATTCTTTTCGGTATTTTTTTTAGAAATTCAAGAACAATTTCAACAAAAAGTTTTAAAAATATCATATGGATAGCTATTTAATGTAAAAAAAGCTGTTTTAACGAAAATAGTATTTTACAAAGCAGTGTGATGTAAATTGAATTTTATTTAAAGGTACGAGTAATTGCATAGCTTAACTAATAGTTGCCATATAATAACATACCTAAAACTACACAGATGTCTGTACAGTATTTTTTTTAAAAAATGCCAGAAAATTACGTTCATGCAATTTCCTTTTATTGCTTAGTGTTAAAACATATTGATAACTATTAATACACAAAATTAATGCAAATGTGTCAAAAAAGCAGAGAAAATATTTACTCTTTTGTAAATGCGCTGCACATCTTCCATGATGCATGTCATCCTATTGATGATAGTGTTGTTATATATCTCGCTGATCGCTGCATGGTCTCGACTTTGCCTTCTAGTTGTGGACACTAAATGTTGCCAACAAGCATACGATGAAAATAAATGCCACTGCTCACGCCTGGTGAAGAAGAAGAAAGATTAGTTTTGATTTTATGTTATGAATTTCCTATTAAGTATCACAAAGAAACCAATTTTTTTTTAATAATTATTAGAAGTCTACATTAAGAAGATGTGCACCAGTATACACACATGTATCAGTTCTTGAAATAGAAATACGATTTAATGATGTATTTTGAAATACACTTAATGTTAGAAATTTAAATCTAGAAGTTTTTTTAATAGATTAAAATAAATTATTTAAAGTAATTTTAAATGAATAATTTATTCTTAAAAATTAAATAATTTTTCCTCTAAAATATTCTTGAAATATTTTAGATGCACCAGTTCTGGAATATTTTTAAGTCCAGCCCATGAAAAGTACACAAGAATTAACAAATGCATGCATATGGGCGAATCTCAGGAATCATTAACCTATATGTCTTCAAACCGCACATCAAACCGTAACCATCGAAAATTGAAAAAAAAAGGTATAGAATCCAATTCAGCAAGTTTTATGTTAGTGATATTCCAAAAGCTTATTTAAAGTAGAATAAACTTGTATCATTAGTTTAACTTGTATCTCGCAGAATTGGATTATAAACATTTTTTTTTCAATTTTCGATGGTTACGGTTTGACGTGCCAAAATTTGGCGACAAAATTTAAATGCAAAAGTCAATATTCACGAAAAATATCATCCAAGAAAATATGATAGTACAGCTGAGCTACTAAATCATGTTTTTAGTGATTTTCAGTTTTTTTTAAACAGTTTTAATGAAAAAAAAAAAAAAAACAAGTATGTTAAACACTCTAAGCGACATTCATGAAAAGTTGTCAAATGTAGGAGTGAAGTAAGAAATGAAAGCCAAAAGCAAGTCACTCGCGATCAAAACTGTACGTATCTTAAAGTTAGTAATGCATAGTTATTCCTGTAATTTTATTAGAATTAATTTTCGCTTCTTATGTTATATATTTATAAGAAAAGTTTGAAGACATATAGGTTAATGATTCTTGAGATTCGCCCATATATAAAAGAATTTTTAAAAAAATAAAGATTACATTATGGCTGGAAGATTGAAGTTACCAGGAGATATTGAATCAAGAGAAACAACAATCACATCATTGATCAAATATATAGGAGATTATACTCATACAGAAAGTCTAATATTTTAAATATATGTTTTTGAAATAAAAGAAAAATTGGAACATGGATTGCTATTTTATCATCAGCCCATTTTATTTTTTTTAGAAAAATTAAACATTTTTCAGGCTTGATAGATGATGAAAATTCCAAAGTTGATGAAGATATTTTCTGAAAATCGTATCCCAGAAATCTTAATTCCAAAAACAAAAATACACGTAAAATACATTGAAAAAAAAAAAAAAAAAACTCGCAATTTTTTTTTTTAACTTAATAACACAATGAAAATCTCCAAGCAAATTTTTATTACATTCTGTAATGCCCAATTATAAACACCTTCTAACCTGGCGTCCAGAATACCAGACATTAACTTAACACATTGTTGACCGGTGACGAGTTAAGTCGTCATTGCAATTGCATTATGTATTTCAATCTATGAAACCCAGGGTGATAAAAAAATATTCCAAAGTTTAATTTCCTTTCATTCGGTTTTATTAAAATGTGTTGGAGTTAATTTAGAATATTTTACTGAACTCCCATTTTCAATTACAAGATAATAGCCGGTGACAGACTATAATATAACAGAAATTCTGTGTAAAATTGCTGGTCAACAAAGTGTTGAAACTCAGTCATCTTCATTAATACCTTTCAGAATGATAAGCAATTTTTTTTTATAGTTAAAGCTCTGCATCCTTATTATTATCTCCAAATATTAATTTAATTAACAGGGAATATTAATTTTTAAATTAATATTCCCTGTAACTCAGATATGGCTTACCAAATTAAAAAAAAAATTCCGTCAAAATTTCAAAATTCCGATTAAAGGGTCTTTTGTGCTAATGATTACAATAAGTAGAGTAAGATATTAAAAAAAATTTTAGTTTAAAAAAAAAATTATAGTTACTTTTGTTTTTCAGCTTTATGCCTCAGAGACAGTCCTTTGGCCAATTTCTCCAGTGATTTGGAATATTCCAGCTCTACTTCAGCTCTCCGTCTGAAGTAGTCCTGAATTTCAGCCACCAAGTTTACTTGTGTTTCCACTCGTGTATCCAGGCATTTCAGTTGCTCATTCAGTTGTTGACGAATATCTAAAAGAATAAGAAATTTTTTATTATCAGAAATATTTATAATAAATATTTATATCAGAAATATTTATAATAAATATTTATATCAGAAATATTTATAATAAATATTTATATCTGAAATATTTATAAATTCGGATTCTCACTGCTGTTTTTGTGAATGTATTTATGTAAATAAGGTCTCGTTATTTTTTTTGGGGGGGAGGGGGGAATACGGCACAAAAACTAAGCTTTTCAAGGGGTTGTAATTTTAAAATTATGAATTAATAATATCAACGACACCGTTTCTCGAAAGAAATATTTTTGAAGGGTGTGTTTTAAAAAGGAAAAATATAGTGCATAGTGTTTTAAAATGACAAATCCATTAATAACGTAAAATAACCCATGAAAAGTCTGTTGTTATGATAAAATAAAATATTTCGTGAAGATAACTTATTTCGATAATACTAGATATAATATTAATAATATCAATATATATTATTTAGATGATATAATATAAATTTTTAAAATAAAATATTTAATGTAGGATCGATTTTTAAAATGATAAATATAGTTAAGAGCTAGTTTACATGAAGAAATCATTTGTGAACGGCCCGTTTTGACAGTAAAATTAGTCATGAAGGGTCCGTTTTGACTATAAACTAATTTGTGAATGGAAATTTCTCCTATATAATTTCAATTATATTTTAAGACAGCAACAACATCATATAATTCTCCCACCATTACCAAAATCATTAAATTTTCATACTAAATATATTCATGGAGGGTGAAAAACTCAGACTTTTTGATTAAATGATCTATTCCAACAAAAGTTATCAAATCCCTAAGGGAAAGGGGATCGGCGGGTATTCCCATAAATAATGTGCACACAGAAATGAGTTAGCAGCGGCGTTGCTAAGCAACAAATAACAGCTGTTTTCACATATCTAAATAATGTTTGAAGAGGGTAAATTTGGGATGGTAAGCAATTAGCCGCACCCTGAAAAAATATTGTATCAATTTCCCACATCAAAAATTGATGCTATGATAGGATTATAAAAATATCCTTAATTGGTTTCTCAGAAATGATGTTTGAATTGAAATGCTACTTACTTTATTGCCCCGTTAACCCATTTACACAGTAATTTTGAAACTATAATAAGTAACATTTCTTATGGCTAAGATAGGATGTGTCTAGCAATTAGGTAAATTCGTAGGGAAGAGTTTAAAAAGTTATTTTTGTACCAAAAGACGTGTTTTGGTGAGATATCTAAACGTTATTACTTCACATTGAAACAAAATGTTCTATAACGCCTTAGTCATTATGTTACGTTTATGCAAATTAGGGCAGCTGAAGAGTTTTTTAAACTATCGCAGCCATGAATGAAGCATAATCTGAAAAATACACGTCACCACAGCAGTAATTCAAATCTAGCTGGTGTAAAAAATAGCGTTAAATTAATTCAAATTCAATTATAATAAAGATTGATTTGCTTTAAAGATGACACAACATAGATTAATATGCTTAAAAGGAGTTACATTTTATTTTTAACTACATAATTCTTTTTCGAAAAGTTTCAGCATAGCCAATTGTTCCGACGATTGGAGACAATTGTCAGTGCAGAAACCAATTAATTTGCCTTTATTGGAACAGGTATCTTGGAAAAATTTAATTTCAGAAATTTTGCAGAATTGGATAGATATTAGATTTGTTTAAATGTACAGTTTAACGTTAAAAAATTTTTTAAAACCGTCGTTGAACAGCGGACCCAATTTTTTGTGTTTACGACTACTAATGTTCAACTCCGCAGCCTTGTAATTTTGAACCCTATCAAGAAGACAAGAGAACTCCTGGCCAAGTATTGGGAGAAATTTGCCTTCGTGCAGGACTTTTTTGATGGAACTATAACCCGCATTTGCGCTACATGGAGGAAAACCAAGAAAACCTCCCAGGGTTAGCCCGACGGCAAGGGGACTCTAACCCATTATCC
Source organism: Parasteatoda lunata (assembly GCA_949128135.1). Taxonomy (NCBI): domain Eukaryota; kingdom Metazoa; phylum Arthropoda; class Arachnida; order Araneae; family Theridiidae; genus Parasteatoda; species Parasteatoda lunata. The sequence goes on from OX421979.1 coordinate 71,682,832, forward strand.
GTCTACCACTGAGGATATTTTACGTCAGCACTGTGTTTGGTGTAAGCCGGATGCGGAATTCGTATCAATCAGCCATCGCTGGGATCCGAACCCGGTTCAACTCATTGGAAGGCGAATGCCCCTGAGACATCACGGCTCTAATGTCGAAATAGTCGGATTCGACTATCTACGCAGCGTTAAACGCAATTTGAAAAAACGGCGATAATTCGTGCTCAATGTAGAAAAACTAATCGGTGATGGAAATTATATCCGATAAAATTTCTTAAGAAACTATATCTGATGACAATTTTTAATAATATAAAAAACGGTTAGTATCACACCGTAAATAGCAGAGTATTTGCAAAGTAAGAACTTAAAATTTAAACTGAATTTTGTTAAACCCTTATGCATTCTTTCGATTTTTAACTCAGAACAGAGCGCAACTGACGCCCGGTGGCTGAGTGGTAGCGTTTCGCGCTCCTGTGCCACAGGTCTTGGGTTCGATCCTCGGACCGGGCAGGGTTGACTCAGCCTTTCATCCCTTCAGTGGGTCGATAAATGAGCACCAAGCATGCTTGGGAACTAAACACTGGGGGTTCCGCGTTCGACTGACCACCTGACCGGAACATCTGCTCCTGCACCCCAGAGGCCAAGGCCCTCAATGGGCTGTCGCGCCACTGAGTTTAGTTTAGTTTACAGAGCGTAACTGAACCTAAATCTATCATGTGAAGTTAAAAAAATTTAGATTTAATATAGAACTAATAATTTCAACTTAGTTAAATAAAGAATTCATATTTTGATTACACGGGGACGCCAAAATTCAAGACCGGTTATTTAACATGGATGGAATTCGAAAAACCTATTCATAATTCGTGCTCAAGATGACAAAATTAATTCGTGTTAAAAACTGTAGATACTATATCTTCTAACAATATTTGACGATACAAAAAGACAAATAAAAGAGCATGTTAAATCTTTATATGTCCTTTCGATTTCAAAAGCCCAAAGCGATATAAGTACATGTACCGCATAATTCGAAATCAACTGACGCAGATGATTTCGGGATGATAATAAACGTTCTCATAAATCTGTGAACGTAATTGAACTTAGATCTATCCTATCAAGTTAAAACAATTTAGATTCGATTTAGAACGAATCGTTTCAACTTATTTAAATAAAGAACGACAAGAGATGGGATGAAAAAAAAAAAAAAAAGAAAAAAAAAAAAAAAAAAAAGAAATACATAAAGATGTTTTCGTAACACCTCTTTGATTACATGGAGACGATAAAATAAAAGACCGGTTATTTAACATGAATGGTTTAAGAGCGGAACATCTGCTTATCTCAGATGCCGGAAATGATGGTAAGGTCGAACTTACAACTGCTGAAAAGAAGCCATAAAAAAAGAGTTGTAAAACACATTTTCACGCATGTTGAGCGTTAAAGTTACATGCCACATGTAGCGACCAAAGCAAATCTACAACAATAGTGATTTTTTTTATGGAGAAAAAAAAAAAAAAAAATCTGAACGACATAGTTCCACGCTCTTTATTTTTATCAAAAGGGTTGAGTTGTAAGCAATACAGTTATAAAATCCAAACGGTGGTTACATGTTATATACGCATTTACACAATTTAAATATGGTTACTATAATCAGGAAATACTTTCATAATCCTTCATTCTAGATATTTGAATTATGAAAGCTATAAGAGATGATGCCGTGTACACCTTCATTCAAGGTATTGACACGGGAAAACAGACATGGACATGAGAAAACAGACATGTACACGGGATAGAACAACTCTCAATATACTTAAAAGAAAAAAAAAAAAAAAAACTATAAAATTTTTGTCACAACTTGCGAAATTTCGAAGAAAGGTCTAAACAATGTAGAACTACAATAACAGATAAATATCAACAAAATAAAACCTAATTTATACAAATAAAATACTTTTATTTTGCCATATTTAATTACAGGGCTGCTATCAAAATCTGGAAGTTTCCCTATACATTTTATTCACAATATATTAAGATCTAACACACAATTACTGTGCTCTTGTGTGAGCTACAGTAGGCTAACTATACTAGTTTTAATTGCTGGAAAAACATACAGAAACAAGAAACAGCCCAATAACTTTAAAACAAATAATGCTATAGCTAATGAGATAGTATATTATAGCTGAACTATCATGAAATATGAATAGTATAGTATAGGTACTATCTTTATATATCCCATAGATTGCGCTTTAAGAGGTCGCCATTTTTTTAAAAGGCGGAAATAAGAAATAAAATTATATGTCTTTTCCAAATTTGTAAGGAAAAATTCAAAATTGCCAGAATTTCCCTTGTTATTTTAGTTGATTTTTGAATTCCCTATATTTTCCAGGTTTTCCTTGTGGAGTAGTAACCCCGTATAAGAACTATTTAATAAACTTAAAATAAAAAATGTTATTTAGCACTTTTTGCTAAAATTTAAATAAACTAAATATAATCAGATAATTTAACGATATACAGAATTATTTTAAAAAGAAATTAGTTACTTTTTTTTTTGAAATAATGCAAATCAAATGATTAAGACCATTAATTGTCATTGAAAATGCAATCAAATATTTTGTTTTGAAACTCCTATACCAAAACATTCTTTTATTTCACATCCATGCCACAAATGCCCTATCGAATCTTTCGCATTCCAGCTGTTTTTCGTCTTTCAGCAAATCTGAATCTCTTCATTTCGAGATTCCGACAGTTCATTAAAATGTATTGAAGGAAAAAAAAAAAAAAGCCATGGTGAACCCCTACCCTTCACACATAAGGAAAAAAAAAAACAAATTCTAAAGCACTTTTTTTCCATGGAATTCCTCAAACCAAATACAACAGAGGTACTATTAAATCACTAAAAGTACTAGCACTCCAAAATGGGGGCGCCCAAGCAAGCAAATCCCCCAAATGGTGAATGACTCACAAGGGTAGCACCCGCCCAAAATACGGGGTCACGGGCACCATAAGAGAAGAGGAAGCTTTATTTTTAGTTCTACACCCCCGGTATTTTGTTCTAGGGTGGGCTGTTGTTCTCAAGGGGGTGGCAGTGAGTCACCCCATAGTGACGAAAGCCGTTCCCTTTTATTAATAATGACTATTTACATTGTTAAAAATGGGAATAAGAAGTTTCCTGCCGAGAAAATTGTACGCCGACATGGCTAAAATAAATCTGGTTGGTGTTATTTGCAGGATTTATTAACTTGGTAAAATAAATGAGAATTTCCATTGCCAGAAAGTCAGCTAAACTAAGCTGTTGAGCCCACATGCAAAGAAAGGCAACACGAGACCTGTATAATATGCGCGAACGCCGTTCGAGGAAAATTTTTTACTGTTACTGAGAAAGAAAAAAAAATAATAATCAGCCTCTTCTAAGAAAGTTTTGTCTTTTTCGAAATACCAAGGGGAAAAAAATATTTTTCTTCACGCTTTCTATCAAAGCATTGAAAATTACATTCACATTGTTTAAAATCACACATCTCGATTCCTATTTACGCGATTTAAGATCACGAATCGTGTTACGTATTTTTATGATTTTATTTCAAATATGGCATTTCGTATTCACGCGATTTTATTTGTGAAACTTGCTATCTTAAAAATTGTTCGGAATAATATTTCCCCTATAAAAGTTGCTTTAACTTTCAGCGAAATAATATTTACCTAGTAAAAGTTGCTTTATCTTTCTGCGAAATAATATTTCCCTTGTAAAAGTTGCTTTATCTTTCGGCGAAATAATATTCCCTCTGTAAAGTTGTTTTACTTACGACGAAATTATATTCACGCGATTTTATTTGTGAAACTTGCTATCTTAAAAATTGTTCGAAATAATATTTTCCCTATAAAAGTTGCTTTAGCTTTCGGCGAAATAATATTTCCTCTTTTAAAGTTGTTTTACTTACGACGAAGTTATATTCACGCGATTTTATTTGTGAAACTTGCTATCTTAAAAATTGTTCGAAATAATATTTCCCCTATAAAAGTTGCTTTAGCTTTCGGCGAAATAATTATTTCCCTTGTAAAAGTTGCTTTATCTTTCAGCGAAATAATATTTCCCTTGTAAAAGTTGCTTTATCTTTCGGCGAAATAATATTCTCTCTGTAAAGTTGTTTTACTTACGACGAAATCATATTTCCCCTGTAAAAGTTGTTTCACCTAGCGAAGTGCAAGCGCACAGGGAAACAACCTCATCTGTAAAATGCCCCAGTCTGAAGTTTTAAAATTACGCGGAAAATATGAAATCACCCCCCCCCCCATCCCTCCCAAAAAAAGTATGACTGATATTTGTTTAAAATATTAATAACTTTTTAAACGTTTTTAGGAATATTTCAATTTCTTGTAAAATAGGTTAGGATAGGTTGTAAAATAGGTTAGGTTAGGATGCATCATTGGAAGTATTTTTGGGCATAATTTTTGATTTATTGGTTACCAAAATTAGTGGTTTATTATCTATATAATGAAAATTTCAAATGAAATTTAATCGAGCTAATTATCTATTAGGAATTAAGCGAGCACTTATCTAAGAACGGCATACAATACAGCTTTAAAAGTTTCCTTTTAAGAATTTTTAATATTTATTACTAAAATAAAAGACACTGCTTCATTGTTAAATAACAGATTGATGTTACCACGACATTCAAAAAATTAATCTTTAAAAGATTTTGATTAAGTATATATTTAAGTTTTTTTTAAAATAATTATAATCATAAGTGCCCAATACAGAATGTTTGAAACAATTTAATTACAGTAAGATCATCTATTTATTGCAATAATTTAAATTTAGTCTGCCTCATTTAATTCAATTCATAGTTACATATGTAATAGAAATTCCTTTTGAAATTCAACATAGTAATGAAAACAAACTCACTAGTCAATATTTTGAAGTAAAACAAATTCAATCAATTTTATTGACTATGTAGTAAAAAAATATTTCCTACATTAATACACTTCATTTTACACAGAAATTTGAAATAAAAACGAATTTTTAACAATATTAAAATAAAATTCATATCACAGAACTAAAAACGCCTATTGAGGAAATTCGTGGTGAAGTTAAGATGGGAGTACAATTACATTTTCCTCCTAAATCTAGAAATGAAACAACAAAGGCGTATTTCTAGGTCAATTTTTACCTTATCATAAAAATTAATAATACATATTATTTTTCAGCTCTGTCAGGGAAATAGCACAGCTATATAACGTGAGTTTTTTCTTTTTCTGCAAATGATATTTCACCTGCTCGTCATGTTATTTCCTCAAAGGCAATAATAAAAAAGAGAATGAAAAGTACACATTAAAAAGATATAAATAGATATTGTGATATGTATGATTTATGTTAGGTAAACTGTCACAATAAATCGCACGGGATTTGTTTTTAATAGGTAAAAAAATGAAATTTAAAGAAAAAGTGCGAGACATTGACGGAAGACTTATACAAATGTGCAAAGTTTTAATACTTTAAAATAAATAAATAAATCAAATAAATAAAATTTTGAGAAAGAGAAAGAAAGGAAGGGCTTTATTTTTGAAACCTAGAGCGAATTTGGAAACATATGTTATACAAGCAACGGTAATTTGAATTATCTGCATTTTCTAACTTGATACTTTAAGACTGGTAATGCAGAAAAAAATGTATACATTAATTTCCTGTAGTTAGCAATTAATCAAATCCTTTAATCCATACGCTAATATCCAATGGGGCGTGGAAATTAGGTTTAGTACTTAAGACTAACTTCTGCGCGCCGAGTACAAGCAACATCAATTTGAATTATGTGCATTTTTAAAATTAATACTTCGAAATTGGTACGATGTTATTGTTTATAATTCTTTCACCAACCGAATTAATTCTTTAAATTAAATATAAAAAAAATCTAAACTATCACCACTCTTCCTGTTCAAATAATTAAAGAAAATAAAAATGGAACTAAATTTTTCGGCATATTTTCTGTCTATTTAAATCAACTAAAGAAATCTTTTTAATGCTGATCTATAAATTAAAAAAAAAGCTAACTGCAGTACAATAAGAGGGAGGGATTTTTTTAACCCCTCGAATACAAGGGATAATTTCAATCCTAGTCTTAAAAATTCTTAATTTTGTTGAGAATATTATTATCATAAGGACCAGCTGGTGCCACTATTTTTGCCAAAATTAGAAATTGAATTAATCAGAATTGGAAACTAAATTAATTCAAATGAATTCAGTAACATTTTCCCCATTTTTCAAATAAATAAAAACACTAACAATATTCAAAACTGCAGACAGACTACTAGCAGCAGTTCGCACGGTTTAAAAGGATCAAATCACGAGGGGGGGAAAAAGAGAGCATGTTATTTCATTATTTTAATAATTCATTCCCACATATCGGTATTAGCAATAACCACCGCAAGAGGTCGTTTGCGGCAGATGGAGTAATTCTATCCAATTAAAAAAATTCAAAGGGCTGCGACAAATATACACTGACGAAAGAAATAAAAATCATCTCGTAATTCTACAACTTTGATGAAATGGGATGATGAAGAAAAACAAATAAAAGAAATTAAAAGCAGGTCACTGACCTATAGTGGGTTCAGACTGCAACGCTAAATCCTCTGTGTAATTATTACAACAGTTTTATGAATACTAAACTCACGGGTAATAATTTATTCAGGATGTATATTCATATTGAATAATTTTAATGATATGCGCACTGCATGAATACGAACATCATTAAAAACAGATGGAATATGCTTCATAATAAATGACAAAATGCGCATTTTTATGTATTTGGTTTTCTTTAGAGATATGGATTCACCACTCCTTAAAAATAATATATATATATATATATATATATATATATATATATATATATATATATATATATATATATATATATATATATATATATATATATATATATATATATATATATATAATATAAGACTTCAATTTTTTTTAATTTTGACGACTGCTTAGCCTAATTCTTAAAGGTTTTAAACAAAAATGGCCCTGTCTAATTGTGACTAAAGTTCTTAGGTATTACTACACACCAGTTGCAAAGGGTATTTATTAACAAATTTAAAAATCATTCGAGATATGTATAATTGCAAAAAATTATTATTTTTATTTTTTAAGTTTGGTAAACACACATACGAAGTTCATTAGTTCACCGATTATAATGAACAAAGACGAATATTAAATGAGAGCGGAATTAGATTTACGTATGAAAAACAACAAAACACTCGAAACCGAAGTAAGAGTTGACATTGGCACTTCTCTCCTTTTATTGACACCATGCCACTTTTTTCAATAACATTTTTAACCTTCTTCCCCTTTCTCATATAGTGTCAGACTTTACCATACTCCCTTGTCGCATGTCACACAACATTAAACGCACACATGCTAGCAGTTCAAGGACAAAACAGTTGTTATAAGATCATATTTAAAATTTTATTTTTAAACTTTAACTATCGTTTGTGTGAGCATAAAATTTTTTAAATATGTTCTAATTTTGATGTAAAATACAAAAAAAAAAAAAAAAAAAATGCTAATTTTAGTTAAATTGAAATGTCACGCGTTATTACCCCTCTCTCCCCTTTGCCATAAACTGTCTCACAATTTCATGAACCCCCTCTCCTTTACAAGCACGACGATATTTATGGGCAGTCCCTAACGTGTTTACACCACGTGTTTAACTTAAACGGAAAACACGTTTGTTTGCAAATTTACAACGTATTACGATTCAAGGAATACTATTTGTTTTGAAACTATTTTTCTGAAGGCGTAGTAGTTTTATATTATTCTCTTAAAATCCTACCTTGATGGTTAATAAAAATTTAACATCTTATTAAGGTTGTTCCAAATTTACAATGTATTATGGTTGAGCCGCGATGGCTCAGGGGATAGAGCGTTCGCCTTCCAATGAGGCGAACCGGGTTCGAATCCCAGTCGATACGAATTCCGCATCCGGCTTGCACTGACCACAGTGCTGACGTGAAATATCCTCAGTGGTAGACGGATCATGGGTTAGAGTCCCCTTGCCGTCAGGCTAACCGTGGGAGGTTCTCGTGGTCTTCCTCTCCATGTAACGCAAATGCGGGTTAGCTCCATCAAAAAGTCCTCCACGAAGGCAAATTTCTCCCAATACTCGATCCAGGAGTTCCCTTGTCTTCTGGATTGGGTTCAAAATTACAAGGCTACGGAGTTGAAAATTAGTAGTTGTAAACCCATGAAATTGGGTCGGCTGTTCAACGACGGTTATAAAATAAAATGTATTATGGTTCAAGGTGCACGGTCATGGTTTCACGTTGAACCAATTTTTCTAAGAGTGAAGTAGTTCCATACTATTCTTTTATAAACGGACACTGTTCAATAACAAATTAACATCTCATTAGAATTGAACTGATTTTTATGAAGTGTAGTAGTTCCATATTATTCTTTTATGAACCTACCTTGATGGTTGATAAGAAATTAACAAACAACGGTTGTTTCAAATTTACAACGTATTATGGCTCAAAGTATCAATATAGTTCAAAATTGAACTGATTTTTATAAAAGTGTAGTAGTTCTATATTCTTCTTCTATGAGTATAACCTTGATGGTTATGAACCCCTTAAACATCGATTAATTTTCAAGAAAACGGTTATAAAAGTGTCTATTTTGCCAAATGCACGTATTTGATTAGTGCTGACATCTAGTTTAAAATAAACTATCTACAATCAGGGCCGTCTTAATAACATGCAGGGCCCCCGGGCCCAAAAATATTTTCGACCCTTGTAATCTATCATAATGTTTAAAAACGAACTAAAAAACTTCACATATGTAAAATAAATCATTTTTAAGATATGATGCAATAACTTTAAAAAAATTTAAACACATTTTGATTACTCCAAAAACTCAAAAAAAGCATTTTTAAACTATGGGTAATTCGAAAAAAAAAAATTTAGATACTACCCAGTTGTAATCCTCAAATGATAAAATAATTTTCGAAATCATAGAAGTTAATTAAAGTAATTAAATTAAATTAAATAAACATAAGGCTATAACAAATTAAAATAAATTGAAAAGGTAGGAATTATTTTGTCAAACTAAACAGTTATTAAAACATCTTTCAATGCCCAAGTGCATAAAATTTTCATTGGAACGTAGAAAAATAGATTTCAGTTGCCTTTTTTAAGTTTTTTTGTTGACAAATTATTCAAATTATTGTTATTTGCAAGATAATCAATTACCATTTGTGGAAAGAAAAACAAAATACACACTTTATAGAATAGAATATATTTATTTAAAAAAATATATAAGGCAATGTAGTTTATTCTTAGCATTTTTAATCGCAATTTATAGAAAAGTAAGATTCTCAAGGGCCCCTTGAGTGCCTGGGGCCCCCGGGCACTGCCCAGGTGTGCCCATGCGTAAAGACGGTACTGTCTACAATCACCTTAAAAATATCCTGGTACTGCCATCTGGTGTGTAAAATGAGAAATAAAATGTTTTCCAGGCAAAAGAAATGAATTAGTTTTATTCATATTGGCGCGTTACTACTGAACACTCCAGCCCAGAAATTTCAAGGGAGCGAGAAGGAAGATATTAACATTTCAAAATCTAACTTAAGTTGTTACAAATTAACAACGTATGATGGCTCAACGTTATGCCGATTTTTTTAAAAGCCTGTAGTTCCATAATTTTCATTTCATTTATGAATCTACCTTGATGGTTATAATAGGCAATACAAAATAGCAATTTTGTACTGTTCGAAAAGATAGAACTTACAGACTTAATCCACTTTAAGAATAGGATTAAGTTAGTTTATCTTTCTATTTTGTGTTGTAATAATTAGATAAATGTAACAGGCTTAATAAATGAGGTCGCCACATTCAATTAAATAACACCTTAATCCCCCATATAAACGAACCGTTCCAGACGCACATTGTTTCTTTTTGCATAAGAGTTCTTTTGTTTCTGGGTAGGACAAAATGATATTATTTCCGACCAATTTAACTTGGTAATAGTAATAACAGGTCAAGCGTTTTACAGTTATAAGGGGACCCACCCGCCTAATCATTTACTATTTAAATGTTACAAAATGTTTGCCTATAAAACGGAGGCGCGTGACCTAGATGTGAAGTTTGAGTCTCATAAAGAGATAAAATGTCTAGAAACGATTTTAACTTTGGTCAAAATTTTACATTTAACAATGTTATTAAAAGTTTGTAAGTCCGTATTTGAAAGATTTTTAATACACATTCCAATCAGATTATTTTTCCATGTAACTCATTGGCCAATGAACAAAAAATTCATTTCAATACATGTCAATTTAGTTTGATGTATCAAATTTAGACATTTAATTTCGTACAGTTATAAGTATTTATAAAGCAAATTAGAATTGACCAATAGTAATAAAGACTTTCTAAACTAGACTTTCATTATCGGGCAAGCAATGGAACTTCGAAGGTCATTTTCTATTTTTTTTTTCATTTTTAGCAAGGGAAAAAAAACGGAAAACTTTCACGGTTAGGTTACCATCAGCAGGAAATGAACCTAAATATAAAAGTTTGTATATTCCAGTACAACTAAACAGGATTAAGGAGAGGTACACCAACTTTTAATGATACTTTTTCCGTAGTAAGGGTAATAATTTCATGTACTTTCCCCTTAATTTGTAAGATGCAAGTTGAACATTTTGTTTGACATTCCATAAGCTAAAGTTTCACTAACAATAAAAAGAGCTGCAATATATTTATTGAAACTAACCATCAGTTCATTGAAGTACCGAAAAAATTGCATTCAATAAATTCCTTTATATATAAAAAAAAAAAAAAAAAAATGCTAAAAAGGGGTTGCAGGTTGTAAAAACAGAAAATCACGATAAAATAAATAAAAAGTTTTAGGAGCGTTACGCAACTCTAGTAAAGAAGTCCATTAAGTCCACAGAAATTAAGGAGACCCGTAAAAATGTGGTATTTAACATCCTTATGATCCTGGTTTTTTTCTTTAATTCTTTGGTGTTCTCTCAATTCATATTAATAATTTTTATGCGAATCAAGTTTAGAGACCTTTTAAAAAGGAGTCTCATCAATTTTCTTTCATTTTCTAGTTTTTTTGTATTAAAGTAAAAAGAAAACTGAGATGAAAAATAAATAATAACTTGTTATGTAAGGAAAATCTTGTACAGCTTTTCCAACTGACATCAACTGCGTTTACAACTACAAATACTTTTTCGAAATGACTTGCACAAAAAATATCATAGTAATATTTCGTTTCGTCATGAAAACCTGTTTATTTTTAATAAGAATAATCTAGTATAAAGAATCAAGTTTATTATTTCCATACAACTGGCAAAAATTCACTTAAACAAAAATGAAAGATAAAGTGAAAAGTACAGTGGAAATGTAACATAATCACGAAGACCAATGACACCAGGAAAAACAGATTACCTTCGAAGTGTAACAGAAACAAAACTGAATAGAAAGTCGTAGTGTGTTATGAAGAATAGAAAAAGCAACACGCGACCATAAACAGCGGACAACTTCAGAAAAGAAAGAAAGAAAATAATAGAAAGGAAATGGCGATTATGGAACAACTACGACCGAGGTCATTTCAACACATGAAATGCGCACGCATTTGGAACAGAGCAAATCCACGTAATCTACGTCCACATTTTCTTGGCGTCCGTATCTCGCCATTAACTTAACACACGCTTTAGTAATACTTAGAAATTCAAAACTTAAGAAAGTAAACACGTAACAAACGTCATAAAAGAAGCGATAAATTGTTTTGAAAGGGCATTTAATATAAGTTTTTTTTTTTTTTTAGAGTTTCCGGCACGGTGGGCGAGCGCTGAGACTGATGCCAAAGGGAAAAAATAGACGTCCATATACTTCCAGATGGCAAATATCCGCAAATATATATTTTTAAAAGTTCGAGACTTTTAGTTCTAAAAGTTGCTGAGATCTGAGAGTCGTATATAATTGAAAGCTAAAAGTGAGTGCGTTCTATTTAAACCGATCGCCATTCTTTTTTTTTAAAATTTACTTTAAAACGATAATACGATTTTCACTATTAAAGAGTATTGATTTAAAACAATAATGAAATTTTCATACAATTTAAATTTTAAGCTCAAATTAAGATAAGAATACAAATGGATAGCTATCATAGTTTTTCAATAAACTCATTACAAGAGTTGGAAAAACTTCAACATTTACGATTAGGAAGGTTATGATAACGGCTGAAAAATTTGAACTCTTGATAATGAACGGAATCCGGATTATAGAGTAGCCGGATGTCCGGATTACAACACAGGACATCATTTTCGATATTAAAAGAGTGGAATATCTTAATGGGAATTTTCCTTTACCACTTAACTGTCAGACGAGTTGCCATTGGTCTCCGTGGGTACTTCTGAATCGTTGCATGAACATAATACCTTCATTTTTACATATAACATATTACAGATATATTTTTAACGTCTAAATAACGTAATGATTAGCAATAACATTCAAATCAATATGAGCATAACTGATGAAGCGTTAAACCAAATGTTAAGATTTTGGTTTGTTGTTGTTAAAGTATGTTCATTTGTGTTATGATGTTGCAACTAAACTATAACGACTAACTTAGCTCTAATGTACAAAACAGGGTTGGAGTTTTTGCCGTCAAAAAAGGGGTTTTTGCCAGGACAGTGGCAAAAACCTGGTAAAAACCGGCCAAAACTGGCAAAAAATCAAATTATTTAAATTGCTGATTAAATATTATTATAAAATACTTGAAGCAAATTTAAATTAATCATAAGGAATAATAATTTTGATACATTACATGAAAAAATTATTTTTATAATATTAATAATTAATATAAGGGTAATAATTTTTAAAGGATTGAAAGTTTTTGACCTCTTTTCATTTTAGAATCCTTAAATAAATGTTTTTTTAACAAATTGTATTTTTTTTTACTTCTTCATAATAACTTTTGGTATGTATTATTTTACATATCACTCTTACACTATATTTAAAGAGAGACATAAGAAAGCTAAGATTGATGTTTTATTCGATAGATTTTGATAATCACCTCATTTTTCAATATTACTTCAAAATGCAAACAAAACCACACAATTTAAATTCTTGTGAAATTTCCAGTGAATTTTGGGAATTAATGTCTCATTTACACTCATGTCCTTCTAGTAGTACTGCCATTGAAAGAGTGTTTCTGAATTTTTCATTTGTTCGGAATAAGTTGACTCTAAATAATGTTTCAAAACTAGTGCTCTGTAATGCTATGTTAAGACAGCACAAATTGTATTGTGATGATTAATAAAGTATTGAATTTGGGCAAATTTAAAAAATTGCATTGGTACTTGTATATTTTAATTAACTATACATGTTGATAGATATTTTAAGTTTTAAATTATAGTTATATTAATTTAAAATAAGTTCATTTCACTGGAAAAAAGAGAATAATCACTAATTTTCCAATCAATAATGTTTTAAACTACTAAAATGATATATTAATACATTATGATTTAATTATGGAATAATAATTTTGTTAATTTTTTTAAAATTATATACATCTATAGTATTTATATTTCAATTTTAGGAATACTTTTGTATCAAAAATGTGTTTTTGTCCTCTCATTTTGGAAAATATAGGTTTTTGCCGCTTTGCTTGGCAAAAACCTGTTTTTGCCAGGACGGTTTTTACCGGTAAAAACCATGGTTTTTTCCACCTGCGGCAAAATCTCGCCAACTCTGGTACAAAACAATTAATTTTTAATTTTTTTGGAAAAAAAAAAAAAAAGATTGATTTTTAGCATTATTCCATTTTATAACTTCTATTACGAACTGAATATCAAGTTAAAATCTGTGAAAACAAATATCTTTATCTTACAGTTTGAGGAACCGTTGACTATCCCATGATCCGATATATCCACTTTTAACAATCGTGCCATCTAGAATTATCAATTATTTTCTCGAACAAAAACTAGTAAAACCACACTCCGGTTTTTATGAGACAAAATAATGATTGTCTTAATTTTTTACATTTAGTTTAGCAAGCTAAAAAAACAATCCCAAATATTCTTATACTCATTTAATTTATCATTTGCCACACGCGCTTAGATTTTTGCAAGTTCCGTCCACCATCAACAAAAAAAAACATGTTTTATTTACTAATGGAGAAAGTAAAAGAGAATGACTGTATCTGCATAACTAAGTAAACTGGTGCATTTAATGATGTACAACATGAAAATAAAGTATTATTATCTATAAATAAAAATGTCCAATTATAAAATAGTGTATGGCTGCTTAATATTAAATGAAAAATTCCAAGAAACTGGAGCGAAAAGATATACTTGAAAATGTAAAAACTTAATAGCTTCAAAATAACAAATTAAAACAAATTAACATTTTATGTTTTCAAGCGCACTTTAATTTATTTATCCGATGAACTTTTGCAGTTAATACATCCATAGAAGATATGCCCTTTATATCGGACTATTGGATAAATGGTGGTAAAGAGTTTTAACTCATTTGAGGTGAAAATAGATGTGATACAATCGAAACGAGTGGTAGTCCGTTGTTGATCTAAGACACAGCACTAAATTTCGACTCGGACCACCATAAAACTATAATCTGTGGTCTCCCCGATCATCAATAATATAAAGGGACTATACTGTATTATTCCTATTTTGATTTGAATTAGTGACACAATGTAGAATATTTCATCATAATTTTGAAAAGTACACAATCTTTGCATAGTATTTTATGTTTTCTTTGTTTATTTAAATTAATTTTATTAACTTTTCTTTAACAAAAATTTTAAAGACAAGAAAACAGACCATTGAAAATGTGTATGAAATCTTAATATTTATTTGCAGAGCAGTGACTACCTTTTCTTTATTACACCCCTGTATAATAAAATATTTAAGCTGTCCAGTGACAAGAACCGAAAGAATAAAATATATAGGTAATAAAAACACGGACACGACTAAGCTAAGAAAATTCGTCCCTATCTAGACTTCACACAGTCCTAAGTGAAGAAACTAAATAATCCCTAACATCAAAAAAATCTAGGACAAAAGCAATATTGAATTGGTTACTATGATGGACAGTAGACATATCACGTTGACAGCATAAAACAAAAAGCAAAAAGAAAGGGGGGGGAGATGTATTCAAGTGACTAGATCAACAATGCATCGATTATTTCGAAGTCTACTTATGGAAATAAGACACTCCGCAATCGAACAACAATGACATATAAGCATGGAACAAAAGGAAAGAACAAACTTCCACTGGAACCAGAAAACGATAAATCACGGCATAAAACAGGTCTAAATTAGACAGACCACCCTTAGAAAAGCAGTATAAATCTTCATTCCATTATCGAGATCCTTACCTATAGCGCTATACCTTCCAGAGAGAAAAGCTAACACAGATCAAGAGAGTCAAATTTAGCATGAAGTTAATCCCTCGTTTAAGGCTTAATTATTACCTTCATAAAAGAACATTTACCTTCCTGGAGTATTCTACAGACAAAGGAAAAGGTAATAGGTTCCTATTTCGGGGGGAAAACAGGGTGCTTATTGAATAAAAACGGTGCAATAGGAGGGAAATGTAAATCATGACTCACGAAAATAAGGTAAGCCAGCTTGTCGAACTTGTAGGAAAGTGCATTTCAGATTAAGGTTGGTTGAATCAAGAGCATATTCACACGCGAGTAATTAGAGTAAATAACAAGAATCGCGATAACAACAATGTTTTAGAATTAAACGTGTGTTTCGTTGTGGGAAGTTAGGTTTGTAAAATGATACATGACAGAATTTTTAAAAGGGATTAAATTATTCATATAGGAAAACAAGGGAGGGAAAACAACTTTCTCAATATATATTCTTAAGCTAAATCCTGTAATACAGGGCTGTCCAACTGACGGCCCGCGGGCCGAATGTGGCCCGCCAACTTCTTATTCAGGCTGATCGGCCTTAGTTTTCTCATTAAAATGCAAGCAAATTCTTTTATAATCCTTCAGTTCCATTGTTTTATAATTAATAATTCAAGTATTAATTGTTATTGTATAAGAGGTAAAAGGGTATTGTTCAACTCTTTCAAACTGCGGCCCGCCAGGTGACCAGAGACCGGAATTCTGGCCCGTGGGCTCTTTGCAGTTGGACAGCCCTGCTGTAATAGATACCGATATCAGAAGTTGTTTATTATGATATGATAGTTAATATATAATTGCACAAAAATATATACATTTTACGTATTAAATTATACCTTGAATACTTTATTACAAATTTAGCATTTTATAATTGAGTGCAAATTGCCTTGCACTATAAATTTAATATTTTCAATTTAATAAGAAAGGAGCAGGAAAGAAAATTTTAGAGCCAAGTAAAATTTAATTTGAAGGCTATTTAGCATTAAAATGTTATTACTTAAAACTTTTTGAAGAGAAAAATTAAATTTGAATTTCTTAAGATACCTGCAATTGATACCAATTGGTGAAATTGTTATTTCATGGTATACATAATTGAACTTAAGTTTTAAAAGTATGAATTTAAAAAAAAAAATTAAAACTAATTAATTAATTCAAACTATGTACGAAATTATAAATCTTACGCTTAGTATCAGAAATTTGACATTTTAAAATTGTTTGTGCTAAAACTTTGATACTTGCATTTAGTTTGTACTTGTACTTGTTTGCATTTCAAACGAAAAACTCAGAACAAAATTAACGGATTTTATCAGTAGCAATTAAACTTAAGAACGCATGTGGTAATGTAAGTTTAATATTACTTTTAAATATAAATCCAGCTAAAATTTGAATATACATAAATTTAGCTTTTTTTTTAGTTGAAAATGTATGATAGTGTAACACTGGATAACGTTTTGCTCTATTTTTGCTTTCCATGCAGATTTCTTTTATGGTTAAGATTTATAAAATAAATAGTAGATACCAGTTTACAAGATAAAGGGGTATCGATTGCTATTTCAATTATGTCTAGTGTTTATGAATCCAAAACCTGTTTTGTGTTGTTTAAGTATTTCAAAAGGTGATTTTCTATTTAACGAATTCTCCATGTAACGAACTTATTATCGAGATTCAGCAACTTCGTTAAATAGAGGTCCGACTGTAATTTCAATACTACTAAACGAATTTCAAGTATTAATTATCAAATCGAAATAACAATTATTTCTTGAAAAAAAAAAAGAATTGCACAATATGTATAACGTGAGAAACATGACGTTCTCAAGTCACAAAATAATTATTCAGAGCAATTTAGTCAATTGATTGGGTAATGAGTGTGACTAAATATCGTGGAAGATATTATATCTAATTATAACAAGAATACTAAAATCACGAAATGGGTTAGTCATAAAAAAAAGGCTACTTTTTTTACTCAGTGCATCAGTGCGTACAAGGTTATGCTTCGTGGAAGACGTTATTCAAACGCGTTCAAGGATCTTTTTAAAACATTAAAAGACATTGAAGCAATTTTTGCCTACTCTTGATCATTCGCATTAAGTAGTTTTGAGAGAAAGAAAAAAAAAAAACTTTGTTTAATCCTATTGTAATTCAATATTGCAAAGTCAAAAGTTATAGTTTTTATACAATACGAGGTGAGCCAGAAATTTATTCTAAAGCTTCTTATGTTTTTACTATGTGATATTAACTAACCGCGCCTTGCATCCAATTTGGTTGGGGTCAGCCTCGAGTTTATATATGGAAAAATAATACAAAATAAAAACCATTTGTTTACGAACGATAGTTCTATCGTTTTTTCGATCAATTTTCCGGCAGTTTTCACGTTGATTTTTGCATATTTTTAAAAAAAAAAAAAAATCTCGATTTCTTTAATTCGATATTTATTACAATACTTGTATCTCAAAACGTACATTTAATTAACCCATTTTTGACGCGTCTGATTCGTGTGATTTCGTCGTAAATGCACTTGGTTTTTACCATCAATATTTTTTCAGTTATTGCCATAAATTTGGCGAGTTTTAAAATCTTTTTTTTTTTTTTTTCTTCTTCTTTGCGATGACGGCTCGCCACCTGCGAAAAAAGGAGGAATAAATAATTTTTTTCGATATCGATATTCTTTTATGTGTGATCAGAAAAGAATTATTAGATAAAAAACTTTTTTTTTTTTATTCTTTAAATTCGCCAAGTGTGAAAAAAGGAGGAATAAATAATTTTTTTCGATATCTATATTCTTTTATGTGTTGATCAGAAAAGAATTATAATATAAAAAAACTTTTTTTTAATCTTTAAATTTCGTAATTGTTACTTTCGTGCATAAAAATGATAGTCTTTTCAACATCTATGTACCAACAAACAAAAAAAAAAAAAAAACAAAAAAAAAATCACTCTGAGCATTTTTTTCTTCCAATAATCACCTGTCTGTAATAATTAGTATTGTTCGAGCGAATCTTGAAGAACGAATTTAATTTCAGTTCTTCAAGTGAGATGTAAGAAAACGCCTTTCACGTCGAATTCTTATTTCTTACCAATTTCACTACGAGGTTGAACATCAAAAAATATCATCAAACGAAATTAACCATCAAATGACCAAACATCAATCAAACCGACCTCAATCCCACAAACCATAATAGGCATCAAAAACCAAGTATACTGAAACTTTCAGTGCATAGTTGCATTATAAACATGAAACTCTCCAATTCCAACCGAGATTGAAATTGTTCTTGAATATGAAGGTCATTATGGATTCTATCCTTGTTCCTTCCAGACATTATTTCTACCAGTTCATTCTACCTGAAGAACTAATGATTAGTGATTGAACAAGAGCTCTTGACCCGCGAATGAGTGCATTTTCGCCAAAGTGCTGATTTTTGAAGATCGGTTGATCCTCCAGGCAATTTGTAGATGGATTTGGTACTTGTTGATGTTGTAAAAAACATCAAAAAGGTCGTTATTCTCTCATTCTCGAATAAATTTATTTGGCTTAATGTGTTTCTATTCTTGGCGCTTTATTGATAACTTAGTTATAGGCGATATCTAATGCATAAATAACGTAGCTGGAGAGTGGTTAAAACTTAATTATTAATATTAATGCTTTGTGCAATAATTAGATTGTCAGTCTGAGTGTATTTTCTAGAATTAATTACTAACTTCTAATTTTAATTATAACTCTATTTAAGTATGCGTAAAAGGTACCCCAATATAAGGAGCTAAAATTTATACATGAATCGAACCAAGTTGGAGAAAAATATTAATAATTTTTTTTTAATTGAAACTAAACAAAACTTAACAAAAAGTTAAACTTCATTCGCCTACCCAAAAAAAGAAAAAAATAAATAAATAAAAAATTGGTGCAAATTGGTGTTACGTTATTGTTGTTTCTAATGCCACATGCCACATTAGCAAGCCTGCTTGGCGAAGCCGAGCAATTTAAGGCAGAGAGTGCTTTTCTTGTTTTTCAGTGGCACCATCTATGGCCAAGAATCTGACTTCAGCAACATCGTACTTCACACCCGTTTATAAGGCGGATCCATTCATTCATCCACAGATCGTAATTTTGATCTGAGTCAGAGAACGATCGATCTTCAATCCAGTACCCCCAGAGGTATTGATTTGTTCGGGGAGTCTTCAGTCGGCAGGGTTCGAACCCACGAACTCTCGCAAATGGCCCCAGCGCCCAACCGACCAGGTTAAAACGTTGTAACGTTGAAACATGATGCAATGCAAATCAGCTAAACCCAAATAAGGTTTTAAATTGAGCCATAGCATATCAAACTTTTTAAAGTACGATAACGTGGTTCAACTTCGTCCTCCATTAAGGCTGCAACAAATGTGAATTTTAAGTTTTGACACGATCCAAAATTTTCAACTAAGTATAATATACGTCAGCGGTTCCCAATTTTTTCCGACTATGGAACCCTTAATAATTAACATTCTTTCGGCGGAACCCCGACTTTATAACTTAAGTATATTAAGAAAATTGTGAACGTATTAACCTATATAAGACTGCTTTATTCTGAAAATATTAAATAAGAAGAATGGAGCCGCGATGGCTCAGGGGATAGTGCGTTCGCCTTCCAATGAGGCGAACAGGGTTCGAATCCCAGTCGATACGAATTCCGCATCCGGCTTGCACTGACCACAGTGCTGACGTGAAATATCCTCAGTGGTAGACGGATCATGGGTTAGAGTCCCCTTGCCGTTAGGCTAACCGTGGGAGGTTCTCGTGGTCTTCCTCTCCATGTAACGCAAATGCGGGTTAGCTCCATCAAAAAGTCCTCCACGAAGGCAAATTTCTCCCAATACTCGATCCAGGAGTTCCCTTGTCTTCTGGATTGGGTTCAAAATTACAAGGCTACGGAGTTGAACATTAGTAGCCGTAAACCCATTAAGTTGGGTCGGCTGTTCAACGACGGTTATAAAATAAAATAAGAAGAATGAGGCCGGGATAGCCTGGTCGGTAGGGCGCTGGGCCCATATCCTAGAGGTCGTGGGTTCGATCCTCGCCGGCCGAAGACTCCCCGTGTAGTAAATGGTGACTGATGCACGTTAAATCTGTCGAGTCTCAAAGTCCTCCATGTTCCCATAACAAATCAATACCTCTGGGGGTACTGATCCAGGAGTTTCCTTGTCTTCTGGATTGGTTCAAAATTACAAGGCTACGGAGTTGAACATTAGTAGTCGTAAACCTATGAAATTGGGTCGGCTGTTCAACGACGGTTATAAAATAAAATAAAATAAGAAGAATGATATCTTTTTCATCGTTTTAACATTAATCATTTAAAATCAGATTTTATATCCGACAGTTGAATTCACAGTTCTAGAGCTGAATCTAGTCTTGGTTTGAATTGGTATATAAACATAAATTGAAAATGAATGAAATAGGCCGAATTATGGTTTTCGTTGAAATGAAAACTTAAAAGAAACTTTAAAAGTTGCGAGTAGTTCTTTATTAACATATTTTACTTTGGTTAGAAAAGTGCGACGGAAAGTACTAACATAATATTTTGTAAATGCATGTTCTCGTCAAAGTTAATTCATTCAATGCATCCTTATTTGAAAAATTATGTACTTTTTCCAAAAAAATGAGCAATTTCTTTAATGTAGACATTTTATTTTAAAAAATATTGTAACGGCAAAGAAAATATTAAGTAAATAATGGATTATTAATTGGATTAAAATATCGGTTTCAGAACTAGTTTAAAAAAAAAAAAAAAAAAAAAAAAAAAACTTTGAAAAAAGTTCTAACTTTTGGAACTAGTTAACCTCTTCCACGGAACCCTAGGGTTCCGCGGAACATCATTTGGGAACCGCTGTAATAGGTGATCTTTAGATTAATGGTCAACTTATGATCAATTGATCCGATTTTCATATACTAAGATGCATTAATGGTTCGAAGAACATTTTGTTTATGCTAGTTTATGTACCAAAACGCACTATCTCTGAATATATACACTTTTCGCCACCTCGATGATTTTTTTGGACAAAATATATTCCCAATTTAGAAAATTAGTTCTCAAACCAACTCTAGGTATGAACTCCATTTCAGAATTATAAAAATCCAATTTACGTTAGCAAATTAAAACATTTCTGCTCATTTCTAAAACGTTAGAGCGTTGTTAGACTTAACAAAAATAAATAAAAACCTAATAATTAAAAAATAGCTATTAAGGATAATTATGAGGAAAAATTCCTCAATGAAAATATTTTCAAACGTAATACCAAACAGCATGTAATTTTTCGGTATTACAAGGAAAAATAAATAAAAAATAATACGTTTGTTTATGTAAGTTTAGCAGAGCGAAACAGAGAACATTTTGCCAATATATAATCCACTACGATTAGATAGCCGAAAAATCCTTTAAATTGAAACTACTATCAACTTACTGCCCTTAAAAAGAGTATTTGAGTTGACACTTATATCTTGAATTATGTATAGCAAAAGTTTTCGTTCTACACTAAACTGCAAAGGGGAAAGAAAAACAATTTTTAAGCGTTTCCTTTTAACGAAAATTTGATCTCCCGTTATAAGGAAAACAGACAAATGAATAAAGGATACATCAGCGCTATTGTTTTGGAAACAATTCAGAGCAGAAACTTCGATTATCTAGAACAATTTCGAGTGAGAACGTTAAAATAGTTTCCTTTTCTTTTTGTTAATATGTATTTATGATAGAAATATCTTCATACCAAATGTGAATACATAAATAGGAAGAAAAAAAATCTTTAAAAAAATTAACTTCTAATTCTTGGGATTGTCTTTTAATACATCGAATCTTTCTTACTAATAAACCAAGTTGAACGTGCGATATAGCCACAACTGGTTCTCTTCAAATTAACTAACCTCCCAACAAACTTAACTTTTGAAAATCGATTCAGTATTTTCTACTAAAAGTACACAATTAGCAATTTTAATAAAAGATAAGATAAAATATCTGCATCTCTTAAATATCAAATTTAAAATGCCATGCGAATTTTTATTAAGGTTTGTACTTTATTTACGTCTCATTAGAGCTGCACAATAGGCTATTAGCAACGGTCTAGGAAACATCTTTGAGAATGATTCGAAGACACGTCATCACAATTTTGATTCTCTGCAGAAAGGAAGGCTCCTCCGCTTTGGTTGGTAGACAACCTGCGCTCGAAGTCAAGCTCTTTACGGTAGAACAGTTTAACGAGGACCGATACCGCACACCTTCGTTCCCTAAGCAAGTTAACCAAAGTGGTCACAACTTTTATTTAGCAATTTGTCATATGACATTTGGCTTCAAATTCAACAATATCCACAGAGAATCGGTAATCACATATAAATTAAGTTATGATACGAAATCTCTGCCATTTAGTCGCAACACAAACTAGTTGCGGCTAAATTTATTTGCACAAATATTTAGTTTTAAACATTTAAAACTTAATACAAATATTAACATGTGAAAAACCGAATTGAACTGACACAACAAAACTCCTTCACGTTTAATACTTTAATTTTGAATCTAAATATCTTGATTAATTTGCTAGTTATCCCATATTATCATTAGAATTTCATAAATTTAAAGAAAAAAAGGTAAGAAAACAAGCAAAAAAATATTATTATTACACAATATTTATCATTATTATAATTTAATTAACATAAAAACAGGCCAAAATCGACATATCTCATTAAACATTGCCTTTGGAAATAGTATTAAATTTGTTTCTGTTATTTAACATCATAGAAAGACTGAAACTTAGTTTATACCTATATTGCCCAAAAGCAGTCAAAATGACTGGATTGTGAAAGAATAACTTATGTATAAAGAAATTTGTTTAAAATTAATTTTTAATATTTTTTACATTATTTAGAGTTATATAACAAGTTATTAGTAAATATTAACAATAAAAAAAAATTAAATGCTGTAAAAAAAGTCACAAAATTCTAAGAAATTGTGTCATTATATACATCATTGTTTTTCTAATTGAAATTAAAAAGCAGTCCAAATGACTTCCTTGGGCTATCCAGTGTTAAGCTATAAGATTTTAATCTAAATCAACAATGGACGAAACAAATTATTAAAAAAAAAAAGGGTTAATGTTGTCGATTGCGAAAGGCCTCAGAATACAAGACAATCTAAGACGACAATGTTTGGAATAACTAAAATAACCTCGACAGCCGCATTGCACATTTTCGACTATTTACATAAATGTCACCCCTCAACAACTAAACAAAACCAAAATAAAAAAGAACTAACAATATTTATCTAATTCTTCTAATTGGATTATATGTCAATCCTCTGTCAGGACAACAATTAAGTCTCATTTAAAAAGAAACACAAGAAGATAAAAAATACACGATAGAGCGAAACATCTCTATATGAGGATAACCGGCATTCTTGAAAAAAATCACGCCAAAGCAGAAGTGCATGCTGGGTTAATGAAGTGTGGTGCACATCTCGGTTGAAAAGTCTTAATTAGAGGTTTCAGAAAGGCAAAAAGGTGTGATCAGAATAGAGACAGGTTATCCTAGCGTGGAACATGGTCTGACCCAGGAAGAAACACACCGTTTGCAGTTGTCCACGTGAAGATGGTGGACATAGGTCGTTTTCTTCGATTGTCTCGTTGGTTTCCTGAATGGCGCTTTGTTTTCATGAGCTGGGATGCACCAAAAAGAACCATAACCGATTTAGATTGTGTAGTTTAAAGTTAATGATGAAAGTTGCGTGTGTTAGGTTTGAAGCTTGTTGCGGAAATTAAAGTATAGAATATAGAGGATACCATTAAAGCGCTTCGTTGAATTTGCAAAAAAAATGGTAGAATAAATTTTTGTTGCAAAAATAAATAAATAAAAGGTAAGATGTTAAGAAACATAGGGTCAAAAAAAAAAAAAAAATAAGATGAATAATGAGATTTTTCTGTTGCTATACCAACCAACGCTACGCAATACATCTGGATAAAATTAGGGGATATTTTTCTACCTGCTTTTTCAAGCAGTAATTTATTATTTTTTTCACTTTTTTTTATTATTTCGAAACGATATTCTCTTAAAATGTACAAAAGAAATATTTATTAGATTAATGTTAGATTTAATATAACTTTTTGGGGGGAATACACACATATAAATACACACACGCAAATTACAGTGAATGATCGAAATCAAGAGAACGTCGACTTTCTCCGAGAGTCTTGATTGAAGTGTTTTAATGTCAACAATCACATAGTCGCTTTGGTGAATGTCAGAAGTATTTGTTATATCTGATTCGATATTAATTTATTCGTTAATATTATTATATTTATTCGATATTTTATTATCTGCTGTGGATAGATTAGGAGAAACATCAGTGTTCGTAGTAGCGGTTAAATGCATACAGGGCAGTGGCACTGAACCTTAAAAACGTACTACCCAAGCAAATGTATACCGGGCAGTGGCACTTAACTAGATTTAGTATATATGTCGGACATTTACCAAAGCGACTATGTGATTGTCAACAACCACCAATTTCTGCCATTCACAGTAACATATATTAGACTAAATTTCGTTAACGGCTTACTTCGACCAACTGGCACCATACCTGTGCATCGGAGGTAAAAAATGTCCTTTTTTTTTTTTTTTTTAATGAAAGCATGGTTTTTTAGTTCCCTATGCAACTCTTTCCCCCTCCACAGGTACATATAATGTTATTCAAAATAAAGTAATTTAAATAATGTAATATAATGTACATATGTAATTCAAAATATAATGTATTCAATATAGTGTAATTCAAAAATATTCTCATTCGCCTGTAAATTTTAGCATTTGTGAGATAGTTCACCTTCGGATATAGAAATTAAGTGGACAACCTAAATTTTTCACGTTATATGTTTTACAATTCTGCAAGAAAGGAAGTCCCAGGAAGGGTTCATCAAATTTTTAATTAAAATCAAAATAAAGGATAAATGAATGACTAAAATCCACTGGGTGGAAAAAGAATGAAGAAACATCAAAATATAAAATATTTTTTGTTGTTGTTGATTCCCATTTCAAAGATGTAACACGAAAACAATTTAGACAAATCAAAATTTTGTTTATACTTATTCGAAACAAACTTTTTTCCAAAGTAAACTCTCTATTTTATTTTTACTTGAAGCTCGAGAAAGTGTTTCGTGATTTTTGAAAAAAGGAACGACAAAATGGGTAGTTTTACGTCCAATAGCGTAATTAGTCTTCGTAACGACTTCTACTTATACACTTAATAAAAACAGGTAGTGATTACGCCCCATTCTTACTTTCTATTTTTTTCCTTCTCGTTTGCTTAACGACGTATGAGTTACGCAACTCAAGTGTTTATCTGCGTTAGAAAAAATTTTTCTTTGCGAAACTTTTGACATTTTGATGGTCTAAACACAATCGGAAAAAAAGGAGGCCAATGGATAGAAATAACGCCACAATAATATAAGTATTTCAAAGCCTATGAAAATATAAAACTCATGTATATAAGGATTGTTATCAAATATTATAACACTCCTTTTAACTTAATTTTTTTCTTTTTACTTTAGGCATATATTAAGTCACTTCCAGTATTGAGAACCAACCTAATGATAAAGTACGTATAGTCAATTAAAAAACATATGCCTAAGGAGAACCCAATATTTTCATACAGTTTATATTCAAGCATTAAGAACCAACCGACTTATAAAGTAGGGATACTAAATTAAATGGCAAATACCAAAGGAGAACCCAATATTTCCATACAGTTTATATTCAAGCATTTAAAACCAACCGACTTATAAAGTACGGATATTAAATTAAATGGCAAATACCAAAGGAGAACCCAATATTTCCATACAGTTTATATTCAAGCATTTAAAACCAACCGACTTATAAAGTACGGATATTAAATTAAATGGCAAATACCAAAGGAGAACCCAATATTTCCATACAGTTTATATTCAAGCATTTAAAACCAACCGACTTATTAAGTACGGATATTAAATTAAATGGCAAATACCAAAGGAGAACCCAATATTTCCATACAGTTTATATTCAAGCATTAAGAACCAACCGACTTATAAAGTACGGATACTAAATTAAATGGCAAATACCAAAGGAGAATCCAATATTTCCATACAGTTTATATTCAAGCATTAAGAACCAACCGACTTATTAAGTACGGATACTAAATTAAATGGCAAATACCAAAGGAGAACCCAATATTTTCATACAGTTTATATTCAAGCATTAAGAACCAACCGATTTATAAAGTATGGATACTAAATTAAATGGCAAATACCACAGAATCCAATATTTTCATGCAGTTTATATTCAAGCATTTAAAACCAACCGTTTCGCAAAAAACAAATATTCAATTAAATAACTAAAAGGCAGATATTTAAAAATTCAATGATATTTACATATAATTTTTATTTAAGACTAAGACAGCCGATCAAGATGAGATTTAAAAAAGAACGTGCAAAAAGCTTTCATTACTTGAAATTCGAACGATACAAGTCGAATTTGGAATTGTATGAAATTTCGTTTGGGAATGGAAGTTCTAATGGAATAACTTCGAGTTGTAATGGAATTTTCTTAAAATACAGCGGTGTGTGGATTAAAGCTGACATAGATATTTGTTTTTTATAAAAAAGCTGGATCTAAAAATCAAGGATTTTTTCGTTTCTTTCTTCGTTATTTCAATAATAAAAAAAATTACTTCAAAAATTAAAAAAAGTTAAAATATAACTAAAGAAACAGGATTACGAAAATGGACAGTGCAATCTCGACTTATGTTTAAATGGTGTCAAAGAAGACCACCATGAAGCACACAACACACAAGTTTAAGACTCTTTGACAGACGCATCCTAAAGTATCAAAGAGGATTAAGGGAGGGGGGAGGAAGATCAATAGAATACACCCGCATAAATATGTAAATATCAAAATATCTCGCCACGTCATCGCCAAAGAATGATAATGTAACATATATAAAAATCCAGTTACCCGACATAGGAAATAGGTTGATCTCAGTGTAGTAAATAACTACAGAAGAGTTTAATTGATTCTTATGATTGCTAACATGTCATAATTTATGATAATTTGAACTGGGAGAAAAGGATAACTAAAAAAAAAATAGTCGTTTGAAACGAGGATGATTATTGCTGATAAGCATTTACCAGAATGCAGAATTAAAAATATAAAAAAATTACATCATAAATAGCTTTACATAAATAATATGAGACATTGGCAATTAGATACACGTCTCAAGAACAAAATGTAAAATATCATTTTAATCATTTCAAGCATAATAGTTTTTAATAATTGTATTGACTTAATCCAGAGTATTGACTAAAATTCATTAAGCGCCATTAACGAAAAGAAATTAATAAATAATTACTAGAGTTTGATCATAAATCGTGAAGTATCGATATATGAGCATCGCGATAATCATATTATTACGATATATCTTGAATATCATTAATACGATAAATATCGAATATACGATAACTACCGTCAACGATTAATAAGGAATACTATAATGCAACTAGTAGTATTGATAACGATAACCATCGATTTGGAAAATCTCGAGATAATTATAAATAACTATAAATATCGAAAAAAATAATATATTTCACAATATTAAAATTTTGATATCGCCTAGCACAATTGATCACCCCTCTTACTTTTTTTAAACCTCTAAGCCGTGAAAAAAAAATTACTTAAATTGGATAATAGATAAAAAGGAAATGTTATTTTGTTTGCCTTTATAACTTTTAAAGCAATTACTATTTGTTAACTTATTTATCCTACTGGCAAAGCAAGCTGATTTTTTCCCGTGAAAAAAACACTGCTTTGTATCAAAACTTTAGTTGATAACTTTGTTCGACAGTTAATTTAAAATGCGTTGATCACACAAAAACTAAGGGTTAAAGATAAATATACCAATGACCGTAATTGGAAAAAAAATCTTTAAAAAATAAATCAATACACCACGATTTTATCTTTGTTACTTCCTTAAACGAATCTTAGCTGTAATCAATCTCTAATTTCGCTCATATTTTTCACAATGATTTAGCATACATCAATTAAATTTTCATCCGTCATGCTATAACTATTCACGATTATCATTATATGTAAACAAAAATTTGTTTTATTGGCCACTCCTAAATCGTGTCTTTTCAGCTAGCATGAATCTACTGAAATATCATGATCAAGGCCAATGTTAATGAGCATGGAGCAAGCTTCGCACGCAGGTTTTTTATTTTTATTTATTTATTAATTTTTTTTTTTATTTGCATAACTGGCAGCTCTTAAGTAATAAAATGCAACTTGATTTGATAAATATTAGGATTTTTTTTTAAAAATTCATTTTGATACATAAAAAAAAATGAGACAAAATTTACAAATAAAATCAAAAGCAAATTGCTTTGTTTAAGTTCATATATCCAGTTTTTGTGGCATTGTAAACTTTTCCTTGTTTGATAATTAAATAACAGTTAAACAAATTATTAAATAACTAAGGATATTTAAAGAACAATTGAAAGAAGAAGACATGAAAATGAAATAATTTTTCATCGAAAACAATAATAGTTTCAGAATTATTCAAATCATGCCGATACAGATAATGAAATTATCTTTCGGAAAAATTGCATCTAATTCCGTAACTTAATGTTTTGTACATTTTGTTTTTTCGATGTTTAACGTAAGATTATGTAATCGGCTTAAAACGATATTAACAGAGAAAACAACTTAAAAGTAAACGAAAAAAAAAAAAATTTCCATCAATAAAAGCGATAATTTTAAAGCTGTATTTTTCGAGGAAAAAAAATTTAACTCAAAATTTTAATTAAGAGTTTGTTTTAAGCAATAGCAAAGTTTTACCAAAAGCATAAATGCACATTAATTAATGTCTTAAATTAATGTTTAACCGGGTGATTTAATTGTAATTTAATATAAGTTAAATTAAAAATAGCCATTCAAGTTAAGATCAACCAAACTTGTCATCATTCGCCGGTAATTTTTCAATAGGTTTTATATCTTTATGGAAAATATGAATAAGGCTGGACGATAGTTTTTGGCAGAATATGATGTAGAAATATTAATCGCCTGTCTTTTAAAACAGTGTTGTTATTATTATTTTAAGGAAATGAGACGGTGATCGTCAATACCTTATCACTGAATTTTATATCTAAATAACACAGTATTTTCCGATACTACAGTTAGTCTTGTAGTTTTATTGAAAACAATGTAGTTCTACCCGGTAATTTTTCAGTTAGTTTCACAGATGCATGGAAATGTTTATGATGACTTTCTCTATAAAAAATTCTTCATATTTTTCTTCATAGTACTATTTTCTATAAAGATTTGGAAAATTCTGAAGAGCAATCGATATCTTTTCCAGTTATATACTTCAACTCAAAAGAATATTTTTTTCAATTTCTTTTATATCTTTAAGGGAAATAGTACGATGCGAAAGTTTTCCTTTTGTGCTTTTTATTAGTTTCAACCAAGGCTAAAATTCATTGGAGTTCATTCTTTTATATTTCATGTTTTCTTTCTTTTATTATGAATGATATTTTTTATTTAAAAAGCATTTTGTTTGTAAATCATTTGTTTTCTATTATAAATTATTGTGAATTTTGCATTGAATCTTTTTATTTTAAATATCCTCTATATACTTGCTTCTTTCGTGTGACAATAACGGAGACCTATAACAGTGGTTCACTTCTTGCTCTCCGCTCAATTCAATGTGTAATGAAAATTGCTTGACGAGATGCTTTCTAATCATCCCTTAAATTTTAGCTCACGAATTTCGAAACACCCGATTATTTTAATTATTAGCTTTTTAAAACAAAAAATTTGAATTTATAAAAAAAAGTTACAATTCATAGTTTTTATATGTAAATATTAAACATGTTTTTAAAAATTTTAAGAGCATTATTGGTCACTTTAAGGTAATTTTTAATTGTTTTTTAAGAGGCCTTTTATTCAATTTTTAAAAACTCTTAGGTCATCATCATACTAGTCTTAGTTAAAATAAACTAAAATTAATATTTCAATAACGACGATTATCTTTTTTTCAATTTCTACTATTAGTTTACAGTCTCCCAATATATATATATATATCTTGTTCAAATTTTCAATCGTTAATAAAATACTTTTTATTCATCCACTCAAGTTCAAATACATTTTTATAAACTTGTACTGGATGACGCTTGATGTTAAATACAGTTTTTTCAAATATTAATTCATTCATTCAATTAAATTAATTAATTTTCAGGGGTCTGTCCAGGCCGAATTTATTCAATTTTTATTATTATTTATTTATCACAAATTCAACTTTAGGAAAATCGGTAGTTTCACAAAATAAATTTTCTTAAAAGTTTATTTTTGCATCCTTTAAGAAACGATAAATCCATATTTTTGGGTTGATTTTTTAACATAATTTTTAATTTTTCACAAATTATGTCTAAGTTTTTACAAAATAGGAACCTCTCAGAAAAACCTAGACAGACCCCTGATTTTAGCTTTATATGGGAGAAAAAATTTCTCTTATATAAGATATTTAGCGGGATATAAATTAAGGAATAAATATTTTGTCACTTAATATTGTGATTCTGTCATATGTATATACACATATTTATATTAATTGTAATTATTCAATAAAAAGTAACTAAAATAAAATTTTTCTTTGTTTAATTTTTGTCTAAGTAGGAATTTACTTTAATTTTTTTTTTTATTTTTTATATTACTTGTTTCATAATTCATTTACAATGAATTCAATTAAAAAACAAATGCAGAGTATTCTTTTAATAGTGCAGCATTATATCACAATTCATTCAGAACAACACATTTAATATAATTTCAGTTAAGTTTATATTTCAACTTACCCATCCAGTCTACTTCTATCGGAGCATTCCAACATACCATTCCCGTAGTCCTCATTTTAATAAAAATTAAACAGTACACTTAACAACTAATACCATTTTTAGAAATCAAATTTGAGAGTAAGCAGTATCCCAAAAAAGATTGTTTTTTTTTTTTAATCATACACATCACTATTGAAAACACATGGTAATCGCTTTTGTAACATCACGATATGACAATTCCATTTCACAATGTAGGACAATAATTATCACCAGAAATATAATTCACATCATATAAAAACCACAACTACTAGGTTGGCATTTATTGTAAATTACATTCAGGAATACTGCTGGAGTATTTCAAAAAGTTAAATAACTTCAGCGGTAATCTGCCTGCTTGTTTACTTTTTAATTATGATGTAAAAGCTTGATTTCGTTGTAGGCAAACGTAAAAAAAAAAAAAATGTGCGAAAAAGATTTAAAGAAAACGAAACCAAGCTGCTATGAAACACAATGGGAAAAATGAACTTCACACAGAAGCAGCTGACATAGAATTCAGCTCCCATATGAAAAACTCCCCAAACGCGTTGCAGAGTTGAGGTTTACTAGAAGAAGGGAGGGATGCGGTGGAACTAAAAGTTCGCCAAAATCTAATATTTGTAGCCAAGGTCAGGCAGATTCAATTTGTTTCATTTGACTTTTTTCTCATTTTCAATTGATTTTGAAATTCGATGAAAATGAGTACATTAGTTTCATTAGAAAATTCCCTAGAAGGCATCTAATCATAATTTCACTAAAAAAAAATATCAGGTTCTAACACAGTTTGACGTTATAAAACCAAGATAGGTAATCAAATATCAATATTGGCTAATCAAATATAATAATTAAAAACATAAAATCAAGCATCGAAGTAAATTTTTTTTTTTTTAAAGTAAATTATGCTTAGAAAACTTTTTAATAAAGAAATGTTGATGCAATTTATAAGTATTTATTGGAATTATCTATTGCA
This sequence comes from Parasteatoda lunata, assembly GCA_949128135.1. Lineage (NCBI taxonomy): Eukaryota > Metazoa > Arthropoda > Arachnida > Araneae > Theridiidae > Parasteatoda > Parasteatoda lunata. Next base: position 71,715,102 of record OX421979.1, read on the forward strand.
TCAAGTAGTTCAGAATGTAATTTTTTTTTTAATAAGAGGACTTAATTGTATTTATTATTATTTTTTTTACGGTCAACTTCACACTGAAGTTGTATAAACATGAAATCATTATAAATTTTGAAAGCTGATAATATACCTGTGATTTTATACCTGCGAATAAAAAAAGTTCCGATTGACTCTACGCAGTAAGTTTTATGGTTGATGTTCTTTCTAATATTAAAGTGCAGCATTTTCGGCATCGTATACTTTATTACTATCAAAAAGGTAAAAACACTGTTCAAGAAAGAAAAAAGAAGAAAAAAATTATCCTACGTGTATGGAGATGTATTTGACAAGACGGCATTGCCAAAACGGGTTTTCAAAATTTCGATTTAAGAGGCATGAAGATGCACTTGGCCAGTTAAGGTTGATGAAGACACAATAAAGGCATTAATTGATGCAAAACTGAGAAAAGCAAATCGCGTCAGATCGCTGAATGATTAAATTTGACGTATGTATTCCTCATTTTCTTACAGAAAGAAATTTATGATGTCGCATTAGACTTCTGTGATTTGCTTCTCAAACATCAAGAAAATTGTACTTTTTTGAAGGATATCAGCACTAGGCGCAAAAATGTGTTATCTAGAAAATTTGTTCAGGTCTTTAGAAAACTTTTTTGGCGATAATGCCTTTGAGGAAGTCTAAAATCACCCGGATCAGTTTTGTGCCAGTTAAGAACAAAAATTTTATGAGCTTAGCATCATGTTTCTGCCAGAAAAATTGCAAAAAAACATATCATACCACCCTCAATATGCACTAACGGAATTCACGAACATCCTCATTGTAAACAATAAAAAATGCATAGAAATTCACTAATATACACTTTTTTTGAGAGGAAAAAAAACGTTTTAAGTTGAAGGAGGTACATTTTAAATTAATTTATCGTCCCAAACTGACACTTTTAATGAAGAAAATATCTAATATTTAAACAGAACAGAAAAAAAAAAAAAAAAAAAATAAGTCACACTCTGCCAATAATCGCTAGGTAGCCAATTCTGGGCACCCCATTCGTTCTCACGTAATCAGTAGACAACAAGAGAGTGAACCACCACAAAAAGGAAGTAACCAACAGCAAGCGGCAGACTGACAAGCGCAACAAAATGTTTTTAAAAAAAAAAAAAAAAAAAAAGTAAGTTTCCTACTATACTCTTCACTTCAAAAAAAAAAAAGTCACCCCCAGACACTCCTTTATAACAACCAGTGAATGGTAAATAAAGTGAAAGGTCACAGTTCGCGTAAATTCAACACGACGATATTTAATTTCAACTTTTAATTAATTTGCGAAGATTCTTTAATTATAGATAACAAACTGTTCGGCTCATTTAGGAGACAAGAAAAAGCACCCACACTTTTTTTTCTCTTTCGGATTTGGGCATCCCTTTTTTTTTCACACGCCTACCCACTAAAGGATGATTCATAATTTACTATGCACTTTTACACAGTGAGGTTAGAGAGGTTTGCGGCTAGGATGGGAAAAGAATTTAATAGGATTGCGGCTAAAACGCGGAATAATTTATATTTGATATAAACCATGAGACCTTAGAAATTACCATATGCCTAAATAAGGCGGTTTTTTTCCTTTATTTTATTAGAAAACTATTTTGGTATTTAGTAAAGCATAGATTACCATATTGGAAATAATCCTGTGATGACGCACAAAAGCAATTATTTTAACATTATATCCAGTTCCTCACAAAATATCTTGTAATGATTACCTAGATTCTCTAATTAAGGTTATATGTACAATATTTAACATCATTTACACGCAACGATTAGCTTAAATTAAAAGACAATAATTGCACACAGTTTCCTACTGCCGAGGGAGAAAAAAAAAAACTAGAGCTAATTGTAAATCAAACTGAATTAAAGAATAGCTACTTTAAAGTAAACTAATATCAATAAAGGTGAAATACAATAGAAAAAAAAAGCTACATTCTAGATAATTCTAAAAAAAAATACTTATTTTATTTAAAAGCTATTTTTAACTGAGTAAGTTTATTGACCGATTGATTGAAAATAAATAAATAAAAATATTTGAAAGAAGAAAAAGTACTATGTATTAATTTATGATATGTGCGGCAGTTGACAAAGAAAGGAAGGAAAGAGTAAAAAAGTACGGGGTGTAATAGACAATGACAGGCCCTTATCGCCCAGTGCCAGGGCATCAAAAACAACTCATTTATTTCCACTCTAGACGACAGGATATTTCCTTTAAAAAAATAGATTTCAGCGTGCGTCAAACACAATGCTTCACATCTAATTTATGCACCGTTTTGTGTTTTCTTAAATAAATTTCGTTGGCTAATAGAATGAGAAAAGAAAACAAACATAACTCTAAACATAACTTTTATTTATTTGATTACGTTCGGTAATATTTTATTCTTGTATTCTCTATTTTGAATTTACCTAAACAACCTTTTAATGTTTTCTTTGTAATTTGTGTAAAAGAAAATATTAATGAACCAGTGTTCTATTTCTCCAAAGTCAATAAACTGCCTATTTCGCAATGCTTCTCCATCCTCCCCCCGCTTTAATTCTTAATAATTATTTTGAATGCAAACGGCGAGGGTACTTTTCAGAAAAATATGTAAATAAAAAAATCAGTGCTGTATTTTGGAAAGGGGGGGGACTTAATGAAAGACTTTGCAAAAAGTTTGTCTGGGCCGGGATAGCCCGGTTGGTAGGGCACTGGGAACATGTCCAAGAGTTCGTGGGTTCGATCCCCGAAGACTCTCCGTGTAGTAAACAGTGACTGGCGCGCTTAAAATCTGTAGAGTCTCAAAGTCCTCCAGGTTCCCATTACAAATCATACCTCTGGGGTTACTGATCCAGGAGTTTCCTTGTTTTCTGGATTGGGTTCAAGATTACAAGGCTACGGAGTTGAACATTCCGAATTTGGATCGGTTGTTCAACGACGGATATAATATAAAATAAAAAGAGTTTGTCTAACGTTAACTGTAACGCTTTATTGACACTGCGATTGGTTGAGAAATTTCCAGGCATGCGCTGTGAAGCTCGTTAACAAGAATCGGTGAACCGTGACGCTTTGCAATATCTCTCTATGGTTGGTGTGATCGATCGTTTGAATGAAATGTGTCATTTCGTTATTGACCGAGGATCGATTGGAGCAATTGCAGCATCATTATTAATACCGTAACTGAGCAATTACGGTATTAATAATGAGGCTGCAATTGATCCTACAACTATTCTAAGCAACGTATTTCAACACAAAATAGCTCTTGTAAGCTGGTTGATATCATCGGATGTCCAAGTGGTATGGGCCATTCCGTTTTACACAGATATTGTAACTGCTCCAATCCTTCTAACGGACATTCTAAGATTAAATACACAAACTAATTCTAAATCTATTTCAATTTAGAATTTTATGACAACCCATTAGATTCTGAAGTAAACACCGATTCACAAAGTGGTTGTTTATGTTTTGGGAATTCAAATTTTTCATCGGAAAAAAAACAAAAAAACTGAAATAACTTGAAAAGTGCTTATTTAGAAATGAATTATAATCTGAAATTGAACATTTCGTAAGAAAAAGGACGCTATATCGAAGAAGAAACTTTTCATGACAAATTCTCTTTCTTCTAGATAAGTAATTTAACACTTAAAGAAAAGAATAAAAAAATTTAGTTCAGGTAAACCTAAGTAAATTTATGAAGTTTTAAACGCTGGAAAAAAAAAAAAAAAATTTCCTTCAAATTATCAAAATGCATGTAAATTATGCTGTCTATTTAATAGTCATTCAAGGCCTAAGAATCGTTTATAACAAAAACCAATTGATAATAAGTAAGCAAAGACCAGGAATTTCATTCAATTTAAGAATGATTGTTCGATTCCATCATCACTTCAACTATTGATCGAACATGGGAAAGTAGAGGATTCTATTCTCTTTGGAATGAGAGACTGAGTCATTGCCATTTCCTGTCGATAAACACCGACAAATGTAATCCACCAACACCCCAAAAGAGTTTCCAAGACCCTTCTTCAGTTTCCTGATTTACAGAAGGGAGATATTTCATTATCCCCAAAAAGGATGTCGAGAATAGATGCGATAAACGTGCGAAATCATGTTTATCTCCGATGAAGTGTGCAAGAATCTTAAATTATTCCCATTCTTCGTTTATTCCCAATAAACAATAGATAATGATAACCACATAAAGGAGAGTTTCTAGTTATGGTTCGTAATTAGAAACACCTTTAATGAAATATGAAGTGTATTTAACACTAGATTGCCCAAGGAAGTCATTTTGAATGCTTTTTAAATTTAATTAGAAAAACAAGGATAAGGACACAATTTCTTAGAATTTTGTGACTTTTTGTACAACCTTTTAATTTTCGTTATTGTTAATATTTACTAATAACTTGTTATATAACTGTAAATAATATAAAAATATTTAAAATTAATTTTAAACAAATTTTTTTATACATTAGTTATTCTTTCACAATCCAGTCATTTTGACTGCTTTTTGGCAATATTGGTATATACTAAGTTTCAATCTTGCTAGTGTTAAAGGTGGCGGAGAATTTTTTTTTTTACTACAAACACAAGGTTTAAAATTAGCGGTGGTCCGAGACCAGTTAAATTTGACTCAGACCACCATGAAATAGTTATCAGTGATCCTCCCGATCAATAATCAATGTAAGGAAATGGCATTGTGTTTTTTTTTTTTAAATCATATTTTGGTTCGTGTTTTGTCACAAAATAGCATTTTTCAATAGAATAGTGACATTACGAGCCGTGGTGGATAGAGCGCTCGCCTTTCAATGAAGTGACCGGGGTTCGAATCCCTGCGAGGGCTCCGCATCCGGCTCGCACCGACTAGAGTGCTGACGTAAAATGCCCTTAAAGGTGGACGGAACATGGGTACAGAGTCCTCTTGTCGTCAGGTTAACCATGGGATGTTTTCGCGGTTTTCCTATTTGTGTGACGCAGATGAGGGTTAGTTCCGTCAAAAAGTCCTCCATGAAGGCAAATTTCTCTCAATACTTAATCCAGGAGTCCCCCCTTGTCTTCTGGATTGGATTCAAAATTACTAGCATCGTGGTGGACTATTCAATAGAATTAACCAGCAGATAGAGTTAGATTGAGAGGAAAACCACGAATACCACAAACGGTTAGTCTGACGGAAAGAGGACTCTAACCCTGATCTGTCTACCACAGAAGATATCTTACGTCAGCACAGTAGTCGGTGCGAGCCGGGTACAGAATTCATATCGACCAGCCGCCGCTGTGATTTGAACCTGGGTCACCTCAATGGAAGACGAATACTCTTTTCCCTGAGTTACTGCGACTCTACTCAAGTAAATCTGCAGATTAGCCAAATGATGTGAATATTAATAGCTTTTGATATAATTTAACATAACGCCCTATGTTTCCCTAGGAAATAAATAAATAAAACCAGTAGAATTTTCCAAAAAAAAAAAAAAAAAAAAAAAAATAAGCGGAGATTTAATTGAGATAAAACTAAAGTAGAAATTATGCCAGAAAGATGTAAATAGAGTAAAATTTATCTGTATTTATTCGGTAAAAAATTATAAAAATAGAATAATCAAATTCTAATCAAAAGAAATGCCGGCGCATTAAGTCAAAAAAGATACACCCAAAAAAGACACACAAAAAAGGGGAATGCACTAATAACAATGAAAAAGTGATAAAAATGTCCATTGTTTATGAGATTTTCTGTTGCTTTTTTCCCCCTTTTTTTTTTGCGAAGGTTGAAAATGTCACGTTCTTTCCCTTTTGTGCTCGGTAGCCATGCTCATGTTACGATGCGTGTCAAATAGCAAAACGTGCCAGAATAGGGCAGCTTTTCCTCGAGGACAGAAGGGAAAAAAAAGCGTGAAATATAAATTGAAATTCTGAAGCCTGCTTTGGTGATTTGTACAGACACGACGACACAACAGCATTAGATAAGATTGATAGGCTAGGCTATGAAAGTTATAGGATTAGATCTTCATCAAGAATGTTAAGTATGTAAGAATTTCAATGAAAGGATAATTGAAAAAAATTTATAGAAATGTGATGAGTGTTAATTAGGTGAGAATAATAACAAGATGGAATACATATAGACTAATTTAAATGTCCTGATCAGTACAAGCAAGATTTAGGAAAACTTTAGAAAATTAGCGGAGGAATACAATCTATCGTGTTTTAACTACAAATATAGCCATAATATTCTAGTGTCTTCAAAAATTTTTGCTCGATTTAAAACCAATAGAAATACAAGGTATTCTCATTTTAAAAAAAAAGTAATTATTGACAAAAAGAAATATTTTTTTTTTCCCATTCATATTCGAAATTTCATCAATAGATTTTGTAAATTAAAGAAATTTCAATGATGAATAACTGTCTCCTCTAGATCTAAATAACTGCAAATAAGTTCAAACATATACATACCGTAAGATAAGATAACTTAATCTTTTTTTTTTCAAATCATTTTACGATTTAAAAGGGAAATAAATATTGAAAAATTGCACTGCAAAAGCTAGAATTTGAATTGACAGTTTCAGTCCTTTTATAATTAGGGTGGAAAAAAGATGAAAACTATCTTGCTAAAAACGGTTTCAAACCGTCAAATAAACGGTAAAAAACTAAAAAAGAACGGGTAGCGAACGATTAAAAACAGAAAATATCTCTATTTATCTTTTAATAGTTCTTTCTTCTTGTAAATTTACAGTTATTTTTTACAAAGTGTTATGTTTATTTTTTCTTATTTTATTTCTTATATTACATTTTACATCGCAATATTACTTTATAAAAGATTTTGCTGCTTTTTCCAACTCGTCACACTTTTCCAGCATCGATTAGATGCATAGAATAATATTTGTAAGCACGATCTTGTGATGTGTTGATGATTTATTACGAAAAATATCTTAATGAATGAAAATAATGAAACCTTTCTGGGAGATACTTTCGGCGCTTAACATTAGTAATTGTATGATTTATATTCGGCCAACATCAAAAATAGAAATTAATGACTTCGCGGTATTCATTGAAATTTCGGCAAGATCTAAGAAGAAAAAGGGAGTTCTATTTGAGAATAACAGGAAAAGAACTTCTTATCAAGACGGACACTAGGCTAAAACCCAAGGCGCATTTGTTCCCGCCATTTCCGTTACACAGCGTCGATATGACGCTGAGCTGACTATGGATTTCTTAGAAAATCAAACCAGACTGTTAATCACAAAGTCTAATGTTTTTAATCAACAAACATTTGAAAGAAAAAATTTAGATTAAACAAAGCAAAAGCAAAAAAAAAAAAAAAAACAGTAATCATAGTAACAATAAATAGACAGAGTGCAAAATTTATCACAATCTTGCCAGCTCTGAAAAAATGGGTGAATTTTCTTTCAGTTAATAGTCAATCAATTAATTAATTTTTTTCAATTAATTAATTTAATAAACATCCGTCGATTCAGGCATCTACAGGGCGATTTTGTTGACAGGGGCACCATATTACTAACGTCGCTCCCACAGCAAGGACAGATAGTACAGAAAAAGAAAGAACATCCATGCCTTGCCCGGGATTCGAACCCAGAACTTTTCTGATGCAAGGACAGTTCCCTGCCCCCTACACACGCCGGTCGGCTCAATTAATTAATATTATAATTTAGTAAATTATCAATAAATAATTGATAATAATTATTTTGCAAAAAATATTAGAGCTGTTTCTAATAGAGGGTCACAGATTCAAAACCCAGTTAGAGCAATGTTAGCATAAAATGTGCCTAGTGGTAGACAGATCTTGGTCAAAGTTTTCTTGAAATGAGGTGCCCCGGGTTCGAAACCCAGCCATGACTGGTTGCACTAGCCACAGTGCTGACGTAAAATATCCTCAGTGGTAGGTGACTCATAGGTAAGAGTCGCCTTGCCGTCTGGCTAACCGTGGGATGTTTTCGTGGTTTTCCTATTTATGTAACGCAAATGCGGGATAGTTCCGGTAAAAAGTCCTCCACGAAGGCTAGTTTGTGCCAATGCTTCATCCAGGAGTTTTCTTGTCTTCAGGACAGAGTGCAAAGTTAGAAGACTAATGAGTTTTGGTAGTTGGAAACTCAAAATTGGATCGGCTGTTCAACGACGGATATAAAATAAGTTCTCTTGAATCCTCTCTCATTAACTCAAAAAAATGCAGTAGAGTTCAAAATTACAAGGTCAACATTAATGTGAAACGGTAGATTGTCACCCAAACGCCTGTTAACTATATAGAAAAAGTCCTCAGAGAAGGGTTGATGAAGTTTAGTACAAGACGAGCTATAATGCGGTATACGAATTTTTGAGGAAAATATAACCGTAAAAAAGTTTTTTAGAATTCCCTCTCTATGGTCCCTAAATGCACGTGGTTTAGTTTTCTTGAAAGCGAAAGGTTGTTTACACGAAAAAGTTTGGCAATAAGTAATGCTCCAAATATATGTAGTTTGACTTCCTATCTACACTATTAAAAAATAAAGAAATAAAGATTTATTTTTAATTATATTAAGAAGGATAAAATTAAAAACCGCATAAGTTCATCATTAATAAAAGAAATGTATATAAAAATAGAGTTATCAGTTTGCGAAAAATTCCCGTTGAAAAAAAATACCCAAAACATTTCTCTTTTAGAAACACGCACTTTTCAAGTTAAGATATTAAGTAGCTCCTTTTTTTAACCTTGGAGAGAGTATAAACTAATAATTGTCCTCTTAAAATGACAAGAGTCCGCTAACAATATCACATATCGTCCTTTCAATGAACAATCTTTTTCATGAAGTGCCCGCCAGCATAGAAAGAGAATTCAATTTCAACAACTGACAGATGAAAAAATATGGGGAAGCGTTTGGCGATCTTTTTTAGAAAGAGACAGTGCTTGGCTTCCGGTTTAAATTTAATTCCTTCTCAATGAATAAAATGGAACAACGCATGAATGAATTAAAAGAGTTATTTTGTTTTCTTCCTATCTTAATCCATACAGATAAGTAAATTTTAAATCTGCGTTTATAAAAAGAGCTATTATTCATCGATTTATTTGAAGGAAGATGAAAGTTTTCACTTCCTCCAAAGGTCGGTTTAAAACCTAAGTCCAGTTTTCGTTTTTATTGTTTGTGGTGTTAGTGCAAACACAGACAGTTTCAGTTTTCTTAAGATAATAAATTGATGATTTTGCTACATTTTATGCTTTTTTTAACCAACAATAATAACCAAGTTATTTTTATTTATTCAGAATCGGTCCATCAATCTTTACTCCTACAAATGGGAACTTGACCCATTGAGCAATAACAAGTTGATTACGAACATTTACATTTTTTATAAAATTACGTACACGCCTGCTACACTAAGCTCTGCAAAATTTCAAAATGACTGATTAAAAACAGTACGAACAAAAGGTTCGGATGGAATATAATGCGTGAATGAATTTTGATTAGAAAACGTTAAACGTAATGTTTAGACTGCAAAAATTTGGAAAGATTTTAAGAATTAGTGTACATAAGTACTTGATGGGCAAACATTATTAAACTGAGGACATTTTAGAATTTTTGAATAAACGCATAAAATTTTTAAAAAAATTGGAAGTTAATATAAAAAATCGTTGCAACAAATTCGATAATTTTACCAGAACGTCAGAAATTATTTGTTTAAACAGTTTTGTTAAATTCGATACCTTCAACTCTTTCTTTAAAAAAAAAAAAAAAAATAGTTGGTATTTTATAATTATAAAAAGCGTTGATAAGTTGTTATTTAATTTAAACAAAATAACTTAGTCTCTTTTTCGTTTCGTATTAATTTGCCTCAGAAAGATTTTACTTTTAATTTTAGTCTTATTATTATTTCTAGGAATTTTAATCTTTTGTGAATTATTAAATATATTTTATAAATTAATTATATTTATAAAAGTAATCTTAGTAGCAAAACTTGAGCACGTAAGTAATTGTAAATTTTGAAAAATAATAACAACAGCCGCGCAATTATTCTAAATACAATGTGTAAAATATAATGTGTATCTATTTTACGAATTATCTTAATTTAAAATTTGCAATAAAAATGGCTTTCTTTAAATGCGGGGGGCGCAAGATGAAAAAGGCCGATTTTTCCCCACTGTATAAAAAGTCACTAAAAAAGAACTAAAGATAAGACTGAAATTCAAAGCTATTAGAAAAAGCTATCTCAATGTCTTTCCAGCAAAAAATAAACTGATTTAATTTGCCCGACAACTAAAGAATAAAAAGTAACAGCTGAATTCAGTAGTCGAGAGCCCACGAACATTTCGGTAAAAAACGAATTTCCGGAATGTGATTGGAACTTCAAACAATTCAACTCCGAAAAGGTGGCCGGCCAGTCTCTGATGCCATCTGTTGATACGTCAAAATGACGTCATTGTTAACCAGATGAGACATGTGTTTTGTTGTTGTCATGGTGACACAAAGACAGCTGTTCCGTAATTTTAGTAGTATGCTGGAAAAATCAGCATGAATGAAAGAGGGGAAAATCTATTATCAGTTTTTTTAAAACCTCCCAGTTGCTGCGGAATTCCCTGAGTTGACTTAGTAATTGGAAATTCTGAAAGAGTTAAATCGTTAATACTCAGCCAAAAGTTACAACTTTCAATTGTCAAATTCTCAATTTTTTTTCGGCTGTTGAACCCTTAATGATAGACTTTATTACGGCGCATGATTGGCGATTGTTAACATATCAATTAAACTAAGAATATTATTTATTTTGAAAATATGAAATGATCTAAATGTTCTTTATTATTTTGTTTGTGAATTAATTAAGAACGAAATTTGTTTTAGCAATATTAGATTTACGAAATTTGTTTTTATCAATATTAGATTTAAAATTGGGATTTATGCCAAGCAGTTGAATTCACAGAAATTAGGCGGCATCTAGCCTAGATCTTAATTTGATTTTAGTGTGTGAATTAATGAGCTGAAATATAGTTCCCGTTAAAATACAAACGAAAATAAACGTAGAGAATATTTATCAAAGAAACATACTTCTTCATTGTTGAGTTTGGTTATTTTTATATGGTGCGAAATAATAATGCGATTTTTTAAAATGCATACTCTATTCATAATTTATTCATTACATAGTTTTTCCCTAATAACTTTTAAAAAAAAGTCCCAGCTTTCGGAATCTTTTTACCCTTCGACGGTACTCTAGTGATCCATTTGGGAACTGCTGGTATAGTTATTTATAAACAAGCTGAATTTGAACGGAGTAGAAAAAAAAAAAAAAAAAAAAAAAAAAAAAAAAAAAAAAAAAAAAAGAGGAAATAATAAATCGGTATTAATCCACACCTAGAAATCATGCAAAAATCTGATAGGCATGTACCATTTTACTTTACACTTAGATTAATTCCTGAACCGTAGAGCTTTTGACCCTTTTTTCAATTTGCTCGGGTGTGCTGAAAAAAACGTGTAAGGCAAAAACCAAAGCAGGTGCAAATTTAGCAAAATATTGCTTAAAATTGAAAAACAAAATCATTGATAATCATTAATAATTAATAAAAAAATAAAAAAAAAAACGTGTATAGTCTTACACGATACAGAATAATGCTAGAAATACGTACACAAATTATTACTACAAAGAAAACCACTCACGTGAAAAAAAAAAAGGAGTTAAATTAATCTTTGACAACTCAAATGTATGATTTACACAATAAAATTTTGATAACCTTTGGTAAGAAAGGCATATACCCACACAATAGCTAAAAGAATTCTTTTTTTTTTTTTTTTTTTTTTTTTTTTAAATTATTATTTGTTGAAACTGCAGCGAACGCTTTAGGAAAAATTTTCTGAAACTCCTTTTTAAAACTCTCTGAATTTGTTTCTTAAAAGAACAAAAGGTAAAGAATTTTCTGTTACTCTTGATTTAACTCTATAGGGATTTATTCCATTTTTTTTTTTTTTTTTTCTATTTTAATATCATTGTACAAAATTCAATCTTCGAAACTTTGCATGGGGGTTAGGGTCTATCTATGATAGCATTAGAAGAGCACATTTTAAACAAAAAACATCAAGTTTTTTTTGTCACACTGAGATAGACAATCCTGTCTTCAGCTGGTCGAAATCCGTACATCATCATCATCATCTATCTTGAAACAAATACATTACGTACAGTCCACGAACTCTAAGATGTTTTCAACATCTTCCATGACCTTGTAGAAGGCAGACGATTTTTTTAAAACTCCATCTAAAAGCCTTTTTTTTACCAGAGAAGTGATCTCGCCTTTCTTATTAAAAGAGCAACTGGGACGTGTCAGAGAAGCTCCACTCAAATGCTCATTCGCAATATCTATTTATACAAGTGTCGGAGTGTAAGTCAAGGGAAAGTGAGATAAAAGCGTAGACAGAGGTGAATATTTCGTGACTCAGAGGTGCTGGTGAACACCAACCAGATCCTTTACGATCAGGAAAAAATACACAAATGTTATTTGCGATATCACTTTATTTTAAATATTATAATTGAATGTTGAAAACATTCTGCTGGTTATTAGTGTTAAATTTTAAAACTTCCAGCTCTTTAAAATCAAGATTCAAAATCAATGAAAGGTCTTCCAAACCCATGACAAGACCGAAATCAAAAACGAATAATTCTGTGCGATTTTTTCAAACTTCTCTTAATTTTAGCTACTAGAATCATGGGATGATGATAAATGTGAACAATAAGTGAATTAACTTTTTTTTTTTTTTTTTTTTTTTTAAATTTAAGAATATTTTAAATTAATGATGAATCGTCCTCAAGTTAACACATCCATCAGAAATAACTTTCAATGATTGTTACTTAATATCCTTCTTATTAATCACTTTAGTTGTACGAGAAGAAAATTTAAAAAAAAAAAAAATTGCAAGTAACGTTCTTTAAAACTGCATGCGTTGAGAGTAAAGTTTAATAGCGCAAGAACTGGAATCAACAAGCTACACTGCGTTAAACGTAGACGGTATTATTTTAATTTAAGTAAGCGGAAGGTAGCTAACACAAAGTCTAACGCCACAAAACGGTGAGGAGAGAGAGCCTATTAAACATCATTGAGGATCTTGGAGTCGTGTACCCCGTGTTCATCTGAAAAATTTAAACCTTTGAAAGGTTTATTAGCAATAAGAGTAAATTAGGGAGAATGATTAATAAGAATTTTCACTAAGTTATTCATAAGTCAAAGTTTATAAAAAGTAAAAAAAAATTAAACTATAGCGAATAATTAGAAGGAATTAGTCTTACATTAAACTCGGAGATGAATTGGTGTAAAAAGTTTAACTATAATAGGACTGCTGTTCGACTAATAATAATGAGAGCCGTGATGGATCAGGGGATAGAGCGTTCACCTTCCAATGAGGTGAACCGGGTATGAATTCCAGCGATGCTGGTCGATGCGAATTCCACATCTGGCTTGCACCGACCACAGTGCTGACGTAAAGTATCCTCAGTGGCAGAAGGATTATGAGTTAAGAATCCCTTTGCCGTCAGGCTAACCATGGGAGGTTTTCGTGGTTTTCCTCTTCGTGTAATGTAAATGTGGGTTAGTTCCATCTAAAAGTCCTCCTCGAAGGCAAATTTCTCCCGATAATTGATCCCAAGTTCCCTTGTCATCAGGATTGGGTTCAAAATTACAAGGCTACAGAGGAGTACATTAGTAGTCGTAAGCCCAAAAAATCGAGTCGGCTATTCAACGACGATTATAAAATAATAATAAGAGTTTTAAACAGGATTGCAGACTGCTTAAACGACTTTAGGTTATGTAATCAGGGTTATATAACGTTAAGTTTAATAGATCAAGAGCAAAATACAACTGCATAGAGTGTTTAATTCAATATTGTTGTTCCTCCCCATAGCCTAGTAGGGCTAAATCAGGCTTATGACAAAACTCGAAATTAAATTTGAACCAGAGTAAGATCAATCTAAAATTCAGTGCCCCCAGAGGTATGATTTGTTATGGGAACATGGAGGACTTTGTGGTCCGATAGATTTAATGTCCACCAGTCACCATTTAATACACATGGAGTCTTGGGCCGGAGGGGATCGAACTCACGACCTCTTAAACATGGGCCGAACAATCTACCAACCAGGCTATCCCAGCCGCGTTGCTCCTTCAAATAGGAACCGAATAGTGAAATATTTTGAATATAGCGATTCACAAAAGAATACCTGTTATAAATCTCTCAAGACATAATTTCACACTATGAAATCTAACTACATTCTAAAAAAATCAGTTTGGGTAATATATCTGTCAAATTCAGATAAGCAATCAACAACTCTTCATACTTTCATATAAATTATTTTTGAGAAAATTGTACCTTCTACATTAAAAACTATCACATCTGAGTGATTTCTTTTTTTTTGCCTTTGAATAACTTAGAACGCATCTTTGGTTAAGTAGTGTACGATGAAAGAGGAACAGTATAGGTTAAAAGAAAATTCAAAGGCAAACCGCACAAACAGTGAAAGTAGGAAGAAAAAAAGAAGAAAAAAAAAAACTTAATCGAAAGCAAAGGCAAGTATGTGAAATGTATATCAAACTTACACCACAAACGGAAGCCGCTTTAAAAGCATTGCAGACGAGAGGGGATAAAAAAGGTTTCAGTAAAAACCGGCACCAAGTAGTCTGCTAGAGGCGATTTCGTGTCGAAGTGAACAGCTTCATAGAAATAAAACAATTTTTTTAAAGGATGTTTTGTTTATAGTTTTTATTAGTTAACGGGTTAAAAAATATAATAAAAACATTAGCTATAAAATCACAGCTGTAGAAGAAAATATCGGGAGTTTAAATAAATAGAATTACTATTCTAACGTTAGTTTAACGTTAACGTTATTAATCCAAATATTATATGAAATATTAATCGTATATTTTATCCTTAATTACTAATTCAGTTGATAGCACCTTAGAATTCAGGGTTATAATGCTATATTTAACACTTTCCCGACGTAGGGGAGTGTCGGGTACCCCCGCCCACTGTCAATTTCATATGTATAGAATATTTTTTCAAGTCAATGGCCCATCGGACATAAATTGTTATATTAAAAAAAGATTATTTTCAAAGCTTCAAGTATTTATGCAGCTGGTAACATGGTAAACAATAATTTTGAAAATATGTTGAATACAGTAGTCAAATTTTTTAAATTTCTATTTTTTTTAAGTTAAACTATTCCTTTTTTGGTTTATTCTTCTTGCGTTATTTAATTAGATGATAAAACAATAGAAACATACAAAAATATTGATTATTGCTCAATATTATACAGAAATATAAGCAATACTCCTTAAGTGGGCGGGGCTACCCGACTCTCCCCTACGTATAGCGCCTAATTATTAACTTAGATGCGCAGGACTAGTACAACAATAAGCTAGCTACTGCGCGTTTTTTAACTGGTACAAACTACTGCCAAGCGGGAGATTTCCCCGATCGGTCGGCGCCCAGCGTTAAAAAAAACCTACTAAAAACTAAACTTGTATTAAATACCAAAATATACATTTATTTATAATTACTCAGTTGTATGGACTAAAATGTTTATTTAACCAAGAAATAATTTAGCTAACCTCTTATTTCTGGACTTAAAAAAATACAACTATACAATCGAACTTGAAACTTACAGGTAGAGAAAATGGCTACAATATAATTTAAACGTTAGATATGTGTTGCCAATAATAAAATTTAAAAGAAATAAGGAATTGAAAATGTCAGAAGAAAAAAAAAACCCTGCCAGTTTAATATACATTTATAGACTCGTTTATAAAACTAAGACACTAGTCATTAAAGGGTTAAACAGCTACAACATAGTTTAAAAAAAAAATAATAAATAAATTTATTCATTAAATTTAATGAGTCTGAATATTTTCACAATATTTTTATTTCTACTTATATTTTTAAAGTGCACTTTCGGGAAAAATTAAGAAGAAAATAATCTCAATATTTTGAAGAAAATCGCATACAATTTTCGCAGACTTCAATTTTCATGCATCAAAAAAAAAAGTAAGTAAAGATAAATAACTATTAGTCTTGTAAACGCGAAATAAATTCAATCAAGCGTAAAAAATAATCCACAATAATAAAAATCTTACCGAAAAACAACGAAAGTAAAGCTCAAAAAAGCGACACAAATAAGCTTACATGCACAGGCTTACATACCATTTTTATTTCTATACACTGGCAATAAAAATCATTAATCATTTCCTTTTTACGAACAAGACAGTAACGCTTTTCAAATCCCTTAACACAAAAAATTTCTAAGTAAATAATGAAGAAAAGCTTTTTTTTCGAGGTATAGGGAAAGAAGATATTCACGAGTTATGAAAAAAGGGAGAGAGAGTTTAAGAAAATTATAAAAAAAACAAGTGAGAAAAATGAGTTGTCGAGAATCAGTTCAGCAGTGGTTGGAACGTTTCTAAAGTTCACACGGTTACGGTTCTAGACAAGTGGCAGCAGATGATTTGAATCAGCGTGAAATGAAAGGTTTATGTGCAATATTTTTTATTGCTGCTATCTTTTCCCACACTAAAATATTCCAAAAATAAACTGCAATTTAATTTAGAGCAAAGGAAAAAAGTAAAATAAATAAAATCAATTAACTAGATTTCAAAAAAAGGGGAATGTTTAACCCTGGATAACTAAACTTTTGTCTAATAGACTACCAGCTATGGGTAGCTTAGGGAATTCGAAATGTTACGTACCTTTAACGTAAGCAAATATTAAATCATTTATCCAGATTTTAATTAACTAATTAACATTTAAAAGTTCTCTTTATATATATAAATATCATCAATGGCCAACTCAAAATTTTTCAATAAAATTTTTTTATATAAAGCGTCGGGAAACATACTGAAAATCAGCCTAAAAACAATTGGTTTTATTTAAAAAGATCGAAACATTTACAAAACGCAATTAAAAATTTCGAAAAACAATTAAAATTTTAATTCATAAAAGATTTGAAGGGAGAAAATCACAGTCTTTATTTGAAGAAAAAAAATATTTATTAGTGAAATAATACAATTTTAACTTTGTTTATTGCGAAAAACTAGCTTTAAATCGAATTTAAAAATAATTAAAAGTAATTAATGTTAAATTTGTGGCAAAAATAATTCCAATGATCTTATTTATGATGCTTGAAGATTTTCAATTATTTTAGATATAGGATCATATAAATTATTTTGACAACAGTTCCTAAAAAGTGGTTGCGCGCACGGCTTATTTTTAGCATATTATGCAAACTATAAACAGTAAAGTGAAACGTGGTATTTTTTATAACTAAAAATACTATGTTCTTAAATAAAATGAGCCTCCACAGTTTGAAAAATTTACTGTTTGTTGCTGCAGATTAAATTGAAAATCTTTAAAGTACTTTTATTATGTCATGCATACGTGGAAATTTATAGCTATATATACTTTTACATGGATACGAATAATTGTTTTATAATTTTAAATTCTTATTAATTTTTTAATGGTAATGAAATATTTTGCAACACTATTTTTAATTTACGCAAAATTTCAAATCTAATATTGATATATTGCATTTAGAAAAATATTGGGATTAAAATTAATGTAAGCTATAAGATGGACTGCAAGCTAACGCTAATGAAACCAAATACTAAAGGTTATAAGCTTAAGCCTGACGCAAAAAAAAACAGGAGAAAACAGTTAAGTTAAAAGTCGCAGATGCAGGAAGCAACTATAATGCGTCGAACATAAATGACTTTACTTGAAAGAATGCAACAAAAAGATTCTCACAAACTGAATCTGAGACAGAAAAAAAAAAATTTCAGTAATGTGCATCGGGGGACTCGTTAGTTAAAAGAAATACCATTCCCGAAATGAACTGAAAGTTGAAGTTTAGTTTCCTAATTCAGTCAAAAAGTTGTCCAGGGGAACAACAACCACATTTTCGAACTAAAGTTTCTCGACAAATAAACTTAATTCGGACAGACTCAGGATTTGTATCATGTACCATTCCACCATAAAAATTATGAACAACATAGTTCTGCTTCCTTGACAAATGATACACATATTCCACTTATCTCTTTAAAACTCTCCCTTCAGCCTATTTTCACATATGTAAGGGAAAAAAAATGTCCCCTTCTCACCCGGATCAATAAAGCAAACATGATACGAAAATCCCCAAAGGCAAAGATATATGATAACTCCCTTATGATGAAAGAGTGTGGATATCTTATGCACTTTTTGCTCAACGCCCCGCATCATAAAGATGGCTGTTCTATCAACTGACTGGTGATGGGAAACCACCGCCTGGCATCAAATCCTAACCATTTTGAAGATACAAGAAGAAAAAATCATCCACTTCAGCTGTCTAGTCTTTGTCGCGATCGTCTGCATTTTTATTTTGGTTCAAACGATATTCAAGTTTACCGAGAAGACATTTTCCCATAAATTTTAAGAATATTGAGCTTATAATATGAAATGTTGCGACTAAGATTTATTTTTCTTTCGTGAACTTCGGTTAGAAAATTCGTAACTCTTGAAAATAAAGTTTAAATATTTACAGTACAAAAGATTTAAAAAAGATAAAACTCGAAATATTTTCAATCATTTTTTTTTTTTTTTTCACAATAAGATTTAGAGAGCAGACGATCATAAATTGTATAAAGAAATGTTATTATTCCGAGATATTTCGTGAAAAAAACCAAAAGAATGGGTTCGAAAATTTACAAGTTTATTTATATTTGCTTTTTTTTTTAAATTAGTATTCAATTAAACAAATTAAATATTTAACCAATCTCTTAGAGAATGTTTTTTCAGAAACTAGGTTGACATACAGTTTCAGTTCTAAAATAGTGACATCACAAAAATTTTATCGATCTATATTGTAAAGAATTTTATCTTAAAATCTTTTTGAAACAAAATAAAATTTGGATTAAGCATTCTGAGATCTCGATGGAACTAGATTGAAAGATATAGTAACCTATCTTTACTAAAGTTCGGATTTCAGAAAATCATTTTCTCACGGTGCACCAAGTGTTAGAATTGTGTTGTTACAACTATTTTGTATTTATTAACAATGAATAATAAAAGATATTTTAATTATTGGATAATGCACTCCGGTTAATGCAAAAAAGAGTAGACTGAATAAAGCTACATCATTTTGATTTCATTAATGTATAATTTAAATAATCCTGTCATAATTAATTGCAAAAGCCAAAAATCTATTTTTATTTCTTTAACGGGTTACGGTTTTTTACGTAATGTTACGCGATATAGAAGTATTTTGTGCAACCTTTTTTTTGCCGTAATATTACATTCCGGATTAATCCTTCAATATATTCTTGTTTTTGACGCACCATTTTGTTGTTTACGTTTTGCTTGCATGCTAACCAACACCAAACATCGCCTGCATGCTCGCAAAGAGAGATAGAAAAGTAAATTGTATTAAAACAGGGCGAAGAACCGAGAGACGATGTGAAAACATTGAAAAATTTCGCATAATATTTAAAACTTTCTAAAAACAAAAATATTAAGTAAATAGCGCATAGTAATGATTGCGGTAATTATAACAACTAAAAATAATATTTTAAAAACGAATTTTTTAAAAATCACATTTTGCTAAGGTAAAAATAAAATGAAGAGACATTTACCAATGTGGTATATTTCACTCATTCTTCACATTATTTCACATGATATAAAATATGAACTTACCTAAAATAGAAAAAAAAAGAAGCATTACATTATGAACTGCAACACAAACATGTTATTTTTTCTCAGAATAATACTTTGAAATTTATAAAAATAAACATACAATGATTCTAAAAATAAAATTACAAGAAAGAAAGAAAAAAAAAAGAAACGAAGAAAAGAACATTAAATCTTCGGTTACATTTTCTTATATTGCTCGGAATATATATAAATATATATATTCTTAATAGTATATATATTCTTAAATAATCGCGTGAATGCAGTTGGCGATGCATTCCTAAATCGAAATTACGTAAACAACAAATCGCGGTGGGATCTCGGAACTACGATTTTTGATTAGTAAATCGCATTAATTATAAGCCCCATTGCGTTTATTGAAAATCTAAGTAATACGGATGGGGATACGTTGAAAATATCACTAAATTCCGAGCAACGATTTATTTTAATTAAATGAATTTATTGTATGATATTTACTGCAGCACAGCTGCATGGTTGCCTTATCTATGCGAAAGTACTGAAATAAAAATTTGAGTTTAAAATTAGTGTTAAAAATAGAAAAAATCTTTTTCATTTAATCAAGTAATAAATTCATTTACATTTTATAAATCATTCCCTCGCCTAAATGCAAAGCTCTGAATAATGACGTCATTGGTCTGTGCAGCCTAGTGTTACTCACTATTTTTTAAACTTTACAGGAGAAAAAAAAAATTTTTTTTTCTTTTTCACCAAGAGTGAACTTTTGAGAACTATAATAACTTAGTATTTTAATTTTGCTCCCTCCCCCTTCATGATAAAAATTCGAAACCTGTGATATACATGTATGGAACACACCTAACACACCCGAAAGCTCTATCTGCCATAAACCCCTAAACATTCTACATAAAAGGAAAACTTGTCCGATCGATAAAAACCATATGAACGTAGAACAGAATAAAGCACGATTTGTCAATCGCGTGTACATCACGGTAATTGACTAAGCGACATCACGATTCGAGGATATATTCATCGAAATTGCAGAGAGTTCATTCTAACTGCTGTATGTACCAATACAATATTCATGAAAATGATTCACGAAATTTTTCTGTACGCTCACGACAGTATAATATCACGACTCGACAGAGTCTTTTTCACTGAATTATTGTTTGAGGTTCAAATATTACTTAAATGGAATTATTTAATACACAACTACGACAATTACATTTTTGTTCATTCAAATAATAAGGAGAAAAGCATATTTTAAATAATTTAAAAATTTTCTCAACTATTAGTCTCTTATTTTTGAACAAACTATTACACTTAACAAACTATTATTATTAAAAAAAAAATAATATTTATCTTTATTAAATGATTAAAATAATAAAAAAACGCTCATATTAGAATTAAAGTTTGACAACACTTTATTAGTCATTACATCATCATATAAATTATTAAAAACAAGCAAAATAAAAACACTATGCCAATTATTAAGAACATGCAAATTGAGGCCCTTAAAGATCATTTAAATTAAAACAAATTTAAAAAGAAACATTATATAATTAAAACAAACATTTACATTAAAACAAATTTTATTTAATTTGAAATGGAAAAATAAAATATATTGCAATCACAATTTTTGATTTCCCATAAAAAAGAATTTTAGTTCTTTATCTTCTTCATTAAAGCTATATTTTTACAAAATTTTTAAGTTTAAAATAACTTCCAATCAACGTTGTAAATTTTTGAAAACATAAAAGAATCATCGAATTTCTTTTATTTGTTGATAATGTTAGTTTTGAATATGTTTAACAGATGGCGACACGAACCATTTCATATAGTAGGAAGAGTTGAAGCAGCTGTTTGATGATTGATGATGTCCGGTGGCAGAGAGAGTGTAAGAACATTTAATTTTAAATTCATTCACGCACTCGCCGGCTCGGAATTCGAACGAGTGCAGTAACATTTCAAGGCTATTATGCAAAAATACAACACAAATGCGTTAGCTGATTGCATTTGTGAATTTCCACAACAAGGACATACCAAATAAGGCAGATGCTTAAGACGATAAATTCATAACAGTAATCTAAAATTTCACAATTTAATTCGAATCTCAGTTGCTAGTTCATAGCATGGTTTAAGCGTTTTTTAAAAAAGCAAATTAATAATATTTTTAAATGATTTAAAAAAAAAAAAAAACTAGAGTTAACAGTTAGAGTTAAAAACTTTTTTTACACAATTAAAGCTGCATAAACTACTTAATTTATCTACAAACTGATTTATATATATTTTTCTTTTTTTATCTTTCCGTTAATTCACTTATTCATTCACTGTATCAAAAATTATAAGATATTTGATAAAAGTTAGCTAACACTGACTTAGGTTTATAAATAACTCTTTGACGTAGAATTTTTATTAAACATATTTTTCATACTTTTTTTTTCATTATTTTGTATTAATTTTGATTAAAATATATTATATTTAGCATTTTATTAATTTATGGTTACGAAATACTGCATGAAACACCGATGACTTTTTCTGCGTTAAATGTAAACTCTTCCAAACACAGCTAGCTTTCAAATTTTTTTTTTTTTTTTAATTTGCACTTATTTGGACCAAGAGAAACAGTTATTCTTCAATGAAATTTCTTTAATTTACAAAATCAGTTATTGGTAAATGTTTGAATATGAATGGAAAAAGTTTACAAAATCAATTATTTTTGAATATAAATATTAAAAAAAAATCAAACTAATTTTTTTCGGGGAGGGGGGTTATATTTTGGTACAAATATCTAACAGGATAGTGTTTAATAATAAAAATATACCAAAATATATTTTTACTTGTAACTAGAGCGTGAGAAAAAGAAAATATAAATCTGACTCCAGTGTCCCATCTGCGTCAAAGGGTTATGGAACATTAATTTATTCTATTAAGTGATTATATAATCAGTTAATTTTTCACATATAAAGCTGATTTTTTTTTTATTTTTTATTTTTTTCAGTTTTATCTTTTCTCAATATTGAGAAAAGATAGATTGGATATTTATCAAAGTTTGGAAACGCAAATGTTGATATTAAGGATAAATGTTACATCATTAATTAAATCATTACAGTAAACAAAGCATGAATGCGTGTTAAAATTAGATGGTGTGATCTATTTCATACTTTTCATTGCATTATACTTATCAGAAATAAAAAGAGAAATAATATTTTTCTAAAAAAGGGAAAAACGAAAAATCGGTATCGGCAAATATTCACGCGTAGTTTTGACCTAGATTTCGAACAGGAGGCCAAAAGAATTTAAAATGCCGACACAGTCGATGCAATTTTCAAGAGGTAGACATGATATCAGTCGAGTTCACGGCGGGTGACGTTTGTTACGGCTCGTTACACCTCAAGAATATACGAACCCCCTCATCAGCGGGATGGAGCTTGTAAACGCCAAGATACACATCATTTACATTATATCTTCCTTTTTTGAAACAGCAGAAATGTTTTTAATTACTTTTTTTTTTTTTTTTTTTTTTTTAATGGCTCAAAAAGATGTTGAAAATAGCTGACTGCGTTGAACGAGAAAAATTTCGAAGAACCGGAAAGTATTGTCGTTTCTGCGCATTTTTGATATTCGTTTGTAATTTATTAGCTCATTGTGTACCTCTAAGTTGTGCCTATAACATTTTAAGGTTAAAGAGACTTCTTTACTCGCAACTAATTTAATTAATTTATTAATATCCAGCTAAAAATATCACAAGAGGAACAGTGCGTAAAAAAAAAATAAACGGACCACCCTGAGTAATTTTTGATCAAATGATCGGATCTTCACGTTCTAGGACTCAATCTTAATGGTTCCCTTAATGTTAATTTAACTTTTGTGCATGTCGCTAAATCTCGAGAACTTTTGAAGCGAATTGAAAGTTTTTTTTTCAAAATTTGAGCGAAATTTGACCGGTTGCGTTCCCATTTTGTATTTTGCATTATAAAATACATTCTTTAAAATGATGTAAAAAAAAAATTATACCTTACAATTCAAAATTTTTTAAAACTATTATTAAATAAAATATTAAAAAATGATAAATATTCACTAAAAGCTATTTTTTTGCATAGAATTATCCTTGGATAAAAGAATTTTATAATTGTGTGCAATTTTTTTTTTCCATTCGCTTAAAAAGTGCTCGCAAAAAAATAAAATTGACATTAAGGGTCTAAACTTATGACCGCTCTCAAGACCAAACTACGAGGACCATATTTCCCAAATTGCGATTACTCCTAATATTTTGGGGGTCAGATATCCTAATCCGTTAAAAAAAAAAGTACTTTATTCAGAGAAAATACGCTTTTGTGTCTGGTTTCCTAACTTAAAATATCGTCTGCACTAATTAATTGGCATATTTGAGGTCACCCTCTCGAATCATTAAAATTGGGTCCTAGAACGTGAAGATCCGATCAATAGATAAAAAGCTATTTAGAGTGGGTCCGTTAATTTCTTGCACTATACATATCCAACAACGCATGCTTTTTAAGTTTCACACCCATAGTAACGCAACAGTTACTACCAAAAACATTTGTGCTTATTTAAGATATGTTAAAACTTTCAGATGTGGTTGGTCTTCAGAGTTCAAATTCGGTAATAATCATCTTTTCGACTCGCATCGATCAGGAATACCAACTCAGGAAAAAAACTAATGAGTACAGTTTCACCCGCTATGTACAACGTACAATCAGATTACCCTTCATTTTAATCACTAAAACGTTTCCTATTTAATGTCCAAAATACCATCTTCAGATATTAAGATATGTATCGATTGCTAGAAGACGAATGGTTGCTGATGACAACTGTGATCAGTCTTTTTTAATAATTTAGGTATCTGTTTGAATTTAATGTTGAAAAAAAAAAAAAAAGACATTACTTACCGCGGCCCCAAATATCTATCTATTGAGGACTGGGAGTTGCAATGCATCAATCTTATGTGTATTGTTTTAATTTTTTTGATAATGATCCTTAACAGGACGCCACACGACTGGAGAAATTTTACGTCGCAAATTCTCTTTTACCTCCATTAATTTAAAATTTAAAGTATAGAAAAAAGGAGTTCTGATAAACCTAGAGTAAGCCATGAAGTTTCAAATATTTAAAAGAAATTTTTGAAATGTCAAAATGAAAATAAATTATGAGAAGATAACTTAGTAATGGAGAAGTTCACCAATAATATTTTTTTTGCATTATGATACCTCATTATTATTATTTTTTTTTTCTGCAATTGAAACTTCGTGGATTAATCTAGAATTGACAGAACTCACTTCTTTTTCTCTTTTAAATTTTTAATTAGTAAAGAAATTGAGAAAGAGAAGTTTCCACGAAAAATTTCTCCCTTGGTATGGAGTCCTCTTACAATCACCGCTTTTAATCATTACGGGTGAAAATCTTTAGCGTGAAGTGAGTCATTTAAAACAAATAACAAACTTAGCGTAAACGCAAACTGTTTTGCGAGAACGCGCATTTTCACTTTAATAAAAATAGCGTAAATTTCAAGTGTAACATTCAAATAAGAAAAAAGCCTATGCGAGACTGAAAACATTAGTGAAAGTTCCTACAAACGTCAGTTATATAGAATGGGAAGAGAACACTTCCCATGAGAAAAACAAATGCCATTAGCGAAACGAGGCGTGAACAGTCTAAATGGCCCATAATCGCGACTATAGCCCATAGTTTATTGACAGAGATGGAAACACGCAGAAGGTTGCGTTATGCTACACATTAAAGAGAGGCCCAGTGTCACCCCCTATCATCGATTCTCAACAACATTCAAATAACACATAACCTCTAGGAATAAAAAATATTTTCAAGTACACGTGTACGCTTCAGAAAATTTTTTATTAACTAATAATCAAAGAAATACCACAACTACTTTAAGATTTTTTTAAAAAATTCTTGCTTTAGTTTTATGATTAAACAACTACCTGCCTGGGTGAAATGATACTCCTATACCTGTACTAAGAGCCACCGGAGGAGACTACTATCCGTGTTTGATGAATCAGTTTAATCAAAGCGAACAGAAACGTTACTGTTTCAACAAATGTCTTTTGTTGAAACTATAACAAGTGCTAAGAAGGTTATGTAGAGGCTATTTAAGTAGTTTGCATGTTACCTAAATAATATGAGAAATGAAACTGGATCACCCTAGTTAACCTGCACATTAACTTGATGATCTGTAGAATAACTGATTTCCACGGATCACCCTAGTTAATCTGCACATTCGCTAGATAATGTATATTATAATATTATAACAGTCGTTGAACAGACGACCCAATTTTTGGGTTTACGTCTACTAATGTTCGACTACGTAGCCTTGTAATTTTGAACCAAATTCAGAAGACAAGGGAACTCCTGGATCAAGTGTTGGGAGAAGTGTTTTTGATGGAACTAAGCCGCATTTGCGTTACATGGGAAGACCACGAGAAACCTCCCACGGTAAGTCTGACGGCAAGGGGACACTAACCCCTGATCCGTCTACCACTGAGGATATTTCACGTCAGCACTGTGATCGGTGCAGTCCGGACGATCGAATCCCAGCCATCGCTGGGATTCGAACCTGGTTCACCTCATTGAAAGACGAACGCTGTATTCCCCTGAGCCATCGCGGCTCTAGATAATATATAGAATAACTGATTTTCACACTTTAGAGGAGCTTACATTGAAATAAGGAAATATTTTTTGACACTTTAACGGATCACCCTAGATAATCTACATATTAGCAAAATAATCTGTTGAATAACTGATATCAACGGATCACCCTAGATAATCTTCACATCATTTAGATAATCTATAGAATAACTGATTTGCAGACTTTAGAGGAGCATACATTGAAATAAAGAAATATTTTTTGGCACTTTAACGGATCACCCTAGATAATCTACATATTAGCAAAATAATCTGTTGAATAACTGATATCAACGGATCACCCTAGATAATCTTCACATCATTTAGATAATCTATAGAATAACTGATTTGCAGACTTTAGAGGAGCATACATTGAAATAAAGAAATATTTTTTGGCACTTTAACGGATCACCCTAGATAATCTACATATTAGCAAAATAATCTGTTGAATAACTGATATCAACGGATCACCCTAGATAATCTTCACACCATTTAGATAATCTATAGAATAACTGATTTTCAGACTTTAGCGGAGCATACATAGAAATAAAACGCAGTAGAATAATTTAATGATTGCATCTTAAATTCTTTACTTTTCACGCATATATCACGCACAGTACGATTTAAGAAACATCGTAATCATTTGCATCATCCGATAAAAAAACATGCTACCTAAAAAACAAAGTGAATGATTGATTAAAATTCTCGAATTCCGATGCTTCCTTTGTGTTGAAATAATTATAAAGGCACTCGCGAAGGAAATGTTAAAAGCGCATCATCCTTTTTCTCTCAACGTTTATAGCGGACGTGTCTGTTTTGTTGAAGAGGATCTTGCAACAGAAATATTCCATTGAAGGGTTTACGTATGATTGAATTTGCATTGGAGTCCTCCAAATTATCTATCTGATGTTTAATAATTCGACGTACTTAAAAAGAAAGGTTATGACCTTAGAAAATTAGATTAAACAAAAAGTATGTGTAAATAATTGCACGTGAAAAACGTTGCTTTTATTTCTTCTTTTTGAGTTTTCGCTAGAAAAATTGGAGACGGAGATAATTTGAGTAAAATAAACTATGACTTTCTTTGGTATTAATATAATATTAAATTACGAAGATTTTATCCGAGGTATATTTATAATAATTCATAATGTATTTATTTAATTTTTTTTTATAACAGTCGTTGAACAGCCGACCCAATTTTTTAGGTTTACGACTACTAATGTCCAACTCCACAGCCTTATAATTTTGAACCTAATTTCGAAGACAAGGGAACTCCAGGATTAGATATTGTCAGAAATTTTGTTTCGTGGGGGACTTTTTAATGAAACTAAGCCGCATTTGCGTTACATGTGGAGCAAAACCACGAAAACCACCCACGGTTAGCCAGACGGTAAGGGGACTCTAACCCATGATCCGTCTACCACTGAGGATACTTTTACGTCAGCATTGTGGTCGGCGGGAGCCGGATGCGGAATTCGAATCAAACAGGGATTCGAACCCGGGTCACCTCATTGGGAGGCGTGCGCTCTATCTCCTGAGCCACCACGGCTCTTATAATATATTTTATTTTATGACCGCCGTTGAACAGCCGACCCAATTTTTGGGTTTACGACTACTAGTGTTCAACTCCGTAGCCTTGTAATTTTGAACCAATCCTGAAGACAAGGAAACTCCTGGATCAGTACCCCCAGAGGTATTGATTTGTTATGGGAACATGGAGGACTTTGAGACTCGACAGATTTAACGTGCATCAGTCACCATTTACTACACGGGGAGTCTTCGGCCGGCGAGGATCGAACCCACGACCTCTAGGATATGGGCCCAGCGCCCTACCGACCAGGCTATCCCGGCCTCTCTTATAATATAGTTATAATGAAACATGTTTCAATGCTATGATTGAGTTTGGAATCCCATATAAACTAGTTAACCTTAAAATGACTCTAAAAGGACGCCATACCACGGGAGAAAACTTTCGTCACAAATTCTCTTTTTCCTTCATTACTAATTTAAAAGAAAGAAAAAGTAAGTTCAGGCAAATATAGAGTAAGTCATGAAGTTTCAATGGCAAAAATAAATAAATAAATAAATACTTCGAAATATTAAAATGCCACCAAATTTTAAGAAGAGAAATTCTTCGTTGCGTAATTCTAAATTATTAACTCATAATTTATCTTCCTTGGTGTATTTTCAAATTTTATTTTCAGTATTAGAAACTTCATGGCTTACTCTATGTTTGTCTGAGCTCAATTTTTCCACACTTTAAATATTTATTTAGTAATGAAGGAGAAAGAGAGTTTGCGACGAAAGTTTTCTCCCGTGGTATGGCATCCTCTTAAAAAAAGTCAAACGCAGAATATAACTTATGTCGAAACTATCTAAGCCTTTTTACAAGCAGAAAAGTTCAAGACAAGAAGCCACCCTATCTTTCATGCTATTTTAACATTGCACCGGAAAAAGAAGTTAGATATGCCAACATAAATATTAGGGATACAATTATCCAAAAGTATGTTCAACTATTGGGTAATGCAGGTAACATTGATTCAATAAGACGTACGAAACAAGCAGTTTCAGAGGCTTGAGGATTCTGTTACAGGATGCTTTGCCAGAATTTTTTAACAAAAAATAAGCACCTTTTAAGCACTCAAAAAATATTTTTCATCACTTTCCAAAAAAAGAAAAAAAAAATCACAATTAAGATCTGTGTAGAAAAATAAATTGTTTTTTTTTTCCTATCCTTTTAAAGTTATTAATTTATAAACATAAAATCAATAAAATTCAAAATCATTTTCAAAAACTTTACATAATCATGATAAAATAATATGATAAAATATTGCAGACGAAATTGTGAAAATCACGCATTTTTTGTTATTTAAAACGACAATCGGCACGGCAAAGATAAAAAGCTCTTTTCAAAACATAGAAAATTAAGCACTTTTTATAAACCCCGAATAAAATAAGCACCTTTATGCACTTTTTAAAAACGCTGCGCACCCTGGGCTTTAGTTATAAATCAAAATAAGATCAAATTTATGGCAGTCATAATCGAAATTTTGAGGTTTTGTGACTAATGATTTTACATTTGGAGGTGTCAGTCAGTTCAAATACCTAGGGACAATTGTTACAGTTAATAATGATATTAAAACAAAAAATAAATAAAAACAAACAAGATAACGATGGCTAAGAGTTATTTTGGATTAAGAAACCATCTAAAATCAAAGTTTATTTACATCAAAACAAATTGAACATAATACTAATAGGTAATTAAGCCCTTATTACTTTATGACAGCGAACGCTCGCCTTTTAATAAATCTGATGAAACGTAAACAACTAATTTTTGGAAGGAAAATACTCAGAGCACATTTTCGGAGCTGTTAAAAGAAAACTATGTTTAGGGGATTCAGTACAATTATGCATTATACAGAAAATTTAAGCGATCAAACGTAATTTCAGTTATTAAATCCCATAAAATAAGATGGGTCACATCTATAGAAAAGATGATGGTGATCCTGAGAAGAAGCTGTCTTTTGGAGAGTTTAGAGCAAAATTGAAAAACAGAAGACCCAAACACCAGATGGGTTGACTTTGTGGAAAAAGATCCACGAACATCAAGCGATGACGAAACCTAGCGTCTGATCGCTCAAATTGGAAATGCCTTGATTTGGACGGCTGTGACCTGTACTAGGCTATCATGCAGATGGAAGAAAATATTAATAATAATTTATAATATTATAATAATTTATAATATTAAATTTGTACTTATCAATTTATTCTTAATATTTTATGAATTTGGTCCAATTTCTGCAAAATTCTAGTTTTCCGTGATTATCAAGGGTAACAATTCTAAAAAGAACAATACATGCAGCAACACAATGAATCAGAGAAGAAAATGTGAGAACAATAATGGACATAAAAAAGCACGAAATGCTAAAAGTCTATATGCATCAATAAATAATACAAAATCATTATTATGCTTATACTATCTGGTTAAGTGATATAACATTATGATATAGAAATGCAATTTTCCTTCAAAAATAATTAAAACTCTAATGTTCTGTAAAAATTAAAAATTAGCATTAAGGCAGTATCTATTACAAATTTAAAAAAAAAAAAAAAAAAAAAAAAAGCAGTTTAAAAACAATTGCTGTATTGATAGAAGAAAAACATTTGGAAAATTAACAATTTTGCAAGAATGGATTTCAATAAGAAATTACAATTTATTTTACTGAAAAAATTTCCTTTTGGTTTAAAAAAATAAAAAAATATAATAATAAAAAATAAAAAAACAGATTTTAATTTTCGCAAATTTCTAATTTTTTTTCCAGGTTTTACTTCAAGTCTCTATTCTTCCTAACAATTATCTAAGTTGTAATAGATAATTTTAAATTCTTTGAGTTTTACAAGTTTTCTTCCCTGCGGCGCATGAGCCATGTTAATCTTTTTATTTTTTATTTTATTTATTTATTTATTTTTTTGAAATTTGACTAAAATCTTATATAAATCGTAAAATAAATATAAAATCAAAATATTGATAAAAAAAAGGTATTTTTTTTATAGCAAATGCAATTTGAT
The DNA here is from genome assembly GCA_949128135.1 of Parasteatoda lunata. Lineage (NCBI taxonomy): Eukaryota > Metazoa > Arthropoda > Arachnida > Araneae > Theridiidae > Parasteatoda > Parasteatoda lunata. The sequence continues at coordinate 71,745,960 of OX421979.1, forward strand.
AAAAAAAAATGGCGATTTTTTTTTTAGATAGTATATACATATCGCTGGTTCAAAACTAAAACGACACATTTGCAATGTTAACTCAATTGGAGATGTGTCGTTTTAGATTTGAACCAGCGATATGTCCCCCTTTCAAATCCAAAAACCTGATCAGCAATGGAAGATTAGTTTGCAAAGGGTTCCATAAAAATAGTACCAACAGAAGTGAAGGTGACCGCCAAAACCAGTCATCTGAAGAATTAAAGAACCACAAGACTACTGCATGAAAAGAGAATAAAAAAAGAAAAAGCTTCCACATTCGGTAGTTACGATTTACTGAACCAAACATTGGGTTCATTTTTTTTTTACTAATACCCAGTCTCTCTCTATAAGCGTTCCACGAGTAATAGTCGTTCTTTCTTATAATGATCCCCTCCAGATATACCATTCAGACGAGTTGAGTTGAGTTGCAAGTGGTAGATCCAATTAAATGGTAAATGAATATATGGCACGCAAAAACAACTATGTGTCGTTTCAAAATTAGGGACATTATTTCTGTGGAGGTAAATATTACAGGGAAGCATATAAACATACACTAAAGCAAGTTTTGTCGCCAACTAGTAAAAAAGAACTCGGGAATACAAAAGTGCTTAAGGTGAAAACTGATAGTTTTCGAAGGAGAAAAAATATTTCAACATAATTTAAAGTGTTTAGTATTTCTGTTATTAGAGGTTATTCCAGATATTTTGTAAAAGGTCTGTTTTTGTGAAATTGGGGAAGAAATATTTAGATAGTTTGAAAAATCACAAAAACCAGTGGTATATTCGAGCTTTTTGTGAAATTATTTCTTTTATTGGAATAGAGGGGGGGGGGGAGAATTTACTCATTATTTTTAAAATATAGGAAATAAAGTTTTCTTAAGGGGAAAAAAAATATATATATATAGGGTCCTGATTTTTTGAAAAATCACAAAATCTAGTTGTTTAATCTGACTTTTTGTGAAAGGTCCGTTCTTCTGAAACTGCAAAAAATCTACTCAAAGTTTGGCAGATTTTGTAAATATAAGTTGTCTTTATAAATAATAATAATAATAATAATAATAAAAATAATAAAAACATGTATTTAATCATGAACTAAAAAAGTCGGCACTGACTTTGTTTTTGAAAAATGTTTTGTCAAGTTTTTGCCATAAAACATTTTGTGAAATGTTCGTTTTAACGATAAAAAAAAGTTTCTGAAGGAGGTGCGTAGTGAACCAAAAATTTAGCCATATGTGACCCCTGATTATGTACATAATATGAAATGAAGTATATAATAAATAAAATATCGTAAAAATGGTTTCAGAGGCTAAAATATCTTCAAAAAGTTAGAATGCAGAATACTGAAAAGCCTTTACAGAAAATCAAAGTCTCATAAGAGCCGTAATTGTAATATCAATACAAGAAAGGTAGATGATTAAATTTTCTTTATTTCAACCCCTGTATTACATTTTGTAGTAGCTAAAATACTGTTAAGATTAAATGACCAACACTGGGAGATTTTGAACAATTTTGTGCAAATATACTTTCTTTAGGTTGTTGAAGGCAAACAGTTTGACTGAAACAACAACACAATTCAGAAACCACACTTTTGTTGTCAGATCAGAACTTTAAACCTAGACATCCTCATAACGCATACTTACTCGACAACATTTGTTGAAAGAGAATAAAATAAGGAGAAAGTAGAAAGAAAAAAAAAATAAATAAACAAATATTTAATTATTTCAAAGTAGAAAATCAATTTGTTTAAAGTAATGTCAGACGTGTTAATGCTTTTTTTTTTTTCTTTTTCGAAAATAACCTTGAAGTAGAGAAAGAAGTCTAAAAATTATTAAATATAACCGGTCCGGCAAGAAACTTCAAGTTGGACACATCCGTGTAATATTTTTGTTCCTTTATGCTCAAGAATAAACGAGCGGTGGACAACCGAAAAATATGTAAATTCGAAGTTTAAAGTAATGTAATGTGACTTATGAATAAAAATTTTAGTTTGTCATAATCAAACAAATAAGATCACATCGTTAGCGTTATAATTTTTAATTATCAATGCTGAATTATACTACCATCTTTCCAAATAATCGTCATTTTTATTTTGGTCGGAAATTACGATTTCACTCTTTAAGAACTTGTCAACCCAATTTCAATCTCTATTTCAAGTATTATATTAATATCATTCCAAATGACCGTGATTTTATTTTAGTCAGAATTTACAATTTCATACTTAAAGAATGCATTCCCAAACTTAACAAAATACTTTTAAATGCAATACCCAAAATCATTATCAAACCAACATAAACCGTAAAATGCACATTAAAGTATCTTATAAAAAAATTAAGAAAAACTTTTAGCGCAAAACATTACTTATGCTCGTTTCCTCTACACTCTTAGAAACATCTGTTCAACATTAAACCATAATATGTATCTTTGAATCATAATTATCAACCAAATATCATCAACTTTAACAAAGTGTTAAACTCAGCCATGTATTCGTTCAATCTGAACCATAGTATTGTATAATTAGGTTAGTGTATATGTATAATTAGGTTTAAGAGTTTTGTATTATTAGGTTTAGGAGTTATGTATGATTAGGATAGGAGTTACTTATGTATAATATTTAAGAAGTACACAGTATGGTTCACCATTGAACTTCATAAAGTTACGGAGGTTCGTTATGGTTCACCATTGAACTTCATAAAGTTACGGAGGTTCGTTATGGTTCACCATTGAACTTCATAAAGTTACGGAGCTTCGTTATGGTTCACCATTGAACTATGGTTCATCATAAAGCTACGGAGAATTTGGACAATATTATTGTCCAAAATTTCCAACACTGTTTACTCCAGTTACAAGAATCATTTTAGGAGGAATCAAGATCCGTTAAGACTTCACAGAGTATTTCACCATCAGACCTTTTACTATATTTCTCATTTTAATAATGAAACCTTAAGAAATTTCTTCTTCAGCAAAACGGAGTAGACGACTCCTTAAATAAGTCAAAAACTACAATTCCTTAGATGCGATTTTTTTCCCCCTCATCTAACAAAAAGATTGGCCTTATTTTATCTTACTCACTTCTTAAATGTCATTGAATTTAAAATGTAATTCAAAAATTCAAAAATCGGGCTTCTTAGTTTATAATTTTACTCATTTAGATTCATTTTGAATCTAGCATTTTTAGAGCTTATGGCTCAATCCGATTTACCCACGGTCAGACAACATACACAGAAATTCCTTATTTTATTATGTGTATCGATTATTTGTTGACCTTCACGATGGCTTTACGTTATTAGATTAATAAAAACACAATTTTAACTTGTTTCGCAATATAAAGGCTAAATGCATTATTCAGTATTATCTGGCACAATGCTGTTTCTCAAGGTTTACCCGAAAGATGAACCCGATTCTGGGATAATTTAAGATTGAAAATTGTGAAAGGTTTTTTCACATATATTTGCAAAAGTAGGACTTTTTACACAATTTGGAATAAACCCTGCGTTAGTTACTCCGGACACGACTAACGGAAGTAAGTACATGGTTGAATAAGAATGTAAGATGCTTATATATAAAACTACATTCATCTATACATACATATGTGTTTTAGAATTTAACTTTTAAACCATAGATGGGTAAATCTCTCATTAGATACATGGTTAAATGAGAATGTAATATGCTTATTATTATACTATTTCTAGACTATTATAATACTATTAGATACTTATTTTTATATTATAACTATAGCTGCCTAAAACTACATTAATTTATTCACGCGTGTGTAAGAATTTATATTATAAATTCTTATTATAATTTTATAAATTTATTATTATAGCTGAATAACTTACGCGCATTTCAGAATCTAATTAATTTCATAAAATTCAATTAAATTTGATTGCAAATACTACATAGACATACAGGAATTATTTTAATAAATTGCATGAAAATTATCTTGAAAAGCAAAAGAGCATTCAAATTTATTTCCACACTAAGTTTCGACATAAAAAGTATCATGCTCTATGTAACCAATGTAAGCATTGCTATTACATTTGATGTTGGGAACATAAAAATAAAAAACTTTTAATCGAAAAGTAAAGCAATTGAAAAAACGAAAAGGTTAATTTCCGAAACAGCACGTTAACTGAATCAGGGTCATGAACCTTAAAAAATTAATTAATCGTCAGTTTGTATATGAATCAGGAGAGATAAACGATCTAAGAATAGACATTATTGAAAGTGAAAAAAAAATAATAATGAGACCCCACACATTTCGCCAACGCCCTAGCATTTAAATTAAATATCAGCCAAAATGCGCCAAAACAAAATTTAGGAATCACATTATCAATTATTCAGGAAACCAGACGGGTAAAGAAAAAAACACAGGGCGTTGGCAAATGATGAACTAACATCAAAATTTGATCTAAAACAACGAAAAGTAGGAAAATTACCAAAAATAGAAAATAACAACAATTTATTCAAGTAAAACTATTTCAACAGCAGTTAAACAAGAAAAAATAAATAGCACGTTCATCGTTTATCGATTACGATTCTAGATACCTTGGTCTTCGGATTGATCTGATGCAACTTAAAATTTTTAAAATTTCCGTCAGCTCAAATACATAACACATTGCGCCCCCCCCCCTTTTTCTTTTTTTCAAACATTTGTTTCTCAAAATGCATAAGTTTTGAACACGAATATTAATTTGTTTTTATACCTCCTCAAACTTAGAACCGTGTAGACTCAGAGGATAGAGCACTCGCCACACAATGAGAGGATAGAGCACTCGCCACCCGGGTTCGAATCCCAGCGATATAGCTGGCCGATACGAATTTCACACCCAGCTCGTACCGACCACAGTGCTGACAAAATATATCTTCAGTAGTTGACGGATATAGGGGTTAGAGTCTCCTTGCCGTCAGGCTAACCATGGGAGATTTTCGTGGTTTTCCTCTCCATGTAACGCAAATGTGGGTTACTTCCACCAAAAAAGGCCTCCAGGGTAAGCAAATTTCTCCCAATACTTGCTCCAAGAGTGAGCTTGTCTTCTGGATGAAGTTCAAAATTGCAAGGCTACGGAGTTGAACAAAGGTTGTCGTAAACTCAAAGCTGTGTCGGCTGTTCAACGACGGTTATAAAATAAAAAAATATCACCAGGGTAGTTTTATCAAGGTATTATTGGTATGTTACTGACATTATTTTTCTTAATAGTGTGATATAAGGAAACTTTGGAGTTAATTATTATAAAATGTAGTCTCTACAATGCTATTCAACTTTTATAGTAAATTATGCAGGAAAATGAATATTAAATGAATGTCAAAAGAGAACTATAATAGTTTTATGACATCACAACTGGTTTTCTGACATTTTATTACTGTTCCCACTACGAGGGACGGTACAGAGGTTAGTTCATCAGCTTGCTGAACAGGTTTCTCTTGTTCGAAACCTGACCATGATGAAGTGGACCTTCGTCATGCTTTTTCATTTTTTAAATCCTTTCTAACGGCAATTATTGAATTCAGAGTAAAAAATAGAGGCACCCTGAGTGCCGGTACTTTTTACCGTTAATTTAAGATAATGAATTTACAGTAAAAAGTAGTGGCACTCTTAATTGTCGGTGATTCTTACAGTTAATTTTGAATATCGATTTTACAGTAAAAAGTAGTGACAACCTGAGTGCCGGTATTTTTTACCGTTAATTTTAAATATTGAATTTACAGTAAAAAGTTAAGGCAGCCTGTGTGCCGAAACATTTTTACTGTTAATTGTAAACATTAAATTTACAGTAAAAAGTAGGAGCACCCTGAGTGCCGGTCCTTTTCACCTTTAATTTTAAGAAACATGGTTTACAAAATGTCTATAAAACGTATATGCAAAAATAGCAGATGATGCTATAGGGATATACATTACAGCTTAATCGCATATTCGCTAAAATGACACGTATATTTGTATCAGCATTTTTTTCCACCTCTAGGAGAATTCAAAAATAAAATAAACAAAAAATAGTAAATAAACAAAAATGGGCACGGGAAAAAAAAGTATGATAAAAGGGTTGATGTCCTAAAAAAACTCAGTAATTTTCTTTATATCAACGTTGAAAAATCTCACGGATTCTTTTTTATGAATAACAGGAGGTCACGCTTCATACGGAAAAGAATTATTGGTAAACATTGTTGAGTTATTTAGCGCAACATTACACCATCAACAAATGGAAGTTGTTATTAGATGGGGGCGGAATGAGTCAGATATCTAATGACAACCGAACAGAAATTCATCGAAAATAGAGCTTTCTTGATGATCTGTGATTCTTCTCAAAAATAACAACTTGCAGTAAGCGAACATACTGCATTATGTATCAAACAGTAAATCGAAAAGAAGATATATCAGTTCGTGAAACTTATTAAGGGAACTGAAGAAAAAAAAAAAAAAAAAAGAGCCTTAATAATGTAATGCTTTTCAGCATCCTCCTTACACTGAATATTTTTTGCGGCCCTAAAATATATTCTGGTTGATAGAAAGATTTCTAACGCTTCAGGAAAAACAATAAAAATGTTGCAGATTTGAAATTCATTTGTAAGCTAAAACTAAAATAATATTTACTTTAAGAAAACGTTATTTAGATGAAATGTTTTCACAATACATTATTTATTTAAATAATATAATATTTACTTTCGGGAAATATTATTCTATTATTCTTACTAAAATAATATTTAGAAAGTAAATAATTATGAACGCTTCAAAAAGATTTTACAATCAGGGAATATAGAAGATGAATTCGGATGGCAGACTAGTGATATATCCAAGTTAAAATTTCGAACTCGGTAAAAAAAAATAACAATAATAATTACAAAACAAAAGTACTAAATGAATAAATTGCCTGATAAATCACAAAAAAAAAAAAAAAAAAAAAAAAATCCCAAGTAATAATTCTTTTATTTTCGAGATTTAACAATAAAGAGTTTGAAACAAAATTAATGTTGTAAAAAAAAAAAGTCGTAATGTAGTACAATATATTTACTATACTTTACAAACATTAATCAATTTAACGACATCCTGCTTAAGTCTAAAAGCGCAATATAAAATAATAGTTGAGTGACAAAATTATAAACATTACGAGAACCTGATGAGGTTTTGCACCGTAAATTCAATTACATCAATTCAACGGGAGACAAAAAATCAAATAGAAAAATTAAATGGGGCTGGAAACTATGTTTGGTACAAAAATAAAAGGGTAAGAACAAAGAAACAGAAAGAACATACCAATAGCAAGCAGCCTTGGTTTTCAATTTATTTATTTTTATTTTTTTTTGTTCAGAAACCATAGCAATTTTCGATTTTTAGCGTTTAATTTTTTCTGCCCCTACAGAAAAATGATAGCTGATGCAATTGGCTATTACTTCTATAGAATAATTAATAACTTGCACTTTCATTGGAAACTAAATAAAGGATACGATTTTACAAGACATCTTTTAAACAAATAATTTACATGTATCTGCAACGCATAGAGCGGCGTATCGAAGTGGAAGCTTTAATTAGCAACAACTCAAAGTAAAAATTAGCAATGAAATTAGGTGGAATCTACAATCACTGGGAAAATCACCTTACAAATCACAGTCATAATCTTAAACGCGGGAATTTTGCTGAATTTTGCTGCGAAAACGTAGCTGATACGATTTGTAATTCTTTTTTTATTTTTATTTTATTTCCAATGGCAGATCAAAAGACAACTGTAGTTAAAAAACAGACAATAACATGAGAAAAAGAAGGAAAGATGAACAATACAACAAAAACAAAACTACAGTGAGTCTATAGATCGTTCATTTTGTGACGGGCTCTCCAATACTTCTCCCCACAAGTGTCCCGAGTTTAGTGCGGGGCAGTGCCTAATGTGGTTTATGTCCATTTCTTCTTGGATATTACACAGTATGCAAATAGGGCTTGGTAATATATTTATACGGAATAGATGTTTGGAAAGACAGTCGTGGCCAGTAGCGAGGCGAAAGGTGGCCACAGACTTGTCCCTTGGCCATAGTGGAATATCCTTGATGTCGTTTATCCATTTCTTGTCTTTGTTTGCCTCTTTTATGCTTTTCCAAAAATACTTTTTATTTAACCGCTTGGCGGTGTGATAAGGAATTGGTTTATTTATTATTTGTGTAATTTCGGTTGCTTTCTTTGCCAAGGAGTCTGCTGATCGATTTGTAATTCTTACTAGAGAATAATAATTTGCTCTAATATTGAACTCAATCAAGCTTACAAAATTATTTTTGAGACTATTGACAATTTACATGCATCCTCAGCGCATAGAGCGGTATATTAAAAGTGGAAGCTCTAGTTAGCAACAACCAGAAGTAAAAATTAGCAATAAAATTAGAAGAAATCTACAGTCACTGGGAAAATGTTTATTAGCATATCTTTCAGTGAAACTCGCCATACAAATAACAGTCGTTCATAACATAATCTTAAACACGGAAATTTTGCTGGAAAACATAGCTGATACAATTGGTATTTGTTAGCCGAGAGTAATAACTTGCGCGCATATTGAAATCAATCAAGCTTGCTGATTTACAAGATGTACCTTTTTAGCAAATGACAATGTATAGGTATGTATCAACGCTATAACTAAACATTGAACGGCGTATCAAAGAAAGAACTTTAATTAGCCAGAACTTGGAGTAAAAATTAGCAATAACATGATACGGAATCTGCAAATGGCCAATCATCTCCAAAAGGAAGCACAATCATTAGTTTGTCTTTTAAATGCCAGAGGGTGCAATCACTGACTTTATGACCCGTCTCGCACGCGATCTCTTGAAAGACAATGGAAGAAAAAAAAAAAAAAAAAAAGAACAACTGAAGAAAAATGAAGAAAGAAAAACAAAGGAAGTACCTACCTACTTCTTCATCTTTCTTTTCAATACAAAAACAGCTATAAAGTACTCCAATTTTCTCAAAAAGAGTTGACCTGTAGTAGGTCACCAAATAATCGAGGCATCACGATGAATAAAATCAACTTGGAAAAACAAGGCAAAAGGGAAGATCTTTGGCATATAAAAGAGTAGTCTTTAATCGGATTCTCTAAGTTAAGAGGCGACTAATAATATCTAAGTACTCCGTTAATTGTTTCTAAATTTAGAATCTAAATGGTGAATGACATTCCAAACGAAGGAAGAAAAAAAAAATGACAAGATTAGATTGTAAGAAAAAGAATGTAATCATTTAAATACTATGTTGGCGTTTTGTGAAACAAACAATCGAGGAGGGTAATTACAGTAAGGAATCAACTTCAGTATTCCTTGGATGTACTTTAAGGGTATATATATATGGCAGTTAGGGGCCGGGATAGCCTGGTCGGTAGGGCGCTGGGCCCGTATCCAAGAGGTCGTGAGTTCGATCCTCGCCGGCCGAAGACTCCCCGTGTAGTAAATGGTGACTGATGCACGTTAAATCTGTCGAGTCTCAAAGTCCTCCATGTTCCCATAACAAATAAATACCTCTGGGGGTACTGATCCAGGAGTTTCCTTGTCTTCTGGATTGGTTCAAAATTACAAGGGTACGGAGTTGAACATTAGTAGTCGTAAACCCATGAAATTGGGTCGGCTGTTCAACGACGGTTATAAAATAAAAAATATGGCAGTTAATCGTGACCTTAAGGTTAAGTCTCGTCCATCTTTAGCTATTTATCTAGTGTCATCTATTATTATGGAAATGGCATAAAAAAAGCTATTGTTTTGAAAAAATCAAAAATGTCTTTGATCCTATTTTTTTTTACATATCAAAAAAGGTTCTCCAAAGCTGCATTGTTTGGGCACATAAAAATAAATAAAAATGGAGAATTATTTATAGAGTTCAGAGCTTTACATTTAAATCGAAAAATCGAGTCAAATTGACAATTAAAAAAAAAAAATTTAAAATTTAAAAAAAAAAAAAAAAAAAAAAAAAAAGAAAGAAATTATAAATATATTTTAAATTATACAAACTAATGATCCGTTTTAAAGTCCAGACAATTCTCCGTAGTATGAAAATATGTTCAAAATTAAAACTTTTCTTCGGGTTTTTTAAAATACTCAAACTGCGACTATATATTGCTTTTTTTCCCTCTTTTTTTTTATTTGCAAAGAGTAAAGGACACAATATAGCAATTCAAAATTTTATTTCACTTTCTCTAAAAGTCATTACTTGTACATACACTAAACCAGAAAGTGAAAAATGCATGCATATCAATAAAGAGAAATTACAACTAGCAATCAAATACAATCAAGTGTATATCAGTTTAGTAATTTTATTGACCATAAACACTGCCTAATTAAAGGCAGTGAACGCATGGATAGAGCGGCATTCCTAGTTAAGGTCGTCTTTTAAATCCCGAGTTTAACCAACGATAATCCCCATTTTACCGCTAGTAGCACAGCATACGCGGAGGATATCTTTATAAAAGCAAGATGTTAGTGTTCTATGTCAGCGTGTAAGCAATTTACAGTATTATGGAAAGCGACGATGTTCAACCGGTTCAGTTATCCATGCAACAATATTCCATGCTTGAGCCACAACTGAGAGTGGATATGCAGTCACAACATATAGGCAAAACGTGGATTATCCATGCTATGGCTCCATATCCAACTGTAGATGTTTCAGTTAATAGCTGAGGTATTCAGTTATTACCCAAGTCGCTTGACAATGATCAAATTTACATACCATATGTGGCTGCTGTAAGCTATTTACAAGCCAAAAAGATATAAGAGGGACGAAATAATCAAATAAAGCCGCTAAGAGCTCAATTTAATTCCTCAATTGGATACTTGCAACTTGAAAAGAAACTCGATTATGCCTAAGAGTGTGTCAGAACTGATTGGCTTCTAAATCAAATTATGCCACGATTCACCTACGATGACGTCACTTGCAGGTATCCAGTTATTTCCATACAGCTTAAAATCCGCTAATTGCTCAATACAACACCCAAACAATGCAAGACAAAGATGGAGATCACAGTAAACGCAATTATGGAACTGTTGGACAAACAAAACTGAGTTTATAACTCAATAATTAGAAAGCAATTTTAATTAACTCCATCAATCAAAATTAATGCCTTCCACTTATTTACTCAATTTAGAAAAAAAAGAAAAAAAAAAGGGAAAGCTATCCGTACAAGGGATAAGTGGTTTTTCTTTTCGTATTTTATCTCATTATCCCTTCTCGTATCTTAATTCGCCATCGGTCATTCTACTTGACTTCAGACATGGCTTTAACAATAGAAACCACAAAATGAAGGTAAATGTAACACAGTCTTTTAAATGCGTGGGAATATGCCGCAACGCCCATAGACATAGGAAAAACAAAAGAATAAAGGATTAAAGAGAGATGTTAGAATGTTAGTCACACACACACACAAGCCACTATGATACTGGATTAATAATATTGTGTTTGCATTAGTCTGGGATTCATGAACAGTGGATGAAGGTTGGCGCCAATCAAAAATGATTGGCGCACAGGTGAAGCAAACAAGAACATCGACCACAAATGAGATGAGGTTTTCGTAGAAACGGATTATTTATTTTGAAGGCAACTGATATGAAATGCCTGGAGAGAAATATTTCTCTTAAAACTATCTAGTCAGTTCCAATTAGGAAGATTATTTGAAACTATAAATTGCATAAAAATTGAATTATTAATAAATAAACTGAGTTTTAAAAGTTCGATTTTTTTTAAAAATAGGGACACAGCCACATGAATTAAAACGTAAAACAGAAATAAAATGGAATTTATTTAAATACAATGTAAAATTTAAAATGTAAGTATTTTAGATATAAAAATACATTAAAATTTTTTTATATATAACTACTTAAAATAGAATAAAGCGTAAATGAGCCGCTTCAACTTTCGTACCCTTAAAATACCGTCACCAGAATATGAACATACAATATTTTATTTTCCTTTGGCAAGTCTGATATAATGTAAGTGATGTAAGGGGATTACATTTAAATAATAATCAGTTATGTCAGTTATTAGCATTGATCCCCAGAATAACAGCGCAGTGCCTTTACCATTGTGCTATCGACGTATAATTAGTGTTCAAATTGTTTATTGTTCGATTATATGAAGAGAAAGAGATATATTTTTGAAAATACTAAGCCATGTGAGTTAAATGTAATGCAATTTTTTTCTCTTTTGTAATAGAAAAAAATTGTTAAAAAGAACAAAATGGAGACACGGGGCCATCCAATTATTAAGTAAGCACTTGAGGTTGGGGAGGTGATTTGCAATATGTTTAATTTATGTTTGATGAAGGAGATAGGTAGAGGGGATGCTTAGGAAGATGGATGTTTCAGTTACAAATGGGAACGGTCGGCAAGGCACTGGACCCATGTCAAAGAGTTCGTGGGTTCGATCCCAGCCGGCCGAAAACTCCCCGTGTAGTAAATGGTGACTGATTCAAGTTAAATCTGTCGAGTCACAAATCCTCCATGTTTCCATAACAAATCAATACCTCTGGAGGTACTGATCCAGGAGTATCCTTGTCTTCTGGATTGGTTCAAAATTACAAGGCTACGGAGTTGGACATTGGTAGTCGTAAACCCGAAATTGGGTTGGCTGTTCAACGACGGATATATTAAAAAAAAAACCCAAATTGGAGCCGTGGTGGCTCAGCCGCGAATAGAGCGTTAGCCTTCCAATGAGGTAAACCGGGTTCGAATCAGAGCGCTGGCTGGTCTATACGAATTCCGCACTCAGCTCCTACCGACCGCAGTGCTGACGTAAAATATCCTCAGTGTTAGATGGATCATGGGTTAGAGTTTCCTTGTCGCCAGACTAAGCGTGGGAAGTTTTCGTGGTTTTCCTCTCCATGTAAATGTGAGTTGGTTCCATCCAAAAGTCCTCCATGAGGGCAGATTTCTCCCTATACTTAATCCAGGAGTTCCCTTGTCTTCTGGATTGGGTTCCAAATTACAAGGCTACGGAATCGAACATTAGTAGTTGTAAAAAGAAATGAAATATCCCAAATTGACGTCCCTTTATATGAATTTTTAATCTCGGGTGAAGGAAAAGCTAAAAAGGACTCTGGTGCACTCACCTGACTAGAGTCTAGTCAGGTGAGTAAAGAGGTTAAGGCGCTTCAGGAATGTGTTTATTAGTCAAAAACACATTTGTTGACACAGCAGAGTGATAAAACGCTTTGTCGTTCTTGATGTTTGGTCTCACATGCATGACTCTTTTTCGTAGTTCAAATTCATTTCGTTATTCAAAACCTGATGAACAGTGGTGTCATACAAATTCAGGGGTCTGTCCAGACATTTTGTGAAAGGTGCTGTTTTTGTAAAATTGTGAAAAATCTACTCATAATTTGTGAATTTAAAATGAGCGTTAAGTCACATTCTTTCAACCAGAGTCCTGCTTTTGTGAATTTGTGCAAATAGGGTCCTCTTATTGCAAAAAATTGCTGAAAACCTTTCCAAGAATTTTTTTAAATTTTAAATAAATACAAGATTCTACTCAACAATTGCTGCTACTAAATTAGAGATGCAACATACAAATATTTGGTATTTAGCCTATACTGCTCAACACAGAATAATCATTTTGGACGAATAATGGAAACAAAATCACTCGCATTTTTAATAATTTCAATTGACATATTTTAAATAACACAACTTAGTTATGTATCACTTTTAATATGTTACACATTAAGTAAATTTAAACAATTCTTAAATTTATAATATTTTATTTAAAAAATTGCCACAAATGAATTTTTATTTACATAAATTTTATTAAACAATTCCATGAATAAATATGAATTGATCAATTATTTATTTACGAAAATTTTTTTTTTCATTTAATATCAATAAGAATGGGCACACAATGTTTGTAAAAGTAGAAGTATTTTCTTAGAATACTACATTTGGAATTAAAACTTAGTGAAACTTGGAAAACTTAGTTCGTTTTGAACCGTCTTTCCTTTTTTTCACTCCCCCCAGGAAGGGTTTATTCGATTAACAAAACAATAATGAAGATAAACACATTTGTGAAGGGCCCGATTAAAGGATAAATTATTTTGTGAAGAGTCCGTTTTTATGAAAAGATACTTAGTGAAGAGTCCGTTAACGGACCCAAATTTCTTCTAAACAGACACCTGAAATTAAACTGTTCACCAATCATTCTGACCGCAAACAACGGTCCGGAAAACTCAAGATACCGAATTTTGACCAAATTTCCACCGATTCTTGCAGTTGAAGTCTTTTTGATGCATGATTCATTTTCCATCGATTCTCTTCCTGCTGAAAAAAAACCTGAGCTAATGATAAAATGCTCCCGTAGGTCTGCTCGAGTTTTTCAAAATTTTTAATTAACCAAATCTGAAGAAAAATCAGATAACATATTATTGTTCCATATTAATGCCCTTCATTTTTTGAACACAAAACAAAAACTGATTTCACAAGAAAAATGATTACGGACAACCACTTAAATATAAGTTCACACTTATACTGGGCGTGTATGAAAGGTTGACCTACCACCTCTCCGAATTTGATCGGACCCAGGATGCGATTTTCCAATCCAGCGGCTTTTAACGAATCATTCTTCTGTTTGTTATTTTCTTACATATAAAAAAAAAAACTTGGTTTTTAATCCTTTTAAATGTAACAAATTTTAAAAGAAATAAAATCTGCAATACAATTTGAACAGACTACAGCAAAGAGGATAATCCAAAAAAAAAAAAAAAAAATTAAAAAAAGAGCGAGTCGTTAAAGGTCGCTGGATTGTAAATTGGCGTCCAGGACTGCCATATCGTACAATACGTCTCCAGTCTCATTACTTAATTTACACACCTTATATTATAATTATTTTAATTTAGCTAGAGATTCGCACTTGTTAACACCTTGAGTTACAAAATATTATTAAAAACAATATCGAAATTAAAGAAATTTATATTACTAGCAAAAAGTATCTTCGATTCGATGAAACCAAAAATTGGAAAAAAAGCTTTTTCATTTTTTTTCCAATCAATTTTGGCGTTAAAAATCCCCCCCCCCCCCAAATGAAGCTGACTTATAAGCTTATGACGAAAACTAAAAACTTTTCAGTCCAGAAACTAATTAAGAGTAGAAACAAAAGATAGTAATAAAATTATGAATATACAAAGATAAAAAAAATAATGCTCCAAGCGAAATAATCAAAAAGTGAAACAGAAAAAAAAGAAGAAAAAAGAGGACACACGCATTAAAACTGCATGTTTGAAAAGAAAGAAAAAAAATAATAAAAAGATTCGAACGGAAATAAAGACTTCCTAACAATTCTTTTAAATAAAATTAATTACACATTTTCTAAATCATATGTTTAAATATTTACATTATTGTATTGTAATAACTCTCACATTATAGTATAAACAAGCAGAAACACAATGGCTAATGTAAACAATGCACAAAAGGCAATTTTCTGAGGGGAAAAAAATTCAAAACAATTTTTTTTATTAAATATGCTGGAAAGAAATTAATAGTATGAATCGCTGCTAAATTCTCAACAGCTCTTACGAAAAAAATCACGCACACGCTATCGTATGGAAGAAAGAAAAATTAATGGAAATTTAAGAAATTTTCTTCTCAAGACAATGTTCATTATATGGGCTGATCTTCAATAGGAATACGTAATCAAATAGGAAGACATATTATAAACAAAAATAGTCATAATTTCTCCTTCTGGTGCTTGAAATTATCAAATATGTTAAGAATTATTAACTCTTTTATTATAATTAAACTCTTTTTTTACCCATTTTATCAAATTTTTCAACAATTCGAAATTTAAAAAAGTTTTTTTTAAATTGTATATTTTTGAAAAATATCGATTCAATTATCATCCAATTCATTTGAAATCGAGTTACCATCATCACACAATTGATATTAAATTGAGGAACTATTATTATCTTGGAACTTGAAACTGGGTTACAAGTTTCCAATTCACTAGTAATTTTATAAACTTATTATATGCGCATTTTAATAACTACTCATTGTCGATTTTAATAATAAGCCCGAAAACAAATAATTATTTTTTCTTTCTTTTTTTAGCCAGGGAAATAATAATAGAGAGATTAAGTATTTTCACATAGCATCACGCACGTATGTTTTGTGCAAGCTTTGTGAGCAACCTAGATTGTTTCAATAGTAATAACAAATTAAATTCTTTTTGAAGTTATCAAAAGTTAATCAAATTTCTCAATAATTCGAAAAAAATTTATACGAGTTCATTTTTAAACTATGCATATTTTTATAACTGCATTGAGTTTCAATTATTAATTATCATCAATTCACGTGAAATCAGGAAACAATTATCACCCAATCAATCTTTAATTGCTTAACGATTATTATCCAAACCACTTGAAATATTGAAAACTTATTTCGTACGTATTTTAATAATTACTAAACTTTTTCTGCATTTTAATTATAAACTTCGATGACTAATAACTATTTTATGGTCACAAAATAAAATAGAGTGTTTCGTCATTTTCCTGAACGTTCACGTACGTATATTTTGCGCAAGATCTATTAAGAATCTATAATTACTCTGTAGTAATTGCGTTGCACAGAATAAAGTAAGTACCAGTTATGAACGTACAGGATGTTGTTAATAATATTTCTCACAGATGGAGCTCTGCGCAGTGATGCATTTTTAATTAATGTTCAAATTTTATTAAAACAATGCAAAGTTAGCATAAGTCGTCATTATTATCATTAAATATATTTTCCCCTTATAAAGTGTAAGTTATATAACTTATACTTATGACTGAATAGAATCTGTGTAATAATTAATAATACATCATTGCGCAGAGCACCATGGGTGAGAAATATTATTAACAGTGCAACAGTTACATCAATCATCGTTATTGTTATTAAATGTATTTTTCTGTTGTAAAGCGTTTTGTTATAGCTTCTATGGATTAAAGATAAGCAAAAGCGGATTCAGGAATGAATGATTGAGTAACCATTGACCCCGAGATTATCGTATTTCACAGATTTTTCCTGTAAGTTCTAAATCTCGCTTATAATAGAGTATTCTGATTTTAGCTTTAAATCCTAATCCTAAAAACGGTTTACTGTACGTTCTACTCAAGATACTCGAGTTTCAACAGTCTGAATATCGATCCTTCAAAACAATATAAGAAGATCGATTTATTTGGAGACCTAAAATCGGAACAATTCAAAAACCGATCAGAAACGTAACATAGAAATCACAAATAGAGTAACATGACGGTAATATAAGAACACGTCTTTTCCTTCTTAAAATTAAAACAATTCCAAGTAAACCCGCAACACAAAAAAAAAAAAAAAAAAAAAAAAATTACAACAAGATTAAAAATATTATCACATAAGCAATATTTCATAACCGGAAAGCATAACAGTTTCAAGTTAATCGGATTGTAAGTGGATCTACGTGAATCGGATAAGAGGAAGATTAGCAGTGAACTAAATTACCATTGAAGATTAGCAGTAAACTAAATTACCATTCTAAAATTGAATCGAATTGAATGAAGGCAGGATGTGTAGCGTTTTTTAAAAGTGCTTATTTTTGATTTAGGCTTTTTAATTGCCCTTAAAGTTGCTTTTTTTATTTGGTGTTTGTAAAAAGTGCTCAATTTTTGATCTTTTAAGAAGAAATTTTTTTCTTTGACGTCCTAAATTATAAAAAAATAATGGTTTTTATAGTTTTCTCAGCAATATTTTTATCAGAAACTAGTTATTTTATCATGATTGTAAAGTTAATCATGTAAAGTTTTTGAATTTTATGTTTATAAATTAATAACTTTAAAAGGATAGAAAAAAAAAAATTTTTTTTGTTACTCCACAGATCCTAGTCATAATTTTTTTTTTTTTTGGAAAGTGATTAAAAATATTTTTTGAAAGCTTAAAAAGTACTTAAAAGGTACTTATTTTCTTATGAAAAATCTTGCTATGCACCCTGGAAGGGTTTTTTAATAGCAGAAGATCCCAATGAAAGCCTAAAAATTTAGACCTGAAAATCTTAATTCTCAGTTAGCAACCAGTGGTCGGTAGACTCTACTGTCTTAGTAGCAGCCACTTCTTCCTCAAATCCAATGAGTCGGTGACCGATATGGATAGGTCCTTCTCATTTAATAACCACTTTTTGCAAACTTTGTTATTTTTTGCTTGAACTTGTTATATTTAAAAAAAAAATCATATTAAAAATAATGCTATAAAAAATTAATTTCACAATAAAAATGATATAAATATATGACAAAATTTAGCTAAACATACTGATTTTGAAGAACTTTTATTTAAAAATAATTGAGGCAAAATACATTTAATGTATGCATTAAAGTAAATGCATTCCCACAACAGCTCCTTGTAGGCCGTTCTTTAAAGTTAAGGCTCCACAATTTTGAGACCAACCGCATTATTGTGGTATTTAGCGCGCATGTTGTCTTTACTTCTCAGACAAGTTGGTACTAGAGTGCCTTCAGTGAACAAGATGGCGTCAACCGAGGTGAAAAGCAAAACTGCGCAAGCGCATAATAGGATCGGGTTACCAGAAGATAGGTATTAAAATATTCAGTTTTCACATCACTAATCATGCTTCCCGTGTTAAACGAATGGAGAAATTTTCCATTTAGCCTGCGGCGGTAAAAACTTAGTTTCCACCAATCAGATTTTGTCGGGAGGTTGGTGCCACTCTTGTTCACTGAAGGCACTCTAGTTGGTACCCATAGATCTGTAGCTGGTGGGGCTTCAAGCCGCATCTGGGGATCGAATCCCAGTTCTTCACAATGAGAGTTAAGCGCCTTAACCACTGAGCCATCGCAGCTCAATGTGCACATTACAACTTTGAAATATGAGAATTGTTCTCTTTAGACGTGAATCTTTTCCCCACAAATTGATGGATTCTGAATGGTCAAAATTTTGAATGGGGGATGGGACATTTTAATTAAAATTCTGTTTTCCAGAGTTTCTTTCGACATAGATGTACTTATATCATTAAGCAATTTTTTTTTTTTTTTTTTTTTTTTTTTTTTAAAAAGCGATGGGAAAGAATGACCTGTTGCTTATTTAATTGAAGCCACCCCTTTTTTTTTTTTCTTTTTTTGACACGTGGCGAGTGGTTATTTTCTATCCACAGCACAAGATCCAAACGAGGACATGCTGCTTCATTACTGTTTTAAAAACAACCAATATTCAAGCACAAAAATAATAAAGATTAGATCAAATAAACTCAGTTAAAAAAATATAGAAAAATCAGGCGGAGGCTAACACATAATTATTAACTAAACAAAATCAAGCAATCCCAACAACAAAAAATATGATTTAACCAATTATTCTAAAATGATTTCACATTAAGTGAGTTTTATTTTGAAGAAATATTTCATTGAAGAAATGTACACAATGTTAAATGAATGAAAAGATAGATAGATAATGGTCAAAATTTCTATATTTTACCCCTTTGTCAATTATAGAAAAATCTGATACAATAACAAAACTGGTAAGTCATTAACTAATTTTATATCTTTACTAAACTGCTAAATTTAAAGAAAAATGTGCTGGTATGTGTAAGAATCGATAATTTTATAAAAATTAAAAAACTTTTAAAAAAAAGCGGTGATTATTCCGAACAAATTTCGGCGAACGGATTAAAACTAGTTAAAAGTGTCGATAAATTGCTTGCTGAACGCTTTCCTAATTAAGATTTTAAGTTCGCAGAAATCTTTTTATTTTATCTAAGTATTGTGAACAGCATGCGTCCTAGTGTTCATTTTAACTTCCCACTCTAAGAAGGAGTCATGCACCATGCACCAAATGACATAACACTAATGAGTTTTTTAAAAATTTTTAAAGCATTCCCGACAACAGTTGACCAATGGTAAGACTTCACAATTTTGATACCAACAATAAGATTACGGCAATGTGTTCAACATTGCATAACGGACGTCTGTATTTCCCAGACAAACTGGCCACCATAGATCTGATGCTGGATAAAATGTACGCTACCACCTGAGACAAAATACCAACAACAACCACTGTGCTTTGAGGTTCAAACTAGTTTGCTAGTTTCTTTAAGTTATGACATTTCAGGGGTCTGTTTAGAAGAAATTAACGGACCCTTCACGAAATATCTTTTCATAAAAACGGACCCTTCACAAAATAATTTATCCTTTAATCGGACCCTTCACAAAATAATTTATCCTTTAATCGGACCCTTCACAAATTTGTTTATATTCATTATTGTTTTGTTAATTGAATAAACCCTTCCCAGGGGGTGGGGGGAAAGAAAGACAAATGCTAACGAACTAAGTTTTATCTTCGGCAGAAGCTTCTTCCTTTATTCGCCCGAAATGAATATTCTGCGTTCAGCAGTATAGGCTAAATACCAAATATTTATTGCAAATTTAGTAGCTGCATTTGCTGCTTATTTTTTAAAATTTATTTTTTTAATTATAATTTTACAGTGTTGAGTATAATCTTGTATGTCTTTTGTACAATTGAAAAACTCCTTAAAAAAGTTTTTTTTTTTTTTTTTTTTTTTTTGCAATAACGGACCCTATTTTCACAAATTCACAAAAGCGGACCCTGGTTCAAAGAATGTAACTTAACGTTTATTTTATATTCACAAATTACGGATAATTTTTTCACAATTTTACAAAAAACGGACCTTTCACAAAATGTCTGGACAGACCCCTGCATTTAATAGTCTAATATTCATTTTAAAGAATACTGCATTAATAAAAATATTTACTATGTACAGTCGGACTTCTATTTAACGAACTTTCATTTTGCGAATTTTTTTGAGGAACCAAGAAAATTTTGGAAATTTCTTCGTAAAATAACTTCCAAATAGTGAAGTGAATGTTCTATTTAACGATTTTTTTTTTTTTTTTTTTTTTTTTTTTTGGAGATCCACTTTCCCTATTTAAAATTACTTTGCAGTTATAATTTTCTACAGCAAATAAATAAAGTCAAACTTTTAGGCATAAATTTAGCTGTCTTTAGTTGAAAATGTATGTATTTTATGATAGTGTAACACTGTATAAAGTTTTGCTCTATTCTTGTTTTCCATGCAGGATTCTTTTATGGCTAAGATTTATAAAATAAATAGTAGATACTAGTTTACAAGATAAAGGTGTATCAATTGTGCTAGTTTAATTATGTCTAGTGCTTATGAATTTAAAACCTGTTTTGTGTTGTTTAAGCATTTTAAAAGACGATTTTCTATTCAAAGAATTTTTCATATAACGAACTTATTATCGGGATTTAGCAAATTCGTTAAATAGAGGTTCGACTATATTTGCCTCTTGGTGACGCGTTGTCAGGGGTCTATAAGAAATTTTTTTATATTGTTGTTGTTGTTGTATTTCATTTACGTCGCACTAGAGCTGCACAATGGGCTATTGGCGACGGTCTGGGAAACATCTCTGAGGATGATCCGAAGACATGCCATCACAATATTGATCCTCTGGAGAGGGGATGGCACCCCCGCTTCGGTAGCCCGACGACCTGCGCGCGAAGTCGAGCACTTTACGGTAGAACAGTTTAACGAGGGCCAATACCGCACACCCTCGGTCCCTACGCAGACTGATCCAAGTGGTCACCCACCCACACACTGACCGCAGCCAGTGATGCTTGACTTCGGAGATCTGCTGGGAGCCGTGTCTTAACGATCAGTCCACTGCGGGACAACTTTTTTTATAACTTTTATAGGTAATAATGAATACTGGATTATCAAACGCAATGTCATACTTAAACACTGGGTCTAATTTTTAATCTAATTGGCGACACCAATTTTCGAGAGTTTTTTTTATTTTTTATTATTTGCATTCCCTCATATATTTTAGTTTTTAAGCCATTAAAACCACACGAATTCCACAGGAGAATTTCATTTTCATCGTCAGAATTTACGACACAAAACTTAAGCTTCACAGTGAAAGCCGGAAGAATAAAGCACTGTTTTGGCAAAGAAAAAGTTGTTGTTAAAAGACATTTTTTATCGCTCCTTCCATCTTTTAGAAATAAACCGCAAAATAAAACTGAGAAAACGAAAAAGAAAATTTCTCAAAAAACAGCGCGACGCAAATAAATCAACACCAGAGTGTTGAAGATTAATTTTATGAACCTTCTTCACATTAAGAACAGGTCATTGGTCCTCGATGATCCATCCACGCTTCAATAACTAACCGACCACGCATTCGTTAAAAACAGATTAAACATTTTTTTTTCACGAAGAGAATGGATAGTTGACAGGGAACGTAAAGTTAAAGAAGTTGAGTTAAAAACAATAATTATAAAAGGATTGGTAAGCTCGGAACCTCATCTCCACGGTTCAATATTTTACTTTTATTTCTGAACTTCCAATGGCAACACAATAATTTTTAGTCT
Source organism: Parasteatoda lunata (assembly GCA_949128135.1). Lineage (NCBI taxonomy): Eukaryota > Metazoa > Arthropoda > Arachnida > Araneae > Theridiidae > Parasteatoda > Parasteatoda lunata. The sequence goes on from OX421979.1 coordinate 71,768,327, forward strand.
TTACATAGAGAAGGACTGTGTAGGCTGTATTTATAATAACATCGATTCTAGACCACGCCAAATTCCTTATGCCGCCTAGGGTGGAGTCTTTTAGTAAGAAAAAAGGGTTAAATATAAGTTATCAAAAATGAGATAGAAAGATTCGAGGAAATAAATACACTATCTAACAATCTTAGATTTCTTTCAAAAAAAATTGAAGACTTTCTTTGGGGTTGATTATCCCCTTTACTAGGCTTATTGGGAGAGGGGGAAAGATATCACGGTCTTTTTATCACCATCTGCTTCAAAAAAAAAAAAAAAAAAAAAAAAAAAACTTTTTTTCCTGTCATTTGATGCTATTCTTATTTATAAAAATAAACTAATATATGCTTTAGTTACAAGCCATAATTATTTAAAAAAAATTCTAAACTATCTTTCTATAATTGAAGGGGTATAAAGGAAGAATGACCTCAAACACGTGGGTCTGTTTAAATAAAAACGTAATTTTAGAATATGATAACGAGTTGCAACAAATAAAGAACAAAAAATAAATAAAGGACAAAAAATTATATAAAACTAAAGCTAATAAATAAAGGGCTGGGGTAATAAAGTGGTAAACAACACTTTTTACAAAGGTATAACATTTTAAATTAAACTTTTCTTTAGTTTTGTTTCCAGATAGGTACCTTCCAAGTTTATAAATTTTACGCTGGATAATAGCTTAACAGTGCAATACATTAAAAACTCCTATAGCCTACATGAAATTGTTGATTTTTTTAAACAAAAATTCTTCCCTCTTGAAAAATTTGAAATTGTGGTTTATATTTATACAGAGTGAACCAAAATTGGACCGACAATTTATGATGATAAAAGCTTTCAAAAAGAGGAAAACTAATCATAGAACATGGCGTCAATCACGTTGAGAGAATTATTGCCTTCACATTCGCTGGATCTCAATCCGAAGAACTCTCATCCTCGAGTGCGTGCCGGAATCATATTTACGTCGTTGTAGACTGCAATAACTTCCGACGGCGCACTTCGGAGAGAACTTCATCAAATAAATCTTTTTAGGGTCAACAAATTTGCAAAATGTTTTATATAATTGTTTTCGGGCATGACACCGAAACCAGCACGGGTTTTTAGCGATTTCCGTGTTCGATTGTAAGTTTTCATTTTCTTGGTGTCTTTTATCGCCCCCCAGTATTCGTCGGTGGAATTTTGAAATAGCAAGTATTGCCAAGTCTTTCAAATCCAGAAAAGCAATGAAAATTCAAAATTTAAAAATATATTGCAAGAAACCAAACAATTAGAATAAGAGAAGTTTTGAGATAAAATTAAGTAAAGAATTTTCTTGAAAAAATAAACGTTGAAAATGTTTTTTTTTTTTTAAGCCATTTAATTATATTATATCTATATATTCATTTTATATAAACAGCAGTTCAATTTTATGAAAAATCAGACTAAAGCCGTTCATGTTCCATATTATGACTATAAAAATTATGACTATAAAAATTATCTCAATCCGAAGAACTCTCATCCTCGAGTGCGTGCCGGAATCATATTTACGTCGTTGTAGACTGCAATAACTTCCGACGGCGCACTTCGGAGAGAACTTAATCAAATAAATCTTTTTAGGGTTAACAAATTTGCAAAATGTTTTATATAATTGTTTTCGGGCATGACACCGAAACCAGTACGGGTTTTTAGCGATTTCCGTGTTCGATTGTAAGTTTTCATTTTCTTGGTGTCTTTTATCACCCCCCAGTATTCGTCGGTCGAATTTTGAAATAGCAAGTATTTCCAAGTCTTTCAAATCCAGAAAAGCAATGAAAATTCAAATTTAAAAATATATTGCAAGAAACCAAACAATTAGAAGAAGAGAAGTTTTGAGATAAAATTAAGTAAGATAAAATTAAGTAAAGAATTTTCTTGAAAAAATAAACGTTGAAAATGTTTTTTTTTTTTTTTTTTTTTTTTTTTTTTTTAAGCCATTTAATTATATTATATCTATATATTCATTTTATATAAACAGCAGTTCAATTTTATGAAAAATCAGACTAAAGCCGTTCATGTTCCATATTATGACTCTAAAAATTATTGCAATTCTCTTTCTTTTCTCAAAATCAGATGAAGCGCAAACTTTCCGATATAATTTCCCGTGAAACCTCCGCATAATATTATATTTTTAGACTTATGGTTGTCAGTCTTTATCCACTAATAAACGATTCAATCTTTTATGGTCAGCGAAAAGATTTGTCGTTGATGGAACTGCTTCTCGTTTATAACCATGCATCCAATGCAACTTCTGATGAAGATGTTTAATTTCTCGTGAAAATTAAACATACCATCAAAGGTTTATAATATATAAAGGTTTTTAACAAAGGTAATTTCAATAAATTTATCCGTTTCTAAATTTTTTTTTTCGATAAGCAGCTTTTGCACATGCTTGTAGGTGAATTTTCAAAATCATAAAAATTAAATTTAAAGAAAAAATTAACAGCATTAAATTAAATTTTCAAATAAATTTAATGTAGAAATGCTAAAAATACCTAAAAATATCGTCAAAAAAATTGAAATATTTAAAAATTTGAAGTAAATGGTATTTAATAATAACTTAAATATCAATACTTCAGAGATAGTATTTTTCTTAAATATTTCCTCAAAAATAATAAGTATTTTGCAGTTGTAATAATTAAAGCAGTTACGAAATCAATTCATGACGTTTACTTGCCAACAAAAATACAGAAATTGCAGATTGTGAAATAAGGTTCAACAATTAAAATTGGTAATCATTGTATTTTTTTTTTCTTTCTTTTTTAAATAAAATGAATTTTTTTATTAGTTTTATTATTACTTTTTAAAGGCAGTAAAAAAAAAAAAAAATAAATAAAAAAAAACATGTTGTATAATTTTTTTTTTCTTCATAATTTCTTTAAGAAAAATTACGTAAAAGTTTATTTTTGTTAAAGATGTATACGATTTGAGAAAAATATTTTCACTAAAATCTAATAAATATTAATTAATAAATTAATATTTATTAGATTTTAGGCTGATATTTATTAGGCCGGATAAATATTAATTCAGCACATTAAGGGGATGGGTTTTGTGATTTGTTAATTTTTGCGGAAGGGAAGGGTGGAGGTTTGCAACACATTGAAATTACCTTATTTTTAATTTTTTCAATGCAAAAAAAAAATTTTAAAAAAAGGGAAAAAAGTATAATCGGGAAAATTTTAAATGAAATTTAAATTTCGGGAAAGAAAATGTTAGAAAAAAATTTCTTTAAGGAGTATCAGAGGTCAAGAAATCTGACCACAAAGGAAAAACGCAAAAGATTCTTAAAGAAAATTCAGCTCAAAATTTTATAAAATTGATTTAAACGTAAATTTAGCTTTATGCAAAGTTACATCATTTATTGGAATTCAATATTAAAATTAAATTACTACAGTAAAATTCAAAGCGAAAACCAAGAGTGGAGTTGTTGCGAACTTCTAGTATGCAAGCAGCATGGCAGTTTGGGATTTGCTTATTTTGATGATAAAGAACTTAATTTGATGATAAAGAAGAGAGGTTCGAAAATGCCAAAAAGATGCTTTTGTAATATGTGAAAGGCCCCCTAGAGGAAATATATATAATTCACTAGCCATTCATAAGAGCAGGAAGATAATCTAAAAAACAGCACTCTTACAAAAAAATACATATGGCCAAACGATTGTAATTCATTCTTGTCTAAAACAACGCCTTGACACTCCTTACATTTAAAAAAAAAAAAAAATCCGAATACTTCACCACCCCACAAATCTCAGACGATAAGAAAAGCCCTCTAAGTCCCCATGACCTATGATAATACAAACAAATAGATTGAAAAAACACCACACCCCTCAAAACGTTCTCTAAAAATCCAAACGAAACCTTTGGAAACCCCCATTATAAAACATCCCAGCACTTATTTGTTATCAACTTAAGAATTGAGGAAATACTTCTTACAAGAGATTGAAAGATAATGGATAAAAATAGTCTTACACGCACTCATCCCCTAATATCTTGACGTAAGAGCTGTTAATCGAATCTGAAAAATGACAGGAAATTCGAAAATGATGAAACAGCATTACAATTTTTTGCATCCAAGCGTGTTAATGTATTTGTTAGACTAGTCGACTGAAATTCTTAAGAGAATTTATATTTTTCCAAAAATACACCTTCTATTGATATTCTATTGATATTATATAGATTGGATAATTTAATTAAGCCAGGTTAACGAAATATTTAAAAGGTTGTATATTGTAAATGCTAAAGCTGTCGAAAATCAACGTCTTCATGATGATTCTAAAAATGGCGCAAAATGTTAATGCAAAGAAAAGTTCTTCTGCTGATGCTGTTCTTTGAAAGCATATGAAATGACTCATTTTTTAATTCGTAAAATGATTTTTTTAATAACTGTTATGACTCGTTAATATTTTGGAACTGTTATAAAATTTTGTCCTTTCATTAGCCAGTCTTCCATGATAATTATGACAATGGCGCATAATGTCTATACTAAGAAAAGTCATAACTTTCCTAAGTATGATAGGAGTTAGTGATCTAATTTTTAAATATTTGAGAGTTAAGGCCTGTTTACACGGTCCAAGTTCGCGAATCCGAGAAATTGGACGGATTTCTCTGTCCAAGAAATTGGATGATTCGTTGACACTATCCAAGTTCTTGAATGTCACTGATTCGTTGAGAGAAAAACTTGCGCATGCGCATTGTTCATATTCAACATTATGAAATAATAATTACATAAGTTTAAAATTACTATATAAATTCAAATAAAATCATAATAACACAAATAAACCGCAACAGATAAATTTATTTGAACTAAAATATATGAAAACAGACAACAAAATGACATAATTTGCTGTCTGCATGTTGACGTCACAAAACCTAAGACGCTGATTGGTTAAGGGAGAAAAAACTTGGATGGAAAGTAGAACATGCTCTACTATCGTCCAAGAAGTTGGACAAGTTCTTGGATACTTGTTTACACGATCCAAGCTCAAAGCAAAACAAGTTTCCATCAATATCAATCAATCTCTGTCCAAGAAATTGGATCGTCTAAACAGGCCTTTACTCAACTATAGCATTGTTTGTGCGTATAAAATATGCACACAAAAAAAGTTAGTACAATTTAAGTGAAAACATGCGAAGTTCAGATGTTATAGATTGATGTAGCCGTTTTAGACTATTTTTCGATGGCTCAGTTATTGCATGAAATTATGCTTTTTTTTCGAATAATGTGCAATTTTCATACCGCTGTGAGATTGGAACATTTACTCATGACTGTTAAGTGAAGCAGGCGCCCTCTATGTCTATTCTGAAATGGTGCAGACGTCAATATGGGGGGGGGGAACCACTGTTTTGAGAAAATGAAAAACGTTTGTGGTCTAATTTTGTAATATTAAAAGAGTTAATCCAGCATTGCATTATAATGGCTCATAAAAAATTTGCAAAAAAAAATAAAAAAGGAATACGGTTTTAATAATTATCTTCTAGCTGGAAAAAATTTCACCAAACAGGCGATTTCTTAAAGAATTTAATAACTTCTAAGATATTTTAGTTATTTTTCCATTATGAAGACCAGATAATTCTTTACAGCAAGATGGCATATACAATTTATGATTATAGCTTTGCTCCAAGTTAATGGCACTTAAACTGTGGCCTCTTGGCGAAATAGCTTCGAAAAACCTAGTTAATCCATACTAAATAACGGATTTAGAGAGGAGTAAAATTAAAGCTCAGAGATACGAAATCAAAAGTTTAAAATTTAGAGTCATGAAATCAAAAACAGAACATTTCTAACCTTGAAATTACAAAAAACAATTCACCATTTTTGGAAGAAAAAAAAAGGCATTTATTTAACTATTTCAGATGCATGGAAAATTCGATTTTATAATCAATATTCCATCCTTTGAAGATAGAGTTACTTTCTAATTACATAGTGGTAAGAAAGTTCTTTTCATACAAATTGAAACTTTGGGCGGAACCGCATCAAAGACCAAAGTTGATAAATGATCTTAAAAAACTTTCACTCATCGTCAGTGTCATGAATCCTTGATTGACATTTCATAATAATGCCAAAAGCAGATAAAAATCTACATCATTACATTCCTTCTTTAAATAATGATACAACACTTTCGAATCGTGAGAATATGACTTGTGCGTGCTCTTTATTTTAATAAAAAAAAATCCCTCTTCAACGTCATCATGGTCGCCTTTGGCTATCTTTATGATCGGCTTACGTCAAGAGCTGATAATTGGCGATGAACGTAGTCTCATCCGAAAATTCTTTCCATTGGAACTTGTATTTCGCTCATCGCTTTTAACTTCATTTTAATGCGCGTGCCATTTTAACCCCTCCCTGATTTCTTAGAAGGATTTATGATGAAAGGGTAATTGCATAATGACGCGCCTTTCTTTCACACACAGAAAATTTGAAGGAATGGTTATGTTTCCGTTGCTACAAATCACAGAACATCTTGCTCGCCTTATGTAGGTGTATAAAGACTTCATTTATCATAGCTAAAAACGCCGGTTACTTTTTCTGCGATTGAATATTAAATGAGGTACGACGATCTAGGTCAGGGATGCTATGGCCTGTGGGCCGCTTGGTCCCTGTACTGTCTAAATTATTAATTAAAAATTTAAAAAAAAAGAACAGAAAGTTATTGATCTAGTTTAAAGTCTTTCTAAAAGTATCAGACAATTTCAGCTTCATTCTGAAAGTTCTATTCGAATAATGGATTCAGAGTTTGCAGTGAAATGTAATTATTTATAAATTTGTAAATAAACCAAAAAAGAAAGAAGAAAAATTATACAAGTTGTTGTTGTTGTCCTAGGTCATTAAGGCAAGGGGTGCTATTGTTCTTGGTTTACAGTGGCGCCATCTATGGCCAAGAATTTGATTTCAACCACACCCATACAGAGGGCAGACCCATTCATGCATTCATTCACATATGCATACCTGTAAACTTTTAATCCTTTCGAGGATGATTTTCCCCAGTGGTAGTAAAATGTAATTTAAATTACAATTTTAGGCAGAAACATACGCTGTATTTTGGAGAAGCTTATGTGGACTACAACAATATCATTGCATATTAATATACATGCTTAATTTTTTTTAAAAATAGTGGTGGTCAAAAAGATTATAAATTAAGTTTATAAATGCAAGGAATATATAGAAAGCATAGATTTTACTATCACATAAAATGTAGAAATAAAATCTTCCGCCAAATGCGGAAGAGTTGGCAGGTATGCATATGCAATGAGGAACGATCTAGGCCAGGAATGCTATGACCTGTGGGCCGAAAGTGGTCCCCAAAGATTTTTAACTTTGTCCCTGAACCGTCTAAAATATCAATAAAAAATATAATAAAGTAGTTCTTCTAAAAGTATCAGAGTTAGACAATTTCAGTTTCATTCTGAAAGTTCTATTCATCCAATGGATTCAGAGTTTGCAGTGAAATGTAATTACTTATAAATTTGTAAAAAAACCAAAAACGAAGGGGGGGGGGATTATACAAGTTGTTGTTGTTGTTGTCCTAGGCCTAAAAGTCATGGGGTGCTATTGTTCTTGTTATACAGTGGAGCCATCTATGGCCAAGAATTTGAATTCTACACCCATACATCAATTTATAGAGCGGACCCGTTCATGCATTCATTCATCCACAAACCTAATTTTGACCTGAACCAGGAAACAATCAATCTCTAATTCAGTAGTGATAATTAGCTATGGGAACATGTAGGACTTGGTGACCCGACAGATTTAACATGCACCAGATACCATTTTCAGCACGGGAATTATACAACTAAATAACAAGAATAAAAAATAATTTAAAAATTCCAGCAACAGTTATCACATTAGTTTGATACCGTATTAGTAACAAATATTGCTTTTTAACATAATAAAGAAAGTCAACTTTTAGGATGAACGCAAATTTAATTACCTTTTTTGTTGCGTGAAAAATAATTTCTCTGTGAGAAAATTGTGGCAGAATTAAAAGAAGAAAATTACAACTTAAATATATTTATTTAACCGTAAAACACGCGCTTCAAAGTTATATTTAATTTTTAAGTTATAAAATATTTATTAGAAGTTATTAAAGCTTGCGCAAAATATCCTAACTTTTGCCCAACTAAGTTAAATGCTAGTGATAAAATATACGAATGAAAGCTGAATAATCAATGTGTGGAAATATTCATCCCATTTTTCATTTTGTTTTTTAAAAAAAAGTAATCTCGTCGTTAATAGTCAAGGTTTGTCTTAAATTTCGCCTCTATGAGGAAAATGCGAAATTCAGGTACTATCTTAAAAAGCATTTTATGACATCGAGTAAATTTGTTTTTCTAAATATTATTATCGCCAAATATAAAGATAAGTAGCCAACATTGCTCACCGTTCCTCCTATTCCGTCACGTGCTGAGGGGATTATTCAGACAGGTGTTTTTTTAAACTGAGTATGATTTTTATCATTGCGAGACTTATATAATTATTAAATTTGCTAGCACAGTGTTGAGATGATTTAAATAACCTATTTTTTGGGAAGATTTCCATATCGTAACCTGCGGCATAATAATTGCCATGACTTTTTTAAAAAATCACAGAAGGGGACTAATTTGAAGTGTTGGGTTAACTCGTAGCCACCCTCAAACCTCTATATGATTTATTTATTTATATATATTATATTATTTTAAATTGCAAGTTTAAAAATCCATTAAGCGCCTTGGCGATTTAATTTGGCGAGACAGATCGCAATACAGAAATATTCCCATTAAAAGAAATAGTAATTTAATCAGCGGATTTTTTTCTAAAATCTTTGATTCAAGTTGTAAGTATTTTTGACACAGTATCATTCATAAATATATTCTTAAGGTTGCTAGTTTTTAAATCCTGATTTTATTGATATTAAAGAAGAAAAAAAAAAGGAAAAAAAAAAAAAAAGAGTTTTTTTTTTTTTTTTTTTTAAGAAATTGATTTTTGCCAACCAGTCATCCGTACACCATGTGATCTGTTAGTCACGTGATAGCTCTAATTCTATGAAAGGAGGAAAAAATATTGTCCTTTTAAAAAATTGAGAAAGAAAAAGGACTCTTACTGACTGGGGGGGGGGGGAGGGCGATTGTTGATGATCACGTGATCGCATATGTCTATAGCAGTGTTTCCCAAAGTGTGGTATGCGTACCCCCAGGGGTACGGGAACAGTTTAGAGGGGGTACGCGTTCTTAAGCGAAAATTTCAAAATTTTTTCTTTAAAAACAAAGCTAGTCATGAAAATTTACGATTACGTATTTTTCTACTGGCTATTTTTTGCGGTTAATAATTAGTGGTGTCAACAGCCAGTTGTGATTTTTAACTTTCGTGCAATTTTTTTTTATCACAGTAAAAACAATATCATCCTTCTCACGGATGCAAATAAACTTATTAATAAAAATTTGCTTCAAAAAAGAAAAATAAATATATTTTTAAAAAAATACAATCATTATTTTTATTAGTGGTAGATAGCGTTGCGAAAAATTTAAAAAGGGTAGGTACACAAAAGTCATAAGTTTGAGAAACACTGGTCTACAGATTTTAAATAAAATATTAAATCTGGGAATTTTTTAATTAAATTGTTAGATAATTATTAATACTAAAACACACATACAGAGTGATTGTTAAGTGATACCAAAATGTTAGATTCTTGTTAGAATATATGACAAGTCATATAACGGGTTCGAAGAGGGATTAAAACTGCATTGCACTGCACTAAATTAAATTAAAAACATTATTTAAATTATTTCAAAACTTGTAATAAATTATAATCTAATTTTTTAAGAAAAATGCAATTAAAGTATTTTAGAAATTTTTTAAATAAACTTATTAAGTATTTATAATTGTTTTTTTTTTTTTTTTCATTTATTTATCTATGTATTATCTTTATAGTACGCTTTAATTGAGCAATTTTTTTACATCAAGATTGTTATACACATAAGATACTTTCTTTGAACAATATTTTATAAAAAATATTAAATAGACACATAATTCAAAATTAAATTTGATCCCGTTTAATCAAGAAGAACTTAACTTAGAAATTATTAAACTTAAGTTTTTACTAGATTTAAAATAAGGAGGAGAAAATTTATCATCACTTAGACAAATACCATTGCTTAAAAAAATAAAAATCCTTTTATTTTTTTAAGCAATGGTATTTGTTATAAAAATATATATATAAATAATATAATAAAAATACACTAATGTATACATCGAGTAAAATATATGATTCTCCTTTTCCAATGACTTACGTAAGTATTAAAATGATATTTAATTTTATCAGGGTTCCCACTCAATTTCAGAAAAAAAAATTCCCTGACTTTTCCAGGTATTCCAGGTAAATTTCAATGAAAATCCATACCATATTTTATCTATACTACGAAATTTTTCATCAGAAAGTTTAGATTCTTTCATTTGTTAAGTAAAGAATAAGATTTTTTGTGTAAAATAAATATCATTATAAAAGGAAGGAAGCATTTTAGTATGTCAAAAATGTAAAATTTTTGCAATGAATAATTGTAATAGATGTTAGATTTATTTAATTCGAACCTCAATAACTGAGTATTGTTATTGACAATATTAAGACAGGTTTTTTCCAGGAATAATGAAGGAATTTTCCAGGTTTTTGTAAGAAAATTGCAATTTTCCCTGACTATTCCCTGATTTTTGGAGTTGAAATAAAATTCCCTGACAATTCCAGGTTTTCCCTGTTCTCCCTGACCAGTGGGAACCCTGTTTATTTTAAATATAATTTAAAAGATTTAAAAAAAAAGTTGTGTTTTAAATTTCTCTAATAAAAATCATTTTGCGAAAAGATAGAAATTATGAAATGACTAAAAATTCAGCAAATTTTACAGAAATTAAAATTCAAGGAGATAAAAAGCAGTTTTTAATGTAAATATATATTAAAATAATAATATATATATTATGTATTTAATATTATAGTAATAAATACACTAATATATGCCCCTCTCTTTAAATGAATAAATCCCTTCTCTGGGATGACACACATAAATACTAAAAATTTTTTTTTTCTAAATAGTATAATTTATGAGTTTTCAAAAAAAAAAGTAGTGTTTTAAATTTTTCTAATAAAAATCATTTTGTTAAACAATAAAAATTAAGAAATGACTAAAAATTCAGCAAATTTTACAGAAATTTCAATTCAAGGAGATAAAAAGCAGTTTTTAATGTAAATATATATTAGAATAATAATAATATATATTATGTATTTAATATTATAGTAATAAATACACTAATATATGCCCCTCTCATCAAATGAATAAATCCCTTCTCTGGGATGACACACATAAATACTAAAATATGTAATTTTTTTTTTAAATTTATGAGTTTTTAAAAAAAAAAAAAGGTTTTGTATTAAATTTTCCAAGTAGAAATCAGTTAGTGAAAAGATAAAAATTAAGGAATGACTAAGAATTCAGCAAATTTTACAGAAATTTAAATTCAATGAGATAAAAAATCAATTTTTAAATAAAAACTATTGTTTCTTAAAAAAATATTTTTTATTTATAAAAGTTTTTCTCTAGAGCAGAAAGAAGTAATAAGTTTTAGTTAGAAAAAAAAAAAAATACAAAAAGAACACGTTTTAATATTTTCAGTAACAAAAAATAATATTCTTTATCAAAATTGATGTTAGGAATTCAATTAAAATGTTGTCTAAATCATAGTTTACTAATATCCAAACTATTGCTATTGATTAAGCCATATTTACAAATTTTTATAAAAATTAGTTCACATTTGTAAATAACTTAGAGCCAATTTTCAAAACTCACAATTAAAATCAAGTTAGGCATTAGTTATATGTAAATAATAAAGTTAAGTATAGCCGAATACACCAGTAAAAATAAGTACTAAACACAACAATCACAGTTGGTTATCAAAACATTCTGTATGTAAAATGCAATTTAAAACGATTTTAAAAAAAATAAGTAACTTACTGTTATAAAAATGTGATCGCCGCAAGGTGCCGGCTCTTCTAAGTCTAGGTCTACCGTTCATGTTTTTGTTTATGAATTGATGCACCCTGACAAATACTCCCAAAAGCAGATAATTCAGTAATCCACACGATTAGACATTGATATGTTGAACACAAAAGTATAAACACTGTTAAACAAACTGAAAGCAAATCTATATTGAAGTAATCCAAAAGAAATCGCTATAATACTAAAATCACCGACAAAAACTAGTTTCCTATATTAGACACAACGGATCATGTTCAGGTGTCATTTATATAAACAAAGCGTTATTTGGAAGGCGAGCATTCATTATTGAACTTATTACACCATGTAAAATGTTTTGATGCAAAGATGGCAAAAATTTCATGGGATTCATAAAGTTTGTCGGTGGAATTTGTTAGTGATGAAATATTGTTTCTGAACGCATATACACAAAGAAGCAGTGAACGCTAACAACGTGAGCGACTACTAAACGAAAAGTTTTTTGGATTTACCTCGCAGGGCTAGAGCTGCTACTTTTTTTCCATCCGCTTTCATCTTCCTTCACTCGTTGGAAGGTCGCCAATAATTGGCGAAATGCGCGAATATACTTCCTTTTTTCATTCGATTATATTGTCTCCAGGATGCAGTATAGTTATCAACTTCTGAGTTTCAAAGTCATATTAATTTTTAGTCTTTACAAGGTTATTTAATAAATAAAAGTCCAAATAATGTCTTTTTTTAAACAAAAATAATGGGATTTTCATGAAATATTAACATTTAGCGGAAGAGTGAACAACCTTTTTTGAAAGAAAACAGCAGAAAAACAAACATTTTTGACTATATTGGGCCATAATCAATTAAGATTTTGTAATAATTGATAACACTTTGATTGTTCCTTAATGACATTAGAACAATATCAATTTGTCTTTCAAAAAAAAAAAAAAAAGTAAAAAATAAATGCAAATTTTTTTTAAAAAAATCAGAATTTAAAAGTTTTACACTACTTTGTCTTATTTAATAAAATTATAATTACAGCAGACTTTTTTTTCTTGACAAATTTATTACATTAACTTCTAAAGCTTATAAATTACTTAACTCTTTCGTTTTTACTTAAATCTTAAGCGACATTATTTTAAACATGCATCGTTAATTTAAAATAAATAAATAAATTCGTGTCAAAATCTTTTAAAACCTTGATGTGGTACCTCTGAATTTTCCAAATACAGTGGCGATTGAATGTAATATAAAAAACAATGAAAAATTCTTTTAACACTTTATGTGTTTTTCTTTTAAATTTTATTCTTATTCTTTTTATTATTATTATTATTTATTTTTCAATCTTAACCCTCGATGTAATTTTTTTGAATTTTTACTTATTTAAAAGTATGTGTATAGATATCATTGACCGCATGTCAAAATCGCGAATACGATAGATTTGTGCTTTTGGCGTGTATATATTTATTTTCTAGCTAGAAGATATGGGATGGGGTAATGCTAGGAACTAGCATACGGTCAAATTCTTTCTCAAAATCCTTTACAAAACCATATTACTTTAAAATGTATTAAATGTATACATATAAATCTTTATTTCATAAAATGGTATTTGTAAAATTAGACTTTTTTTTAAATTACTTTATAAGTGAATTTTTTAAATCAATAAAATTTATGATATGACTAATATTGCATTTTTGTACTGGAATCCTTTAACAAAGGTTTGTAATTATCATAAGATTTGAAAATATTTAACGTATATATTAATTTTTTTTATTTAAAAATATCAACTCGTATCAAACACAAGAAATATCAACTACCAAAATTGAGTTCTTATCGAATATTTCCTGAACGACTAGCAAATATTACCTACCAAGCAGAGGCGGTGTACAGTTTCCTTTGTTTTTACCATTTTTTGCTGTAGTTGGAATTATTATTCGAGATTTATAGAACAACAATTCCCCTTTTCCGTTTCCGCAAATGTATGAACCAAATAAAATAATATTTATATTTTTACATTTTCATTTGGCGTCAAAAATACATTATTTTTTTCTCGGAAAGTAAGTTCTGTATAAACTCATTGCAAGTAAAGCAAGCAACACAAAAAATGCAAGGAAAACGGGAGATGCACTGTTCTAGAAAAAGAATGAAAAGTAAGCACACAGACACAGTTAAACAAAAATGAAGAAGAAAAAAAATCACAGGGGAGAAAAAGTAAAAAAGAGGTCTTCTTAAGTCTTTCATCAGCAGATAATATTTCACTTACACTGTAAAGTGTAGCTAGGGAAAAAAATGTCTGTGGTTTTCTTCAATCTTAAAAAAGAGAAAGAAAAAATGAAATGGTGTTCATTTTTCACTCTAACCCCCGTCAGCCGATGTCATCCTTAAAAAAGACCAGGCATAACAAACAGATCGTGCAATGATTATGAAGCTAAGTTTAAATTCAATATTTATCCATTATAGAAATATGAATTACCTACTTTATTTCGTTAACTGAGGCAAAAAGCAAAGTAAAAACTAATACTTTAAAACAAATATTACCCGTTTCGTTAGATAAAATTTAAAAAGGTTACTTGAGCGAAATTGGAGGAAAAGATTTATAACCAAATGTATGGTTTACAAAAACAAGTACCGTAAGAATATACAATCAAGTACTTTATTCAACCCTTCTGTTTATTCTTCGACTTATTATAAAAATGTAAAAAGATGGAATTTTATAATATGTAGAAAAAGAAAATAATAACTTTATAAGTAGTAAGGATTTTATCAACTCTTTTGACAAAAATTATTCCTCTATTTTGATAGCTATCAGAGGTCTGTCCAGGCAGAATTAACTACCGTTCAGCGGTACCTTCACAAATTCAAATTTAGGAAAAACGGTAGTTTCATAAAATACTTTTTCTTAAGATTTTATTTTTGTATATCCCTTAAGAAACGATAAATCCATATTTTTACCATATTTTTGTGTTGATTTTTTAATATAATTTTTAATTTTTCACAAATTATGTCTAAATTTTCACAAAATAGGTTACCTCTCAGAAAAACCTAGACGGACCTCTGGCTATGGATTCAGCGCACAGAGAGAATTCCCAATAGATTAAGACACAAAGCCTTTGGTTAAAGACGATAAAATTTTGTATTCTTTTCTTTTCTTTTTTTTTCTTCTTTTTTTTTTCTTCTTTTTTGTTCTTATATTTGCTTTTCTTTTTATTAGAAAAAGCGAATAAATATGACGGTAAAAAAGAAAAAGAAAAAAAAAGAGGACAAGAAAATTTGCTATAGTACTTTATTAACAAAAATCAGTCCTCTGTCTGGTGCTAGGTTGGAGACCAGGACTGGCTATTTTGGACACCGTTGGGTTAAAATGATAAAAGTTTTTTTTCCTCCCAATGAATTTATAAATTTTTTTTTCATCAAAATGCCAAAAAATAAAATTTAATTAAGATTAAAAATAAAAAATTTGTGAACAAAAATTACTCCCGTGTACAGTAACTGACCATTTCCAGAAACGAGAAATTTACGTTGGGTTAGTCTTTCGGTAGATTTTGTAAATAATATTTAAGTAAAATATTATAGAATAAGGGCCCACGACCTGCAGCCCGTCAGTTATTGATGCACAATCAAGCACTTGAACGCAATAAAAAATTTAATATTTTTTTATATAATTTTTTTTATTTATTCATTTATTTATTTTGAAAAATGAAAATATCAGAAAATTTAAATCACGCGCTTTTTGACACGCTTAATTTGCGCTAATTCTTTCGAAAACCAATATAGTTTTTCCATTGCCTTTTCGGCAGTAATTGCGCCGGATTTTCACATGATTTTGCTTTATTTGCGACTTTTTCAGCATAAAATTGATTTTTTTCTCTTATTAAAAATGACCAGAATTGCAGTTAACATTCACAACTACTAGGTCACGCGATCCTTCATTGGTTAATCTACTACGAAATTGGTCCTCTTCGCTCAAAAAGGTTATGCACCAAATGAAATTATAACATTTTATATTTACAAAATACGCAAGTTAAAATGCTATAAAATGTTAAATATACATGTTAAAATAAAAGCAATACCATTAAAATGTTCAAAAATATGATGAAATGTAATTAAATTTTTTCGGCACTTTAAGCTGCACTAATAGTTACGGCACTTTAAGCTATACTAACAAAAGGCGACGTCTCCAAAACCCCCCACGCCATTTTTAAGCCCACAGGTCCTGCTGAATTGAACTTCAACGTTTTCATTGTTATTTGTATTTTTGTTCAATAAAAATTAATAAATATTGTTTAAAAATTTAGCATCTTTTGAAAGTTACTAAAATAAAGGATATATTTTAAAATAAAGGATATATTTTAATAATCCTTGGTATAGTTGAATTCTTTTTTTTTTCTGGGGAGGGGGAGGAAGAAAATTTGATAAAAAATTTTCGTACAATGAAGTTAAAATATTATATTAAAATATCACATGAAAAAAAAATTAAATTAAAAAATTTAAGTTAATCAATTTGAATGAAAAAAGAGGTATAAAAGAATAAAATTAATAAAGTAGGCAAGAAGAGCGAAAAATTCTACATTGTTTCCGGTCATAGGGGTCATTTCCTTTTGGAAGTCGCATTACATTAACTTCAGTTTACATTTTTTCTATTACCAGACCAAACTATGACACATAATCAGGGCAATAAAATTAAATGTGGTAAAAAGTATGCAGGTCGACAATCGTCTGAGATAATCGCAAGCAAGAGAATAAGAACGAATAAAGAAACTACAAATGTTAAACCTATATTAATCAAGAATAAAAATTTAAAAAAAAAGAATAACATCAAGTTCCTAAGTAACCCAAATTAAAAATATTTATTAATGGACTTTACTTTGCTTATTACATTAATAGAGCTGCAAATATAGAAATCGCTGGACTCCAAAATATTTAAAGTGGTTGCAGAATTTTTTAATTTGAATAATTCAAATGTCGAGGTGAGCAAAATGATTTGAAATCAAATATTAAAGCATACATTTTGCTGCCACATTAAATATTGAGAAAAAACCAAAGAAGTTGGATCGCATTTAATAAACACTTTCTAGATCCACAAAAAAAAAAAAAAATTATAATTTTCTACACATGTCATTAAATATATTGTAAATAATGGTTTTTAAATTAAACAAAAAAATTAAAATATAACGATAAAATAACAAATCAAACTGAATATCTAAAAAATAGTTTTCATTGGATTATTTGTTTTTCCATTTAAAATATAAATAATAATGAAAGAGAACTTTCAAAATTTAACATAAATATCAAAATCTCATATGAAAATCGCTATTTGTCTCTTCTAACGGCAGCGAGCCACCATAGCTCAGTGGTTAGAGCACTGGTCTTGTAAACCAGGGGTCGTGAGTTCAATCCTCACTGGTGGCTGCAGCCATTTTGAATACCCGCTTTTAAAAAGTCGGGTGTAATTATTCCTTCTTTTTCTCGAATCAATCAAACTAAATATCTAAAAATTTAATTTTACTGGATCATTATTTGTTTTTCCCTTTAAAATATAAATAATAATGAAAGAGAATTTTCACATTTAACAAAAATACTAAAATCCCATATGAAGTTCTCTATTCATCTCCTCAAACGGCAGCGAGCCACCATAGCTCAGTGGTTAGAGCACTGGTCTTGTAAACCAGGGGTCGTGAGTTCAATCCTCACTGGTGGCTGCAGGCATTTTGAATACCCGCTTTTAAAAAGTCGGGTGTAATTATTCCTTCTTTTTCTCGAATCAATCAAACTAAATATCTAAAAATTTAATTTTACTGGATCATTATTTGTTTTTCCCTTTAAAATATAAATAATAATGAAAGAGAATTTTCACATTTAACAAAAATACTAAAATCCCATATGAAGTTCTCTATTCATCTCCTCAAACGGCAGCGAGCCACCATAGCTCAGTGGTTAGAGCACTGGTCTTGTAAACCAGGGGTCGTGAGTTCAATCCTCACTGGTGGCTGCAGGCATTTTGAATACCCGCTTTTAAAAAGTCGGGTGTAATTATTCCTTCTTTTTCTCGAATCAATCAAACTAAATATCTAAAAATTTAATTTTACTGGATCATTATTTGTTTTTCCCTTTAAAATATAAATAATAATGAAAGAGAATTTTCACATTTAACAAAAATACTAAAATCCCATATGAAGTTCTCTATTCATCTCTTCAAACGGCAGCGAGCCACCATAGCTCAGTGGTTAGAGCACTGGTCTTGTAAACCAGGGGTCGTGAGTTCAATCCTCACTGGTGGCTGCAGGCATTTTGAATACCCGCTTTTAAAAAGTCGGGTGTAATTATTCCTTCTTTTTCTCGAATCAATCAAACTAAATATCTAAAAATTTAATTTTACTGGATCATTATTTGTTTTTCCCTTTAAAATATAAATAATAATGAAAGAGAATTTTCACATTTAACAAAAATACTAAAATCCCATATGAAGTTCTCTATTCATCTCCTCAAACGGCAGCGAGCCACCATAGCTCAGTGGTTAGAGCACTGGTCTTGTAAACCAGGGGTCGTGAGTTCAATCCTCACTGGTGGCTGCAGGCATTTTGAATACCCGCTTTTAAAAAGTCGGGTGTAATTATTCCTTCTTTTTCTCGAATCAATCAAACTAAATATCTAAAAATTTAATTTTACTGGATCATTATTTGTTTTTCCCTTTAAAATATAAATAATAATGAAAGAGAATTTTCACATTTAACAAAAATCCTAAAATCCCATGTGAAGTTCTCTATTCATCTCCTCTAACGGCAGCGAGCCACCATAGCTCAGTGGTTAGAGCACTGGTCTTGTAAACCAGGGGTCGTGAGTTCAATCCTCACTGGTGGCTGCAAGCGTTGAGAGTAGACAAAGTAACTTACTACTTACTATTTTCTACATTACCATAAAAAGATTTTTCGATTTACTAGGATAAATTTAATGAGTTGAGATTTCCCCCCCCTTCCTTTTAATTTGTTTTATTTTAAAAATCTTTAATACTGGATTTTTATTTTTCTCCTCCGAGCACGGCAGTCCAGATGGTTTAGACCAGACAAACTAGATGGTTTTTACAGTTTATTCTCAAAATCAGGGCCTGATCATAAGTACGTCCAGAAAAGGGCACTTGTCTAAGGCCCGACATTTTGAGGGTCCACATATCTCATGGAAAAAATTTAATTTTTAAAGTTTTTTTTCTTCTTTTAGGTAAATGTTTTTAAAAAAATTTTAAACGGTGTTTTTGTAATTTAGTAGTTTGTCTATGAAAATTCGAGCCATACTATTTCTCTGAAAATTAATTAATCCTTCTTTATTGAATTTTAATCGTAAGTAAGACTTTTCTTTTAAAATAACATATGTAAACCTTTTTTTTTTCTTTTCTAAAATGAATAGGCTTTAAGCTTATTCAAGACCTATTGAAGAAAATTTCTATTCATATAGAAACAACACAAATTTAATTAATTAAATAAATAATAAGAATTTTTTTTTTTAATTATTAATATTAATTATTCCTTTAGCTATTCTGCAATAAATGAATAATTTATGACCGTATTTTCAATAATTTTAATAAAGACAAAACATAAAAAAGATATTATTTAATTTTTATTAAGAGTACATTTTTCTTCCTTTTTTTTTTTTTTTTTTTTTTTTTTTTTTTTGGCCTTTCTTCATTTTTTTTTGTTGTTAAGATTCGAAAATAGTCGATGTACATCTATACAAGATATATTACAGTTTATAGAATATGTCTTTTTAGATTAACGGCCGGCACAAAAATTAATTTTGCATTTTTCTCCTTTAACTTATCTCTTTCATACTTTTTAAAATCTTTTACTATAATACTGCTAAGCTTAACACCTAAATACTAATTAAGTCGAATGAGTTTTGATCTGATAATCGGATTTTCGCGTTCTAAGGACTCAATTTTTGTGGTTCAAGGGGGTGAGCTCAAATATGTAAATTAATCAGCACAGACGATATTATAAGTTACGAAATCAGGCACACAAACGAACTTTCTCTGAATAAACATACTCTTTTTTTTTCGACGGGTTCGGATTTCTAACCTCCATAATATAGAGTGCATTTGCAATCTGGGAAACATTATTGAAATAGTTAGGTTAGGAAATCGGTCCAAATTTTCAACCCCGTAATGTTAGTTTTGCTCTTTGTTTATTTCGTTAATAAATCGCGACGTTGCTAAAAGATAGAAAATAAGATTAGCGTCACGGTGAACGAATAACAAACTCTATGCAAAATCTCAGTAGTATCATTATTTCCTAACTAATTAAAATTATTTTTAATAATTATTTCGTTAAGACCGTAACGCTATTAAGGGGTGCTAGACTTCCGGTTTACCATCTATACTGTAATTTAAACTAAAATTCTATTTAATCTTGTGACATCGTTTTCCCCTAACAACCTTTTTGTCCCTCATTCAAACAAGCATCAGATTCACTACAATATTAAATATAAAAAAATAATAGTAAATAAAAAAATCCCTCTATTCGGTATTTGATTGATGACCCTAGTTCATTGATAATTTTTGTAAATGGTTATAAGATCTCTTTTTTTTTACTATTTAAAAGCGTTCTTACAACACAATAAGATTTTTTTTTCAATCAAAATTATTATAAGATTATAAAGATAGTTTTTTTCCCCTTCTTAAATATTTTAATTTTTTTTTCCAGCTTTAAAAATCCAATGAAATTCTTTAACAATAACTAGAGATGAGGAAATATATATTAATTTTTTAAAAAATTCTTTTGAGTAAAGGGTAAAAGAAAGTTGAAAGTTTGAGTATGAAAATAACATCAACATGAACCAATAGTACTTATCAAGCACTGCAAAAATGCGCATGCGTCAAAAGTGTTTGAAATTGATTTGTTCCAAAAATATTATTATTGTTGTTGTTGTTGTGGAATGCACCATTTTTATTCTTGTTATCAGAGTCAAATATTCCAAAAATCGTTAAGGGGACGCAAAAACAAAAAAAAAAAAAAAAAAAAAAAAAAAAAAAGCAAAAAAAGTTTTTTATATATTACAACGCGTCCTTGTTCTCCATTGCTGTCTTTGCTTTATTCGTGTGTTTGATAAGTTCTAATTAAAAACTTTGATTTCAAAGGTAACTCTTTCCTTATTTTGAAATCCTTTGTTTTGCCTATCATTACGGCCGGGATAGCCTTGTTGGTATGACGTTGAACTCGTGTAAGTGAGAACGAAAGTTCGAATCCCGCCGGTCGAAGACTCCCCGTTTATTAAATGGTGACTGGTGCACGTTAAATCTGTCGGGGTCACAGAGTCCTGCAAATTCCAATAACAATCCAATACTTCTGTGGAGGGCTGGGATAGCCTTGTTGGTAGGGCACTGGGCCCATGTCCAAGAGTTCGTGGGTTCGATCCCCGCCGGTCGAAGACTCCCCGTGTAACAAATGGTGACTGATGCACGTTAAACCTGTCGAGTTGCAAAGTCCTTTATGTTCCCATAACAAATCAAATCCTTTGGGGGTACATGATCCTGGAGTTTCCTTGTCTTCTGGATTGGGTTAAAAATTACAAGGCTACGGAGTTAAACATTGGGAGTCGTAAATTCAAATTTGGGTCGGCTGTTTAACGACGGTAAGAAATTAAAATAATCACAATTCTTGTCACTTTCTATTAGTATTATTTGAAACATTATTTGATACACAAATTTATATTATTATTTTGCATAAAATTTTTTAATTTTTGAAATTTTAAAATTTTTTAATTGATTTATATCATTTTAAATAGAAATCAACTTTTAAGTTAAAAAGAATCTGAAACTTTGGGTCTTAAATGCCCGTAGTTTCCCAACGTTACAGAATCACTAATTATAAATGTTTCCAATTTTCGGCCGTTAGAATTTTATGCAAATACAAAAGGATAGAAATGTTTAGAAATATAATTTAGTTACTCAGTTTAACGGACGATTCAGAACTTTTTATTTTAAGAACAAACCGTTGCAGCAGCATGTCATTTTGCATAATTGATGTAAAGGAAATCGAACAATTCAACGGTCATGATTCCATTAAGAACAATTAATTGAATCCATTGTTATAAGAAATAATTCCTTAATTTATTCTTTACTTTTCAATACATATAAAGTAAAACTGTCATGATTTATCTGGACATCACTCGAACATTGAACTCTATAAAATAAGTGAAAAAAAAAATATTCCTTTGTTATAAGGTCTTTATAACAACAGCTTTTATAAGTGTAAATACCCGAGACTATGACGTCACATAACGACGCATGCGCATATCGCAGGAAGAATACAGTTCCGTGTTTATTTATTCATTCACCTGTGAGAATAGAGACGCTTCATTACAGACTTAATGGGATAAGCGAGGAATAAAATAATTCTCTACACTAATTTGCTTCAATATTTATTTGACCAATGAGGTGATTAGGTAAGGGAAAGGGTGTGGTCTATTTGTACAATTGATTAAATACGTCAAAATAATTCATATCAGGAGGATAAGCACATCCGGTTGGTAATTGGTAAGGTGATTTGGAAGTTGGAATGTGCATCATCGATTTTGTTTAAAAACATTAATGTACCCTAAAACAATTGACACAACGCAGAAAACGAGAAAAGCTTACGACAATTTAAGTACATAATTATAGGCAAATCGATCTGACAATTTTGGGGGGTTGGGGTAGCAAGCAGAAAATTTCTGCTATTTTGAAGAAAAAGTCGCCAAAGAAAATAAAAAAGCCACAGTTAAAGAGTCTAACACTTAAAGAAAAACGATGCTATTAAACTACAAATATTATCTTGTCTGGGCTTCAAAACGGACAACTAACTTAAATATTTTAAAAGTTATAAAACGTTATTCAGAAATCGCCAATTTGGCGACATTTTCCCTCCTAGATGAAAATTATCAAAACCACTGCCTTATTCTCGATTTTTTTTGCAAATTTTTATGAGCTTAAATAGTGCAGTATTGGTGTAAGTTTCGATTTGTTGGAATAGATTTGTTGGGCGGATTTCAATTAGTTGTAATAGAGGCTATGGAGGCAGGGTAGCGAAGCCCAATAAATTTAAAATAAACTAAAAAATCAAGGGTAATAAACGAGACTTGTAGATGAAATGCACAGAATTGGCAGAATGTTAGTGGATTGGCGAGCAGCAGCAAATGGAGCACCCTAGTATATGAACAAAAAAAATTCTTCCTTTACAATGCATAAAATATTAAAAAATTAAAGAAACGCAAAGTAATATAAAATGTAGAAAATGTTTTAAAAATTTCTTTAAACAGAAAACTTATAGGTTAACATTTTCTAAAGACGCCTGTAATTTAACTTTCTCTCTGTACAATGGGCACGTCGTACAGAGTTAAATTGAGAAAAGGAAAATGCAGAAATTGATTTGTGTACGCCTTTTTTCACACAATAACTAAATTAGTATATCCTTGACTTTCAGCCGTTCTTGAAGAATTTATTCGAAAGATTTATTTCGTAGACAACCCTAATTCTACTCAAGTACTTAACAAGGCAGAGCGAATGTTCACGAACATAACAATTACTCCGTGGAATAATAAAATTTTCTTTACTTATTACATTGTTCGAAGAAAGTTCAAAGAGAAAAAAATATTATTTAATAGCATTGATGGATAGATAGAAAAGTAAATGGTTTAATGGCAACAAATGAAAATACACAACAATCGTCAAAAGTCAAAGCCGAATGCATGACTTTAAAAATGCGACATTTTCTACTCGTACTCGGGTATTTTAAATTGTACGAAACATACTTACACGTAGGTGTCTTTCTATATGCTCAATTCAATGTTATACTCAATTCAACTTTCATTGCCTTTAACTAAAATATTGTTGTTCATTAGAGCAGTGGTTCCGAAATGGTGTTCCGCGGAACCCTAGGGTGCCGTGGAAGAATTGAATGGGTTCCGTGAGTTGCGACTCTTTATAAAGTTTAAAAACATTTTTGCATCTTGTGATTATATTTGGATCGAATCAACAATCCATTATCTACATAATATTTTAGGTGCATTTATGATATTATTTAAAATAAAATGCGAATAAAAAAACAGAATTTTTTTTTTTTTATAAATAACAATGTATCGAATAAACATGCATTAAAGAAACATGCACTTATAAAATATTAAATTAGTACTTTCAATTGCGCTTTTCAGACCAAAATAAAATAACTAAATTGTTAATATAATATATATATATATATATAATAAAAAAAATTTCCCTACTGGCTATTTTCAACGTTTGTAGCACTTCTTTCAGTTCACATTTCAACGAAAATCATAATTCAACTCATTTCATTCATTTTCAGCTAACGTTGTCACACAAAAAACAAATTCCTAACAAGACAAGATTCAGCTCCAGAGGACTGTGAATTCAACTTCAACGGATATAAAACCGAATTTAAGATTATTAATGATAAAACGATGAAAAAATATCATTTTTCTTGTTGAGTATTTTAAAAATAAAGCAGCCTTTTTCAGTTTAAATACGTCCACAAATTGTTTTTATGTACTGCAGTTATAAAATCGGGGTTCCTTCAAATGGATGATGATCATTTAGGGTTCCATAGCCGAATGGAACCGTTGCATTAGAGATTAATTTTGACTATAAGTATATTTTCACATTGTGTAATCACTATATTCGTATTATTATAATAATCACTATATTCATATGTTGCAATTGATATTGAAAGGTTCATGGTTACTTTCATGTTACTGGTGGCCAAGAAAAAAACGATATCTTATAATACTAATAGACGGAATATACTCTTATAATAGCTTACTTAGCCGAGTAACTGTATAAGGACAAATAGATGAATGAAAAAGTAACATTGCAAAGGAATTTTTCGGTCATTACTTTTAATATTAATAACATCGTTATTAATGTAACATAACAGTGGAAAGTTTTACTTGTAAAGCAACAGAATATAATCTCAGACCTCTAACATAATTCATTGAGTCAAAAATGCATTAATTACTATACATCAATATACTCACTTTGATAAAAAAAAATCGATAAAATTATAAATTATCTATTAAAATAATAAAAGATTTTCGACGAAACTAATTTTAATATTTATTAATAATCAATTTAGACTTAGAGAAGCTTTATTTACCGAATTTCTGAAAAAGAAAACTATGAGACAGTTCGGAAAAAATATAAAAATTATAAATAGTTACATACTTTTCTCCAGAATTAACAGAATTTGTCAAACATTTCTTACCTAAAAATGAAATTAAATAAAATATCAATTACATTGCCAATACAAACATTTCACACATATTAAGTGTCAGAAGAAAATTAAATAAATAAAATTTAATTAAATAATAATTAATAAGCAGATAAAGTTAATAAAATCTCGATTTTTCAGGTAAGTAGGTTTTGTCGAAATTCCGCTTCGTTTTTCTCGTTTCTTTCAGAGCAAGCTCAATCCATTTTCAATCTACAGATGCATTAAAAAAAAATTTACACATTTTTTGGGAAAAACGATCCAGAAGGTAGCTTCAAAATCATTTTAATTTTTAAGCAACTTTAATTGTTATTATAATAATTATCATTTTTTCTCGAGCTAGTTGTGATATTTATCTTTCAGTTATTTTTCAGTCATTTAAGAATATAGTTTAGTTTTTATTTATTAAAAAAAAAATTCTAGTATTTCTTTGTACAAATAAATGTTACGTTTCTTTGATTTATAACTGTTGTATTTGTTTTAAAATGTTTAAAAAATAAACTTTTAAAACATTGACATACAATTTATCTTCAAAGTTATGTAAAAAAGTATTAGTTTTTTTTTAATAATAAATTTTTTTTTTTAAGAAAATCGCTAAAAGAAGCAAATAACTCGCAAAAATCTCTAAAAAAATAATAATGGTTAATAAAGGTTGTCGATCAGTTATCTGTTTGATTTTTTTCCACCCTATTGTTAGTATGCATTTTAATTTAAAATAGCCAGACAACGTTATCGTTATAATTTATTTTGTTATAACGTTGTATATTAATTTTAATACAATAAATAACAGTATTTAGTGATGTAACATTATAACTAGATAAAAATATATTAAATCAATAAAAATTACGATTTATTACAATGAAATTAAAATTAACAAAACAACTTTTGGAAAATGATTTTTAATTAAAGGCATCGCATATTTTCAATCCATCAGCATTTAACAAATCGATAATCAGACTGCGTGAATTCCCAGCACAATAAGAGAAGAAGAAGAAAAAAAAACGGAGTATTTATCACAATTGGAATTTAAAAAATGCGTTTCACTTAATTGATGAAACGAGAGAACATTAAATATGTAATCAAATCCATGGAACCCGCCTAAATTCCGCAACCTTGAACCCCCGCTTCAAGGTCAGCCATCATGAAACAGACAGAAAATATTAGATGATAATCTCATTATGTCTAATAATCCATCGGAGCTCAAAGCTCACAAATGGTATAAAATTTCCTTTCCTGACACAAAACGCTTTACGGCTGTTTGGTATCGTTTTTATGCAAGCTAAAGTAAATAAAAGAACTATTTTAAGGTTAAAAAAGGTCGCCAATTAGAAGAAAGCATTACTAAGGAACAAAAGTCTCTCGTCGCCAGATGGCACCACCATGAAATATTTATGGTTCTTTATGTTTTTTTTCCCGCTTAATTTTATTTCATTTCCTCGTTGAATAAACAAACCAGTCAGCTGAATTTTTATTTTGCTAATTAGGGCTCGATAAAAAAGAAGAACAACTTACAATGTAGCTGTTGATAAAAGATAGAAAGAAGTTGTATTGAAACAGAAATAAAATTTGTTGACACAACATTAACCGTAAAAATTATAGCAGTGAGAGATGCTAAGCATCCTCTTAGAGAATTATTAATTCTATTCTAAATTAAACATGGATACCGAATTTTTATTTAACATGAATTTAAAATAACTTCGAAAATTTAAAAATAAAAAATAAATTTTTGCAACAAACTGCTTCTTACTATTTTGGTTAATTAAGTAAGTATAATTAACTAATCACCACAATAATTAGCATATATAAACAAATTTTTCTCTTAAATGTTTATTGTAAAGATATTTCAACATTAAAAAACATCATTAATTGCATGAATTAAAGGTTGTGAGATATACTAAGCATACGCTTGGTAACTTTATTTATAATTAGACATAGAATAAAGTTATCAGTTTACTATTTGCCCGTTTCAGTAATTTATTATTTATTTTTTTACTAAGTGTCTGAATTTATTTTTTTCTTAAATAAAGTATGATGAACAAAATACAACAAAAAATAATCCTTCATAAATATAAACAATTAAAAAAAGACGTCTATCAAAAAATAAATAAAAGACGAAATAATTACGAAACACATTAATATTATGATTGAAAATACATGTGTAGTATTTTAAATTATATTAATATATAAATTATTTTAAATAACTTAAGTGATATTATACAAACACAAAGATATTTAAATTCAAAAAGTTTGAAAGCATCACTTTTCCTTACAAATAATGAACAAATTAGATTTTAGTGAAATACGCAGAAAATTTTACACAGTATAGCAAGTAACATATCAAAGATTTGAATTAAATATTGCATTTTTGGAATAAATTCAAACAAATAGGCATTAAATCTTTTTATTTTCGATCTATAACACATAACATCTTTTTTTTTAGGGGAGGGGGGCATTCAAACCTTTTTCCAGTCTAGTTGAAAATATTTTAATAAGACGAAAATTATGAATTTTATTCGTGTTTTTTTTTTTTTTTGGTCTATTGTATTTGCACATCGACGATAGTGAATGTGAATCTCATACAAAAAAAAAGTAAAGAAAGAGCAAAAACTTGTTTATTTTAAAAAATAAATAATAAAATTAAAACTAATAGTCCACCCAGAAATGAATAATTTTTATTACTAAATAGTTATTTCGAATTAACTCAGGTTTTATTTATAACTATGTATGCTCAAAAGAGTTTCTTGTTATCATTTTTATCATTCAGTTTTAGTGCTGCCATCTATATTCTAAACAATCAAACTAAAGCAGAAAAACTGAAACAAACAATTTTGCTTGCATATGTGATTGTTTTATTCATCATTTCAAAAATCATATAATCCATTTAAAATAACTGAATGAATAATGAAATAAATAATAGCATGACAAGTTTCATAGGATTTATTTTTCGTTTTATTTAAAATATAAATTAGTATGATAATCGAAATATATTTTTTTGGATAGGTATCAAAACAATTTAAAGAACATTTACCGTGATACCTTGATTGTTTCTGATATTCCTTCTGATATTTATAAGTTAATATTTCATTTTTCTAATATTTTACATTTTTTCCTGCTTTTTTTTTCGAATAACTTATACAAATAAAAACATAATTTTAACCCTCTCTTCAAAAACAGAATAAAGCACAAACAGTAACAATAAAATAAATTTAATAATGGTATAAAAAAATTTCAAAAAGAGCAAGTGTTTTATACGAAAAAATAAGACTAAGATTTCCGTTTAGCAATATGAATATCACGTCATTTAATTTTAAATTTAAAAATGATCTTTATTACTGGAGAAATGCTCAACACTAGGGGAAATTGTAAATCTAAGATTATATTTACGTAAAAATCATAAAGCAGCTAAAGTCAGAGCCAACAGCTATTTCGATACTCTTAACACATGTAATGAATATTTTTTCTGTGCTTCAGATTGCAAAAGTGGTTTTGTGGCATTATTTGATAACAATATTGAGGATGGCATTTATAGTATTGAAACAGCTGCATGTTTTTAACCATTCCTTTATTTGTGCTTTTACGATATTATCGTTTTCACTTTCAAGAGTTTCATAGTTAAAAGTTTTCTTAAATAACATAAGATTTCTTAGAACAAATACCAATAAAATAAAAATTATAAGATAATAAAAGTTACTTAATGTTGGTTTCCAAATAAATTTGTCTCGTATTACGCACGATTATCCGTATAATATAATTTTAGGAAACAAATAATAACTTGAACTTCAAAACGTTTCAGGAATGAAAATGGTTTTCGCAAAGAACAATAAGTAATTCATGTTGGTTAAAATAAAAAAAAATGTTACACTTCTATTTAATGCTGGATTTTATTATTATTTGTTACTGTTTTCTAAAACTTCTCACTTTAAGTTTTTACTTCTTTTGAACAATTGACAAGTCACAAATTGTGTAAATATAGCATTATTATTAGTGTTGCCCTAATGGAAATTATTTTTAAAACCATGTAACCAGATTAAATGGTTTTTTTTTTATTTATAGTTTTTATTTATATTTTTATTGATACTTTTTATGTTAGAGGATAGAAAGGAAGTGGGGGGGGATAGGTATAATTCGACATTAAAATTAACTGTAATATTGTACCGTTTTTATAAGCATCATGATTGTTCAATAAAAAAATACTACAAGAAAACAAATATACATATTACATATGTTTACTCGGTGACTGCTATGGGAGGGAGCGTATGGTTATATTTTTAAGATTAGTGCTGTAGCGTAGTTAGAATCAAAAACATAGATGACCCGCTAATAGGGTCGCAGGTCATGGTAATGTCTCACAATCTTTCAAAAGCCAAAAATTTAGATTTTTGGCAAATCAATCGCAAGTTTAGACAATTGCTCAATTTATGGAACGGCGTTATCACCTGAAGCTATAGCAAATGAACTGTCATTTAACAAAAAGTATTCCTTTCATTGTTGCCAAAAGCCAGCTATCTTTTAACAAGAACTGTAAAATATGGTATGCGTTCGATTATGGGAGTATCACAAACACGGGATGAAGTGTTCGATAATCCTTTTATTATATCACATTTGTTAATGGACACAATAAAACAGGGTTATTATAAATTTCGTTATAAAATGACGAAAAGAAAGTGTTCAAAACGATAGCTTTAGACTCTATACGCAACTTACGTCCGTATGATATGTGCAATTAAATAGATTTCAAACAGTTTCTTTAAACCAACATTGAAATTCGAAAATCCACATAGTGATTTAAAAATAGTACATAGCGATACGAGTTCAAGCAATTTCCGAATCACACATTACAATTCACATTTTGCAGAAATGGGAATCACACCCAATTAATGTGTTCACGGTATCCATCATGAATCATATTCAATTTGTTTATGAATTCCACATCGTGATTCATATTGACAAAATTCAATGCAGCAATTTGTTCAAAGCGATTTATGAATCACACACATTAATGCGATATAGGTTTAGAAAAAATCTAAATAAAGTGACAAATAATTGTTTCAGATATGTTTGAATGTACGATATGGGAGATGTCTGATTATCGGGTGTTTTAGCCACTTGTGAGATGTTTTTAACGTAAAAATAATGTTAGTAAATTTTTGTCAAAGATAATAACAATTCTTAATTTTAAAATAATCATACCTTTAAATTATCTTTATGATACAAGAAAAGTTTTAAAATTAATATTAAAGAGTAATTTCGAGTCTCTAATCACGAGCCTGGAAATGAATAGCCTTTCCCAGCAATTCATCATCTAGAACAGGGGTTTCCAACTTACATGACGGCAGGGGCCGCAATTAAAAACACCAGTTAAATGGCTGGCCGCAACCTTATCAAAATTTTGTATAGGACTCTTTTATGTTTGCAGGAACATTAAATATTACTGTCAGATTTTCATTAAGTTGTAGAAAAAAAAGTTTTGAATTACAAATTAAAATAAGAAGTAGATTTTTAAAAATATTTAATTGCATATTAAAAATTTCTGGCCACAAAATTTACAAATGTAAATAATTTCGCCCAAAATTTCAAAAAGTTAAATCGGAGAATTTCTTCGAGAAAATTTCTGATTCGCACATGCTAAAATATATTCACAAAATACCAAAAAACGAAATAAAAATTAGCAACATACACACGCGATTATTTTCGCATTTGAATAAATATTTTCTTGGATGCAAAACCTGAAAAAATAAACTTTTTTGCACCGTTGGTATGTTAAATTTCACAGAAACGAAGAAATTAGGAATTTTTTTTAACGAAAGAAAAGTATTTTAAACCTATATAGAGTTTTACGAAAATTGTACGCAAAAAAAAAATGACAACCAATATATTTTAGTTCTGCCAGTTGGAAACCACTACCCTAGAATATCAAAATGCATCTTCAGCAGGTTATTGTTTAATATTTTAAAACACATCAAGCTATTGATGTTATAATCATCAAATATTAACAGTTTACTCCTGGATGAAAGTCATGATGGTTTTCCACAAACTTTAACAGTCTTCAACAAATTGTATCAAAAATTTTGTTCTTTAGTTTTTCTAATTACAATAGAACATCTTTTTGTGGTCGTTTGATGTCACGAGAATACAAATTCAAGACGTTTCAACTCACAGGACCTCCAACCATTAACCCTGGCATCATTAATGTGTAGCTGGATAAAGCTCTTGATGGTCTTCCACACATTTTAAAAAAATTCGATCTGCTGTTTTTCTAATTACAATAGATCACTTTTTTCGTGGTTGCTTCTACGGTCGTTTGATGTCACGAGTATATCAGTTCAAAAGTACTGTATGGCAAGTCAGTTCAAAGTAAAAGTACTATAGCATTGTAAGATTGGTGTTAATGAAGCAGCAACCTTTATCACAAAACCCTAACAAGATTTATAAATGATTAACAAATAAACTATGCACGCTTAAAACAATGCTAAATTTAACTACGCTGGTTTACGCGCAAAAGAGGCATAACCGGCTTTTTTTGAATCGAGATTGAATCTAAAATCACTACACATCATAATCAAAAAAATGTTGCGTTTGAGAATCTTAACATGCAAAGGAAAAAAAAATGTTCAAAAACAAGGATTGCAAGAAAAAGCTAAGAAATTATATTTTTTTGTAAAGGCTTATGCGTGTCTTTATTCAATCTTGAAAAAGATAATCATGACATTGTAACATTTCTGCTTTGTAGGAATAATGATTAGCCAGTTAACCTTATTGTGTCAATCAAAAGAAACCGCAAACGCAACGTTTACCGGAAGGTTGCTTGCTATCTTGGGGCTAGCGCATTACCACTTTTTTTCCTCGAAATTTTCCTGAGACCGAAAGCTTTTGCTTGCTGTCTTATCAACATTGTATTCGGTCCTTTCTCGCAATTTCTTATAAACATTTTTCCATACTCTTATATTTGTTCCAAGTCTTTTTACAGATCTGTAGACCAGAAAATTTACATTTTCAGTTTTTAGCCGGTAGACTCGAATAACTTAGTAGCCACTTTTTCCTCAAACCTTATGAATCCGTGACAGATATCGATAGGCCCCTTTCATTTAGAAGCCTCTTTTTGCAAACTTTTTTTCGTTGCTTGGATTAAATTATATAATATATTTAAAAACGCATTAGAAATAATATACGGCTATCTAAAGTTTATTTATCAATAAAAATAACATAAATATGTGACAAAATTTAGTTAAACATACTGACTATAAAGAAATCTATTTAAAAATATTTGGATAGGCAAAATATATTTAATGTATACATTAAAATTTCGAAATATGATAATTGTTACAGAATTCTCCTTACAAATAAATCTTTCCATCACAAATTGATGGATTCTGAAGGATCCAAATTTTAAATGGAGATATTGGATGTTTTAATGAAAATTCAGTTTTACACAGTCTTCCACATTGATGTACTTTTATTATTAAACGATTTTCAGAAAAAACGATGGGAAAAAGGGACCGGTTGTTTACTTTTTTATTGATTCATCACAGGGCGAGTGGCAAGTAGTTTTTTTATCAGGTCTACTCTTAAATGTGATGCTATTTTTGCCATTATAACTCCAACTGTTTTATATTCTAATGTTGATTTCATGCGCGATATTGTTATTTTCATTTTTAATTCTTGTCTTACGTTGACATTGTACGCACAAATACAGTAAAAAACTTACATTTCTTCGACTTTTAAAACAATCCAATACAAAACTCAGTATACTTTAAGAGCACATGTTTCTACTTTATGATCGGAACCCACAGAAATATCTCACCATTTATTACATGCAGCAGGCAGGGGAAAAAATACAGACGTATCCTACAACTCAGCATCTTTTTCTGACGTGAATGGTAGAATAAAACGCATAAAATGGGGAAAAAGCAATATTTTTCCCTTTTTTCCCCTTATTTATTTTATTTTTACCTAGGGAAGGAAAGAAAAACGATCAGATGTAATACATTTTTATCTCTTCAAGCAACAGACAAAGAGCGGCTAGCAACCAAAAATATGCTCGCACAACGAGGAAGGAGAAATTGATGGACTAGGATCAAAAAGTACTCCTCCTGTTCCTCGTGTGGGCGTCAGAGAGTATATTATTTCTGATCAGTGATGAGTCCGTTACCATGGAAACTGCCCTAGGTGGGATGGAGTGTATTGACGGACAAATGACCCCTGTCCAAAGAGCTTCTCTGTCTCTTTCTCTTTCCAAGGTCAGTTAGTTTGGGTTGTACTGTGTAATTAGAAGATGGGCTTTTATTACACATGAAGCCATAGGCATCAAAAAGAGATTATGTCATCCATTTTTGATAGGATGATTAAAGTGTGGGAGGGGCTGCTTACCTGACGTTTATTTGCAGTTCGTCACGCAGCCGTCAACTATCAGATAACAGAAAATAGAAAAATAGTAATGGGAATTGTTAATATTTTTACACTGTATGGCAAATTAATAATTTAATGAAAAAGAGAACAGTGATAACGAAACCAACCTATTTGATAGTCTGTAGAAATTGACAAGAGATTGGTAAAAGCTCCGCCACATTTTTATCCAGCATACAAACTGGTTTTGAGATTTTTTTTTTTATTCTGCCTCTCGCAATTGTTAGTCATTTGTCAGATTTTAATAACGCCTTTGTTTTTCCCTAGCTTAAACATTTATTAACGACACCTAATGTGCATATTTTTTTACCACGATTTGTGAACGATTCTAAAAATATATATAAAAGGTAGTAATTACGAAACACCTCGCATTTTATTAAAACAGGGCTTGCTACAATCACTAAAATTCATTTCGAAGGAATAGAATATATCGTATCAAGAACTGGCTAGTGAGGATAAACGCTATATAGTAACTATATATTTTTCTTAAAATTAATAAAAAAAGACACATTTAAGTAAATCTTAAATACCAGCCTTCCCCTCCATAAAAAATTATTACCAAAGTAAAGACTTGTGATAGTTAATATATCTAATCTAATTTTTAATGAAAATAATTAATTCAATTAGCAATTTACAAGTAAATAATATATATTATTTACTACGATATTTTAAATAATTTCCATTAATTTGTCAATTTAGCAAAGTAATGCAAGAGTTATTATTAAATTAGAGGACTCAACACAGATATAAAATATTGCTTTTTACTTTAAATTTAAAAACAAATTTAAAAAAAATGACTGCATATTTTAAAGAATTTTGGTTTGTAACTTAGTTTTCGAGAAAAAATACACATTTTTTCCCATTATAGTTTGCTTATCTAAAATGCAATATAAACATCTGGAAATTTGCTAGAAAAAAAAAGAATAAAAAAATTTTAATTTTTTTTTCTTTCCCCTTTCTTCTTATTTTGAAAAAGTTAAGATGCTCCCTTTAAAATTTAAATCTTTTTCTACGTAAATTGCATGATAACTAACTAAAATAAAGCATCATAATCAACGAACACATCATATACGGTGCTGCCATGGATAAAATTAAAAGAAAAAATCAATACTTGAAATAAATTTTGTCCAATTTATATCGAAAAATAGTCAATAAAGCGCTTTTGAAACAATCCCTGAACAACTATGCAAGGCCTTAATGGGTTAAAATAGCCATTGGTTTAAAAAAATATAACAAATTACTTATTTTAAAACGCTACAGTATGAAAAAAAAATTAATAAAGCAATTATACAACATTCCCTTTTCCCGAAAAATACAATCATTCAGCAGTATCAATGAAAAACAAATAAAAAACTTGATTTATTTATTATTATATTATCAAAGTAAATAAAACTTTTATTTAACCTTTACACTTTATTTCTTCTTTCTTACTTCAATTTTAAATTTTGTATATCCGGCAGTAAAAGAACATTAAAAACAACAGTAAAAAAGACTAAAAATGAGTTTTTCATCATTCATATATAAGATATCTGTTTACATTATTTAAACTTTAAGAGCAGCACAGTTTATTTTATTTCTTTTGATATTTATTTTCTATTTATTCTATATTTTATTTTGATTAGCTTCTTTTAAAATTGATAACAAATGGACCAACAATCGGTATATATTTTATGCATCCTCTTTAGCAGCAAGACAGTTTCTACCATTTTGCCATTATTTCTACGAAAACAACGATTTAAACTAGAATAAAATGCAACTATTCCATTTAACACTTGATTTGATTTAAGGATACATTTTTTATTCTCGTAAATTTCGGTTCACAGAAACTATTTGTCTAAGAAATAAGAGCCGGTCGAGTGGAAATACAATAAGTTTTTATACTGTTGTTTATGTAAAAAAATTCTATAGTGTACTTACATATTGAAAATATTTTAAACTTTTTATTGATATTTCGAAAACATGACAGTCGGTTCTAATAAATCTTAAATTGCGACACATGCATGACGTTTACTATATTTTGTAAGAGAAGAACAATACCGAATCATATTTATGTTGACAATGTAGAGTAAGAGTAATTTATATGTACAAATACATGCAATAAGATTGGAAAAAATAAGAAAAAAAGTTGAGCCTAAATCATGTCATATACAATAGAATCGATGTAGAATTTTTTTAATGATTTAAAAATTTTTATCATATTTTTCATTTAAAAGGACGCTATACCGTGCGAAAAACCCCCCATGGAAAATTCTTTCATCTATATACGTAATTTAAAAATTAAAACATAAAAAAAGTTAGTTTGGGTAAACCTAAGCATGGTGCCCAAGCATAGTCAAATTTTTTAACTAAAAATAAGCACTTTTTAAGCATTAAAAATATTTTTAAGCATTTTTTTTTAATATAAAAAAATTAAATTAAGGTATGCGCACTTATACATTTTTTCACTTTACTCATAAGCACTACCCTACAATAATAGATGAGAATCTTTAAGTTTTGAAATTTTTTTTTTTTTTTAATTTATCAAAAAACACTTCCGACAGTTATTTTATAACTTTAAAGGTGTTTAGGCCATACGATTTCTCATACTTAATCAATAAAGTTTATGGTTCTTGTTTTCAAGTGGCGCCATCTATGACCAAGCATTCGAATTTGCCAAACTCATACGTCACACCCATTTTTAGGGTGGATCCATTCGTTCATCTACAGATCGCGATTTTGACCTAAACCAGAGAACGACCAATCTCCAGTTCAGTACCCCAGAGGTATAGTTTGTTATGGGAACATGGAGGACTTTGTGACCCGAGAGATTTAACGTGCACCAGTCACCATTTGCTACACTTCCGCCAGCTGGATCCAAACTCCCGTTATTACGAACGTGAGTACAGCGCCCTGCCACCCAGGCTATCCCGGCCCTATATATAATAGGTTCGATAATAGATATAATAGGTTATGCAAGATAAGAAAAAAATATTTTAAAAAAAACAACTTAATAACCATAGAGAAATTATAAAATTTGAATGGGAGCACTTTTATTCCTTCAGTTTTATTCACTTTAAAATTTTAGTTCAGTAAAATGTTAAATGTTCATCCTCGATTCACCTCCTTCCAATGTTTTCAAAACTAGTATGACATTTAACTAAAACTGTAAATTTTTACATTTTCAGGCATTCCTTATTATTTAAAAATATCGCTTATGTCACTAACTTTTAAGAATAAACAAAATATTGAATGTGATGCGTAAAGCTTCATTTAGAAAACTTTTCTCGACGGAAAATTAAACTACCGACAGGCATATAATAAATGATAAAAATAGAAACTGGGCTCTATAATTTAATTCACGATACCAAGGAAAATGCTAAAAGGTATTGAAATATTAATGGCAATATAATGTAACAACGCAACAAAATTAACGATTTATTTCAAAAAGAATTTCTCTGGGCGTCATTGTTGGTGACAGTTGTAGCTTGGCGGGAGTAAGATGCCAATTAACGCCAACAAGTCAATGGAATAATTTGACTGGTCCCTGGAGATTTGACGTCATCATTTTTGCGATCGTTTAATTTAATTGCTTCCTCGAAAAGCAGTATTTATTCAGATAATAGAACATTACGAGTGTTACAGAGTCTTCATTTTTGAATAAAAACATCCACTTTGAATCCAAAACTGTTAATTATAGTTCAAATTTTAATGAGCGCAAATTTATTTAATGAAACCGTAATGCAATTTTTTCTGGCGTTCGGTTAGAGGACAGACTACATTTAAATTTATATTTGATATAAGATGGTTTTCAATGAAAAATATGTCGGAAGCAACTTGATTTTTATCAGAAAAATATGGTAGAAATTCGATAGTTGTCAACGGAAAAATATAGGGTAAATAAGGTGATTTTAAATTTAAAAATATGGTGGTTTTTAATGGAAATATATTTGTAAATATGTTCCTAATTTCTACGCATTCTGAAAATGATTTTCTAAAATTACGAAAATATTTCATTCGGCGACATTTAAAAAAAAAAAAAAAAATTTAAATTGATAGAAGACTGCGTTTTGAAAATTAATTAAATGAAATATTTAATTAATGTTCCATAAAAAATAAATACAAATGCATCGAAAATAAATGAGCAATTTGAGTTTATTTCATGAAATGTCGAAAAAGATATTCAATTACCTGATAAATAAATATCTGAAAAATAAAGGTTGACTGACAAGCTATCCGTAATCCAGTCAATTATAAGAAAACAATAATGCCCGTAATTAGTCTCTCTCTCTCTCTTTTATTTCTAATAATTAGGTAATAAGTAATAGGTTAATTGTGACCCTAAACAGGAAATTTTGTGACACTTTCAAAGGTTAGCATTGAGACCATTTTGAAACTTTGTAAATACTTTACAAGCAACCATGTCTAGTTGAAAACTCGTTTGCGACATTTTACGAAGTATTAAAATTCTATATCAATGGCTCCAAGTTTTTCCTTGCAGCCCTTATAAATCAATTAAGATGTGTTTCAAATAAGTAAATCGATACAAAACAAATAAAGCAAAGTATTTATTTCCCTATGCCCTTAATCAAATTTTTCATCATTCCACCCACACCCTTATTTGTTCACCCCAAGGAGATCGACAACACCCACAAGAAAGACAGCTTTCTATCAAAAAAGAAAGTAGGCTTTCTATCTTATCAATCCAAGCAAATGCGTATCTTAGCAACTCCCTAAAATAAAAATAAATAATATAAAACATCGTCAGGGTGGAAAGAAATCAGAGAAATAAAATAAAAAAATCAGGGAGGTTTTTCTGGATGAAACTGAATCCCCCATAATGCCTGTCCTCCCTTCTACAAAGCCTGATATCGACCGCCATGGAAGGTAAGGCCTAATTTACTGACAACACAATGGAGATTTCATGCGGACAAGGGCGTTCGCAAATAATGATTATCTCTCTTTCTCTGGTAAATGATATGACTTTGAAAATGTATAATATTTCCCTTGTTTACGACTATAAGCACAATTGTTTATAAAAAGCAAATATTTCAAAATATTCAATGTTAGATCTTAATGGATCTTAATCGTATTTTCCATGTATTAGGATATAGAAAATGTTCGTGTCTGATTTGAAGAAAAAAAAAATTAAACACATTTTCACACTATAATAAATATATTTTTTTTAAAAGAAATCGTAAGCGCCGCAGTTACTGTTTTGGGTGTTCAACTTTATATTACATTTCGTTTTGCTGTCAAAATTCGATTAGTTCAATAATTATAAACTAATAATAATTATAAATAATAATAATTATAAATAATAATAATTATAAATAATTACTAAACTTGTAGAAAAAAATTCCATGCATGCCGCTCTGCAAGACACAGAAATATAATGCAAGATTGAAATTCGACATGCTAAAACAGCCATTTTTATTTATGGATTGAATACAAGATTTTTTTTCTCGGAATTACAATTTGTTCCAAAGATTGCAATTTTAAGTGCTTATTTCGCTAATTTTTTCACACTATTTTTGCTTCATGTTGCATTTTGATTAGAAGGGCAATAACTTTAAAATTCACGAC
The DNA here is from genome assembly GCA_949128135.1 of Parasteatoda lunata. Taxonomy (NCBI): domain Eukaryota; kingdom Metazoa; phylum Arthropoda; class Arachnida; order Araneae; family Theridiidae; genus Parasteatoda; species Parasteatoda lunata. The sequence continues at coordinate 71,807,536 of OX421979.1, forward strand.
ACTGGAAATTAGAAAGATATGTAGAAACACTGTACAAGGAGTACAAAGGAATAAAACAATTTAACGTTCTATGATTAGTTCAAGAGCTATTCACAGTTAAACTTATAGCAAGAGGTAACCACATGAACCACAATGAAATCAAGAGATGCAATTACAAAAGCTGAAATTGGATGTGCTGAAAGTGCCATTTCCATTTATGTCCTTTCAGCACGTTTTCATTCATTAATTTAATAAATAAACAAATAAATAATTTATGAATGACAAGGATGTATTTTTGGAGGAGGATGTACATTTACGTAAAACGGTTTTCAATTTTTTTTTAAATAAAAAAAAAAAATGCAAAATAAATTTTAAAAAAAAGCGATAGGAAAAAATAAATGACTGATTGTTTATTGAATTTAAGTCACCACTTTCTTTTGTTGACTCGCGACGTGGTGAGTTACGAGTAATTTTTTTTTTCACTCCCTGCCTCTTCTTTTTGTTCAGCTTTTATTACGTTACTGTTACAATAACATGACGAAACGCATATAAAGAAACCAAAATAACACACAATGTTGATTACAATATTAATATTAAAATAATCGGTTATTTATAGGAGACAATAAAACTACAATACAATAAATGAAGAAACAGAATAAAGTTTGTAGAATAGGAACAGCAGATAGATCCTCATAGCAGTATTTAATTTTAATATCAGGCATAATTCATCAAGAATATAGTAAGATTATTTTATATGCAAATAATGAAAACTAATATGGAATACAGGTTACATTTCATCAAAACTGTCTGCAAGTTTTTTAAACTGTTTTTTTTTTTTAATAATAATTTTTATTTCTCTTTTATTCAACTTCTATTGATTGATATAACAAATAATTACATTAATATCACTAAGCTTGTCTTGATTTTTAATCAAAATCATTAAGTTGAATTCCTTATAGATTAAATTTAAAAAAGGGTTGAGCTCCTTCTTCATGAAAAACACCTGCAGTCCTTGACCTTAGGGTCAAATACCTGTGACAAACTTATGATGAAAAGATAGGTAAAATGACAAAAATAGAAAATGATTTTGTTTGAAGGGAATAATAAAATTTGAAAGAATAAGAAAATAATTAGGAAATTTTAATTTAGAAATACTTTGTTCTGAGGAAAGATGAAGATAAGGAAAGAGGCTTTATTTTTCACGCTAACTCATTTTCATTTGTTACATGTTTTTGATTTTTTTTTTTTTTTTTTTTTTTTTTTTTTTTTTTTTTGACATTTAGAGGTTTAATTATTCTTATTTCTTTCTCCCTGAGAGCAGTTTAAAAAAATCCAAATGATTATTTTAAAATCGCTTGTTCATAGAAATGATATGTTTTAAACGGAAAAAAAAATCAGGAATATCAGGAAGACAAAACGCTAAGAATCAAGACAAATCAGGTCAGAATATTTTTAATTAAGAATATCAGGAAAACTACGTACCCTGACTTAAACGAAATAATATATAAAGCGTTTTAGAGTTTAAAAGAAATTTTTTTTTAGCAAGAGGAATTCGTTAAAAAAAAGATTAAAATTCAATTTTCGATCCAGAATAGCAGCTAAAGTTTTTTTAAAAAAAATTAGGCAACCCGTATTATCCAATCGAATATTTAGCTTCAAGACTGGGTTAGGATAGCAAATTTAGTCATACATCCATACGTTAGTAAACTATCCTAATAAAGCTATTACCTTGGGCCCTAATCTAACTCATTTCGTATTTAAAACAGCATACATCTATGAGATAGTAATCTTCATTCATCTATATATTGTATTAAATATCTAGACTAAACAATTACCAGGGTCTTAATTTACAGCATTCTGTATTAACATCCTCATCAATCTATATGTTAGTAATCTTCATTCATCTATATATTATAATAAATATCTTATGCTATAACCAGGTCCTTAATTTACCTGCATTTTATGTTTACATCTTCATCCATCCATTTGTTAAAAAAGTTTCTTAACAACAAAGCTATTACCAGAATTCAGATCTACCATAGTTTTTATTTACATCCTCATTTATCTATTTTTAAATGTTATAATCAGTATCTTAACAACAAAGTTATAACCTAGGGCCTTAGTCTACCACATTTTGTGTTTATTAAAATTTGTGGAATATGAATGAGAATTGTAGAATTTATGGAACGAACCACAAAATGTTTACCACATTTTGTATTAATTTTTTACCACTTGCATAATTTTTGCATACATTTTTTACCACATTTTACACAAATTGTATGCTTTATTCTGTATTTATTTATTATTATTTTTTACCATATTATATGTATATTATACATCATCATCCATCTATGTGTTAGCAAAGTATATTGACAACAAATCCATTACGGGGAGCCTAATCTACCTAAATATTGTATTTATCCTCCTTTAAGCACTACAATTAAACACAAAACTAGCGAGTACTTTATAGCCAATAACTAGTCTATAAAATTTTTATGACGCCAAACATAGAACATCTGTTCCCAAGAATAACAGAGTCACCATAAAACCTAACATGAATGGGGATATCCCCAACACAAAAGAAAAACCAAGGTAAAAATGCTCTGAATAATTCCAAGGCGGGAATACAGAGGCAACTCGAGGGAAGAGGCCGCTGTTCTATTTTTAGACTGCGTCTCTGCGGTCGAGATGCGAGAGAGGAAAGCCCCACAGACCTCCCCTACGCCCTAAATATCCCTGACCTTTCGGTGCACTTTAAGCCGTTGAAGGCAAGGAAAGTCTGTTAAAATCACGTCTTGGTGCTTTAATTAAAGGTCAAGGTGGTGTCACGCGACCTTTTTGCTTTCGATTAAAACTTATAATTTTTTTCTTTTCTTTTATTTATTTACAGGTATTGAACAAAGAATAGTAATTAGGTGATTGGAGATTTACTCGTCGAAAGAAGAGAGGGATGTTAGAAACAAGATTACGGAGCAAAATAATTGCTGCAAGCATTTTTAAACTATTTTTAGTACATAAAGAAATCTCACAAATGATTATAAAATTGTCATAAGGTGCTCTAAGTTTTCTTTTTTCCTCCTAAAACAGTCGTAAACTTACTTTAAGCTGTTATTATTAATAAACATTCAATTATTCTTTATGGAATGAAATAGTATACATAATACTGATAGTCATATCATGCCATTTATTAAAAATGCAAATTAAACTATAGTAGTGATTTTATAAAAACAGGCTTCAATGCCCATAATTCCAATTTGTAAAATTCTCAGATAATATTCATATTTAATTGTAAAAAATAAAATATCTCAAGTACATTATTTTGATATTTCTAAAGCGAGAAATTTTTTTACCAAGTTCGTGGTGTCCCGGTCTATAACTATGCATAATTCTTAATTACTGTATATACTGAGGAAAATTAATATAATTAACATTGTTTTTAGAATTTATTTTAAACATACTTTTATTATGAAATCCTAGATGAAAATTATATAAAATCAATTTTCTATTTTTGAAAATTTCCAAAACATGCAGTGAAAGAGTATCTACTCAAATATGAGAATAGATTTCAAATCTGTATAAATAAAAGATTCAAATTAGTAGGACGCTTTTAATGATGGCTTGACAGCGATCAAAAATTATGTCTAATAAGACAAAAAACATATTTCCTTAAAAAAGTAATAAAATTCATTCCTTAAAAAAAAAGGAAAGAATCATATATTTTTTTTTTGCACGTACTCGTGAAAAACTGCTTCAAAAAATCAAATCAGAAAACAAAAGATCACTCACTATCATATTTTTAACTGCTTGATTCCCTTTTTTTTTTTTTTTTTTTCTGATGCTTTTCTATTACTTTTTTTATTTTCATCGAGGCCGGCGATCTCTGCCTTCTTTTTTTGAAGATTTATCAAAGGGTAGAAAGAAACAACTTGTTTGATATACAAGAGTAGTTAAGATTTTTCACAAATGGTTGGCGCTTTTAAATCCGATTCCATCTGTTTTTGTTTCAACTGTACTAGCTTCATTGTGGTTTTGGAATCTTCGGCAGGAGAATATCTTGTTTTTAGAATTTCTTTACTGAGGAATAATGAACTTAAATCCTTCAAAGAATACTTATTTTATGTGTTATTATTATACTTGAGTCCATTGAATAGGGGCGAAAAATTTTTGGGACCTTTAAATGTCAATTAAGTGATCAGAATACTACTAGTCGGTATTTTTTTAATCAGATTTATTCGAGATAAGAGATAAGTTCATAATAATGTTTTCTTCATTTGTTATTTTTTTTATTTGTTTTGAACGCATATTATTTTTAAAAGCTCATTTACCAAAATGAACCATTTTATTTTGTCTTCACATCAAGAGCCTACATCATTTACTTCAACAAAAACAATCTACATGTAGTGTCTACATCTATGACATCAACGAAAGCAATGTACATTAAGACTCTACATCTTTTACTTTAATCAAGACAATCTACATCAAGAGCCAGCAGCTTAGAAGTTTCTTTTACTGGACTGCAAATGTCCAATTGAAATTCACTGTTTGTGGAGAAATAAAATAGTAGCATGGGATAATTATTTGAAATCAGACCGTATGGTGACAAAAACTTAAGTTTGAATTTATTTTTTTAGGTATTTTCTTGCTTTATTTTTATACCTTGAATCTACGGAAACATACTTCTGTACGTGTCTTTACTGGGAATTTTATTTTCAGTTTTTTATATTCAAATAGTTCTCATTACGTTGTTTGTAATATCTTGAACAATTGCTTAGAACTGATTATTTGTTGAAATGTTTCGTGATCTTATTTATAACCTGTAGACATTTACAGTGGAGTTTTGGTGAGTTTTCGATTATTATTAAAATAGATTTATGAAATTGTCACTAAAAGTTTATTTACTAATTATTATATTTATTTAATTAATTTTTTTATTTCGTTTATTTTTTGTCATATAAACCAATAACAGACTCCTTTAAAGTTTTAATTATATCTCTGACAAAAATACTATAACATACAATTAGATGATTTTCTTCGCAGATTTACCTTTTTCGTTTTCTTTTTAAATTTCTGTCCAATTTAGCATATGAATAAAATCTTTCGTTATTTCTTTATTCAAATTTTTTTTTTAAGCTTCTAACTTCTTTTCAGTCTTTTACCTTAACTTGAAATGAAGAAACTCTAATTTTCACGAAAAATATATAAATTCTAAATATTTTCACTCACTTTTTTTTTTTTAATAATTGAAAAAATATCTTTTATTTTCAACAATATAAAAAAATAAGTTTAATTGTTTACGTTTTTTTCGAATTATTAAACAATTAAATATTTCATTGTTGAAAAATATGTTTTTTTTTTTTTTTTTTTTTTTTTTGCTAAAAAAATTGAATAAAAAGTAGAAGGTCTTTTGATTGAAGGAATTTTTATCTTGATTTACCTTTTCATCCTTTACAATTTGAAAATGTTTTACACCAGTCACATAATAACTGCCTACACAGTTAGACATTATTCCGAAAAAATGGTTAAATAACAATTTATCTAATTATTTTACCGTGCTCAAACAAAACAAAATTATATATACGATGGTTTTCAAACTACAAACACAGCAACTAGAATCTTATCGCACCAATTAAGTCCACCTAATGAAGCCACTTAGTTCCTTGCAGCTGGGTACATATTATAGACGAAAGAGCTAATCTCATGACTGATGGAACGGGGGTTCGAGTCCCAGCGATGACACCACAATATTTCATTCATCCACCTCAACACAAGGAAGAGTTTCCAGTGTCCTGTACTACCCAATGCCCAATTTGAGCCCTGCATTCTCCAATGCCCATTTCTAACTAAAAGCATAGCTCTTATGTCCAGGTAAATTCTTTATTTTGGTTTTGAAACCATACTTGTTGTAAATGGTTAAAAAAAAAGGTATAATTTTCATGGTTTTATAACCATACTAGTTGTAAACAATTTCAAAACCGTAAACCTTAAGGTCAATTGAATGGAGAGACTGCTGCCGGTTATTTTATCATAATTTTACAATGAAAATTTTAAAAGTGTATGGGTATCTAATTGATATGCCATTCTGCAAAGAATAACAATTCTAGTGCCATATCCGATGGCCGAATTTGCTATGTTAACCTGCAGTACAATCTTTATTATTTCACATTTGTCTGTGAGCTTAACACAGTCAGACAGAGACTACAATTATATTAAAAATTATATTAGTTTAAATTTTACAATATAATATGTGTACAGCAAAATTTGTGCATACAATGTAGATAAAACTAATACAAAAAAAAGTTTATATAAATTTGTCATTTTTGTTTAAAAAATTTTTAATACTTTTTTCATTGAGTGTCAGAATTGAAATTTAAAAGATGACATTTTTATTTTTAAAAATTCCTTTATCTGAAGAGCATCATTTTATCGTATTTTATAAACGTTGAACAGCTGACCCGATTCCGAGTTTACGATTAACAATGTTCAACTCCGTAGCCTTGAAATTTTGAACCCAATCCATAAGACAAGGGAACTCCTGGATCAAGCAAAAAGAAAATTAACCATCGTGGAGAACTTTCTCATGGAACTTACCCACATTTGCGTGACATGGAGAGGAAAAAACCACAAAAACCTCCCACGGTAGCCTGACGGCAAGCGAACTCTAACCTATGATCTGTCAATCACTTATGATATTTTACGTCAGGTGGTCGGTGCGAACTGGGTGTGGAATTCGTTTCGACCAGTCATCGTTGGGAACTGAACCTGGTTCACCTCATTGGGAAAAAACGCCCTATTCCCTGAGCCACCATGACTCAATTTGTGCGATTTCGGCCGGCAAGTAACGCATGAAATTAAATCTCAAACTAATATTTTGTCAATAAAAATGAATGCCTGAAACAGCCTAGTACTAATCGTGAATACAGAAAAATATTTTATTCATGCAAAAAAAAAATAATAAATAAAAATAAAAAATGCGCAATTTTTAATTTCTAATTACACTTCCGCAGTAGAAACGTCCATTCACATGGTTATAGTAAAAAATACTAATAGTCAGAAATAATTATCATAAAATCACGACAGTTATAAAAATAGCATATTATTCGTTAAAAAGCGCAACTTGAAATGACGACAGAGCATTTGTAGAACAGCCTGGAAGAAAAAAAGCATAGTTAAAAAATCAATGACGTGGAAATAATTTTCAATTTTAACTATGAATCGCTATATCATTCAGAGAAAAGGGAAACATTTTTAAAAAAACTCACTTCCCAAGAAATCTCATTAAAATAATAACTAGTTATAAAACTTTCTCGGGAAATAATCATAATCCAACATCAAAAACTATCTGCTTAAAAATGTAAATAGAATGTGTACCTAAAAATAGCTTTAAAGCATAATAACCTAAAATGGACGGCAATTATTCTAACCTTAGTTTACAGTTTCAGTTGTTTTCCCGCATGTATTGTTAGTGCGATGAAAAGAGCGTCATTTTATTTTTGAAAAATAAAAACCCTGAAGAATGCTCATTCCAAGAAATGCTATTTGATAATGATGAACAGACATGACACGCATTTAACGATACTCATTGATTTGTTCAACAAAAGAAATCTTATTTCATGGCTTCCTGAATTGAAGCGTCGTTTAAGATTTCCACAATCATTAAATTGATGTGAACGACCCGAATTGGTTTTATTTTTCATCATGTTCGCTAGCTCCTTAATGATATTGGAAAAGTTTATAACTTTTAAAGAGTAACAGTTTTATTACATCATCAGCATCTAGATGATACTTAAGGTCGACCGGAAAAGCGATTGTAAAAATAATATAATTACACTTTCCGTATATCATATATTGAGCTCCCATGAAAATAATATTAATTGCGCTATATTTATGTATTTGATTGGCCTCCAACTACGATCCGTTATCCAGTGTTAGAAATTTCTCGGAAAAAAATGGTGAAATAACAATTTATTGAATGGTTATTTTACCATATTTAAAACCAAAACAGTTAAATAACCATAAATAAAATGGTAATCAAACTATTAAGTTTGAGAAAAACTGTTTATTAACTGCGTTCACCTAATACGTTTAAACAACTAGAATTTTATCGCACCAACTAAAACCACCTACTGAAGCTACTTAGTGCGTACATACCATAGCCGAGCGAGCTTATTTGTCAATCTAATGACCGGCAGAACTGGAGTTCGAGTCCTAGTGTTGACACCACAATATTTCCCCCATTCCCTTCAACGCGAGAAGAATTTCCAGTGTCCTGCACTCTCCAATGCCCATTACCTTACGAAAAGCTGCTAGTTGTAAATGGTTAAAAAACCGTATAGTTTTGTATTCATGGTTTTATAACCATACTTTTTGTAAACGGTTTCAAAACTATGAGGGGGGAAAAATTTTCTTTACCGTAAACTTTACGGTTAATCGGATGGACAGACAGCTGCCAGTTATTTTACCATAATTTTAGATTGGAAATTTTAACAGTGTAATATTTCTGTATTACATGTCAGCAAAATTTTTTAATCTCAAACAAAAATGTAAACATTCACTGGTACATTTTAATTGTTGAATATTTTGTATCTGCAAAAAAATTTTTTTGTGGATAAATCGGATGAATAAAAAATGGAAAACAAAAATGTATAAAAAAGATATTGGGTGTACTGTATTTCCTTATTTCAAATAAGATAAACAGGGCCGGGATAGCCTGGTCGGTAGGGCACTGGGCCCATGCCCCAGAGTTAGTGAGTTCGAACCCCGCCGGCCGATGAGTCCCCGTGTAGTAAATGGTGACTGGTGCACGTTAAATCTGTGGAGTCGCAAAGTCCACTATGTTCCCTTAACAAATCAATACCTCTGGGGGTACAGGATAGAAGCTTGATCGTTCTCTGATTCAAGTCAAAATTATGATCTGTGGATGAATGAATGGGTCCGCTCCATAAACGGGTGTGACGTATGAGTGTGGCAGAAGTCGAATTCTTGGCCATAGATGACGCCACTGGAAAACAAGAACAATCGCACCCCTTTGCCTTAATAGGCATAAGAAAGAAGAAGAAAGAAGATGAACAAATCCAATCTTTTCTTGCAATAAAAATACTTCCACTATTTGTTAATGGATGAAAAATATTGAGTGTGCTATATTTCATATTAGCCTCCAATTAAGAGAATCAAATTTCGCAATAAAATTACTTCCACTATCTAATAGAAAAAAAATATTGAGTATGATATAAATCCGTATATCATAGATTAGGCTCACATGAAAAGAATATTTTTTTGGGATTAAAAAAATGCTTTCAACTCTCTTTGAATGGATAAAAAAAATAATATTAATTACGATATATTTATGTATTTGATTATTAGCCTCCAATTAAGAAAACAATAAAGCTGCGATCCGTTAACGAATAAAAAATTTTGAGTGTGCTGTATTTCCGTATTTCATATTAGCCTCAAATGAAGAGAATCTTATTTTTGCTATAAAAATACTTCCACGGTAAACGGGTAAAAAACGGGTCCACGGTATACTTAAACATAACGGGTAAAAAATACTGAGTGCGCTATATTTAAATATTTCATATTCGCTCTCAATTAAGAGAATCTTATTTTTGCAATCAAAATATCTGTTAGTGGATTAAAAAAAAAAATTCACAGCGTAATATTCATGTATTTCACAGTGTATTTCATATCAGCAAAATATTTTAACATTACAGACTGAATCTTCTGTATTAAAATGATTTCTTTAACTATTTAACTCCACTTACAGCAAAGGATGATCAATGGATTCATCTTGAACATATAATAAATTACTGAATTGTTTTCTTTTGTTTCGCGCATTAATTCAGGGCTTCAATAAACACTTTTATCAGTTTGATAAAAGGAAAATAATGCCTCCTTGATCGTGAATCATGGAAGCATATGCTTCTTGATCTTTGATATAAATCTTTTACTTATTTAACATTGATAAGATTTCTCTGTTACTACTATATCTGCTCTAAAGTTTATGATAAACCACCAAATAATGCCCATCGCGAATTAAAAGTTATTACATATTAAAATTTATTTGAAAATTTTATTTTATTCTTGACAAAGTATTTTGTTTGATTAAATATTTACCTGCTAAAAAATTTAATTTTGTAAAAATAATATTAGTTTTTAAAAATGTAGTGCACTTTGTCGTCGATTGGACGCTTACTTTAGCTGGATGCCTGGAGCTGTTGCTCCCTTCACCCCGGCTCTGCACTCCAGTGCAAAAAATCGGGACTATATTTGCATGAATCTCTAATATTAAGTTCATTTCAACGGTTACATCACTAAAGAAATACTTTAAAAAATTGGTGACAAAGAAATAAATCAATTCGAAACAAAAATTAGTAGGTAATCTTGCATGATTATAACATCGATGCAGTGATGGAGAACTAAAACCAAAACCATTATCTGCCCCACGGATCCAAACAACAGATTGCAAGTGTCCATATCTTGAGCAAAAAAAAAAAAAAAAAAAAAAAAAAAAAAAAAGCCAGTCAGGAAACAAAAACAACCTTTCCAAGGTCAAGTGTTTGGAGAACTGTTGGCGTTTGACTTCCACATCGCTTATCAGTCAGCTCTTTAATCTTTAAATAACGACAAATATTGTATATAAGTTAAGACATATGCTTACAAATTTTACACAAACAAAAGAAACTTACACTATTTTACTAAATATGGGTGATATGAAAAGCATTAATAGTATAAAACTAAAACTAGGTTAAAATTAATTAACAGTAGGAGTTGTGGTGCGATTAAAGATCGCAATTTTATCTTCTAGAGCCTAACTAAAAGCGTAACTAAAGAGCGTAACTAAAAATCAAATCTCTAGTTTTGATGTAGCATAAAGATTGATTAATTATAAAATTTAAGTAAAACTACCAATGTTTACTGGGGGACAAAAATTTATTTTTTAACTGAAGTTTAATGCAATTCAGAAATTAGCGGTTGTATAACAGATACGCTGAGCAAGAACTTGTTTTCTAAAATGTAAACAAAGCTTTCTATAAAATGTTTACATTTTTAGCCAATAGGAGCACAGCTAACTTAAGAAGGACAAGAGATTTTGAGCAAAATGACAATTTTAGTGGAAAGTTCGCACCTACTCAAGGAGAAGTGAAGAGGAGCAATCGAAACAGCATAAACAACACCACATAACTAAATTTGAATATAGAATGATAAACCACATTTTAATAATTAAGACTTTTTATTATGACACTAAAAAAGAGAAGAAAAAAAAAAAATTATTTTATTTTAAGGTCTCCTCAAATAGCAAATTTCTAAGGTCAAATACTAAATCACTCTACCCATACAAATTTGAATAGAAGTTTTAAGTCAAATATCGTATCACAAATAGAGGCGTATGTTCAGAAAATAAGATCAGATTCAAAATAAATAGCTAATTCATAATTACAATATTTCTTTTTAAAAAGAAATAGAAGCTCATTTGTTGAGCGAAAAAACAGTCTATGAATTTTAACGAATGAAACTGGAGGTTCTTTCTCTGATTTTCAAATTTAACTCTCACTTTTTCTTTAATAGATTCAATTAAACACGCCCCCCGTGCTGAACTATTTTTATTCCTTGGAACGCAACGCAAAAAACACTTTTTTCTTAGGTTGCCTTGCGCCAATCTTATTGGCTGTTTTATTCGTACGTTTATTGGTTTTTCCATTAGTCTCTCAATATCTAGATATATTTAAATTGTCTCATATTATCGAGTACACTCATTTCTACAAAAATCTCAACTTAACCCTTTGCTGCAGATGGGACACCGGTACAAGTTTGAAAAATTATTGTTTAGAAATTAGCCGAAGCAGGAAAAGACACCATGCTAAAATTATTAAAATGCTAAATATATTATTTTTCTTTTATAATGAAAAATAAATATAATAAAAATTCTGACGTCAAAGGGTTAGCAAAATGTGTTCGAAGAATAATCAACGTAACTAAAATTCTATTTTTAAAAAACAAACGTTAAGTAAAAGCTTATTAAAAATTAGAATATCCTTTTAAATTGAATGAGCATTTTCCCCCGAAATACTATTCCTAATCGTTCAATAAATATCGAGAAACATGTTCAGTTACAAGCATTTAGCATTAAACACTATCAAACAAAACATTAAGAGAACGGTTCTGTCTAAAACACTATCAAAACAGATATTAGGACAATTATTCTGTCTAAAACAGTAGCAAAACAAATATTAAGTCTAGTGTTCTGTCTAAAATAGTATCAAAACAAATATTAGGACAATTATTCTGTCTAAAACAGTAGCAAAACAATATTAAGACTAGTGTTCTGTCTAAAATACTATCAAATCTAATATTAGGACAATCATTCTGTCTAAAAAAGTAGCAAAACAAATATTAAGACTAGTGTTCTGTTTAAAATACTATCAAAACTAATATTAGGACAATCATTCTGTCTAAAAAAGTAGCAAAACAAATATTAAGACTAGTGTTCTGTCTAAAATACTATCAGAACTATTATTAGAACAATCATTCTGTCTAAAAAAGTAGCAAAACAAATATTAAGACTAGTGTTCTGTCTAAAATACTATCAAATCTAATATTAGGACAATCATTCTGTTTAAAAAAGTAGCAAAACAAATATTAAGACTAATGTTCTGTCTAAAATACTATCAAAACAAATATTAGGACAATCATTCTGTCTAAAACAGTAGCAAAACAAATATTAAGACTAGTGTTCTGTCTAAAATACTATCAAAACTAATATTAGGACAATCATTCTGTCTAAAAAAGTAGCAAAACAAATATTAAGACTAGTGTTCTGTCTAAAATACTATCAAACCTAAAGAAGCACAATGGGAAGAAATTTCTCGACATTCAATTGTCTGTCTCATGACTCAGAAAAAGTAATATTATTACATCATCAGATGTGAGTTAGACCACGTATTCAACACACGAAGAGTCAGCCATATTCAAATATAAAATGACAAGGAAAAAATTATCCGAATGAAAGGAAAACTTCTTAGTGAGATGGTTAGTTTGTTGCGGTTGTCAAAACAAGAAGACAAAGACAAAGGACCGTGTTGACGTCAAATAGCCCCAAAGCAATTAGGAGAAACATCAAGATCTCACGGAAAGATGCGTTTATTGCTTAAGTAAATGGTAAGATCCTTAGCTCAAATGCAAACATTCATTAGGCACGTCATCGCAAAACATTTTAAAGAAAATATACAATAATATTAGTGTGGGCGTTAAAATCGTTCATTTACATTTAAGAAGAAAATGATTTCAACATTTTTTCCCCGCCTCTTTAACTACTTGGACTTTTAAATATTACTTCAGTCTTACGATTAGTCCTGATAGTGATATCAGAATTTTAATATCGCGTAGCGTTATATCATCAGAAAATATCGATAGTTTACAATATACAACGATAATTTCCAATTTAACTAATTATGAAAAACAATCTAAATTTTTCTTTAAAATTTTTATTTTATATATTTTTTTACAACTGTTGTTGAACAGTCGATCGAATTTTAAGATTACGACTACCAGTGTTCAAATCCATGGCCTTGTAATTTTGAACCCAACCCAGAAGAACTTCAGAATTAAGCACTCGGATAAACTAGCCTTCGGAGAAGACTTTTTGATGGAACTTACCAGCATTTGCGTTACACGGAGAGGAAAACTACAAAACCTTCCCACGGTTACCCTGACGGCAAGGGAGTTCTAACTCAAGATCCGCCTATCACTGAGGATATTTCATGTCAGCACAGTGGTCTGTGCGAGCCAGGAGCAGAGTTTGTATCGACTAGCCAATGCTAGGATTCGAACCCAGTTCACCTCATTGGGAGGTGAACGCTTTATTGTCCGAGCTCAAAAACAATTTTATTTATAAAAATAAAAAAATTCAATGAATTTATAAAAAAAGATTGTTATTAGATAGAGTTACACTGCCTCACTTTTAACGTTTTATTTTTCAGTTGAACGAGAAGATAACTTGTATAATGACTTCGTTATTTTAATTCTCTTTTCAGCTATATTCAGCTAATCTCTTTTTCAGCTATATTTTAGATTTTATTCTAGCCCGAAATAATTGAAAAATTAACATATGAAAATGATGGCGAAGATAGCAATGCTCGACGAGTTTGATAGACGGGCGTTAGCTCTATCTCCATACTGTTTAAAAGTCAGAAATAGACGAAACCAAAAATAAACGGTTAAAACCAGAAAAAAACTGTCTTTTTTTTTCAAAAAATGGTGTTTATTTAAATTTTCTTTCTTTTCTTTTTTTTTTTTTTTACTTTTTTTACAAAATCGACTTTTAAACGTACACATAAAAGAAATAGAAACGTTTGAAAATATGCGATTTTTGTTGGTTAAAACCAGAATTACAATTCTCTCAATTTCGCTCACAAATTCTCCATAGTAAAAGGTATCAAAATATGCAATCAAAAAAATAATCGATTTTTTAAATTTCTAGACCAAAAAACCCCCTTAAAAGAAAGCTTTCTTTCCAAACTCCAACTACTTTCATCCATGATACTGCGATGAGATTTAATCGGTGATTTCAATGGACGAAGCGATTCGATATTCATCATTCTGACATTAATGGACCATTGTTTGGTCCACTGATTCGAATTACACCAGTTGATTTACATGAATGTAAGCGTTAAATGCCATAAAACTGTAGACGACAGTTTCTTAATTCGATAGTTTTTCCCAAACTTATTTTATTCTTTTCAACTACTTGAGTTCAAGTTACACATTAGATTAAACGCTTAATCGATTATTAATTTTTTTTTTTTTTAATTTTAATTTCATTAATATGATATCAACAAAAAAATTCAATATAATTGAATCCTTTATTAATTTAAAAGAAAAAATATATAGTTTCATGATAAAAATCCTTAAATCTTGATTGCTTTGCATTGACAAAAAATATTTTAACTCTCTAGTAATTTTAATTTGTAATTTTTTTATCATTATGACTATATCTTTGCAGTATCTTTCTAACTTGCAAGTTAAGCTACAGATATGACGCTAGTAGTTATAGGGTACAAAAAATCCTTAAAACACCTGACTTGATACCACACCACGAAGGTCAAAACGTCAGTATAAATTGTAAGTCAAAGAAAAAACAATCAATCTTTTCATTAACATAATTATAATCTAATCTAATTATTTAATAAAAATAATAACTTTCTGTTGACAGAATTAGAGAAAATTACTATGATTTAGTTTAGACAAAGAACCACACACTTTTTTTTTTACCATCATAATAGATATTTAAAAAAAAAAGAACTAATAATTATCGCATTTTTATTTTTAAAAAAAAAACTCCCAAACTAGTTTTTTTTTTCTTCTTCTTGAATTTATCCTTAAACTAGGCGTACTTGAAACTTTTTTTTTTTTTTTTTTTTTTTTTTTTGTCTAGATTACTTCCCACACTGTAAAGCTTTTTATGAATAAAATTGGAAATTCTTCTCGTTCTCAGTAAACGAGTTTGTCATTGTGTATTTTTATCACATAATGCGTTTCAACAAATATCGTCTTTTTTTTAAAATTAACCCTTACCAAATATGGTAAAGCAATGCAATTGAGAAGACAATTTTGCTTTCATTTTTGCGAGAGGAAAATAAATTACTGGAAATTTTATAATACGTGTCCTTATTTACTCCATAATTCATAAATGCAGCGTAAAAATAATAAGCATGGATATAAAAATGTTGATTTCATAGTTTCCATTCAAAAGCAAATGATAAAATGCAGTTCATAAACACATTCGAGTCTCGCAATAAAAATTAAAAAAAGAAAATAAATAAATCTTGCATAATTTTAATCTAGGTAAGGCGGGGGAAAAATAGCTTATAAAGGTATGGTAATCGATTATTTTAATAAAATTAAAATAATTAAACAATTAAAGGTGGGATCTATTTCCTCCGTATACCGTGTTAATCTATGGAGAATTATACGGATTCCTTATTTATTTAATAATTTAACCTTTTTCTTTAATTCTATTCAATAAAATATTGTTTATGAAACTTAGTCCTTAAATTTTAAGTATTTTTTTTTAATTACTTAATGTTTTAAATACTTATTAGTTAGAAAAAAATTTAAAAAAAAAAAACGTTAAGTCTTAAAAATTAAAATTTGATAATTAAGTTCTATAGAATACGTTTTGATGAATAATAAAAATAAAAAAAATTGAAATTATTAGTTAGTGACTAAATAAATAGGAACCATATAATTTCCATAGGTTAACGTGAAAGACCGGAGAAATAAAATTCGACTACAAAACATCCTTAAAAAGAATTTTTTTTTCTTACAACTAAAATAAGTTTAAGTAAAAGTATTTCCGTTCCAACAGCCCATTGTGAAGTGGTCAAAGAGGTTAAGGCTCCACAAATTCAGGAAAATTGCTTCCCGGGTTCCCGATTGAATCAAACTGAAGCTGGGTGAGTTTCAAACCGCCACTGCGGTTCGAACTCTAGTTCAATTAGAAGAATGCAGTTAATAAAAATTTTAAGAGGAACAAATGCTTTCTGTAATACCAGAACTGACTGAAGCGCCACTCTTAAACATCGAACGCGCCAAGGTTTAGCCACACCATGGGTAAAGGAGGTACTGGCGTTGCTAAAATATTTTCGCTGCTAAGGCAACTCTAAATTTTTCGTTTATGAGTTGAAAATAATTTTTTTTTTCTAGTTTCCTTTTTGTTAAGTAACTTTATTTTTCAGTTTATTTTATTTTATTTTGTCAAAAAAGTTTATTTTATTTAACGTTCGTTTATTATTCGTTTCTTTTTTTTTTATTTTAACAGATGTAAGTAGCACGACATAATCTTAGCCGAAACATTTTATATTACATATGCACTACATATCATCTATTCATTGAAACATGATATGTGTTTTTCATATGTTCATCGACTACGTTAGCAATATCCTAAAAGCAGGGTTCGTGATTTTGTTGATTTTTTTTAAAAAAATTAAAAAAAATCGGATTATTTTGATTTAAATCGGATTTTTTTTTATTTAAATCAGATTTTTCTGATTTTTATTCAAATACACTATAAGAGCTTTAATTTATGATTAAAAAAACTTTATAAATGTTTAATCAAAATTAAATTAATATTAAAACTTTATTATAACAATATTTTAGAAGCTCTAACTTATTAAAATAATTTTTCATTATAATGCATAGCGACCATTTTGATACAAAGGCATGATTGAGATTAAAAGACAAGATAAAATAGATAATTTAAAGAATACTACTTTAACTAGTAACACAAAGTTTCAATTAGCACACCATAATTTTAATTTAAAATTGTGATATCTTTTTTTTTCCTCATGATTTATAAAATGGCAAAATAAATGCAACAGATTGTGTTTATAAATGATGTCATTCATCAAAAAATAAATATTCAATATATATATCTTTATGTTAAAATATTCATTTTTAATCCTATATCAAAATATATAAGTTAAGCTGAAAAACATTTTTAAAAAATCTATGTACTCATTGGAATTTTTTTTTCACAAAAAAAAATCAGATAATTTCAAAGATACCGTAAGCATATTATGAGGGGAAAAAAATACCAGTTAATAACCCTATTGCTTCAAATAGACTTTGAAAGGGAAGAATGACACTATATCAGGAAAAAAATATCGGAACTCAGCTTCTTTTTCTTTTTTTTTCTATTTTTGGCGTATAAGGTAATTTCTTTTTAATATAACCTCAAACTTTAGAAATATAGAAATTTCCATCAATAAACTATAATGTAGATTTGAATTCCATGCTTTTTTAATCAAAAGGTAGAATTTTAATTTACATTTGCTTCTTTTCTTTTTGAAAAAAAAATCATGTTTATTTACTTTCTACAGCTATGCAAGTCTATATTAAGACAGCATTAAATACTTACTTTAATTTGTACTTTCAATGTTAGAATCAAAAGATTTTTAAACATGTAATTTCAAATGTGTTTAACACACACCAAGAAAGAAAGTAATTTCGTTAACTAAAATTAATTAATGCAGCAATTTATTTAAAATAAATTTTAAAACTAAGAAAAGAAAATAATAAAAGTATCAATAATTTAAAACACTGTTTTTTAACTTTTAAAATCAATATTATATATATATATATATATATATATATATATATATATATATATATATATATATATATATATATATATATATATATATATATATCAGTTGATTTAAATCGTGATTTAAATTAAGCTGATTTAAATCAACGAACCCTGAAAAGTAGAGAACATTTATAAATGTAAGAATTACAGCAGCATTTTTAAATACATGTATGCATCTTTTGTCTATATATAGTACATTGAAAGCATTAATTTATTAACAAAATGCAAGGGTAAAAAATGTTGGGGATTTATGTTTGGTAAATCGGAACATTAATAAATTTATCATAAATATAGGGCAAAATAAAATTTCGAATAATTAAAACTCTCAATCAGAACATAAAATTTAATAATAATATAAAAACGAGAAAAATGAGATATTTTTAGAGGAAAAAAAATTCTTTGAATGAGTGAAACTGATAAGGGAAACACGTTTTACGACGACTGTCCAGGATGTTATCGGCCTTGAAGTTCGCTGAGAATCACCTGCTGCATTTAGAAAAATTATAATTTAACACACCTGATAATGAATGTCAGTAAAAATGTCTAATTGTGTCAGGGTTCTTAATCTCTCATTCATTTAGATATTAATGTGATGTAACAAACAAATAAATCATCATTATTTGTAATAACCAAAAAGTAACAAGTTGAATAAATATCAAACACTACGATATTTATGCCTCACTTATTAGTGCTGATGCATTTCATTAAATGCTATGCATTAGATTGTTAAATAAATACAAATGAAGGTCGAAGTTTACAGTAATTATACATACATTGAACTTTGAATCAACAACTTTCGAACATAGTCATAATTATTACTTGATAACTTGTAAACTAATTGCGAAACTTAATTTCCTCGATTATATTTCAAATTGTACATTTTATTGAATAAAAATAGTTTTAAAATTAAAATTTTGGAGTAGCTGGGAAGCATGTAAAGATACACCATGTCTACAAGTCTAGTTCTCGCTGCATGCGATTTTCGCATGCGCGAGCAGTTCATCTTACAGTTTCTAAACCAGCGGTTCCCAATTTTTTTTTTTTTTTTTGCGGAACTCTAAATAATTAACCTTCTTCCGGCGGAATCCGGACTTTTGAAATTAAATAAATGAAGAAATTCCAAATATATCAACCATTAAGACATTATTTTGACTTTTAAACTATTTATATTTAAAAAAGAGCTGTGGTGGCTTAAGGGATAGAGCATTAGCCTTCCAATGAGGTGAACCGGGTTCGAATCCCAATGATGGCTTGTCGATACAAATTCCACACCCTGCTCGCACCGACCAGAGTGCTGACGTAAAATATCCTCAGTGGTAGACGGAGGATGGGTTAAAGTCCCCTAGTCGTCGAACTAACCGTGGAAGGTTTCATGGTTTTCCTCGCCAAAAACAGGTTATTTCCATCAAAAGTCTTCCATGAAGGCAGATTTCTCCCAATGCTTGATCCAAGAGTTCTCTTGTCATCTGGATTGGGCTTAAAATTACAAGGCTACGGAGTTGAACATTAGTAATCGTAAACCCAAAAATTGGGTCGGCTGTTCAACGACGGTTGAAAAAGAGGAATGAATTTTTTTTATTATTATTATTTCTTTAGGTTTACATGATCATACGATAAAATAACTATTTTCTGACAAAGAACTCTTTTTCTTGATTATATTAGCCACCATAAAAAGATCGAGAGATTTTTCGGTTCAATTTCAGAGGGTGGAAAATGAAGCCTGAAATTGAGAATATCTTGTAAAATGCAGCAGAGTGGCACCAAGAATCTCACCGATCCCAGCTCAGTAAACGTACATTTGGACTCCCAAGTATTTCATCAAACACGTAACATGATTGGAGCTATCATACGTTACAAACCGACGGTACGCCGAAATAGATTGTGGTTGAATGAAATCTGAAAACGTTGAATAGAACATCGTGAAAACCACGCTTTTGCCTAAATACGCACCGAAAATCGACAAGGTAAAGAGAAAAAATCTGTCCGCAAAGGAAAAATTAAGCACTTTCTAAAACACCCCATGAAAAAAACACCTTTAAGAGCTTTAAAAAAACGAAGATCGAAAATAAGCACCTTTAAGCACTTTTTAAAAACGCTACGCACCATAACTTAATGTAAACACTTTTGGTATTTTTAAGAATCTCAACACATTAATAAAGTTTTAAATACTCAAAAAAAAAGTAATATATAAGTTGTTAAAAAATCTTTATCGCGTGACACATAAATCACTGAAGTGAACCCGCGGCTAGCGACACTTCGTGTCTTTCAATTTCTTACATTTTGTAATTTTTCGAATAAAATCCAAATAATTTGCGTACAATGAAAAACATACAACATTATTTCTTAATCATGTTGGAAATCATAAACATAATACCGACTAGTTTCATATTTTTTCAGCGTATTTCAAAAACAATTTCAGATTTGTGTTTGAGTCATTGTTTTAAACAGTTAATCATTTAACACTCATGTAGGTTTTGGGTCATTGTTTCTTAACTCTTCGAAGGTAATAGAAAAAGAAAAAAAAAAATCCTCAGAAGTTGGTTCGGCTCCAATTGGCGAGAATGATTATGTTTTGAATCAGATTCTGTGGACCGAATCAAGACTGGGTTGAGTTAGTTAAACAAAATAAAAAAATAATTCCTTTTTCAAGGGTAAATAATTAAAATATGATTCATTGATCTAGAATCAAGCAAAACATAAGTAGTAACGGGCGAAATATGACCACACTCTTAATCCTATTTAGTTTATTATGAATTCATTCACAATAAATTTAACCTTTTCGGATTATAAGTGAATCCTTCTGTGTAAGCTAAGAATACACTGTTGGAAAAGTAGAAGAACAATTTTGCGCTGTAAAAATAGATATTTAGAGTTCAGGAAATTTTCAGTAATTTTGAGGAAATCATTTTTTGAAATATGCTCCCAGTAAACACCTTGTTGAATACAGGAAAAAATGGATACTCAAATTTCACGAAACTTTCTCCGCTTTTGACGAAACCATTTCCTGGTATATGCTCCAATCAAAAATTTCGTCAACGTGATATAGTCACTTCTTCAAGAAAACGAATTTAAAGAAATATTTCACTATTCTAATTTTTTTTTTCCAGAAAAAAAAAGACCTCTTAGCGCCCAATGTACCAAACTTTTCTAATAATCACTTTATGTTGGCATCATAGAAGTGGATCAATGTCACCCAAACAGCACACAAAAGACTGATAGAACAGAGAAAACCCATGCCTGCGTCAGGATTCGAACTCGGGATCTTTCTGAAACGAGTCAACACCTTGACCATCATATTCACTTTATTTTTGATTGCCTAGTCTTCAATCTAGTTAATAATCTACGCATTCGTCTCATATTTGAGATTTCGCGTTTCGTCACAAAGCACGTGATTTCGTGACGAAATTACTCTCAAAATTAATGAAATACAACTCAAGGATTGCCGAATCAAGGTAGTTTTATTTCAGAGAGTGAAATTGCTATCGTCACTAGATTGAACATTCGAATTTCCTCAAAAGCATTAAGCTTAATGCTAAATAATGACTAATATAATGATTAGGTGATACAACTCAAAATAAAATGGGTAAGAGTGGAAGAGTTCTAAGTTATTATTAGGGTAGAAACCCAGAAAACCAGCACGAGAGCGCAAACTAACACTTATACCATCCCGATCAGACAAATGACTAAGAAAGCATTGAGATAACATACGAATCAGGAAGAAGTTGCAAGTAGTTAAGAGTTCCAGTTCGTCAGAAACCACGTGATTTCGAGCTGAAATAATAGTCATAAATGACAAAACCTAAGGATTGCTGAATCGTCAAAAATGAATTGAGTTTTCATAGTTCGTCCACCACCTCATAAAATGGGTTTTTAAAGGTTGCAATTCGACTAACATACCATCCTACAAATTGCATAAACAAAAATTATAACAGATATTAAAATGATCATCCTTTTATGTAGTTCGTCCACCACCTCATTAAATGGGTTTCAAAAGGTTGCAATCAGGCTAACATACCATCCTACAAATTGTATAAACAAAATTATATAAGGTATTAAAATGATCATCCTTTTGTGTAGTTCGTCCACCACCTCATAAAATGAGTTTTAAAAGGTTGCAATCAGACTAACATACCATCCTACAAATTGTATAAACAAAATTATATAAGGTATTAAAATGATCATTCCTTTGTGTAGTTCGTCCACCACCTCATAAAATGGATTTTAAAACCCAAAACAATCAGACTAACATACCATCCTACGTCCTATTCCACCCTACAAATTGTATAAACGAAATTATATAAGGTATTAAAATGATCATTCTTTTGGGTAGTTCGTCCACCATCTCATAAAATGGGTTTTAAAACCCAAAACAATCAGACTAACATACCATCCTACATCCTATTCCACCCTACAAATTGTATAAACGAAATTATATAAGGTATTAAAATGATCATTCTTTTGGGTAGTTCGTCCACCACCTTTAAAATGGGTTTCAAAACCCAAAACAATCAGACTAACATACCATCCTACATCCTATTCCACCCTACAAATTGTATAAACGAAATTATATAAGGAATTAAAATTATCATTCTTTTGTGTAGTTCGTCCACCACCTCATAAAATGGGTTTTAAAAGGTTGCAATCAGACTAACATACCATCCTACAAATTGTATAAGCAAAATTATATAAGGTATAAAAATGATCATTCTTTTGTGTAGTTCGTCCACCACCTCATAAAATAGGTTTTAAAAGGTTGCAATCAGACTAACATACCATCCTACAAATTGTATAAACAAAATTATATAAGGTATTAAAATTATCATTCTTTTGTGTAGTTCGTCCACCACCTCATAAAATGGATTTTAAAAGGTTGCAATCAGACTAACATACCATCCTACAAATTTCATAAACAAAATTATAAAAGATATTAAAATGATCATCCTTTTATGTAGTTCGTCCACCACCTCATAAAATGGCTTTTAAAAGGTTGCAATCAGGCTAACATACCATCCTACAAATTGTATAAACAAAATTATATAAGGTATTAAAATGATCATTCTTTTGTGTAGTTCGTCCACCACCTCATAAAATGGGTTTTAAAACCCAAAACAATCAGACTAACATACCATCCTACATCCTATTCCTCCCTACTAATTGTATAAACGAAATTATATAAGGTATTAAAATGATCATTCTTTTGTGTAGTTCGTCCACCACCTCATAAAATGGGATTTAAAACCCAAAACAATCAGACGAACATACCATCCTACGTCCTATTCCACCCTACAAATTGTATAAACGAAATTATATAAGGTATTAAAATGATCATTCTTTTGGGTAGTTCGTCCACCATCTCATAAAATGGGTTTTAAAACCCAAAACAATCAGACTAACATACCATCCTACATCCTATTCCACCCTACAAATTGTATAAACGAAATTATATAAGGTATTAAAATTATCATTCTTTTGGGTAGTTCGTCCACCATCTCATAAAATGGGTTTTAAAACCCAAAACAATCAGATTAACATACCATCCTACATCCTATTCCACCCTACAAATTGTATAAACGAAATTATATAAGGTATTAAAATGATCATTCTTTTGTGTAGTTCGTCCACCACCTCATAAAGTGGATTTTAAAAGGTTGCAATCAGGCTAACATACCATCCTACAAATTGTATAAACAAAATTATATAAGGTATTAAAATGATCATTACTTTGTGTAGTTCGTCCACCACCTCATAAAATGGATTTTAAAAGGTTGCAATCAGGCTAACATACCATCCTACAAATTGTATAAACAAAATTATATAAGGTATTAAAATGATCATTCTTTTGTGTAGTTCGTCCACCACCTCATAAAATGGATTTTAAAAGGTTGCAATCAGGCTAACATACCATCCTACAAATTGTATTAACAAAATTATATAAGGTATTAAAATGATCATTCTTCAAAATTACAATGGTATGTTGAACATTAAGAGCCACATAGTTACATGTTTACGTCAGTAATATTAATAATAAAATATGAGATTAAAAATTTAAAAAAAGAATTCGTCAAAAAGAAAATATTTTCCAACAAAAAACATCAATTGGATGCAAAGTCGAAGTCGAAGTAGTTTCTTAAAATTTAAAAATTTGTAACTATTCCTTCAGCTGAAAGTAAAAGTTTAAAAAAATTATAATAACGGAGAATCGGGCCAATTTTGTTTACTGCTTTATTTCAAACACACGTTTCAAAGGATTGCGGAGAACTATTTTTCGTGAAGTTGCATTCCAGAGATTAATTCTCCTAACATTTTATGGCACTTCTCCCTCTAAGCAAATATGTCGCCCAGCCGGATCTAAAACGAAATGCAGCAACAAACATTCCAAAGTATTATTTGTTTTTCTGAAAACACTGTTCTTAAAATATTTTGTATGTTAAAAATTTTACTCCGGAGACAAATTGAAACATGGGAAGCGAACGAATTCAACACAGCAATAAGAGAAAGTTATAACTTTGTTACCATTGATAGCATCAGTATACGTTTTATTGTAAAGCTAAATTACAGTTTTTAAAATAAAATATATAAAAAAATCCTATTCATATGTTTTTTATGAAAATATTGATTAAATTTTAAAATAGAGTTTAATTTCCGCAAATTAATAACATGACTCAACTTTTAAATTATAAGATCTTATGAAATTTTACTTTTTGAAAGTTTTGCATTTTGAAATTTTTCATGAAGATAATATGACTCAATTATTAATCATTTCATTTCAAGAAATGTTTCCTTTGTTGACATTTTAACCATTGAGACATTGAATAAAGACATCATAACGTAACTTTTAAATCGTTATATTCTTATTTTAAATGTTAGACTGCTTAAAAAGATACTATTCTTGAATAAAACAAACTCAATTAAAGATTATAAAGGTGAAACTAGTCTGGAACATTTTAAAACTTTTCAAATTGTGAAATTTGATTAAAAATTTATGAATACATCTTTTTAACTATTAAGATCAGAACAATTGCCATACCATCATAATATATAATAAGCTATATGATTAACCTTTATCCGAATAGTGTTTACTATGTGACAAATAAATCACCGTCACAAAGATTAAGTTAAATATCCAAGCCAAGATCCATGAAATAACATGGCCACTAAGCCACCATAAATCTCAAATCTTAATACGTAAAATTTTCCCGCAGTTTGCATCTCATGTCGTTTTTAATTTTTAAAAAAATTAAAACAATAATTTGGTGCTTGTCTTACTTTAAGACATCGATCTTTAGTCAATTTATCTCTATTATTATAATTGATAAATAAAGCAATGCTATTAATGTTGTTGAAGCATTTTTTAAAATTATCATTTTCTTTTGTTTTAGTTAATTCCTTTAATTGATTTAAGATTTCTAATAATGTAGGTTTGATTCAAAACAAATAATTTTCGAACATAAGTCATATCGAGATACATCGTTGAATCGCGATGACGAACAGATAATGTATCACGATATAAAATTTCTTACATCGCCAAATTCTAATGGCTGTTAATTAAAATGATCTTAGTGAACGTTTCATTCATCTTGCAGTGATAATAATCACTTTCTTGTTCTAATATTCAATAAAAAATGATACAACAGCAGACGACTTTCATTAAATCGTTTTCATTTCACGACCTTGTACATTTCAATTTAACTTCTACTCGCATTGTAAAAGTGAGGTTCAAGAGCAGAATGAAAATTCCGTTCTCCCTGTAGGTCAACGGATGAGCTCGTTAATTCATTAGTCTGACTGGACAATAAATATCCTTTCTCTTTCAGAACTGCCATCTGTATTATGCAACGGTATTGTGTTACCGTCTTTTCCCTAATTACACTCGTCAACAAGCCCATATTCCCACTCTTTTGTATTGATATCGATAATGAAGATGTGCCGCAGCTTTTATAACAATGTATTAAAAAAATAGAATAATATCAAGAAGAAGAAAAAGACCGCTCTCCTAAACTTGTGTTTTTGCAAGAAATAATGCCCTTAACCTTTTAAAACAGCTATAAAAATTATAAATAAAAAATTTGTGTCAATTTAATTTGAATTATATACTACTATAATATTCAAATTTTATATACTATGATTTATTCTCAGTTTGTACAGATAGACTGTTTTCATAAAAATTAAGCTTAATCTAACGTGTGAATTGCATGTATAGATAAGATAGACAAAAATTATACGGATAAAATTTGCGTTATTAAAAATTTATATTATTAAAAATTTAATGTTATTACTTAATTTAATGCTATATTATTAAAAATTCAATGTTAATTTAAATCGAAATTAATACAATAATACATTTAAAAAATTGAAATAAGCAGGGGTCTGTTTAGAAGAAATTTGGGTTCGTTAACGGACACTTCACAAAGCATCTTTTCATAAAAACGGACCCTTCACAAAATATTTTAACTTAAAAACGGACCCTTCACAAAATGATTTTTCTTTTAATCGGACCCTTCACAAATTTTTTTATCTTCATTATTGTTTGTTTAGTTATCAACATTAATGCAACATGAAAGATAAATATTTTCATGTTAAAATAAATTAAGAGCTAAGAGCAGTAGAGCTTACACCAATAAGTTATAAATGATTTTTGAAAAATAAATAAGTAAAAAGAAAAATGAGATTACATTTTCCTTCATTAATATATCTTTGACTTTTTTTTTTTATACATAGAACAATAAAAATAAAAATGTTTCGAAATTGATCAATTCGATTTTCAATTCGAAGTGAATTGAAAATCGAATTGATCAATTTCAACAATGTTTCAACATTATTAACAATGTTTGAGTCAATTAAATAGATTATGAAATAAGCCTGTTAATTTTAATTTCTAATAAAGAAAATCGCATACAAATATTAAAAGTTGAAAATACATTTATTTTTTTAATGACCTAAAAATTTACAAACAAGTCTAAAAAAAGGTGTTTAAAAAATTTAAACAATCAAATTGAAAGATAAGAAAGTTAATTCTTCAAGGAAAGGGGGGTAACGAAACAGTGCTCAAAACTTTTAAGAGACAAAGTTTAAAATTAGAACGAAATAGATTATATTGTAATAGTTTCTCAAAAATAAAAATATGAAATTATGTTTTGATCAAAAACCGATCATTAAATCACAAGTTAATCGGTGGATAATTTATTTATTTAATTTTTTTTTTTTGTTTATTTTCTAGACCTAGTCATTTACAAATTATTACGTGCTTCGTTTCTAACTGAATTTACATTCAACTTAATGGATTAAATTTTTAAAACAGTTCTCTTTGGATTATTTCGTAAAGCATTAAATAATTTTAAAAAATTAAATTACTAGTAAACCAGAGTGGTGCTTTTTTTTCCTTCTCACTTTAGATATTTAATATATAAATAATTAATAAATAAAAACTTTCCCTGTCATTTAAGCGAAAAATATATAAACAATAGTCCAATTCTACGCATTGCAATTTTGAGCTTGCAAATTCAACAGTAGTTTTTGTTTTTATCTTTATAGAAAGACAATAGTTCGTATCTCCCTCCCCACACACAAAACTCCAACAGATTAGTTACTTACAAGCAAATATAATCTAAAATAAAAAATTATATATATTTTACAAAAAACTTTTACTTTTTTAACTTTCTTCTTATTTATATAAATACTTACTCAAGAACGAACGGGCTTTAACGGAGAAAATTTCCTTCCCCTACTATGACTTAATTGAGAAAGTGGCCTCACGAATGAGTGGTGCTGCCATCTATCCGTGAGCTAAGACTTACTTTCACCTTTGCGGTGCTCTCTTGTAAAACGAAAGTTTGAACCTTCCTAACTTAAATCGCCAAAAAGCCAACTCCTGGCGAGATTGGCTAGTCTAAGTGACATTATAAACAACAAACATTTTTTTTCTTTCATAATACAATCCCTCATTAGAACTAAATAAGGAATTCCTTTCTTAAACATAGCGGTAGAAAAATTCATTCAGTAAAATTATTTTACAAAGTTTCAAGAAATTACAAAGCGATTTATTTCACAAAATGTAAAAATTATTATTTTTTTATTTTTTTTTTTTTATTTTGGAAGTTCTAAATGATCTTACAACACTAATTACAACAAATTATAACACCAAGGGTAAGAACGCTACAACGCGAGCAGTTTAAAGCGGTATTTTATAGATTTCGCCACCTGAAAGCTTGCAAAGAAATAAGGCATAATTCCTGAATCTAACGTACAAATTTTAAAGCTAATTTTCTTAAATTTACTTAAATGGGTCAGTTCAAATATTATATAAGCACCTAATAGGGGAGGTTTTTTTTAATTTGTTTACTTTTGCTGGCAAGGAGTGAGGGGGGGGGGAGTATAATTTTGTCTAAAACATATTTACGTCATCTTATACTCCCCCTCACTCCTTGTCGCAGAAAATTTATCACCATCGCGGGAATTTTTTAACTATTACTAAAAAAAATCCCTTTTCAACTAATACTCGTAGTTCATCTTTTTCGTATTCGCGAGAAAAAAGATTCAATTTTACTATTTTCCTACATATGCAAGTGCGATTTAAAATTGCTTTCATATAATTTAAAATCATACATCGAGATTTTTATTTACGCGATTTAAGATCGGGTTTCGTATTTTCACGATTTCATATCAAATATCGCATTTCGTATTTACGCGATTTAAAGGAAACCATTATAATTTTAAAATTAAATGTAGAGATCTTTACTCGTTTCATTTAAAAAACGCACATTGAGATTCATATTCGCACAATTTAAATCGCATCGATATTTTTATTGAAACGTTGATAACATTCTGTGGATAAATGAGCGCAACATACTTTTCCGCAACATACTTATTCAGGTTTTTTTTTTTTTTTTTTTTTTTTTTTTTTTCAATTACATAAAAAGTGCTTTGCATTTAAAATTTTTGGTTTCTATTTTCAGATTTTTTAGTTTTTACAAAATTCGTTCCTGTGGTATGAACTAATATAAAGTACCTTTTTTTATTTTTAAAAAAAAAATAATAATAATAATAATCCCTGATTTTCAAACAAATTTCGTC
Source organism: Parasteatoda lunata (assembly GCA_949128135.1). Classification (NCBI taxonomy): domain Eukaryota; kingdom Metazoa; phylum Arthropoda; class Arachnida; order Araneae; family Theridiidae; genus Parasteatoda; species Parasteatoda lunata. The sequence continues at coordinate 71,836,727 of OX421979.1, forward strand.
AAAACGAGACGACGATGAAAAAGTTTAAACTAGTTGTAAGATTTAATCAATGCGTGCAGAAAGTTTTTAATTGAGATTTTGTGTTAGCAGAATTTTTTTCTTTTTATCTAAGCGGGCAGGAGAGCTTACCTAAAACATAGTAATTAGCTTACTCTAACTACAAAAAATTCGTAGTAACGACATAAGAATGTTTCTTAAGAAATAATCTTTAAGAGTAAAAAAAAAGTAAAAGAAAAAGCATAATAAAAGTGTGTTTTAACTGTTTTTAAAGAATATAAGATAATTTCCGTCCATGTAAGTTTAGAAACACACTGGCTTCAAAAACATAAAAAGCAATGAGAAACAAAGAGCCTTAACAATACGGAATAAATATTTGAAGATAAATGGCACGGAAATAAACCTAAGCCATTGCATAATTGTTACACATAAAAGACTTAAATAGATTATTTGACCTTCCAACTTTTGATATCTCCTTGAGAAAGATATTCTTTTTATTGCACGTATCGAACTCTGGGAATTCCATTCATTAATAACTTATCAATGAACTTAATGTTAATTTATTTTTCCGACACGATCCATTCAAGAAACTAAAACAATAGGAGAAAGTGTTAGATCCATTATCGAGCAAATCAGCCTACATTGTAGTGATCTTTATCAAAAGCGGATACGATACTAATTGTTTGCAGTTGAAGTAGAAGTAATTGGCGCTGGAAATGAGATACTGAAAAAGCATTTTTTAGTAAATAAGTCTCTAATAGTGTCAAAATAACTATTGACATGTTGTGATATCTGATCCATAATAATATCGATTTTAAGATCTCGTCACCTGTTTCTAGCAAACGTATATCGGAATATTATTATCAAAGAAAATATGAATATAATATACCATTTAAGCACTTAAAACAATAAGTAATGCCAATTTTTAAGGATGACAAATCTTTTAAAATGTCTTAACAGCTGTTACGATATGAAATTATATCATTTAAAAAAATTGGCCAGGATACTTGGAATATTTCCAACTAGTTGGAACAGCTATATTAAATAATATATATATACATTTTCTTATGTGGCACCGTAAAGTTTACATGTTAGCAACACTAGAGAGTTGAACATATTATAAATCTGTTCAAGTATCTCAAGTATTTATTAAGTATTTTTGTATTTTTATAGAAATGAAAAATTAGTTACGAAGTAATTGTTTAGATTTATTTTTGATCTTTCCTAAAATGACAGCAGAAACTTTAAACATAAACGGTGCTACGGCGACGCATATTGTCGTACCAATTATTGGTGACGGAGCTTGCATTTTTTCACCTTCATTTAGAATCAATGAAAATTGTTCATATTAACTATTGGTTAGATGGCCATTTACGAAACGCGATAATAATGATGGCAAATATTAATCTTGTAATAAAAGACACGGGAACTATTCCATTTCGCTCACAAATAAATGAAGCAATGCTTAAATGTAAAATAAATAAGTTATAAAATAAATAAATTCGAACACGATAAGTGTTACGGTGTTGACTATTGAATTATGCATTGGCACTCTTGGTTGACAACTCAAGCGGAATTATTACATTTTACACACACTTGATATCTATTATTATATTCTATATTTTAAATAATAATAAAATAATGATTATAATGTAAACTATTACCATTATAATATGTGAACCTTAAAATTTGTCGTAAAATATTTCGACGTCATTTCTTTTAAATAATTGAAGTTGATATAAATAAATATTCGACGATATCGTTTGGCAATGTATAAGGCCGTTCAAACACTACGTAAACATACCTTACGAGGGAGGGGCTTTATGATTAGCTTATTTTTTCTGATAAGGAGGATTTTATTATCGATTTTTTATTAAGATCAGAAAAATAATTAACACAATAATTTGGAGGAAAAAAAAATTACGCTTGGTAAAATTTTAATTTGAAATAAAAGTTAAAGGTGAAAGAAAAAAGGTGGAAAAAATTTCTTCAGAGATCAAAAGTTTTAGATGCGGAAAAAACCATGGAAAGATTCCTTATAAATATTCTACGCATAATTTCAGAAAAGTTCCGTCTTTAATTTATATTCAATCTTAAAATTAAGTAATTTAAGTAGTAATTGTTAAAAGCGATGAACTAAATCATTTTTTTCTTGAATTTGAAAACGACAAATTAAAAAGCGATGGGTGATCAAGTTACACCACTGATGTTTTTCAGTTTTTGTTTTGTTCATGGGTATGACGTTCTTTTTTTGTTAGAACTGTTATGTTTAAAATTATTAAAAAGTTTTTAAGTTTTTTAACGTTGGTATTGGCAATTTTTTTTAAACAGAGTTGTGTTTTAATCAATTTAGTTCTTGTTTTAACAGTAATGTCTTCAGTAAAAGTCAAAAACCAAGATGGCGGGATTTGCGACTTTCTCAACTAAGTATGTGTTACGAATTTCTGCCTGACCAAAAAAGGGCGCTGTAATTACTCACCATGGCAGGCAATGGATTGAACTGGATGGCTTATTGGAAAGCCCTATTTCGCATCATGTTGTTTTATTGTTTATTAAATTTGTTTGTAATTAAATATGGTTTCTTTATTTAATGCACCCATTCGCCATTGAATCATTCTGCAACAGCATGGGGGAGGGGTTGAGATTTGCACATTTTTTCTGACGCGAGGGACCAAAAATGAAAAAAAGAAACAAGCTTACCTAATATTTCAAAGGCCTTGAAAATCAGGGATTTTTTCATAAATGCTTAATTTTTATAGAACATTATAATAGTGATTCCTACCGCAGGGATAAGTTGGGTTTAAAAAAAAAACATGAAAATAGAACTCCAAAAATGTGAAAAAACACTTCTAAATAAATGGGAAAATGTCTGAAATTTGAGGATGAAAAAAGTTGTAGGAAGCATTTAAGCATTCAACGTTTTGATAAAAGTATCGACGCGAAATTTTAGTTATTGTTTCAAATTGTGGGACTATGAATCTCAATGCGTGATTTTTAAATCACGCGAATACGAATCTCGACATTTAATTTTAAAACAGTGAGAATACGAATTCCGATGTATAATTCCCAAGTCATATGAACACGAAACATAATAGTGGCTCTTAAATCATGTAAATGAAACGCCATGTTTGAAATAAAATCGTGAAAATACAAAACACGAAGCGCAATCTCAAATCGCGTAAATAGGAATAATGAGTGATTTTAAATCATGTAAATATTATTTTAAATCGCGTTTGCATTAGTAGAAAAAAGCATAAAAAATAAATCTTTCTTTTCTCGGGAATTCGAAAAAGACAAATTTTCTTGAAATTGAAGAGGCGTCGTTTTTTTTAAATTTTTTTTTTTTAAGGAATAGTAAAATATTTTCAGCGATGTTGACAAATTTTCCACGAATGGCGTTTGACGTTCGTGTTTATTATACGGATCTGTTTTTCAGATAGAAGTTCCTAGTATAAAGAAGAAGAAAAAATTAAATTTAAGAGAGAAAAATTCCATTTTGCATATTTTGGCTGAAAAGCAAAATCACCAAACATTTGCTTATATAGCTTTTGATGGCCTAAGGAAAAACGGATGCACGAGAAGAAGAAAGGAAAAAAAAAATTTTTTATGACAGCAGTTAAATTAAATTAGTAGTTAAATTCAAACCAAGTTAAACTTCAGAAAAAATTAGGAAAAATAAATAAAAACAAATCAATTGTACGAAGAAGAAAAAACGTAAATAATAAAAACGAAATTCGACGAATTTTTGAAAAACGTTATCTTTATTTTCGTAAACAAAGAGAAAGCATCTAAAAACGATCTGCTTACCACAAAGAGTCATTCGTGCGCTAAAAAAAATAATAATAAATAAATAAATAAAAAATAAAAAAAAATAAATAAAAAAAACTATTGCACATTTCTACTGCAATACCTAAAGGCTATCAATTTTGATTTATTTGATGTTATTGGAACTCAATTACTTCGTCAACATAAATTTGAACACCAACGGGATCAAAAAAAATACATTTTCTCCCTTGATTCTAGTTCTTCTCTTTCCTACAATTATCATATCTAAGTCATGCAATTCAATTCAATGAAGACATGATTTATTACCGAGCCTTTCGTCACATGTAGGTTTTCCACGTAACCACGATTAAAGAAAAAAGAATAACTGGAGCAAACACAGAACGTGCCATCTGTCAACTTTAAATAGTCAGTATGGAATTGTGAAAGCATGGAGAAAGGGGTTACGATTTGTCTAATTTTAGTGGCACTATAAGTGTTTTATTTTTTCATATAACCATCCTTCAACAAAGCGCCCAATTTTTAGTTTACGACTACCAATGTTTAATCTTGGACCCAATCTGAAAAACAAGGGAACTGCTCGAACAAGTATAGGGAGAAATTTGCCTTCGTGAAGAACTTTTTGATGGAACTAACCCATATTTGCGTTACATAGAGAGGAAAACCACGAAAACTTTCCTGACGGCAAGCGGACGTTACCCCATGATCCATCTACCACTGAGGACATTTAACGTCAGCAAAATGGCCGGTACGATTAGGGTGCGGATTTCATATCGATCAGCCATCGCTGGGTCACCTTATTGGGAGACGAGCTTTTCGTCCCATGAGCCACCACGGGTTATGAGCCACCAAGGGTAGGTATTCAGAAAAGGTACAAAATTGAAACATTATATACATTTACCACATTGAAATGAAATTTATCATAATACGAGAAAATAACTCATTATCTTATAATAATTATATTTAAAGTTTATGTAAGGTTAAAGGGCGAAGTTACAAGGTGACTTAATATAACAAATGGCGATTAAAAAATTGCGGTCCAGTCGCCACCCGACCGCTACTTTTTACATCGAAAATGCACATAATATGCATTTTGTTATATTTTTAAAAATAAATATTGAATTATTGAGAATATTTTACGCTTGGTCCTTGAAATTTTTTTATCATTTTTTAAATTAACCTTGTAATGTTTACCAGACTTTATAAAATGCTTCGAATAAAATCAACATTTTTAATCGTCAAAAATGTTTAATTTTTGAAAAAGTTACCACATGTTTCTAAAAGTGACCACTGCTATTAAAAATGCTACAACTGGCCAGGAACAAAATTTACTCATCTCTATTTTATTATTATTTATAAGGCAAATTAAAAAAAAACGTCTTATAAATAAAAAAAATATTTCTATTATAACTCCGATAATTAATTATTTTTCTAGAACGTGACCTTCAAGGCAACCCGATGATTCGAAGAAATTAAAAAAAAAATCGAATATGACAGTTACATCTAAACCAAGTTTAACTTTAAAAAAATAAAAATCAACTATTAGATACAAATACAATATTAATAAAACGAAATTGGATGATTTGTTTTAGATTTATTTTCGTTACAATAGAAATTATATTACAAAGAAGACAGTAAAGAAAAAAAAAATTTTTAACTTCGATTCATTTTTGAGCAGTGCCTCTGTCAGGTTTTTCCCAAAACCACGATCAAAGAAAAAAAGAAATGGGGCAAACAACGAAAGCGCCATATGTCAGCTTTAGACTGTCAATATGTCCCCCCCCCCCTCCTCGTGGACATCAGACCTATGGAGTTGACTGCATTCTGCTGAAGGATTAAAAAAAATATACTTTTTTTCAGTTTTATTTTTCTGGTATTGCAAAATGTTGAGGTTTTCAGAATCCGTCACAAAATGATTTTAGAAATTGAGAGCGGGATCGATACTCATAAAGATATTTTATTTTATAACCGTCGTTGAACAGCCGACCCAATTTCATGGATTTACGACTACTAATGTTCAACTCCGTAGCCTTGTAATTTTGAACCAATCCAGAAGACAAGGAAACTCCTGGATCAGTACCCCCAGAGGTTTTGATTTCATAAAGATATTTTATTTTATAACCGGCGTTGAACAGCCGACCCAACTTAATGGGTTTACGGCTACTAATGTTCAACTCCGTAGCCTTGTAATTTTGAACCCAATCCAGAAGACAAGGGAACTCTTGGATCGAGTATTGGGAGAAAGTTGCCTTCGTGGAGGACTTTTTGATGGAGCTAACCCGCATTTGCGTTACATGGAGAGGAAGACCACGAGAACCTCCCACGGTTAGCCTGACGGCAAGGGGACTCTAACCCATGATCCGTCTACCACTGAGGATATTTCACTTCAGCACTGTGGTCAGTGCAAGCCGGATGCGGAATTCGTATCGACTGGGATTCGAACCCGGTTCGCCTCATTGGAAGGCGAACGCTCTATCCCCTGAGCCATCGCGGCTCTCATAAAGATATTGACAACGGTAAACTTTTGTTAAAACAGTCCTATTAAATAGGATTCTTTATAATTTATTTACAGGGTCGGTGATTGTCTGAGCACGCATAATAAATAAAAAGAAAGAAGAAAAAAAGAAAAAAAAAAAAACTCCGAATACTTTATTAATAAATTTTAATTTTAAGGTTAAAAATTAAAATCCTCCATAATTGTTTTTCAAGAATCAAAGAGGAATATCATACGATTTTAACCTTAATCCGCTCTCTTGCACTGAGGAAAAAGTATGGTTAAAACCAACAGAGGATGATTAAATTTTCTGTGTTTCTGGCTCAATAGAATCACAAAATAAAAAAAACACGGTATGGAAAAATTAGTAATAAATACGATTTTATAATGTGTGTTAAAAATTTGGTAAAATTAAGAATTTTATCATGATACATTAGAGCAAGGCATAAAAACCATTTATTCGGTTATTAATATAGTTAAATTTACTTTTATTAATATAGTTAAATTTACTTTTCCGTTTTGTATTCTTAACAAAATGAGCGGGAATAAGAACTGTATTTTAAAAACTGAAATTTCCAATAAACCGTAACCATATGAATGGAAAAAGTACCAAATGAATGGTTTAAAGAGCGTATATTTTATATTTTATTATGATTTTTTTTTATTACCAGAAGTGATATTATTATACAGTACGGTAATTTTACCAGGATATTTTTCTCTGTGTGGCTAAACTACTGTTTGTCTAAGATAGGTACTCTGACCGCCACTAAGTCTGCGGCAGTCTGGTGCTATGGAAACAAGAAGAGGGCATTTTAGGGAGGGTAGCTTCGATGAAGAGGTCTCCTTTTCTCTCTCCGAAACCAGTCCAGAGGGATCCCACACCCCTACTTGAAATAATCATACCTCGTTACCATAGACACCGCCACAGCTGCAGACGAATGTCTGGCAGATTACCTATCTTAGACAAACAGTATTGGATCGATATTCAAGATTTTGTATTATTTATTTATTCTATCTCTTGGATTTTAGGTCATATTCATCGTTCATTGGCTTTTGTGTGATATTCATATGGACTATTGGGTCATATTCATTCTTAAGACTGCGACACCCTCCCCCCTTTCCCATTTTTTAAGGCGTAAGATTTCAAATTCGCTGAAAATTTGTATCTTTTTTCAGAGAAAGTGCGTTTTTCTGTCTGATTTTGAAGCTTAAAATATTCTTAGCAGTAAGTCCTAGATATGAAAATCAGATCATTAAATCATAAGTTAAGGTTTTTTTTCCCCCGCACGATTCAAAAAGTATGGAATAGACAAAACATGGATTATCCTGAATAAACTTAACCGTATGGAATAGACAAAAAGTATGGAATAGACAAAACATGGATTATTCTGAATAAACTTAACCGTATGGAATAGACAAAAAGTATGGAATAGACAAAACATGGATTATCCTGAATAAACTTAACCGTATGGAATAGACAAAACATGGATTATTCTGAATAAACTTAACCGTATGGAATAGACAAAACATGGATTATCCTGAATAAACTTAACCGTATGGAATAGATAAAACATGGATTATCCTGAATAAACTTAACCGTATGGAATAGACAAAACATGGATTATCCTGAATAAACTTAACCGTATGGAATAGATAAAACATGGATTATCCTGAATAAACTTAACCGTATGGAATAGACAAAACATTTATAAATTATGCCTTAATTTGTATTATTTAATACACAAATAACATTGAATTCATAAAAAAAAATAATTCATTTTAATTTGTATTATTTAATACACAAATAACATTGAATTCATAAAAAAAAAATTCATTTTAATTTGTATTATTTAATTATTAATTCAAAAACTAATTCTGTACCCTGACCAATAGGAGTTTAATAAAAAAAACAATTTTTAAAAAATGAAAGAAAGCTGATTCAAAATTTTGAATAACAGTTGAAGTTTGGTGCTATTTAGGATAGTGTTTAAGATCCACCTGTCATGGCCTGTCAAAAAAATACTACTTTTATCTCTTCACGAAGTCACCACAAATAAGCTTTTTCCGCATCTTTCTACTTACGAGAATCATAAGCATGAGACAAGTTTTTTCATGCATGAATTAATAAGCACTGGCGCACAAGTGATGGTTAGCCTATTTTCGTTTGAAAGTTTAAGCATTTAGTTTTTAACTAATTCTAGTCTTTTGGTTAAACGATTAAAATATGTTTTCCCAGTTTTTACCTTCTTTTTTTTTTCGAATACCTTTTAAAGGACAATTTTAAATAAATCTAACTTTAAACTGTTCACATAAAAACAAAAGAATTCATTTGTATATCTGCAAAACAATTTGAATTTAGAACTGAAATTATAATAATTCAAAGAAGATTAAAAAAAAAGGGGGGGATTAAACACGATTTACGAGTAGGTTGACATAAAACGGCCCCGTCTGTTCAGCCTTATAAATATCTCTAAATGTGTTTCTCATTATTTTCCCTATTTTTTAATGCGATATCTTAAAATCTGTAAGTAATTTACTTGAAATTGTATCGATAAAAATGTTCTTAACATATATGTCTACGCGCTAACTGATCAAACAGTTATTTTATAGTCATATTAAAAATAAAATAAAAATTATTTTTGACTGTTTTTTTTTTTAAATGTTATAATACGTGCAATGCATAATCCATTCTAATTAGCGAACATTACAAAGCAAAAATAAATAAATAAATAAACAATGATAATTTGTAACAAAATTACATTTCAATATTCCTAACATTTCAAAATTTAGTGTCCAATAATATTCCGAGAGCTTAATTATATTGTAAGATATTTAAATATTAATCTTAAGTTAAAAGAGTAAAATATCAAGATTTTTTGGAAACACTACATAAACAATAACGAAAATCATTCATAAAGAATTATATTTGAAAGATAATTTTAAAATTCTTTCTCACAGTATATAAAACAAATTTTAAAAAAGAAAAACCGAAAATAGGCTTTAAGTTTTTTATACATTATACCCTTTCAATTATTTTAAGGTTTTGGTTATAAATAATGAAACAATTAATTTATACCTAATAAATTGAAAATAATTTTCGCTATCAATTGAAAAAAAAAAACAAAATGCAAAAATTATTCATATTCAATATTCGATAATGGTCAAAACAGCTGTGCTTTTAAAATGATAAAAGAAAAGAGAAAAAAAACATATTACATGACTTCATTATCTAAACTCTTTGGAATTAGATATTTGTAATTTAACGATTAAGGTATTCCTACAGACGAATGAAATATGTGGAATTCCGGATACAGACGTTAATTCCTAATCCCTCGCTTTTCTTTCTTCGTCTACAAATGTATAAATATTCCATAAGGCTTAAGGAAAACTTTATAATATCAAAAAAGGCAATACAAAAATAAATATCATGACTTAAAGAACCAAGTTTTTTTTCCTCTGATTTTTTATATATGAACAACAAAAAGTGAACAAATCGAAAAAATTCATTTTGTAGTTATTGATCGCCATTTTTGTGAAACGTTATGTATGAACAGTAAAAGTAAATTAGTTGATGTTGATTAACTAATACGATTCACTTTTCCGCCTACAAGTTCAACGATTCGCCCATTTATAATTAGCCTATATAATATTTTGCACAGACACTGTTTATCTCCTTCAATATCTTTTCATTAGATTCAATATCTTTCCATTCATTTCTTTACTATATCAAGAACCACTATTGAGTTACTATATCAACCATCTGGTAAACTAAATGAAAATTGAATGATAGGCAATTTAACTTATAAGTCGTCTAAGTTCTTTGATAAACAATGGTATAACAAATTTCAACGACAATAAACAAACAATAAACAATTTCAACGATCCACCCATTAATAATTTGTTTATTTAACGAGTTGCCCATTTATAATTTGCCTATTTAATATTTCGCACAGACACTGATTATTTCCTTCATAGATTCAATATTCTTCCATTCATTCATTTTACTATATCAAAGAGCATTATTGAATTACTATATCAACCATCTGGTAAACTAAATGAAAACTAAGCAATTTAACTTAAAAGTCGTCAATGTTCTTTGATAAGCAATGGTATAACAAATTTATAAACAACAATAAATTTCAATAAACAATATCAACAAATAATTTCAACGATTCGCGCATTAATAATGTGCCTATTTAATAATTCGCCCAGTCACTGACTATCTCATTGATAGATTCAATACCGTTCCAGTCAATGAATTACTATATCAAGAACCATTATTATTATCTGGTAAACAAAATGAAAAATGAATGATAGACATCTTAACGTATAAGTCGTTTATATTCATTCATAAACAATGGTTTACATTATATAATATCATGATAAATTTTTTTGCGAATTTAATTAATATCTCATTGAGGTAAGTTACGCTTGCTGTTAATTAATTAAAAACCTACCATACGAATTATTATTACAATACTATAAAAATAAATGCATAGCCTTGCCCTTGGCGAACAAAGAGCACGGGGCGAGCTCATATGATCAGAAGGTCGGGTCCCCAATCGTGGTTGCCGGGAGAAAAGTGTTGAACCAAGCAGACTCCTCAATTCTGCTTTTAACATGTAAAGTCTATGGCGGGCTTGTCATACTTTGAATTCATTTTTCTTGTTTAAGAATCGGAGTGATCAATTTAAAAAAAATACTAATAATTTTTTCAATCTTTCCTATCCACGAAAATGTAGGTCAATTTTTTTTATCTTTATTACTTTTTGTAATATTGCCTTTGAAACTCAAGTCACTTTCTACCTTTGAGTAAGGGAGGAAGGCAAATTCCACCCCCAAGTTCATTCTCCAAGAGACGATTGCGGTCTAATCTTCTCCGTAGGTGGTCTTGGTCTTGCTCCCTTCCTCCCAAATACTTTTACTCTGTTCAACTCTTTTTGAAAATCTTTTTCTCTCTCTCTGTCCTTTTGAAGAACTGATATGGGGAGCCTTTATAAGCTTGTAATTTATTATTGAAATTATATTCGCTGATAATTCGTTCATTCTACATACATTTTATTTATTTAGTAGTAATACTTTTTCTTGTTTTTATTCATTTTGAGAGTGGAATTTATTTTTTAAATACATTATTCCCCCCTTTTTTTTAAACTTTTTCCCTTGTTTTTTAAAGATGTTTCAGAATTAAAAAATTTACCTTCTGAATAAAGTGAGATTAATTAAAATCGAGACAATGACGTAAAGATATTCCAATATACTATAAAGCATCACAAAACTGCAGTTTTCCTTTTTAAAAATATGTATATATATATATATATATCGTACACTCATTTGTAGGTTTAAAAAAACATTTACATTATAAAAATTTAAAAGGTTGCAATTTTTCCATTCCATAAATAGTTTTAATCACTCCAATAGCTGGGATAGCTTGTTTTTCCACGGTAAGGAAAAAAAATAGCTAGTACACAAGAACACACATCATCCAAACGTGAACAAGCACTTAGCCCTGTGTTTAGGGCTTTAATGTACATACAAAATGTACGCAAGAACACTAAGTATTATGAAAATTTTATTTAAATCAGTAAATAAAGAAAAATATGAAAATATACGCATGTATTGTAAAATTCTTAAAAAAAAGGAAGTAAAAGAACATTAGTGGACATAATTAATATTCACGAAGAAAAATAAAAATGGTATCAAAATATAATGAACCGCTGCTTAGGAACGCAACACTGAAAATATTGAAACCAGTCTGATTGCCAGATGAAATAGAAAGAATGAGGAATGTGAATATTATAAACACCACGAAATTTCATCACGATATATTAAAAAAAATAATAAGTTGTAATACTTAGAGTTAAGCTTCTCTTTGTTACTTCAGACAGTCAAACTGGTTTTGATGTTTTCAGACCTGATTCCTTAGTTGATTCACTAGATTTTGAAACTATTAGTCTTTTTTTATTGCTTTAACATTAATCTGTAATTCCTAATTAATACACTTTTTGAAACTTTTTTTAGCAATATTCTAAAAATATATATTAAAACTAGTAATTATGCAATATCTTATGTATTTAATAAAGAGAAATTTTTCGAATTCCTATTAAAAGTGTGTAATGTCATTTTTATTCACAATTTTTCGCTCTTTTATTTTGATAGAACAAAGTATGTAATCAATGTGTTATTTTAATTTCTCATCCCTGACCCTCTTTTGCCATTCATGGAGAAGAGTTTTCTGAGTAGAAATTTCTGCACTGCAAACTTTAATTAATGTAGTTATAGTTAATTAAAATCCGCATTAGCATTACATGGAGAGGAAAAACACGAAAACCTCCCAGGGTTAGTGATAAAATTTTGTAAATTAAACTTGTCTCAATCAGTTATTATGTTGTAAGTTTTAATGAAAATCAATAAATGCCTTTTCTTTCAAAAATTTCGGTGTCGTACTTTTTTATAAATTAATTTCGATTTTTTTGATAAATCTTTATATTAATTACAGTGAGCAGATTCACAAATCTATATATTAAAATGTAAAATAACATAGAATTGTTTTAGTTTGTTGTTTTTAATGATCCATCGAAATGATCTATTAGAAAAATGGTACAATCTTTAAAAAAATTGAAAAAAATTAATTAAAATTAAAAAAAAAAAAAAAGGTTGTGAAAAATATACGTATTTAAATTGTAATTGAAAGAAACAAATTAAAAAAGTAATAAAAAAATAAAATTTTGAACTCAAGGTTTTACTTTAACATAAAAAGTTCTACAAGTTAGCAAAGCAATTTTTAAAAAAAATTAACAAACTTTATTTGATTTATAGAGAAAATATAAATTTATTTTTAATGTAGTTACTTTATATGAATTACTTTCATATGACTACATAGTAAAATTTTATAAATTTAAATACTCTGGTTATTATTAGTTCTCTAAATAATCAAATCAAAATAATAAATAATTCAAGATATAATTAGAAAAAGTGCATGTGAAATAAAATGATAACACCATTTTGAAAATAAATAAAGCCGTTTTAGAGTTTAAAAAAATTATTTTTTAAGTTTTTCTTAGAAGGAAAAAAATCATAATGTAGAGTGAGTCTCTTCTGATATCTTTTGAAAGCTAGTTGACCCCCGCAGGTTGCAATTCCCCCTTTTCTGTGACAGTGGTTAGTCGATTAGTTTCGGATTACTTAACACCCCAGGAAGTACGCGCACCCCCACCAAAAATGTAGGGGAGACAGTGGAACGGGTTTTGGAGGTGCTATATTTTTCGTCCATATTCGGGGCTAACTCTTACTGAAGGTTAGAAGGGAAATGAAAAGGCCTTCTCACAGTATCCTTTGGCCAAGGCCTTGCCATATGTAACATGAAAAGCACGCAACATAAAGAATTATAGATAAGGGAGAATCGGTTGACACACTGAGTATATATTTTCTCTGAATAAGGAGAAAAACTTTCGTCATTTAATCGGAACAATATAAATGGATCGTTGAAAGAAGGGACAGCTGAGGGAATATTTATAGAGTGATGGGGAAAAAGACAAAAATATAATTTCTACATCTGTGGAAACATTAGGTTTGTGACAGTTGACGAACACATGTGTTGACGGCGTAGGGGTGCATTATTATTAGATACACCAGAAAGGGTAAAAGACTGTTCCAGAAAAAAAAATTAATATCCATATGTATACGATACTGTATGAATGTATATTCCTCTTTATGCTAAATTCAAGTAAATAAAATATTTTCTGAAAATCTAACAAAACAGTATAAAAGCATTTATTTATTAAATACTGAATGAGCATAAGATTGAAAACAACTTTTTTTAAATTAAAACAAAAAAAAAAATTCTCAAATGTATATTAGTAATTTTTATTAATCAATGTCTTATGCTCGCGATTGTACAGTGGTTGAAGCACTAAACGGTCGTTGTGAAGAACTGCACGGGGTTCTATTTTCGATGACGGTACCAGCTTCGCTGGGATGTAAAGGAGGCCTGTACACAATAACGAGTACATTACCACAATCATGCCGTCAGCATCGAAATTGTAGAACTTAAACCTCAATCATCTCCTTGGCTACAAAACCATATGTTGCTCAATTGTTTTACTTTTATTCAATATCTTATTTAAAAATATTTCTTTCCATTCGAAACTTAAGTTATTTCAAACAAAATGAAGTAAAAGGGTATAATTACAATTATTTGTAATTTTTCGTTTATTTAAAAAGCATAGTGGATGAACATCTTAAATGACGTATTTAAGTTTTTTTATTTTCTGAACATATGATAAAAATTATTGAATATATATATATATATATATATATATATATATATATATATATATATATATATATATATATATATATATATATATAAACAATAATAAATAAATAAAATGAAACCTTAATTTATTGCACATAATCGAAAAATATTGTGGCATCTAATGAGGGATTAAGCGGGCAATGTTTAATAATGTCATGGTATAAACAAGAGAAGAGGGTGAGAAGGGGAGGTTCATAAACTCCGTGAAATAATAAAATCTCTTAAATTTAAGCAAATAATATTTACTCGTATTAACAGAAAAATTAATATTAGTGTTTTCATAATGTTCATACACATTTCTAAAAAATAGTTATGATAGCAAGGAGAGAGTTTTATGGTGGAAATATTTTTATTCCAGTTTTCATGGAAGGAAGTTTTATTGTAGTTTTTGGGTTGGCCATAGTAGCAATGATTTCTGGTACATTGGCGTTTCTTACAAAAAAATTTACTTATTCCAGAAAATTTAAACAAAAATATTTTTAAAAAAAAGAATTGTTACTTTATTTAAGAAATATTCTTAGAATAATGAAATGAACGCTTTAAAATGAAGATACTTCATTGAAAAGGGTTGAAAAGTAAGGGTAAAACAGATTTAAGAATCATTAATCAAATAAAACTAAATTATTAAAATAAAAGACACATTGGCTATCTAATTTTATAGATAAAAAAGTAAACTTAATCATAACGTAATTGTTAAATAATGGCTTCTTTTAATAGAAAAAGAAAAAAAAAATAGAAAATAAATACAACTATTGGAATGGTTAGGAAACAAAGTAAGAAAATACCAGCATGAAATAAACATTTTCTTTGGTCATACGTCATTGAACCAAAAAAAGGCATAAATATTGCTTTACTTTCGGTAATTTTCTAGACGTGTAAAAATTAGCAGACCATATTTCAATTCATAAATCACGCCAGAAAAATGGTAAATTGAGTGTATATGGAAAAAAGAAATTTAAAAAGATGTAAAAGCAGGATGTAACGATCGAATTGCAAACGATAAAGAACGGATGAACAACCAAGAGAACTCGCAGATGAATTTCCCGTCCGCAGAACTGAAGAGAGCGGATTTCCTTGCTGACACGTGACGTCATCTCAGGTGGTCCAATCACGAGGCTTAAATGCAACCACCTGTGCCGGGGAAATAAATTAAAAATGTCTCTTCTCTACCTTATCATAATCTGCTTTGCTGAAAAAGCACGGAATCAGAGTATTTAGCACCAGCTTTTTTTCGCGGTGAAAGTGGGTTTATAGATGAAATCATAAATAAAAAGAAGAAATATGTGGGATTAACTTCCTACACCGCGATATAATACGGGTCAATATCAGATTTGTGCTACTTAAAAAGCATGTGGGATTTATACGTTTCAATTAGAATGTTTCAAATCCCATATACTATTTTCACGCTTAAGGTATCCGACTAGTTGCGACAACTTTTTTTTAAAAAACTGCTAGAAAATTACCATAAAGGAATTTTTTTGTTTTATTGTGTGCAAAAACTTATGTAATAAGCAAAAAAAAAAAGAAGAAAAAAAAATTTTTTTTTAATATATAGCCATTATTTGGGATAAAATTTGCCGTTTTCTACATGTTGCGCCAAACGCCGTAAAAAAAAATTTTTTTCATCAAATTCAAAATCCTTTTAGAATGTTATTCATAGATGTAACATGCATGTTTTGAACTATTATCTTTGGAATATTTACATTATTCAATGAGTTAGATATTAAAATAGCTACAAAAAGCAAATTTTTCAAAATTTCAATGTCCATCACCAAATAAAAACACTTATAAAAAATTTTAATATACTTCTTTCCATTATTCCTTAGTTCAAAACATGTCTGTTATTGTAATAAACACTCATGTAAAGTTACAGGCTTCTATCTTCAAAACATCATGAGATATCATGTTTACGATGTCATAGAAATCGAGAAAATCTGATTTTGAGAAAAAGCCATTTAAAGTTGGAAAATTTTTTTACGCAGAAAAAGGACTGTAAATACCACAATACTTATCACTAATATAAAATATACAAATATATCTAGTTATTAAATGTCTACTATGAGTTTTATACTTTTTATTGGCGCAAAAAAATATTGTTTGTAAGCAAACAAAATCATTTTTTACAGACAATCGACTATAAATATCACAATACTGATAATATATATATAAAAATATCTAGCTGATAAAATTTTGAGCTGTCACACTTTTAATGGCTTAGAAATTACTTATTTTTTGTAAAGAAAGTATTTTTAATATTAGAATGATAAAATTTAATTGAACTATAAAGCTGTGTTACATTGGAAATTTATTTTTATAAGTACAATCAACAATGAAAGTGAACAATATTAGTTTCACAGTGAACAAAATTTTTTTTAAAACTAAAATCCTCCACGTGAGTATGAAGGACCTTCTTTCTTTTCATTTTTTGTAGCTTTTGTTTTTCGTGCAGCTTTTATTTTTTTTCGCGACAGTTTAGTCGAAGGCAAAGAATGTTTCACAGACGTAGAAATACGTTGTTTATCAAAACATACAAATTCATGTACAAGACTATGTGGTAAGGATAAATCATTTGAAACAGTGGTAATAAGCCAGTATATCCCGAATTAAAAATTATCACAGCTATTAAAGCCCCCAGTTTAAATGTTTCTAGTTCAACAAATGTTTCCTTGGGTATGATATTCCACAACACATTATTGAAACTTTCATTATTGTTTTGAGTTTTACCATGAAGGCATTTTTGCAACAAACTTTGATTACATAATTTCATATATGTCGGTTTTATAACATTGATGAGCTTATTGGATAAACCCGTGCGACTTTCTAGTAAAATAGTTCCGGCAGCCTTTGCTTTTTGAAACTTGCACCAACTTTCTGGACCTTCGGGACACTGACCATGAAGAGGATTGTTTACACCTGAGACACTATGAAAGAATGCAGCTATTACTGCACTTGTCATAGCTCTCAGGTCACCAACATTGCTTCTTATGGCAATGCCATAATAGTTTTGAATTTTATCAATAAGTTTATCTTTCAGCTTTCCTTTGCCGCCAATACCTTTGTTTGTTTTTTTTAAATGACGTAAACGTCCACCTACGCGTTTTTGTACATGTCCTATACACTCGAGTTTATTAACTGTGTCGTTTCCATAAAAGTTTTTCACACTTTCATATCCCTTCGAATCCCCATCACCATAGTATTCATGATATTGAATACTTCTAGAAGTTGAACGTAAAAAAATTCGTTGAACACCTACAACTTCCATATTCCCAGAAGAGCCTTTATAATTTGCACATACGTGTTTCCTTGATATTTTGCCTTTTGCACAAATACGACAATACTGGGACATTACTTCAATGTCCAGTATTTTGCCAGTATCAATAGATATGGCACTAACGCAGCCATTTAGTGATGAATATCCTCGACGCTGCCAGGTGTCATCGAGAGATATTCCACACTTATCTTTATTGATGTTTAATTTGATTTCATTTAGTGCAGAATCCATGTTTTCCTGTGCACAACATTGAACTTTTGATAATAGCCTTTTTTCCTGGTTTCGGAAAGCCTGCTTGGAAAGAAAGGGAAGACTAAGGAAGGAGCACAACTTTTTTTGCAGCTGAAAAACCTTTTCCTATGATGCGCAGTCCCAAAACAACATAAGTATTTAGAAAGCAAGAATTATTTTGCTTTTCAGTAGTGGGAAAAGCTTTCACTAATGCACAATTTTTGCACTTCAGAGTCATATTAGAGCATAAGCCCATCACAGAATCTTCAATCAGATCTAGTCCTTTATGTAAACAATCAGGGCAACAAACCATAGCAAATAAAGTAACTAGAGTGGCTAAACTGACAATTCTGTTTCCTTCATAACTTGCACGGATATTTTCAGAACACTTTTCAACTAGTTCATGACTAACATTCAACTTTTTAGAGCTGGCGGATTGAACAGTAGAAGAAATGGATTCATCCCTTTTTTCACTATCACACACATCATTAGTGAAACGATTTCCATAAAACTTACGTTTCTTAGATCTACTACATCTAGATTTAGGCATTATAATAAATAATTTGTCTTGAAAAAGACAGTTCTTTTTTATAAAATTGGTAGAATAATTAAGAAAATAGCAAGAAAAAAACGATAGATTAGAATGTAAACAATTCGAAAATCAACAAGAATATATGATGCTGTTGCCAGGTTTTAATGAACTTATTTACAAATTTTACAACAAAAAGTAGTAGCTTCTTATTTCAAAAGATAATTTTAACCAATATTATAAAAAATAATTTAATTAAACTTCATAAAAGACCGAAAATTTATTGAAAAATGAATAGTTTCGGTTTCGTAATTCTACTTCTGGTATAATCTTACTGAAATTGCGATGCGCAAAAATGCTTATAACTCGGCAAATGATTGCAGTAGAAACAAAAATGAAGCATTTTTAGAAAGGTAAGAAAACAAGGATTTCAGATTTGTCAAAACCTCAATTTCGGTAATTTCTTCGAAAATCGTGTTTTTGTACTAGTCAGATACCTTAAGCAGAAAGTGTGAGTTACCTTCAAACACTTAGCATTTCATTTTTAAAGGATGATTAGAGCGAAGATTTGTATAAGTTAGCTATAATAAAATATGAAAACACGGTAATTTGTATTTTCCAAAATAATATGAATGTATGTACCGAGTGCGCCGAAGAAAAAAAAATAAAAGAGGTCCACCCTGAATAACTTTTGATCTAATGTTCGGATATTTATGTTCAGGATTCAATCTTAATGGCTCCAGAGGGTGAATGGGTGCTGACGATATTTTTAAGTTACGAAATCAGACACAAAAATTTACATACTTTCTCTGAATAAACATGCCTTTTTTACGACGGAATCAGATTTCTGATTCATAAAATATCGGGGGTAGTCTCAATCTAGGTAATATGGTCCCAATCGTTTGGTCAGGAGAGTGCTCCTAAGTTTGGCCACCTTAATGTTAATTTTTCTTTTGAGTATTTCGCTATACTATCTCGCGAACTTTTCAAGCAAATTGAAATTTTTTTTTACACACAATTATAGAATTCGTTTATCCAAAGTTAATTCCATACAAAAAATGGCTTTTAGTAAATATTTATATTTTTTATTATTTTATTTAATAAAAGTAAAAAAAAAAAAAATTTTGTGAGGTAGGTATACACTTTTTTACATAATTTAAAATAATATAATTTTACATGATAAATCATCATCATCATCATCATAGTTGGCCAGACAGCCCAATGTGAGCCAATGCCTTCCTCTGAAGATTTCTCCATGACGACTTCTGATTTCTCTTTGATCTCCAATTCTTTTCATTAATTGCGAGAAAATCAGACTCCACTGAGTCAGCCCATCTCAACCGCGGCTTCCCCCGCTTTCTTTTTCCAGTGGGTCTAAAAATCAGTATCTTTTTCATTCGTCACTCATTCGAATCACGTGGGCGATCCAATTCATTCTATTTATTTTTATGTATTTAATAATATCAGGTTGTTCATAAATCTTGTACAGTTCAAAGTTAAATCTCCTTCTCCAGTTATTGTTTTCATTTACACCACCAAGTATACCCCGCAAAATCTTTCTCTCAACTATTGCGATACAATTTTCCTCCAGTTTTGTCATGCATTGCCCAAGCTTCAGAGGCGTATGTCAAGACTGGCCGGACAAGATTTACATGATAAATACGTCATACGAAGCAATGTACAAACACATTATTGCTTACAAACATGTAAACTCAAACTTTAATTTCAACAGGACTTAACCTTTACCTAACACTTTTAACTTCTAATTACACTGTCGTCCATAGCTTACCTAATTTCATTAGCTTACTTCATTAGTTTACTTGCTTACTTTTTTTTTCTCAGTTCCATGTACCCTTAAAGGAATCTGTTGCCTTTTCTTACGATTTGTTTATGGTGGCATGCGCATATGTAACTCATCTTCAATTTTTCGGCCACTATTTTAACAGCTTATATATAGAATAGAAATTGTGAGTATGTTCCAATTTTCTTTATATGTCTGTACTCTGACTCACCTTACACTTTTATGGTAGAAAATTATATACACGGTGCCCATTCCAGTCTATATCTACCTAGATAACTTTCGAACGGCTTCAGCTTCAGAAATAAAAGTGATGTATATGTATTATAAAGTGGTTATATGCTTCAGGATGAGTTCACAAATAGCGCCATCTGGTTAAAAGTTTGAGAATATAAGCAATCCTTTCTTGAAACAGGGTGCGTAGCCAAATTATTCAACAAAACATAAGCACATTTAAAACACTTTTCACGCAGTCAAAAAATATTTTTAAGCACTTTAAAAAAAAAAAATATCATAATTAGGCAGGGTTGGAAATTTTTTGACAATTGACGGTTTTATTTTGTTTTAACCGTCATGTCGAAAAAAATAAGAAGAAAAAAAAAACTTTCGACATTGCTTTCGACAAAAGTCGTGAAATTTTGAATCATGAAAAACGAATGACGTTTTCATACTCTAATACGTCGAAATTGATTGGGGTTGAATGAATTGTGAAAATGTTGAATAGAACTATGTGAACAGTGTCTTTTTGCGTAATTCGTAGCGAAATTCAACATGGTAAAGGAAAAATCTCATTTTGAAAAAGGGAAAATCAAGCACTTTTTAAGAACATCCAATGAAAAAAAGCACTTTTAAGTGCTTTTAGAAATCAAAAATAGAAAATAAGCACCTTTAAGTTTTTTAAAAAAACGCTACGCAACCTGATAGATAGTGAAAAGATCTTTTGGTGTTTGAGATTTATCTCATTTGCCTGTCGTGCTTGTTTTTGTTCTTTTAACCATTAACTATGTTTTAAAACCGATAATAAAGATTGCTGTTTCACACATGTAAATAACCAGCTTTAACTTAATACAGTAACAATTCAAATAACCTTTATTCAAATGGAACCGACTATTATTTACAACGTTTAAAAATTTAAGTCGTAAATGGAGAAAAAAAATCGTTGATTTAAAATATACAATAAAAATGTCTGTCTATAAAAAATACTTAGCGTAAAATATTATAAAAATAAAGACTAATTACGAAAATTTTGATTCGGAGTAATTACTTCTTCAACACCCACTATCAAAGCTTAAATTCTTCGCAATTAGTAAATAAACGCCTCTTAAAATGTTATTTCGTCAAGGCCAGAGCAATGAGACTTGAGCTGTTTCCAATTAGTTTCAAAACAATTTTTACTTATAGCGTGGTGGAGTAATTTTATATCATTTGAAAATTAACTCCGAGTAATTATTCCTCTCCACATTTATAAATAGTTTCTTGGCACAAGTCACAATGAAGGGCAAGGTCTTAAAAATCTTCTCCGCAAACTTTTACTTAGTTCTATAAATTAATTGGTCTAATCAAAGCAATTTAAATATAATTCGACGTAATTAGAAATCTTTGGAAAACATTCAAATAGGTATTCTTGCTTTTATTTAAACTTTATTTATAGTTAAACGTGTAATGGTCATTTTTTTTTTATTTATTTATTTACAGGGAAGGTTTTTAAAATCATTTCGAAACAAAAATTCCTCCTAAACTACTAAAAACGTCTAAGTATTATGCAGAATTTGATTTATCAGGGGTCTGTCCAGACCTTGGCCAAAGGATACTGTGAGAAGGCCTTTTCATTTCCCTTCTAACCTTCAGTAAGAGTTAGCCCCGAATATGGACGAAAAATATAGCACCTCCAAAACCCGTTCCACTGTCTCCCCTACATTTTTGGTGGGGGTGCGCGTACTTCCTGGGGTGTTAAGTAATCCGAAACTAATCGACTAACCACTGTCACAGAAAAGGGGGAATTGCAACCTGCGGGGGTCAACTAGCTTTCAAAAGATATCAGAAGAGACTCACTCTACATTATTATTTTTTTCCTTCTAAGAAAAACTTAAAAAATAATTTTTTTAAACTCTAAAACGGCTTTATTTATTTTCAAAATGGTGTTGTCATTTTATTTCACATGCACTTTTTCTAATTATATCTTGAATTATTTATTATTTTGATTTGATTATTTAGAGAACTAATAATAACCAGAGTATTTAAATTTATAAAATTTTACTATGTAGTCATATGAAAGTAATTCATATAAAGTAACTACATTAAAAATAAATTTATATTTTCTCTATAAATCAAATAAAGTTTGTTAATTTTTTTTAAAAATTGCTTTGCTAACTTGTAGAACTTTTTATGTTAAAGTAAAACCTTGAGTTCAAGATTTTATTTTTTTATTACTTTTTTAATTTGTTTCTTTCAATTACAATTTAAATACGTATATTTTTCACAACCTTTTTTTTTTTTTTTAATTTTAATTAATTTTTTTCAATTTTTTTAAAGATTGTACCATTTTTCTAATAGATCATTTCGATGGATCATTAAAAACAACAAACTAAAACAATTCTATGTTATTTTACATTTTAATATATAGATTTGTGAATCTGCTCACTGTAATTAATATAAAGATTTATCAAAAAAATCGAAATTAATTTATAAAAAAGTACGATACCGAAATTTTTGAAAGAAAAGGCATTTATTGATTTTCATTAAAACTTACAACATAATAACTGATTGAGACAAGTTTAATTTACAAAATTTTATCACTAACCCTGGGAGGTTTTCGTGTTTTTCCTCTCCATGTAATGCTAATGCGGATTTTAATTAACTATAACTACACTAATTAAAGTTTGCAGTGCAGAAATTTCTACTCAGAAAACTCTTCTCCATGAATGGCAAAAGAGGGTCAGGGATGAGAAATTAAAATAACACATTGATTACATACTTTGTTCTATCAAAATAAAAGAGCGAAAAATTGTGAATAAAAATGACATTACACACTTTTAATAGGAATTCGAAAAATTTCTCTTTATTAAATACATAAGATATTGCATAATTACTAGTTTTAATATATATTTTTAGAATATTACTAAAAAAAGTTTCAAAAAGTGTATTAATTAGGAATTACAGATTAATGTTAAAGCAATAAAAAAGGCTAATAGTTTCAAAATCTAGTGAATCAACTAAGGAATCAGGTCTGAAAACATCAAAACCAGTTTGACTGTCTGAAGTAACAAAGAGAAGCTTAACTCTAAGTATTACAACTTATTATTTTTTTTAATATATCGTGATGAAATTTCGTGGTGTTTATAATATTCACATTCCTCATTCTTTCTATTTCATCTGGCAATCAGACTGGTTTCAATATTTTCAGTGTTGCGTTCCTAAGCAGCGGTTCATTATATTTTGATACCATTTTTATTTTTCTTCGTGAATATTAATTATGTCCACTAATGTTCTTTTACTTCCTTTTTTTTAAAGAATTTTACAATACATGCGTATATTTTCATATTTTTCTTTATTTACTGATTTAAATAAAATTTTCATAATACTTAGTGTTCTTGCGTACATTTTGTATGTACATTAAAGCCCTAAACACAGGGCTAAGTGCTTGTTCACGTTTGGATGATGTGTGTTGTGTACTAGCTATTTTTTTTCCTTACCGTGGAAAAACAAGCTATCCCAGCTATTGGAGTGATTAAAACTATTTATGGAATGGAAAAATTGCAACCTTTTAAATTTTTATAATGTAAATGTTTTTTTAAACCTACAAATGAGTGTACGATATATATATATATATATATATATATATATATATATATATATATATATATATATATACATATTTTTAAAAAGGAAAACTGCAGTTTTGTGATGCTTTATAGTATATTGGAATATCTTTACGTCATTGTCTCGATTTTAATTAATCTCACTTTATTCAGGTAAATTTTTTAATTCTGAAACATCTTTAAAAAACAAGGGAAAAAGTTTAAAAAAAAGGGGGGAATAATGTATTTAAAAAATAAATTCCACTCTCAAAATGAATAAAAACAAGAAAAAGTATTACTACTAAATAAATAAAATGTATGTAGAATGAACGAATTATCAGCGAATATAATTTCCATAATAAATTACAAGCTTATAAAAGCTCCCCATATCAGTTCTTCAAAAGGACAGAGAGAGAAAAAGATTTTCAAAAAGAGTTGAACAGAGTAAAAGTATTTGGGAGGAAGGGAGCAAGACCAAGACCACCTACGGAGAAGATTAGACCGCAATCGTCTCTTGGAGAATGAACTTGGGGGTAGAAGTTGCCTTCCTCCCTTACTCAAAGGTAGAAAGTGACTTGAGTTTCAAAGGCAATATTACAAAAAGTAATAAAGATAAAAAAAATTGACCTACATTTTCGTGGATAGGAAAGATTGAAAAAATTATTAGTATTTTTTTTAAATTGATCACTCCGATTCTTAAACAAGAAAAATGAATTCAAAGTATGACAAGCCCGCCATAGACTTTACATGTTAAAAGCAGAATTGAGGAGTCTGCTTGGTTCAACACTTTTCTCCCGGCAACCACGATTGGGGACCCGACCTTCTGATCATATGAGCTCGCCCCGTGCTCTTTGTTCGCCAAGGTCCAGACATTTTGTGAAAGGTCCGGTTTCCGTGAAACTGTGAAAAAATTACTCACATTCTTTCAACCAGGGTCCGCTTTTATGAATTTGTGAAAATAGGGTCCGGTTATTGCAAAAAACTTTTTCAAGGGGTTTTTAAATTGTAAATAGATACAAGATTATGCTCGGCACTGCAAAATTATAATTAAAAAAATTTTTATTTTCCAAAATAAACAGCAATAGAGATGCAACATCCAAATAGTATTTGGTATTTTGCCTATACTGCAGAACGCAGAATATTCATTTCCGACGAATAATGGAAGAATCGTCTGCCGAAGACAAAACTTAATTCGTTTACATCCATCTTTCTTGTTTTCTGCCCTGGATAGGGTTTATTCGATTAACAAAACAATAATGAAGATAAACAAATTTGTGAAGGGTCCGATTAAAAGAAAAATCATTTTGTGAAGGGTCCGTTTTTCAGTTAAAATATTTTGTGAAGGGTCCGTTTTTATGGAAAGATATTTTGTGAAAGGTCCGTTAACGGACCCAAATATCTTCTAAACAGACCCCTGTTTATAAAATTTATTTTTAAGCAATATTTTACAGCTAAAAAATAATATGCTATAATTTTGAGCAAAATATGTACAAATTATTAAACGAAATAAATATGTAAGCTATTTTATCCACATCTCATCTATTTTAATGGTGAGCTCATTCCTAAATAGTCACATAAAATATTCTGAAACTTTTGTCTGTCTACCCATGGTTCCTATTAAGTTTGATTTTCTGAATTTTACGATATTGCACATTTCATATAATTGACATTTCATTAACGAAAAACATCAGCAAAAGTATTAATTTAATTTGAGGGAAAAGATTGCAATTGCAACTAATTTGTCAATTTTGATTCTAAGAGTACGATTTTTACTACACAGCTAACACCCCCAATTTTAAAGCAAGAAATCTTTAATTCAAGTCCATGTTCTATATAGGTAATCCAAATTATACAATGTGTACCGAAATCACCGCCTTTAATAAGGATTTTTATCGAATATGAAGTGAAATTAATTTTTAAGTGAGGAAAAAATAAAACCTTGATCGAAATCGTATGATCAATATAGAGAAAGGAGCTTTATTAAAATTAAAACTCTACAGATTCCTGAATAACGCGTTTTAAATAACGTTCTAGTCCTTTCAGTTTCCTCTGGCTATAAAATTAATTTTAGTGTTATTAATTTCGCCTTCCTTGTTATAATTTGTCAGAACTCGATAACGCTTTATTTCGTTCGTCGTTTAAACGTTTATTCGCGAACCCAAATGCTTATATTTTAATTATACTCTCTCTTTTGACAGGGATTTCAAAAATATATATAAAAGAACTGGTTACGGAAAAATATGGAGTTTATAGATGGCTGCCAAAGTCACAGTGGCAAGCGTAAATAAGAAAGTTCTTAGCTCCGAGTAATACCTAATCCAAATGAAAATTTTGGCTCCTTTAAATAATTTGGATGGAAAAAATTCATTAATAATTTGGAAAGAAATCACTTAGAAATAATTTGGACAAATACACACTATAATTTTAATACTTAGGCTTTCTAATAAACATGAATATTTCCTTAACATGTTTACAAAACTGCAAAAAAATTTACAAATCTGCAGAGCTGCAAACCTGTCACTTAAGTCTCTGCTATGGGTAGAAACTCACCTGTAGTATGGTATTGGCCCTGGATTTTAGTAAAACCTAACGATGTTTGGAAACCTTGTCTCCAAGTATTGTCTAACAATTCAAAACCAACAATCCAACAATACAGGTTTTACAAAAATCCAGGGCCAATACCATACTACAGGTGAGTTTCTGCTCATAGCAGAGACTTAAGTAACATGTTGCAGCTCTGCATTAAAACCAAAGGTGTTGGACATACTTAAGTTGTTTATCAACTTTGAGTAATTAAAATAACCAAAAAACATTTTTTACATGTTTATTTAAATCTGAAGTATTAAATCAGATTTAATGATCTGATGTATTAAATGTGATGTATTACTGTGTGCAATCGTCTAAAATTTAAAACTAATTTGGCAGGTAGAATGTATAATATTTTATTTCATTTTATTGGCCAAAGTACTTCGCAATAAAATAAGATACAGAGCTGCAAACATGTCACCTAAGTCTCTGCAATGGGAAGAAATATTTCCCCTGGATTTTTGTAAAAACTAACGAGGGTCTGAAACATTGTCTCCAAGATGAGCATCCATTTAAAGTTTGGTGAACAAGAAAGTCATTATTTTGTTGTAAGACTGTCAAGAAGATGTGTTTTGCATCAAATCTGAGTGCCTGTTATTTCTGATTTTTGGACAAACTGATAGATAAAACTAACAACTTTTATATGCATATTTAGCTGCTTGCCTGGACCAATAATTTATATTTTAAAAAAATTAAACTTCTGTCTTAGAAAAAAAATTTCTTTTCAAACTTTTTCCAAGTTATATTTTCACCCTCCAAACTAAGGTGCTTTAGAAGCAAACACACTAAAAGTACTTTGGTAATAAATAAAAAAAGTACTTTGGCAATAAAATAAAATATTATACATACCAAATTAGTTTTGAATTTTAAACGATTGCACACTTTAATACATCACATTTAATACATCAGATCAGTAAATCTGATGTAATACATCAGATTTAAATAAACAAGTAACTGTTTGTTGGTTACTTAAATAACTCAAAGTTGATAAACAACTTAAGTATTTTTTGAGAGAGAATTCTGAGGAATTTTGAACACTTTTTAAGTCATTTCTCATTGTCAGAACATCAGAAAAGCGTAAGAATTTAAGTGAAGTGTTTTTTTCTTTCTTTTGTCTTGCAAGTGAGACTCAAGCGAAGGACAAATTTTACAACTTCCCGCACAAAACAACGAGGAAGCGAACACTCACGTTTGAGGAAGAAGTTTCACCCACCCTCTTCAACTTCCACCTTCGTTTAATGACAAGTACTTTATGTTCCATTTGTAGCAAACTCAAAATATACTAAAACACGCACTATTATCCTAATTTGTTACTTGTGAACTGCAGATAGAAGTACCATTCCTAATATTTGTTTCGATTTAATGATTTAAAGATAAATGTAAGAGAGAGGGGAATTTGAAGCTATTTGACTTATAATTTCAGTGTTGCCAAATAAAATGACTTTCAATAGATAATAATCGTAATTAAATATACAAAACTGTTTCAGTACAAACTATTCAGAATAAATCAGAATTTGATCGAAAAAACAGTTGAGTATCCATCCTCAAGTAGAATTAGGCAAAACAAATCATATACTCCAACAGAATCAGTTCACTTAAGTGATTCGAAACAACTTATTCGAACGAGTTGATTCGACCACTAAATCAATATCAATAACAAGAAATACTGAGCATTATTCCCGAACGCCTAAAACATACAGTAAGAGTAGGAAATCGCACTGTAAAATATTCCGGATCAATTTACAGTAAAAAATACCGGCACTCAGAGTGACAGTACTTTTTACCGTAAAATTATTACAATACCATGATGTACCGTAATTTTTACAATAATATTTACTATAAAGTCACTGAACCATTAAATTAATATTGCTATAAAAATCGGATCTAAAATTTTACGGTAAAAATGGATTTTACGGATGATGCACTCAAGAGAGCTTGTACTTTATACCGTAATTTGATTCGGAGCTTTTTACACTGTAGAAAAGGTTGAATTTTAGAAATGTTTAATTTTAAATGAAGTAGAATTTATTAAAAATAAAAATAAATCGGAATTAAAGAAACCAGAATTCATTGCGATTTCAAACCATTCAGATTAAAAACAATAATGTAATAATAATAGAATGAAAAAATGGCAAAACTCTAACAGTAATTCGATTCTATTCATTGAATCTACTTATTTGAAACACGCTATTTGAATCAACTGATTCAAGTAATTAGAATCTTGATTCGAATTAGTTTCAAATTGATTGTTGGTTATCGAATTGATAATTCGAATCAGTTTCAGAATATTCTAATTATCAAATCAGTGCCCAACAACGCATTCGATAAGATTCATATGATTAGAATCTTGATTCGAATTAGTTTCAAATTGATTGTTGGTTACCGATTTGGTAATTCGAATCAGTTTCAGATTATTCGAATTACAAAATCAGTGCCCAACAACGCATTCGATAAGATTCATATGATTAGAATCTTGATTCGAATTAGTTTCAAATTGATTGTTGGTTACTGATTTGGTAATTCGAATTAGTTTCAAATTATACGAATTATCAAATAAGTACCCAACAACCCAACTGTGTGCTCGATATGATTGAAGGGATTAGAATTTTGATTCGGATCAGTTTCAAATTAATTGTTGAGCACTGATTTGATAATTTGAAACAGTTTTAAACTATTCGAATTATCAAATAAGTACCCAACAACCCAACTATGTTCTCGATTATATTGAAGTGATTAGAATCTGGAATCGGATCAGTTTCAAATTAATCGTTGAGTACTGATTTGATAATTTGAAACAGTTTTAAACTATTCGAATTATCAAATAAGTACCCAACAACCCAACTATGTTCTCGATTAAATTGAAGTGATTAGAATCTTGATTCGGATCAGTTTCAAATTAATTGTTGAGCACTGATTTGATAATTTGAAACAGTTTTAAACTATTCGAATTATCAAATAAGTACCCAACAACCCAACTATGTTCTCGATTAAATTGAAGTGATTAGAATCTTGATTCGGATCAGTTTCAAATTAATTGTTGAGTACTGATTTGATAATTTGAAACAGTTTTAAACTATTCGAATTATCAAATAAGTACCCAACAACCCAACTATGTTCTCGATTAAATTGAAGTGACTAGAATCTTGATTCGGATCAGTTTCAAATTAATTGTTGAGTACTGATTTGATAATTTGAAACAGTTTTAAACTATTCGAATTATCAAATAAGTACCCAACAACCCAACTATGTCCTCGATTATATTGAAGTGATTAGAATCTTGAATCGGATCAGTTTCAAATTAATTGTTGAGTACTGATTTGATAATTTGAAACAGCTTTAAACTATTCGAATTATCAAATAAGTACCCAACTATGTTCTCGATTAAATTGAAGTGATTAGAATCTTGATTCGGATCAGTTTCAAATTAATTGTTGAGTACTGATTTGATAATTTGAAACAGTTTTAAACTATTCGAATTATCAAATAAGTACCCAACAACCCAACTATGTCCTCGATTATATTGAAGTGATTAGAATCTTGAATCAGATCAGTTTCAAATCAATTGTTGAGTACTGATTTGATAATTTGAAACAGTTTTAAACTATTCGAATTATCAAATAAGTACCCAACTATGTTCTCGATTAAATTGAAGTGATTAGAATCTTGATTCGGATCAGTTTCAAATTAATTGTTGAGTACTGATTTGATAATTTGAAACAGTTTTAAACTATTCGAATTATCAAATAAGTACCCAACAACCCAACTATGTTCTCGATTATATTGTAGTGATTAGAATCTTGAATCGGATCAGTTTCAAATTAATTGTTGAGTACTGATTTGATAATTTGAAACAGTTTTAAACTATTCGAATTATCAAATAAGTACCCAACAACCCAACTATGTCCTCGATTATATTGAAGTGATTAGAATCTTGAATCGGATCAGTTTCAAATTAATTGTTGAGTACTGATTTGATAATTTGAAACAGCTTTAAACTATTCGAATTATCAAATAAGTACCCAACTATGTTCTCGATTAAATTGAAGTGATTAGAATCTTGATTCGGATCAGTTTCAAATTAATTGTTGAGTACTGATTTGATAATTTGAAACAGTTTTAAACTATTCGAATTATCAAATAAGTACCCAACAACCCAACTATGTCCTCGATTATATTGAAGTGATTAGAATCTTGAATCAGATCAGTTTCAAATCAATTGTTGAGTACTGATTTGATAATTTGAAACAGTTTTAAACTATTCGAATTATCAAATAAGTACCCAACTATGTTCTCGATTAAATTGAAGTGATTAGAATCTTGATTCGGATCAGTTTCAAATTAATTGTTGAGTACTGATTTGATAATTTGAAACAGTTTTAAACTATTCGAATTATCAAATAAGTACCCAACAACCCAACTATGTTCTCGATTATATTGTAGTGATTAGAATCTTGAATCGGATCAGTTTCAAATTAATTGTTGAGTACTGATTTGATAATTTGAAACAGTTTTAAACTATTCGAATTATCAAATAAGTACCCAACAACCCAACTATGTCCTCGATTATATTGAAGTGATTAGAATCTTGAATCGGATCAGTTTCAAATTAATTGTTGAGTACTGATTTGATAATTTGAAACAGCTTTAAACTATTCGAATTATCAAATAAGTACCCAACTATGTTCTCGATTAAATTGAAGTGATTAGAATCTGGAATCGGATCAGTTTCAAATTAATCGTTGAGTACTGATTTGATAATTTGAAACAGTTTTAAACTATTCGAATTATCAAATAAGTACCCAACAACCCAACTATGTCCTCGATTATATTGAAGTGATTAGAATCTTGAATCGGATCAGTTTCAAATTAATTGTTGAGTACTGATTTGATAATTTGAAACAGTTTTAAACTATTCGAATTATCAAATAAGTACCCAACAACCCAACTATGTTCTCGATTAAATTGAAGTGACTAGAATCTTGATTCGGATCAGTTTCAAATTAATTGTTGGTTACTGATTTGATAATTTGAAACAGTTTTAAACTATTCGAATTATCAAATAAGTACCCAACAACCCAACTATGTTCTCGATTATATTGAAGTGATTAGAATCTTGATTCGGATCAGTTTCAAATAAATTATTGAGTACTGATTTGATAATTTGAAACAGTTTTAAACTATTCGAATTATCAAATAAGTACCCAACAACCCAACTATGTGCTCGATTAAATTGAAGTGATTAGAATCTTGATTCGGATCAGATTCAAATTAATTGTTGAGTACTGATTTGATAATTTGAAACAGTTTTAAATTATTCGAATTATCAAATAAGTACCCAACAATGTGCGTGATAAGAGGACATTTATTTTATTAATTGAAAAAAATTCCTTACGCCCTTCTTCCCCATCCGCTCCTTCCATGAGTGAAGCTTAAAATTTTAAGTTTGAATTTTTATATTTATTAGTTATTAAACCAAAACCTAACAATGCCAAAATTAAAGATTTATTTCCTTTGCTAACAATGTAAAATGCTGTAAAAAATAAATAATTTGCTAACAATGTAAAATGCTGTAAAAAATAAATAATTTGCTAACAATGTAAAATGCTGTAAAAAATAAATAATTTGCTAACTGTAAAAATAAATAAATAACTGCATTAATTAATTTGTTGGCAATCAATGAAAAATGAATAGGTCACGTAACACTCATGTATTTTTAATTACTTATTAATACAACATGTAGATAAAATTACAAGTTTGATGCTTTCATTATTTTCCATTTTATTTCAATATATTATTTTTTAAAATCTGTGCAAAAAAATTTTTTTTTTGTAGTTATTGTTAAATGTTTATATTTTTACCAGGAAAATGAATTTAGAAATTTAGAAGTAACAAGTTGAAATATGCTGGAGCATGGCCGAAAAAGCAAGCCAATTCTCTTAAAGGCATAAGTTTTGCCCGTATAAAAAGCTTACAATTCTGATGCAACTGAAATTTTATAATGAATCTCAATATTTTGATGAATCTCAGCATACTTTTTAATAAATCTCAGTACATATAATGAATCTCAATATTCTGAAAGTTTGCATTTGCAAATTAATTGCTCAAATCAACCACCTCCCAAAGACTTTGGCCCAGGTTTGAATCCCAGCATTGGCTCGTGGATACGCACCTACCAAAGTGCTGACGCAAAATATCCTCATTGGTAGGCGGAGTATGGGTTATAATCCCGTAGCAGTTGGGCTAACCATGGGAAGTTTTCGTGGTTTTTCCTCTCCATACAACGCAAGTGATGGTTAGTTCATCAAAAAAAGCTCCACGAAGGCTATTTTGTCCCAATGCTTGATCCAGGAGTTCCCTTGTCTTCGGTGTTAGGTTCAAACTTACAGGGCCTCGAAGTTAAACATTGATAGCCGTAAACTCATAATTGGGTGATCTGTTCAACGCCGGTTATAAAATAAAATCCACCCCTTGCTTTATTTAAAATAGCTAATTATTTTTAGCTATACTCAAAACATATATTTTCACTCTGATAAAATTTTGCTTAGAAAAATAAGTTTTCAAAAATAGAGAATTTCACGGAATAGTGAAGCAGCAGAGATTAATTTCATGGAAAAATATGAAATAAGTACATATAATATCTCAATCAGTCGATGATTTAAGTAAACCAATAACACACATTTGTCAATCTTGTATTCTATGAGAGCTAGTAAACATAAATTTTGTTAATAAATAAAGAAAAAAAAGTCTAAGCTATTTGTAATACAAAAAATAACACGGTTTCCAATTTCAGAAAATAAAAAAATATTACTCACGCCAGGAAGAAGAAAAAAATCTGTTCTCATTTGCCAATTATTTGGAAATTTGTTCGTCATCAAGGTCAAGTTCAGCCACAAGGTGAGAAGATTGCTTTACGCCATTATGTCAGCAACGTATAATGTGGTTTATGCGGTTAAATAAAATCAACAATGTATTTATTTATCTTTTTTTTAACGTAGAGATAAAAATTGTAGTTATATTTGTATTAAGTCTATTAATATTGGGGGGGGGCATTTTCCCCATGTAATTAATTATTTTAAAGAAGGTATAGCAAGCCGACAATAAGTCGTGCTGCAATATAGCGCCATCACGATGTAAACTAATGCTTGAAAAATAAATGACGCCCTGATATATAGCTAAACATCGAATCGAACATCAATTCAACATTTAAATAATTACTACACAAAATTATATAAAGTAAATAAAATAGTAATTTTAATTACTTTGATGGAACACTTTATCTTCGTAAGATTCCCCACCGCTTAAAAAAAATTACAAAAATATATGAGTAAGGATAGATGGAATACGATTGTCCGAAAATAATTTTTTTTTATTTTTTATTATATTAGAACCCGCTTTTAACGAGCAAAATGGAAAATATTGTTAAGCGTAATGTTAAAAACTCATTAGCATGTACTCTTTTAGCGAGCAATTTTTTCACTTTTTTTTTTTTTTTTTTTTTTTTTTGGATTTAAAGAGGGAAATAAGCTTGGTAGAAGCATGGAGTAATATCAAAAAATAATTTTTAAAAAATTATTTAAAAGATAGCATATTACACTATCAATCGTTTAAAATTAATAAAAGTAAATATGTTTCGGTGTCATTGTTAGAAATAACTGAATAATTTTTAAAATTTTCGAATTATGCTTATATAGCATGCTTCCCGAGTTTCTTGTTATATGGAGTCCTACTGCTTTAAATGTTTTTGTTTCGTATATCCATTAGCATTACATGACCAGTAGGAGAATCACATGGCATAGCTAAACTGTGCCATTTTTATTTCAATAAGCTCTATTTCAACTTTGCAAGTTTTACTTTTACTAATATTCGTTTATCGTTTCTATAGTCATAGTACAAAAAAATGCAATTAATTTATAGTAATGTGAGAGACAGGCGCGCCTGTCTTGGCGAGTGGAAATGAAAACACTACTTTTGAACATTCTCTCGCTCGAAATCAATTTTTATATTATTTTGTGCTTTGTCTGATTGTTATATTTGTTTGTGTTGTGAAAATATGAGAAGATTTAATAAATAATAGTTTTCCAACCTGGAATACTTACTTGCAGCACATTACAGTAATATTAACAGAAATCGTTTTCTAATTTTCACTAGAAGTTTCTATTTATTTATTTATTTGCGAAAAAATAGTTTGTTTAAAATTTGCAAAGTATTTGGAAGATCATTTCGACACAGAATTCTCTTTTATTTCAATATTAGGAAACACCGGCATTAAAAATGAAATACATCATCGCAAGCTTCACACATCACCGTTTCACCTTTTCAAAAATAATTTTTCTTTTTTCACTTAACAAACAGAGAAAGAATAGTAGATCTTTCTCAAGCAAATCCAAAGACATTTATTACTACTAGAAAAAAAAAAAAATGAAAGGAACTTTTCCTATTTAGACAGTAAACACTCGAATGTATATGCCCATCGCGAAAGAATGATGTTTTTATATTCGGTTGGGAAGGCAGGCCTCCCATCATCATGAGTTAAACACTAGGTGCTTCGAGAGCTTGATGATTTATTGTCATAACACTCAATGCTCAGTCATTCAATAACATGTGAGAATTATGTGTTTTTTTTTTTTCTAAATACAATAAAAAGAGTAAAAAATTGCATTTACGAAGGAGAAGGACAAAAAACATAATCTAGAATGAGTTTTCAGGGGCAGATATGAACAAAATCATAAATAAAAAATATTAAAAAAAACATAGAAAGAAAATATCTAAAAAGATGTGAAAAAGCAAACCACAATCGCTTACTCAGAAGATAGTTTGCCTCCCAATGAGATGTCCAAGGTACGAATCTCAGAAGCGGCTGGTTGATACGAATTCTGCTTTTGCCGGCAGGCTAACCGTGGGGAGGTTTCCGTGTTTTCCCCCTCAATATAACACAAATGCGAGTCCTCCACTAAAGCTCGTTTGTCCCAGGACTTGATTTAGAAGTTCTCTTGTCTTCTGGGTTGGGTTAAAAATTACAAGGCTGCGAAGTTGAACATTGATAGCCGTAAATTCAGAATCGGGTAACGTCGATTTAAAAATAAAATCACTCACTCAATTACAGCGTTTGTAACAAAATAACGTTACCAAAATTAAATGACAAAGCAGGCATACAAAAAGTGTAAAAAATCAAACAGGATAGCTATTTTCAGTCTGTCTCTAATAAGTATAGACAAAATATAGAAAAAAATATGCTTCCGCTAAAATTATTTTAAATTACTATGAGGAAATTGACCTCAAATCGAATTATTTAATAATCCCGGGTTACAGTCTGTCTCTAATAAGTATAGACAAAATATAGAAAAAAATATGCTTCAGCTAAAATTATTTTAAATTACTATGAGGAAATTGACCTCAAATCGAATTATTTAATAATCCCGGGTTACAACTTTATTTTTCATTTAAACTTTTCATATCCTTAAAATAATTATAAATTACTCAATCAATAATTATAAATTATTTAATAACTATGGGTAGCCGATCCGTGTAAGGTTATATGAAGCAGAAAATCAACTCCATAACTTTAAGTTTTGAATGTAACTTCGGTATAGGCGAAGTTTACTAAGAAGTACAGAGGAAAACATTTTATGAAGAAAAATAATTTTAATTTATTTGCAGCTATCTCTCTTACTCTTATTTTGCTTCAGATGAAAGTCAATGTTACAAGACGATTATTCAAATTGGGCATACTAGTGTTGCAAAAACTGTTGAATTAATGTTATTTCATATCAATATTTACTTTACTGTTTATTTTCGGAGATAACAATAAAAAAAGGGAATAAATAAAATAAAACTATAAATAGTATATACATAGAGATAATAAATTTGTATTTAAGTTAAGAGGATAATTTTATCTTATCCTATCAAAAGCTATCAGCATCAAGTTGTATGAATTTTTTTTAAAATCTTTTTTATTATTATTATAATTTCTAAATATAATCTCAGAATGCTTTTTTTTTTATTTTTGTATAAAATACCTGAAAAAAAATAGGGTAAATAAAGGAGAAAAGAAAATAAATACAGCTGAATGATAATATAAAACGAAAACTAAGCTTTTTCATTTCGAAATAAAGCTTTCCAAGATTTGCCAGGTTATTTGCATATGGCATATTTTAATTAACGCTATACCACCTAAAATATCCCATGAGGTGTGCATGCATTGTCCTTTGAAGTCCAAGAAAATTGGTAGTAAAAAAGGGTATTTTATTTTTAAGACATCATTTGCCACGCTTTACTTAAAATAAATTTTACATTTTTAAAAATAGTAAAATAGGAAAGCAATTTGTTTCGATAAATTAATAAATGGAAGAAGAAATATTTAGAAGAGAAATAATCAGATATATATATATATTTTTTTTTCAATTAACTTTTATTTATTATTAGAAAAATCGGACTGTTACAGTCATTAATTTTTAAGTTTTTTTTTTTTTTTTTTTTTCGTTTTTTGCTTTTTTTCTTTAATAAAATATTCATAAGTTTCAAAATGTAGAACATTTTTGTTAAAAATGTATCGAAATTAAGTTTCCTTAAAATAAGAGAAATAATCTTAGGGGACTTAACCTAGATTGGTAATATATTTTCTCAAAATTTTTAAATAGAAAAGAAATTGTTTTTAAACAAAAAAGTTAAGGGTTTTTTTTTTGTTTTTTTTCTTTTACGATTTCTAGTAGTTATTTTTATAACAATTGGTAAAAAAGAAACTTACTTTTGATGTTTACAAATTACTTTACATCAAACGAATAATTAATAGGATAAAATTGCACACAATGGCTTTCTCGTAATGCAGTTTTTTTTTTTCTTTTAATTTTAAATATAAGTTGCAATATCTACGTATTTGAACACTCTTTTTTAAATAAGAATCACCGATTGAACAATGAATGGTTAAAATTTGAAAATATTTCTAAGATTACGATTCAAATAGTTTTTGCTTGTTTACATTTAAAAAAATAATAAAATGGGAGTTATGAGTGATATGCGATACCACCAATTTAGTACCGCATGGTAAAAAAAAATATGGATGGTGAAACCTAATTTAATATAAAAATGATAGATAAGTTATGAAGATAATTTGAATTCATTTACTTTAATAGCTCAAATACAATAGAAAATAATAATTCTTTCAAGTTCTGTTATAAATAATTCTATTGAAGGTCAGGAAAAAGTAAAAAAAAAAACAACAAAAAAACAGTTATAATTGTTTAGGAAACAATAGAAAGACTCAATCAATATCACTGCAAATGGAATTCAAAAACATTCTGGGAAATAAGCAAAATCAGCAAATTTCTGTACAGAAATATGTAAAGAGAATAAAAATAATTGTTCAAATTACGAGTATCATATCATGTAAATAGTTAAAAATTGAAATATAGATCAAAAAATATATATTTAATAGTCAAAATGGAGTCTTTTGAGTAAATGGAATCCGTATATCGTTTATGAAATAATTAAAATTTAAAAATGTTGCCATGGTTACGATTCGAATAGATACGATTTAAATAATGATAAAAGGCTTAATCAATATCAAGCAAATGGAATTAAAAAAAAAAAAAAAAGCATAGAAATAAGCAAAATCAGCAAATTTCTGGATATGTAATGAGAATAAAAATAATTGTTCGAATTACGAGAATCATATCATGTAATAGGTTGAAAATTGAAACTTAGTTCGAAAAATATATACTTGAGTATATATATATTTAGTTAAAATGCAGCATAAATAATGTAAAATTTATAATTATTTACTTATGCTACTGATAAAATGAGTTCTTACAAATGATGAATTGTAACAATTCGTTTTATTCTACAATAATGGTTTTAGGGTTTTTCAAGCCAAAAAGATATGAACTTAAAAAAATAGAAATTTACAATGGTCTAATAATACAATGTTCTATACATGTTTTCGTTTGTTTTTTTAAAAAAATAAATAAACACAGAAAACTAACTCATAAAATCTATTTTCTATATATGTGTAGTTGACAAAGTATATAAGAAAAATATTCACAACATGAATAAAATCAATACTTAAAAATAAAATTATTAAAATTTCGAAAAACATTTTTAAGGAACAAAAAGAATAAGTTAAAATCTTTTACTTCAATCTTTATTCTATACATTTTGAAATATACATAATGTGCTAATCTAAATAAAGATATTTTAACAAATGATTACATAAAGTATACTATATATTATTACGTGTAGCTATTCGGAACAACTCCTTATTTTAAATTAGAAAATGATAAATATAAATATTTCATTTTGAATAAATTTAATTGCTAATATAGATGAGATATAAAAATAATTAATATTACGAATTACGAGTATCCAAAGACAAATTTTTTAAATGAATAAGGCAAAATCAATTAGGACATAATAAAAAAGAATTAACGCAAAATAATGCATATTTTTTTAAATATTTTAAGTCTAAAGACAGTACAAACAAAATAAGATAAAATAATATCATAGTATTTTATACGAATGTCTAACGAGCAGTTGTTAATATATCACATAATAATAATACACCAATAATAGAAAGTATACACTTAAGAAAAAAAATGATCTTAAATATATATATTTTTTTAAATAAAATATTAATTAATACATTTCCTATCAAAAAATGTTCAGCATAAATTACCTTTTATATTAAATTAAGATTTAAAGAAATATTAAGCTAACGTCGAAATTAATGAACTACTATAATATCCAGTTGTTCTATCAGAGCAGATTTAGCGTTAAATTAATCGATCGTTTGATAAAAATTTCTATACGTCATCATCAAAATAAATACCCTTTAAGGAATTCAATTTATAAAGAGAAAGTAATGATAAAGTCTGTTGACTTGAATAGCTGACGGCGTTTAACCTACTGTGCTACTGTTTTCGCCAGACAACGCTTATCGCCGTCATAATATGCGGAATATTAAAAGCGGAACACCAGTCGGAAAACGTGGGAAAACAAAACAATATCGTCCTATTGTAATTATATACATAATTCTTACCTTTAACTGAACCATCGAAATGTAACAATATGTCCCGTTCCTTTTTACTTGACAGCGCCATGAGCGAACGGGGTATATTTTCACAAACACAAACGAAAAATATCCGCCTACATAATTTTGTAGTTACTCCATTGCAATTTCGCCGGTTTTTCTTGCTCGTTCAACGACTTCTGGCGTCTTTCGCCATTGCGAAGATTTTGTTCCGCTTTTGGTTTAAAGTAGCGCCATCTTTTGGTTGTTTCTATGACAACACATCTTACCTGAGCAATGCTGGAAAGATTATCCCATTTTAATGAAAGAACCACAAGGAGAAAATTTTTTTTATAAAACTGTAAAAGGAGAGAAGATAAAAAATTTCTGTTTGCGAAAGAGTTAAAAATTGTTGTTTTGTGTTTAATGCTCCGACATTTAAAGATATTTCAAGTTCTTTGCGATGCTATTTTTAGATCTGACGGTAGTGATTTTTCATTCAAATCGGCTTAAAAGAAGTTTACCCTCTTTTCCGCTCCAGAAAGAGAAAAAAAAATTCTTTTTAACTTAAGCTTTTTTTTTATTCAATGTCCAGAATTGATTTTTTTTTTTTTTTCTTTTTTTTCAAGCTTACAATTGAGTTTCCCATTTTACGAATCGTTAAGAGGCGTATTTTTCCCATTAGGATTTGCGTCAATTTGCTGAAAACTCATTAAATTATGTTTCACAATTTGATGTAGTGATGGTGGGGGGTCGTAACTCTCGGAGTTCCAGACAAAGGGCGCCAATTTTAAATTTATATAGAGAAAAACTAGAAAACCATTATTTTTACGATTTTTAACATATATTATAATGGCCGCCAATCTTTTTATTTCATAATAATGATAAATCAAGGACACATCCCCATTCTTCGAATTTTATCATATTTTTTACATTTATTTTATTTTATAACCGATGTGGAAGATCCGATCCAATTCTGAGTTTACGACAATCAATGTTCATCTCCGTCCTTTTGTAATTTTGAACCCAAGCCAGAAGACGAAGTGACACCTGGATCAAGCATCGGGACAAACCAACCATCGTGGAGAACTTTTTTATGAAATTAATCCTCAATTGTGTTACAAGGAAAAGAAAATCACGAAAACCATCCACGGTTAGCCCGATGGTAAGGGGAATTTCATTTATTTAGTAAAAGTCTTGGGGCTGGCTAGCGGAAGCTGGACTCACGTTTGTGAGAACGGGAGTTCGAATCAAGTCGGCCGAAGACTTCCCGTGTAGTAAATGGTGACTGGGGCATGTTAAATCTGTCGGGTTACAAAGTTCTCCATGTTCCCATAACAATTTATACCTCTGGGGTAATGAATTGGAGATTGATCGTTTTCTGGTTTAGGTGAAAATTAAGATCTGTGGATGAATGAATGGATGCATGAATGGGTCCACCTATAAACGGTTGTAACGATTGGGTGTGACAGAAATCAAATTCTTGGGCATAGATGGCGCCACTGGAAAGCAAGATTAATCGCACCCCCTCTGCCTTAATGACCGACTACAACAACAATAATAAAGGCCTCTTTTATAAGTAGAACAAAGAGCCACGGGAGTCGTGGTCCTTTTTCTAGATAAGGGTCGCAAATTTTTAAAGAAGTTGGTAAAAAACCTAAATAGCCATCTCTCTCTGGTTTTTCTTTTCATTATTATTCATTTAAATTAACCTTACTGACCAAACGTTCTAGTATTAGAACAGATTTCTATTCTTTATTATTAGATCACATCTTTCTATCTATATTCCTCATTTTTTAAAATTTTTTAATCGAAACTTAGTGTCATCCTATTAGTGAATGCTAGAATAGAAAAACGCTATCAAATTAGCTCCAGGGCTAGGTAGCATGACCGCCGCATGGAAAACGGAGAAAGCTGCTAGCCCTTTGCAGCCAAAAGTTAATGCATCTTTTATTAGTTTTCAAAATATTATTGCATGTAATTCCTTGCATCATAAAAAGATACCATAGCACAAGTGAGATTCTTTCTGCCCACTTAAGTACTTTGATCTAAAAAAAAAAAATATAAATAAATTTCAAATGGAAATCTAATATATGTTCAACTCATCAGACTTTATATACCAATCAAAGTGTATCACAGTTGTAGTTGGTTTCATACAAAACTATGAGCTTCACATTTTCCCGAAAATTTCCCTTAGTGTCTCTAGATTAATATACAAAATTCTTTTTAAAAAAATTCTTTCATTTTTCGAAACACGCAAAATCTAGAACATATATGAGCAATTCTACAAATAAACGCCAATTAGGAGGCCAAAAAAAAAGAAAATTTGGGGGGGGGGGCACACAAATTTTCTTCTTTTTACACCCTAAAAGGGCAAGAAAAAATCTTGAACATGAATTTTTTTCTTTGTGACATACTTTAAATGGGACATACTCAGATGAATCTGAGCCATTTATTCAGATAAAACGATTTTTACATAAATATAATATTATTATACTGTCTCTCTAAAATGTATTTATAGAGATTTCATACTATAAGATTATATTTTAGTATAAAAATTGGCGTTTATAAGTAGAATTGCTCATATGAGCAATTCTGCAAATAAACGCAAATTTGGTGGCCAAACAAAAATAATTTTTTTTTTTTTTGGGGGGGGGCACGTTATTTCTACATGAATTTTCTTCTTTTTTACACCCTAAAAAAGCAAGAAAAAATATTGAACATGAAATTTTTTCTTTGCGACATACTTTAAATGACAAAATACCAATTTTTAAATTTCTCCCGATTTTTTCAATTTACGAATTTTGATTAAATTTTTTTATTTTTGTTTTTTATACTAAGATATAATCTTATAGTGTAAAATCTCTATAGATACATTTTAGAGAGGCATTATAATAATATTATATTTATGTGAAAATCGTTTTATCTGAATAAATGGCTCAGATTTATCTGAGTATGTCAGAAAGATTATGTCACATTTAAAGTATGTCACAAAGAAAAAATTTCATGTTCACGATTTTTTCTTGCCTTTTTAGGGTGTAAAAAAGAAGAAAATTCATGTAGAAATAGTGTACCCCCCCCCCCCCAATTTCTTTTTTTTTTTTTTAGCCGCCTAATTGGCGTTTATTTGTAGAATTGCTCATATATAGCACTTGCACTTGGGCAGAGTGAACTTCTTGCAAATTTTTAATAAATTTTGAAACACGTAGTTCACATAAAAATATGTGCATCATATTTTTTTAATATACTCTTGCTGGGCTATAAATTAATATATAAATTTTTAAAAAAGTACTATTTTGCACAAGATACGCAAAATCCAAAACATATATAGTTTTTCGGTAGAGTGAACATTTTGTGAATATTTTATATTTCTTTGAAACACGGGTTCATTTGTGATGTTTTCACATAAAACTATGGGTATCATATTTTCCCTAAATTCTCATTTATGACAATAAATTTATATAGAAAAATGCTTAAAAATACTTTTTTTTTTTTTTTTTTTTTTTTTTGCTAGCGACGCAAAGTCTATTTTTAGATAGAACTTAGTTTGGGTGGACAATTAGTGAATTTTTTTTACATTCATGGGGTTTACGATTTATTGATTTCATATAAAATTACGGGCGTCATATTTTCAGACAATGCCTGTATATGCCGATAATTTAATAAATAAAGTTAAAAGAAATTCTTATTTTGTCAAGAGATAATGTTTCTAATTCATAGCTCTTGGAGGGGATAGACGGAAATTTTTGCGATTTTTTTTTATAAATTTTTTAAACATGGGGACAGTGGTAATTGTTTTCATCTAAAGCTTTTGACGTCCTATTAACCGAAAATACAAATTTATGTCTATAAATTAATATTATATAAAATTTTAAATACCAGATTATTTTACCCAATGTACACAAAATTTCAGAAACACATAGCACTAAGGTAGAGTAGACATTTTGTGAATTTCTTATAATTTTTCAAAGTTCTTTTAATTAAATGATGTTCTTTTGTCATTGGTTTCATATGAAACTGTGTGCTTCATATTTTCAGAAAATGCCTTTTGTTAATTTTTTTAAATTTCTTTTTAAAACCGGAGATCATTCATTTGCAATTGGTAACATATAAAAATGTAAATGTCATATTTTCGGAAAATACCCATATATGTCGATAAATTAACATAGTAAGCTTTTATAAAAAAATATTATTTCGCCCAAGATACGTAAAATGCAAAACACATATATATCTCTAGAGTATAGTAGACATTTTGTAAATTTTTTCATTTTTATTTTTACTTATTTATTAATTTTTTAAACACGGGTTCACTATTAATAGGCTTCACACAAAACTAGAAGCGTCATATTTTTCGAAAATACACGTATGTATTTATAAATAATTATAGTAATTTGAAAAACATTGTT
The DNA here is from genome assembly GCA_949128135.1 of Parasteatoda lunata. Taxonomy (NCBI): domain Eukaryota; kingdom Metazoa; phylum Arthropoda; class Arachnida; order Araneae; family Theridiidae; genus Parasteatoda; species Parasteatoda lunata. The sequence continues at coordinate 71,880,933 of OX421979.1, forward strand.
ATTTTCTTTGAGATATTCAATACCCTGAACACCTTTAGCTCTTGTATTGAGTGGACGGTTTATGAATTTTTTAGAATTTTTTGAAACATGGGATGAAAATGAAATAGGTACCCCATAAAAATATGGCCGTCGTGTTTCCATAATAATCCCATATATGTCTATAAATTAATATAGAAAATGTTAAGATCATTATCATTTTGCTCTAGATACGCAAAACCAAGCACAACAGTGGACGATTTCAGAATTTTTTATAATTTTTTGAAATGAGTTGAGATGGCTTTCCCTTAGCAAGGGCATCATATGTTTTGAAAATACCCAAATAAGTCTATAAATTAATAATGAAATTTTTTAAAAAAATTATTATTCAAAATACGCAAAATGCAAAAGATATTTGGATAAAGTGGGCAATTTCTGAAATTTTTAATGTTTTAAAACACGGGGTTCGTGTTCATTTGGTTTCGTATAAAATTTTGGGCGTTACATTTTAGAAAATACCCCAAATGTGTCTAATATAAAAAGCACAATTTTAAAAATTCATCATAGTTTCCGAAAATATGTAATTACCAGAACAATTGTAGCTCTTAAATAGAGTGAACGATGCCAGAGTGTACATTTTGAGAATTTTTTATGATTTTTTTAAACACGGGGTTCACTTGTATTGGCTTCACAGAAAACTAATAGCGCCAAATTTTCCGTAAATTCCCCTTTTTGTCCATGAATTAATGTAGATAATTTCAAAAACATTATAATTTGCGCAAGACGTACAATATATTCAGAACAAATTTGACTTTTGGCATAGTGAACAGAATTTTTTAATTATTTTTGATACACCGGATTCACTTCTAATTGCTTTCATATTAATCATATTTTTCTAAAACAACCCATTGTGTCTATAATTAATTATAGAAAGTTTTGTAAGAAGATAATTTTTTTCCATAGAGGAGGAAAATTCAAAAAAAATAATAACACTGAAGTAGAGTGTACAATTTGTGAATTTTATAAAAGTTTTTAAAAATAATGGTACATTTGTAATCGTATTCATGTAAAACTATGGGCGTCAAATTTTCCGAAAATACCACAGAACGTATAAACAACTCGGTAGAAAAATCATTTTTGAATATTTTTATAATTTTTTTGTGACAAGTGGGCAGATTTAGATAAAAATAAGAATCTTTCTGCGAACACAAAATCTGAATTAGAAAATTTACTTCTCGCATTGATTAACTTATGTAACTAGTTTCAACCTTTTCGTTGCCACTACATGTTGGCGTAATTTGTTTGAAAATCACTGATTTTTTTTTTTAAAATGTTTAATTTTATAGAACTCTTTATTGATTCATGCCATAGCGAGGAGGTTGGTCAAAAAACAAAAAACAAAAAATAAATAAATAAATAAAATACCCTAAGAATGCTGAAAATAGAAATTAATAATGTTATGTGCAAAAACACTTTTTAAATAACTGGAGGGAAAAAAATGAAATTTGAGCAAGAAAAAAGTGTATATAGAAAGTATTTATCCTCAGAATGTTACACAACGTTGTGATAAAAATATCGATGCGAAATTTTTATTTATTTAAATAGTGTGAATATAAATCTCAGTGTGGGATTTTTGAATCTCGCGAATACGAATGGCGACATTGAACTTTAAAATCGCGTTAATACGAATCTCGATGTTTGATTTCAAAATCGTATGAATACGAAACCTGGTGGTTTGATTTTTAAAATCAAGTGAATATGAATTCCGATGTACAATGTTTAAGTCATCTGAACACGAATCATAGCGACTTATAATCGCGTGAAAACACAAAACGCGATATTTGACTTTTAAAAAAAAATTTGAAAATAGGAATTGTGATGTGCAATTCGAAATCGTGTGAATGCAATTTAAAATCACATTTACATTAGTAGGAAAAAGCGTAAAAATGAAATTTTTTTCTCTCTTCAATTCGACAAATACAAGCTTTCTTTGAAGAGACGGATTTTTTTTCTGAGTAATAGCGAAAAACTTATATTCTCCGTATACGGCTTTCGCAAGTTCGTGTATATTATACGGATCTTATCACAGAGTTGGCTTGTCATTTGTTTTATAGAAAACTACGGCGGTCATATCTTTCGAAAATTCCTATCTATAAATTAACATACATAATTTTAAAGGAAATTCTTCGTTTGGACAAGTTCGCGTGCTGCTGGTCATCAGGCTACCGAAGCGGGGGTGCCATCCCTCTGCAGATGATCAAAATTGTGATGGTATGTCTTCGGATCATCCTCAGGGATGTTTCCCAGACCGTCACCAGTAGACAATTGTGCAGCTCTAGTGCGACGTAAATAAACTACAACAACAACTCGTTTGGCCTAGAGACACTGAGTCCTGTTCATATAGAGCATCTGGAAAGAGAGAATAATTTTTGAATTTTTTTAAAAATAATTTATTGAACTTGGTGGCTTACTTGTAATGGGTTTCATGTTAATTTCTATAGTTTTTTTTATACACTGTGCTAAGTTTTAATTAGTTTAATAAAACGCTATGGGCATCATATCTTCTTAAAGTGCCCATATATGACCATAAATCAATATAGAAAATTTAAAAAAACTTTTTATTACACAAATTAGGGAAAATACAGAATGAGTAACGATTTGTGATTTTTTTTTAATATTCCTTTTTTAGTGCTTCGTTTCAAATAAAACTATGAGTGTCATATTTTCCAAAGATGCCCATTTAAGTTTATAAATTAATACGGAATATGAAAAAAATATTATATTGATCAAGATATTTTAAATCCAGTTCATATAGAGCACTTGAGAAGGGTGGAAACATTGTGAGTTTTTTTAAATAATTTTTTTACTTACCATGATTTTACTGATTTCATGTAAGACTATGGTTGCCATATTTGCTTATATTTTATAAGACTATGGTTGTCATATCTGCTTAGATTTTATAAGACTATGTTTGTCATATTATATTAATAGCCTGGTTGATAGGGCGTTGGACTCGCATTCGAGAGAACGGGAGTTCGAATCCAGGTAGCCGAGTATACCCGTGCATTAAATGGTGATTGGTGCACGTTAAATCCGTCGGAGTCACAAAGCCCTCCATGTTCCCATAACAAATGAATACCTCTCGCGGTTCTGATCCAGGAGTTCCCTTGTTTTCTGGATTAGGTTTCAAATTACAAGTCTAAGGGTGCTCGACTTCGCGTGCAGGTCGTCGGGCTACCGAAGCGGGGGTGCCATCCCCTCTGCAGAGGATCAAAATTGTGATGGCATGTCTTCGGATCATCCTCAGGGATGTTTCCCAGACCGTCGCCAATAGCCCATTGTGCAGCTCTAGTGCGACGCAAATGAACTACAACAACAACAACAAGTCTAAGGAGCCATTGCTTTGCCCTCTCTGAAATAAAACAAGCCGAAAGGGCCATCCTTACTGCATGTGATTCCCGTAACTCTACACTTCTACAAATGAAATTGAAAGCCTGATTAGTGATCCATTTTAAAGGACCCTTTTCAATGACTGCAATATTTTTCGCAGGCAAATGTGAGCCTGATAGGACCATTCTCTCTAATGTCGTTTCACGCTTTTTCGATCACCGTCAAGGGAGAATGAAAACCTGATTCGTGAAAAATAAATCCGGTTATCGGAAGTGCGTGAACCACTTTGAATGAGAATAACACTTTAATGTGAATATATGTTAAGAGCTACAAGCTCTTGGCTTTGCATATGCAATCGATTAATAACTGTTATCCTGTGTCACCTTGGCACGGCTGTGTTTATTTTGTTTTGGAATCAGATCAGAATTTTATAGAAATTTAGATTCATAATTTATGAAATATGTCACTCCCAAGACATTTACAACTAACTCTCAAGTCTCACGCTGAAAAAGTTTGCAGTTTATATAAAAGAGCTCTAAGGAACGAATGGAGTAAATATGATGAAAGGTGTTAATAAATTAATGAACTTCATGCTTAAAGTCTTTAAGATTTTTTTTTTTATCTCCATCCCTATTATTCATGTCTAGATTAGTTGCTATCATATATCTTTTACTCAAAAAATTAAGGGGCATATATATCATTAATGGTATTGTGGGGGCGATATTATCGACTATGCCAACCTTCATCTATCAAAACGTACCTCTGGATAGAATCAAGTTGACATGTCTTATATACTAGTGAATTCGTATTTATTATTTGTAGTGGTAGTTAGTTACACCACATTACTCCCCTTCCAGAATTTTATCTAGGATAGAATTCGATGAACGATTACCATTAGTTGATTCATGCTATTAATATATTTAGTTAATTTTTTGCTCATTATATTTTACTTCATTTCTTCTTAGTAGCATTTAGCTCATATTTTTTTTCTTCATTTTTTTATAGCATTTCGCTCTTTTTTTTTCTATATTGTTTATTACTGGGAGACTTTATTTACTTCACCGGATCTTTTTTTTAAGCAGTTTATATTAAGCAAATCAACTGTTTAATGTGGACCATCCAACGAAGTAGGCGTTACTGTCGCGATTTCTGCGAAATGGGCGTTATTGCATGTTCAAATCATGTCCGCAGGTCACCAATGTGGGGGCGGTATTATAAACTATGCCAACCTTCATCTATCAAAAGGTACCTCTGGATAGAATCAAGTTAACCTGTCTTATATACTAGTGAATTCGTATTTATTATTTGTAGTGGTAGATAGTTACACCACAGTATTGTCCTAGTCAATGCCAATGCCTCGAAATATTTGTAGCAAATAACGTAAAATTAAATATATTTCTTTATTCGTGCATTCAGTGTGGGGTCCTTTCATTGTTAATATGTTATGAAGGTTTCGTTATCGCTACACGAGCCAAAACTACTATCCCCAAATATAGTATACAGCATTTTTTTTTTTTTTTAAGTGCATACATTTCGATGGGAAAACAACTATTTTTCCTTATTTTGTAACCAAACTCATTTCTAGGCAACAATTTTGTCTCCCATGCGTATGATTTTAGAGACAATTGTCGCTATACTGGTGTGAATCCTAAAAAATATAGTTCTTTACTGATTTTTTATTGTGTCTTCTAATTCTGTGTTTCAAATGGTTTTTCAGTTAGTATTTATTAAACTTCTATTATAGTGTGTTTCTTAATTAATTTTCATTGCAGCTGGGAATATCGCTATCATGCAGTTCTAATGAGAGCGAGATTTGATAAACATAAAGATGAGAAGGATTTACGAAAAGCCAAAGCAATATTAGAAGCTGGAGAAAAAGAGTTGGAAAAAGATTTGCATTATCAACCAAGAAAATGTAAGCATAAATGTTTTTATTACTTTACCTACTTTTGTTGCTAAGTAAATTAGTTCTTGTAAGAAATTATACTCTAACATTTCAAAAGACTTTTTTTAAAAACTTAATTGTTAATTTATGATAAAGTTTGTCTTAAAAGATTAAATGCTACTTTTCAACCATTATTGTTACTAGTGAATAGAAGGCATGAGTTAAAATAATGTAGTATAAATGAAGTGAATTACCATAATTTACTCCATTCATTGTAATTAAAGATTAATGAAAATGTATATGAATTTTTTTTTTATATAATCATACTAACTATGTATAACAAAATGTAAATATGTATTTGTTTTCCAACAGTTGGTTTTTCACCTGGTGGAATAAACTATGGCAGAGAAGTAACACTATCTGACTGGGTATGTTTATATTATAATTTTTGATGCTGATTAAATTTTGAATATTAAAATCTTGCTATCATCCACTTTTTTTCACATCATACTTTGCTGATTCATTGAAAAGGAGCCATTTTTAGCTTTTCACAGTACGGGTGCACAACCTGCATTATTTGTGCTGATGACATCAATCCAGTTTATTTATTTTTAAATTTTTTGTGTCGCTGTTTTTGCTATTTTTTTCTGCAAGGTCATACAAATCTTGGTATGTTGAAAACAATATTATATTACGACTTGCATGTTTCGAATCGTGCATTTTAATAATCACTTTTAATGCTTTCATTAATTGTGTGGATTTTATTATCAATCTATTGTATGATTGTTTTTTGGCAGTTATTGCTACTCATTGCCAAATGATTTTTTGAAAATCTCAATATTTTTAATTCAATATTATTACAACACACAAAATTTGAACATGGGTAATAAAACTGAATACTGTATTTTTAATGTTGCTTAAATGACCATTTAAGATTTAACATTTACAAAATCTTAAATAATTCTTTAAATGTCCTGAAGTTATTATTGAAATACAACTTATTTTGAGCTAAAGCATGTTTGTTTTATTTTAAATCATTTTAGACAACTATAAAATTTATCTAAAATATTTAATTTGCATTTACATTACTCAGTAAAATATTTATTTATTTTACTTTATCCTACGAATATTTACAGTTTATTTATTTTTAAATAAACCATTGTATTATGTGATGTGATAAAAAAGATTATTACTTTTTTCCTATCTTTTTATTTTTTACGATAAATTTACTTTTTGATTAAAGGAAGGATTATCATTTGTTTTTACAAAATATCAGGAGCTTTAAGTCCCACGTTGTGTTGCGTAATTTAAAAATTCTTCGAAACTTATTTCACATAATTTTTATTTTTATATAACATATCTTGATTCACATGCTCCGGATTAAAAAATTCTGCATGTAGAATCATACATATATTCACAAAATTTAAAAATCATGCTTTGCCATTTATTTTCTATTTTATAAAAAATAAACCTTGGTAAGTTTTTAATTGTTATCTGTAAAATATTGTCTAACAATAGATTTTATTACGTTCTTAATCTTTATGCATTACTGATTTTCTGAGGTAAGAAAATAGATAATGTGATGCCAAAGTTGAAACAGATAAGCTTTTACTATTAACTAGGATTTGATTTAACAAACTATATAACATAGTCCATTTTAAAAACCTTTCAATTACATAATAAATTCTATAAATTTAATATAATGGTTGTGTAGTGTAATATTATCTTTTAATTAATTTTAATCATCATAATCATAGTTGGCCAGACAGCCCAATGGGGGCCAATGCCTTACTCTGATTATTTTTCCGTAAGGACTTCAGATTTTAATTTTAATATGGTTCATTAAATTTTTCATGAAAAGTTTTGCTAGTGCCTAAGAGTTGTCAAGTATTTTGAATGTCAATTGGAAATTTATTTATAGTTTTCAAACTGATTTAAACAGTGATATGACTATCAAACTAAACGCATTGGTAGCTGTGAGCTGCACATATTAAATGCATATTATATGCACTATGTAAAATTGATAAATTTAATTTATACATTTTTTTAAAAAATTTTTAAATATGCAAATTCTGTTTCAATGTAATTATTAAAGCTGATTGTGTGAAAGTGTTTTAGTATACTAATTATATTACTCAATAGGTCCTTGAAAACTTTTATTTTAGGTCCTTGAAAAGTTCTTGAAATTATTATTATTTGAAAATTTAGTTGAAACTCTGGTCTAATTTACTTACCAGATCATCTAACCGGTGTTTTTGAATCGTTTTATCTTAAAGTTCATAATTTTACAAACTAAACAAAGTCCTAACATTTATCAATTGTAAAGGGTTCTATCATCTAGAAACATTCCTTGTTGAACCTTAAAATACACTCTAAATCGATAGAGCTCTCTCACTTGCAACTTAAGTTATTTATAAATTTTATGTATACAGTATATGTAATTTATGTTAATTTAAGTTTAAATATTGCTAATAAGATTAAATTTTAAAATTTGTTTGTGTTAGAGTATTCTTAATTTTTAAAAAATATCAGGTTGTCTTGATAAAACTGCTTTTCTTTTAGCATATCATAAATCAAAACTATCAAGTGGCTTTTATTAATAGTATAATTTTTGTATAATTAATTTTTTAAGAAAAGTTTTTTTTTAAAAAAAAATTGCTATTTATCTTATTTTCTTGATATTCATATTATTTCTCTTCTTTCTACAGGTTTTAGATTACTGGCATCCTTTAGAAAAAGCCAGGTATCCTGAATATTTTGCTCGAAGGGAACAGAGGAAGCAAGAATTTATTGAGCGTTGGGAAAAGAAGTATGGAAAACCATTTGATGATCATCATCATTGAAGGGTTTTGATAATATAGAGTTAGTAAGTATTTTTTTAAACATTAATCTCTTCATTTCCTCGGTCCACATGTGGATTTTCGCTTCTATAAGACGAGTTCTAAGAGACGTTCTATAAGAAAATTTAAAATTTTACCCGCACTGAAACATTCATAGACATTTAGACTTTTTGGGGATTCCAATAGATGCAGAGCATGCAAGTTATTAGGGTGGAATTCCTCATAAACAGAAGGGATTTTTGAAAAATAATGCTAAATCCATGTGCTCAAAATCTTAAGTAATTTTAAATATTAAGTAATTTAGCTATGATAAGATTATTTTTCTGAAAATAATCTTTTTCTTTTGACCTAGTGGTTCTGTGGTCTGTATGAAGCCCTTAAAAATATATTTACTTAATGTTTAAAAATTATATAGTCAAAAACATAAAGGTCAAGGTATGTGTACCTTCATATGTATGCCGAAATTTATGACAGCATAGTAAGTGAAATTTCATAGTATTATGAGTACTTAATTTTATATCTATTAAGTGATATTTTTATGTATATTTCTTTTCAATAATTATTTATTTTGCATAGTTAAAATAGCTTTAAAACTGAGATTTAATGCTGTATTGCACTGTGCGTTGATAAAACTTCGTTTTTCGTAGAATTTATTTTTTTCTAAATAATTATTAAATCTATTTATTATTGTATTTAAATTGACCATAAAATAACAATATGCATGTTTGTTCCTACTTGAGGTGCAATTTAACATTTTAAATATTTATATGATTTTACTTAGTTAAAACCTGAGGCCCATGTATGTGTACCTAAAATTATTAGCCCCCTGACGGTATAAAAATAAAATAACAAATAATTTACTGATTATCTTGGTAAACATTTTACTAGATGTAAAAATATAATATCATTAAAATTAATAATTTAAAATCTTAGTTTTTTTAAATTAGTTGGTCAACTATTTTTCAAAAAATCATAATTAAAAAAAGCTTTTGATAAAAGTTAAATATTTGAATTGCTATTGATTTAGGACATACCAATCATATAAATTTTGTCTTGATAAAAAAAAAGCACTTAATGTAACATAAGGCAAAAGCTTTTATTATTTGTATTTCAAAATATTTTTGAATTCAAGTTTTATAATTATAAACAAATTTTATTGCTGAATAGAAATGAGATTTAGTTTATCAAATGTCCTTAACTTTTTATCCCAAATTTTAAGAATCCAATATGCATATTGAATGTATATTTTGAGAAAATATGTAAGTTTATCTAATTCCGTTAAATTATCTCTTGTGTCTATTAATGGCTTATCAATTCTAGTAAAAGAGTATAATTTAAAGATGTAAAACTTAAGAGAAACTGATGATTCACACAATGTTTATTTTAATAACATAAAAAAAATAATATTTATTACTAACATTGGTAAAATTTCGTAATTACTAGTTCATAAAAAAAGTTGACCCTATTTCAAAGTGTTGAATTAGTTTGGCACTTTGCTAACCAGTAAGTACAAACTTTATTTAATCTTGAACTTGTTTATTCATTTTGTTTCTATATTTATTGCATTTACATCATAATGAATTATATTTAGATAATACTTATAATTATTATGCTTTTTTTTTTTCAGTATTTAGATGAACGATATTGAAGAAAAGATTATCCTGGAGTTACCTAGATCCCATGTTTATTAAAATTTGTAACGTTTTGGCGGATTATGTAATTATTTTCTTTTGTATTTCTAAAATAAAATCATAAATGAAATATGAGTTTTTTTTTATCTATACAATTTATCATACTGGCAGAGATGCCAATTTGCTCCGATTTGTGGAAGATTGTTTTCTAGTAGTAACCAAAAGTTTAGACATATTTGATGCACGATTCTTGGTTTAGAATTGATTAAAAGTTATTATTCCCATCACTACATATAATTAATTTTAAAGTTCATTAATATAAATTGCCACTTTATACTGATTTCCGCATGATGAGCCTTTGTAAACGTTGGCAAAAATAAAATTTCAGCACGTTTAAGTTTTTAATACTCTACCACGTTTTAAAAATTTAAGCAAAAAGTGGAACTGTTGGCACCCTTGGTTTGGAATGCCTTACCCAAAATTCTGCACTGAAACTAAGTCTAGACTTGAAGAGTAAATGCAATATTTTAAATGGTTTTTTTCTTATGAAACTTTTCACTTGTAAAATCACTAACAAATGTATTTATAATATATGTATGTAAATCATTTAAAGGTCTTTACAACACCATTTTGCCAACAACTCATACATCGATAGTTTACTTCACTGATACAATTCTTGTAATAGCTATAAAAACCAACTGTTCTGTGCAATTTTTTGATTTCCAACGTAGTCTATTATTTTGGAAAAGAAATTAATTTTCATCTGCCAGCATTTTATGTTATAAAACTTTTTGTTACTTTTAAAAATAATGTAAAATGAATAATAAAGTTTTAAATTTTTTCTAATTCATAATAACTGGGATGAAAAATTAGTAAATTTTCCCCTTATTTGAAGTAGCCCTCAAACTTAGAGGAAATTTATTTAGACCTATATCACAGTATAAAACAAATATCTAATATCTGTAAACAGGTTTCAAGATTGAACACAAATTTTATTTAATTAAAATTGACTTCTAGAGGGGATGAGGTTATGACCCTAGATTCTCTATCTTTGGATATGCCCCCAGTCCCCTCTCTTTCTACCCATCTATCCATACTTCTGCACAATAATGTTTTTTACTTAATTATTATTATTTGAAAAATAAACAGTAGGAATTGAAATTCATTAGGCGTTTTAACACAATTAGGCCAAGTTCCAGAGATGTAGCTTTGGAGAATTTAGATATGAGATTTGATTAGAGCCGAGTTTCCTAAAATTAGCTATACATGACATCTAGAATTTTTCATAAAAATATAGCAAAAAAATTGAGCTAAATTCCAAATTTTTACTGTGTTTGAATAGTGAAAAATAAAAAAAATTTTATTTCCTAATAACTTTGATATTAATATCATACTCTTCCATCCCTGCCGTACGTAAGCTAATAAAACAAAGAACCGATAAAAATTTAATGTATATATTTCAAAATTCATAAATTTTCAGCTTGTTGGAAGAAAAAAACATCTCAAATATAGTAATCTAATCCTTTACATCTGGAAAAACTGATTTAAGATATTTTAAATAAGCAATAATGTATTATATTTTACTTCGGACAATTTCTTATATTTAGAAAAGAAATAATTTTAAAAGGTTAACTTTTTTAAGAAGATATTTTATATCTCTTATTGGTATTAAAATCAATTTTATAAGCTTATTGATGCTATGATCTTTGAAAATAATGGGGACTGGTAACAATCCATAAATTATTTTCTTGGCCATTACTAATATTACTTCCTCTTACTAATTTGTCTTGTACTCTGAAGGGTTTGCTTTGATTTTATAAGCTTAACTGATGATATGATTTATGCACATAGTAGGGACTAGTAACAACCTTTGAATTGATTTGTTAACCATTACTTATATTCATCCCTTTTACTAGTTTTATTTTGTATCCCAAGGTTATGCATATTTTTGTAAAGAAAATATGCATAAGCTTGGGAGTTAAGAAATTAAACTAAATAATTTATAGTTCATTTCCAATTTCACACTGTGATATGAAATATGTTTTTTTTAAAGTAATTTATTAAATTTATAAATATTTTACGAAATAAATAAACAAACAAAGAAAATTGCAAACAAAATTGTATTTGCTGTAGAAGTGACATAATGGTAAATATCATATGAGAGAATAGCAACCTACTATTAGAGAAAATTATAATTTTTTTTTTAAACTATATTTTTTAGTGCTATGAAAATTTTAATTGTCGCACGTCAATAAAAAAAATTAAATAAAGAATATATTTAAACAATTTTTTTTTCTATAAGCCATAAAATAAAAATATTGGTTTCAAAGGTCTAAAATAATGATAAATAATAGAAATTTCCAGTAGATAAGTATTTTTTTGTCATAAAGTTTACTATAAGAAATTGAGTAAACTTTGAAAATACTTTACTATTTTATTAGCATTTACAATAAGTTTACAAAAAGTCATTTTAAAATCTAACAAATTATCATAATATTCTTGTTGCTGCAATTCAAACATAGTGAAGTGGGACTGACTAATTTAAATTTGATTAATATGGACAAAGTTTACTCGTTTATATAATAGAGTTGATTTTCCTGTCTTTGCATTATAGCATAAAATATATTTCTCAGTTTATGTGTCACAGTTTATGTGTATTTTGGCTATATTTCAGTATCATTGTATGTATTGACGCAAAAAAAAAGAAGCTAATATTTGAATAATTATTGTTAAGATTTTCAAGTACTAGGACTCAATTTCAATAGTTCGAGAAAATAACTTCAAATTTATAAATTACTAAGTACAGGCGATATTTTAGGTCAGAAAAACATTTTTTCTCTAAATAAAGAAACATGCTTTTTTTTGACAGCCAAAATATGGAAGTATCCACAGTCTGGGAAATATGGCCCCAATAGTTTAGGCAGTTAGCGTTAAAACTTTTAACCTCTTAATGTTAATTTCAGTTTTTATGTATTTTGTCACGTCTTCAGAACTAATGAAGCAAATCAAAAACATTTTTGCACACAATTTTAAAACTTTTTTATCCTAAGATAATTCCATGTGAAAATATTTTTTATAACTATTCAATCAACCAATTATTTAAAAAAATTTAGCAAGGTATTCAAATTTTTACACAATCTCGTCTAAACTATGAGGCCATATTTTCCAGATTGATGCTAGGAAAAAAACCAAATAAAAAATGTATTTCAATTCAAAGAAATTATTTTGTATCTGATTTCATAACCTAAATATCATCTGAATTAATTTGCATAGAGTTTGGGATCTAAATCATTAAGATTGAGTCCTATTATGGGGAAATACGATTATTAGAGAAAAAGTTACTTGTGTTTACGTTGTGTGTTTCGTCCTTTGCATATTTTTATAAAACCCATTTATCTAAAGTTCAATTTATTTGAAAAGCTGTTTTTAATAATTATTTATTTTAAAATTAATTCTAAGAAAAATTTTGAATTGCAAATAAAAAAAAAAAAAAATTCTTTATCTTAATTTATACAGTTTTAAATTCTGAAAAATATAAAATTCTGAATAAATTTTTCTTCTATACAATACATAATCCTGAATGAAATAGAATAAAAAGTAATTAATGTGAAATACAAAATTATAAATTTTTACTCCTGGGAAATACTTTAACCAATTTCATTGAAATGGTATTATTTTTAAATGAGTTTAGGTTTTTTATTTAAAGTTGTAGAGTTGGTAAAAACATGAGAATGTTTTTAGAAACTATACAAATACAAACTACAAAAATTCAATACAAACATTTTTTGATCATAATTAATTTTAATATTAATGAATATTTCTAAGTTGTTTTTGAATGAAAATATTTTATACAAATAAATAGGAGAAAAGATTTTGATTTCCACAATTATTTCCATTAATGGGTAAAATTACACAAAATATAGAGCAAAAAAAAAAACTTAGCACATATATTTTAGACTGGCCTATTGGGTCCATATCTTCTAGACTAAGGCCTCCTTTATGCCTATTACATCAAAAATTAGATATTTACAATCAAAATTAGAAGGTTTTTTACAAAGATAATACACAAAAAAGTAATCTAACGCTTTATACATATTTAGTAATATTGTGAAATAAATATTCAAGTAGGTAATATAAATATCTTTTATTTACATTAAAATATTCATGTTGCAAATAAATAAATTATATCTATGTACTGTACATGATTCATAATTTTGAATAAAAAGTTACAAATTACTAGTGAAAAAATGTAACTATAATAAACAAAAATAATATAATTTTGACCAAAATTTAAGATTGATGCAAATAAAATCTTACATTATCTTATTGTTAGAACACAATAAAATTTTACATACATTAAAAACCAACTATTACTTCTAATCTCATTTTCTGAAGTCTTTGATGTGTTATGATTGAATACTGTTAAATCTGATATCAATACAGTTTTGTCGTTTCATTTAATTCAGATAATTGTTTTGATAATATAAATTTGTTCTTGATACAGGTACAAAATATTTACATTCTTATTCCACGTTTTTATATGCCCTCATAATGTAGCTAGTATTCTAGTGTATGACATAACTGTAGCTAAGAATGTTTGCCCTGTTCCCCAAACGAGGGCATAATCAGGCATCATTTGAAATCTTGATGCTCTGTATACTCCTGCAATTGCTGCACCTAAATAAATAAATGAGAAAATTTAAGAAGATTAGATTAAATGTAAAAAAAATGGCAATAAAATAGAATTGGCTATACTGAGCCAAAATGCTAACCATATTCCATACTCCATGTAAGCTGCTCGATTTATGTTATGAAATCTGACACAAAAAAAGAGGGAAAGATCACAAAGGGAACCTCAAGATTGCAGAACCCCTGTTTACAGAAAGCAAAATATTTGAGGAAGAAATATTTAATATTTTTCCAATATAATATTTGTTATTGCTAACATAATTTGTTGGTAGTTCGGGATAAAGAATAAAATCTTCTTACACTTCTTCGCTCCGTAGGGAGCAAAGGGTCTTTGTCGTGACTACCCTTCTCTTCCTATTGATAGCCAAGCACTTTATTTCTTACCATGTTTTGTTCATAATTAATTTATAATAGTTCTGCGCCATGTCAGTCCTCTTTCGTTTATGTTGGGGTGTCCAGTCCAGCACCTGTTTTATATTAAATTTTTCCAGTTTTCTGATAGTATGTCCAATCTATCACCATTTGCGTTCTCTGATTTCTACTTTTATTGGTTTTTGCTTTCTGATTTCGAATAATTCATTGTTAAATATTTTGCGAAAAAATTTTATATTACGAACTCTTCAGATACATTTGTTGATAAAAAAATCTGTAACCTATTTATATTTGTTTTCAAGTTGTATCATGCTTCTGATCGGTATAAAAGTACTGATTTAACACTTGAGTTGAATATTCTTGTTTTTGTTTCATTTGATATCGTCCTGCGTGCCTAAAATTTATTTAGAATAGCAAAAGCACTGCAAGCTTTATTCAACCTGTTGGAGATATCTTAATCTGTACCTCCTCTGTCATTTATAATTGATCCAAGAAAAGAATAAAATATATTACTTTAATTTCAGGTTTTTCCAATGATGCATTAGGAAAGACTAAAATTTTTAAATAAGTCTGAAACTTTATTTTTATTCAACAGTACACAAAGGCAAAGGGATACCTGCAAGTGACAAAGTGTGGGCATCTTGATCCTGATTGGTTGTTGAAACATGACATTTGTTTACTTTAGAAAATGTTCTTTACATTCTATTTTGAGCAAGCCGAGCTTGTTAAGTATTAATTCCCTTAAGTGACACATTCTTTATTTTTTCACAAAGATTTCAATTCTTTCACTATATACTTTAAAAAAAATGATGCCATGTAGAATCTTAAGAAATTAATTATGCATCGAAGTTGCCAGGTACACAAAACAAAAATATATCATGGTTACAATGAAATACATAAACAAATCAAATTAAGTAAAAAATAAATCAAATTAAGTAAAAAAACGTATATGAGAAAGAATTATATTCTAACAAATTCAATGTGCAATATTTAATTAACTTCATGTTAGCTAACATTATAATTTATATGGAGAAACTTAGCTCAACTTTAACACACAATCTTGTTTAAAAATGAACAGCTGATGCTGAGGTTATAGGTCATGTGTCTGTGTATCTGTCTTCTTTTCAAGTTACCCAATTGAAACTGCATTTTATTATAAAAATTAAAATTAGAAAGAGGTTTCAGAACCATGGAGAGCAAAGAGATAGCAAAATCTTGAAGTGAACAGTTCTGCTTGGAAGAAGTAAAAATTGAGAATGTCTTGGCTTGCAATTAGGTGCTACTGACAAAGAAGAAGAAAGATAAGAAATAAAAAGATTAACATTAAACATTATAAAATAATTTTATAATGTTTATTAATTAGATATTTAATTAAAAAATTGGTAGCAGAATTTTCTAAGTTATTCTAGCTTCAAAAATCTTAATTTGTTTGAGACCCAAATACATTCAGGTAAAGACTATTGTAAAAATAGCAAATATTCTAATTGTTATTATTTTCATTATTATGTATGTTTTCCTTATTATTGACCAAAAGGTACTATATATCAAGATGCTATTGGAGGATTTAAGGCAATATAGTGATAAGTCACGCTTTTTCCAAATATGATATTTTTATGTCAGAGTGGTTCAAGTCCATTGGTATTGTTTCCAGATAGGTATTTTACAACTTTCTGAAAAATGTGGCTTATCATTAAATTGCTCCAAGCTCTTCAAATATAAGTTTCTATACAAATATACTTTCATACAAATATGAACTTTTGAAAGATTGCCCAGATAAATTTATTTAAATACCAAGGTATATTCACAAATAAATGTTTTAAATATATAGTATTTGGCTCTAGGCTGAGGTTAGCCATATAACAATAAAGTGAAAGTAGTAATAATAAAGATACTTCTTCAAAACAATTAAGAACCATGTTTTGAAATATTGAAGTTTTGACATAGGTTGTTTTTCTTTTAATTAAGCTGCAACATAAGCTTTAAAATCGAGAAAAATTAGAATACATTTCGATCATTTAAAAAAGCAGAAATTAATTGCAAAATCCAATAAAAATTAATAATTTTTTATTCTTTTAAAGCAATCATACCAATTTCAAAACAATAAAAAATTCTAAATTATTTGATAAACCCTGAGAATTTCTTTTAAGATAAAATCAGCAGGTGTTACACACTTAAATATTCTCTTTCTCAAATATTCTATTGCTGGCTTAAAAATCACTTAAACTTAAAATACCATACCACAGTCTGGCATTCAATCCTTAAAACATTGTATTGATATTTTTTTTATTTTTATAAAATATTCATACAGAAATTATAAGTTTTGTTTAAAAGAAAATTAATTTTTGAAGAATCCTGTTTTAATAAATAGAATAAAGTTAAATATATTACTGACTTGTTTCTTTAATAAATTATTGATACATGAAGTTTAATTTTTAATAAAAGCATGAATCTTAAGGACCTACTAGTAATAACACCTCCAGTTATGGGAGCAAGTATTCCAAAGATCAGTATAGCCACAGCTGTAAATCGTCCTAACTTATGCTTCCATAACATTCCAAATGCAATAGCAGCTGCAATGATGTGAACAAATAGAGAGGAAAACAAGGCCCACATAAAAATCCTGTACCACATTTCTGGAAAAAAAAGCAGAAATTAAATAGAGTTATAATTTTGTGGAATATATTTAGATTTATAACTTCATGGATAACAAATGGAATAATCAAGGTATTAATGTTAATAATATTTTTATTAAATGTGAATGGAATTAATATTTAACGACAGAAAATCTCACATTGGCTTTATTGTTATTTTCAAATTATTAGTTTTATAAACTAAGTCTGACACAAAAAACAAAATTTTGCAAGGAAAACATTCACTGTGCTGCCTCAAAATCTCTCTTAGTTATTATGCATTATTTTTGAATTAATAATAATAAAAGATAACCAAAGCCTTCAAAGAAACCTACAGTGAGTTACAAAAAAAAGAATTATTTATTTTTATTATGATATTTTTTTCTTTTAGTTTATGTTCGAGTGGCAGTTCGTCAGAAAAATTTGGAGACTAATTCTGCACAAGTACTGATAGCGATATCTTCCCTTTCCCACAACTAAATTTTTTGGGGATAGGTACTAGGATGTTATTATCTTCTCTTGTTATTTCCATGCACCTTTTAACTTTAAAAAAATGCTGTGAAAAATTATTAAGGAATAAATGTCCACAAAGTTGTTTAGTTTATATCAGATTCATTGAGCAAAATACTTAAATTCAAATTGACTTCAAATCAAGTTAGCGTACATTTATTACAAATTAAAATTGTAAATGTACCAAATTGATAGTATAATTTAAATTATAAATGTTATTAACCTTATTATGTTATTATCATTTAAATTATAAATTTAAGAGAGCGTTGACTATACGTTAAATGCAATTACATTTTCTAAAAGAAATATTAATTAAACAAAAAATCGTTTCGAAAAACTATTTCACCGAAAAAAAAAATGAAAAATGGAACATTTATAACTTTAACAAAGGAGTTTTCTATTTATAGTTATGCATCAATACTTGAGAAAATATAAAAGGAATAACACATATATAATTTATTTTTATTAAATACAGGTGGGGTTTCCAGTGATGATTGGAATTTATTCAACCTGAAAAAGTTTCCAAGGGTGCACTTCCATCTTCTGAATCATCTAACAAACTCATCACGAGTTCTATATTAAAATAATTTAAATTAGTCCATATTTCGTATCAGAACAGAATGGAACTTTCATTTCATTATCGAAAATAATGAATTACTAAAGTTTTAACATTTTTCAAAGTATTTGTTTACAATTCTTGAATTCCAGAACCAAAACCGGAAGTAATGACATTCTTTTTTCCTTAAAACAGAAACAGGTTTTCCATCAAAAAAATTTATTTCTTTATAGATTTTACGTGATTCATATTTCTTGAAAATTAATTGAAGAATAATTAATATTATTTTTAGCTGATTAGTTAAGTTTTTAAACTTTTACTCAAAAACATTTGTTTAGTTTGTCCCTGTAACTGTACGTAGACATCTCATGTTTACGATTAAAAGGCTACCTGGGGGTGTGTTAAGTAAATAAAAACTAAGATTTTGTTATTAGTTTAGCAATTTTTAATAAATATATTAATAATATTCAAAGATAATTGTACTATAATTATTTATTTAACGTGTCACTTTGTTACATGCTATGTTTAATTATTTATTACATTAGCGTATCGCACTGCAAGTTTTTCTATTTGTGAGCTTGTAAATTAAATTTTTTAACAGTAATCCAATTATCCAAACTTTATTTCAATTCATTTACAAAAAGTGCTCATTATACACTTGTTTCTAAAGTTACCGGTTCAATTGCTTTTAATTTTATACCAACAGTGAAATATATTTGATCACTGTGGGTCTATAATTGAGAGTTTTTTGAATAAGTACAGTGACATTTGTCAATCTTAACAAGTGTTTAAGAATTATTAAACTAACTAAACAAATCTGATTTATAATTATCTATCTATGATATATATTTTTCTACTCTTATTTGGGCTGTACCCTAATCCAGAATTGCATTCCTCCTATTTAAATATTGGCTTTTAAAACATAAGCATAATTTTTATTCCTTGTAATTAAAATCAGCTTACACTTGTTATCTGTTTGATATAGCTTTAAAATTTCATACATTAATAAAACCAGGATTTTATTATTTATTTAAATTTTTTTTTTATAATTGTATTAAAAACATTTAGTGATATTTATAGGCAATTCCACAGAACTGTAGCTTTACTGATGTGACATTTGTAGATTTTGAATTCCTAAGTTTAATAAAATTATCAAGCACTTTTAAAATTTTTGTAGGAGTAACTTCTGGAGTCCTCTGTAGTACTTATTCAAAGTCTTATTAACTTTTATGAATTTGAAAATTTTTAAAAAAATAATTAATAAAAAATGACTGTTATAGATGTAACACATTTTTAATAACTATGAAGAGCGTG
Source organism: Parasteatoda lunata (assembly GCA_949128135.1). Taxonomy (NCBI): domain Eukaryota; kingdom Metazoa; phylum Arthropoda; class Arachnida; order Araneae; family Theridiidae; genus Parasteatoda; species Parasteatoda lunata. The sequence continues at coordinate 71,900,726 of OX421979.1, forward strand.
AATTATTTTGTTACAAATGTAACACTTTGATTTCTTATGATTTTTTTTAAGGATTTGTTTATGAAGAAAGAATTTTTATATATTTTTAAGCAAAACAAATATTTTTTATGCCTATACAATTTTATGTAGAAAATGATTTCATTAAGATCTAATAAGTAAGAAATTCGTTTTTTTGATAATTTTTTTGTGATTAAATAAGCAATAAATTACATTTAGATTTTAGTCATTAAGTTAGCATTTATTTACAATGTTGCTACTAATTTTAATTATCGGTAAAAATTAAATTAAAAAAAAGTAAGTTTTTCCCTTAAATTTGTCATAGTGTACTTTTTTTTATTTGTGAGTTTTGCTATTATTGATAAACCTTCCTTAGCTAATCAGAAAAATTTTGATCTAGAATTTTTTTTTAAATTTTGCTGTAACACAATTTTTTAAAGGGTCTTAAAGTAATCTGTTCAAAGAAAATTGTCTGTTGTAAATTTAAACCATGACCCACTTTCCAAGTTTAATCTTTTGTTAAACTTTAAAGACAATGGGTGGAAGCGATGGAGTTTTAAATATGAAAACAGTTCCTTCTTTGTTTGATGCAGTAGAATATTTGATATTTTTTTAAAATTTATTTAGTTATGTGCGTGTACTTTGCGTGTCTAGAACATTTGCTGTGCCTAATTCCAAAGCATTTCTAATTCAGGATTTTTTAATAACTTAAAATACGTGAAATTTTGAACCTGTACTGAAAATCCTTGAGCAACTTTGAAAAATGACTGGGCATACTTTATGAAAACTCTTCAAATTCTGATTTTACACTGTCAGAAACAAATATCTGCATCTGCCTAGAAGTTTAATTATTTTTTTTTCAGATTCATAAATTAATTGCTATTAAATATATACATAGCAATATTGTCACGTGGCAAACAATCTGAGATCATTCTGTATGAATATACTCATACGGTGTATGCAACTGCTGTAGTAATTGGGTCATTTGTCCAGTCTGCACTTTGTATCTCATTTTGTCTCAAAAAATACCTGAAGAATACATCTTTTTTATCTAATGTCTGACTTTTGCAATCTCAAAAGTAAGGATTAAATTCACGAAACACACTTAGCACTGTTCGCAAAAAAGGAATTTCAGTAAGGCTTAAAACACTTTAATAAAATGTTCCAGTGCATGTTTAAACGTTAAATTTCATTTTATATAGTTTGGCCACATAATATCTATTATAAATATCATTTTTTTTTTATCACAACATTATAAATATTTTTCTTAGCTTTATTTGAAGTCAAAATAATGTAGATTATCATTTTTAGAAGAAAAAAATTATTTAACTTAACTAGTCTATACTTTTACTAAAAATAAAACTGTATTATTTCCTGTTGTTTAGAAGTTTTTTTGTTGCCAGATTCAAATAATTAATCAACATTAAATAATGTTTATGCCAATATTTGAATTGCATTTCTTTCAAAATATTATCAGTTTGCTAGTGAAAAATTCCTCTGAATATATTTGCATTACATTCGAAATGACATGAAAATTTATTCTGGGATAGTTAAAAAGAATAGAGTGTTACAAATTATATTAATTACTAGAGCCCGGATTTTGATGACCTAAAAAATCTCAATTAATGCCCTTAAAAAGTGCAAAAAATGCCCTTTAAAAGTGCAAAAAAATGTCCTTAAAATGCGAAAATTGCACTAAAAACGCCTTATGACATGACTTAAATAAAGTAAAAATATTGAACTAAAACAATTTTTTACTCTTTAAAATTATTATGAGTCATTTCAAAAAATATAAAACAATGCAATACTTGTTCTACGTTCATTAAAGTTTGAAAAATATGTTTTATATCCTAAAATAACAAAAAAAAAGGAAAATATATTGACTCCAAAACATTTTCATTTTGTATAGAAACTTTAATGAATATAACAACTTCCATCTCATAATATTACTAAATATCAGAATTACATTGAATTATTAATTTTTTTTTTAATATTTTGAATGTAAACGAGCGTTTCTTGTCTGAAAGTTAATTTTTATACCTGAAGAAGCTTCTTTCAACATCTACTGATGTTATTGGTGCGTACTTGAAAAAGACGGTCTCACTTACTGACAATTCTTCTTCAATTTGAGAAGATATTGCTTCACCTGTTAATATCCTAGAGATTTTTTTCATTGTTTGGAAGCCAGTGTAATAATGAAAAATGATAAAAAATAATAAAAATTGGAAAAAATTTAAAAAATGCTTTAAAATGCAAAATATGCCCCAAAATTTAAAGAAAAATGCCCTGTAAATCTAAAAAAATGCTCTAAAGGACAAAAAATGTCCAAAAATGCAAAAAAATGCAAATGTCATCAAAATCCGGGCCTTATTAATTACTCTCTCTAAATTATATTTATATTTGTGAATATCATTTATAGTTTTCACCATTTTTTAAATTTATATTCTTGATTTGTTTTGGACGTAGCAAGGAAAATATTCTACGTATGTATGTACGTACATATTCTACATACTATGTGTAACAAAATATGAACTTTTATTCAATTTTTGTTACGAACGTAACAAAAAATTGGCCAATTAAAATTCTATCACCAAAAAATTTTCACATACTTTTTTTTTTTTAAATAGTTTTTTATTTCATTACTGTAGTATTCTGCATTTATTCTATTTTATTGTAGTATACTAGAAATAATTAAAATTTATTAAATGCTGATAATACTTTATTAAATATTAAAATGTTGTAGATGGAGTTCATAAGGGTCTTAATTTCACATAATTCTTGAAAAAATTGAATAATGAGTTTCCAGTTGAAAATAAAAGCAATAATTAAATGCGAATCAAAACCAAATTGCATAACATTAAAATATACATATTAATTTTACTAATTTAAATTTTAAATTAAATAAAATAAAATATTAATAAGGCTTTAAATTTTACATAATTTTGACTTTTTGTTTATTTTTTGTTGAATTGTCCTTATATAATTAACTTATAAATTTCTCAATATGTTGTAGGTAATGCATAATTTTTTATAACTTAAGTGTCTCTGTTAGCAAGTTTTTCTATCAGTGAGCTATGAATTTAAATTTCTTGATAGAAATCTGATGATATTCATTTTCCTATTTTCAAAAGTCTCATGTTACTCATGTTGTTTCTTTACAGTCTTTGGTTTAATTACCTTTAATTTTATATCAACATTGAAATAGATTTTATCGATGTGGATATACAATGAGTTTGGTAACATTTATCAAATGTTAAGAGTCATGAAAATTAATTTTGTTTAAAATTTTGAGTATGAAACTAAAAATTTTTCTGTACTTCAAAAATTGCGATGCGAAAATTATTTTTAAAAGCTTTGAAGGAAATTAGCTAATTTTTTGTTTATTTTAATTGAAATAAGTTTATACTTGTTTGGTATAGTTATAGCTTGAAATGATTTCATCCATTGATAAAACTGAAGATTTAAATGAGTAATAATTAGCCTACCTGTAAAGAAAATGCTTGCTATCAAAATTATGAAACATATCGTTATGCTTACTAAATTTTAAAAGTTTAGTTTGGGGGTTAGTTGTTTACAAAATTAGTATTATTTTTCATTAAATTTATTGTGTTTTTAATATTAAAAACCTTTAAATTACTTATCTTGGTTTTTTCTTCTTATTTCAGAATAATCAAGGTTTTAGTGAACACTGTTAAAGATTACAAATATTTGGAGCATAAATAATAATGGTATAATTTTTTGTTTATAACTTAAGTTAAATGTTTCTCTGTTTCTTCTGTTTCCTATGTGCTTTACTTTATTATGAAGTATTTTACTTCTTTTTTAAAAAAAATAATTTGTTGTTGCGATTAGAAATTGAAATGTTGTTTAAAAAGAAGTAATACTTTGCTATTTATATAAAGTTTTTATTTATTATTATTGATTTAGTATCTTTAAATTTCAAAATTTTTTTTAAGTGTTCCTATAATTGTTTAAAATGTACAAGAATAAAAACACACGTTTTACTTTATACTTTGATTTCAGTTAAAAAATTATTTATTAGTGTACAAGTTTTGAATGATTTAATTTGCTTAAACATTCTTTAAATAGTCTCTTCTATTATCACCATTTAAATTTAAAAAGAAACTTTTATCAATATTTTAAATAAACAATAAATATATATATATATATATATTTATATATAATTTTAAGTAATATATAAATTCTTTAAATAGAAGAACCTGTAATCTAATTAAGGGAATCTACAGTGCCCAAATTTTTTTAAAAACATTTATAAAGAACAGATGTTATTTACTACCATATTATCAGCGGCCACACCCGTTTCATGGTTGTTTTAATTTTCTTGCTTTGTTATAAATTATCTTTTTATGTTTTTAATTATATTAGTTGACTTTAACAAGAATGATTTTAAAAACTATAAGTTTAAATAAGTTTAATCAATTGATTTAAACTACAGTTCCTTTTTTTTAAATTTTTTATCTTTGCATTCTTTTAACTGAAATAATTTATGATCAAATAAGGAAGTCCTTAGTCTCCAAATTATTTTTTCATCAATTTTGGGTTTTATGTTTCATTACGTGAAAAAGTTTATTCAATCATAAACTATCAAAAGATTTATCTGCCTCATAGTTATCTAATATTTTTTATTTACGTATGTGTAAAAGAAATATTACTAGGCCACAATCATGAAGAACTCTACATTTTTAGGTATATTCCAATTATTATTTAATTTTGTTGTACTCAGTTTTCTTCGTTATGACTTTACTGTTGTTTTACAGAACTGATACCTTTTGGCTTGTTATTACAACATTGTATTCAACTGTGCTGTGTTACTGAAATATTTTGACTAGGTTTTGAAATTTTAGAATTCATGATGATGGTAATATTATATTTTACTCAAAACCTTAAGCTTTGTGATTGTGGATGCTAAAAGTCATTCCCATATGCAAATTTGCTAAATGAGTAATTGCTTCTGTGGTGTTTTTTTTGTGTTAACGAATTTGCTTTTCTTCAATGAAGTTAATTAATTTACACAGAAGAAATATTTAAAAAATTCTTTTATCTGAAATTACTAATAATTTAGAATAATAATTATAGCCTAGTAAAAAAAGTAATTTCTAAAAAAAGAAATGAATTCAAATTTCATATTGCTAAATATTTTAAGACCTTAAGGAAAAAGTAAAAGAAAATGTTATAATATATGTTATGAATTTTTATTATTTGGTTGTTAGAGATCTTGGAAATTTTTTTTGAGTTTTAAATAATTTGTACAGGTTTAAAACTTTTTAATAACAAATATTAAATGATGTATATTCAGTTTAATTGATTTTTTAATGTAAAAATAAGCTAAATAATAAAGCTAGGCAATATATGGTAAAATATTAATATTTTTTAATTATAATAATAATATGAATGTAATGCATATTGACAATAATAAATATAAATTATTTAACAATGATAAATATCAACTTTTCCTCAAATGTTTAACAAAAATACAGTTATACATAAAATATGTAAATTACTCAAATAGGAAAAATATCTTGACATATTATGAAATATCAGTATTTTCTAATGATGTGTTGCAACAGTATAATTTCTTTATCGCCTTGCGCAAGTAAGTATTGTATATGAAAGAATAGATAGTTTTGAAATAGTGATAACATTCCTTGATTCCAATAAGAATGAAACAAATTTCCATCTAAATATTTCAAATGATATACAATACAAGTAAAAACTTGTTAATAATTTTAAGTTTCATACTTGTTTCATAGCCTCAAACTCCTCAGCTGTCACCCCAGGAAGAGCAAGAAAAGCTTCTCGATGAAGCCGTTGGTGTTGTTAAAATGCAAGCATTTCAAATGAAAAGATGCCTTGACAAGACTAAATTGATGGAGGCTTTGAAACATGCCTCCAATATGCTGGGAGAGTTGAGAACTTCATTGTTGAGTCCAAAAAGCTACTATGAATTATGTATCCTTTAAGATTTTGATCGTTTCAACTATTATTTTAATATTCCCTATAAAACGTATAGTTTGTTTTTCTTTAACATTTCACCCAAAGTTTATTGCTATTAAACCATTGTGCTACAACAAAACTTATTCTCATATTATTTAAAAGAAAAGTAGAACAAAAGACTTTCATACAACTTTGCTTGAATGCTTTATCTTGAGATAGTTAAGAAAATTTTTAATGATAGACAAATTTTGAAAATCTTCATGTGATCTTAGATATTTTCAGCTAAAGTCTTTTATAAATTTAAAAAACAAATAAATTATAGTGATTTTAAAATATAGAATATTCTTTCATCTCGAATAAATTGAAGTATCAACAGTTTTGTTCAAAATAAATATCAGATATGTTCATTCAAAAATATTCATTTATTGAAAAGTTAAAAACTAATTTTTTTTATAATAACTCAGAAGATTTGTGAGTGATATTAGTATGCTTTTTGTTTTTGTATGATACAACAGTATAAAAATATTTAAAATATTCATTACCTAGATTTTTAAAAATGTGTCCAAGATCACCCTAGAATTTTAAATTCTATTAAATAATTTTTTCATTGTATTAAATTTCAAATGCTTCATAATGAAACTCTTAAAAATTTTATGAATCTTTTTGTAGTTAATGTGTTTTAAAAATTCTTTTCCTGAAAGAACATTTTTTAATTCTTTTGCTAATGCTGATTGCTATTTTTTTTTTGTGCACTATTTTAAATTTTTTAAATGTGAAGTAATTACACAATATAAAGATATTTTCCTGAAGGCATATTCATCTCATTCCTTGGTTTCATTTTTATAAAATTTTCAAGTTTATTTGAAGTTTATATTCAAGTTTTAAGTTTTTAATTAAGTAATTCTTAAGTTTAAATAATTTAAAAGACCTTTTCCAGCTAGTTTTGCTTGCATACATAGAATAATGCTTTTTATTGTTTTCCGTGTCTTTTTTTTGTTCTGACACATGGTTTATTTATCTTAATTCAAAATTAGATATGGCTGTGTCTGACGAATTACGTCATTTAGAGAGTTATTTATTGGATGAATTTCAAAAAGGACGAAAAGTAGCAGATCTTTATGAGCTTGTACAGTATGCGGGAAATATTATACCAAGATTGTGAGTTTGACTATTTTTTTATATCCATGTTTATTTAACAATATTTCCCCGCTATTTATTATTGCTACATGCCATCTACAAATAAATTATTTTAATCTCTTTTATAAATAATTTTTTAATTTCTTTTTAACTATCCAAATGTGATATGATTTAGACATTTATATTTAAATATATTATTTATTTTACTAAAGATATAAATTTACTAGCGATATTAAAATATAAGATTAATTCGCAGAATTGGATTGTATACCTTTTTTCCCAATTTTCGATGGTTACGGTTTGACGTGCGGTTTGAAGACATATAGGTTAATGATTCCTGAGATTCGCCGTTATACTTGCATTTGATAGTTGGCAAGCTTTTTTTATGCATATATATAACCTTTGCCTATGATATTATGCCCTGTTTAATTTTAGAGTTTTGTAACATTTATACTTTAAACAAAATTCTGAAAATAAATATCAACATTGGTCATATCATCAAAATTATAACATATCTCTGCAAAATAACAAACAACTCTTGTTTGTGATTAATGGACATTTACAGCAATTTTTCCAATAAGCCAATTTAGAGCAGACTTCTAAATTTTGAAATAATAGAAATAATGGTGCTCCATTTAAAATAGTAATAATAGTGTATCAAGAGACACATGTTTAAATAAGTCATTATTATTATGGTGCATTTTTTATATTTAGAAGTATTTTTTTTTAATAAATAAAAAGGTGAATTTTGGGTAGAGTTTTTGACTTAAATTGTTTTAACTTAGATGGAAGAATATAATTTATTAAAATTTATTATTTACAGATATCTGCTAATTACCGTTGGTCTCATTTACATGAAAACCAATGAACACTCCAAAAGAGATATTTTAAAAGATGTTGTAGAAATGTGTAGAGGAGTTCAGCATCCATTAAGGGGACTATTTTTGAGAAATTATTTGTTGCAGTGCACTAGAAATATTCTTCCAGACGTAGATGAAAATGACCCGTATGTATTTCTCATTTGAACATTTTTTACCACTCTCTTTTTTCAACTATTGTTTCACTTGGGTTAAGTTTCTAAAAAATGTATTCATATATTTAAAGTTTTTAGAAGAAATAAATGGCATAATCAGCTCTTTTATTTAGGGAAATAAATAAATAAATGATAAAAAATAAAAATGCATAATTTAACAGATTCTTAGTCTTAAAATTTTAGTAAGTTATTGTAACCCACTTAGTAATATTCACTGCCTCATACATTCTAGGCCTTTTATTGGTTATTTAGTACAAAATTTTGAACTAAAACAATTTTATTACAAACAGCAATGCTATTCCAATTGCATTTAATCACCACTCACAGATGACATCGGCTTGTTATGTTTATATCCATGATGCAATTGTAAAAACAATTTATCTGACTTTGTATTAAGAGCAATCTCTTTAATGTGAATATGCTTGTATTATTCTTGTTTCTTTTGTTTAATTATTGAATTACATATTTTGTTTACAGGAATGCTGAGACCATTGGAACTGTAAAGGATTCAGTTGATTTTATTCTTCTAAATTTTGCTGAAATGAATAAACTTTGGGTCAGAATGCAGCATCAGGGTCATTCCCGTGACAAAGAAAAAAGGGAGAGAGAACGACAGGAACTGCGATTGTTAGTTGGCACAAATTTAGTTAGACTTTCACAGTTGGACACTGTAGATATTGAAAAATATAAAAAGGTTTGTATTTTCTTATTAAAGGCATTGAAAGTTATATTTCTTAATGATTATATGTTTTTAAAACAGTAATGTATTTAAATTTGTATAGCTCCTTATTATATATATCTTTAGTACTTAAGGTGAGGGAGACAGATCTTGTGTTTGGTTATTGTTGGATAGATACCATTGGGGTTTAATTTTTTACTAGCCATATATTTTTACAGTAGTTAGTTTCAATCATTTTACCGTTTTTTTTATTGATCTTGTGGTTTCTTTTTCTTAATTTTATTGTGCATGAAATTTTATCTACTAGAAAAGTAGTTCTCAACCTGTGATACACATAGCCTTGAGAGGATGTGGCAAGCAGGTTGGTCTTATTTGAAAATATTATTTGGAACAACTTCTAAAAAACAAACCACTTTAATAAAAATCCCATGAAATAGAACAAAAAAAGCAACACATTAGTGAAATTTTATTGCATAAGATCTTCTTATTTATTGAGTTAAAACAGAATCCTTCATATTCTTGAAAAAAAAAAAAAAAAAAAGGCAGTAAATTTTCTTAGTAATATTAAACAAATTTTTTTTGTGGTCTATTTAATTATGTTTGAAATAAATTTTCCAAAGAAGATTATTTTTTCCAAAAATGTTTATTTTATTTTTAAAAATTTAAAATCTAAAATGTATATTAAGTTAAACTAATTTAAGGCATTTAATAAATTTGTTTGCTATTTTATGAACAGTTGCTTTACAAAACTCAACTCAGTGGCGTGACAGCCCAAAGAGGGCCAAGGCCTACTGTGCCCATCTCAGTTTTCTTGACCTTTGGGCTCTGGGGTGCAGAAGCAGATGTTCCGGTTAGGTGGTCAGCCGAACGCGAAACCTCCAGTGTACAGTTCCCAAGCATGCTTGGTACTCATTTATCGACCCACTGAAGGGATGAAAGGCTGAGTCAACCTTGCCCGGCCCGAGGATCGAACCCAGGACCTGTGGCACGGGAGCGCGAAGCGCTACCACTCAGCCACCGGGCGTCTGCCTTACAAACACAAACTTTTTATTTGGATATGTGCTGGGGTCTTCAAAAACTGAAATTCCTATAGGAGCAAGCTTGTTTCAGAAAGGCAAATAATGTTATAGCCTTTTGCTTTTAAAAAATTTTATTGGTATTATTTAAGAATAATATCAAAGTGTAGCACTTATATTAGCTAAAGTCACATTAAATACCTACATAATATTTAAATTTGTTTTTTAGTTTTTGAAAACAATTACGAAATTAGAATAGTTTCATCTCATTTGAAGTTCATTCTGGCTGGCTGATTTTAACAATGATCTGGTCGAGTGTTTTTAAATATGTATTTTTTTTCTAACAGTTTTTATTGTTTTCATTTTAATGAAATGCTGAGCACTGGCTATGATATTTGGTCCAACTACGACCAGGATTTGTAGACTCCTGGTTATATGACTGAAACGGCAAAAGATGTAAAAGTGTAAAATTTAAATAAAAAACTTTTAATGTTTCAATAACTTAGGCTGTTTAAGATGAGAAAAATCTAAGAATTGCTTTGTAGTCATAACTTTTTGTTTGGATGTATGGCTATGACAATTTGATACATATAGCTGAAAATTATTGATCAAGAGGCACAGGAAAAAAAATGGTTGTGTAAATAATTAAAAAAAAAAAAAAAAAAAAAAAAAAAACTTTCTGATAAAAGAAAAATATGAATTTTATTTTTATTTCTTGTTATTTTTATAGCATTGCATTCTGAGATTTATTCATAAAAATTTACTTAGCTAGTAAATGTTTATGAAAAATATATTTTAGTATTTGTTCACAACAATTTTTATGAACATAACTCTTATACCTTTAAGATGGTTTTGCCTGGAATTCTGGAACAAGTGGTTAGCTGTCGTGATGCTATTGCCCAAGAATACCTGATGGAGTGTATAATTCAAGTATTTCCTGATGAGTTCCACCTGAGGACATTAAATAATTTTCTCAAAGCCTGCGCAGAACTGCATCAAAACGTTAACGTCAAGAATATAATAATTTCTCTTATTGATAGGTAACAACTTTTATTCTAATCAATTTATAATTTTTTTTCCTTTTTTACTCAAAGGTATTGTTTGCTGATATACTATTATTTCATCCTCCTTGTAGAATTTGCTTTTACATGCTTTTTTCTTTCTATAATTTGAATTCAAAATTATTTTTTTGTGTTTTAGTACTTTTTTATTTTAAAGAGAAAAATTTAATACAGTGTTGTTTTTAATTTGAAATGAGATTTGGTGATTCTGAAGTTAAGTTATGCTCTTTTTTATTTTGGTGTATAAAATGTATTTCCATTTTAAAATGAATTAATAAAAGTGGGACAAAAAAATAAATTTCAGATCAATAATTTAATTTTTTATGTTTGCACAACATTTTAGAAAGGGAAAAAAAATGAGTTTACCATTTTTTTTGTGATTTTTACTAGGTATTTCTCATTATGTTAGATCAAAAGAACCCAAAACTAACCTCACGGAGATAATTGCACAATCAAGTTCCATCTAAACTATACACCACCAACCATCAAATTTTTTGGTGGGATATTTACATTTTATTTACAACTATACACAAAGATTTTATACATAGATTCTTTGGTTTATTGCAGTGTTAATGTTCTTTTTTTATACTTACTAAACATCTAATATTTATTTTTTTTGGTTAAATGAGGCATAATTGATCTGGATATATCAATCTCTAGCTTCATGTTAACATATTTTTGAAGCCTCTGTCACAAGTTTGACATTTCTCTAATTTTGGTATTTCTACAATGCGCATAAAGTCAGAAATAATGTGTATTTGATATCATCACTTGAATTGTGCAACATTGGGGAATGCTGTACTGCTCAAGAATCCCAATTACTGATTTCAAAGTAAAGCAATGGTTGAAAAATCTTCGGTAGTACAAAATTTGCAACGGTCTTTTCTTTGACACTGATTGACACTTTTACGATTTTTCTTATGTACAACCTATCAACCTAAGGATGATAGGTTGTAGGTTGACGATAGTTAGACACCTGGGATGGGACAGGCCAACAAGATCATGATTTGCCAATCTTCTTTACAATGTCATATAGTGATGGCATTTAAAATTTACAGCAGAAATTATTGGTTGACAGGAATTTGTTTACCAAAGAACAAATTTTGTACTACCGAAGATAAAGTTTAAAAATTTTTTTTAATTCTAATCAATTTATAATTTTATTTCCTTTTTTACACAAAGGCTACATTTACAAAGACTCTGAAAAAATGTGTTAAGCTTATTACAGGTGCTATGAATAAAATATGTAAACATGAAGCTAGAAATGGATATATCCAAGCAACACTAAAATTTAGATCAGTTATGCCTCATTTCTCCAAAAATTCAGAATTTAAATGTGTAGTAGATATAAAAAAGGAACCTTAAAAATACAGTAAGCCAATGAATCCATTGAAAATATTTGTAACTAGCTGTAAAAATAATGTGAAAACCACATAAAAATAAATAAATTGGATGATTGGTTGGGTAAGTTGTGGTTAAAACTTGATGTGCTACCGAGTTCATCTACATTCTAAGGTTATTCTCATCTAACATAGCAACGCAAAAATTATGAAAAATCGGGAAATTAAAAAATTTTAGCTACTTGAAAATTTTTTAAAAAAAGGCCTGATATTTTCAAGTTTTTATTAATTGTAAGTACAATGCACAAGCAGAAGATGTAAACTATATTTAAAAAATTTTAATCTGTTTTATTTATTATAACAATTGGCAACTTTTGCGCTCTAAAGTGCTCCGAAGTTCACACATTTATTTCTTTTTTCAACCCACTCAGTTAATCATATTATGTAAACAGTTTTTTGAAAAGAAAAATGATAAAGGATTGTTTTTTATATTTTAATTTAATGGATTTTTTATTGTGTATATATGCATTTTACGTATGCCAAAAGATATTTAACTTAGTAATTTGATTATTAGAATCAAGATTTTGTACTGTTATCTCTTAAACTTTAAAAATAACTAACATTTATGATATATTTGTTTATTAGTTACTGAAAACTCTTATTCAGGCTTGTTTATTAGTTAGTACAAACTCTTATTCAGAGTCATTTAAAAAAGAATACTATGGCTGTGTTAATATTCGTAATAAATATTTTTTTCCTTTGTAGATTAGCTGTTTTTGCAACTAGAGATGATGCCACTGGTATTCCTCAAGAAATAAAGCTATTTGATATTTTTTCAGACCAAATTGCCCAAATTATTCACGTAAATATTTTTTCTTTCTCAAATTTGCATTTATATTAGTATGTTTTGAATTTTTTATATTTTTTAAAACCAATAGTGTTTAAAGCCTAGTTGCTGGATAGCTGCAGATTTAAATATGGCAAACCATTTAGCAGCAAAACATATCAGACTGTTGAAAAGATTCTGAAAATGTTTAATTTAAATAATAGTTATTTTTTAAAATATGGAATTAAAAAAATACTGTACTAAGTTCTGTAAAATTAAAACCAGTAGCTTGATTTTAATGAAGACTAAAATACGCAGGTGCAAAAAAATGTTTGACTTTTCACGGTTAAAAAAAAATGGAGATATGGATTTATTATTATTTGTATAACAATTCCAGACTTTTTATTAATTGTTTTATAAATATAGAAAAATGTATTATGCATGGTGCAAAGTTTTTTAAAAAGTGTTTATTTTCAATTTTTGTTTTTAAAAGCCCTTAGAGGTGCTTTTTTCATTGGGTGTTTTTCAAAAGTACTTCATTTTCCCTTTGCTACAATGAGATATTTTTTCTTTACCATGTCGATTTTTGCCACGAATTATACAAAAAGCAGGGTTTTCACATTGATTCAACATTTTCCCCATTCATTCAATCACAATCCATTTCATCATACTGGTGGTCTGTAGTATATGAAAGCGTCAATCATTTTACATCTTTGATTAAATACTTGCAGGACCGCATGGTGCGTTTACTGAACTGGATTTGGTATGAAAATGTAACTCTGTTGTATTTTGTAAGAGATTCTCAATTGCAGTCATTACTCTCTGAAATGGATAAAAAAAATCTTTAGAATTTTTGCTGATCATGGGGAGCAACTTAACTGCCAAAAATATTTTCCTTAATAGAATTTTTTTAAATATTTCTCTTGTTAATTTCATCATTGGTGAAGCGCCCTCGTCCTTCGTTCGTCACTGTCAAGTCAATAGTCTTTTTGTGCTTTTCTATTTATAGATCAGTATCATAATCCTTGAAATATACTTGGGGATCGTTCACTAATTACGTATTTTCATATGGGTTCAGAGCAGTCAACAATCACCAAGCTTCATCACCTCAAAATTTCCATCTCCCTTTTGTTCATCCAATTTAAGAGTTTATTAAGATTCGTAATGGGGGGATTGTTTACCTGAGGGAACATCCACTAATTGCATGAACTTTTTTTAAAACTTTTATTGTATTTTACTTTTTTTTTACTTATTACTTTTTATTATTGCTTTTAAAATTGTCAGTGTTCTTAAGTTATTTTATTAAAAAATTCAATAACATTTAGAGGCAAGATTTAAAAAAAGTATGAAGTGAAGGGTTTTCTCTCTTTTAAATGCAGCAAAGCATCTTATGATATTCAGATTTGTTATTCCAGAAAACTTCAATTCATCTCTTAATGATTTGATTTGAAAACAATTGAAATAAAAAATTCAGTTATCTCAGAATTGTTAAATATGAGTGTAGGGACCATATAATAATTCTGACCAAAATATTTAGTTTCAATACTCATTGTATTTACATTTCAAAACTATTGAAATTTTTTTTTCATTTGATTTAAGAAATACTTAACCAAATAGCAAATTTTAATAAAAATTTAATAGGGGCCATTCACTAAATTACATTAGAATTATGAATTTCATTCATATTGTTCATATTCTTAGTTAACCTAATTCTTTCCTCTTTATAAATTCAGATTGATCAATAATATTAATTTTGTTAATGCTTTGTAGAATATGCTTTTATAAATAACTTTCATTTAAATCTAAAAAATACTTTTGATTTAAATAATAGTTGACCTAATTATAATTTAGAATTAAAATTATTTTTTTACATAATTAAAGTAATTATTTTTTTAAAAAAATAGAATGTGGCACTCAATATTGAATATATTTAAAATTGTGCATAAATTGTTTTTATGGTTGCTAGTGTAATCAAGAAAAGATTTTGATGTCAGAAACTAGTTACTTTTTAATGCTCATGTAAAGCCTTATATGTATGAAGAACTTTCAACAATAGGAAAAAGAATTCTTATTAATGTGAATATCCTAATTATGATTATAAAAAAAATGCTTAAAAATATTCTGAGTGTTTTAAAGGTACTTATTTTTTGTTGAAAAATTTAGCTATACACCTTGTCTTGGAATATAAATATATATATTTCTTCTAATTGTTATGTAGTCTAGACAAGGAATGCCTTCCGAAGATACTGTTGCCCTGCAAGTATCTCTTATCAACCTAGCCTTGAAATGCTACCCTGATAGAGTGGACTATGTTGATAAAGTCTTGGAGACTACTGTCAGCATATTTGAAAAGTGTGAAATGAAGAGGTTAGTAATTGAACACTTCTATCTGTGTATATAATGATTAAATATATATTTTATTGTAAATATTTTTGCCATTTTCCAAACATTAGAGAATAAATAAATTGAATTTGATTTAGTATATTTTTGGATATAAAATTATAATTTAAGGAGATGGATAATTTCAGTCTTGAATGCACTTTATTAAATTTGTTTACACTTTGATTGACTTTGCAACTTTTATATGTAATTTATATGTTGTAACATAAATAGCTCTAAGCATAATTAACCAATAATATTTGTGAGCACTAAAGATTTATTAAGTTAATAATGCTTGTGTGTAAAAAAATTTATTTTCGATTTCGTTTTTAAAGATCATTATACAATGAAGTTATACCCATTTTGAACCTTAAAAACAATGAACTGATTAATGTGAAATTTGAAAGAATGATTTCTTCTATTTTATTGCTTATCATGAATAGAAAAATCTACAGCTTTTCTATCAATTTATCTAATTACACAAGCCTGCAAAATTGAAATTTTTGAAAAATACAAGAGAAGTTATTGTTGATTTATATGTTATTTGATGCGCTAATTTCGAAAATGATATTCATTTTTCCCAATCATACAAGGATTTTTGGAAAAATCGATAGTAATGTTTTTACTGAAATCCTATTTGGAAAGGAATTCTCTCAAACAATTTTGCATGTACTATCTGGTAACTGTTTTCTTCTTTCATTTTGATTTATGTCAAATTTAATCTTGTGAAAAAATTTTTTTTTTTTGAGCTATCAGCAAATTTTTTATAGGTTAAAATGAATAAAAAATACGGTTACCAGGCAGCACAAGTTACCTGTGGTCGAGAGAAAAACAATAGGTTCCTTCTTCTCAAACTTTTTACACCAGTTTCTAGAAGAAATTCACCAACATACCATTTTAATTTGTTTTTATTAAGATTACTTCATAAAATTGACGATTGACTGAGAATAGCAAATATTGTGTATGTATACATGAAAGTTTAAAACAAAAAACAAAACAAACAAAAAAAAGAGAAAAGTTTCTATTTAAGTAAATACTTGTTTTCCCCTGAAACTTATTTTTGATGATCTTCTTTTATGCTTAATCTCAGGTCTATCCCGAGCTATCATCCAACAGTAGTCAAGGAGCATGTTCTTGTCCCATCTTCCTTGATATTTACGCTCCATATTTCTGATATCTTGATGGAACTTTTCCCCTTGTTCTTCGCTGACTGTTCCTAAATTTTCAGGGAAAAAGTCTACATGTGAGTGAAGGAAATGCATTTTTACACTCATGGAGCAACCCAACGTTTTAAATTTGTCCAGCATTTTCATTACAATTTCCTTATAAACAGGATCTTTGTAATTACCCAGAAATTTACTGACGACATCTTTGAAAGCAACCCAAGCTTCTTTTTCCGTTGCTGTTATGTTAGTCTCAAATTCTTTATCTTTCATGAGTTTGCGGATATCTGGACCAACAAATATTCCTTCTTTCAATTTAACTTGGGATAAACCTGGAAACTTTTTGCACAGGTATTTGAAACAATTGCCATCTTTTGGAACAGCCTTGACAAACTGCTTCATTACACCTAATTTTATATGTAGCAGAGGTAACAATACTTTTTTCGGATCAGCTGAGCTGTTTCGAATAACGTTCTTGGTGCTTGGGTCAAGATTTTGTCTTTATGGCAATTCTTTTTTGAACCAATGTTGAGTCTTGTCAGGGCTGTCCCAATCACAAATGAAGCATGGGTATTTTGTAAATCCACCTTGTTGACCAAGAAGCATGGAGGTAACTTTCAAATCACCGCAAATGGTCCAACTGTGGTCAATATATTTTATTTTGTCCAGGACAAGAGCCAGGTTTTCGTAGCTTTCTTTTAAATATACTGAGTGTCCAACTGGTTCAGATGCATACTGGCTCCCATGATGAAGAAGAACAGGCTTCTTTTAGATGAATATCTCTAAACAGCCTCCACTCATCTTTATCGTAGATGACATTAAATTTGCTCATCAATCCAGGAACATCAGAACAATAGACCAAGCTCTCCTCTTCATCAAACTATTTAATAAATTCCTTTTCACGAATCCTGTACCAATAAAAAGATGTTCCTTTGGCCAACAAGTGTTTTTCTTTCAGTCTGGAGCCTAGCAATTCAGCTGCCTCGTTCGAAAGGCCAAGATCTCTATTCAGATCATTAAGTTCAACCTTAGAGAAGGGCTTAGGTGAATCGGCCACAGATGGCTTATATTGGATATCGGAGCCTTAAACTTCTAGATGCTCCGAGTTTGAAGACTCTGAAGAGATGATCGACAATTAGGTTGGAGGCAAAGACACATCAGGTCCATGAGGAATGGGGGTATGGCTGATAGAATGCTATCAGGATAAGATATTAGTCTTTGATTTTTCCGGTTACACCCACGAACATGGCAGGAGCAAAAATAACAATCATCAAAGTGGTTTGGGGGCTCCCTCCACGTCATAGGAATTCCAAATCGTAAAGCAGTCTTCTTTCCTTGATGCCATAAGCGTAAATCATTGAGACACTGCACAAAAACTTTATGAGGTGCCCAAGATTTGTCCTGATCTCCGATTTTCATGTCAAATTATGCGAGATAAAGTTGTCTTACATAGTCAGTATTGCTCCTCATGCGATTTTTAACTACACTTTATTTGCCGTATATGTAAGAAAAGTAATCTGGGAAATTTTCACAATGTCTCGAACTCGAAGCCATGTTTCACGAAACGCACAGAAAAAAGCAGACTTTAAAATGACTCCCTATTACGCTTGCTAGTGTTTCTGAGAGGTCAGCGAACCTAGATAAGCATTCTCCCGACGCTATTGGTAGAGAGAGATTGTGACGGGAAGTAGTGATAGAGGGGTAATTTTGTAGATTTAACCAAAGTTGAATGCTGAACAGTCAAGAAGGGGAGAAATTAAAAAATGAAAAATTTTTTAAGGTAAATGTTCATAAAAAATCCAGTAAAATTGAATTTTTCAAAAAAACGTGACGTGATAGAAATTTTTCGTTATTATTTTCCATTTCAGCACTAAAAAGTACATTAAGTTCAGCATCAGACCCCTTGTATTTTTTTCATCGCAGGCCTGTGTTATTATTATTATTATTAGTAGTAGTAAAAGAAGAAGTATAAGTCTTATAAAATATTTACTAATTATGTGCATAATAGTGTAAAATTTAAACACACTTGCAGTTTTGCAAACTCTGCTTTTTTTAAGAAGAAATTAAATTATGAATGTTATTTAATTTTCTCTGGCTGAAAATTTATTTTTTCTAGTCATTATGTTAATTTATATAATTTTTAAAAAATTTTTTAAACTGCATGGTTAAAGGAAAAAAAAAAAAAGAAATATTGATAAAAACTTTTGATACTACTTCTACAGTTTAAAATTTTAAAGTTCTAATTTCAGTTTATTTTCAAAGCAGATTGAAATTAGTTTTAAAACATTTATGAAATTACGTGACTAAGGGACGCTGCTGCACACTAACCCCAGTGATTGGTTTACAGAAATTGTTTCTTAGCGTAAAACAGTTTTTTTTTCTTCCAAAAGTTTAAATTATTCATTTAAAATATATGCACTATAAGAAATTCTATTTGCTTAAATTATCGCTCCCCACCCACTTTCTACATCTAGCAGTCATTGCTTTAAATTAAATGTTTATTTTGAGTCAAATTTGATTGGTAAGATATATTTTAATTGGTAAGATGAAAGATCTCTTATAATTCTATTCCCCTTATGATTCCATTAAGATTTATGACTGATTCTAAATTATTTTACTTAATCACTTTTTAAAAATAACTTTTAAAATTAAAGATATATTGTTATAACAAATTTGGTGAGTTCACAACTGAAATTTAATTTTTCTTTTGCATACTTTCTTTTGCAATAGGCAGGTGTTTTAAATGCAATTTGTGCATGAAGCTGATTGTTAAGTTCTAAACCATTTAACAAAGCTTTTTTAAAGATAATTTGTAATACCATATTAATGTAATTTACATCAAGAAACAATAATTGTAAAACTGTGGATCTTAGACACAGATTTAAATTAGTTTATCTTAAAATGTGACGTAATAAGGTAATATAGTAGAATTCTATTATAGTACATAAATAACTCTTTTAGTTTTAAGCTCTTAATTTAGAAAAAAATTAAAATTAAAAATGTAATAATAACAGAGTAAAATAAGAAAAATATTACAGGTAAATACCTTTATATTTAGGATACAAAAATATATATCTTTATGACTTTTATTGGTTTTTATGCAGATGTCAACCAAAAAAATATGCAAATTAATGTGGAAAAACTGGATCCTACCAAGTGATTTTCTAGCCAAGAAATTTACTGTCAATAAAGGACTGTTACACCATTATTCTAATACAATATAGCAAATAATAATAATAATAATAATAATTAAAAAAAAAAAAAAACCAAAGTGCTTTACTATAGATTTTAAGAAAAGTGGCCTGACAACTATTTTCTTTCTATTGCTAATGCTATGAACTTTAAAATAGAATATCAAAAATTTCTTAAAACAAACATTATTTATTTTTGAAAATTTTTTGGTGTGCTTCAGATGGTTAGTTTATCATACAAAAATACCAAATATAAAAAAATCTCAATGTTGAATTTTATATCACTTACATTGATTTTTCTATTTAGTCAGGCATAGGTTTTTCTGATTAATTTTTGGCTGTAAAGTGTGATTAACCTGTGACTAATGAATGGACCACACATGTTTCAATTATTAGCCACAGGTTATGTATAATATTTATGTTATTTAAGTTGAAAGTGCTCGTAGGGGTACTAAAATGGGTCCTTTGTTTTATAAGATTAATTAGGTTTTTTTAATGGCTTATTAATTTTATTATTTTGTTGTAATCTTATCATAATTTTAGTTTTCTAATTTTTCAATTACAGATTTGAAATGAGTGTCTAACAAGAACTTTTTATTTTATGACTGATCAATTTCTAAAACAAATAATTTAGTTTCTGTAAATTATATAACCATATAAATTATCTTTTCTCGTCAAAACTATTTATTAATTAGCTCTTTTTGTACCTTTATTACTGATAGTATTTTATTTTTTTCCACAATTACCATGTTTCTTAAAACTGTTCTGTTTATTATTTTTTGTAGAGTGGAATATAACACGCCTGTTTCCAAAGAACTTGTGAAATTATTGAAGATACCTGTTCAGCATTATAACAATATACTCACTGTCCTAGAGCTTAAACATTTTGGAAATTTGATGAATTTCTGTGACTATAATAGCAGGAAATCTATGTCTTGCTTCCTCATTAATAATGCCTTAGAAAATGAAACTTACATACCTACCCAAGAACAGGTATTTATGATTTTCGTGTTCTTCCCATTATAAAATATGTGGTTTATGAAAGCAAATATTTATTTACTGTAATTGATAAATTTTTAGGGTGTGAAAATTATTTTATAAATACTTACAATGAATTCAATATTAGTTTGAATGCTTTTTATAAGGTAACTAAATTTTCAGTGATGTCATCTGTTGTTAAATCTTCACACTCAGTACACCTCAAGATGTGCAAGTGGTTGGTTAAAACAGGACATGCATAAGATTTTACATCAGATCTATGATTTTCTGCTCTTTTTATGATCGAAATTTTTGTTATATTCTCGACTGTTTCAAAATCACCAAATTGCTATAAGTTTTTGATCCTTTACTTTCTAAAAGGTATAAAAATTAATCAGATAAAATTTTAAAATCATAGATTTATAAAGATTGATTTCTGTTTGTATCTTTCAATGTGCATTGGAGATGTGCATTGATTACTTTTGTAAAGTTTTAAGTTTTGAACATTTTTCAAATACTTTATTTTCTGACCTATTAGTGACATGATATATCAATCTTCCTGTTGTAAATTGTTATACAAAATTGAATTTTATACTTATTGCCACCATAAAGTAGCATTGAACTTGCATATTAGTTTTAAAAAAATTGCTTTACAAAAAAATAAAATTCATAATTATTTTTCGAATGCATGATTTTATTTTTGTTAAGCTTATTATATATAATTATTATTATTATTTGCAATATTATGACTGAAAAAGCATTGCAATCTAAAACCCAGCTAAATAAAAGTATGGAAAAGTATAGTCAATTTCTTGCTTTTTTTTTTATTTATTTATTTATTTTTTTTATTTTTTTATCCACTAAACAAAAATGTGTTGAATAAGTAAGGATGGAAAGACTTTAACTTGCAAATCCTCAATAGTAATTAACAGCAAAATTACTATTGGACAGACTTAAGATATGGCTTTCAGTTGTGGTGTCGTTCTCTTGCCTATTTCAGTGCTAAATATTTCCAAAGTGAATTTAGCAAATTCATTGGAAGAAAATTCAGATGTGTGTATTATTAAAATAATGTTTAATTTCACATACATGTATTTTCCCCTGAAATATAAGCATAAATAACATAATAGCAAAAATATTTTGTTTTCCTAAAAAATTATATTTTCTTTCATTGAAAGCAATAACCATTATTTGTTAATTTACATGTAGTATTTATGCCATGGAACTTTTGTCATGATTATTCACTTATTGACAGAATAATTTTTTTAAAAATTCAGCGTATATGCATGTAAACCTAAACCAAAAAATTGAACTTCTTTTACTCAAGTTTTTGGAAAATTCTAAATTTTTTAGTGTGAAATTCGGTTTTGAGTTATCTGAATTAAATTGTTGTTTCAAAATTTAAAAAATTTTGGACTGATTAACTCATGCTGATTTTAATATTTTAGATTAAGATTTTATTTAAGTATAATGAAAATTTTGATGCAATTTCAAAATCAGTATTTCTGTCGTAACCTTTTTTTTTTACTGTTTTTTTATAATTTAAATATTTTATAGGAATTATGTTTTTGTTCAAAGTTTAATTCTAGATAACTTTTCTGTGAATATAAAGTACAACGGAGTTGAATTGAGTGTTTTTTTCTTAAGTTTTGAAAGTATATTTTTCTTTTATGTACTTAATTAAGAACTAATCTTCTGTTTTTTCTTTATAAGGTTGAACAGATTTTGCAGTTAGTGTCACCCTTGATTCAAGACCAATCTGATCAGCCGTCTGAGGAAGATGATCCAGAAGATTTTGCTGAAGAGCAAGGTCTGATGGGCAGGTTCATCAATCTTCTGCAAGCAGAGTCTCCTGATCAGCAATTTTTAGTGAGTGTTAAATTTATTTAATTCAAATATTGATTACATTTTGCCTTACTAATTTAAACTTTTTATGGCACCTAAATTTTACTAAATCACGATTTTGAGATACATGTGTATAAAAAAAGTTTTTTGAGTCAACCATTTCTGGTTTTGCAACTTATGAGAAATATCTGATAGGGTGACAGGGACCATGTAACCAGGGGGTGGGATGGGCAGAGGAGGCTTTAGCATCCTTCCATTTTTATAAATGAAGGTACACAGCCCCTTGTCACTCAATATTTGCGCAATTGTCACTCAATGTTTGCACAATTAAATTTACAATTCAAAAAATAGATAATTTATTTGTGTCTGAATTCTAAAAAAAAAGAGGTCTCTTTCAAGCGAGCTTTAGCGTTTCCTCCGTGAAAACTGCTACCCTTACTCATCCCATTGCAGAAGAAATTATGTCCCTTGGTAACCAAAGGAAAAATTCTTGGTTTCAAATGTCATAGCTAACAGAATAGAAAAAAAAAAAAAAAAAAAATGAAATAGAATAAAAAAATTCCATTAAATGAATTAAATAGTTTACAGCTAAGCAACTTCTTTCATTAATTTTATTTTAATTTTGAAACAATTCGAATAATGAAATTGAAAGTTCGAATACTTGATAGCTTTTTGTGAGGTTCAGATAATACGAACCCAGTATATATATATATGTCAGGGTGCATAGCGTTTTTTAAAAGTGTCTAAAGGTGCTTATTTTCGATTTTCGTTTTTTAAAAGCCCTTAAAGGTGCTTTTTACATTGGGTGTTTTTAAAAAGTGCTTAGTTTTCCCTTTTTTCAAAATGAGATTTTTCCTTTACTATATTGATTTTCGCTTCAAATTGTGCAAAAAGACACAGTTCACATTGTTCTATTCAACGTTTTCATAATTATTTCAACCCCAATCTCTTTCGGCAAATAGTCATTCCGTAGCGTATGAAAACGCCATTCGTTTTATATGATTCAAAATTTTATGATTTTTGACAATTGTCAAAAACAATGCCATAAGTTTTATTTTTTGGACATGACGGTTAAAACAAGATAAAACCGCCAATTATCAAAAACTTTCCAACCCTGCCTAATTATAATATTTTTTTTAAAGTGCTTAAAAATGTTTTTTGAGTGCTTAAAAGGTGCTAAGTTTTGTTGAACAATTTGGCTACGCACCCTGATATGTGTGCATATATATGTATTATGCACACAGGGAGGAAGATATCCCCTTCTCGCTTGAGATACTTCCGCAATCAATGTAAGGTGAATATTATCTGAAACAAATAAATTAGTTTTCAGTAACCTTTCAATCCTTGTTCGTGTTTAAATTAAAAATGAAATGTTGTAATATTTTTATGTTAGTTGCATTTGTACAGCATTAGTGAAAATTCAACTAACAACTTGTCATTAAAGTTATTAGAAGAATCAATAGAAAAATTTCAGGAAATCATTCTACTATTTATATAAATGTATGATTAAAATTTACCTCCATTGTTCATGGGAGCAAAAGGAAGCAATTAAGCTCATTTTGTTAAATTGTTTACTAATTACTTTTAACTAATTTTTTTTATTTGAAAATAAAAACATTTTCACTCTTCATTATTAATATCTTTTATTTTTACATTTATACAGTTATTTCTCTTTACTAATTCAAACTATTTTTTAAAGAAGTTTAATAATTTGATGTAAATTTTAATGTTTATATTAATGGTTTTAAAACACATTTTAGATGCTCAATACAACTCGGAAACATTTTGGAAATGGTGGTAACAGGCGTATTAGATTTACTCTTGCTCCAATTGTATTTCAAGCATACAAGCTTGCTTTTAGGTACAAGAATTGCAGTGAAGAGGTAATGATATATTTTAACTTGTAAATTTTTGTTCATTCTTAGTGTTCCATTTGTTTTTTAAAGAAAATTTGTTAATTTTAGCATAATCTTTTTCAAATAAAATCTTATTTGCTAAATTAATATGTTTTAAACAGTTATCCTGAAAATGTTTTCCGAATTGGAAAATTTGTGGATTTTTTTTCATATATGCCATTTTTTTTTAATAGTATCATAATGAAAACCTTTTTTATATTCAAGAAAATTTGCCAGTCAAAATGTGTACTCTTTTCATTACCTTTTGATGGTGAATGTGGAATGATTTTTGTTTCAAATCATAAGAAGTATTACATAATATAATTGTGTTATGTTATACTACTTGTAATTATTACAACTTGTAATTTGTTGCAAGCATTACAGCATAATTTTGTATAGAAATAATGTTATTATAATAATGCATTATCAGAATATTATTTCTTTTGGCTCTGTTTGTCCTTCAAGTGATTTTTGAAGTGAAGTTTATTATATATTTGCATATTGATAATTATTATTTTTTAAATGTTAAAATAAATTTATTGATATTGCAGGATGATAACTGGGAGAAAAAATGTCAGAAAATATTTAGATTTTGTCTTCAAACTGTAAATGTATTAATTAAAGCTGAAATGGCTGAGCTTCCTCTAAGACTGTTTCTCCAGGGAGCTTTAGCTGCGGGACAAATAGGTTATGAAGGTCATGAAGCAGTAGCATATGAATTTGTTTCACAGGTAAGATTTTTATAACTTATCACCATATTTTTTTTTTTTTTTTACATTTGAGGGATTAACAACTTCTGGGGCTTCAAAATCTTTCAGAGAAAAAAAAATCTGAAGATTAAATAAATTAAAAATTATTCCTTTTGAAAAGGAAATTAAATTTAGTTTTTTAATAACATGTTTCCAATTTCTAAAAAAAGAAAAAAAAAAAAGATTAAAATTAAAGATTTCAATAAAAGAATTTTACTTGAACAATTAGTGCATTCTTCTGTTAGAATAATTTTATGTATATCAAAATTGACTTTATCTGATGAAAAGGTACTTTGAATTCTTCCTTTTAAACAGAGACATATTTAATGCCCAATATAACAGCAATTTAACATTTAAATAAAAAATTGTAATTTAAAGTATATTTAGTAAAAAACTAAAGAGATAAATCAGTATAATTTTATTTATTTATTTTTTGCAAAATAGAAAAAAAATTAGATTTATTTGATCTTTTATAAATTTCCTAGTATCATTATTAAAAACTGTCAAAGTTAAATATTTCCTTTCACACAAGACATATTTAGTAAAAAACTAGCTTTAGTAAAATTAAATTAAACTTATTTTCTTCAAACCTAGATTAATTTTTTAAAAATGTTTTAAATAAGAAATTGGGAGTATGATTTTTATATGTTTTTGACATTGAAAATTTAAATTGCTTAGCTTAAACATGGCACGGATTGATATGGATTGCAAAAGTTTGAAGTTTATTGTAAAAAAAATTTAAGCAACAGAAAACTGATGAAATTGTTTAATAAATGTCTTAAATCTATCAATAATTGACCATTCCCTCGGCATGTTTACCTCAATTAGGTGAATAATGATGTTACAATTATGAAATATCTTTGTTTCTTTTATTTTACCTGTCAGATTTAGTTTATAACACCAATCATCTTAACTATTGTAGATAATGTCATTTATATTTCCCACCTAGTTCATGTACTATTAAACATTGCACTAACACAATTGTAACATATTAATCGATTATATTGTTCTGTCCCTAAAACGTTACATTTACTTTTGGATGTACGACTGGTATGATAGGCACCATTATATTAACTATTTATTTCTTTTTATATTGATCATATGCCGACCTGTCTTTGTAGGGGTCAGGGAACTGGCCTTGCATTGGAAAGGTTCTGGGTTCGAATCCCGGGCAAGGCATGGATATTCTTTCATTCTCTGTACTATCTGTCCTTACCGTGGGAGCAATGTTGGCCCACCTAATATGGTGCCCCTAAAAAGTTGCCAGCAAATCTGCCCTTCAGATGCCTTTATGAAGAAAGGTCATTCTCCAGGTGTGCATTGGAGGAAAAAAACATTGATCACATACCCTAAAAACTTGTTTTGATATGTTTAAAGTTTATTTCGATATATTATTTTAGTTCTAGACAATATTTTTGTTTTGAATACAGTGTTTTAAAACTACATCACTTGTTTAAAATCAGTTTAAAAACATTAAGCTAATTTATTTAAATCATTGTTTTTTTCCAGGCTTTTTCCCTGTATGAGGAAGAAATATCAGAGAGCAAAGCTCAATTATCAGCCATAACACTAATAATTGCAACAGTAGAACAGATGTCCTGCTTCTCTGCAGAAAACCACGAACCACTTCGAACACAGTGTGCTCTTGCAACCTCTAAACTTCTTAAGAAACCTGATCAGTGTCGGGGTGTATCCGTCTGTTCGCACTTGTTTTGGTCTGGGAAAAACTTAGCCACAAAAGGCGAAGAAGTTTGTATCCTATTGTTTCCTTCATCATAAAAGTTATTTTATAGAAATTTAATTTTTTTATATTTTGAATTTAGTTTATTTATCAATACACAGCTCAGTTTGCTTGTATAATTTTATGCATTTGATCTTACTATTATTTGTGTTTCAAATATATTTTCAATGACAGGATGGACTTGAAATACTGTGAGTTGTTAGGTTATTTGGTCCAATTTGGAAAAATTGAATAAGAATATTGTTACTTGCACTTTTTGTAAAAAGAAAAAGAAATTTAAAAAGAAAAAAATAATTGTATACATGTAAAACATACTACCTTCTTCTTGTGTTTCATATATTTTCAATAACAGAATAGACATAAAATAAAGTGAGAAATTTTTAAAGGTTATTTGGTCCAATTTTTAATGCATTCAGCATTTTTTTAAAAGTTAAATTAAAATATTGTTACTAGAATTTTTATAAAAGGATAACAAAATTCTGAAAGAACACTACACTATACTTAACAATACATTTTATATCATTAGTTTTTATTCAATTTCATTGCCTTCTATTATGGTATTGATATTGATTCATGTTCGTCCATTTCATCAGCCCAGATAAATTATTGTAACTGCCATTTTGATTTGTATGTTTAGTCAAAATTTTATATCTTAGTCAGTTTTCTTTTATTATTATTTTGCAGAAACAACCAGTTTGAATTTGAACAACAAAATTTTGAATTTGTATTATTTGATAAGTAACTTAAGTTTTTAATTTTTTCAGCATAATATATGCTTTAAACACATATATGTTCTCATTTTGAAGGAGAAATACTTCAGATCAAAACAATAGCTTTTTTAGTGAGCTAGAATAATTAGAAATCTGAAATGATAGCTGGCCTGTGGATTCCGAATAATTTGATTTTTACTATATTGATTGTATTTAGTGCAAATTTTATGGCATTAAGAATTTGTATAGCAGCTTCATTCATTTAGCTGGCTTTTATAAAACTCATATATTTTAAATTAGAATTTTGGGATTGTACCAGTTAATCATCTAATTGGTTTAGCTAATGCAAATTAAAAGTTGAAAAAATAGATATCAAACAAATTTATACACTTAACTTTTCTTCTTCCCTGGAATACAGATATATTTTATTAACTATTACTTAATTTTATTAAGTATTTTATTGAAGTTAACAAAATGAGTAATAATTTTCATTTTTCCATAGATGCATGATGGTAAAAGAGTATTAGAATGTTTAAAGAAAGGTACAAATACGGCTAAGCAATGTATGGATTCTAGTGTACAAGCACAACTTCTCGTTGAAATTCTTAATCATTGCATTTATTTCCACGAAAAAGGCAATGAACAAGTGAGTGTTGCACAATTTACAATATATTATGTGTGAAATACTTAAGCTAATCAAATTTTTCTTTATTCAATGTGTAACAGTGAAGTGTACATTGTGCTGTAGTGATAAATTGAAAATAATCAATAAGATATTAATTCTTCTCCTCTTGTAACTTTTATCTTAGAAATATAAATATCGGTTCACCAAACTTTCAGTTATTGAAAACTAAATTTCATTTATCACTTTAAAAGAAAACTAATAAAAATATTTGACAATTTTTTTAAAGATATTAAAATATTTTCAATATTTTTTTTTTGGAAATTTTTATTCGTATATGAATTAGTTTTTTATTTTTATATTTATAACACAATCCTCTAAAAGCATTTAAATATTCAGTATTTTTTCTTAGAGTTATGTGTCATTTTTAAGTATAATTAAATGATTGGAAGTATTTTTAAAAAAGTTTACAAATATTTTTATAAATTATGTGTACTTTTCAGCATTAAGTTCATTTTAAGTAAACCTGTTAGTTTTCCAATAATCACAATCAAAACAAAAGACTTGGAAACTTTAAAGTTAGTATATTATTAAATGTTAATTAGTTTAAATTGAAATGTGATTTACCTTGTCTAGATGTTAAGTTATAGTTATTAATCAATTATCTCATTTTCTTACATTGTAGAAAAGTATCTGCATTAGTCTGTACCAATGGTCTTACAAAAGCATTTTTGTTATAATGCTTAGCTTTGTATCCTATTTTTTTAAAACTAAATGAAATTAACATTTTAAGAAAATATTTCTACTACAAAAACTATAGTTAATAAATAGTTATAAATAACTAAGGAGTGTGTTTTTCAAAATACACATTGCTTTTATAATTAGTATGAATTTTTAATTTTTCAGATTCAGAACCTGAAAAACCATTTGTTGAGTGAGATAAAAGAGCTCCTTCCTAACCTCGAAGTAAATGAAGAAACTGAACAAATTAATAAACATTTCCAGAATACCATAGAACATTTACAAGAAGGTAAAGCAAGTGCTGAAAAAGAACATAGCATAGAACATTTAAAAGATGGTAAAGCAACTACTGAGAAAGAGACAGCTGTTGAGGAACCAGCTCTATAATTTATTACTAAAGTAAGCATTTGAGGGTGCTAACTGAAGGATATATAGTAGCATTAATTGAGAAACATTAAAATACTACTTAAATTATTACTTAATTATTACTTAGCTTAAATTGCTTTTTTTTCTTCTCAATTTTGAATTATATTTTGGTGGTTTTAATAAGATGTTATAAAATTAAAATTTTTTTGGAAAAGGAAAAACTTTTTCATTTCTTGTCTTTCCAAATTTGTTGTTTAATTGTGTTAAATACTAAAGGCCATGAATTGTATTTTCCAACTAAAATTCTCAATTCGTGTGTAAAGCGTTTTAGCTCAGTTGTTACTGACACATAACTCAAAAGGTGGCAAACTCTGCTGGTTTATTATAAAAGCACTAATCTTCCAAAATGTTGCCTTAAAAAAAAGAGGCCGTTTTACAATCCTTATTGATAAATTTTGCAATAAAATAAGTGTAGCAAAATAGTATATTGAATTATTTTTCATTCAAATATTTATGATTTGACTTGCAAATTATTTCTACAGAACTTCTTCTCTACATCAGAGTTTTAAAACATAATAATTCCAATTTTCTTTAATGTTTGTATCTCTCAAGAAGTAACTTAAAACGAAGATAAGCTGAATAAAAAAAAAAAAAAACTGACTCAGCACGAGTTCTGGCCAGACCCTCGTTGTACGCTGAAAGAAATTTTCAGGCTTGTGGTAAAGTTTCTGTATGCTTTTTTACTACTTTCAAATGTAACAGATATGTAAAAATTTGTTAAGTTCTGTTATTAAATAAAAAAATATAAAAAATCAAAAACTGTCGATTGCTAATAATTGAGAATTGTCAAATATCATGATTTTGAAGTAGGTAATCTCTAATAATATTGCTTATATGTTTCTGTTATTTGACATGTTATATCTTGGGTGGATTTAGATTAAAAGCCTATGGGCTTTAGCAAGCTTGAACCACCAAAAGGGATCCCAAGTTTTTCTTATCTCTAGTCATAAAAGAATCTGAAAGGTATACACATTTAATACATTGCATTGTCACTGTTTGTGATGCACTAATCCTAGACATGTTCACAGTTGTCTTATGTAAAAGCGTAAGTGAGATGAAACATTAAAAACACACGAAACAACTATAAACGCAAGCCATGATTGTAGTCTTAAAATTGAATTTATTATGTCTAGTGTATAAATGAAATAGCCTTAAATGAAAAAGATGATTTGTGAACTTCTTCGATGGTATTTCTATTTATTCTTTAACCAATTTTCTCAAATTTGCTTTTATGTTAATTAATATGTTCTGCCATAATGTACTCTAATGTCATTGTAAATATGTTATGTATGAATGATTATACATTTAATATATAATATATTTAGTAATATATATTATATAATATATTTTTTAATTCATAATATATTTAGTGAAACAAATTTTCATGCATAATAATCATATTTGGTAATTATCAGTGTGCCTTACTATTATGTTTATGCATGTTCAATACTATTTGCTCAGCAGTTTTCACTTCTTTCACTTTTATATAAAAGAAATAATATATGCTGTTCAAGGTCTACCTATTTGCAAAGTTCTTTCTTTTTTTTTTTCTTTCTTAATTAGACTTATATAATTTTTCTAGATATAAAAATTCAATTCAGTTGTTTGTGTATTTCAACTAATATGATTATTCAAACAACTACTAATTAATACATTTGATTTCAATGATTCAATTTTTGCAGTAATTCAGAGGTGCAAACGCTTATTGAAATTTTTTAGTGTGGGGAGAGTAAATATCGACAATGTCAACCTTCATCTATAAAAAGGTACCCCATCATAGAATCGAGTTAACATGCCTTATATACTAGTGAATTGTAGTTGTAATTTTGTAGTGGTAGATAACCTACAGTACTCCCCCACCAGAATTATATCTGTGATAGAATTCGATGAACGGATACCACTAGTTGATTCGTTGCTGTTTTGTGAGAAGCCAGGAGAGCTGTATTAAAATCACTGTGTTGCCTTTAACAGTCGAATGTGTGTAAGCCAACGTTGTGTATGATCGAGACGAGACTGAGCAGCAACAGTGCGAGGAGGGGGATAATGTCGCAGTCACAAGTAGCAAGTCAACTATTCAATGTAGACCATCCATCGAAGTAGGTGTTACTGTCTAGGAAGGCGTGTTCATATCGAAGTGGGTGTTTCTGTCATCGTAGGCGTGTTCACATCACGTCCGAAAGTCACCCATGTGGGGAGTGAGTTGTTATCGACCATGTTCACCATCACCTATGAAGAGGTACCCCGACATAGAGTCGAGTTAACATGTCTTATATACTAGTGAATTGTAGTTGCAATTTTGTAGTGGTAGATACCCTACATTTAGCAATGGGCTGCAAGGCAGCATTGGGAGATATTCATCTTGACTGATGAGAAGCTCTTTACCATACAAATCAATACCTAAAATCCGATAACAAAGCAATACCTCTGGGGGTAGCGGATCAGAGATTGTTTGTGCTCTGGTTTGGGTCAAAATTTGGGTCAATCTGCAGATGGATGGTGAGTAAATGTGTCCTTCCTTTGAAAAGGGCTGCGATATGTGTGTGCGACAGAAGTGGAATTCTCGGCCATAGATGGTGCCACTGAAAAACAAAGAAGTGCACCCCCCTGCCTTAAAATAGGCTTGTCAATATTGACAAGTGGCATAAGACCACACAAACAACAAACTCTTTACTGTCCAACAAGCTCTTAACTCCCACAGCGATTGGATCTAGTCTGTAGTTGTTCCAAACAACTTGGCAGTTGTTAAACATCGCCAAAATCCAAAGTTGCTCATAGTCTAGGACAGAATTTGCAGAATCAGCAAAACACCTCTGGTTTTTGTGGATAAGGGTGTTAAAATAAATTAAAAAGTATATTAGTGGGATATTCTAAAAGCTGTTGTACTGTGGCAATGTTAACTGGATGTTACTGATGCATGAGGCCAAAAAGACAGAGGAGTGGTGCAAAGCGCATTTTATGGACGTGATGTCATCTAAAGAATGGCCACCATATTCATCGGATATCAATCTCACGGATTACAGTATATGGCCCACTTTGGAGTCTAGAGCCTTCACCAAACCGCACAAATTTTTGGACTCAGAAGAAAGCCTTTTGGCGAATTCAATTGATTACAGGTAGAGAACTTGTGTCCCATTGCTGAAAATTTCAGTAAATGCTTGCGCCTCTGCATCACTGTAAAAGGCAGCCTCTTTGAAACCAATTAAATTTATTTGTTAGTGAAAATCTGCTCTTATTATTATTTTATATATTTTTTATTTATTCATTTTTAATAAAGTTATATTAAACATTGTTTGTCTGAGGTTTTTGCTGCATCCTGTAGTGTAATCAATTTGATTTGAAAAATATTTGTACTTTGTAATTTGTTTGATTGTACACAAACAACTGAAATTAAATGCAGTAACAGATTTAATAAAGAAAATAATTTCTGTTTACCCTGTAAAATATTTGCATTTAAGAATCTGTTATTTAATATTTATAAAACAGGTGAAAAAAGTAAATAAGTAAAAGTAATAAAAAGCAAAAGTAAGGAAATTCTCACAATTTTAAAACATTAATACTAGTAAAATCTTGAAAATAAGATTTCAAAAATGCAAAATTATCAGAACATGTAATTTTATTAGTTTGTAATCTCTGTCTGTAATTACTATCTTTTTATCTCTAATTTGTAATAATCAATGTATAAATTCTAGTTTTTTCAAATGTGTAACATGTTTTTATCATTTATGTAGGTGGTTCAGATCGTGTATGAATGCAGTGCAACCAAAATATGTGAATTAAAATTGGACTCAATATCACCATTCCACATTATATTTGTAAATAGAAAGTGCCATTTAAAGTGTCTGATATGCTTTTTTGTTAGAATTTAGTTGTTGTTGTATATTTGATGAAATAATTTAAATCTTTTGAATATTAAAGTATAATTTAAAATTTGCAATTAGAGTCCTTTATTTTAAAGCATTATATATTTTGAATTATATCACAATACACACTTTTAGTTCTATCAATATAATATAAGGAATTGCAAAGCCGAATTTCTGGGGAACATGTAATTTTTACTAAGAAGTACTTAATTTTTCAATAGATTTTTTAAGTATAATTTAAGCACTAAAATATCATCTCTCTAAGCAGCATTTGGGGAAAATGTACGGAATTTTTCTTATTGAAAACCACGGTTAGTATTTTCTTAAAAGAAAGCAAAAAGGAATCATAATATTCTAATATTCCTTAATAAAAGAATTGGCTAGAAAAAATGAAAATGGGCTCTGTCCTGTGGAAATATGCATAACATATTTTTTAACAGTTAAAAGCTAAACTATTATCTATTTTAATCATGTTTCAATAAATAAAAAGCTAAACTATTATTTAATCATGTTTCAATAAATAAAAATCATTAATATATTATTCTTTTTATACCAAAGAATTATTTAAAAAAAAGTTAGTTTTCAAAAGTATATCATTACTGCAAGTATTGGCAAATGAAATTGGAATGATGCTAAAAGAAAAATAAATTTTCCCATCCAAAATCTTACTCCTTATTTTACACCACAAGGCCAAGCAATTGATGTTGAGAAAAGCCCATTGGCACTGGAAGCTTTATTTAAAGATTGCTGAAAGAAAAAAAAAAAAAAACATTTAGTCAACATTTATGCTTTTATTTGTATTCAGGGTGTCTATCCATCTGGAAAACCTGGAATTATAAAAAGAAAAGCTGGAATTTTTTTTCGTTCGTTGATTTTCTTAATTTTAATAATTTAAGTTATTTACTAATTTTCTTAATTTAAATTTTATCATCCGTTATACGCACTTTTGTTTTTTAGAGAAATTTATTGCCAAACACTTGAAATATCATCAATTTAACAATACTTTGCTTACAACCAAATTTGGTCCATTATAACAATGTTAAAATAGTAACTCTTTCATGGTTGCTATATGAAGGGAGTAACCTTTTCTTCTAACTGAATTCATTTATCATTCAAGTTTGTTCCGATGCTTTGAAGGTATTTTATTTCTTTTGACAAATTTTTTAGCATTTTTAACTTTTTCAGACATGTTCCTTTTCAGCCAATTCGCGAAATTCTGTCAATTTTAAGACCAATGTTTTGCAGGTTTCCACGAATCAATAATTTATATTCTGACAAAATTGTCTTAAGTTCGCTAATCTAAAATTTGAATTCCGTTTTAACGCAAATTCTCGTAAACGAAACATTTATTCAGCCCTTATTAGTACCCTCTTTGTTTTCTTCCTATATTCTCATTCTTGTGCTATACCGGCAGTTTTTTTTTTTATACGAATTGGAGATAAAATATAACTTCAAGAATACGAGGGTGAAAAAATATTCCAAACTTAGGCTCGATTTAATGAACTACTGAAGCAAACCCAAAGGTAGAAAATTGTTAATCTAAAAGATCGTTCGCTGGAAAAATGGCTTTTTATCTAACTTTTTTAAAGCATAAATTTTAATGAGTGGCAGCTTCGTTATATATTCGGATTTGAAACAGAATAATTATTTAGTCAATGTGATAGAGTATTTACCGTCTTTTTTATTTGGTTATAATCGCCCATTTTAGTAATCACTTTTCAAAGCTTTCAATAACATCGTAAATCCATTTTTGGAACTTTTTTCTGTTTCTGTTCATGAAATTGATTTTTTTTTTATTGTTTTTAAAATTCAGACATCATTGTCGTAATTACGACACGTAAAGTTTAATAATCGCACTTTCATGCTCCCGATTTGTGTCAATACAATCGTAAATCCATGTAGTGTTCCGATCGTTTTATAGGCCATTATCGCTGCGAGTTTTCTCAATGTATTTTTTTATATTTTTTGTCTCTATATTTTTTATACATTATTATTACGACACGTAAAATTTAATTCGTGCATTTCTTAGATGCTTTTTGATGCGACGTTACCACTGAATTTCGATCGAATTTTGCACAATTATTTCTACGGATATTTTCGCAGGATGTTATTAAGAAAAAAGAAATCTCACATGTGAGTAATTATTTTTTAATCCGATCGATTTGAGCTAAATCTATCAATCAATAATTTATTTTTGGCAGCTGTTGCTGTTGCTTTTCACATGATTTTTTGAAATCCAAATATTATTATGATAAAGTACACCTTAGTATTCACTATTTGACACGATAATTCTACAGTTTTTTCTATAAATTTTTCGGCAGTTCGATTTCGCATTGTTTTTAAAATCTCGATATTTTTAATATGATATTATTTATTATAAGGCGGGAATCTGGAAACGTACATTTAGTTAACCCCGTCCTGATGCATCCGATTCGTAGGAAAAATTTTTCTATCCTAATCGGACTTATTCCAGTTATTACCATAGATTCAACGATTTTTTAAATAGGATTCACATTTTTTTTCCTTTGACGAATTTGATGACGAATCAAAAAGAGCATAGAAGCAGGAATATGCCATTTTTCCCCCTTTTTTTTTATGCATTGATAAATTTTTTTTTTTTACATAAATGACGATCGAAATGGGGTACAGGTGGTAAAGCAGAACTCTCTTCTTATCGCAACGCTTTGAATGCTTTCACCATTAGCGTGTGGAGCTGGTCTTCTTCCCAAACGGCGTATTCGAGCGTTTGCGTTTTCAGGTGTATATTCTTGTGTAATTCACGTTTCTCATTAATATTCGCGATCGCAATGATTGAATCCCAGAAAGCATGTAACCTTACGACAACCTTGTGTTTTAACTTTATTTTCATTGTCACGAAAAGGTTTGCAGTTAAAACCTTTTTTCACTGACGTAAAAATATTGCAATTTCCAACCTTTCCTCCATAAAGGAAAACAAAATGATTTTTAAATCTTTTTTAAAAAATATTGTTATTTAGGTTAAAAAACAAGCAAAATGTAAACCTTATTTTTTGCATTTTTGTTTGCTGTCATGATTAGGTTAGCAGAAATATTAAGCGAAAACCTTTTTCAAAGGAAACGAAATAAAGCAAATATGAACCTTTTCAGCGAAAATATTAATAAATATTAAGAAAGTATTTTGCAAAGGACCTCATTTAAGGGAAAGCAAATAAACGAGCATAAGACCATGTTTTTGGATTGTTTTTTAAGGTCTACGAAAGTACAATACGAAAACTTTCTTTTAAAGGTTTCTCGACGCAAGTATAAGTAATAGTTCTCTTTTAGAAACTTTTCATTCAAATAGTCTCATAAAAAAATAATAATAAAATTTAAAAAAAATTTGAATCTGGAGTTTAAAATTGACTCTTCAATAAATTTTATTTTTTTTTCAAATTTGACTTCAAGTGTCCTATGCGTTGCGGTTCCTTTAAAATGTGTGGCCTTCTCTCATTCATTTTACCTTATTGCAAACCTAATTATGGTATAGCAATAAAATATCCGCGCGAAGAGAATTTTATTTCAAATATTTATATACAGAAAAAATTTGTCCAACAGTCTATTGTGAGTTAGAGAGTCATCGATATTAAGACTCCACGATTTATGACTAACGAGGAGTGATGGGGAAAATAAAATCAGCATTGTGCACCAACCGCATTTATTTCCCTGACAAGCTGGTACCCGCTCTAAAGCTGGGTGGATTCAAAACCTAGACCCACAGTTTTTTTTAATCATATCTTTGGAGTGAATTTAAGAACATTTTATTCACAGAACTCGCTGCATAATGTGCAAAATAAAAGACAGACACCCTGAATAGATTTTGATCTAATGATTGAATTTTCACGTTTTATGACTCAATCTTAATGGTTAGAAAGGGTGATCTCAAATATGCTAATTAATTAGTGCAGACGATATTTTAACTCACGAAATCAGACGCAAAAATTTATTTTCTCTGAATAAACATACCTTTTTTCAGACGTATTTAGATTTTGAACCCCCAAAATATAGGGGGTAGCCGCAATCTGAGGAATATGGTCCACATATCATAGTTTGATCGGGAGAGCGATCCAAAGTTCTGATCCCTTAATTCTAATTTTACTTTTTGCGTATTTCGCCATATATCGAGATCTTTTCAAACAAGTTGAAAATTTTTTTAACATAATTTTAAAATTCGTTTATCTAAAGATAATTGCACGCAAAAAATAATTTTTTTTAGATATTTATTATTTTTTATCGTGCTATTAAATAATAACTGGAAAATTTTTGAATTGTAAGGCATACAACATTTTATTAAATTTTAATGTATGTAATTTTACATGGCAAAATACAAAATTGAGTTAAATCGGTCGAATTGTTCCTGCGTGTATTTAAAATTCGATTTCTCAGAAACTATTCAACCGATTTCGCTCAAATTTTGTATTTTTGTAAATGTTTAACCATTGCTGATAATTTGCATAAGTTTTTTAGAGTGAATTTTTTTTTTTACATACATTTTCAACAAAACACTGTTGAAAATAAAAAAAATTTGTATAAAAAAAAATGTAAAAGGAAGTGATATAAAAGAAAAATACTTTTTTCTAAAAGGGGAAGGCTAAAAGTATGTTTAATTAAATTTTACTAAAGCCGCTTTAAAAAATCTGAAGATATTCTTTTAAATCTCTACTCTTCCTTTTAACGTCTTAATTGTATTAGCTAACAAATATAAATAAGACGTTAAAAGGAAGAGTAGAGATTTAAAAGAATTATTTTAGATGGATATGTCTAAAATACATTAAATCTAAATGGAAAAGGAATAAATAAAATTTGAAAAAAAGTTCTTTGAAAAACTAGAAAAACTTCTATTAGCCTTACTGTACTGAAACTTTAAGGCAATGCTTAATGTTCAAAATTCCCATTCGATTAAAAATAATAATAAAAATAAAAGAAGAAAAAAAATAATCTCACTAAATTTAACTTAAAAAAATTATTCTAAACCTGATTCCCCTCCATCCCATAATACTGTCTTAAAAACTGCTGCTTACGTCATGCGCAACGTAGCACTAATATTACTGCTGGTGATCATTTACATTCTTGGAGTTTGCTTGCTCCATTAAAGTTGAAATTGGAGTTTCAGTTTTATTCATATTTTGTTATTTTGTTTCCAGTTAAAAGATATTTGCTTTTCTTTGCACCAAAAAAAAGTAGGTATACACCGTTTGATTGTATTTCATTTTCATTATTAAGTATTAAATTTACGTATTGTTATTTTTTTTTTTTAAGATCATCAATTAACATTTAACTCAGGAATCTAAAACTTAAATTTATGCTTGGGACGACACAATCTAAGGGACATTGAATAATTATCATGCTTTCTTCCAAATTTCAATAAATTTTAAATAAACATTATCAATATTTTTATTTGTATAATGTTTTCTTAACTCACTTTCGAGTTTATGCAAGGCTAGAAGATTGTAATTTGAATTTCGGTAACATTCCAATTAGCTTAAGCTCATTAATTTCTAGACAGGATAGGAATAATCTTCTATAGAAAATTTGACTTCCTTCTTAGTAGCTGGAATGCTCAATTTAAAATTGGAACTCTGTGCTATATGTCAATGCATGTTTTAATCGATTTCTGTCTACTATAAGCACAATTTATTACCATATTATTGGCTGATAGGAAGTTATCATAAATCGAAATGTTAACCCCTTCCCGACTAGCTAGTGCGCGAATTGGGTATACTATCGCCTACGTCACAGGTTGTGTTATTCCTACTAAATTTAACCAGTGAACGGCATTTTCTGCGAGCCTGACTTCAAGTCACAAATAAACAAACGGAATGTTCGATCTTTTAAATAGCTGCTCGCCAGATTATATTGTATTACTAAGAACAGTTCGTTTTGTAATAATTGATTTTGTTATTTCATCTAAGTAATTTAATGTTTTTAGTAAACATATTTAAAACTCAGTTTATTAATTAAATTAAAAGTTTTTTTTTTTCTCTTCTGACAACGTGAGACATCAAACCAATTAAACTTAACGGACGTCATTCTATAGAATCCATATTTAAAAAAAAATCAATGTTTCCAAATCAAATTAAATTAGCGCATGTAAAATATTAAACAACAACCACTATCTTCCATTCATTTAGCATTGCACGATAGTATATGTTATTCCTACTAAAATTTTCGAAGTGGAAGTAGTTGTGTTTTTTTTATATTATACCCAATTCAGACTAAACGTCTTATCGGGGCAGGGATCACCTGCTTCTATGTGGGGCCCTTCATGGACACACTGAGCCCTCAAGGTATTGGGAAGCAAGAGAACTTTTAAGGTAATGACTTTCGTCTTCTTTCTTTGTTATCCTACGTACACTTGTATTCGTTATTTATTTCATCTTTCTATTTGTACCTTTTGCCTTGCCATTGGAAATATATATATATATATATATATATATATATATATATATATATATATATATATATATATATATATATATATATATATATATATATATATATATATATATATATATATATATATATATATATATACAGAGAAGAATTATAAATTTTCATTTGCATTTATTCACTTTTTTTAGATGTTTGTATCCAGTCTTTTGATACATTTAAAGAAAACTTATTTAGAGAAGCTTTAAGTGACTGTCTTTTACAAGCCAAATTTAGAAAAAGGAGAAGGTATGTACCATTTTGCTTTTAAAATATTATTAAGCAGATAAATTTAATAGATTAGTTCATTAATATATATTTTCTTTACATACAAAAAGATACTTGAAGTTGATATTTTAAATTATTGGCAACTATAAATTATGAAAAAAGATGAAGAGTTTTATTTGTGCAAAATCTTTTTACAGTGACGTTTAAAAATATGATATACTTTTAAGAAAATTTCTTCATTGTTAATAATTTATTAATGGTAATAAAGATACCTGTTATTATTTTTTAATGGGGTGAGAGATAACATTTAAATTAAAATAAAAATTCCAATAACAGTTAAATGATAATCTTATAAAAATATTTGAAAATCTAAAAATTATTGTAAAATGAAATCCGATCAAAATTTTAAAAATTGCTCTATGAAGTTTACGAATTCGTGTGGAAATTTAAGATCAAACTAAATTCTGTAGCTCTTAAATGCTCACAAGTAGGCACGCAAACAAACTCAGGAGTAGATTTATTATTTTATTGTATGCGAACAGGATGTGCGAATACTTTTATTTATTTTTATTGATTGGTTTCATGTTTAAATTATTAACGGAGTCACAGTACAACTTCATAAACAGATTCGTGTGCAATTGTTTTTTTTTTCCTCGTATTTCACTGAAAAAAATCTATTAGGAAAGATTTTTTTAGTCTTCCTACAGACATTTCTACAGAAAATTAACTTTCTTACAAACTACAAAAAAAATTTACTGAAAAATGTTTCGATCTTAATTATTATGCATATTTATTTATTTAGTTCAGAGTTTTTACTCTTCGACGACTAAAACCTTTGATATCAAAATAACAACAAACAGGATATTCAACAAGTTCAATGATGAACACACATAATAAACATGAAGTTCTCTCGTTTCTCATCAGATGACAAGACTACCACGATTCTATTTTCTATGGTAAACACCATCTCTTGATCCACAATCAAAATTAAATTTTAGACATCAACTGTACAGACTTATTTTACTGAACTGTGTATAATCTGATATGCAGGAAGGAAAAAAAAAATCTTATTTACGAAGATTTTTTTAATAGTTTTGTTTCAAAAAATTCAGTTACTATTTTTTTTCCCGATAGCACGAAAAAATTTTCTGGTCATCAGTGATCTTCTATAAATATAATAATAATACAGGATTTTTGCTTCTTTGTTTTTACAGTGTAGTTTCAAAATCACTGATGTAAATTTTTCCATTTTATTTTATAGAGAAACGAGAGCTCGAATAACCTCTTGCTGAGAGGTTGCTGAATACTCTCAGCAACCTCTATTATCAGAGCTATTATCAGAGCTCTGAATAGGACCTGAATGTTTAACAACTTCATTTTTTATTTTTGTTTTGACATATTTTTATATTGATGCATAATTTTTTATTTGATACAACAATTATTTATAGAATAAATATTTACTTAAAAATCTATTTATTGCTCTTGTATTTTCTACATTTGAAATCCAATTGTTTTTACTAATTTTTAACCTAATTGAGCTTCAAAATATAAAAACTGGTTTTTTTTTTTCTATAGATTAAATATTAAGAAATGTCCCATTTATCTAGACAAAAAAAAGTGCTTTTCCATAATATCAAAGAAAACAATATTGATGCCAGTTGTTAGCACCATGAATTAAATGTTTAATTATTGTTTTATCCTGTTACATGCTTAAAAATTAAGGTAATTTTTCTGTGTGTCCAATTTATTGATTTAAAATATGAGCGTTGCTAAGAAAAATTTTCAAATATTTCCAACAGTCTCATTTTGTTGAACAAAAATTTGAACTATTTTAGCATATAAATTTTAATTTTTATCATTTTTAATGACTTCCTGGTGATTATCAATAAAATTGGGATTATCAATAAATAGGAAATTAAAATTAAATTCAGTAAGGAAGAAGTGAGTTTAAATTTAAATATAAAGCTTTATTTATAAACTTCACGAACAAAGAAATTTCTGGTACACAAGGAAATATGCAAAGATTTCTTTTTAGCTCAAAAAAGAAATATTTGAAATTTTCACTTTTTCTGAGCGGTTAATTTCTTACTATAACAGGAAAAAATCAAATATTAACATTTCTCTGTACTTCAAGCAATAAATCACTTAAATTCTTTCTTTTTTACATTAAAGAGAATAAAGTCAATGGTAAGTTATCACATAAATATGTGTAAAAGAGAATACAAACTACTTTTTCTGCTATACCCACTAAAATATCTCATTTTTTGTAGAATAAAAATCCATATAAGAGAAATATACATAACGTGACATATAGTTGTAAATTATCAGAGCTCTTAAAGATCCGCCAAAAATAGTACAGTGGTAGCAAACTATTAATCAAAGGAATTTGATGCTTTCCTAACTTCGTAATCACTCGAATTTAGAATGAATCAGATTTCTATACATGTAATAGGCTTTTAAATCTTTATGGTGATCAAGAAAAGTTAATGATAATTTTTAAAAACAGAAAATATATTTTCAATATAAATTTTGCTAACATTTTAAAAATTTTAGCTAACTTTTGGCAGCTCTGACCTCTGGGAGTAGACGTTTTAGCTGACGTCACACTAGCGATGGGATCAAATTGCATTGGCACAAAAATGACATGAAAAGGTTTATTTTAGCTGGGCATAGAAAACGTTGCAAAAAGAAACCTTATAATTACCTAAAATTAAGGTAATATTCACCTTAATATAGACTTTATTTAAGGATTTTTTTCAAGCTTGAAAACCTCAAGACGACCTCGAATTATTGTTGGTAAAAAAAGGTTGTTTCCCAAGGTTTTGGATTAGGGTAATGAGCGTAGAATAGAGCAGATTGTCACAGACCTCGTTTTAAGGTTAGACGGTTTACACGTAAACCGCATAAAAAACCTTTTTAGGTTTACATGAAAAGGTTTTTGTACCTTACTTTGCTATCTGGGAATACGCCAGCATCTGGAGAGGCGTGCGACCGGTTCCTTGTTTTGACCTTTCTCCACCTCTTCTCTGTTGTATAGGAATGTATTCCGATATTTTCTCTTTTCTTAATATTTTTCGTATTTAATTGATAAAAATATTTTTTTAAAATTTCCACGATGCTGTTTTTTTTAAAACTATGTTCAATGTAGTTTTCAGTTGAATACAGTTTCCTAACTTATAAGTTTTTAATATATTTGAAAATCAAAAGAGAAACTAACGTACCTCTTTTCCAAAGACTCTCCACAGGCTAAGTTCTGCTTTACGCCATATTTCGATCGTCAATATTGCACCAACAGCAGGTGTTGATGGTTGATTGACTGTAAACAATAACAAGCTTTCTAAAACCGAAAGAAATTTAGGAATTTTTCGATGTATTTCTTCTCTTATGCTATGCTTACGAGGCGATGTAAGAACAGGCTTAATATTCTAGGAAGTTTTATCATGGTGTTTTGTGTTTAAATGAATGCGTAATTTTTCAATTCATAAGAGTTCTCTGTAATTCATAAATTCTAACAGATCGTGAGCCTAACACAAATTTAACATTAATATGACAGCATAAAAAATGTGTAAAGTTAGCCATGTTTTGATTGTTATACCTTATTTGGCTATATTTGCGTAAAATAGCACCGTTTGTTATTTTTTGGATAGCATCATACCAAGCTTGCGGAGTCCCCCGAATTCATTTGTTGTTTGTTTCGTTGAAAGTTAGATAGAGAAAATGCGTTACATTGGAAACATTACTGGTATAATATTATTGTATGGTGCGTTTTTTCAAGCTTAGGCGTAAAAATCAGTCGGAGGTAGTAACTCGGAAGTCTTACGACGAATTTGTACTCCTAGCGCCATCTGCGACACGGTCAACCATCCATATTTTATGCAGTAGGAATGGTCCTTAGTGCTGTAGTTGTTAATGTTATTCTAGAAAGTTAGCATCAGCGAGGAGCACTTTCAATCGAAACAGAAACTTTTTGTTTTGATTTGATATGACGTCAGATGTTTTGGGAACTGAAACTTAGCAAGAAAATTTCTGTTTGTAATACGGTATATATATATAATAAAAATACTTTTATTTTATAGGTTTTATAAATCATGTAACGTGTAATTTAAAATAATTGTGATATTTCATTTGTTTAATGTCTTTAGTATTATGCATTTATTCGCTTTTCTTTACAGAGAACGTGTCCACCAAATTTGTACGTCATACGTGAATCCGTGTTCATCTATTTAACTTTGTAAATAAACTTGTGTGCTCAGTGCAGAACGGGAATACCCCGAAACAGAGCTTTTGTTAGTGTCAACGTTGCTTTATTTATAGACGTAAGTAAATAATTTACAGTACAATACAATATATTTATTTATAACATAAAATATAGTACTATTGAAGTTAAATTTATGAAAAGCATATTTATCAAAATAACCTTTCATTTAATTATTTGTTTTCAAGAAATATTATAGTATTTCTTTTTTAAAACATCATAGTTTGAATAAAAGATATTAATTTACTGGATATTTCATCTTTTTATAAAAAATTTAGAATAGTTATACTTTCATGTATGAAATCTTCTATTAACTAATTAGATATGATTTATTAATCTTATTTAAAAAATATTTCCATGGCCTTTTTGTGGAATACTTTTGAAAATCAACGAGTGCTTGTTGTTATCCAAGTAAAAATTCAGATATATTTCTGTATAATGATCTGTCTCACCAACTGCAATGCCCAAGGTTCAAAAATAGATTTTAAACTTGAAATTTTTATTA
Source organism: Parasteatoda lunata (assembly GCA_949128135.1). Classification (NCBI taxonomy): domain Eukaryota; kingdom Metazoa; phylum Arthropoda; class Arachnida; order Araneae; family Theridiidae; genus Parasteatoda; species Parasteatoda lunata. The sequence continues at coordinate 71,945,502 of OX421979.1, forward strand.
AAAAGTAAGGTAAAAGCTAGATGTTTGAGATGCATCTAGTTGTCCCTTTCAGTGATTTTTCTTAGATGCTAAGGCTTTGCAATTATTCTGCTGCAGATCACAATCTAAATCTTCCCCAAAGTTTCTACCCTTATTAGTTACTTTGTATTTACTTGAAAGTCACATTTTAATGCCCAGTTATTTTTGTTCTTTAATATGGATTGTGAAAATCTACAAGTCTGTAAAAGTGAAAAATTATGCTTAATAATTTTTTTAAACTTCTTTTGACAATATTTTTTTTTTTTCAGTCATGAAGCAAAGCTTTTCAAGCTTTGCTTCATCTCAAGCTTTGCTATCTATCCACTTGCTATTTGTGACTAGTTAATGATTGACATGCAAATTTTGTATTGTCAGTTAAAAATTGTTTCAAATCATAATTTTTCAAAGACTGTGCCGTGGGCAAATAGGGAGCAAGAGTGTATGATTTAAATTAGAGGGAGCTTAATTATACTCGCTCAAAAATGTACATTCTGAAACCTGTGTCATCAGATATGTTAAAATCTTTGCCTGTTTTTTTGATCCTCTAGGTTGGCCTCTCAAAGAAAAAATTCTTGAATTTGGGATAAAGGTTGTAAAGTGTTTTTCATGCAGTTAAATTCAAATCTCTCCTATGAACTAGAGGATGTTTTGTCGGCAGAATTAGAGTTTTACTTCACTTGACTCAGGGATGCCAACTGCTTTGCTCTGTGCGAAAGTTTTAATGAATTAGTAGCAAATTAAATAGTAAAACTTATATAATATGGCTACTTACGTGTACTGTATAAAAGAGTAACCATGAGATTGATGCAATGAAGCTGCATTGCATATGATACTTAAAATTTTTGATCTGTTGTGATGGGAAAAAACTTCAAATGGAAAATACTAAAATAAAAATAACTTAAATTTTGATAGACTAGAAAATACTTAAATTTTGATAGACTAGAAAATACTTAAATTTTGATAGACTAGAAAATACTTTTCACACAACAGAGCAAGTTGGCATCTCTGTTGACTACCAATGACTCAGATTCTGGAGAAGTTTTAACTGTTCATCAAGCTTCTTAAATTTGTTAAATTAATTTGTTTGTTAAAATGAAATTCTACAATTTTCATCAGTTTTATTCATTCTTTTGTTGTTTTTACTTCTAAAAAGTTTTTCGCTTATTGTCTTTAAGTTAAAATTTTTTACATATTTCTTTTGGAAATAGTGGTAAAACTAACTGTACTTTTCTTTAAGTTGTGTTCTGTCCAGTATGACAGCTGAATTCTCTTTTACAGGTGGCCATGAGCATTGGTAGAATAACATTAAAATATTATCTGGAACATATTTAAGAATCTCTCTGGACATTCTTCATGTTCATTCTTCTTTATATTCAATCTTCTTTGCATTTATTCTTCTTTATTGCATTTATTCTTCTTCATATTCTTCTTCTTTACATTAATTCTCTTCTTCACTGCTTAGAATTAGTGTTAATGAAGTGGACGTAAATTTGAATTTTGCTCTTCAAACATAGCATTCTTTACCATCTCTATCCTAAATTCAAGAATTCTTTTCTTTGGAAGGCCAACCCAAGGTTTTAAAAACATTCAAATATGTTAACACATCTGTTGACATAGATTAGTCTTTCTGTGATGCGCATCTTTGCATATTTAATTAATCTTCCTCTTTTAAAGTCTTATTTAGCATCCCATTTTTAATATTTGTCAGCTGAAGGCTCAGAGCTAAATTAAAAACATAGTAGTTTGATTTGAAGCACAACATTTTATAAGACAAAACTTACACGCCAGTCTTTAATATTTGGTCGCCAGTGGAAATCTTGCTTTCTGATCTAGAGAGAACGAAAGAACTGTGTAGCATAAAAAGTTTTGCTTGATTTTATAATTTGCTTTAATTTTCTTTTTATTCAGTAACTTTTATGTTTCAAAATGTGTTTTTAGGTGTCATCTTTGTATAACATGCTAAATTAAAGGAAGGATAATCTGTTTCCCCCCATCATTAAATAAGACTTATTATAATTTTTTTTCCATTAATCTCTCTTTTCTTTTATCTTTATAGTGTTATTATCTATATATCTATCAGGGATTTTCGCAAAACATCAACAGCTTTTGGATAAGACAATTTGGAAAAATTCCTTTCATAATACATAAAGATAATTTTTATGTTGATAATTTTGCATTAAGGCCATACATTTATGTATACAAATCAATGACCATCAATGAAGAAAACTTTAAAAATGAAAATCGAGTTTTAAATTGTTGTTGCATGAAAAAATGTAACCTGTGTGGTATTTTTTTTTTAAACAAAACTTTAACAATAATTAATAAATATGTAAAAGAAATATCAATTCTCAAACCAAATATCCTGATCTGTCTGCATTATATCTTAAAAGTTTTTGTCAAAAACATGATTAAAATAAAACACCTTTGCCCCATGGCAGAATCGTGGCGACACAGCGACATTGTCAAAAAACGTTCCCGAGTTCTTGCAGAAAGATTTTTGTCCCTTTGGAAAAATTTTGCTTTTCTTTTCTGCAGAAATTTTCGAAGAATTTTTATCATCTATTTCGAAGATTTCCATATTATGATCTGTGGTAGAATAATCGCAAAGTCTTGGCCACTTCTGGGCAGCGGCCCGTGAGAAACTAAAAATAAAAAAAATCACAAAAATTGTCTGACTTCAAGGGTATAACTTGTATCCACCCCCGGGCAAACCTCAACATGCTTTTTTTAAAAAATGAATTTTCTGTTTAAATTCAATTTGGCGCCGTGGCGATTGTTGTTGGCATTGAAGATTATGATACGGAAATATCCCTAGCATTTTTTAAATGACATTTCATTTTTTTGTATATCTTTGTGCATGTGACCTCTTTTCATCCAAACAGACCAATAATTTTTTACTAGGGTGGCAGTTTTATTTTCAACTTTATTTTTTTTATCTCCCCCATTTATATAATTTATCTAGAATTCAAAAATTTCAATGAGTAATTAAAACTGAAGTATCGAATTTCTATAATAATCAAATATCGTTACCAATAAGGATTTTTAGTAACCAATTTCTTATTTTTACTCAACATTTTTTAACTAAGAACAGATGCATAAAAATCAAAAATACAAAATTCAGACATTAACGTTGTTAAATCAAATTAATTGTGCATACATTCTAAATTATTCAATTTTTTATAAGAGTTAAAAAGGAACAGAAAAATGGCAATTACATTTCCAATTAAAAATATTAAAAATAAATAAATAAAAATTCTGTTAAAATTGAAAAAAAGTAAATTTATATTTTGCTATTTAGTTTTGCTTTACAAAAAATTTTAATATTCTAAATCAAACTATATTTGGAACACAAAGAAGAATGTATTTATAAATATTTAAACACTTTTAAGACAACTGTTTTAACTTTATCTGAATAATATTAATAACAGTCATACATTTACTCTTGAAAAATTTTGTATTTTCATGTTTGCAATGTTCCGATTGTCAAATAATAATGTTCTTTCATTGTTTTTTAAAATCTGACAAAAATGAAACTAAATATTTAATAACATAACTAAATAAACCAAATACACAAAAATTTTTTTCAAGTAGTAAAGTAATTATTGATCTTTTGGCAATTACTGTCCCCTTTAAGTGCATGGTAGTTTTTACCAAATAGGTGAAAAACTATTTAATTTCTTTAATTAAACTATTCATATTTTATAAAAGTAACGGCATATACTTTATTAAAATCAAAAATCTTTTACTTGCTTGTAATTTCTTAGAAGAAAATCATGGGACAATCATTATATTCAGTGAATTTACATACTGAATTTATAAGGAGAAAGTATGCTTATTGGACATAAAACTGCAATTAAACTGTGCTATTCTGTAGAGAACAGTGTTCTTTATAACCTGGAAGTTATATTTTATTCATCTAGAGCCATCTATTGTATTTTATTGGTTTTTTCGTACTTAGTATAGTTATTATACAAAAATTGGGGACACATATCAAAAAAGGTGTAGCACAAAATATATAAATTATTCTAAGAATATTGATTATATATATTCAAATACCCAAGTCATACTATATAAGAATATGTATTTATGTCTGTAATACTTTCATGTAAATTATTACTCTGTAATGATTTACTTAAAAAGTTCAGAAATGTGTGCTAGTGACATGGGACAGTAATGACCATTTTAGCTATATTTTATTTCTTTTAAAATATAATTTGTATACAAAATGTGTCTGCCTATTTTTTTAATTCCGTATGAGTACTTTAAGCAAAACATATAATGAAAAAATAAAAATAAATATTTTACTGCAAAATAATTTTGTGTACTGCAAGGACACAAAAATAAACAAATTGAGAAAATAACCCATATATATATATATATATATATACAGTGTGGTCCCGAATTCATGGTACAAACTTTAATGGTAGGTACAGGACATTGTAACAATGATTTATTGTATAGGAATGTATAGTCGCAAGTGACGCGGCGAGGCGTAAACAGGGGAATAAAAGGAAAGAGAAATGGAGTGATCGGTTGGTATCATTGCCGGTAGAGGGCAGTAGATGTCTAGCCGGCGTTGAAAATGATGCATCGCAGTAGGGAAAAGTGCCATTCACAATTGTGCTGTCCTAGACGATGGGTGACTTTACGTATGCAGTAAAAGCAGACATGCATTACATGTACGGTCGTGCAAATGGTAACGGCAGAGCTGCGTTACGAATGTATCGCGCGGAGTATCCTGATCGACGAATGCCTGATCATAGAATTTTTCAACAATCGTCAACTTTGTGAAACAGGTGCGTTCGCCGTCAACAGACATGACGCTGGTCGATTAAGAGCTGTACGCACTCCAAGACTGGAAGAAAGAATCTTGAACATTGTGGCTGATAGACCCGAGTCAAGCACAAGAACTGTTGCGCGTGACGTAGGTGTGAGTCATCAGACTGTATGCAGAGTGTTAAACGAAAATCGCTTACACCCCTTCCATTTTCGGAAAGTATAAGCATTGAATCCGGCAGATTATCCTCTCCGCGTGAACTTCTGCCTGTGGGTGATGCAGCAATGTGCGTTGCAGCCGGATTTCGTAGGTGATGTGCTATTTACAGATGAAGCGACATTTTCACGCGAGGGTGTCTTTAATGCGCACAATTCCCATGTGTGGGCAACCTATAATCCACATGCAACGCGTCCACATGCGTTTCAACAACGTTTCTGTATTAATGTGTGGGCTGGTATTGTGAACGACTTTTTGATTGGCCCATACTTACTACCCATGCGACTCAGTGGCGGAAGCTATCTTATTTTTCTGAAAAAAGTGTTACCACAACTGCTGCATGATGTTCCGATCGCCATTCGTAACCGCATGTGGTTTCAGTACGATGGGGCGCCAGCACACTTCAGCATTGATGTACGGAATTACCTGAATGCCACGTTTGGTGCTCGATAGATTGGGCGTGGTGGACCAACCCCTGGCCACCCCGATCTCCCGATTTATCGAGCCTCGATTACTTTTTATGGGGACATCTAAAGCATCTTGTTTATGAAACTCCAGTTGACTCAGATGAGGATCTCGTTGCTCGCATATCTGTAGCTGCTGGAGGTGTGCGTGAAATACCAGGCATCTTTGAAAGTGTACGCGAATCGCTCCACGGACGCTGTCAAGCATGTATCGCTTCTGGTGGATGCAATTTTGAACACTTACTGTAAACATGACACTTGTCAACAACGCTTTCAATAAAATCTTTGTTTTTCCTTTCGGCCGTTATTTCTCCTGTTTACGCCTCACCGCGTCACTTGCGACTATACATTCCTATACAATAAATCATTGTTACAATGTCCTGTACCTACCATTAAAGTTTGTACCATGAATTCGGGACCACCTTGTATATATATATATATATATATATATATGAGTAAAAAATATTGATATACTGTATTGAAATTTAAAAGCATTTAATATATTTTTTTAACAAGATTATAAACTTGTAATTTTAACTTATAATTTTCTGAATGGTAAGAAGTTTCATATTTTCTAAAAGTGTAATTAACTTTTTCTCTAATAATTGGTTTTAAATGAAAGGCTATCATCATGTATGACAAATATGTTTTTTGTGCAAAGATTTGTGACATAAGGTCAAATATTGTACTTTTTGTCTCATGGCTTAAAAACTTTTGTTTATTCAAGTGATGTCATTCATGATTGTTTTCCATTTTTTGGTACTTTTTAATTAAATAGTCGTCAAAGTACTTTCTTATTTTGCAATCCTTTTTTTTTTTTAGCTTATGTTTCTTTGTTCTGAAGGTATAGTTTATGTTCTAGTAATTCATTTGTTAGGTCAGTAATTCATTTGTTAGGCATGTGTTTTCGGCTTATTTTGTTTACTACTTAGCTTTTTTATGTCCTTTTCTCAGCCTATTATATTATTTGTAAGTATATAATTATTTTTCTTTCAGGCCTGGTAAATTTTATGAATTGTATATGCTTGTCTCTCCTCTTTACAAATGGATAGAAATGAAGCAACATTTAAGAACTTTTTGATAGAAAAAATTGAAAAAACTGGTGGTTCAGCACAAATTAAATATTTAAATCAACTTCTTTCTAGTCTAAGTTATGATGTTAGGAGTTCTGTGGCAAGTAATCAAGTTGAATTGATGAGATTTTTACGTAAATACTCTGATACCTTTCAAGTTGATGCAAATGGAAATGTCAGACTTCAAAGTACTAATTTACATGAGACTGATGTTAATGATGATGATGATCGACCTGTGAAAAGGTTTGTAAATTCTGAACCAAGTGATGATTTGCCCAAACAGTTAAAAGATGGTGAAGGCGTTGTTATTAAAATCCACCCTACTTTTGGATTTATAGCTGCCAAGTCACCTTTGAAGACACAAGTATATTTTTCTCCAGCCTCTTTTGGGAATGAGCAGGTAACACTTTTGACTGATATAGACAAGTTGCATATTGGTGCAAAAGTTGGTTTCTATGCAACTAAGCAAAGTAATGAACAACATAGTACTAAATATCGTGCTAAAAGAGTGTGGTTTCTTAAGTCTGAAGAAGATGGAAATAGAAATAAATTCCAGAATGACTGTGAGCCAAAGAGTAGAAAAACTCGGGAGACTGGAAAATTTGATGCTGGTGTTAATGAAGGTGAAGGCAGGATTCTAAAACTTTCACCAACCTTTGGATTTATAATAATTGACAATGACAAAAATAACACAGTATTTTTTTATAAGAGCAACCTTGCTAAATATGAAAACGTTGTAGACTTAAATAAAGTTTTAAAAGTTGGAGATTTGGTTGAGTTCAAAGCTGTGCGAACAGCAGAGAAAAAAAATACAGCACGATGGTCTGCTACTCAAGTGTGGATAAAAAAAAGTGCCAGCGCTATACCAAACAAAAAAGTAGATTTGCAAAATGTTGCACCGAAAAAACAGCACCTTAAGAATCAAACTGGTAAAATCTATCCACACTCAAAAGGAATTGTTATAAAATTTGGTCCCAAGTATGAAAATATCGCAGATGCTGACTCCAGTATATTTTATATGCTGGGTACTAAAGTTATGGATGTGTCTTGGGAATTTTCCGATGGAGATAATGTTCGCTTTGATGCTGTTGAAATCAAGTCTCATCCAGGTTGGAAAGCAACTCTGGTTTGGACTGGGGAAAGGCCGAAAGTAGTTACAGCTCCAGACTTGGGTGATTTTAGTGAATTCACTGATGATATCGATGATACGGCTAGCACTATTTCAAAAGTCTCTGATAATTCTATTTTTTCTGAAAACAGCAGCAGATCTTATCAGCCACCATTAAGCAGATCTTCTGGTTATTCGTCAATGAGACAATCCCAAGAAAATCTGCAGCATTTTAGTATACCTCCTAGCAGAAACTCGAGCAGCATTGAAACACATTCTTACATTGACATGGATGTTGAAGATATTTCAGATGCCACTAGTTGTTATTCAAGGTCTTCAGATAAATCTGCTGGTGGGTCTGGTAGGGGCTTTTCGAGAAACTCTCGAGCTCAACGACGAAGATCATCTAACCAGAAAAAAAATTATTCCAACCAAGATCTAAGGCATGATAATATGTATAATAGCTCTAATTCATTTAGTGAGAAATGGCAGACAAGTGGAAATAGAAACTCAAATTCTCAACAGGAAAAAAGGCAGAGAAGTTTAAACAGAAATTCAAGTTCATACCACGAGAGAAGGCAGGAAAACTTGAGCAGAAACTCTAATTCATATAGCGAAAGAAGACAAGGCAATGTAAATAGAGGATCAAATCCTTATCAGGAAAAGAGGCAAGGTACTGTAAACCAAAAACCAAACTCTTATCAGGATAGGAGAGTAGATATGAAAAAAAGGAGTTCAAGTGTTGGAAAGAATTCTGCACTTCAAAATGTTGAACGATTTAAACGATATGAGGAAATACTTCAAAAGTATATTGTTGATTCACCAAAAGAACCTGAAGATGACAATATTAGTACAATCTCAGATTCTTCCAAAAGTGATGTTTCATTTAAAGATTCTCCACCTGAAACCAAGACTTACATAAATTGGGCTGATACTCCTTACCCAGGTGAAGATGACGATCTTGAAATTGATGATGATGCAGAAAAAGATGATATAGAAACTGAAAAAGCGGCTACCCAAAATTCTGCGAAAGATTCTATAGATGATGCATCTGTTATTAATCAGGACGATGTGTACAACTCCGAAGACGAGTTTAGTGATGCAGATGAAGAGAGAGCAGAATCTCTTCCACTTGATGAACCACTTAAATTATTAGCTGCAAATGATGATTTGTCAACTGATGCCAAAGAAGAAAAAGTTCCTACTAAGTGCAGTGTTAAAATCTTCAAAGAAATTGAAGGAACAATGAAAAAGGTGCATTGTAAATATGGTCAAATTATTTGCCCCTTGTTGCTCCAGCCTGCCAATTTTTTCTGGCAAGATGTCTATCATAATGAAACACCAGTTTCAGACCGATATGATGATTTGAGAGAATTTCTTAAGGTAGGAGATAATCTAAAATTCAATTGTATCAGAGTGGTCGATGAGGAAGAATGTAATTTTATTAAGTGCACTATGCTGTGGAAGGGCAAAAAGCCTAATATTGTTGAAATGACACCTCAGCAATACATTGCCAGTGAAAAATTGAAAGTTTTCCTGAAAGATGATAATTATGAAATCGAAGTTGTATCACCTAGTAATCCAACTCCTGCCAATGCACCACCAGAGCAGCCAAAACGAAAATTTTTAGTTACTGTAAATAGTGAAGATTCAGACAGTGATGCTGAGGCATCTGCCTCAGCTGCTAAACCTTTGCCAAATAGCTCTGAACACAATAAGGTTTCAGGCCTCACTTCGAATAAGAGTGAAAGTGATGCTGAGGCATCTGCCTCTGCTGCTAAACCGTTGCCAAACAGATCCGTACACACCAAAGTTTCAAACTTTTCTTCAAATGAGAGTGAAAGTGATGCTGAGGCATCTGCCTCTGCTGCTAAACCATTTCCAAACAGATCCGTACACACCAAAGTTTCAAACTTTTCTTCAAATGAGAGTGAAAGTGATGCTGAGGCATCTGCCTCTGCTGCTAAACCATTTCCAAACAGATTCGTACACACCAAAGTTTCAAACTTTTCTTCAGATGAGAGTGAAAGTGATGCTGAAGCATCTGCCTCTGCTGCTAAACCGTTGCCAAACAGATCCGTGCGCCCTAAGGTTTCGAACCTTTCTTCTGATGAGAGTAGAAATGAGGCAGAGACAAATTCCGATAAAAATGAACTTATAGAAGGAATTAGTAAAATAATTAAATATGGTGGACTCCCTTCATGTTCTCAGGTATGTCTCTTTTTGTTTACAACGCAAGTTAATTTTAGATAACTAGTTTCAAGAAGAAAAGAAAGTTATTTATAAAGGCTTAAAATTTTTATTAGGTATTATATTTTCTCAATATAATTCATTATTGAATGAAAGTTGATTGATTGACTTTTCCTTTTTAATGAAATTTTATAAAAAGGTATTTTCAAATTTATAATTGACTGAAAAAAAATTTAAATTAGCTTTAAAAAGTATGGTATGTAATTTCAAGTTAAAAGTAAATTTTATTCTGTATTATATTGAACTTGGTTACTAAATTTGTAAAAAAAATTTTAAACTTAGAAAAATTTAAACAAGTTTTAAGAATGCTTAGAATTTTGAAATTTAAAATTTGGTAACTTAGTTCAGTAGAAATACATTTCAGATGATAAAGTTAATTAAAAATTATTCAAAAATATTAATTAGTTTCTGAATAAACTTGGAAAATCCACACTTATAAATAAGCTTAATATGGAGGAAGTAAAATCTCTTTTCTCTCTGAAAAACAAACCCTCTCAAATTATTTATTCTACATGAAAGAAATATTTAAAAAAAAAAGACAAACATTTGATCGAAACTGTTCTAAAAGCTGTTCTTAATTGGTGTAAACCTAATAGGAAATTCCTACAGCAGTCTGTTCGTAAACTATAAACATACGATTACATCACAATCTAGATCTTACTGGCATTCTTTAGATTTATGTATAAGTTTTTCTTGTTATGCTTAGTATGTTGATTTTTGTTGTTGTACTTAACCACTTATTTTCTATAATTTCAGGTTGACTTGATGTCAGTTTCTTCAGAAATACTAAATTTTGTTATGAATATGTGTGCTGTAAAAAAACTTGAAGCAGTGAACCAATCTGTTAAGGAGACCCAAACAGTTGATAACACATTGTCCGAATCAGTGCCTACTAGTGCTAAAAGTGATGAAGTTAAAATAATGAGTACAGCAACCCAAACTATATTCACAGGAGATGTTAGAGGAAGCAATATATATACAGAGTGATAATAATTTAGTTGAATTCTAAATTCGTTACTTAGTTCCTGTCATCCCATTCATCCTTGTCTTTTATGTTTTGTTATTTGAAGCTCAAAGCAATCTTTTAAGTTCATTTCGGTTGTAATGGTGTGTTGTGTTTCGTTCAGGGATACTAACTACTACAGATTTTCCCAATTTCTACAAACTTAAGTGCTAACTTCCTAATTACGGTAAATCTTTTAAAACACTAAAAAATCCAATTATCATTTATTTTTTTAAATAGAACAATGCTAGTGTTTTATTTGTAGATGATCCCTTATTTTGTGATAATTAAGTTTTACTTATTCAGTAAAGAAGTGAATATCATTTGCTTATACAGAATTCAGGGTGCGTAGCATTTTAAAAAAGTGCTTAATGGTGCTATTAAATGGTAATATTTGATTTACATTTTTTAAAAGCCCTTAAAGGTGCTTTTTTTATTTGGAGTTTGTAAAAAGTGCTTAATTTTCTATCTTTTAAAAAGTGATTTTTTCTTTACCTTGTCGATTGTCCTTCTAAATTACAAAAAAAAAAGAAGCATGATTTTGACAATTTCCATTGCAATATTTATCAGAAACTTGTTATTTTATCATGATTATATAAAGCTTTTGAAAATATTTTTGAATTTTATTGATTTTATGTTTATAAATTAAGAACTTTAAATAATGGAAAAAAATGATTTTTATTACTTAGGAAAGTGATTAAAAATAATTTTTGAGTGCTTAAAAGGTGCTTATTTTTTGTTGAAAAATCTAGCTATTCACCTTGGAATTAAACAAAAAAATCTTAACATTAATTATTGTTTTGTTTTTTAAATTCTTCGCAACAATAAATTTTCAAGACAAAGGAAGATGCTGTGGCATCACAAAAGAGGTTTAAGCTAAGAATAGTTCAAAAATCATTTTTCCTATTATAATCTATTTTCTACATTGAAAATAGATTTTTTTTATTAAGCAGACATCTATATTTTAAATTGAAAAATCTATTTAATTTTAACTTCAGGGCTTATTAAAACTTAGATTGGATTTGAAAATCTGGATAAATTTTGCAATTAACATTTTTTTTTTAATGTTTTACATTAGGAAGGAACAAATTGCTTCATATTTTTATCTAAGTTTCAAGTTAGTTTATAATAGATTCTTGAATGATGTAGTTGAGGAATTTTATATATGTAAATTATTTACCTGATAATTGGGGAGAAAAAAACTATTTAGACAAAGTAAGGGACTTAGTTTTGAAGAAAAATGCTTTAAATTAATGATATTTAAGATGCTTTTTTATCTGCATGCATTTTAACATAATAAAGCTTTTTTGTTCAGAGACAATTTTAAATTTAGCTGTTTAATATCAACATGAAATTTTTTATTTTGCAATTTAGTAATACTAGGAAAAAAATTTGGTTGCTGCGGAAAACAATATAGTACTTAGTATCCCTGCTTTCTCATCATCATCAAAATTTTTTGTGTTAAAAATTGTGGTTATAATTGAGGAAATCACTGCCGTAACTATTTATTTGACATGACATTCAATGTTAATTACTGATAAAGTGAGAAAGTGTTTTGTTTTATGATAATGCTGTGATAACTTTTTAGTCTTAATATTTTTTCTGTTGTGTTCTTACTTATCAATAACTCCTAATTGGAAGTTGTCAGAAATTTCTGTGTGCATGAAAATATTGCCAAACTTTAGGTTTTCTTAAATTATTTATTTAATTTAATTCTTGAATTATTAATTTTTATATCCAATACATATAATTTTATATTTTATATACAATAAGTATAATTATATACTTATTGTTAAAATATATAAGATAATCCCATATTGAGAATTTATCTAAAATATGAAATTAGCCTTCTCATTTTGCATAGACTAATAAAATATTGCAGTTTAATAATTCTCAATTAAAAAATCATATGGATATGTCTTTATTTTTATAAAAAATTATTTTCAGGTGAAAAAAAGAACTTAATATTTTTTTCCAAAGAAATGATGGAGATCATTTTCTTGTCTTTTATTTTTAAACTTTATATTTTTACATAAAATATGATATACCCGTACATTTTAAGGATAGGAGTAAAGAATTTTGTGCAGTAAAAATCTAACACACTCTTTAACGAAAAATTTAAACAATGTGGGTTTAGTTTGTTTTTTAGGGGCAAAGTTTTGTGATAATAAAATTAATTTATAGATAATAAAATTAATAAAACGCAATTTTTGAAACATTTGTTATAAAAAAACGGACAGTCTTGGAAACCAAAGCAGTTTAAAAGGCAGTTATTTTTGATGAAGCGTTTTGCATTTTTCTTTATTTGCATCAGAAAAACAGTACAAATAAGCTTGCATAGACTAGAATTAAATCTTAATAGCTATTACTTTTGGTATGTTTTTCTTATTAAGAAAATTTCGAATGTATGGATTTTTAACTTCGGTTTTAAAATATTTAATTATTTATGTCAAATTTATTGTCTGAATAGTAATTTGAAAAAGTAATTAGATAAACTGTAATCTTAGAATTCAGTTTTTAAGTCATTTTAATAATTGGTGTGAAGGTAGAATTTTATCGTTCACCATTTAGTATTTATGTCGCCTTTACTTAGTATTATACCTTATCAAAATTGTCGCACTTTTTAAGAATCCTATCAAAAATATAAATTGCTTTCAAAAATATAAAAAGTATTGCATTTTTAAAGTTTCAAAAAAAAAAAAAATGTACCATTTAAGAACATCTTTTTAATGTGTATTTAATACCTTCATTTGAAATAACTTTAGATATGATACATTTATTTTAAATTTTCTCCAAAATAATTGACTTAAGTTATTTACTGACTTTAAATATTTTTCTTTAATTCCATGGATAGATATATTTATTAAACAATATTATTTAATATTTATAAATAAATAAGTTCTTGAAATTAAAACTGTTCATGTTATTAATCCTAAACGTTCTTTTTTGTGCTTGATTTTTTCCCCGTGATTTATGTCGGCAAAATATTTATATTTTTCTTCAGTTATTATGAAACTGTCCGTTTTATTAACTCAAAATTTTCCTCTAAGTACGTAATATTTTTCCTGACTTATGTCATCTGAATATTGTTTTTCTTCAGGTTTCATGATAATCAAGGTGAATCTATTGAACTAGAAGACATATATTAAAAAAGAGCATTTCCAATGAGTGGTAATTTTGAATTATATACAGATTGAAAAGTTTTGAATGAAGTTCTGGATAAATTTATTTATTTTATGCAAAAGAACATTGTTTCTTATTATTTTTGTTCTGTTTGACATTGTTACATAAATATATACTTACATAAGCTAAACGTTTATGTTCATTTTTCTTTTAAATTATCTATGTAAATTTGTTGAAAATGAAGCAATAAATGATAAGATTGTTAATTACATAAACACTTATTTTTACTTATGAGTATTGGGAAAAATATATTTGTATTGAAAAATGTTATAAATTTTTTTTTTTTTTAAGTAAGTGGTAAAATAAGACATGTTTGATTTATGAATGCTAAGCAAGAAGTTAAATATTTTTATGGGGACATGGTACATAGATTTTTTGGAAATATTCTAATTTATGGAAATATTCTGATATTTTCTATTTACCTAAATTTTTCAAAACATAACAATTTCTTTTTTGAAAGCTTATTAATATTTTTTATTCCAATTTATATTTACATAATGCTTACAGGCTGTTGTAAGATTGCAATTTTATATTTACATGATGCTTACAGGCTGTTGTAAGATTGAAATTTACATATACATGATGCTTACAGGCAGTTGTAAGATTGCAATTTATATTTACATGATGCTTACAGGCTGTTGTAAGATTGCAATTTAAATTATTTGAATCTTTTTTGGGAAGTCTCAAGTTTGAAGTTTTTTAAGATTTTTATATTTTTAAAATTTTTTTATATATATGAATAATCGCACCCCTTTGCCTAAAACAGGCATACGTCAACAGCAACAGACCTTTTTTATTATTTATGGATTGTTTCATTTTTTAATGACTTTCAACTATTTTTGTTCCATAATGCCAACTGACATTTACTCAAGTTTTATGAAGAAAAAAAAAAGGTAAAATTGAAAAAAAAGGGTAGCATTAAAACGGGGTTTGAAAGTGTTTTTTTCCCCCTAAACATTAAATAAAAACAAAATTTTTTAAGTTAATTTGACTGTATTGTTTCTCAAAAATATCAATTATATATCAATCGAATAATTGAAAGACTTCAGGTGAAAACCAGGTTAGTCAGTTTTTATTTTTAATGCATTTTTAATTGTAACTGTTTTGATAAGTGTTAGAACCAAGCACAAATATAAAATCCTCATTTTCTTGTATGACTATATAAACCTATTGTTTTTTAAATTTTCATTTGACTGTTACTAAGAATTGAACTTACCTTGTTCTACTCCCAAGCTTTTCAGATGTTTCTGTGTTTAAAAATAAAAAAGCCCCTTGTTCTTACACCAAGCTCCTCAAATGTTAAGAATAATAATTAATAAATATAATTAAAAAATTAGAAAATGTACCATGTCTCCTTAATTGAACTTAATTTTAAATTTTCTAGAGTAAAAATATTATTCAAAATGTATAGTCTCCTATGATGTGAAGAATTTTTAAATCCTTAGGATATGGAATTGTTTGTTACTCGTGATAAAATTATCGAACTAATTATATCAGAAAATCTTCTTGCCCTCACAAATTTTTTCCTTATACCCTGCAAAAGATTGATTGAAGTCTGCATTATGTTGTTTGAAATGTTATAATAATTTTGCTCTAATGCTTGTTAAATTAAATATTTCATTTTTTTAAGTGTTCAAAAATTTAAAAAGAAAAAAAAAGATATTTTCTTCAAGTCAATTATTTATTTTCAAATGTTTTTGTGTACTGTGTGTAAAATTTCTATGCTTGATTTCTTTAGTTGAATTAAACATTATTTTATTGATATAAAAATGTTTTTTTTTTTTTTTCTCCATTTCATAACATGATAAACATGTGAAAAGTTCTGGAATGCCAGTTGTGCCCAACCTTACGATGGAGATATTCATAACTGTCTGAAAATCTAAATTTCCCCCAAAAATCTTTTGAAATAGTAGGAATAACTGCCTACCTTAGCGATACAAAAACCACCTCGCTGTAAAAAAAAAAAAAAAAAAATTGGCACAAGTTGCTTTTTAACGAGAAAAGCTATGATAAATTTCTTTTGTAATAAACAAATGTCAAGATGAAAGGCTTAACAATATGGAAATGACAGCTAGCAGAAATGCTTATCCTAAGGTTTTTGGCCATTAGATCCCAAAAAGTAATTGTTTTCAACGGATCACTTGTTTAAAATAGAAACTATATTAGTTTATGCTTTTAGCTTAAATTATTAAATTTAAATTATTACTTATGTATTTAGGTTAGTTATTTATTTTTGAAAACGATTAGCCAAAAATAAGAGTTCACTTAGGAGAAAAATTTAGCCGAATGTGTAGATATGAGCGTTTACCTCCTAATGATGTGACCCAAGTTCGAATTCCAGTGGTGGCTGGTTCATAGGAATTCTGCTTCCGGCTTGAACCGAGCACAGTGCTGACGTAACAATATCCTCGGTGGTCGACCGATTATGGGTTAGAATATCTTTGCCGTATGGCTAATCGTGGGTGGTTTTCATCTCCATCTAATGCAAATGCTGGTTATTTCCATCAAAAAGCCCTTCACGAAGGGTAGTTTGTCCTAATACTTGATACAGGAGTTCCCTTGTTTTCTGGGTTGGCTTTAAAATTGCAAGGCTACGGAGTGGAATATTTATAGTTGTAAACTCAGCATTGAGTTGGCTGATCAACACTGGTTATAAAATATAATGTGTAGATAATGATTTAATATCTTGGAAATAAAGATGGATCAAATTACTGTTAATAAGAAAAGAACCAATCTTTAAACTTTTCTTCTGCTGTGGTAAATTTAAATAGAATTTCAAAGCATGTATTCTTTTTGTATAGTATAGTAGTATAATGCATATATACTAGTATACTAAAAGAATTATAATATTCTTTTTGTATAATACTGCTAATAGTGTGCGAACTACAAGTACTTGCAGTTTATGTACAATCAGTACACAATCTTCACTACAAGTACTACTATTAGTGCAAACTTTAGCATACTAAAATTAATGTACGAAAAGAACAAAAATATTATATTTAGTAAACATTTTATGTTGCTCTAACATACAAAACATTCTAAAAGCATTGATCGTGTTCCATTGTCTAGGAAGTTTTGTACTATAAGACTAGGGAAGCTTAAACACTTTGATTTTTACTTCACTGTTTAACATTTCTATTTCTATAAAAATGCATTTTATAAAAAGTTTATTTGTGCTGATTCTGATTCAGAAGCATCATCTGGTCTGTCTACTTTTTGTCAAATGTTGGAGAAGATATGCTACACATCCTCAAAGTAGGGAAAGTACACTTAAAATGTCGAATATATTATTGTAAGAGTCACTTCTGAAATAGCCTGAAAAAAAATGACATAAATTAATAAGCATTTAAAATAAGTAAAAAATTTTTAAAATGATAATAGTATAAATTAAAACTAGGTAACATTTTCAAAACTTTGTTCAAGCAAAATGTTTCTTTATCACGAAAATATTTTCACAGGTATGGCGTAAATTGCCATAAATGAAAAGGAAACCGAACTTCTGATCGCTCTCCTGGCTATTGGGTTCGAATAATATTTTCTAAATTGTGTATACTCTTTATATTTCGAAAGTGAAAAGGTCGGAAAAAAAAGGTATATGTTTTCAGTAACAACATGTTTTTTTTTTCTTTTTTTTTGGTTACACTTTATAATTTAAAATATCGTCTACATAAATTAATTAGTATATTTAAGGTTAGATCTTACAATCATTATTAGTAGTTCAGTAACAACATGTTTTTTTTTCTTTTTTTTTTGGTTACACTTTATAATTTAAAATATCGTCTACATAAATTAATTAGTATATTTAAGGTTAGATCTTACAATCATTATTAGTAGTATTTAATTAACGTCGCACTAAAGCTGCCGAATGGGCTATTTTGATTTATATTTTATTATAGCCGTCGCTGAACAGCCGATACAATTTTTTGGGTTTACGGCTGCTAACGTTCAACTCCGTAGCCTTGTAATTTTGAACCCAATCCAAAAGACAATCGGACTCCTGAATCAAGTATTGGGAGAAATTTGTCTTCGTGGAGGACTTTCTGATGGAACTAACCGCATTTGCGTTATATGGAGAAGAAAACCTCTCACAGTTAGCCTGACGGGAAGGGGACTCTAACCCATGATCCGTCTACCACTGAGGATATTTTACGTCAGCACTGTGGGGGGTGTAAATCGGGTGCGGAACTCGTATCGACCAGCCATTGCTGAGATTCGAACCCGTTTCACCTCATTGGAAGGCGATCGCTCTATCCCCTGAGTCACAACGGCTCAGAATGAGCTATTGGCGACGTCCTGGGAAACATCTCTGATAATGATCCGAAGACATACCATCACAATTTAAGATCCTCTTCAAAGGAGATGGCTCCCCCGTCTTTGGTAGCCTGATGACTTGCTCGCGAAATTGAGAACTTTCCGGCCGAACAGTTTAATGAGGACCGATACCGCACACTCTCTGTCTTTTCGCAGGCTGATCAAAGTAGTCACCCACTCCTTCACTGACTGCTGAGAGTTGTGCTTGACTTCGATGATCTACTGGGAACTTTTTCTTACCACCAATCCACTGTTAGACTTCAAACCATTGAAATAGCATTTTAGTGCATGGAAATCTGATCTCTATATGATAAGTTATTTAGTTTTTTTTAAAAATGTTCTATTTTGCGCTCTGTTCGTCAATTCCATGAAAAAAAATATGGTCGATTTTTATTTTTATACAAAAACAAAATTGATAATGTAAAACTTATCAATGCGTAATATAATGTAATGCTTATAATTAGACAGCGGATTATATGCACTAAAGAACGGACAAAATATGCATGCAAATATGCACTAAAAAACTTGAATATATGCTCTTAAAACTAGAAATATGCATTTAAAATAGAAATTAAAAGTTCAACTTATTTAAATACTACTACTTACTTTCTCCAACAAACACAGCTAAAACATTTTTTTGTTAAAAGGAAGAAAATCAAGATATTTCTTACTTAGAGAGAAGTGAGAGAAGAAAAATCATCGCATTTTCCGGAAAGATTTTATTAAACTGAATAATTTTTGTTGCAATACACAACTAAGTGTTTTTCCAAATTTTCAAGGGTGAATTGATGCTGTCGGTCATCAAAGATCATTTTGAAAGCAGAAAATGACCTCTCCACGTCAACCGATGTTATTGGACAAAACTGGTACAATTTCGTACTCATTGGTTTTATTTTCTCTGGAAGATCAGTTCCGTTTCCATTAAGAAAATCATTTATCTTCTTCACTGCTGCAAAACCCGAATTTTTGTTTTGAACGAAACACCATTTTTCTTTTACTTTCGTCCCAACTGAGTCTGGAAGAGCATTGATGCACTGTTGAATTTTTTCAATTTCGGATATGGCCTCAGCCAGGGGAAGACCTCGTGTTTCGAGCTTTGTTATTGCTCCACTTAAGAAAGAAAAGTGAGTGTCAATTATGGCCAAGTCCTTCTGCAAAGAGATAACCTGTAGTAATTCTTTTGTGACATAAACTGAAGAAGCACAGGAACTGTCAATTGCATCTACAACTGACTTTATTGCATCAAAATTATTAGCGTAAAAACGTGCAGCTCCAATCCATGTACCCCACCTAGTTATCACAGGCTGTGGAGGTAAGGGCAAATCAGGATACATTTCTTTATACAATTTTATGCGCACAGGTGCCTTGAGAAAAACTTTCTTGATACTAGAAATTAAATCATTCACAGAGGAAAATACTTCTCGAACAGTCTCAGCCAGTCTGTGAACAGCATGAGCCAAACATGTAATATGAAGCATTCTGGGATAAAAAAAATTTCCAGTGATACTGCAGATTTGACCATATACGAAGCGGCATCACTGACAAAAATCAAAACATCTTCAGAACCATCTCTATCAGGCCATAATAATCTGATAGAATCATTGACAAACCTTGCTATGGTTGAATGATTGACTTTTTCAAGGGCTTTGCTTGCTAGAAGATGTGGTCGAGTAGGAATATTATCCATTTTTCCACAAATAAAATGAGCAATTTAGCGACCGCACTTATCTGTCGTCTCATCGACTTCAATCCATATAGGGCCATCTCCAATATCTCGTCGAATATCATCCAGTACTTCGTTATATATCGGTTGAAGGTAGTTCTTTCTTAAAGTCGATGCATCGGGAATGATCTGATTGGTACAATATTTTTTTAAAAACTGTCTTAAGTTTGGATTATTTAACTTTTTTAAAGGAATATTGCTGCTTACTAAGGCTTTGCATAAATCACTAGAAAAATCACTTTCCTTTTTAGCTGCTTGAACAGGAATAGTTAATAAACTTTGAACAAATCCTTTTGTATTCTGCTTTTTCTTCGCGGAGTGAGCATTAGTCCTTATATGTTGATCGATTTGGTACTTTTTTTCTTCACAGGAAATGTGTTTTTGACAAATCACACAAAATACTATTTCCCCATCGGTCGTAAAGTCCTTCCCATAGTCCAAAATCCATGTCTTCATTAAATTTGATTTAGTCGACTTAATTTTTGGCATATTATAAAATTCAGCAGTCAAAAATCACGTTCGAAGCTTCAGTAACTACGTATTCAACTGATGGATGTCGAAACTATCTATCTATCGGATGGACTATCGAAATATGTTAGAATAGCAGCTCTTTCCGAAAATGTATTCACTCCACCTTTTAACTAATCAATCACAGGAAAGGGAGGTCATTTTCTACCTACCACAGAAGCCTTATTTTTCCCACATAGATTGACAATTATTTATTCCAGGAAAAGACATCCCTTCATAGAATATCTGACCATCCCCTTCTGAGGTTTCTATGACGAATGTCTGTTTGGGTGGGCCCTTTGTACCCCCCTTCCCGACACACACCTCATTTCTACATCTTTTTCACGTGATTGCAATCACCCCCAGCAACATCAATCCAGCTGACCCTTTCAGGTGATAAAGAACGACAAAACAAAATTTAAAGCGTTCCTTATGCTAACATAAAAAGAAAAGTGATATGGTTTTAGGAGGGAAAAGCCATAAAATGCTGAAAATATGCATTTATAAGAGCAAATATACCTTTTTATGCATTTATATGCACAAATGGCAAAAAGTGCTAAAATATGCAATTGCATATGCACGTATGCAATTGCATATTATCCGCTGTCTACTTATAATAGATAAATGAATAAAAAGAAATTTTAGAGAAAAAAAACAAAACAGATAAAGTTCAATGCAAAATAAAAAAAGAAATGCAAGTCTATATAATTCTAGCATATAAACCAGTTTAAGACTTAATAAGGCATCTTAGTTTTCAAAACCTATTGAGTAGCATTCTTTGGTATCAAAAACATTTTTTCTTCTCCAGACTTCACTATTATCACGTATTCTTAAATAATTTTATTGTAGCTTACGTTGCTATGTATATTCATAAATATCAATATTCATAGATTATGTGTGATTGGTCATACACAACTAAATAGGGCTTAAAGTTAGCATAGCAAGTAACCTACCTATCATGGGTGATATTGCAAAGTTAAATGGAGCAAAAAAAGCAAAACATTAATCTGCTACTTAAGGCCATTTTCCTTGAGCCCTCTTCCATGAAGTCATGTGTCATAGCAATGCCCAGAATCACTGTCATTCCAATAAAAAATGACATAGTATTTCGAAAATCATAAGGATTACATAATCGTTGGACAATGGTTGCCAGCGCCACTGCTTCTACCAGATAAGTAATTGGACGAAAATTCTATACAGTCAAGATTGCTTTATCTAATACATATCATGAGCCTATATATCCAATTATGTCTGTTATTGGAAGTAGTATAACGTAATAAATTTCTAAATTCTCAGGGACACCTTTGAAAAAAATCCAAAATAACTGTTATAATCACAATGCAGTGATTATAACAGTTTTTAAACCATTGACAAAGAGAATGGCAATAAAAGATGGGTCAAAGAATATTCGAAAACGATGAAAAAACGGATCGTAAAGCAGAAGTATTTTTTACATGATTTATTATACTTTTTCTCTCTAACTAGCTAACGGTAAATTCGAAAAAGACGTGTTCTTAGAATTAGTATTTTCTGAAAGGCAGTTTTTCAAACATTGGCATGGTTGTTCCATATTTAAATTCTCAGAAATGTTCACTGTGTTTTTACGATCATCGTTACTTAGAGTGTCTATTTCTTCGTTCGAATTGTTATATTTTGGCTTAGATTACATTTATATATTAAGATACTTGCTGGTATTAGTATGAGCTATAATCGCAGATAGAACATGAAAAGAACCAGATGTTCAGAAAGTTCATATGCAAGCTGTCGTCATAGCTGACAGCAAAGCTCCACCAACACAAGCTCTTCATAACACAAATCCATTTGCTTTGCTTTTATTGGTTATGAAACATTGATGTAAAATTGCAGCTTGCATGTTATGGGCAAATTCAAAGTTAAGAACTGGAAAAAATTTGCAATGTTTTATTATTTTTTTTTCTGAATAGGCAACCAAAACTATTAAATATTTTAATAACTATAATGTTAAAAAAAACAAATGATATAATATTTTTCATTGAATAATATCGGATGACTTCAAAATTTTGTGATTGTTGGGGTAATTAGCCTAACTAACAATAATGCTAAACAACACGTTTTTTATTATTTTTTTTCCAGCAAGATAGAAGTTCCAAATATGGGTCTTGTAATTCATATGAGATAAGAAAAAATACGTAAGATTCATCTCGATATTTTGAAAAAAAAATTATCTCGATATTAAATGTTTGATTAAAAGATTCATCTCGATAATTCCTTGTTAAGTCTACGAGGAAATACTTGTTTCGATTCTTTTCGTTAAATTTTGGCTCTTATCCAACCAGTGAAAGTTACCCATTTGTTTTGAATCTCCAACAACGTTACTAAATGAACCCAGCATTCAAGGAAATTTAAAGATTTAACCTAGATCATTAGTAATACGAGGGCGAAAATGCATATCACATGACCATTAATGATGACTTTACTATTTCTAGCTCAAACATCTAAAGGAGTTGTAATTTAATTTTTATTGGGTGTAGCTGACTGAAATCTTGCAATGTGTTTTAGTCATCTGATTAGCACAAGTTTTCTTTTTTGTATGAGACTGAACTTTACAGCTTTGTTTTGGGGCTTATATGTTAGGAATTTTTTTATTATTAATGAGATGCATGATATGTATGATTTTTTAATTAATGAAAAGTAAAAGAAGAAAAAAAAAAGCCAAAGATTAAAATTTTTTTTTTATCAGAAACATTACATAAAGATAATCACATCTATATGTGTTTATTACTTTCTGGGACATTCGCATTAGAAATTTGAATTTTCTGTACAAATAGAGAAAAAAAAAGGATCGTCTTTAAAAGCCTTAGGCAACTACAATTAGAATTAAAATGTTTGTAAATTATTCATAACAATAATATTATAAAAATACGCTCATATTGCATTTTAATATTTCTTTGAATCATTAGAAACGTTAAGTACTTTTATGTAATATAAAAGAGTCGGATTGAAGTAAACCAATTAACCTCAAACTAACCTACAGAAAAATTGATACATTTCTATATTTTACATGAACGAACAATACGAAAGAACCGGAAGAAAATCATAAAATAAAAGTTTTTGCTTACTTAATGGTAGTTTAATGATAGAAAATCACGACAATAGTCTTTGAAATAATTGTTTAATAATATTTACGACCATCCATCAATGATAGTTCTTTAAAAATTCATTAACAGAAAATCTAATAAAATGTAGAAATGTCGACATTAGACTTTGAAGGAAAACGGCAGACATTTAAATATAATATTTTTGAATTTAACGTTATAGTAGAGGTAAATTACACCATTTCATTAAGTTTCAAATTTTAAGTAAACTCATCAATTTTTCAGCAGAAAAACATCCTCAAAATTAGATGCTTCATTACATGTGAAAAATAACCAGAAAAGTAAATATTTAAAAAAAATTTTATTTACATTTTTTCAAAGAAAATGCTTTTTACTTATCAATGACTTATTAACTATTAATTTTTATTGTACCTTACCGAATATAACCATTCATTGTTAAATTACATTAATTATAGTTAACATATGATAACTACTTCTGAAAGGAGCAATTATCAATACATATTTATTTAGAAGTTTTCCCCCCAAAAAATGCTTTTTATTTATGAAGGTTATTCTCATTGACTATTAGTTTTTATTCCACCTTACCGAATATAACCATTCATTGTCAAATTACATAAATTATATTTAGCATATAAAAACTATGCATGAAAAACAACACCATAAATACATGTTTATTTAAAAGTTTTTTCAATGGAGCTGCATTTTATTTAAAAATGTAATCCTCTTAGATTTTTAATTTTTCTTACACATTATCGAATATTATCATTAATGTTATAATATTATTGTAATTATATTAAAAGAGCATCTAAAAGGATACATCACATAGTAAATATTTCTTTTGATGTTTTTCCGAAGGAAATGTTTTTTTTATTTATAATTGTTATTTCCATTGATTTTTTTAATTTTATTGCATATATTACCGAATTTTGACATCAAGTGCATATTTATTTTAAGAGAGAGATTATATATATATATATATAATGAAAGTACCCTGTGCAGTAGAAATCTCAATTTCAATGTTCTTTCTTCACGCACTATACATACGATACGATGTCGTCATATCGAGTTAATAAAAACGCAGTAAAATTTGTATAATTTTTGTTTTTAATTCTTGTTTAAAGATTATATGCTATTAAACAATTTAAATCGTATCCACAATGGCCATTTGAGTTATTTTATCTATGTAATCACATTCGTAAACAATGTGTTTAGATCTATATATCCATATAGATATATATAGATATAGATCCATATAGATATATTATATCCATAGACGTGACGAATATATGGTTTTCTGTATTTCAGAGACTGATTTATTTAAAATTAAATTCTGAAAATTTGGCAAAATTTTTTTTTCAAACTATAGATAGAGAGATTTATTTAATTAGATTACCAAATTATATAAATTCTATACTCTCAACGGACGCGACTCTATTCATGACAAAAAAAAAAAAAAAAAGCTTTAAGGTTTAAACTAAATAGAATGAAAAACAGAATCTACAGTGGCGTGCATATTTCTTAAATCATTCCGTAGCTTTCGGCTGTTTAAATGAGTGCAAAACAAGTAATTCTTATTTTATTTATTTTGATGACAAAATTCAAATGCAATCACGTCATTACTTATTTATTGCTAGCTGAAACTTTTTTTTTCATATGGGAGAAAAAAAAAAAAGAATGGATAGATCAATACTGGACAACACAACAACATCATACACAAAATCTGAAAGACATATACTCACATTTAATAAAGCTAAAATAATTCTATTTATTTATTTATTATTGAATATTTTTTTCACTTTCCGGTGCCTTTACGTTATGAAATTAAGCAAATCACGTTTTTTTTAGATCAACCCGTCAGAATAAATATTAACCGTATTCAGTACCACTAGACATAATGGTACTGCTTGCTGTTAACAAATGATTATAAAATTTTACCACCATCAAGTAATTTTCTCTGGTACTTATGTCTTTTGAGGGACCGTGATGCACCTATTTCCGCAGTATCTGTATCAGAACTGCCCTGAATGGGTGCAATTTAAATAATGGCTAAGTATATCTCGATAACACTTAGTACGCATATTAGTCTATTTGGTACCTGTTACATACCTTCCAATGCTTGAATTTAATGCGAAATTACAGGTCATATAGAAAAATGGCCATGCTCCAAAATCCTTATAAAGTACTAATAAGAATTCTATTTTCTTTTTTAAAAAAAAATTCGTTTTTAGTCGGCCATCACTGACAAACGTATTTTTCACAAAATTCAAATGGTAAAGGGTTAATGTAACAAGTACCCTAATATAGCTATAAAATATTATATTGATATATCTGGTGATTATTAATACAGCAACAATACTAAGCAGTTTTAATACTGATACTTCGGATATAAGTGTATTACGGTCCCTCGAAAAGGATATGTACCGAAGAAATTTACTTGAAAGTGGTAAATTTGAACTATTATGAGTTGGCCGCGAGCAATAACATCATGCTAAGTGATGCTAAATACATTTTATCGTTATTCTAATGGAATAAACTACGGAAAACGAGTTTTATTTATTTCAATAACGTAAAACCACCTATATGGCAACAAATAATATTAAAAAAGAAATTGAAATTATTTTAGCGATATTAATTGACAAAACTTAGTGGAAGAACCAGGTAAGTGACATTTTCAGAACAAAGAAAAGTTGCATCCGAACTATTTTATTATCAATTTATTTGGATGTGAAACAAATAATTCTTTGCTTTATTTTATTTACCACAGACTAATTTGAAATAAAAATCATGCAATCATACTTAAGCCTGATATGATTAGTTATGTTAAGATTAAAGTGAAGGCAAACACAGGATCTGTTACATCAAACATACCCATAATGGCGCAACCATTTTTCTGTTATTTTCTCTGATTCATTAATTCTCCTAAAAATTTCGCGTACCTGGTTCTTCCATCAAGCTCTTTAATTGTGTCGGTATCCGCTTTTCAGTTCTGAGCATGATTTCGTAATGTTTCCCAGTATTGATTTATTGATTCTTTGCTTATTTTTTTTACTCCCTTCGTACGAAGAACGGGTATGCAGCTTCAGCTAGTAAACTATAAAATTAAGCTTCAGTTTTTTACTCAATTAAACAGCCATAAAAGAAAGAAAAGAAGTACCAAAAAAAAAAAAACAAAAAAAAATACCTGGCCAGAGACTTTAGCACTCTATTCTTTGTAGCTTTTAACAAAATGACTCATTAAAAAAATTCAAAAATGCAAAAAAATATTTTGTCATATGGATGAATTTCTATTTTTGTTTTCGTCAACAAAAGAGTAGATATTACCCAGTAAACAGGAGTTCTATTTGAATTAAGTGCAGACTAAAATTCATAATAGAAATTTTCGTATAAATAAATGATATTGTAACTTGAATTTTTATTGTCTCACTCGCTTACTCATTGCTCGTAAGAAATCGATTGATAAAATAATAGATTATTTGAAATCTTTAAAAGTTTCTAGTAGTTTTAGAGAAAATCAATTAAACCAAATTGAAATATATTTCATATTTATCACGTTTTAAAAGTTTTCAGCATAACAATTGAATTCTGCAACGCAATCTGAATTCCTTATATACTATGCTTAAATTTAAATTTGGACCTCCAAACATTTATTGATTTTTAAAACAGAATGATGCCATTGATGATTCTTAAACAGAATTATTTAAAATAACCGAAGTGCTTAACATATGAAAATTTGATTTGTAGTGATAAATAATAATATTTATAAAGTACTCTTTGTTACCTTTTGTCATAAGCTCACCCGTAAAAAATCTTTCACCCATAACGATATCACGAAGAATACAATTTAATCTATACAGCATAATTGATGGGTTACGTTTGATCACATAATCTAGTACAAAAGAGCCATAGCAAATTCACGCTACTCTTAAACTTCACCGAAGGATCTTCATTGAAAGAAGTGAACAGTTTTAGTTAATATTTTTTAAAAAGAGGTTTTAATGTGTTGAATCGGGTAATACCCCGTGAATCAGATACTACAATCACCATCCAGCTCATGCCGCTGGCTGAAGATTTGATCGTGAAAAGACCATCAAGCTCTAGTTGACCGACCTATTTTCTATGGAGTTCAAGTCAGGAGATTTTGCAAACAAACAGACATCTAACAGGATATGTAAGTGCTCATAAATACATTCACATACCTACAGTCACAAGCCCAATGAACTTTATTATTGCCATTTTGGAAAATATTGACATCAGCAGAATACTTATTATAAAGATGTTGATATAAAAGCAATAGCTGGTTACCAAGAAAATGAAAATAAGCTAGCTGCTGCATGTTATATTCATTGTAGATAAAATAAGGGTCTCAAGCTTTTGGATTTTCCTCATCTTCACACTATTCTACACATTCGTTAACATGCTTACAGAAACATGTGCTTATGAAACATGTTACATGTGAAACATGTAACATGCTTTGCGCTTTTCCTACGGCAATGTGTTTCAGTAAGATGTGGGTTGGTGAAGAAGCAAGATTCGCGGCTAGCATGGTAACGGCGAAGAGGAAAGTGTGGAGTAGAGATATTGCATATTAGACCGCCTATTCTGTTCACAAAGCCTATTCTGTTCCGCCTATTTAGTGAACAGAATAGACCGCCTATTCTGTTCACTAAAGTGATCACTCAGTGATCACTTTAGTAAACAGCTCAAAAGCATCAAGAGAAAAAACTCCTAAAAACATCTCAAGCCCGCCTCCGACTTAAACCAGACATTACATACAATCAGGAGGGCTAACAAATTTTTTGTCTGTCTAGTAGGTTTTTTATTTATAGCCATTTAAATAAAAATTTTCTACTTTTTCAGGATGAACACTTCAAATGTGACCGATTGCGTGGACGGCTGCGTTTCAAATTTCACAAACACAACTAAGTCCACTGAATTCCAAGAAGATCAACAAATAATTTTCCTCAACATTCTTGCTTCTTTTATAACTAGTATTATAGCTTTCACAGCATTCACTGGAAATCTGGCAGTTATTATTGTTTCGCTATGGGTAGAAAATCTCCGATCTCAAAGTGGAAATATTTTAATTGTGTTTTTAGCTTGCATCGATGTTTGGACTTCCATATTTGTCATGACGCCTTCAGCTGCTGCTGTAGCAGCGGGTGGCTGGCCTTTTGGAGATATATCTTGTCGAATAAATGCTGTATTCAACTATATGTGCGCTTGTACATCATCGTACATAGCAGCTATGATTAGTTTTGATAGAGCTGTAGCTGTTTTATATCCTTTAAAATATAAATCTCGCATGACTAAAAAGGTTATGGTAACGATATGCTTATGGATTATCGGTAATACTGGAACTGTTGGAATAATTTGTGGTTCGACACCATTAGTATCATATGATTCTTTTGAAGCTGTGTGTGCGGTTCCTTACAACGAGTACCTCGGAAAAGTTTTTGTACATTGTGGGTGCACCATTTGTTACTTCATACCTGCGCTAATCATGATAATCTGTAACATTATGATCCTACTGCAAATCAGGAAGTGTTCCAAAACAGTTAGATGTATCCAGATTTCACGCATTGGAAATAACTTAGAAGACTTATGCGTTAAAAGAAGAAGAGAGTCAGACATGCGGAAATCAATCTATACCATGATGGCTATCATTTCTGTTTATTTCATCTGCGTATCTCCATACGCCTTAACAAAGGAGGTAAAAGTAATAATAGACGATGATGCACCTTCATGGTTTAATTATTCTACTACAATACTAATTTTTATTTCATCCGCTACTAATCCATTCATTTATGGGATACTAAGGAAAGATTATAGAGAGGGATTTAAGAAACTTATGCGACTAGTTCGAAGCAAGTATTACTATTATTGTAATTAAAGGCTATATGGATATGGTCTCTTAGATTCATTTGTTTTTAATTGTAGAAAAAGTGTCGGGAATGTTTTATTCTCAAAAATTTAATGCTTAGTCTGAAAATGATAAATGCTATTATATGCATTTGAAAAGGTAAATGTATTAAGCGAGACTCAAAAATGTATACGCATTATACCGACTTCAAAATGCTTATTGAAGAATTCCGTACAAGAGCGGAAAATAATAAGGAATGTATTGTCATTACGCTACACTGTAGGATATTATACCTACTACAAAATGCTTAATGTGGCATTCCGTAGAAAATACTAAGAAATGCAATGTAATTATGCTACACTGTAGGATATTATACTTACTACAAAGTGTTTAATAGGGCCGTAGAAAAGTAGGAAATACTAAGAAGTCCATTGAAATTACGCTACACTGTAAGATATTATACCTAGTACAAAATGCTTATTGTGGCATTTCAAGGAAAAGCGGAAAATAATAAGAAATGCATTGTAATTACGCTACACTGTAAGATATTATACCTAGTACAAAATGCTTATTGCGGCATTCCGAAGAAGAGCGGAAAATAATAAGAAGTCCATTTTAATTACGCTACACTGTAAAATATTATACCTAGTACAAAATGCTTATTGTTGCATTCCGAGGAAGAACGGAAAATAATAAGAAATGCATTGTAATTGCGCTACACTGTAAGACATTATACCTAGTACAAAAAGCTTATTGTGGCATTCCAAGGAAAAGCGGAAAATAATAAGATATGCATTGTAATTACGCTACACTGTCAGATATTATACCTAGTACAAAAAGCTTATTGTGGAATTCCGAGGAAGAGTGGAAAATAATAAGAAATGCATTGTAATTACGCTACACTGTAAGATATTATACCTAGTACAAAATGCTTATTGTGGCATTCCGAGGAAGAGTGGAAAATAATAAGAAATGCATTGTAATTACGCTACACTGTAAGATATTATACCTAGTCCAAAATGCTTATTGCGGCATTCCGAAGAAGAGCGGAAAATAATAAGAAGTCCATTGTAATTACGCTACACTGTAAGATATTCTACCTAGTACAAAATGCTTATTGCGGCATTCCGAAGAAGAGCGGAAAGTAATAAGAAGTCCAATGTAATTACGCTACACTGTAAGATATTATACCTAGTACAAAATGCTTATTGTGGCATTCCGAGGAAGAGCGGAAAATGATAAGCAATGCATTGTAATTACGCTACACTGTAAGATATTATACCTAGTACAAAATACTTATTGCGGCATTCCGAAGAAGAGCGGAAAATAATAAGAATTGCATTGTAATTACGCTACACTGTAGGATATTTTGGAGCATGTTATGAGACCATCATTCAAATTTGTTGCAATTTTTAAATATTGCTTCCATATTATCATGCTTATTATTCTTGGCTACACTATATTATGGTTCAAACATGAATAGAAACATGATTGAGTTTATTCCTGATACACCCTATTGAGCTTGCAGCAAAATAGCATTATGTTGAAAAAAGTTCCCAAATTGTACCACCTTTAGTTTTTAAAAACACATTGATTTGAGAAAAAGACATTTTAACAGATAAGTAAGGAAGCGTTATTTATGTGGAGATCCATAGTGAAGCATCATGTTGCTGTGAACACGTGCTAACTTATTTTTGTTGATCTCTTTTCAAGCTTTCAATGTAATTTTTGAACATCTTGTGTATATATCTTATAAACAGAGTTATCAAATCGTTAATAAATAAACGAAGAGTTTGTCTCTGTGTGTGTTTCTATCCGTTCTCCAGAACAATTTTTGGTGTTATCTTGAAATTTAGACAGCGGCTGCAAGGGTAAAGAATAATTTTGGCTCCTGATTCTAA
This sequence comes from Parasteatoda lunata, assembly GCA_949128135.1. NCBI lineage: Eukaryota > Metazoa > Arthropoda > Arachnida > Araneae > Theridiidae > Parasteatoda > Parasteatoda lunata. The sequence continues at coordinate 71,976,991 of OX421979.1, forward strand.
AAACTGTTCAAAATTTTTTATTAGAGTGACGAATTAGGCCGTGAGATGATTGAAAATGTTTTTTTTTTCATTGGTTAAGAATTAGCCATTCTTATAAATTAAACAGTAGATTATTCTGTTTTTTCATATATTTTTGCTTTGCTATATAGCAAGGCAAAAATGTATGAAAAGTGTAAGATAACTTACACTTTTTGATAAAAAAAAAAGTTTATTCCATATTTTTCAAAAATTAATTACTTTTTATTTATTTATTGCATCAGGTAAGTTCGTAAGCTCAAGGATCAAAATGGATAACATCTAAAGTTTACACTGTACAAAATTCGAATAAAATGAAGAAAAAAAAGTCGTGGCCCTCAGAATGCTAGTATTTTTAACCGTAGAATATCCAGTTTTAAAGTAAAATTTTACTGAATAAAAATATGATTTAACTTATTTTTTACGGTAATATTTATTGTAAAAACGCTGAAATTATATAAATATTATTATAAAAATTACGGTTTAAAATTTCACAGTAAAAATGGATTGTGCATGTAAAAAAAGGTTCATAAAAACAAGGTATCATAAAAACAGTCTCTCAAGCCCAATGCATTTTATTTTTGTCATCTTGGAAAATGGAGATATCAGCAGCATACTTATCATAAAGATGTTGACAGAAAAGTAAAACACGATCACACAGAAAATTCGTTTTTCTAAAAATATTTGAAACCTATTCATTTCTTCTTATAGTTACGCTTTTGAAAACTGTTTCTATAAAAATAAAAAAATGTAAAATCAGTGAATTAATTGAAATGAAAAGACGCTTTAAACAAAAATGAAATTAAGAGCAGACAAGATAATTTTGTTTCGATTGACCATAAAAAATCGTCAAACTATGGATGGTTGACCGTGTAAAGCTAAACACATATGGTGCTAGGGGTTAAAATTCATCGTAAGAATTCTGGTTTATAGCTTTTGATTGATTGTTTCGCCTTAACCCGAAAAAGCGCACCATCCAATATCATTATACTTGCAGTGTTTTCAATATAACGCATTCTTTCAATTTAACTTTCAACGAAACAAACAACAAATGAATTCTCCAGACTCCGCAAGTGCTTTAATATATATATATATATATATATATATATATATATATATATATATATATATATATATATATATATATATATATATATATATATAATATATATATAATATATATATAATATATATATAATATATAATATATATATATAATATATATATATATATATATATATATATATATAATATATATATAATATATATATAATATATATATAATATATATATATAATATATAATATATATATATAATATATATATATATATATATATATATATATATATATATATATATATATATATATATATATATATATATATATATATATATATCGGTATAACTTTCAGTCTTGGGCATGATTTCGTAGTATTAATTAATACTGATTTAAAGATAACAAGACATGTTCATATAGGAGGGTATCTAATCAATCTATTAACATAAGATATTGATTGCTGGCTCTATCTATTTTGGTTATAAACCACCAAATAAAAGTAGCCAGGAAAATGACAGATTTTCTTGGGACAAACAAATTATTGATAGAAAAAATTAATTTAAACGATGTTTTTCTAAATAATACCCTCTGCGTATATTCTAGAAATGCTTACACCGGTTGAGATAAAAAAAAAAAAGATATTGAAAAATTTATAGGAAGTTTTGAAGCTAGTTATTATTGGAAACATTGTTTGAGACATGCCAGGAAAATGACATTTTTAAGTTCAAACTTTTTTTTTTAACTATACAAAACAGTCAATGCTAGTGCAAAGTTATTTTAAAATGCTAAGAGCAATGCTATTTATAAATTTTTTTTAAAAAAAAGTTCTTTTAGTATTATAGTATTAGATCTTGGAGCAAGGGACAGTGAATTGTCATATTTCGTGAGAATCACCCATATACCGACGTAGATTATTAAAATTCATAATTTAACTTTAATTTTATTAATTTTAATTCCCATGGCGAAAGAACTTAAAAAACGATCTGCATGTTTAGAGCCATATGGTGGTTTTGACAATTAAGGCATATTTGCGATTTCCAAAAAACACTTATGCAAAAAACGATGAAGAAAACACAACAGGAATATCTATTGTTAAACTAGAGGATTGGTCGATTTGGAAAACCAGACGCCATTGCAGAAAATCTGATAAAATTATGCATGGCAGAAACGGTTGGTTGTGTATTCCGAGAAGATGTGGTGAATAAAATTAGTACTGGATTCATGGTCTATGCTAAATTATAATGCATGACAATGACATGAAATAGGCTTTTTTGTCAATATATATTAAAAAAACTGAAGAAGTAAGTAGGTGTTCTGCATAAAGTAGACAAAACGGAGAAAGAAGGAAGGGGCGAGGAAAGACAGAAAACACTCGAAGAGAGACTGTTGGGTCAAGTATCCTTAAACAGAAAGAAAATTCTTGTTCCACCAACTCGATCATTTAGGGTTCCATAGTCGAAAAAAATGAGAACCACTATTTTATCAGTAGTATTTTACTGGCGCCAATATACTAAACTGCGTCGGAAGTTTTATTATGATTCCACCAACTTATACTAATTTGGGACAAATATTCGATTTTGCGTTCTTGAAAATTTAAATGTAGCAGAGGGGAGTATTTTTCACACAAATACACGGGAATGATTCAAAAGTTTATAAGAAACGCCACTTTTTTCCAGCTTTTTCGTTGTGAGACTTTTAAAATTATTTTGCCACTCTTATAAACTCTATTCTATCACTCCATCAAATATTTTGTATATATATATATATATATATATATATATATATATATATATATATATATATATATATATAAAACGTAGTAGCTGGCAGCCCTGTAATATTTGGTCCTCCGGAAACTTAGTTCCAATTTTCGATAGTCGGAAGTCCCAAAGGTCCGTTAAAAATATTCAAGTGGCAGCAAACTATACTCATTCAAGTAGAATTTGTCATAATTTCAAAACAATTTCAATTTAGATAATATTCATCTAGCATGTATAAGACTTTTATAGATTATAAGTTTCCAAATCATTGTCATGATCATGAAACTTTAACCACCAATTTTTTTAAACAAAAAATATATTTTATAGTATAAATTTTGCAATCACTTAAATATTTTTGACGGACCTTCATGAGCTCCACCTATCGAAAACGACTTGAACTTTCCGGACGACTCAATATGTAATTTATTTTGTAGTTTGTAGCATTTATTAAAAATAAATTCGCAAATATTTAAATCAATTTTATCAAATAAGCTAAATGAATTCTTTTTATATCTTAGTTCCAAAAATACTTTAATGTACCCTTACTTGAAACGAATGGTAAGTTAAAGAGTTAGTTTGGCGATGTCTTTGTCGAATCTTTCTATTTCAAAATCTTTACGAAGATCTTTATGTCTCACAGACCGTCTGGAATAGCATTTTTAATATCTAAATTCCAAAAATATTTTAATATATCCTTACTTGAAATAAATGGTAAGTTAAAGAGTTAGTTTGGCGATGTCTTTGTCGAATCTTTCTATTTCAAAATCTTTACGAAGATCTTTACATTTATTTGTCCAAAATATTGAAATCACTTATAAACCAGAGTAAGAAAAGATCTCTCACGTAATCACGCTAATTTATAAACAGGAAGATTCAGGAACAGGAAAGGATTTAGATAATATACTGGAACCAAGAAACACCTTTAGTTTAAAAACTGTAAGTACATAAACTATAAGAAAAAATTGAGTGAAGTCTCTTATATTTTAGTATCGTATATTTAATCCTACAATTAGAATAACTAACAAAAAATATTACTGAAAAATTTTATACCTGCTGTCGTCTGAGTGCATGTTTCTTACCGAATGCCAGTAAAACCTAGAAATTTGACATTAATAGAGGACAGTGGGGTCAATTGTAACATTTTTTACTAACAAAATCCAATATATTATTAAGATTAATAGGCAGACGAGGAAAGTAGAGTATCCTCTACTAGAAAAAAAGTAAATACCTTATTTTAAATGTTATTATATTAGTTATTAACAATTTTTGACAGTCGTGCACTTGTTTCAATGGTCCCAATTGTAACAGTTCATAAATTCAACTAAAACATAGTTAATTATACATATTATCATAGTTGTGATATATTTTTTTATTGATCAAAATAGTAGTGATATTTTAGGAGTAAAAATAATAATGAGCAGAGACCTAAAGGGTTAAACTTTTAACTTTAAGGGGTTAAAAATTTTAATTTATGCAGTGAAAGGTGACAAATAAAATAATGCACATGCAATATAATATAAATGATATAAGAAATTATTGGTGGTTCTTAAAGAGTTAAGTAATGGTTTGTAAACATAAGATTATTTATTTTCAGCTGTTACATTCGTCCCTTTACTTATTGTTACAATCGTCCCCAAGACGCCATTTTAGCTTCATTTGTTAAAAACAATGCTAGTTAATTAACATAACTAATCTTTTTTTTTGAAATGTTAATTAAGGTGTCCACTTACATATTCGGTTAATAATTTTTATTTGCTTAAACAAAATTATTTTGTTACAATATAATATTCTAATACAAAAAAAAAGGACTTACGTAGCGTGAAAATATCTTTTGTGATGTAACTCTTTCAAAAGTACATAAAAATGTTTGCCATCAGGGGTGTACATGTAGATTTATTAAATGCACCTTGTGCGCCACCTAGGAACCAAATCTAGAACCCGACACTCGAAATTTTTGCTCTGTTACAATCGTACCCTGTTACAATTGACCCCACTCTCCCCTAGGGAAAAAAAGATTTCATACACACCCAAAGAAAAATAAATTTTAAACTATTTTGAATTTAATAAGTGTTAGTGATTCATTGCATACCTCTAGTATACATTCAATCATTACCAATGTTATACAGAAAAACCCCCAACTTAAATGCTATTTTTATCAGAATAAATAAAAAAGTAAGCTGCTTTAAAACACATTAAAGTTTATATTTGTACTTTACCTTTGGTAATTTTAGAAAACTTGGGTTTAACGAACATCCGGATTTAACGAGCGTTCTTGAGATCGTTATATTCGTCTTGTAAATAGTTTAGACTTAACTATAATTTATTAACTTATAAATAAAATAAACGTATTTTTTATTTATTACAAATTATAATTCAAGATGATTCGCAAAGGTTAACTTCTTAGACTTAATTACTCATTAAATAAAGCGTTTATATCGACTTTACAGGAGTCTTTAACAGGTTCTTATCATGCAAGAGCATTGATTCTAAAGAAAACTACCATTTTTTTTTAATCAAACCACTATTTTCTCTGATGTAACTGATGTGGATACGGCATAGGATGTACTGACCTCTGAGATATAGGAAGTGTAAGATAAGAGCTTGGAGAGTAAAATTTCTCCACTAAGTTTATTCACTGCTAAGTTTATATTTCCTCAACTTTAAGTTGGAAAAAAATTACTTCTCTCCGAAATGTATGTATCTCCATTTATATGATTTCTGTAAAACTATGCACAATTGCTTAAAATGAGCATGTAAGATACAAAAGCAATATTTTTCATTCTTCTATATTTAATGCAATAGTATAATCTGGCCGTTACTTATCTGACGGTTGACCACCCTATTTTGAGGGTCAAGAATCAAAATATATCGAAACAAAGGTGTGCATATTTAGAAAAATTGCGTATAATTTCGTATTTAAAATATCGTCCGCGATAATTAATTTGCATATTGTTAAGCACTCGAACAATTAAGATTGAATCCTAGTACGTAAAAACACGTTCTAGATTAAAACAATCAGATGAAAAGTTTTTCAGGTTTTTTCATTGTTCATTTTGCGCATAATACATCACAGTTTTATGTAGAAAATTATCATGAAAACATTACAAAAATGGATCTTAGCAAAAAATGTGCCTACCTCTAATTGCAATGCATTGGTTGCATCTGTTTTCCATGTTAACAATTAAGTTTATGAACACCGAAATGGAAAGGGAAGATCTGACTTCATGTAACCCTTTTTTTCAGCTCATGTGACAACCGTGGCAGAGGACTCAAAACAGCAACTCTTGTCAAAATAATCGCAGACAACTTGTCACATAGTTATAAATACTTGTCGGTGTATGAATTCGTAACTTGAAATATCATCTGATAAAATTACTTAGTATATTAAAGGTTATTCCTTCGAACCATTAAAAAACTGCATTTTAGTTCTAATCTGTTCATGAGAACTGTGTCGATTGGTCGATGGAATTCTCCATGTACAGTAAATGAAGAAAAAATTATTGAAGAAATGAAAAAAATATTGAAAAAAGCAAGAACTCCATTGATTTTAGCTTATCAGACGATGTTATTGCACACAACTGTTTGCAGGCAGATAATTCTTTTGTTGGCTATCGATGTTTTAGCTTTTTTTCACCAAAAGTTCCAAATTGTCTGCGTAACGTAGAATCCCTCTTAGCAATCACCTCCTCGAATCACTAGAAAAATCTTTCCTGAACGGCAATCTTAACAACAGAATCCTTCAATCTGCTTTTTGAAGAGACTAACAAAAAGTTCCAAAAATGTCGTCTGCTTTTTTAATTTGCAATAGATTTGTGATGCACTTTATTATTGTTTAGGTTAGCCTTTGTTTTGAGATTCTTACCGAACAAAAATTATTAAGTTATAATTATAATTAATTATTGACAAAAATTAATTAATTTTATTTCGTGCACTGCACATGAAAATCCACATTAGTTGATTTTCTACTAGTATTGAAAATGAATCAAAGCTTATTTGCTATCTTATCTTGATTCCAGTTTTGAAAAATAAATTGATTTTGAAACTGAGTTATATTAAGGTTAAACATCTATTTAATCTTTTTTTCTCCTTTTGTTTAATTGGATTTTTGCAACTCCAGAAGAAGTGAAGTGTTTATACATAACCATGTGATTTAAATCAGATTTAATTGGATTCCTGCAAACGACGTCACGCGTGTGTGTCGAACCTGATTGGCCACGATTTATCTACGATGACGTCACTCACAGGCATCTAATTATAGTTGGTTGTAATTTAATAGAGTTAAAATATTTCTAAATAAACAATTATTTCTTCGTTTCATACTTCTTTATATGCAGTGGTGAACGCTCTGTTATTATGTCTGTTAATATTAAAATTTTGAACTGCCTTGAATTATATTTAATTAAATTATTTTCACTGTTGCTTGGTAAGGACCTCCTAACATGCGTTAATAAATACTGAAATACTCGATTCCTATTTAATTTTTTAATATTTCGATGCTATAGAGAACCCACAAAATTCTCCTGATAATATTATAATTTTTCAAAGTTCTTATATAAAATTTAATCCATTTTTTTACTATTACTTATTAGGTAAGATTTTAAATGCTATGATATTAAATACTCAATTTGAGTTTTTTTGGCCCTTTAATGCAATTGACATTTTTTTTCGAAATTTAGTAAAAAAGCTATCTTTTATTCTCTATTGGACATTGATTTTATAAAGAAAGAATTTTTTTCACTGCTCATTAATGTCTTATTTCAAGCTATTAATGTTAAGGGTAAATACATTAAGACTAAGTGTAAATATATGAAAAGTTCTATTTTTTTCTTTACATATGTTATGAATATTTTGTACTGAACATAGAAAATAATTTTTGCTACACTTTATTGAACAGATACGATGTTCAATATTAAAATAAAATCTTTGCTCCAATGTTAAATAATAAGTGTTTATTTCAATATTCTAATATTTTTTTCAGAATGGGGTCTACGAATTTCACCAACTGCATTGATGAACACATTTTAAATTACACACAAGCTCCTATCGCTGAGCATCGTCAATTACCATTCTCCAGTATTATTGGTTCTTTCATTACAAGCATAATAGCCTGCATAGCTCTCGTTGGCAATCTTGCCGTCATTATTACTACATTATGGATTGAAAATCTTCGATCTCAAAGCGGAAACATCCTTATTGTGTTTCTTGCTTGCATTGATGTTTGGACGGCAGTTTTCGTCATGATACCTTCAGCTGTAGCTGTAGCAACAGATGGTTGGCCATTTGGAAACACATTATGCAGAATAAATGCTGTATTTAACTATTTGTGCGCCTGTGCGTCATCATACATTACAGCCATGATAAGTTTTGACAGAGCTCTGGCTGTACTGTTTCCTTTAAGATATAATACCTGGATGACTAGAAAAGCCATGATATCTATCTGCTTGTGGGTGATCGGAAATACTGGTTCAGTTGCAATAATACACGGTTTAAATTCTAACTTATCATATGATTATTATGAGGCTGTATGCGTTGTTCCTTATAGAGAATATCTCGGAAAAATTAGCGCCTATTGTGGTAGCAGCATTTGTTTTGCAGTGCCTGCTATGGTAATGTTCATCTGTAATGTACTGATTTTTCTGCAAATTAGAAGGAGCTCCAACAAGGTTATTGATATTCACATTTCTCATGTTGGCAATCGTTCTGAAAACTTGACAGTTAAAAAACGAAAGGACTCAGAAATGCGGAAGTCGATCTATAGTATGATTGCTATAATATTTGTTTATTACATATGCGTCTCACCTTATTGTTTTGCAAAGATTGTTAAAGTCTTTTTAGATGCTTATGCATTGCCGTGGATCGATTATCCTGTTACAATATTAATTTTTGTTTCATCCGCTACCAATCCATTTATTTATGGGATACTGAGGAAAGATTATAAAGAGGGATTTAAGAAAATACCAAGACTAGTTAAAGAGAGGTTATGCTGGTAATGTTACCGAGGATATAATATCCTTATTGTTTTACACAGTTTGATTGGATCATTATATGGCCTTATGCACATCCATATCGTTAACGATAATGCAATCCTGTTACAATATTAATTGTGTTTTTATCCGCAACTAATTCATTCATTCATGATGGAATACTTAGAAAAGATTATACAGAAAGATTTAAGAAAATACCAAGGCTAGTTAGAGAAAATTTATGCTAATAATGCTATTCTTAATGCTTTACACAGTTTGTTTCAAGTTATGTGGTCTTATGCCCTTCCATGGATTTAATGATAATGTAATTCTGTTACAATATCAGTTTTTCTTTACCCGCAACTAAACTAATTCATTTATTTCTGGTATAATAAGGAAGGATTTAAGAAAATACTAAGACTAATTAAAGAGGATTTATACTGGTAATGTTATAGATGATATAACATCCCTATTGTTTGAAAAAGATTGCTTAAATCACGATGCGTTTTATACACTTTCATGGATTTAACAATAATGTGATCCTGCTACAATATTAATTTCTCTTTCAAACCTTATTAATCCATTCATTTATGAGATACTAAGGCAAGTGTGAAGAGAGGTATTTAAAAAATTACCAAGACTGATTAGATAGAAGTAAGCTCCAATTAGATGGAGATTGTATTGGTAATGTTATTGAGATATAATATCCTTGTTTTTTTTTTTTTTTTAAAAACTTTGTTTAAATCAATATATGACTTTATGCACTCTTATAAATTCAACGATAATATAATCATCCTGATCCGATAGGAATTTCTGTTTCATGCTCTACTAGTTCATGAATTACAAAGGAAATTTATGAGTTACCAAGGAAAATTAAATTATTGATAGATTTAAGAAAATAGCAATACGAGTTAGATAGAAGTTATACGAGGGTTGCTATTTATATTTCTGGCCTAATAATGAAAAAACAAATATGTAGGATTGAAATTGGTTTTATTGTTTTTCAAAATATTCTCCATGATGATCAATACACTTTTGCATGCGTTTGAACCAATTTTCAAAGCACTTTTTCCAGTCCGATTGAGGTAACTCCAAAACATGCGTTTTGAATGCATCAACCGCTTCTTCGGGGGTCGAAAATCGTTGTCCAGGTAATTTATTTTTGATGTGTGGGAATAAGAAGAAGTCATTGGGCGCCAAATCAGGGCTGTACGGCGGATGACCCATCAGTTCGATCTTTCGCTCCGTCAGAAATGCCTTTGTTTGAGTCGATGTGTGAGAGCTCACATTGTCATGATGAAGAATGATTCGCCTGTTTTTCTGCTTTTTTCGAATTTCTCCGATGACTTCTGGCAAACAAATGGTCGTGTACCATTCAGAATTGACCCTCCTGCGTTGCTCTAACGCCACTGTTGCCACATGTCCGTTAATGCCGAAGAAACAGGCAATCATTTGTTTCGATGTGCTTCTTCCTCGAACAACTTTTGTTGGTTTTGCCTCGTCTTGGAAGACCCATACAGTTGATTGCTGTTTTGTTTCCGGCTCATATGCATAGATCCATGATTCGTCACCTGTGTAGATGTTATACACAGCCTTTGATGTACCTTGAACGTATTTTTCCAACATTTCCTTGCACCAATCAACACGAGCCTTTTTTTGAGCGTTTGTCAGATTATGCGGGATCCAACGCGAACAATTTTTTTTTTTGCTCAAATGTTCATGCAATATTTTATTGATGCTAGTCATACTAATGTCCAAAGACGCCTCTATCTCACGGTATGTCACATGACGATCTTGCTTTATCAGTTCACGCACAGCATCGATCTTTTCTGGCACAACAACGGATTTTGGACGACCTGCACGGGATTCGTCCTGGATCGAACATCGACCACGATTAAATTCGTTATACCAATTTTTTACAGTGCTGTAGGATGACGCTTTATCGCTGAATAAAGAATTAAGTTCATCGAAGCACTCTTGTCTTGACAATCCACGTCGAAAGTTATGAAAAATGGCACGAAAATGTTCACGATTCAATTCCATTTTTTGAAAGAGATGAACTTTTGAATTTACTGTCAACAACACAAATGAAGCTATAATGGTAAATCGTCTGCTGAATTTATGTTTAAAAATATCAAACTTTCGATTAAAATCATCTGCGGTCGCCTAGCAACACTTACTGTTGCCAAGGCCAGAAATATAAATAGCAACCCTCGTATTGGTAATGAGATATTGAATTTTTATTTGGAATTCTTAGATTTGTGGGTAAATGTTTTGATTTGCTGAAAGTAATATAGCAGTTTTAATTATTTACATACATTGTGAGATGTGCATTCAATTATTTTCAAAAAAAAAAAAAAAAAGATGTAACATATTTAAATGATTTGCGAATTTTATTGTGGTCTTTTTGCATTTTTAAAGTTTTTGCTCAAATAAGAATTTTTTTTTTTTTAAATTGAAGATTAAGAATTTATTTCCAAGAGTCTTTATAATGCAAAATGTTTTTTTTTAAAAATATGTTTCAAATGTTTCACAAGTGTGTGTTTTAGTAATACTTTGTTTTTTATAAGTCTTCTAAGTCCGGGAGAGAATTGTGACACACCCTGTATTGGTTTATGATTTGCAATTAATAACCCTGCTAAGAGACAGTTTATAAAACACACGTATACAATGAGGTTGAAGCCTAAAAAATTTTAGGTGAACTACAATTTTTCAAGATTTTCTCACTACTGTCTCTTTAAAACTATGTTTTGAATATTTTCCTTGCCTGAAATTAATTTAAAAATTGAAAAATTCATCAAATATGTGTAAAGTGTATATATGTGCAAAGTATGTTTCATTATAGTCAATACTGTATGGATTAATTTTATCAATACAACAAATTTACGAAATAGTACTTCATGAATTATGTTTTTTACTCTAAAATATTACATATTTGAAGAATCGACCATAAATTTATTTTATTATAATAACATCATAACACCCTTTTGATGCTAACAATAAACGAAATTGTTCTTAAGCTGTGCTAAGTGTTGGTTTTTCAAATCATGGTTGATGACGTGATAAAAAATTAATAGTAACAGTAGTGTTTATCAAATCTATTAAAGTTTGTAAAGCCTTTATGTGTTTTTTTTTTACAATTAACGAACGTTTCTATGAATTAAATAAATTTTGAAACCTGTATCGCACCCATAATCACATCAAAAATGTTAACATGTGATTCAACACATTTTTCACAAAATTATGTCACATTGTCTAAAGTTATTGCCCGTCTTTTTTTTTTGTTGCCAAATGACGGATGAATCCAGAGAAAAAGGAAATACCCGTTAAAGTGTACATAACGCCATCATAAGATCCATACTCTCCTCTGAAATAGCTTAACAATAATAAATCACATTGTAAAATAGTTTGTTCATATATATAATAAAAAATGCAACACTAAAGTTAAGTAGAAATTTAAAGCAAACAGTGTATTCAGTTTTAGAAAAGTATGGTATTAGATTCGATGAATTTATTAAATGCCGTGATAAAACATGAAACATTTTTAAAATAACAACTATCCTTTATTAAAAGGAAATCGATAAAAACATTAACAAAGTCGTCGTCTTCCGTTTCATTTTGAACTTAGCGAGATGGGTACACAACATGAAACTTGAAAAATGATTTTTTGACATGGCAAATTTTGTAATGTTGTCATTTACTTTCAAAATTGGCTAGTTTCAATGATACCAAATGGTAAGTCATTTCAATCCATGGTTTGAGATTGGCTCATTTAATTTTGAATTTAATAGAAAACTAATTATTGGTCTAAATTGTAAAAGTTAAATAACAACGAATGATAAGCCTTCGTATGAAGTAATCTGTTGCAAAAATTATTAAATTGATTGAAAGTGATTACATAAACATGTAAAATTATTTATATTAAAGAGGAAAGAAGTAACACTGGCAATCAAGAATTTGAAAAGAGTTGCAATCAGTGTATCAAGAAATGATGTACTTAAACATAGAGGTTTACTATGTTTAAGTACATCATTCAAAAAAAAAAAAAAAAAAAAAAAATGGTTAAGTACGATATATCTCAAAATACCCACCTCAGCTGGGTATTTTGAGATATATCGTACTTGACCATTTTTTTTTTCTAAAATTGGGCGAATCAAGCAGGTTAAATTTTTTGGATTTTCTTTTAAATTTTCAAGATATGTTCTTTATGTAAGACTGTTAGACAAGTGTTATTTTTTTAGAAAATTATTTTGATCCTTGAAGTTTTATTTGTTTGGGGAAAGGGGTCAAAACTGAAGATCCTCTGGAATTTTACGGAAAAAAAAAACATTTATACGTGGCAATACTTTTTAATAAACAAGTGAATCACAACACTGACCGTTGTTTTATGTTACATCTAAACCACTTATCAAGATATAAATATTTTCCAGTGGATCTTTCATCAAAATCTATAAGAACCGATAGTGAGACAGTAAATCAAATATTTCTGTGAATGCATAAACCCTGGAGCTATGCTGTGAAAACATAAACCCTGGAGCTATGCTGTGAAAACATAAACCCTGGAGCTAAACCTGGAGCTTAATGAGTAGTACCTAAAAACATAAACACAAGTTTTTTTTTGTATTTGGTGTGACTTTAACGTAGCAAGAAACTAAAATTTCACACAACTTTCAAGGTCATTAACTGCCTCCTCCAAAACTAGACAATCCTGAAACTTGCTGGGAAAGAAGCCCCAAGAAGAAACGAAATCAATTCACAGAGCTATTGCTACTGATTCAACCTCTTTTATAATATGGTCTTAAAGTTTGAGGCTCGTACCTGAGTTGCAGAAATAGTTATGAGGAAGCTGTAAATTTTTTTATTGCAACTTTGAGATAAATTTTAAGATCTCGCCAAATATGCATCATGCATATGTCTATTTTTTTTTTATATACTTTTTATTGATATATATTCGCTAAGCCCTTCTAGTTTACTGATAGTACTAGTAGATTTCGATGGTCAAAGTCTAAGAAAAATAGCGTTTATTCGAAGAAGAATGACCTTTTATTTTCAATACAAAGGTCCACTAAAAGTATTTATGTCTTAATAGTTAGTGTAAACGCAATAGAATATAAAATAATGATTCAGACGTTCCACAAAAAGTATTGACACTTGTACAAAAAGTATTGACGCCACAAAAAGTATTGACGCTATTGTAAAAAAACTGACTCTTAAATAAATAATAAAAAAAGATAAAGTGTTTTGAAATAATCCCCCTTTATAAAAATTTTTAGAATCCTTGTTAAAAGATAAAGTAAAAATCCTAAACACATCAAGACTCGTAAATTTATTATTTAAGCGAAGAAAAAACAAACAAATCTAAACGTTATTGAAATCTGAAGAATCGCTAATGATGATGTTCAATTCCTTTGGTTCTTTAGTGCATCATTAAAACATTAAATATACCTTAAAGCAAAAAATAATTTAAAACAATAAAAGTTTAACTTATTATATTTATAGTTATAATTTGTTGCACAAATAACTGATAAGTTTATTATTGAAATTAGAAAACTATAGTGTATGTAAATAATCAAAAGAATAAAGACATCCGAAGAAATGTTTGATTGGTAGTAAATGACATGAAAAAGCTATATTTAAAGTTTTTAAATGTTCAAATAAAGTGTAATTGCAAAAGCAATTGCTGACCGATCATGGGAGACATAGTAAAGCAGAGCTGTGCAAATAACATCGATTTACAAACCATTGCCATATTTCTTTTCTCAGGCTGCATAAATTCGTGTACTAAGGCAATTTGTGAAACCAAAGGAGATCCAGTAAAAACGGTAAGCAGGAATTCGATAAATATCAGAAGTAAATAATTATTGATGAACAATAGACCAAGAGAAGATAATCCAGTACACACACAGCATATTGAAGTAATCGTGGGTGAAGGTAAGATTTGTTTGTCTATAACAAATCCAGATCCTATTATTACACATATACCTGCTAGAGCTAATATCATGACATAATAAACCTCCAGGTTAGCTCCAACATTTTTGTCACGCACAAAATCAAGAATGATTGCCATTATAACTGTTATTATATAAAATGTACAAGCAGTCATAAGCAATATGATAATGAATAATGGGTCAATGAAAATTTTCAAGAGTAAAACCTGACAGAGGCTTAGTTTTAGTATTTTCCCTTTCTACAAAGAGTTTAGAATCGGTGTCAATTTTTTTATTGATGTCAAGTTTAACAGCAACAGTGCCACTTGAAAGAAATAAGTTACATTGTGGCAATTCGAGTTTCTGTTAAAGTTTCATTTTAGAGTGGACTGTACCACGGTACCAACTGTTAAAATGTGAATATATTTTCTTTTTTTTTTTTTTTTGCTATCACAGGTGTTCAAATAATTATTGGTCAATAATGCTTAATAACTCACAGAAATATTGAATTTGATAAAGTTCTCCATTGATATATAGCTTTGATACCCTAAGTCAGAATCTTAATTATTTAATCATTGTTGTCGTCATATTTTCATGAAAATTCTTATTAGTTTAGTTCTTCAGAATAATCTCGCTTTTATTTTTCACAAGCCCGCAGATATGTGCTCTCCTTTCTCTTTTAGAAATTGCATTTGCGACCTAGCTGCAAATCTGGAAGACAAGGTGGATTTTTGGGAAAATGGTTCGCGCTAAACAAAATATTATTACAGATGCGTTATTTTCAGGCAAAAATTTACGAGACACTCATATTTTTATTAAAAAAACATTTCTTCATTCATGCTGCAGTTAATTATTAAATTTTTCTACTTTTTTTTTTTACATACTCACCACAAAGATGTCTCATTATAAAATGCAGGATATATGGAAGTGATGCTTGGTTATGATTAACTTCAAATCGATGAATAGACTCCACGAAAAACAATGAAGCCATTCTTGCTGAAGCGCCTTAGAGGAAATTTATCATAAAGCAGGCAGTTATAATTTCAATACTTGCGATAGTTTTCAATTTCATGAAGATAGTTCATATCTAACAATCAAAATAAAGAAAAGTAATAAAATAAAAAATGAAATGAAAATATTCTTTATTTTATATGTAACAAGTTTTCGGAAAAATACAGAACATTTTATTATATTGAATTTGGTTAATATAGAAGATTGTTATTTTGACTGTTTTAGATGAAAACTTCAAACATAATGTTTTGAAAATTTGGTTATATTTCAAACAGATTAAAAATAATTTCGGCAAAGAAGTCAGAATGTTTATTGCTTTTAAAGACATTGGTTTATTCTTTTTAGTAAAATATTTGAAGGCGCATGATGACATGACACTGAATCATAAGCTGACTGTGGTAACATGAAACTTCCGTTTTCAAGTCAACTAATTTTACTTAAAACTAATTACCAACAAATTTTACTACGTTTTTTTTTCGCTTAGACGGAATGGCATTTCATCGTTATAATTTTTTAATAGTCCATATCCAGAGTACTGCACGAATCTGAATTTAGTACAATTTGAATTTGTCTTGAATATGTAATGTTCTTTTTCTGACTCTTATTAATCCGGAAGATAATTCAATATTAATATGTCAGAAAAGGTAATTAAATTGAAACTGGTATACGTCTTGAATAGATAATATTCTGTTTTTTGAAATCCCTATTACCCAGAAAGATATTTCAAAATTAAAATTTCAGAAAAGGTAATTAAATTTAAACTTGTATACATCATGAATAGCTAATATTCTTTTTTTAAAACTCCTATTAATCCATATAATTTTTCCAAATTAAAACGCCATACAATGTCATTAAAAAAAAACTTGCAAGTTTCTTGGAAAAGTAAAGTTCTTCATCAAACTCTTATTACTCCGAAAGATATTGCAAAATTAAATGTTAGAAAAGGTAATTAAATTAAAACTTGTATACGTCTTGAATTGATAATATTCTTTTTTTTTGTTGAAAATTCTATTACTCCGGATAATTTTTCCAAATTAAAACGCCATACAATGCAATTAAAAAACTTACAAACGTCTTGAATAAATAATGTCTTCATCAAACTCTTATTACTCCGGAAGATATTTTAAAATTGAAACTTCAGAAAAGGTAATTAAATTAGTATACGTCTTGAATTGATAATATTCTTTTTTTTCGAAAATCCTATTACTCCGGATAATTTTTCCAAATTAAAACGCCATACAATGCAATTAAAAAACTTGCAAGCGTCTTAAATAAGTAATGTCTTCATCAAACTCTTATTACTCCGGAAGATATTTCAAAATTAAAACGTCAGAAAAGGTAATTAAAATAAAACTTGTATACGTATTAAAAAGTAATATTCTTTTTTTTTCGAAACTGCTGTAACTCCGAATAATTTTTCCTAATTAAAACGTCAGACAATTCAGTTAAAAAAAATTGTATATAGGAATGTTCTTTTTCAAACTTCTATTACTACAGAATATATTTCAAAATTTTACTACCAATCGAAAGACAAGATTATTAATACTTATCAGTGTTCGTGTTTTCAGAATTACTGAATATATATTTATAGATTTTAAATTATCGTTACATAATTTTTATTTATCTTTAATGAAACTTTTTTTTTATAATGGGCCAAATCACCCTCAAATAGGAAGATTTGATCAAGTTGGTACACGCTTGAAAAATAAATAATAAAAAAGGTAGTTAATAAGTTAAATATAGCAAAAATAACGAAAACAGATAACAAACAGTATAAACTGTTAAATAACGTCAATTTGGAAATTTTATTATCTTAGCGAAAAAATAAATAAGAAAAATTTTTGCGCGTGGCAAATTTCCCATGATTAGTAATAAAAACAAAATTATCATATGAGTTATCAAGATGTGAAAGCAGCTAATTGCACGTTTAAAAATAAACGAAATTAGTGAAATATATCATTTTATCAAGTGTTTTCATAACTTCAAGTTGATCAGATTCTTGCTTTAATTTTTAATTTTATTACTAGATAAATACCCCTTCTTTGTACGGGGTGAAAAAAAGTAATCAATCAGTATAACAGTACTGAATAACATTACGAATTCCTGCACAAAACTGAAAGACGTGAAACAAAAGAATTTATAAAGCTAAAATAATTCAATTTTTTTATATTTTGTCCTTCTTGATTATTAAATTAAGCAAAACATGTTTTTAGCAGTTCATCCTATCAAAATTAAGATTAACTGCATTCAGAATTATTTAACATAATGCTGTTGCTCTAAGTCAACTCATTTTAGTCAAAATTTGCAACAATCACGTGTTTTTCTGCGGTACTTGTACCTTTAAAAGAACCGTAAAAATCTTTTTTCACTGTTCACTTTATTAAAGCTCTCAGCGTTGATGCAGTTTTAATAGGTACCAAATATATTAATATAATACATTGATACTATGTTTATACATTTAGTACCAATTGAAACTACATCAATTACCATAATACCAATAGAACCTATTGGCAAAATTATTTGCGCATTATTGGCGTCAATAACGGTAAGCTGATTTTTTACATTTCTCTTTAACGAATTAGTGCCATTTCTCTATGAAGTTTGTTTTATAGTTCTTAGAGTATAAAACTTATTTTTTTCTTTCAGTTAATACTTATTAAAATTTATTAAGGATAATTGGCGTCAATAATAGTTTGACGACTTTTTTACGCTTCTCTTAAACGGATTAGTACCATTTCTCCATTAATGTTGCTTTTAACATAGCTTATTCTTTAATTTCAATAAGTAATTGTCAAAATTAGTTAAGCATCAATAACATTAATAATATGACGATTTTTTTTGTTTTTTTCTAAATGATTTAGTATCATTTATCTATTAATTTTGCTTTAATCCATAGCATATTTTCATATTTTTTTCCATTCCATTTAGTATTTATTAGTAAAATTAATTCAGCATCATTGGTGTTTATAAGTTCTTTTTCTTACGTTTTTCTTAAAGGAATTTGTACCATTTCTCCATAAATTTTTTTAAACAGCTACATTTTTTATTCAATTTGTACGAAGTAAAATATTTATTAAGCCTTATTTGAGTCAACAATAGTACGGCGATTTTTTACGGTTCCCTTATTGAACATAACTATTTTTAAATTAAATTTGTACCCAATAAAAAATTTAATCAAGCGTAATTTGCAACAATAAGAGTAAGGTTTTTGTTGATTATCTCTTAAACTAATTAGTATTAATTTTTCATTAATTTTGTTTTTCATTACATAATTTATTATTTCTTTATTTCAAGTAATGCTAATTTTAAAACATGTATTTTTATAAATTCTCATTTTAAAAGCATGACGATAAAAAATAAACAGTTTCAAATAATTTTAGGAATACTAATTAGGTAACGTAATCATCCAATGCTATAATGTTCATGCTGATCATTAAATTTATCTGACATATACGCATAAAAAATAATTTAATGTTAAAGAACGCGCAAAAAAACTCCTTTTTCAATGAGAGCTCTGAGCTGGCAAATATTGCAAATAACACTGATGTTAATGATTAAAATATTTGATTGAAAAAATCAGCAGTATCATTTTAATCAATGGCGAGTTTTAAATCAATAAAACCAATTTTAAACCAATAGTGGCGTCAACAGCCAGTTGTGAACTTTTATGCAATTTTTTATAGTAAAAAATACATTCATTGTTACCTTGTGATGTCACAATAGGCATTACACATATATTTCCTAACTTGTAAAATTTCTTTAATTTCTTAAATTTATTTTTTAATCATTCTTAATTGAACTTTAATTAAATTAAACCAATGATTTAATTTTTATTAAATTTTATAAAAAGCTAATATAAAAGATTTTACTCTTCTCTTAACAGTCAATGTGACGGCTAACTTTTTTATTTCAATGCTAATGTAAGGCTCTTTAATTCACTGTCGCTACTAAATCGAAAATAAAAATCTATTTATAACTCTTTATTTCTTACCACAAAAAAAATGTTTCAGTTAAATGGTTATACTTGAGCCGCGATGGCTCAGGGGATAGAGCGTTCGCCTTCCAATGAGGCGAACCGGGTTCGAATCCCAGTCGATACGAATTCCGCATCCGGCTTGCACTGACCACAGTGCTGACGTGAAATATCCTCAGTGGTAGACGGATCATGGGTTAGAGTCCCCTTGCCGTCAGGCTAACCGTGGGAGGTTCTCGTGGTCTTCCTCTCCATGCAACGCAAATGCGGGTTAGCTCCATCAAAAAGTCCTCCACGAAGGCAAATTTCTCCCAATACTCGATCCAGGAGTTCCCTTGTCTTCTGGATTGGGTTCAAAATTACAAGGCTACGGAGTTGAACATTAGTAGCCGTAAACCCATTAAGTTGGGTCGGCTGTTCAACGACGGTTATAAAAAAAAAAAAAAAAAAAAAAAATGGTTATACTTATTCTCACAGTCTTTTTGGCGATTCGCTTTCACCAAATTATTTTCAAATTTAATATTGATTATGGGGGTTGGTTTTATTTTTAGCTATGCTATCTTTCGATAAATTGCAAACCATGCTCCTAACTATCCGTTGGGAACAATTCATTTACTTTTAATTTCGAATTATTGATGTGAAAACTGGCTCTCAGCTCCAATCGTTAAATTGGATATCTTAAACAGAAATTCTTGATGTTAAGAGAATGATTTTCTTGTTCCCTTTGAGGGAATTTTCCTTATTTTTATAAATAAGGAATGTGGCCATGTTCAACATAAGATTTACACAACAAATCAATTTTTCCTGAACGATTTTTCTGGGATAAATATCACTACATCATATCCAAATTAAAATGTATTTGATACGGCCATAATACTTGAATTCTACAAAAAAACTAAATCCTACCAACCACTCTTAAAAATAATTTGTACTAAACTGTTACAATAAGCCTCAATATGATTCTTTTTTCATGTAACAAATGTTTCTGTAAGTTTAAGGAAAAATTGAAATCTAAAAAATGTTACTATGCGACAAATCAACAATTATCAACAAATTCTTTATGAAATTATGTCACATTGTTTGAAGTTATTGCCCGTCTTCTTTTTGCTAAATGAGGGACGAAGTAAATGATGAATCCAGAGAAAAAGGAAATACCCGTTAGAGTGTACATAACGCCATCGTAAGATCCATGCTCTTCTCTAAAATAACCTGAAAATAAAATACAACATTAAAAAATAACCCGTTCATAAATATAATAAAAAATGCAACTCTAAAATTAAGTTGAATTTTAACGGTTATCTAGTGTTAGTAACCCTGCCAAGTTTTTTCTACCTCAACTTAATAAAAATGTTTATTCGAAAATCGGATATCTGAAATGTTTACCTGAAAATATTTATTTATATCCGAGAGAAAAGAGAAAAATTCTAGCAATAAAGAATTTTAATAAGTGTTGCAATCAGTGAAACACGAAACGATGTATTAAAACACGAAATACAATCGCCCCAACCTAAAGCTCCTATACTATGAGAGCTGAACTATCAACGATGCTGGAGCAGACAAGTTTGCAAGTTAACGTTATGTTACTATTAGCGTGAGAGTTTGAAGACTATTTGGATACCCACAACTATTGATATGGGTGGTTGTGCGGCAGTAAATTGTACAGTTCAAAAAAGACCTTCGTATGTTCAGATTTCCTTCAAATGTGAAAAGAAAGAAGAAATGGATAATAAATTGCAGAAGATACAACTGGCAGCCTGGAAGTGGAGCTCACTTATTTGAGGTAAATACTCATTTATTTATAATTTATTAGATTTATTTACTCATATATATGTAGTATATAAACGATATTAAGTTGTTAGAATTTGTTTTTAAATGTTTGTTTTCGTCTATTATTTATTTTTTTAAAAAAAAAGCGAATAACTTGCAGAGTTACTTGAATTGTACAGTTTTAACTATGTACCAAATATAGGAATTTTCATTGAAAACTGCATTTATTAAGTATGTATTTATTTACAATATGACTTTTAAACAACATTTATTGATTTATTTAACAATTTTAAGTGTTTATGCTCAATAAAACTAATAATTAAAGGAAAGAGATTGGCTGAATAAGTATTCGCCAAATTTATTTCAGAATCGCCAAGTTTTGTATTCCCTTTTAAGTATTTATTTTTGGAAAAAAACAAATATTTACCTGATTTTTATTGTATTCCATTTTATTTCACTAAGATCAAGTGGTTACTTTTTTAATCCTGACTCATTTAAGTTTGTTTTTTTGTTATTTATGCTGATATATCGCCTAAAATTCGAACGGTTTACATTTATCATAAGAAATCTATTTAATATGCGATCTTTTGGGTCCATCAATGCTTTTTTTTCTGTGAAATTCTTGTTTTAAATGGCTGAAATAATTAGTTTCTGCGTTAGAAATTTCATGGGAGTATGTTTAAAAATTTTAAACTCTAATTTTTTTTAATGTGACTTAATTTAAATATGAAAATAAAAAAAAGGTATTCTAAATATTTTTGCAGGTTCATTTTGAAGAATCGTAACTAGGAATAAATAAAAAGGATGGTAACAATAAATTAAGACCTGATCCAAAAATTTTCAATGTTCCAAATTCCTTAAAAATTCCTAAAAAAAAGAAGAAAAAAAACTGAACAGAATAGGCTATCCAAAACCTGGATCAATTTTATTAAGCTTAAATCTAATGCAAGTATAAATTTACTAATTCCTCTTCATTTGATTAGTTTTTTTATTATTATTTTTAAAGAACCAAAAATGTGTACAAACTATTTCTATCTAGTAATGAACAATATATTGAAATAAATATTTTTTTGAATTATACTCCTTATTTGGCTCATGATCAAAAATCGTAATTCCATTTTCGAGAAATAAGTAAACCATTGTTAGTTTTTTCCCCATTTATTGTCAGCACTCATTAAATATTTCAGTGTATCCAGTAAATATGAGGCAATTTATAAAAGTAAATGTTTTCTCACATTATATTTCCGTTTCATTACACAGGCTGAAACTGAGGTTCAAATTATTGATGATCCTCAAAGTTTGATTGAAGAAAACTTACATTTGAAAATGCAAAACCAAGAGTTGCCTCTAACCTGCCAATTAACCTCTTTAAAAAAGAAAATATATTCTTTTCTTACACCGCAACAAATAGTAGTCTTAGGAGATAATCCTCGTACTATATCTAAATCTATTTAATTAAGGTTTATAGAAAATTTCATTAAGGCTTAAAACTACGATTTGCTTTGGGAAAGCATGGCTATGAATTTTTAAAAAATTCTGGCTATTCTGCTCCAGCTTACAGCACTTTAAATCGTACTATTCAAGGCATTCAAGTTAATTTTGGAACTTTAAGCAACATCATTAACTTGCTCCAAGCCAAAGTTTGTTCAATGGATGATTTAGGCAAATATTGTTATATTTTCATTGATGAGATGGGAATCGAATCCCATCAAGATTTTGATGTTTCTAAAAAAAGTTTGTTGGGCTATCGACTCTGGGAAACAAAGTCAATGCGAACCATTATATGGTAGTAATGATTAGAGGTCTGAAATCCCCATGGAAGCAAGTCATCGCTCATAAATTAACTGGCTGTTCAACATTTGGGAAAATATTATTCAACTATGTACACCAGGTGGTAAAAGCTGTTAAAAGTATTAATTTAAAAGTGGTGGAAACTGTTTCTGATATGGGGTCGTCAAATATATCTATGTGAAAGACTGCTGGTATCTCCTTAACTAGGAGAAATAGATCCACAACTTTCAACATAGATGAGGAAGAAATTCACTGTCTGCCAGATGTTCCTCACGTTTTTAAAAACATTAAAAGTGCATTTTGGCGATACCCTTTCATTCTTCCCGAAGTCATTTGCTTGGAAAATGATTTGCCTTCAAGGTAGTATCTTCAGGATACATCAAGCAATTGTGGATTGATGAAGTGTACGGAGAATCTGCTTTGAGATCTCTACACCATTTAAGAAAGGCTCATTCATTCCCAACACATTTCAGTTCCATGAATGTTGCACTTGCTGTGCAATTAATATCCATTAAAACTGCTGCTGCCCTTGAAAAATCTGTAAATCTACAACAAATATCGAAAGCTGCTCTAACAACGGCTTGGTTTATAAGGCTCTTAAGCCAGTGGTTTCACTTAATGACCAGCAGAATAAGAAAAAGTGCAATTGCACTCCGAAACAAAGATCGCAAGCTTACGTTTTTGTCTTTGGTTATAAACATATTTCAACGTTTGAAATTTGGTCTAACATGGAAGCCTATTCAAACTGGTATAATTCTATTTTCCCTCAATGTTATACAACTTACTAATAAGTTACTTGCTATGGGCTATGCTTTTTTTTTTACCAAGTCGACTCACTCAGGACGCGCTGGAAAATGTATTTTCCCAAGTAAGGCGCAAATCTGGCTCGAAACCAACTGGCCTCCAAGCTAAAACTGTAACGAAAATGATTTGTGCTTCTCAGTTCATAATTGATGTCAAAAATTCCAATTATTCTGCGGATTCAGATTATTTAATAATATTTTGCCGAATGCAAAGTGCCCGAAAACAGGTCAGAAACATTCAACAAAGCGCGAAGGTGATCCAAAAAATCTGCCCAGCACTTCAAGATAGCGAAAATCAGTTAAAAGCATTATTGCTGAGAAAAACGACATGGATTATATAGCAGGTTCAACTCTAAATGAGTTGCTAAAACGAAAACATATTTGTGACACGTGCAGAGCTGCTTTAGAAATTTGTGAAGATTCACATGAGCCAGAGGTTACCAGTCATAAGAAATTACTCACAGAATCTTACTAATCAGGGCGGTTTAAAGTTTGTTTCATCTGGTATCTACCGGATTTGAAGAGAAGCAGAAAGACAGCTTCAGTTTCTAAAATAAGACCTTTTGTCTCAAAAAGTGTGTGTTGATCAAAAGTTTGTAAGTAAAGTTGGGAAAGCATGTCTTAATGTCAACTTGCCTATATGCTGTAATGTTAAAAGTAAAGTTATAGTACATTATTCAACAATAAGATGCATGGGTATAAAAAATCAGATGATAGAAAGGACAACTCATAAAAATTGTTTTAGTTCACAGTCAGTTAGAAAAAAAAATTGCATAAATAAATGTCACGAAAATGTGATTTGAAATAAGATGTTTATTTAAATAAATAATTTAAAAATTTATCATGCGTCGTTTCTTCCCTTCCTCATAAAACTCTAGTTTTTATTTTTTCTAGTAATTCTAGATATTTATATAATTATAATAGCTAAAAATCTTAATTCGTCTTGTCCTTGTATGCTTTAAAGAAAATTCAATGTCTCAATTAAAAACACTAATTTGAAATCAATTCTTGATTTTGAAACAAAATTTATTACTTCTCATGATTGTAGACATTTACATTTAGAATATTGCATGAGAAATTTAATTATTTTGATTATAAAAACATACTTAAAAATATTTCAGGACAAAACATGTTTTTTTTCTTTCCATTTTAATTTTGTTAAAAAGAATCTGTAAAGAAATTTAAACAACCCTGATCTAACAGAAGTATTAAATTTAGTACCAAATTTACTTTGAAATCATTTATAAAAAAATTTGATGTAATTAGCATATAGCATATGCACAGTTTTTTATTTAAAACTTTAAATCGGTAATAAAATTTGCAGTGAATTTGTATAAGCATAAAAAAAAAAAAAAAAAGGTTTCCGAAAAACAATTCTAATCGATGCACACTTTTCTTTACTGATTATCCTATAGTTTAGGTTAACGTCGTTTGTAGCGATAAGTTTCAAAATCTTGTAGTTCTTCTTTATTGGAGGAAAATCTTTAGCTCCTAAATGAATGATAAGTCGGCTTCTCTAATTCAGGGGCTTAACCCCAACCAAGGATGGGCATTTGAGATATCTCATTTAAACACAGAGTGTTTTAAAATTAGCCTTAATATTTGGAATTTTTGTCAAAAATGAAGTAATCAAAAACACATTAAGGTTCGTAAATTTATTTTTATTTAAGCGAGGAGAAAATTTATGAGAATGTAATCGCTATTGATGTTCGATTGTTCAGTTAATTTTGTTAAAAACGAAGAATTGAAAAATTAATTATTTATTTTATCAGGTGCTAATAAACATGAATTGTGACGGCAGTCCAGCGAGCAACTGTTTAGTTTTTCTTTTTTTTTTTAAATATATAAAAAAAAGTCAGTTTTTGTGTTCTATGAATTCTTTTTTTCGGATTGAAAAAGTAAAGTTTTAACGTTTGATTGTATTTAATTTATTTATTTAGCTTTATTAGGATTTTGTAGTCAATTTGATTCGATTTTACACGTTTGGATCTTTACTGCATACATGTACTTTATTAGCACTATTACTGTATTAAAAGCACTTTAAAGCAAAAATTAATTAAAAACATTAAAAGCTTATTATATTTATAACTATAATCCGTTTCATAAATTACAATTAATTAAATTTTTTTAGAATTTGAAAGAATTGTGGTATGTAATGGAAGGAATAAGAATATCAGTAGCAATGTTGAAAAATTTTGTATGTTTCAATAGAACACAATTTAAAATACATCTTACCAATCATGGGTGATATAGCAAAGCTTAATGGTGCATACAACATCGTTTTACAAACCATCGCCATACTTCTTTTCTCTGGTTGCATGTATTCATGTATTAAGGTAATTTGTAAAATCAAATTAGATCCAAAAAATAAGGGAAGCAAGAACTCAACAAACATCAGAAGTAAGTAATTATTGATAAACAATAGAGCAAGACAAGATAATCCAGTACACACACAGCATATTGAAGTAATCGTAGGTGAAGGTAAAATTTGTTTGTCTATAACAAATCCAGATCCTATTCTTCCACATATATCTGCTAGAGCCAATATCATGACATAATAAACCTCCAGGTTAGCTCCAACATTTTTGTCGCGTACAAAATCAAGAATGATTGTGAACGTAACTGTTGTTATGTATATTGTGCCTGTAGACATAAGTAATATGATAATGAAGGATGGGTCGATGAAAATTTTAAAATTTTGAAGAGTAAAAGCTGATAAAGGCTTAGCTTTTAGATTTTCATTTTCTACAGGGCGGTGAGATTTGTTTTCAGTCTCTTTATTGACGTCAGAGTTTGCAGCTTCAGTGTCATTTGATGGAAATACTTTGTTATGTAAGTTTTGGATTAAATTATTATCACCAGGACTTAGAAAAGGCAAAGGTGTTTTCACACTGCCTTTCATTTCGATACAACTAACTTTCATGTAAGCTTTTTGATTGTGAACTTTATTTAGTGAATTTTCATTTGGTGATTTCAGTAACATAGAGAATGGTATAAAATTCGCTACGATAGCAGATAAAATTAAGAATGATCCATTAAGTCCGTAGTACTCTATACATATTTCCATTATTAATGGCATCACTGCCCCTCCAAAACAACCTCCTGAATATGCAAAGCCATTAGCTTTATTTTGGTTTGTTGTGAAATGGGCATTAATCAGTAATGGTAAATATTGAACTCCAAGACCGTAACAAATACCTAGAAGAAATAGATAAAATATTTATCTTAGGCACTTACGTAATTATAACAAACTGGACTGTTAAAAATATTTTAATGCTTTGCAAAATAAAAACGGCAATTTTAGATAAGATTAAATCTAATGCAATTATAATGTTGCTGATTCTTCTCCATTTGCTTGTTTTTATTTTATTATTTTTAAAGAACCAAAGATGTGTATAAACTTTCTATTTATGTAGTAATGAATAATATTTTTGGTTTAAAATAACAATGATAAATTTTGCAATAAATTTGTACACACTTTTCTTTACGGATTACCCTAGTCAAGGTTAGCGTCGTTTGCACTGATAAGTTGCCAAATCTTGTAGCTCTTCCGCATTGGTGAAAAGCTTTTGCTCCAAAATGGCAGTCAAGTCGGCCTCTCTAATTCAGGACAAATAATGCGCAGGAGTCGATTGCAATTTAAAAGAGTTCAGTTAGATTTTTTTCAACGTGCTTAAAAAATTAAAACACTCTCCAGTGTTATCTGGCTCATTTAGATCCGAATCTAGATCCTAATTTATAGCAATATTTAAATGCAAAATGAAGAGAAAAATGTTCGGAAATCGGATTCAAACATTTTAGGTGAAATAGTATTAACTACTGGAAACACTTTATGCCTTTTATTAATTAATTTTACTTAATTTTTTTGTCTAGATCTTCTTGAGCTACTGATTAAATCTGCTAGATGTAAAGATCCCAAGTGCTGGTTACCATCTTGAAACTTCTTTAATTTTACAAGGCATCTTGTAAAAGAAATTATCAAACTAAAGAGTAAATATAATCGTTGTTAGCGACAGCTTTGTCTGGTATTAGCTGTGCCTAAGATATTAGCGGCGCTTGGCGAAGCAAAACGTATTTGGTGCATATTCAAAATTTTACTTTGTGCGTTTGATTGAAAGATTCCTGTTTGTTAAAGCTCCAGCTTTTATTCAATTTGCTATAATAATATAAAAGTATCCAGTTTAACCGCAATATTCAATTAAGAGCCGCGATGGCTCAGGGGATAGAGCGTTCGCCTTCCAATGAGGCGAACCGGGTTCGAATCCCAGTCGATACGAATTCCGCATCCGGCTTGCACTGACCACAGTGCTGACGTGAAATATCCTCAGTGGTAGACGGATCATGGGTTAGAGTCCCCTTGCCGTCAGGCTAACCGTGGGAGGTTCTCGTGGTCTTCCTCTCCATGTAACGCAAATGCGGGTTAGCTCCATCTAAAAGTCCTCCACGAAGGCAAATTTCTCCCAATACTCGATCCAGGAGTTCCCTTGTCTTCTGGATTGGGTTCAAAATTACAAGGCTACGGAGTTGAACATTAGTAGCCGTAAACCCATTAAGTTGGGTCGGCTGTTCAACGACGGTTATAAAATAAAATATTCAATTAAGGTATTTTAATCCGGCTTTAAAAATAGAAATATTGAAATACCTAGCTAATCGAGGCCTAAACTTCAGTTAATATCTGCAGTAGTTAAATGCAGATATTTGCACAAAAGAGAGCGGTAAGCGGATTGGAACACTTTAAGTGAAAACGTATAAATAACACTTAGTGACTTCATAATGACTTAAAATTTTGTCTTGATTTTCGAGTGTTGCTACTCATCTCTCTAAGATCTTAAAATTTGAAGTGCTGATTACCTTCTTAAAACTTCTTAAATTTATATTGGGCACATTGTAAAATGATTACAGAATACCTTACACTTTAAGGAATTTAGATAATCTGTCATAGTGACAGAAACTGTCCTTGAATTTTAAGGATCTCAAAGGTTAATAGTTTCATTTTTAGTTTCCTTGCTATGAAACGCGCAGCAACTTCGAAAGAAAGTGAGGAAAGTTAAAACTCACAAATGTAAAATATAACCAATTTATAAATATATAACAATAAAACACGTAATACAATTATAATTAAACTATATTGCAATAATATAAAATCTTAAAAGCATTATGAAATGTAACAAATTGTTCAAATTTCAAAATTTATTAATTTTAAAGGAACTCATGAATTAAGCTGATTTCCAACGGCCCTGAGTAATCGTCCAGCTTTTAAATTTTTTTTAAAGACCCAGATTACCGAAGAATTGATATTTTCATTCCGATTCTATTGAATAGCACAACTGTAAGAAATTAGTCTAATGTTGATTAGTGTTTAACCAACATACAAGTTTGCGACATTCTTTAAAGGTAATTTAACAGTATTTTGATAATTTTGAACCATAGTATCAGTTATCAAGTTTATGTAACGCAATAATATGGTTCAACTTTGTGTCATATTATTTTTGCAGAAAATTTTTAAAAGTATGAGAAATTAAGAAGCTAAGCCTAATTCCGTTTCAGTGATCATCACAATCTACTTATAAGGAAAACTTACTTACCAAATATAAGACCCCATAAGATTGTTACTGTTAAAATGTCTTCTGCAAAGAAACAAGCACCAATGCTGATTACTGTCCCCACATTTGCAAAAACAATAAGAGATTTCGTTTGGAAAAGTTGCTGTAAATATCCTTGAAGGGGACCTAAAAATAGTCGAATTTTTAAACAGTAAAAATAAAATTTTTATTGCACTAAAAGTAATGCCTTTTTCTTTTTCCATGCGAAACTTAAAATGTTCTATAAAAGCTTAGACATTTTTATAAATAGAATACAAGTGAGTAATTATTATGAACGCATGATGATATTTTTCCAAAGTCATTTCACAAAACTTTTTGTCATTTGATGCTATGGCGATAAAAAAAATACAACATATTTTTAAAATAATCGTAAGACGCATTCTTAAAAAATCAGTATTTGATAAATAAATCAGCATACCAGAACATGTTATAATATGATAATGAAATAACTAATACAATTACAATATCATCAAAACAAATGATTGTTATCTGATCCTGTTGCATCTTGGTTTGGACTGGAAGTTATGGTCTACATTCATGGTAAGCCTAATACCAACATCTACTGCATTATTTTGGATTGCAGTGTGCATCTCAAGTTGTGGACATTTTACGGGTTGAACACATGTTACTTTCACAATGGGAATGTTAGCTATCATATTGAAAGGTTCCCTATTGATTGGTATAGTAACAATGGGATTAATCGAATGGACTGGTCTGTCCTGAACCCAGACATATGAACCATAGCGGGAAGCTTTGGGATGGTATGAATCACCGAATCAATCATCATCGATAAAGTTCATGTCCAAAATTGGTGTAATCACTTACCTATCTTCTCCAAGTCGAGTGGAGGAACATATCACTAGCTGACACGCAGTGCTCAA
This sequence comes from Parasteatoda lunata, assembly GCA_949128135.1. NCBI lineage: Eukaryota > Metazoa > Arthropoda > Arachnida > Araneae > Theridiidae > Parasteatoda > Parasteatoda lunata. The sequence goes on from OX421979.1 coordinate 72,007,543, forward strand.
AAAAGCGAATGACTTAAACAAATTTGGATCTATTTGTCGGAATGTTACGTACTTGGGTCTTACTCTTAAAGGGTTTAGAGGGAAAATGATAATTTAGAAGTCAAAAAGATCACTTAAAAAAAAAATCCGACGCCAAAATGCATTTTCTCTGAATAAAAGAATGATTCTATTTTTCCTTTAAAAAAACTGTTTCAGACTCAAGAACCTTAAAACCGGGGTTTCTACAATCTACAATACATAGCTTTTATAGCTTGGACAGAAGAGCGGTCAAGAGTTTGGATCTCTTGTGGGTAATTTTAATTTCTTAAAAAATATTCGATCGATTGACTCCTTTCAAATTTTAGATTTCGTCATATAAAATTACGTGTACTATATTGGTGTACAAATTTGTATATCCGGGCTCTTCACTTGTTCATATAAGTGATATAGTGACTCAAACAGCAATTTCCAGATTGGCAAGTGGACACACGAATAGTCTCCCGTACTTTGAAGGAAGAAAGACTTATGCAGTCTGCTCCAAATGTGAAGCCCAGCAAGCCTCTACTGAACATATTCTTGACTGCTTGGGCCTTTCCAAGGAGATACGCTACTCCACTTCTTGTCATCGACTTTTTGAGGGTCAACAACCTACTGGATCTTGTCTGAATCCGTCAGACAAGTGGAGGATAAGTAACAACAACAACAAATTTGTATACCTCGTAATTCAAAATTTCTTCGATCATTCGCATATTAAATAATAAAAAAATAATTATGAAAAATAACCACTTACGTGGAACTATATTTTAATAAAAATCTTTTATAATTGAACTAAATTTTCTGATTTGCTTCATTAGATCTAAAGTCATGGCGAAACACGCAAAAAGTGAAATTAATAACAAGTTTCTCAAACTTTCGAGTATTCTTCTTCCTTAAAGTATTGTTAGATTTTACAGATTGAAAATTTGATTACTTCCCAAATTTTATAATTAAGATAGTAGACAAAAATAAATTAAGTTAACTTTCATTCTGTTTTGCAATAAATTTGTTCTTTTTGCCCACCCTCTAATTGCCTATCATGGAATTCGGACTAACTATTGTATACGAATAACTTATGTTTTTGTTTGCTATCACGTGTGCCAAATACTTATAAGTATTAGTGTCTAATGAAATGCCCCCAGAAAGTTTAAATTTATTAAAATCTTAGAATGATAATTACTAATTCAATGTTGTAATTTGAATAAACAATATAATTTCCTTTGTTAATTTAAAATGTCCCATGCTTTAAACACGTACGAATTTTTCCGTTGATAAATTAATCTTTTTATTTATTTTCAAACAAATTGACAAGCCAGAATTCCCTATAAATAATCCGTTATTATATATTTTTATAAATATTCTTTTCTAATATTGATAAAAATGTACAACGAATTCGAACATTTTCTGGCTTTTACTTGAAACTATATGATTCTGTACATAAAAAACGATGCCCCCCTGCATATATAAGAACCAAAGAATTTTATTACGTGCCTTTTTTGTAAAGAGAAAAGTAGGCAAGTTTCTAATGAGTTCTCTCTGACATTCTGCTTGCTAATGCATCTAAAGCCCTTGATTTTTGGAAAGATAGATAAGACTATTGTCACCTGAACTGTCGACAAGATCGTAAAGATAGTCGGCAAGTTGGCGACGATCCTACTCTCAATGAAAAAGCATTCTCTTTGCCTATAGGTTAAAAACAGAAAAAGCCGCCAAAGTCAAATGTAGGATTCAAGGAAAATGGTGAGGATAACTAAATTTTTTTTTTATAGATTCAGTCAAAAAATAACCAAAAAGCTTATGTTTTTAACTAAAAAACATCTTGTAGCGTAGCAAGTAAATTTTTCAACTAGCTTGGCTTACTTAACATACTTACCACAAAGATGTTTCATTACAAAAGGCAGAACATATGGAAGCGATGCTTGTTTTCGATTAATTTCAAATCGATGTATAGACTCCACGAAAAACAATGAAACCATTCTTACTGAAGCGCCATAGAGGAAATTTATCATAAAACAGGAAGTTAGAATTTCAATACTTGCGATAGTTTCTGATTTCATGAAGATAGTTCAAATCTAACAATCAAAGTAAAGAAAAGTAATAAGATAGAAAATGAAATGAAGTAATTTTGCAATTTACATGCATCAGTTAATATATACACAAAGACACAAAGAAGTATATATATATATATATATATATATATATATATATATATATATATATATATATATATATATATATATATATATATATATATATGGGTGATTCTCACGAAATATGACAATTCACTGTCCCTTGTTCAATATCTAATACTATAATACTAAAAGAACTTTTTCTTTAAAAAAAATTTATAAATAGCATTGCTCTTAGCATTTTAAAATAACTTTGCACTAGCATTGACTGTTTTGTGTAGTTAGGAAATTTATTTGAACTTCAAAATGTCATTTTCCTGGCATGTCCCAAACAATGTTTCCAATAATAACTAGCTTCAAAACTTCCTATAAATTTTTCAATATCTTATTTTTTTTATCTCAACCGGTTTAAGCATTTCTAGAATATACGCTGAGGGTATTATTTACAAAAACTACGTTTAAAGAAATTTTTTCTGTCAATAATTTGTTTGTTCCAAGAAAATCTGTCATTTTCCTGGCTACTTTTATTTAGTGGTTTCTAACTAAAATCGATAGAGCCAGCAATCAATATCTTATGTTAATAGATTGATTAGATACCATCCTATATGAACATGTCTTGTTGCATGAATAAAGAACCAATTTTCTGGTTCAAAATCTATTTCAAATTTTTTTTTATGGTGAGTAGGTTTTTGTGTTGTCATTTTCCTGGCTTCTTGAAACCATTAATAACATAAACTACGTATATTTATCTGAGTTATTTAAAAAAAATCCTGTTGTTTTCTACAGAATATAAACGTCTTAGGCCAAAATATTTAATTAAAGTAAAGTTATATGCTATAAAATGGCGAATTTGTCATTATCCTGGCTGTCATTTTCCTGGCTTATGAATACCAAACTGCTAATACTGTAAGGAAGGAAAGCAAATATTAACCTAATACCAAGTTTATGTATGATTGTAATATGCTTGGATGCAATCAAAGTTATTTATTTATTTAATGATTGATTATTATCCACAATTTTATTCTGTATACATATCAGTACCAAAATTGTTTTTGATTCCTTCTACAGTGGATAAAAAGAATTAATTTAAGCAATTTATGGTCCATCTAACATAAAAGCTTAAGTTGAGTTACTTATTTATAACTTAACTTTTAACTTATTTTTAACTTTTAAACTTCTAAGCTAATATGTCATTTTCCTGGCATTCAAGATTTGGTGAATTTCAATTTTATTTTTTTTCCCGAGCAAATGTCAATAAACTACACTGCTGACTGTAAGATATTAATAAGTGTAACTAAAGAAGTATACAAAAATTGTTTTAGATTAGACGAGACTTTAAATTTGAAGAAATTTTTTGGTCCGAATTGTCATATTTCGTGAGAATCACCCATATATATATATATATATGTATATATATATATATATATATATATATATATATATATATATATATATATATATATATATATATATATATATATATATATATATATATATATATATATATATATATATATATATATATATATATATATATATATATATATAAAGCACACTAAGAAGAATGTATTGTGAAAACTACATCAGGGTAGTTCAGCGGGTTTTTATAATGATTTTGGTAAAATTAATAAATTTTTTTTAATATGAGTCAAATATTGAAAAATGTAAAAAAAATTTGTTCATTCTATCTAAGGAATTTTAGAAGTCAAAGCTTCAAATGTTTCATCAAGCCTATTATTCTTATATTTTAACATATATTTAGCTTATGATGAGCGTAAGATTTCACCTTGTAAAATCACGCCATGTGATATCAGAAAAAAAATCATGTATTATTTCAGCCAATCAGTAGCCAATTTAAAGAAAAATCATCAGTAACGTGATTTTTATATGGAAAAACTACATTTTTTACTGACAGTTCTTACTTCCTGGGCCACGTATATCTGTCTTTTACATAGGTCGAAAAAAAGCTTAATTTTGTATGTTTAGATTAATATACTAAAAACCAATATACTTATTAAAACTGAAAATAACGCGAATAAAGGGCAAATAAGATGCAGTAATAAACATGTTATAGTTTCGTTTCTATAAACAAAAACCTTCCTAAGTGTTTAAACACCAAATGGCAGTAGAGAAGTAAAGAGCTAAACAAGTACAAAATGGTTTAATCAGTGGCGGAATAAGCTTGAACAAGATAATAAACGAGAAGAGATGCGAAACAGGTGTGAGGGGATTATGAGAGGGTGCAAAAAATAAATTAGAATATGTTTTTAACATTGGAAAAAGATGGGATACTAGAAATATCATTAACTAAATTATTAGGACTTACTGTTTAGTATTAATTTTATGTGTGTTTTGATTTGCCGTGTCAAACGAAAACTTTTGACAAATATCCCTGTTACGCAGAAACACGACGTATAAGGCAAAAGTAAAGAAATTCCACAAAACATTAAGACCAAGAAAACAAAAATAAAGTTATTAATAAATTTTATTTTAGATAGTTTAATTTTCTGAATAAAACTGAATTCATTTAACGATTTCAGTTCAGATTTCACTCACCCGTAAATAAATACTTAAAATATATTTCGACATAATTTGTAACTCGAAAATTTTTTAGACATTACATTACTCTTTATAAATTTCAATAACTTTGAAATTATATGTGATTGTAAAGGTATTAAAACCTGTATGACAGTGGGCCAAACCACCCCCAAAAACGAAGGTTTGATCCATGCTTGAAAAATCATTTATAAACAGTGTAGTTTCTAGATTAAGTAAGAGATAATAATGTTAACAGATTATAACACTTTAAGCTTTCAAATAATATCTACTTGAAATTTTATTATGTTACAAAAAAAAAAAACAAAACATTGTTTGTATTAAAAGGTCAAATTTTTCATATTACCCCTTTATCACATGAGTTGTCGAAGAGTTGAAAGGAAACAAAATGAGTAAAAAATATATTTTCATCAAGATTTTTACTCAGCCTTAAGATTGACATTTTATTGTTTCAATCAAGATTAAAATTATTATTGTTTTAATCTGTATTAGATTATAGTTATAAAAAAGTAAATATCATGTACAACCTTACTACGTTTAAAACAACAAGTTGTGAACATTCTATACAATGTAATAAACATCTATATTTTTCAGAAAACATTTTATTGCAATACATATTCTAAGTTAACAGCTCATTTTAGTTAAACTGTTTTTCAAAATGTTATATACAGTTATACAAAAAAGTATCAATTCATTGTAATTCTAAGAGAAAATTACATGGAAATTTTAAAGGAAAGAAATAATAATATTTTATATATTTTTTTTAAAAAAATGCGTAATATTTTTATTAAAACAACCACACTGCAAAAAATTCTGGAAAAAATTATGGCATGAAGTACTGACACTTTGGGGGGCATCATCCGTAAAATCCATTATTGCCGTAAAATATTGTACCTTAATTATTAATAATATTTATTTAATTACAGTGATTCAGCGATTTCAATTACTGTAAAAATTACTGTATATCAGATTTTTTGTTCTTGTATAGGCAAAAACTGATTCTATGGTAAGAGAAGTACCGGCATTCTAAGTGCCGGTACTTTTTACCGTAATTTGATCCGGAATTTTTAAAATGCACTTAGCAGTGTTTCAATGAAATATTAAAAATAAAAACGCAAAAATAACGACAATCAATGGCCATAAAAACATTTTAAATTGTAATTTAATACAACAATGAAATAAATGATAAAAAGTATTTAATGAGATAAATATTAATAAAACTATTGGAAAGTTTTTTTTTAAATCAGAAAATTCATGAAATGTGGAAATTCTTACCGTTTTTTCTTAAATCCTGAGGTTATAGATTGTAACGGAAGTTTTTCATTTGGATAATAGGTAACAAATGAAATATCCACAGGGTTTTAAAATACCAATTAATCTTTACTAACTAATCAAGATCAATGGTTAAGAAAAAATTGTCTAGTTTGCATTTGTTTTCAAGATTATGTCTTGTGTGAAGGCCGAAGTGAAGAATTTGTAAACAACATTTCCAATTTATTCGCCTTGTCAAATAAAGATGAAAAAATATGATAATTTTATGCAGATGAGTTCAGATTTTTGGAAGACGTATGTTGCCGATTTAAATAGAAAGAGAACTTTATTCGAATGAAAATAAATATTGCTGCCATTACAAAGGGACTAAATTTCATATCTTAACAATTAAAGGGAAAACTTAAAATTTTTTTGTTGATGGAAAATAAATTTGATCTATTTTCTCAATCAATGGAGATTAAATTTTATATTTCCTTAATTAAAGAAGATTAAATTTAGTATTTTTCTTATTAATGGAGACTAAATTTAATATTTCTCCTATTATAGAGATTAAATTTAATATTTTTCTTATTAATGGAGATTGGATTTAACATTTTTCCTATTAAGGAAGCTTTAATTTAACATTTCTATTCCTTATGGAGATTAATATAAATTTTTCTTATAACTGGAGATTAAATTTTATATGCCCTCTATGTAGTATTTATAATCTAAATAATTTTACAAAATTAATATTAATGGAAATTAAACTCCATAAACTCCCACTAATGGAGATTAGATTCCCAAATAGGGAAAAATGAATTTTAATGTTTCCCCAATTAAAGAGAAACACGTTTGAGACATTTTCACTTGATAACGTTTGTCTTTTAAAAATTTAATTTCACGTCAATAATAGAAAATTGACGCCTTGATCACTCTCTTCGTTTTAATTTTAATTAATGCCATAAAAATTTATTTATTACAGTGTAAAAAATTCCGGATCAAATTGCGATATAAAGTACCGGTACTTTCGGTGCATCATCCGTAAAACCCAAATTACCGTAAAATATTATATTGTAATTTTTACAGTAATATTTATTTAATTAGAGTAATTCAGTAATTCTACGGAAATTATTACTATAAAATTGAGACTTTTTTTAATCCGTAACATGTTCCGGTAAAAAGGCCGGTACTTTTTTCCGGAATTTTTTACAGTGTAATAGAGCCCATAATTCGTGATTTTCATGACTAAATCGTGCCTCAACCACAGAATTATTTTTAAATCTGCAAACAGATTTGAATGTGTATATAAAAATATGTGAATGGATCTGTTTGTTAAGCAAGGATTGCGTTCAGGATATTGTGAGTGTTTGCGTCAAGATAAGGAGTGGGGTGACAAGAAGTGTGACATCACACATTGTAGTTAAAATAAAAACATTTAATTTCAGAAGACTAAATAGCTTTATGTTTTTTATTTTAGTATTTTTTTCAACTTACGTTTTCCCAAAAAGATTCTAATGTGCCTTGCTTCTGAGTAAGTAAAACTAATCTGAATTTAGTTTTAAGATTAAAGTTTTTAATTCTGAGTTACTGAAACTAAACTATTTGGGTGTTTTAATATTTAATGTTATTTTCATTCATTTCTGTTTTCGAAGTAAAGAGAACATCGATTTTCAAAGTATTATTGTTTTTGATTGCTCTTTCATATTAACACATTGTTGACTGGCGACGAGTTAACTCGTCTTTTCAAGACCATACGTAGAGGACATATGACGAGCCAACTCGTCACTGCTCCTGCAATGTTGAGTTAACTCGTTTTTGGTCGACAGTGTTTCTTCACGAAATCAATATTTGAAATGTTTTCCTTCTCCACAGTCTCCAATGACAAAATGATAGCCGGCGACATGACGTAGTTTCTGAGTGAAATTGCCAAGCAACAAAGTGTTAATATTGTAATTTAGTTCTGCTTTTAGTTCTAAATCTAATTTTATTTCATACAATATGCAATAATTATTAGTGTTAGGATCATAAATGTCATAAAAAATAAAACCTGAAATTTGAGATATAACGCCGTACTTCTGAACTGCAAGTATATGTTCATGTAATCGGAACATACCACAAGAAAGATAGATGGTATAGTGAAGTGCAACTCTTTGGAACAAGAGAAAGAGTTGGTCTTAAGAATATTGGAAAAAAGTTTGACATATTAGGACGTGTCACAAGAAAGATAGAAGGTCAAGTGAAGTGCAGCATTTTAGGACAAGAGGAGAATTGGAAGCTAAGAATATTGAAAAAAGTTCGACATCATTTATGGAGATTGAATAAGCAAAAGTCTTTTTATAGCTTTCTTTGAAGAACAGCTAAAAATTTCTATACGAAGAAGAAATTTAAAAATAAGTTAAAAAAATTAAGAGGTAGTTATAAAAATTATTGATATTACATTATGAATCACTGACAATAAGTTATGAATCACATGCAATCACCTGGTATAGCCAAGCTTTATGGGTAGTGAATCAAAAATGATAAAAAAATTTACTAACATGATATGTTTATTCAATGAAATTTGTGTTGCACAAAATGTTTACAGTTGATTCAGCACATTTTACATGAATTTACGATACAATGTCTGATGCTGTTCGTCTTCTTTTCGCCAAATAAGGTATTGAAAGTGAAATAAATCCACAGAAAAAAGAAATACCCATTAGAACAAAAACAACACCATCATAAGATCCATTGTCTCCTCTAAAATAACCTAAAAAGAAATTTTTTACTGCAAAATTATTCATTTATAAAAATTAGTGAACTTAAAAAAGTTTTTTTTATTATCATAGTATTATTTTCAAAATAATATATTCGGTAGCTTGAGACAAAAAAAATTATATTTTTTCTCCATAAACTGAAGAAAATGGCCATTGGTGGTTATTTAGTAAATCTGAAAAAAATTTGGCAAGTATTGGTTAATAACTGTGAAGATTGCTGTTGGCAGAAAATTATATTTCCATTTTCCTCCTAAATGTCATGTTTTGTTATGAAATTTTATGAATTAGTTTTACTGCCCTTATTGTTCGTACAGGTTTTATTTATGTATTAAGGATATAATCATAATCATCATATCACTCGATTATTATTATTGTTTTTTTTTGAGGGAGAAGGGATGCAGATCTATAACCCAAATAATTTTTACTTTAGTACCTTTATTGCTACCTAAATTAAAAAATTATCAGCTATTAAAAATTCGATGTTAAAATCTAGCTTTCTTTCCTTGTGCCCATTCTAATGCTTTTTTCTCTCTCATTCTTAAGGATTAGGTTATATTTAAAAAAACCAAAGAATAAGGCCAATGTTTTTTCGTTTTTTTTTGAAAATAATTTAACCGAATTAAAATGCAGATAGCAGCTCAGAAGGTTGATTTTAATATGAGCAACAACCTTTATCACAAAGCCCAACAAAATTTATGAATCATTAGTAAATAAACCAAACAATTTTGGAACAATGTTAAGCTTAACTATGCTAGTTCGCATTAAGCTTACATAAACAAGCCTTTTATATCGTCTTTACAAAACAAGGCTAGAAATACCTTCTGAAATCGAGAATAAATCATCATTTGCAAATCAAGAGTAGAAATCGTTCTCAAACCGATGATAAATTCGCTTTCTTAAGATTTATATTTCATACTTTATGACTATCGCTGAAACAAGGTTTATTTGTGCAGGTTAACTTTCTTTAATTCTTTGAAAATGAAGGTTGGCCTGAACATTAAGTTTTCCACAAAAACACTATGTACAATGCTAGAATGAAAAAAAGGCAAAAATAAAGTTTACAGTAAAAGTTAAAAAATGAGATTTTTTTGTAAAGTTTTTTGCATGCCTTTAAGGAATGTTTTAGGAAACAAATTATAAATATACTCAGAAATATTTGTACTTAGTACAATAATTTATTTCTACTCAGAAAATTTATTTTCAATCAAATATTTCTACTCAACTTAAAAAGGATTAATTATAGTCTACCTTTCTATACTAATTAAATGAAAATGAAATTACAACGTTTGTCGTTGCATGCTGTCTGGGAAATAACTTAAAATTTCTTGGAGTCCAGTTAAATAAATTTTTACCTCTGATTTTAAACTGTAGATATTTTAAAGTACAATATAGATAAGCACGAAGAAATATTATCGCATTGCTGCAAAACTATGTAAAAAAATCACTTTTATTAGAATTCCAAAATTTTTTTTAATAGGGAGAAACAGTTTTAGAGCTTAGAAATTCTATATATCTTACCGATTATTGGAGATATAGTCAAACTCAAAGGTGAATACAGCACAAATCTGGAGACCATTGCCATAACTCTTCTCTCTGGCTGTATGAATTCATGGATCAAAGCGATTTGCAAAATCAATGTAAATCCATAAAATACAGGTAAAAGGAATTCGATAAACATCAGGAGTAAGTAATTATAAGCAAACACTAAACCAAGTAAAGTCAATCCAGTGCACATGAAACTAATTGACGTCATCAAAAATGTTGGTAAATAGTTTTTGTCGATAGCAAATCCAGAAGCCATTCTCCCAAATATGTCTGCGATCGCCATTATCATGACATAATAAATTTCTAAATTTACTCCAATTCCTTTATCTCGAATAAAATCCAAAATTATCGTCCACATAGTTGTTATAATAAATGTGGTACCGGCACTTATAATTAACATGACTGTGAATGTCGGATCCATAAAAAGTCTAAAATTTTTGAGTGAAAAAGTCAAAGGTGGCTCTTTTTTCATATTTTGGCGTGATATATGAGTTTTTGTTTCTGTTGAAGGACACGTTTTGGCGTCAAATTTATCATTGAGTTCAAATAATGTTTTTGTTGTCTTACCGTTAGCATGAGCTGAACTATTCTTGCCATTGTTTTTATCGCTAGGATGTATCGAAGGAAACATTGTTTTCTTTTCTTCTTTCATTCCAATACGCTTCTCTTCGTCTTTCCCATTTGAAATTACAGATTTCGAATGTTCTTTTCTGGATTTCAAAAGAAATGCAAATGGAATTAAATGCCCCATTATACCAGCTAAAACTAAGAAAGATCCATTTAGCCCATAGTAATCTATACAAGCATCCATTATTGGTGGCAACATTATTCCTCCAAAGCAAGATCCTGTATATGCAAAGCCGTTTGCTTTGCTTCGGTTTACAGTGAAATGGTCATTAAGTAATGATGGCAGAAGCTGCGTTCCAAGGGCGAAACAAACACCTGTAAGAAATATAAATTTTTTTTAACTAAGGTATATAAGTAATGATAAAAATGACCCCTTATAGATATACTGGACAATTGATAAGGAGTGACCTCAAATTGTTGCATTCGTGCATAAAAATTTAAGCGTGGTTGAATGACAAGTGAAATGGAAGAATGTCAGAAAGTTACGACATTAAAAATAAGATAATTTATTGTGTTCTGAAACTCAAGATGGTTTGTAAAGTGTTCAAGGAACAAAATAGACGTTTTGTGCTGAAAACGTAAAAAGGAAAATACTACTACTACTAATAAATAAATAAAATGCAAATACCATTCGTAGTCATCCTGGAGTAAGATGTCAATAGGGGGTATGACCACCATGTAGGGTGATGCAAATTTCCCGAAGTCGTGGCATGCTTTACACAAAAGTATTCCGCAGCTGTTGCGGAATTTTTTTTCCCCATTATCCTCTGTCAGCTCACGGATGAGGATGTCCTTGTTTATTGCAGGGCATTCACGACCAGCAAGGCACATAGTGACTCTTCAATGACATGTTGCGTCGTCGTCCTTAAAAACAAATTTATCACCGACAGCACCACGGAACAAGGGAACACAAGGCAGCAGAATAGCATTAATGCAGTGTTGGCCAGTCAAAGTCTCAGTTGGAAGCACATAGAGAAGTGTACGGGGATGACATGACAGGCGACGATGATCATAGTGATGACATGACAGTACTTGTTAGGTCCCTCTCCTGTATGTTTGTTCGACTATACACAGTACCAATCTCACGCCAGATTATTTGGCTTCAATCAATCAGATGAGAAACTGAATCTGCTATCCTATGAGAAAAGTGCACAAGTCGAGTCCTCTTAGCTTCAACTGCGATGCTGAAAATACCATTGCAAGTAGCGCTACAGTGACGCCTTGACAATGGTATGTACACGCAACAGGTCGGTGGATGCATAGTCGGCGCTCGATAGCACTATTTATCTGTCTCCTGCAGGCGTCGTACATGGAATACGACCTACCCCGTGACGTCTGCTGCACATTACAGTTTGAAATGATTTCCAAAGCCTTGAAACAACACTGTGGCTGATTTAGAACTCTTTGGAAACATCTGTTACTTCTCGGTCTTCTTGAATCTTTCCGATAATACTACGACATGCAAAATCATCTAAAGAACGTCGGAAAAGCGTGTCGGAAATTACAAGTTCACCAATTAATTGCTAAACTTTGATTTTGAACAACAACGCTCATTACGCATCAAATTCTTTATACCTCTTATCAGCACTGTGATGTGACAAACTAGTTGACGACCCAAAATTTGCACATGCAAAGCAAGGCTTAAAGTATGTCCTCGCACTAATGCTAACTTTCACATTTTCCTACCTTTAATTTTGTGATTGCTATCGTTGCTGTTATCATTAGTTCTCAGCAATTGCCCAACAGCGTAATTAAATTACTGAATAGTTAACGATAATGTTGTACAGTAATATACCTATTGATTTAATCAAGGGAACATTTTTGGATTTTTTAAACTTTAGGGGAAAAAATTGAGACATTTTTATACGATGACTAAGGATTATTCATTCTTGTTGATGGAGTGAAGGAGACGCTTTCCTTTCAATTGTACAATATTTAACTGTCAATACGAAAAGAAACGAAATAATTTCGGGTAAACCCAAGTCACCTCATTGGGAGGCGAATGCTCAATCCCCTTAGCCACAACAGCTCTACTATATCCATACTGTCGAAAAGCGACTGAGATTTATTTCGGAACTAATTTTCACCCGATACCGACTTTTTAAGGGTTTATAATAAGACTGAATTAATAATTCTATTTAAAAGGATTTAACTGATCTGGTGCGCATATCTTTAAATAAGCTGACATTTTAGTCTCAAACTATACCTGAATCAATACGAAAAGAAATGAAATAATTTCGGGTAAATTCATCGAGACTCATTGTCCGTACTATGAAACTTAATTTCAACATTCTCAGAAAAGAAAATGTAAAGAAAAACATCTAAGTGATGAGCTATCTGGTTTGTCAAGTAATGTTGTACTTTTCAAATTCGAAGTCCGCACAGCATTTTTTTGGCAGCAAAATTAGGTGTTATTAAATCATGAATTGTTATTAAATCATAATTTGTTAATTGTGTGTTAGTACTATTTTGTGTTTAAGAAGTAATATTTCTTCATATATTCAACCTTTTTACATGAAAAAGATAAGTTGATTGAGTTAAAAAACTTATATTAAAAAAATGGTTTAATTTTTTTATTGTTCAATTAAAGAAAATTAGGAATATTTGTTAAAAACTAGCCATTTATGAGTAGCGAGTAAATCCCTCACAGAATTTATCTATGCACTTGCTGTTAGGAAACCGTCATTGAGTGGATTGTGGAACATATCATATAGAGCATTATAGTTTAAAAATTACTTGCAGAATGTAGATAAAATCAAATGAAATTGGTTCTGAAATCGAAGGGAAGGCATCCTAAATATTAATTAAGAACAAAATGTATTATTATTCCAACAAGCTGTTGTTTTTATAAAATACTCATAGCGGAAAGTTGCCTAAATCATAATTTTTTCTTAATCCTCCCACCGCTGAATTCTAAAAAAAGTAGAGTAAAGAACGCTTTAGCGGATAAATTAGGAAGCTTTTTTCACGTAAAGATCAACGTAGAAGAATCAGGGCCCTGTGTTAAGTTTATATTTAAGTTAACCAGTTTCAGTTTTGCAAGTGTTCAAGGTAATTTCTGAACAGTTTGTGTTACGGATTATTTAATACATCTTATAATTTATTCTGTTATGCTTCACTTATTCCTTTCTGTTCTACTCCTATGTTATAACTAATGTTTGTGTCTTGAGATAACATTTTGCATAAATCATTAAACAGTTTGCCTGAATCCTATCTCACGGGAAGTTCCTAAATAGTATGGTATGATTTAGGAACAACGTATCAACTACTGAAGAGGACGTTTTTCAAGCCTTTTTCAACTACATCTATACTTTTTATTTTATTTTATAACCGTCATTGAACAGCCGATCCAATTTAGGGTTCACGGCTATTAATGTTCAATTCCGTAGCCTTGTAATTTTGAACTCAATACAAAGGACAAGGGGAATTCTGGATTAAATATTGAGGGAAAATTGCCTTCGTTGAGAACTTTTTGATGCAACTAAACTGCATTTGCGTTACATGAAGAGGAAAACCATGAGACCCTCCACGGTTAGCATGACTGCAAGGGTAATCTAACTCATGATTTGTCTACTACTGAGGATATTTTACGTCAGCATTGCTATCGGTGCGAGCCGGGTGCGGAATTAGAATCGACCAGCTATCACTAGGATCAAACCCAAGTCACCTCATTGGGAGGCGAATGCTCAATCCCCTTAGCCACAACAGCTCTACTATATCCATACTGTCGAAAAGCGACTGAGATTTATTTCGGAACTAATTTTCACCCGATACCGACTTTTTAAGGGTTTATAATAAGACTGAATTAATAATTCTATTTAAAAGGATTTAACTGATCTGGTGCGCATATCTTTAAATAAGCTGACCTTTTAGCCTCAAACTATACCTGAATCAATACGAAAAGAAATGAAATAATTTCGGGTAAATTCATCGAGACTCATTGTCCGTACTATGAAACTTAATTTCAACATTCTCAGAAAGGAAAATGTAAAGAAAAACATCTAAGTGATGAGCTATCTGGTTTGTCAAGTAATGTTGTACTTTTCAAATTCGAAGTCCGCACAGCATTTTTTTGGCAGCAAAATTAGGTGTTATTAAATCATGAATTGTTAATAAATCATAATTTTTTAATTGTGTGTTAGTACTATTTTGTGTTTAAGAAGTAATATTTCTTCATATACTCAACCTTTTTACATAAAAAAGATAAGTTAATTGAGTTAAAAAAACTTATATTCAAAAAATGGTTTAATTATTTTACTGTTCAATTTGGTTATTTTATTATTCTAAGTTATTTACGCAACAATATTCATTATAATTTTTTTTTTTTAAAAATTTGATAATAATAATATAACTTACCAAATATAACACCCCATAAAATTGTAACCGTTAAAATGTTGTCAGCAAAGAAACAAGCTGCAATGCTGATTGTGGCCAGCACATTTCCAAAAATAACCAGAGTTTTAATTCCAAAAATTTGTTGGAGATAGCCAACAACGGGACCTGAAAAAATGTTTATTTTTTTTATATGTTTTTTTATTTAAAAAATGTTTATTTATTTAAACTAAGAATATATTATTACTACTAAGAGGGAAATCTTTTATGATAATTTCCTATATAAATCGATCTGTTTAATAAAAATATAAAACACATTGAATATTCTGATATAATCATGGATTCCCTAGACATTATGTGTGATACTACATATCATGTTCAAACAAAATATCACAAGATTGTTGTTTTTGCCCCCCATGCATGTAAAAATAAGTATTTTTTTAAATTCTTTTTTTTTTTTATAAAAAATCTAAAATTATCCGAAAATCATATTTTTGGTTTGTTTGAAACTTTTTCTTAAACTCATTTCCTTTATTTAAAATGTTGACACCTACAATTCAGTAATTAAAAAAAACTACATATATTTGAAGGTGTAAAATAACTTTTTGAATCTGTTAAATTATTTAACTCACCGAGGTATAATTATTTGCCAGTTTGTTCCAAGGTTTTAATTTCAGCCTCCTGACCTAGGGAATTATTGTAGGAAAAACAAAATAGACTATAATTTTGGGGAAAAAATGTGAATTTTAAATTTTTCGTCTGCATCACTGTTTACTCCACCCATTCTGTTGAATTGATTGAGATCTGATTCACCTGAAATTATTATCATAGCTTTGAAGTTTTAAACCGAGGTGCTGTAATAGTTTCTGCCAATCTCCTGTATCACAGTTTTTTATACATGAAAACATTTTTTTAAAAATTAATATATATTATAATGAGTAATAATGTTATTATTCTAACAGAAGAACTTTCTTAAGCCTTAATCAGCCTCCAGAACTTAGAAGCAGTCCTTATATAAAAGATTATCACATTCCTGGTATGCAAAAATTTCACTCTCTCGCCATTTTCTGGCAAGAGAGTGACGGTAAGTGAGTTCCTTTTATTTTTCTCTCGTTAAGTGCCTTATAAAGAGTAAATATGAATTAAACATGAATTTGTTTTGGATTTTTTAAAACAATTTTAGTTTTTTAAGTATTTGTGATTTGAAAATGTCTAGTTTATGGGGAATCATCCATATGACTTAAACATCGATTTATTGAACTGCTGTAAACTAAAACAACGATATTTCTAGTTAAGTGATTTTCGGAACATAATTGACACTGACGAACAAAAACTATACAACCAAATATGTACAGTACGGGTATTTACAGTAATTTTTAATTAGAATTTTATATAGATAGGTGGTAAAAACCAGATTACACAAATAAGTTAACAGAAGGTCAAATTGCATGGAGAAAAAAACAGTAAATAAATGAATCACGAAACCAGTGAATAAGTGAATAAAAAATCAAATAGTTAATTATTTAGAAAATCAAAGAATATGCGATACAATAAATCAGCGTATGAATACATTTAGCATATTAACTAATTAGTGAATTGATAGCTGATCAACATATCATCGAAACAATTAAAAACAAATTTAACATGTTAACCAGTCCATGAATTAAGGAATATATGGCGCATTTTATTATGAGAATTTAGTTTCAATATTGCATAAATTAGTGAATAAAGTTGAATCTGCAGTTTTATTTAAACTATGTTCAAAACTATAAATGAATCGCTAAAAAGGAGCAAGTATAGAAAATAATCATAAAAATATCAGAGTAAAAAAAAAAAAAAATTATTTTACGGAAATTAAAACTGCATGAAAAAAACCGAATTCGATATGACGGTTTAAATAGCATTCGGGTGAGAACCGCATTTGGTTTGGTTTGGTTTTGGTTTAACCCGCGTTTCGTCAACAAAACAGCTTCGTCAAATATACAGAGAATATCTGTAAAAAGAGCTGGAATTTTGTACAGTATATACATGCATATTTCTCTTAAACGGCAACAAAGAAAGTTCTAGTTTATTTTTTGCATCGGTAACAAACAACAGAAATATTAAGCGAGTGAGCTATCATAAGAGTTAAAGCGTAAACGTACATGTTTACAATTTCTGACTGAAAATTTTTCCCTCTAACGGACAACGAGATGTCGAAACAAACTGTATTATAAGTTGGGAAGAATTGAAAGGAGAGGGGAATAGTTCATATCAACAAAAAATGTTCCCTTTTATATTTTAGTTATACTTATGCAGGTTCAATAATAATAATTGTATTTATTTTTATTATTATTCATTGAAAAATGAGTGTAAGTCATGCTACTACGCTTTTTTAAGTTTAATAAAAAAGCTTTCTCGAAGAGCAGAAAAAAGTGCTGATGAGAGTTATGAAAGACGTAACATTGAAAGAATGCGTAAGAGATGTGCTTGTTTTTTAAAAGCATTATATACATGTTTATACATGTATAAACATGTTTTAATAAACATGTTTATACATGTATTTTGAAAGTATTATTGTTTTGTTTCTTCAAGCTCTTTTATTGCATGTTATTAATTTTAATTAAAATTTTTTTATTTTAGCAACTCTGATGAGTTGTTAAAATATTATATATAATTATTAATAAAAAACTATTAATAATTATTAATAAAAATAAAATAATTAATAAATATAATTATTAATAATTATATTATAAAAATATAATTATTAAAAAATATAATTATTAATAATTATATAATTAATAATAAAAATATTAAATTTATATATTTAACTATTAATAAAAAACTTTAATTTTTGTAAGAGGAATTAGTTATGAAGTGAGTTCAATGAATGAGTTTTATAAATGAGTTAAATAGCAAGCATAGCGAGGCAAAGCAAACTATATAATATAGCATAGCAATCTTCGAGGGTTGGAGAACGTCAGTGAGCAGGGGGTGTGAGCCAACTAGTTTTATTTTCTATTTTTTTTTAAAAAAACATTTTGCTTTCTAATTTCTCATATTCGAAATTTTCTACACATTAGATTCAATGTAATGAACTTCTAAAATATACAGAAAAAAAAGTTATAAATTGCTTTGGAAGGTTTGTTTAAAACAAAGTTTGTATACTTACCACAAAGATTCCTCACCATGAAAACCAAAATATAAGGGAGAGACGCCTGTTTTCGACTAATTTCATATCGGTAAATGGATTCCACAAAAAATATTGATCCCATTCTGGATGCACCGCCATATAGAAAATTTATTACAAAGCAGGCTGTTACGATTTCAATACTTTCAATAGTTCCTGATTTCATGAGGATAATTTAAATCTAAAAAGTAACAATAAGAAAAACATAAGTTATGAAATATTTTAAAATAACTGTGGACTTGTGTAAGTTTTGAAAGAAATGCACGAGATTTATTTTCACTGAATTGTTTGCAAAATTTAAAGGAATCAATAAATAGTCCACTTAACTGAAATTTAATATTTCCTAAAACAAAATCAGTTTAGTCTTCAATTTGGGGGTTGTAACTTCTTGTTCGATTTGTTTATCGACTTTATTAACTTTTTTAACCGCACCCTGCCTCTTCTGATCTTACCTATCTTGAAATTTACTCCCTGAAGAAATCCCAGCTTCTCAGAGACTGGCTGATTTCCCCCACCCACCATTGGTACAAGGGAAAAAAGCCTGGAGCTTCTTTGACTCTTCCCTTTGAAAGAAGAATCTGCACCACCATCTCCCGCCTAGCTACCGGCCATCTTAAAGGTTTTCTATTTTCCGAAGGAACTAAAATCCACCCCATCTGCCCTAAATGCCATCTACACCAGGCTTCCGCCCATCACATCCTGAACTGTCTTGGTCTTCTCTGGGAAGACATTTACTCTACTCCTCTTTTGGTCTTTGATTTTCTTCAGGTCAACGGGTTCATAGATCTGGTCTGACTTCGCCAGGCCAGAAAGGGATAAGCAACAATAACAACAACAACATCGACTTTATTACTAAGCAAATTACGCTCTCTTCACTAAAGTGTCATTAAAATTAATAGCAAATTATTAGTGAGATTTCTGAGTTTTACGAATCATTCTATAGTTTGTAAATATTGAAGAAATTGCGCATGTTCGCCTGAAGTGCACTTGTCAGGAAAGAGCGCTATTAAATTATAAGTGTTTCTATTAGAAGCGCGCTATGGTAATGTTATTAAATACAACTATAAATTTATTCAAATTATGTAACAAGGAAATTATGGAAGATCAAAAACAATATTGATTATGAAAAAGTACTGTTAAGTAAATACTGTTAAATTAATAAACTGCTAAAATAAATTGGTTAAAATTTGAAACGAGGAAAATTATAAAAATCAAAACAATGTGTACAACAATATTAAACAGGAAGAAGTATATAGAATACCGTTAATGATTTTAAAATGCAACAGTAAATTAATTAAAAGTATGTAACCAAGAAAATTACTTAATATGTAAAACTATATTAACTAGAATTAAGTCTAAAGAATGCTGTTAATGTTATTAAATGCAACAATAATTTTAATTAAAATCACATAACCAAAGAAACTATTCAACATCAAAATAATATGCAAAAAAATGCAGGATTAGAAAGAAGTCCATAAAATACAGTAAATGTAATTAAAATGAAACATTAAATTGATTAAAAGTATGTAACCAAGGAACGTATACAGTATCGAAAACAATACATAAATAATTAACTTAAAAGAAGTCTATGAAATAATGTTAAGGGAATTAAAATGGAACTGTAAATTAGCTAAAGTAAAGTATTGTATAATTTTAGTAAATTAAAATAATACAATATCAAAAATACCATATAAAACAACACTAACTAAGAAGAAGGCTATAAAATACTGTTAGTGTTATTAAAAATTAACAGTAAAGTAATTATGTAATCAATTAAAAGCTATAATATGAGAAATTTGTGAAAATAATAAAACCTACCGGTCTTATAACTATCCAAAATAAGTATCTTTCTTGCTGTTTTTTCATATTTGAAGAAAATGATTTAAGAACCACGTGGAAAACATTTTTAAGTTAATCACACAATGATCAGAAAAATTAGAAAAAAAAAAATGAATAAATAAGAAAAAAAAATAAATAAATAAAAATAGAAGGATGCCTTTTGACCTTAAGAACGAAGATAATATACCATGTATTTTTATTACGGAGATAATGGGAAAAAATACTCATACGTCATATTTGTGGAACGTTATGAGTAATGGAGCATGGTATATGTATTCGAGCAATAAAAAGCCCTTTTTCCTTAGTTAAAATGTGATTGATTGAGAAAAAATTAGAGGTGAAAATGAATTGTCATTGACTATAAGAGATTGACAAAAAAATGTTGATCTTTTTGTAGACATCCTCAAAATTAAAATTCGTTTCACATATATGTTTTTAATGCATCATTATACGAAGGTTATCCAGAAAGTAAGTTACCCTATTTTCTTTAAAAAAAAGAACTCACACTTTCAGGAACATATTTATTGGCAACAAGTACAGCAATGTTTCAGCTATTTTTCCACATAGCCACCACCAGAATTGAGACACTTGTCATATCGTGGGATCAACTTTTGTATCCCTCTGTCAGAGAACTCTGCCGCCTGTGAATGGAACCAGTGTGTGACAGACGTCTTCAACAGAACTGCAGAAATTGCGACGTGCTATTCAAAACAAGAGACGTGCAATGCTTAATGCAGGTGTTGTGCTCTTCCATGACAATGCTCGTCCACATACGGCTAGACGCACAGCAGCTGTTTTGACGGAATTCGCTTTGAAGTTGTTTGATCATCCACCATACAGCCCTGATCTTGCTCCCAGCGATTTTCACGTTTTCTTGCACCTCAAGAAATTCCTGTCCTCCAGCGAGCGTTTTGGCAACGACGAAAAGCTGAAGACGTCTGTCACACGCTGGTTCCATTCACAGGCGGTAAAGTTCTACGACAGAGGAATACAAAAGTTGATTTTTCCATACAAGTGTCTCAATTCTGGTGGTGGCTATGTGGAAAAATAGATGAAACATTGCTGTACTTGTTGCCAATAAATATGTTCCTGAAAGTTTGAGTTCTTTTTTTTAAAAAAAAAAAAAATAGGGAAACTTATTTTCTGGATGACCCTCGTATTAAAAAAGTCATAAGGAATGGCTCTGTCGCTGGTCTGGGTGTCCAACTTTAAACTACATTTTGTTTTACTGTGTAAGAACTGTAAGACTAAGAAACTTAAAAATGTGAAGATACGTAGAAAAATGTACAAGAAGTAAAATAATATGTAACATTCGATATATAATTTGAGAGTTATAAGCTGTTAAACTTTTAGTAAATTTGTTCTAAGGTTTATGCAATTAAATATTTTTTTCGCGAATTTCTTCTCTCTTTTATTGTTTCACATAACTTTACGCTACATTTCGTTTCGTCGCACAATGTTTGTATAAGTCTTAGATACTTGAAGTTACGAAGAGTAATATTGTACAAGGAGTGCGGAGAAATAAAATAACATTCAGTTATTAGTTCGAGAACCATTAACTTTTAAGCTTGTAGTAAACAATTTTTTCGCAGGATTATGTATACAGAATTGATATTTATTGTGCTGAAAGAGAAGTTTTTTAGTTATGAATTTAAATCTAGTTAATTTCGAAATTCCATTTTTGATCGAAAGTCATAACATTAAGTGCTTTTTCGCACTTTTTTTTTGTGTTGATTAATTTTTTTTAATCGTTGATTTTTTAGGTTTTTAATCAAATGCATCAACTGTATTTCGGCCAAAGCGTATTCACCTTCCATCTATGTTACATGAGACAAAAAAAAAAAAAAAAAAAAAAAAAGCCGAAGGACTGTGAGGCTGGCTTTTTATAGATCCAAACTTTTTACAATAGAAATAAATGACTAGTATCAAAAATTTAATACTGTAGTTTGTACATTAGAACTATGCAATGTGTTCAAACACCACTACCTTTAGTACATACTTTTAGCATCATCAAAGCAAGATTAACTTTATCTTAATTCATGATAAAATACAACATAAAAGAGGCACGTTAATAATTGAAAAAAAAAAAAACTGAAACGGTATCAAAATCTATCCAATTATTTGCCTGTCTGAACTTTGTAAAATCGGAATTAAAATAATTAAATTCATTTTTTTTACAATTTTGTCAGATGCATCCAAAAAGGAATTTTGATAGAAAGGGATTCTGTAAATTCATGCAGGTTTGCTTAACACGACAAAATAATTAAATTTAATGTCTTCATTACGATGTATGCTATGATTTATCTCGATAATGTTTCACCATAATTTGATCACAATTTTTTTCCTTTCTTGCTCAAAGCTGTAATTTTGCATTAACATTAATATATCCTGCACACGGTTTGTGGTGCAGAAGTTTTTTACATGATGAAGGTATAAAGAGATGGGAAGGACTCATTAGAATCCCATCTTGCACATGGTTTTTGATACTGAAATCTCTCACACATGATGGTATAGAGAGGATTCATGGGAACCCATCTTTCTCACGGTTTGTGGTACAGAAGTTTCTAACTGATGAAGGTATTGAGAGGACTATTAGGATTCCATATTGCACACAGTCATTCGCAAAATTTCAACACACACATGGTTTTCGCAACATATGTGATGACGTGATAATAATAATAATTTCAAATTTTATACGAACTATTAATAAGATAATGGGTGGAATTCCAAAACAACGGAAGATTGTTAGAAGTTTCTTTACACAATTATGTAACCAGAGTTTAACTGAAATAAAATCAGAAGAAAATGAAAAATTGGTAGGCGTTAAAGCTAAATTCAAAACATTGAAAATAATGAAAGAAGAACTTCAAAAGTTAGACATCGAATTATTATAGATGCTATACTGCAGTCCGATAATATTATGGAATAAGAAATTGGCAATAAGTCAATTGATGATTATTGTAATAACTATTATGAGGTTGAAAAAGTTTTAGATGAGCATTTTAAAAAGCTTAATTTAGGAAAATTCATTGATAAACATAGAACAGTCTAATTGTAAATTCAAATTTCCTATAATTAAGCTTGCCAAATATAAAGGTAGTATAAATGCTGATCATCATTTCGGTCAATGTTTAAGAAAATACGTGAAGATTCCACTTTAGATCTTTTTTTATATTTTTATTTACTATGAGCTGGTCGACGAATTTCAATAGCTTATATAATGTGCTGTTGACAATTTTCGGGTAAGAAGACTTGTTTTAAATTATCGGACAACGGAAATTGCCCGAATGTAATTCAAAGTTTTTAAAGTAGATTCGGTAAATATGATGTTTTAGTTGAATTTTACCTTAGAGAACTCTTATCTTCAGTGATACAAATTTCTAAATCTCAAATGTCTATTTCACTTTCTTCTATGTATGACCAAATAAAATCACATTTAAGGGCTCTGGAATCTTTAGCTATAACCCCAAAAATGTATAATGCAATATTGTTCCCGTAAGTGGAGTCTTGTATTCTTGAAGAGTTGGCAACAAAAGTAAAAAAAATTCGAAACTCTAAAAAATAGACTGGATGGTCTAATTTGTTTTTATGAGAAGAGAAGTTGGAAACAAGAAAAGAATATCCAGAACTGTTGATGGTTTTGACATTAAGAGTTCTAAATCAATTAAAGATGACTCGAACGTGAATGCACGTGATGAAAATCGTCAAATGCACCTGATAAAATAACACCAACTGCAAACGATTTATTTTCTGGGGACCAGAAAAAAGAAGAAAAGGTCATCCAGTGTATTTTTTGCCAAGGGGTCCACGAAAGTAAGAACTACTTTCCTGCTGGCAAGATGTCTTTTGAAGAAAAGGACTCATCAAAAAGCCTTTTTTTCGTGTCTCAAGTTGGGACATCATTTTAAAGCGTGCAAAACATTGGTATATTGGTTCAATCTGGATTGAAACATTGAGTGATAATGTGTTCAGAGCTTAAAGGCAAACAAAACTCATAAGAAGTACAAAGAAATGGAAAGGAAAATGAAGTTCAAGAAAAAATTTCTTTGTCTAATATCAGCTATTCTGGAGAGATTTTACTACAAACTATATTAGCGAAACTCAAACCAGGCTCAAAACGAGCTGTACGTTTCATTACTGACAGTGGGCCCCAGAAATCTTGTATTCTGAAAGAAACAGTCAATAATATGGGTAATGCGTAAAAAGTTTGAAAAGTTTTGACGCATGTTTTGAGGATCCACTGAAGAGAATAAATCTCACAAATGCTACAGTATAACTGTTGTTATTTCAAATAATAATTACAGCTTTATTATTCTTGTATTAGATGAGAGCGTCATATGTGGAAAGCTACTAAGACTACAAAAAAGGCATTGGAAAAATAAGTTGAAGGAATTTAAAACTTGAACAACAGATTATGGTGAAAGTCAACTAGTAATTGAATTACTCATTGGAGTTGACATTTGTGGCTAACTCTTCACAGGAAAAAAGCATCAGCTGAGATGTGGTTTAACGGCTATGGAAACTAAATGAGGCTCAAATGTTGTAATGAGAGTTCAGGAAGAGAAAGGAAATGGATTAAAATCACTCACCATATATTCACTTCCATCTCAAACAAGCAGCATATCGAAACAACTGGATATAGACATTTTAGGCTTAAGAGATCCTGTAGAGACGAAGTTGTGAAAAGAATTAAAGATTGCCGCTTTTAATTAATTTAAAAAAACAGTTTAGAAGACTGGGAAAGGACTACACGAAGTTAACAATGGATAGAAGATAAACATTCTCTACGAGAAAATAAATCTATTGCGGCGGAGACTAACTAAGCTCAAAACAGAAGTTAGATATGAAACAGTTTTCAAGGAATGGGAAGACTCATAAATAATTGAATTAGTAATGCACTCTAAAATTGATATTTATCATTATCTGCCAAACAGAGGTTGCTCTTAAAGAACATTCTACCACTGGCCAGTATTTGATGCATCTTCACACTAGAAAGACTTCATTAAAGGATTATCTGGAAAAGGGACCCTATCTTTTAGAAGCAATACCACCATTGTTGATGCGATTTTGAATGGATCGCATTGATGCCTGACATAAAGAAAGCTATCATTCAATTTTTTCATGCTTTCACGCGAAAATTCATGGAAAGATTTTTCGCCATAACGGATAGTAGTCTTTGAACTCACACGTAGTCCTTTCCTTTTGTCTGCTGTAATCTATACAATCCTCGAAGCAAGTCTATCAGATATGAAAGTGTCAGTTGACATTTTAAGAAACTTCTTTTCTGCTGACAACTGCGTAACGTCCGTATCTAGTCAATATAAGCTTGAGAAATTCATTAAAGAGTCTACTAAAGTGTTATGTTTTGATCTCACAGGTTGGGAATACTCTCAATACAAGGGGGGGAAAGCCTACTCATGTGTTAGAATTGCTCTGGGATAAACAAGAAGACTGTCTTTTTCTGTTATTTAGACGCCAGTAAACTCGCCTACAGAAGAGGTATATTATTTCGGAAGGTTTAAAAGGAAGAACTATCACTACACTTTATCCAAGATAAAAGTTGAATAGCTCCGATATACAAGAAATTTCCCACTGGTTGCATTGAAGTTCGTATAGTCTCAACAATAATAAAAGTTATGGATCTAAAGGGCATACTTACTACTTACTCGACTGCATACATACCTTCCAGCGTTGCTTCGCTAAAGTCTTCTTAAAATATAAGTAGGTAGAAAGACAATCATGGTTGAAGTTACTTAAAGAAGATTAGCCAGTAAATGAATTCAATGTAGTAGATGAGGTAATTTAAAAGGAAATCGAAAAAGTACAAATTCGATTTTAGCTTGTAACGATTTAGTGGTACAACAGAAGATTGAGAATGATTGCATCAATGTACCGATTTATCAACAATAACCGAAAAATCAATATTCAAATAGAAAAAGATCTTTCAATATATGAATTAAAATCGACAGAAAAATGATATCGAGAACTTTCAAAATGAAGCTTTAAAAGAAGACGATTTAATAACTCTTTTTGCTTTCATTGACCTCAATGGACTTCGATGTCTAAAGATGAAAATTAACAGAATACATGATGGGTTTTTTTGTGCTAGATTGTTAGTTCTTCAATACATGAATTCGTAGCTAAATTGATACTCGCTAGACATACAAATTTATTACATGCCGGTGTACAATTCATGTTGGCTAATTTCAGACACCAATTTTGGATAATAAGATGAAGGAAATCAATCCAATATCGCGCTTTTGAGATGTATCCAATGCAGAAGACATGATTAAAAAAGAGTGCAATCTGTTCCAACATCCTTGCTAAAAGACATATTTTGGAATTTGTCAGTATTCAAAGTTTTTGGAGTAGATCTAGTAGGCCCACTATTTTTGAAATATGGTAAATTCTAAGGTCTATATTCGCTATTAGGTCGTAAGGTCTATATTCGCTTGTTTACTTGTACCGCATATCGAACTGGCTGTTCAATTAGGGATCATTCAAAGCCTGTTAATAAGCTGCTCCACGTTGGGTCTCAGAAGATTCGTTGCTGGACGTGGACAGCTAAAGATAATATATAGCGACAATGTAAGCAATGTTGTCGGAACAGATAATTTATTCAACACAATCGATTGGGATAAAGTCATTAATGATTCCTCAGTGCTCAGTATACAGTAAAAATTCAATCCGCGCACTGAAGCATGGTGGGGTTGGTGGGAAATAATGGTTCAAATATTGCTGAGAAGAAATTTGAAAAAAGCTTGTCTCATTCTTATGTGCCAGATCTTGACCACATAAAGTCAATATAACCAAACGATGACGAATTTGTGAGATACATTTCGAAGAAGATTCGGAGACGAATGTCTTAGTCTCCTGGTGCAAAAACCGAAAAATAAACATCTAATAAGGAAGTTAAAATAATGACAATAAGAATAGATTGGCCTTTGGGTTTCACATTGTATCCACGTTTCCAGGGAAAGACAAGAACATTAGAATGGTGAGAGTGAAAATCATATGTGATACATGTAAAACATGTATGATACATGTGCACCATATATGGTACACATTTATGTCTCCAACCAAAAGAACAAAAGTAAGATCAGTTTCCCCAATTAATGTTTTTTAATAAAAATGAAATATTTTAAACAATTTAGAAGTTTTGCAGAAAATACATTGAACTTTTGTCTATTAATATAGTTTTTTTAAGATGGAATTCTGTTATGCATTTCAGATTATTAAGGAAAATTGATTTAATTTTAAAGTGAGGACAATTGGATCAAGGTACAGCATGTTGTATTATGTTGAACCATTGGGTGTTACACTTCTGGTATTTTCAGCTATTCTCTTCGAGAAACTGTTAGTTGATTAAAGTTAGATGTTTAAAACTTATTTTTAATGAAACTTACACGATGACTGCATTAGCTAAAACAAATCTAATTGATAATAAATAAGTAATATTTTATTAGAATTTTTTTTAAAAATTGAGAAACTTTTTACTTGTTGTAAGTTAAAAAGTCTACAGGCAAATAAATGTTTGTAAATTGGCACTCAGAAGCACTTGGTGCTCTGATATTTTGTGCACCTTGAATTGATTCAAAGTAGAATATTCACACTGGTCTAACAAGCATATATATTTTTTTATTCTGTTAGGCATAACAAAAATTATTATTTCTTTCTTTAAAAATAAGTATTTTGTTTTTTAGAGAACGGAATTTTATTATTAATCAACTTCAGTTTAAATTTCAAATGTAAATATTATAGTATTTTATTTTCCAATGATGTCGGTTGTAAATGTACTAGAAAATCAAAAGCAGTTTATTAGTACATGTCTGGGAAACTTGAAGCACTTACACAACAGATGGTACCTGTTTTTACGGTACCTGTTATTACAACTACATTTACTGGTTGCAGAATTTCTCCTCTAGATGGCTCAAATAATTTCACTGGTCTGAAGTACATGCGATATAAGATACAATACTCTCCTCTATCAATTTTATCAGGGTGTTTTAACATAACACAATGATATATGCATTTAAATAAGTATAATTAATGCAGAGTGAGCAAAAATCAAACATTACAACCTAAACTATTGGGGTACACTTTTGTAGATTATGGCTACACCTTTTTTATATTTTAAGGTAAGTTGAGTTGAATGTAGAGTTTAATAGCACAAGATCCAACGATGCGCCAAACGATATTTTGTGGCATTATATTATATTAGAGAGTATTATATTATACTAGGGGGCTAAACCCCCTGTTCGCTGCCGCTCACCAACCCCGATGATTGCTTCGCAATAATTGTCTTTTCTTGGCAGAAAACAGTTTTTCTACATAAGTTAAAATTATTCACTTAACATATATGTACTAAAAGGAATTCTGTTTGCTTACTCTTGTGCCTCTACTTCCCAAGTCCAAATATTACTATTTATTGGTATTATAAACATTTGGATCTCTTGATGAACGGAAGTGATTTTTCGAAGTAATCATTTTTTAAAATAACATTTATATTCTTATAACATTATATTGTTCAAACAGATTTGATGAGTTCACAACCATAATTTAATATTCTCGCTAATAATAGCAGTACTGGAAAATAAGTTTAAATTAGGGATACAAAAATATTTAAAGAAAAACAATACCTTTACGACTATTATTAATTTTATGCTGATGACAACCAAAACAATATTTAAATGAATGAGGAAAAACTGGATCCTATCACGTGATTTCGCGGCCAATAAAAACTCACGAAATTGCGACACCATCATTAGATTTTTATATATAGTAAGATTCTTTTGAGGTTATATATTAGAGAGCTGACAGAAGACTTAGCCCTGATAACTAATTTTAATCATGCACAATATCCATCGCAATTTAGTACGTTAAAAAATAAGATTATTAAGTTCGAAGTTATTTAGATAGTTTTTCTTTGAATAGATTTTAAATTGACATTGTTATAGGACATATTTTACTTACAAATAATGAAGAAAATATAGGATAATTGCATATAATATACAGACAAAACGATATAATTACACTGCACATTTTTTTTATGATTTTATGTCACATTGTCAGATGTTGTTCTCTTTCTTCTTTTTGCCAAATAAGGGACGAAGTATATGATGATTCCACAGAAAAAGGAAATACCCGTTAGAGTGTAAATAACACCATCATAAGATCCGTGCTCTCCCCTGAAATAACCTGAAAATAAAATGTCTCATAATAAAGCAAGTCATTCACGTTAAAAAAATAAGATTGTTAGAAAGGCAACGCAAAAAGTAAAATTAATATTAAGGGGTTCAAACTTTGGAGAACTCTCCTAACCTAACTATTTGGGATCATATTTCCTAGATTGCGGCAACCCCTATATTTGGGGGTCAGAAATCCGAATCCGTCCACAAAAAAAAGGTATATTTATTCAGAGAAAATGCGTTTTTATATCTGATTTCGTAACTTATAATATCGTCCGCACTTATTAATTAGCATATTTGAGGTCACCCTCTCGACCCATTAAGATTGAGTCCTAGAACGTGAAGATCTGATTATTAGATCATAAGTTATTTAGGGTGTCCTGTTATTATTTTAGTTTTGGGTCACGGTACATTTAGTTTCTTTTTAATTATTTTTGTCAATTTCAATTATTTTTTAGCACAAAATTTTTTAAATTGTAATTAACTGTTTCGATTTTTAATGAATTTTCATCTAATAATTATTTTTCAGATCTTTTTACTTAATCTCTTTCAATTTTAACTGTAAGTTTTAATTTTAATTAATATTATTTAATTTCAATTAATGTTTTTATTTTCAATTGAATATTTAATTATAATTATTTTTTAACTTGAATTTTTTTTAACTTTAATTAATTGTTTTACTTAAATTAAATTTTTGGGATTAGTAATTTTTAATTTTAATTATTTAAAGATTAATTTTTTATAAATAAATCTGAGTGAAAGTGAATCATGCTTCAGAGATAACTTAAACTGTAAATTAAGCTTTAAGTATAGTTTAAATTACATTTATAACCTTAACAACAATTCAAGAATTAATAATTGTTAAAAACACAGGAAATTATTTTTAATTGCATTTCAGGAATCAACAGTGAAAAATTCCTTTCTATGCTTTCTTTTCCTCTAATGGTGCCTTTCTTTAATTCCATTGGTAAATACAATTTTTCGGCACTAACATCTTTCAAAATTTAAAAATGATTTTATACGATTTTCCTTATTTGATTTATTAGTCAACTTTCAATGCTCCGTCAGTTTTGTATGAGAATAAAAATTTTCATCTTTGTTTTTGAACCTTAGGAAAATCAATCTTAAACTATTAAAAGGGAAATTATAAAGCTTAAGAAATTAATCAACCTTACCAATCATAGGAGATACTGTAAAACTTAATGGTGCAAACAACATGCCTCTGCATACCATTGCCATAGCTCTTTTCTCCGGCTGTATAAATTCATGGATCAAATCGATTTGTAAAATGAGTGTTGATCCATAAAATATCGGAAACAGAAACTCGATGAACATAAGGAGTAAGTAATTATACGTGAATAATAAACCAAGCAGAGTTAATCCAGTACAAATACAGCAAATTAAAGTAATGACAGACGTAGGTAAAAATTTTTTGTCACTAACAAATCCAGAACCTAAGCTCCCGATTATGTCTGCTAATGGAATCATCATGACATAATAGATTTCTAGATTTACACCAACACCTTTATCACGAACAAAATCAAGAATTATTGTCCACATTATTGTTGTCACGAGAGTTGTACCACCAGTCATAATGAACATGATAAGAAATGATGGGTCGATGAAAATATTAAAATTTTTAAGAGTAAAAATAGAAGGAGGCTTCTTTTTCACGTTTTCAGTCGTTTTTTGATTTACTGCTCCTGTTTGAGAACACGTGTTGGTGACTAATTTTTGATCTAGTTCAGTTGCTTCATCTTCAGTGTTATTTGTAAGTGATTTCTCGCGTATATGTTTGAGAATAGGAATCAGTAGAGGCAAAACTGCTTTCTTATCTTCCTTCGTTTCAATAGACTCCTCTTTATCTTTTCTGTTTCGAATTCCACATTTTGATTTTTCCTCGTTGGATCTCAGTAAAAAGGAGAATGGAATTAAATGCGCCATTATACCAGCTAAAACTAAAAAGGAGCCATTCAGACCATATTGCTTTATGCAGGCTTCCATTATAGGTGGCATCACTACTCCCCCGAGGCATGCCCCCGAATATGCAAAGCCATTGGCTTTGCTTCGATTTGTTGTGAAATGGGCATTGAGCATCAATGGCAAGTACTGCGTACCTAAGCCAAAACAATAGCCTAAAATAAAGAAAATAGAAAAATCAGTGTTATATGTTACGTTATCTTAAAATTTACATAGCTCAGTAACTTAGTAAACATTTACTTGTTTTCTTGTATGTACTATTTTTATTCTTTTAATGTATTAATTACGACTCACACAAAAGAAAAAGCTGTTGATTGAATTATTATTTTTTTTAATATTAACTGAGGGCGAAGAGAATATAAAAAGTTACATTATCTTAGAACAGTTTATTCAAAATATTAGTATAACTTTGACAAACGAAAAAACATTAACTGACTTAAACATTATGAGGTCGTTATGCGACCGAGCTAGCTATGAGTAAGTGCCAGTTTTTAATCTAACGGGGGATGTTTAATAAAGGGTTGCCTCAAAACCTTTATTCACGAAGCTGACGGGAGCAAAAATACTGGTGAGAAACTGGTGGAAAAGACTGGGTAAAATTACTGGTTAGCACTGGGGAGAGTGGCGAGCACAGCAAAGTGATAGTTTTTGTAGTTTTTAAAATGCGAATTACATCTTTGAGATGCAACGTCAGAGAGAGAATTAAAGACAAGGCTGGACGGGATGGTTAAGAAAGATGGTGGAATTTATAACTTTGGTCGATTACACAGAGTAAATATAAATTAGTTTAGAAAATTTATTATTTATTAACTTACCTAACCTTAAGCTACCAGTTCAATATCAGATAAGTATTATTTTATCATGTTTGTAGAAACATTATTGTCTTCCAGTTACCTCATCATGTTTAATGGTGAAATGAAAAGCGGGAATAATTGAAAGCAACTATAAGAAAAAACCTGTATTCATTTTCTTGTGCTCCAACGCATATATGAGCTTTGTTCTTTTTGTCTGAAATTATCAAAGCATGAACCTTTGTGTAATAAATAAGATATAAATTACGCACGTTATCGCATGTGTTTTTTCCACTGAAGAATCAAATGCCCCAGCAGTAGTTTAGTCCGTTGATTTTACTAGATTTCTTATATATGAATATCTCATTATGTAAATCATTTTTTTTGAATTTCCAAGATTTCCTTTCCCGCGAAGTCCTTTTTTAGAAAATCTATTTAACGCTACAATATTATGTTTGGAAATTTAAGATAAAAAAGCGATTAATTTTCAATTGAAATTTCAAAACAATTTTACTCATCCTTGCAATAACTAACTAACTAACTCCCTGGCATTACAGTCTATGTTGAACCATGGCCTCACTAACAATTTTCCTCCAAAGTCGCCTGTCTCTAGCTCTTTGTTTCCAGTTTCGGACTTTTAGAGTCTTAAGTCTTTTTCCACCTCGTCAAACCATCTTTTGACCGGCCTTCCTCTTTTTCTTTGGTCCTGGCACTGCCCCTTGAATATCTTCTTAGTGCCTCTGTTGTCATCCATTCTCTCAAGGTGTCCTAGCCATTGAATTCTCTTTGCTTTTACATAATTTATCATATCTTTTTCTTTAAATAGTCTTGCACAACCTTACAATAACTATAGTTTAAATTATTTAAATATTAAATTGATTAACTGATTTCTCTGTATCAGCAATCGTTTTCACTCTTGACAAGTTCCACTGTCAAAATTTCTTTCTTTGTTAGCAATTCACACCACTGTAAATAAGATTAATGTTAAGGTGTTTGTCGACCATATTTAATAGTGATCAAAGCCACCACGCTCTTTTGTAATGGTTCGGCATTTAAAAACCGTAGCAAACGTCTCGCTATTACGATCACAATTAGACCACTTATTCATCAACGACTGAGTTGGTATTTCGTTTTTTCCATTTTCTACATGATAATAATAGAAAGGTTTCAAAACATGACAGTTTTAAAGTGCACTTTTCTATTCGTTTTTTCCCCCAACATACTATCAGAATCTTCGGATCGCCAAGATTGAGCTTAAGATTCTTTCTGAGATATTAGGAAGAGTTTATATCCAAAATCCAATGTTTGTAACGAAATAGTTTCTTTCATTCATAACATGTACAAAAATACAATAAAAATATTTTAGAGTTGTCATATTTTGAGAAAAACATTAGCGGAATTAAATATGATATACACACACTTCTAAAACTCAAACATCTTAATGAACTATTCTATTACACATATTTATACTCGAATTAAATTTGCTACTCACCAAATATGACTCCCCATAAAATTAAAACAGCTAAAATGTCTTCTGCAAAGAAACAAGCTGCAATGCTTATTGTAGCCAGTATGTTTCCAAAAATGACGAGAGATTTCATTCCGAAAATTTGTTGGAGATATCCTTGAAGAGGACCTGGAAGGAGAGTTATTTTATTTACAAGGAATATAAAAGGCAATTCATAAAGAAGCATGTAATTTTAATGCTCTATAAATCAAGAACAATGAAAGATATTACCTCTGCAACAGATATAGAAGAAGATATGTAGAAGAACAGATGTATGGAAGATTGGATTATTTTAAGTTTTGTTTGGGACACTGGTAAAGGTTTCATGTGTAACACCTTAGTCACAAGACACACATCGAGCCGACAATCCATTTCCGCCCAAACGCCTGTTATTGTCTTTGAATCAAATCTATTAATAATGGCTGTGATATGCTGTTTCAGTTCAGCTAGATAAACAGCGAAGGGTTACTTTGTGCTTAAAATAATCCTACGGGAAAAAACCTCAAGGTGTTGGAAGTTAGATCAGGACTTTTGGGTGGCCATTAGGTAAGTGGCATGTTGTATTTCACAGCCAACTGGATAATGAAGTTGTCAATATAATTCTGCAACTATGGCATCAACCACATCTGAGAAAAGTGATTATCGTGACAGTTTGCTCCAGGAAAAAAAGGCGCTAAACACTTTCTTTCTGGGCGCTGCTCAAAACACTATCCCATTTATCTGTTCCCCGAAAGCGATCATTTTCCTTGTTTGCATTCTCACTGACATGGAATGTTGTATCATCAATGAAAACTAAGTGGATGGATCACCATGGATGCACTTGATTCAGATACTTTAATACGCGTTTGGGCGTAACTATTTTTTTAATTTTATAACCGTCGTTGAAACCCAATTTTATGGGTTTACGACTACTAATGTTCAACTCTGTAGCCTTGTAAGTTTGAACCCAATCCAGAAGACAAAAAAACTCCTGGATCGGGTATTGGGAGAAATTTGCCTTCGTGGAGGACGTTTTGATGGAGCTAACACGCATTTGTGTTACATGGAGAGGAAGAGCACGAGAACCTCCCTCGGTTAGCCTGACGGGAAGGGGACTCTAAGCCATGATTATTCTACCGCTGAGGATATTTCCCGTTAGCATTGTGGTCGGTGCAAACCGGATGCGGAATTCGTACCGACTGGGATTCAATCCCGGTTCGCCTCATTGGAAGGCGAACGCTCTATCCCCTAAGCCATCGCGGCTCTGGCGTAAGTATTGCTTATTTCGCGTTTGCTTGGTGAGAACCTAGTCACAAAAGTTACGAAGGCTAGCAACATTACCCCGCCACACTGCCACCGATAGCCATACACAGGGTGGGCTGCATTTACACATCACACAACAGAGGACAACACACAGAGAGAAAGATCCGTGCCCTGAGCAGGATTCTAACCCACAGTCATTGGCTTTGCTATCAGGCATTCTACTAAAGGCGGCTAGAGCATTCTAATACAGTAGAACCTGGATCGATAGTTTCTCAAGGGATCAATTTATTACAAACGATAGATGTGGGAAAACGACAGACAGTTCAACTTAAAATGTTAAATAAGACATTAAAATGCATGAGAAGTGATAAACTTGAAAATAAACAAATTTATTATTAGTCAAAACTTTTAATTGAAAAACAATTATGAACTTGATGCAAAAATTTTTATGATGTAAAAGAAGGATGAATTAAACACATTTACATATTTAAAATACCAAAAAATTTAGATTTAAACACAACCTTTTTTTTTATCACAAACAATTAATTTTCGACATTATAACAGATTACAATTCATTTCTTGTAAATTCGTATGAACCCAGAAATTTCCTTAATTTTCTAAAAGCTGTGAGGCTCCATCGGTGCACATTGAACTTATTCAGCTTCTGCAACAATTCTTTGAACTGACAAAACCACAAGTTTCAACAGTTTCATCAACTGATGCATAAACATCAAACTTGAAGTTTGAGACATTTTTCCTAAATTGCATTTTCTTCTTCATAATTAGCATCAAGAGTTACTATTTTTCTTCTTAAAACGAATTAACTTAAATAATTTTGAAAAGTGTTAGTAGAATTTCTTAACGATACAGGTGGGAATCTACAGGTTTCGAAAACGATCTAAACGGGTATCAGTAACATTATAAGAAAAACATTTGTGACAGGACCTTTAAATAAGACGATACATACGGGTAAACAAAAATCCCCCAACGATAAATCGTGGTTCTACTAGTTTAACCTCGGTATACGGAACAAAAATGTTTTTTGATTCGAATTCGAAAGACTTTCCTTTCGTTTTAAGAGGCATTATTTCCCAAATTATTTTATTATAAATTATAATTATTTGAAATATAATCAGTAAATAGTTGTAAGACATTTAAGTACTTACCGCAAAGACTTCTCATCATAAAAGCCAAAACATAAGGTAATGATGCTTGCTTTCGACTAACGTCAAATCGATAAATAGACTCCACAAAAAACAACGACGCAAGTCTTGCTGCCCCGCCATACAGAAAAGTTATAGCAAAACAGGCCGTTAAAATTTCAATACTTGCAATAGTCTCCGCTTTCATGAAGATTACTCAAACCTAATAAAATAAAAATTCAATAGAAAAATTTAATATCGAATAAAAGAATAATCGCAGTGAAATGTAATATTAAAATATTATGTATGATCTATGTTTGATTTGCTTAGAATTAAATACTATGGGAAAAATTTTTTTGTTGCATTTTTACAAATATTTCATCTTGCCTGTTTCGGGTGTGCGGATTTTAAACTTGAAATAAGTTTTGCATTTTCGGCCATGGGTTCCGATGCTATTTTAATCCTGATGATGTGCGTTAACTCCCCACGAAGTTTGTCATAATATTTATGCTATCACCTGCTATATATAACGATTTTTTTTAAATGGGACGTTTCTTCAAAAGGATGCTAAAAATTTTAATAAAAAAACCGTAGCTCAGAGAGAAAAACCGATTGCAGATTTGAAATCAGCGGTACCTAAGATTTTCTAAAAAAATCACATGGAATAGAAAAATTGTTCTTCAGTGTTATTTATTGCAAATTTTGAAGGGTCGTTATTTTTCTTTTTCTCGATTATTATCCTATATTATCATGTTTACTCACTTGACTCATGAAAAATTCTCCCAGGATGTTTTGCATTGTCAAATATCCATAAAAAGTTTGAACTAAAGGATAAGACCATTATTCTTTTGATGACTATGGGTCACTGTTTATTAAGGGGTACTGAACAAAAGGAAGTTGGTGTCTTATAACTAACAGGTAGCTACAGACCACTTTGTTTCATAAAATATCTCATTGAAGATTTATTGATCATCTGGACATCAAAAGGATCAAACTGCTTCCGAAATTTTCAGAGCAAATTGATATATCTTACTGGCATTAGTGGAGATTGCAATTTTTAAACTTTTTACTCAGCATGACGGGATGCCTGGAGAATTGGTGCCATTGTCCTATATTATACCAGGATTGCGTGTTATTACTGCGGAAAACGTCCCTATGGATGTCTCTTGAGTTTAGTGTTTTAAACACAAAGTACAGCTGTATATATATATATATATATATATATATATATTTATACAAATCTTCTTGAAAAAAATTGTCTGGACATTATAATAGATGGAGGTTTTTAAATTTTTTAAAAAATATTGCACTAAGTCACCCATTTTATTTTCGAAAAAATTATAAAAATTCAATGAATAAATCTTAAATTTGGAATATTTTTTATGTTCTCAAACAATAAAATGAGGAACTAACTTTATGAATATTAAAAACTAACATCATAAATATTTCCCAATATTTTAAAAACTGTGGCTCTTTTTCATGTTGACGTTTTCGTTTAAATCGCATCGTTTTAAAATAACACGTTAGAGGGCGCTGACTAAAAATGAATTAAATTTACTTAACAGTTATGAAAAGCAGTTACGAATTTCCAACAGTAATGAAAATAAAATATTATTTGCTGAAATTCGTAACATTCAAAGGTCAATAAGAATTAAATATAAAATAGGGAAAAAAACAGAGTTGCTCTGATGAAATTCGGCATTAAAGAGAGAGAGAGAGACAGAGAACAGCCTATTTGAAGTATTTTATTTCGTATCTATACAGCTTACTAAAGCATGGTTGCCAAGTACAAAAAATGAATATGTGAAATATTTTATCTGAATATATTATCAGGGTATCTGGATGTTTGTATGATACTGCGTTATGCATGGTAGAAACTTCTTTTCAGGAAAATTTAAATATTTAATCCTCCGTTTAGTAAATATTGATTTAACTGCTTGATCTAAAAAATTTTAAGTTTCTTGTCTTCCTCTCCTTATAAAAATGATTTTAAGATTAGAGCTCAAATGTTAAATTGATTATAACTATTTTTAAAAGAAAATAATATTTTCAAATATGTAAATAGAAATAAATATATTTTACAAATGCACTTCGTTTGATTGCTTTAAATTATTTTGGTATTGCAAATTTGAAATAAAGTTGCATACAGTTAATTTAATAATTAGCATGTGAGCATCATAATGAATATGAGGGTGGAAATTGTTTTAGAACATATCATAAAATGTAAAGTAAAATATAAAAGTAACGGTTTTCACTATTTTCTTATTTTAAAAATATATTACTTCAATTATTAAATTGATCAGTCAGCAAATTTTATCAGTGTATAATTAGTATGAATTTCAGAAATTTCGTCGCTCAATTAAGTTTAAAATTCAACAACTAACATTTACATAAACTGTTATGTTAACGACAACTAACATTAAAAAACATAATTGTTAAAATTAACAATTATATTTCGTAATGTAATAAGATTGAAAAGTGAAATGAAAATAGAGGAAATCTTAGAAATAATTAGAATTGATTAAAAAAAATGTACACAAAAACATGTTATTATTAAAATTTTTACATTGCCTATCATAGAAAATTTACATCTTACACCTTACGTCATATAATATTTTACACCTTACGCCTAATAAAATATTGACTTAAGTCCTTATCTCATAGATATTTATTGGTAGATTAGAGTAACATCTTTGATAACTTACAAAATAAACATTTTGTAAGTTATCGAAGATTTAACTAAGAATGATTTGTTATTAGATGATAATTTATAATATTTAATTATTAAGACAGGATTGACTCAAATTATTAACTAGGTTTCAAATATACTGTCCTTTAAAACTCGATTAATCATTTTGTCTAATTTCTAGTGTTTAGTATTGTATTGCAATTTCACAATAATCGGGTCAGCTTGCCCCTTTGCAATATTAAAAATTATTTTTGTATACTATTAATAAATTCACGAAGCGATTTTAATGTATTACACAAATTCTTATTTATTCATTTAAATTTTTTTAATTTAAAGGGTTTGCAATTTGCTTTAAGTCTTGTTCCATTATTCAATATAACATCTTATTGAGATTGTAATAAGGAAATATTAATTTATAATTAGGCTTAATTATCGTCATACGTTACTTTTTTACGTTATTTAAAAAGTTTATTGATCTTTACTAAACCATTTAGTATTGTTTTATCTTTAAAGTGTTGTGGATATGCAGTTTATGAAAAAAATTAAACATAAACGGCCTGTTCATCATTTTAGTAGCAGGGTATATTGTACAATAATTACTAAATATAATTTTAACTAAAAAGACTAACAAAAATTCGGAAAATTGTTTTATTAAAATTAAATTAATCTTCAATAATCTTTTAATACACAAAATAAGCTTTTAAAGTTAAAAATATAATTAACGATGAGGCGATGATTTTGATGCATCATTCCAAAAATCTTTGCATTTTATAAACGCTATTTAAATCTTATCTGACTTCAACTGTAGTTATAATTTAAATCGAACTATCTAAATTTAAAGATATTACTGGACAAATACCTTACCTCACTTATACTATGAAGAAAGTTATAAAGGAATTTATCTTACAAATTATATTAGTTCATAAATATAAACATGTAAAAGCAGAGAAATTACACGTAACGTTTAAAAAATTATACTTGCATTTATAAAAATAAAACATTGCATTATCGGTTATTTTTCTAGAATCGCATTAAAAATCTGAAAGCGATTTTGTTTTGAAAGTTATTATGTGACGTCTTAATCTGTATGTTTATGATGAAATGAAAGGAAACGTGAAGATCATAAAAAGATCTAAATTCCCTTATACGGAAACTAGTCGAAAACTTTGAATGAAACTCAATCAGAAGGTATTAAAAAAACTAGATGTGGAAGAAAAATCATAAAACCTAACCTCTCTGAACACTAGTTTTTTTTATTTTTAAATAATGGATAAATAAAATGTTATTGACTATTGTATAAGTTCATATTACGAAATAATTTTAAAATTAAAAAATAAATTTATTTTTATTTCCAGAATTAAAAATGGGAGGAGTATGTTTTATTTATTTATTATTGAAATGCGTGGGAGTTATAAGCTGAAATTAAAAAGTTTAAAAAATAATAGTTATTTTGATTTCCAGAAATTAAAATGATTGGAGTGTGTTAAAAGTAAATTCTATTTATTTATTATTTAATTGTGTGCGAGCTATAAGCTAAAATTTGCCTAGTTTCATTTTAAAAGAAAACGATGTGGATTTCATGTTGCTATGACGATATGATGGAACAACTTGTGTAAATAAAAGTGCTATGTTTTCTTTTATTAAGAACAAGAATCTGAGAGAGTGACACACCAGAAATACATGCCGTCTCAGATTTTCTTTAAAAAATACCAGTTGTTATATATCTTGTCAAAAGACAAAATCTAAAACTTTTTACCCCAAAGTTGAGTTGTTCATTTTTTATGCTCCCCCCCCCCCAAAGTTTGGAGCTCTGCAGGAAAATTTCAGCGTTTTTGCACGACATAGAAACTACAATGACCCACTGCTCTTAGCGCACACGAAGTGCCTCTAAGTAATTTAAATATCTGAAAAGTAGGGATGTTGATCTTTGTAAAATGAGTGAAAAGTTTGTGGCAATTTGTTGCCGCAAGGCCACTGTAGGTCGTAAAAAGAAGCATTTTTGCTGTTTTTTGCAATTTTCAACGATCAACTACAGCTTGCGCCTTCTAGTTGCCACGATAAATAACATGTCATCTGAAAGATATACAAAAGCACTTTCAAAAATTATATATATATTTGAGGCACATTTAATGCGCACTTAATTATGTGAAGTTGAAATTCGAAAATTTTCAAATTTTACCAATATTTTAAATGACATAACTTTCTGCGGCATTAATATATTGAAAATTTTTTTTTTTACCTGTATTTTACTCCATTATTAGTATATCCAAAAAAGTAAAATTTATTGAGGCATGCAGCTTCAAAAAAATTAAAACATTTTTTTAACATACCACGTTTTAGCATTTTCTTTCTCGAAGCACCTTACTCGAACAACTGTATTTTTATGTACATTTCACCATAAAAACCAATATTTTTAACATTTTATTGTACACTAGGAGGCTTCGCCCCCTGCTCGCTGGCACTCACCAACCCCCGGAACTGCTTTCGCAGTTCATTTCGGATTGCTTCGCAATCCAATGCTCGCTTTGCTCGCTCATTGGATACGTTCTTAACGTCTAGCTTTTGTATACTTTTTTGAATACTGAAGTTCCGAAAACTTTTCACTGTAGAAAATTCTAAACCTGTACATTTCAATATGAATTTTAAATTGCAATTGTTAATTTTGGCATTTGGCGATACAACACTTATAGAATTGAAGGATTTGTTACGTCAAGCGCTCAGGTATCATAATTTTGATTTATGTTGCTAAGTTAACTTTCAAAAAATTCTATGGCTGGCAACAGCAATTTTATTTTTTAAGTTGTTTATTTTTATTTTTGCCGCAGCTGAATTGAACAACCTGATGATGCTCACTCTGGTTATTGTTTCCGTTTTTAAAAGCGCTATATGTTGAGCCACTTCAGCTAGATTTGGCATGTGACATTTTTAGATGCAATCATTGGTCGATTTTCTAACGTTGCCATTCGGGAAGTTGTAATGAGGCTTTTTTTTTGTGCCGTGTAAGAGAAATACATATATAGATAATCTTGTTGGTTATCCATTTAAAATAATATTTTAATATCATTGATATTTGTAATTTGTATAAAACAGAAATAAATGAAGTTAATGCTGTAAAACATTTGTTTTGTAGCTACAAAATGCGTGTGAATTATTTATTTAATAGTTCCTTGTGCAACAGTTGGATGTCTTTGAAGCTTGGGACAGTAAAAGAATCCACACCGGATAATTGTATGGGACCAAAGAAGATGGTGCTACGATGTACAGTGCCAATGTCATCATGTATCGGCTATTTAAAATCTTGAGCTTCTCTCTGGTGTAGAAATTTCATCTTAAATGAACTCCAAAGTACTATGATTTCAAAATTGCAAGCAAAAATATTATAGAATACATACGGCATATAATGAGGAGTGTTTAACAAGAAAAAGCAAATGCAGCAGCACTGCAAGAAACAGATGAGGAAACAGCGTTTTGGCTTCAAGACTGGTCGCAAAAAATTTTGCCACAAAACTATCCTTAAAAACAACAGGACTATTTTGGTAAAAGGGGCATGTCAATGCATGTTGATGTGTTTCTTAGACAAATTAATGGAATAGTTGAGAAATCAACTTATTTTACTATTCTCGAATTTTGTGATCAAGACGCAGTGTCAACTTTGTGTAAAGACTGACAATGCAGGCTGTTATGCTGGCAATATGTGCAGCAAAAGCTGGAATCTGATGGCGAAGAACCAGGGGTTAAAAATACTTAGACATGACTATAATGAACCTCAGAGAGTTAAAGATCAAGCTGATCGAGAGAGTGCAATTGCTAAAATGTTTATTAGAACATATATGTCATCACGTATTGGGCATTTAAACTCTTGAGCTCCTCTCTGGTGTAGAAATTTCATCTTCAATGAATCATTTCCAGTCTTCTAGAATTTTTCCTATGTAAAATCTTCTGTCATACATTACTGCATAAAATGAATGAGGATGAAGTTCACTCTTCTTTTCTTCAAAAATTTTGATTTATTGCCTAATATTTTCTCTTTCTGCTAACTGAAAATCTCAAAATTTATTGGAAAGCAATATTACATTTTTTAAGAAATTGTTAACTGTTGAAAACATTAAATAAAACAAATTACATAAAATTAAAAATATAACAAGCCTTATTTTCTTCAGTTGTAGTTACTAAAAGATGGTCATCATATTCATTTTCATCTTCTTTCACAGTATCAAAATCTATATCTTTTCCTTTTATTCTGCTGAAATAAAAAATCACTTGTTCATTCGTAAGATATTCTTCCCGGGAAATCTTTTTTTCCCCATCTACTGTAAGATGTCTCATCA
Source organism: Parasteatoda lunata (assembly GCA_949128135.1). Lineage (NCBI taxonomy): Eukaryota > Metazoa > Arthropoda > Arachnida > Araneae > Theridiidae > Parasteatoda > Parasteatoda lunata. Next base: position 72,050,629 of record OX421979.1, read on the forward strand.
TCTTGACAACACTCTGTGCAGTAAATTTATTACCTGCTTTATCTCCTTTATAAAAACATTGCTGTAGAAACTGTTTTTGATTTTGATTCAGACGCATGATTTTTCTTTTTGGTTTCAGTGCCCATCCTAGTTATGATACCATAGTTGAGAAGTTTTCAGTTCTATTAGATGTGCCAGCAATTTTAAAAAAATTAGTAGTTTGGAAGTCTATTTTTCTTGTTACTGTCTCCATTTTTTTAGCAAAAATAGTTTTAGCTTTGTCCACTACTGATAGTAATTTTGGAATAGTATGTTCTCTTCTTGATATATGCAAGGACAATTCATCTGCAGTTTCAAATGTAGAAATATAATTGTCTTCAGGACAAAATATGAAGTTAACAAACTCACGGCTAAGAAAAATCGATTTATGAATTTGATTTTTGTCTAACTTTCGTTTTGTTCTAAATGGGATTGCTGTTTGAATGCTACAATTAAATTTTATGTTGTTATAAGGAACTTTTTTTCCTGGACCAATTTCAAAATATTTCCAAAATATCATTTCATTAGATTCAAATTTCACAGAATGGTATGACTGTATTTCATGTATTTTAACACTTTCAACTGAGCATTTTTTTTTTATTGATTTCTATAACTGATACTTTAGTATTTTTCATTTTTCCTTTAAAAATGAGGGCATCATTAACATCTTTAGCTGCTGTTACATCATGACCCACACATATATATGTTCTAATAAACATTTTAGCAATTGCACTCTCTCGATCAGCTTGATCTTTACCTCTCTGAGGTTCATTATAGTCATGCCTAAGTCTTTTATAACCCCAGGTTCTTCGCCATCAGATACCGACTTTCGCTGCATATATTGTCAGCATAACTGTCTGCATTGTCAGCCTTCACGTGTAGTTTCTTCATGCTTGGAAACTCTACTGTAAACTGCTTTAATGTATGCTTTGACACACACAAAGTCGACACTGCGTCTTGATCACAATATTCGAGAATAGTAAAATAAGTTAATTTCTCAACTATTCCATTAATTTGTGTAAGAAACACATCAACTGTACCACTTTTCACAACTGTACCATCAACTGTACCATCAACACTTTTACCAAAATAGTCCTGTTGTTTTTTTGTGGCAAAATTGTTTGCGACCAGTCTTGAAGCCAAAAGGCTGTTTCTTGCAGTGCTGCTGCTTTTGCCTTTTCTTGTTGAACTCCCCTCATTATATGCCGCATGTATTCTATAATATTTTTGCTTGCAATTTTGAAATCATAGTACCGTGGAAATGATTCATTCGAGATGAAATTTCTACACCAGAGAGGAGCTCAAGATTTTAAATGGCCGATACGGGATTACATTGGCACTGTACATCGTAGCACCATCTTCTTTGGTCCCATACAATTATCCGGTGTGGATCCTTTTACTGCCCCAAGCTTAAAAGATATCCAACTGTTGTACAAGGAACTATTAAATAAATAATTCACACACATTTTGTAGCTACAAAACAAATGCTTTACAGCATTATCTTAATATATTTCTGTTTCATACAAATTGCAAATGCCAATGATATTAAAATATTATTTTAAATGGATAACCAATAAGATTATATACAATAAAATGTTAAAAATATTGGTTTTTATGGTGAAATATATATAAAAATACAGTTAATCGAGTAAGGTGCTTCGAGAAAGAAAATGCTAAAATGTGGTATGTTAAAAAAATGTTTTAATTTTTTTGAAGCTACATGCCTCAATAAATTTTACTTTTTTGGATAGACTAATAATGGAGTAAAATAAAGGTAAAAAAATTTTTTCAATATATTTATACCGCAGAAAGTAATGTCAGTCAAAATATTGGTAAAATGTGAAAATTTTCGAATTTCAACTTCATATAATTAAAAGCGCATTAAATATGCCTCAGATATATATATAATGTTTGAAAGTGCTTTTGTATATCTTTCAAATGACATGTTATTTACCGTGGCAACTAGAAGGCGCAAGCTGTAGTTAATCGTTGAAAATTGCAAAAAACAGCAAAAATGCTTCTTTTTACGACCTTTAGTCGCCTTGCGGCAACAACTTGCCACAAACTTCTCACTCATTTTACAAAGATCAACATCCCTACTTTTCAAATATTTAAATTACTTAAGAGGCACTTTGTGTGCGCTAAGAGCAGTGGGTCATTGTAATTTCCATGTCGTGCAAAAACGCTGAAATTTTCCTGCAACGCTCCGAACTTCAGGGGGCCATAAAAAATGAACAACTCAACTTTGAGACAAAAAATTTCAGATTTTGTCTTTTGATAAGGTACATAACAACTGGTAATTTTTTGAATAAAATATGAGATGGCATGAATCACCCCATAATGTTAGGTGTGACAGTTTCTCAGATTCTTGCTCTTAAATGGAATAAGAATTTTTATTTTAATTAAGTAAAGTAGAGAATGAATGAATATTGAACTTTCTCATACTTCAACTGTTTTGTCATCGCAAAATATTTTTTTCACGATTTGTGGAACTGAATTTTCACATTTACTATGGTATCGAGGGCATGGTAAGTACGATGTGTTGTGATCTGTAGGTGCATTTTAGACACTGCACCACGCATCTTCGCAAATCTTAATCGGATTTTCAATGTGGTTTTAATTTTTTTGACCGATTAAACCTTTAAATGATTTTTGTATTTTATATTTTATACAATTTATTTCTCAAATATGGGCGTACTCCTGAATCACTATCCTTTTTTAAATAATAAATTATAAAATTTCGACGAAATCATATATAGTTGGATAAAATAAGTTATTAGTTATATTTTTATCGAGTGAATTCATAAAATTATCATTTTTCATGGTTATTTTTCAGTTATTTTATTCCAAATTCGGTGCTTTTCAATTGTATTGTTTTGCTTTTCAATTGTATTTAGACCTTGTATATCAATCTTTTTGACTGTACATTTTTTGACTGTGCAAATAGATCACCATATATGCCTTACATTTAAGTCTCCAATCAAAAGAACAAAAGTAAGATCACTTTCATTGCTTCATTTTTTTTGATAAAAAACAAAATAATTAAAATAAAGACGTAAACAATATAGTTACCAACTCATAGTTATGCTGCTTACTATCGTTGTTTAGAAATAAGCAATCGTAGTTTAAAAGGACACTGACTTCATTGAACACGTTACAAGAAAATAATGTAATTTTCAGGCTATTAAAATGTTTAAGCTTTAAAAATGAACGAAAAAGAAATTGCAAAGACTTTTAAAAATAATGTTTACCCACAGCATTATCATGCATGATTCTATGTTTCTCTATAAATTCTAAAAAGATATTTATCGTTTGGAGCATTCTCATTGCACAGAAAAATCACATGATATGATCCTTAATAAACGTAATGGATTTTTGTCTAAGCATAAAATTAATATAAAATGTTGTTTGCCTATGATTATTTTATGAATATCTTATTTAATGTTATTTGAATAAAAAAATTTTTTCCGTTCTTTTTTAACATTCTTTTTCATTTCTATTATGGTTTTAATTTCGATTTTTAAAATTATAATGTTAAAAAGAAAAGTGCTGTTTCTTTTGCTCTCATTATTAAAAAACTCTTATAGCAATGAAAAAAATCTTATATGAAAGCAGCTCTATCGTCTATGTTTATTCTTATATTTACGCTTACGTTATATTTAACTTTACGTTTTGTTTTTCTGTGTCAAAACTGCAAGATTTAGAAACATAGAATTACAAAGGTGAGTAAAAAAAGTTCAGTTTATACTATATAATAAAAATAATTAATGTTTTATAGTTAGTGACAGAATTATTAACAGTTAAACTTATATTTTCTGCAGCTCAGAGAAATGCAACTGAGAAGATAAAATTTGACTTGCTGAAAAGGCTATTTGTATTAGTGAACTAAATTCGAGCTTTTTATCGAAATTCCAAGATATTCGAAAGTTTATGCAATTTTGAGAGCTTTATTTGCTAGTTTCTTTATAACTTTTTTTCTTTGCTTTAAATGAAAACTATTTATCTATTGTTGTACATAAGTTTACCTCGAGATCTTTATTTTATATACTTACGCTTGAGTTGATGTCAAAAAAGTAAAAGCAACAATTTACCTATCAGCAAAATATATCGACATGAAATTATAATTTATATATTTATTTCTTTTTTTATGGCACCATAAACTCCTGTATTTCTCTATTGGCAACACCATAATTATTATTCCTTTTATTAAGTTACCTTAAATAATTATTTAAGTAAAGTTAAAAAAATTAGTTATACTTTAAGTTTTTACTTAGATTCCTTTCGTTAGGTTGCCTTAAGTAGTAATTTAAGTAACGTTGGATAGTTCACGAGTAAATTTTCGATTTAGAATAATTTTTTTTTTTATTCTATAGAAAACAAAACATAGTTGCCCAGAAATTATTAAGATTTATTTTTCATCCTTTCCCAAATAGCCGTAGAAATTTTTCCACATAAACAGAACTATACCGCATACTGTCATACCAAGAGGATGTGGGAAAGAATAGCATATATACTATACTCAAGTTATAACTTAAGAGATGCGGGGCGAAGTTGTAAACCACGTAATGAAATATTGCAATGAGTTTTCTATCTTGTCTGGCTGCCAGATAGCTTTCAAATCATTACTAAAATTCAATACATAAAGGACTTTGACAATATCACGGACATCTTATTAAAACAGTTCAAATTGAAATCAAAGTACTTCCATCTAGTCAAAACCGCAGACGATATTTATATGGTGAAGAACGTTGGTTAATAAACTGTCTAAAACTAATTATAAAGTGTTAAGATTGAAGGATGGGTTGAAGAATTTGAATACATAAATTCAGTTGCGCTGTGCATTCGACATGGTTACCATTAAAGTTTACATGTTGTACAAAATAATTTTAAAAAGTGAGCAAGCTAGTCACCAAGGCCTTCTAGTAATTATATATTTTATTAAGAAATGATTTTCACTTTTTTGAAAAATATGGACTTTTTGAGGAGAAAAAAACAGTGATTAATGAAAAACAACCAAGGAGGTTGGTAAACCGAGTGAGCCGTACGTGTCCCGGTAAGAAAAAAAGATTGCAAATTAAATGCTTGATATTGTAACGTATTAAGCTATATTAAGAAACTGCCCTTTGTTTTATAAGAAAAAAACATTTATTTCACAACAACAAATACAATAACAACATTAAACTACCCGCAACGTGCTAATAATAACCTTGCAATAAAATTTAGAAAAAACCCGTAACGGGTTAATAATAATCTTTCAATAAAATATAGAAAAACCCGTAACGTGTTAATAATAATCTTGCAATAAAATATAGAAAAGCCCGTAACGGGTAAATAATAATCCTTCAATAAAATATAGAAAAACCCGTAACGTATTAATAATAATCTTGCACTAAAATATATAGAAAAACCCGTAACGGGTTAGTATAAACATCAAATTCAAAAACCAAAACTATATTCTAAAACATCAACAACTCTCTGTTGTTTCAAAAATTGTCTCATGCTTTTACTTTTAATTTATCTGTTAATGGGTTTCATGTTTGGATATTCAGAGAACCGGACATTCTGAAGTACCATAAGATCCAGCGCATGAAATGGGCCGGACACATTGTAAGAATGAACGATGACAGAACAACTAAAAGAATCTTTTTGGCAAGGCCAACTGGAGTTAGAAAGAGAGGCAGACCCCGACTGAGATGGGCGGATTGCCTCCAAAGGGACTTTACCACAATCAAGGTCAGAGACTGGAAAGCCGTGGCACGCAGAAGAAAGGACTGGTGCAGTCTTCTTGAGAAAGCCAGGGTTCACCCAGGACTGTCGAGCTACTGATGATGATGATGATGGTTAACGGGTTTCATTTATTTTATTCAAGCTTTTACTAGCCCGATAATTTTTAATATTTTTAAACATTATCATTTTCGTTAAAATGACTGTAACAATTAAATATTGTATCATTGATAAAATATGTCATTTAAAAATGTGGATATTCATCAAATTCTTCAAATTCATCCCTGTATATTAATTAACCGTTACGATGTGAGCCGGGAATGGGACCTCCTAGCTATACTGAAAATTAGAAAGGTAATATTAAGGTAATATTACCACAGTAAGGTAATATTACTTCAGTTACCATTTTACAAATATTAAACAATAAATTATTTATATTTGCATTTATAATAAATTTTTCGGTCAAACTGCGTGCAATTAAAATAACTAATACAGGAAAAAATTGAAAAAAAAAAAAAACTTATTCATGTAATGTGAAAAATGTAAAATTTGCTTATACTTAAAAATTAACTAAAGAAAATTGTCAAATTGTTTTAAAGCTCAAATATATGCCACGAAATATTTAAAGACAATTTTAAATACGATTCACTACAAAATGAAGAAAATTGTGATCGCCGTAAGGTGATTCCATGGGCAAAATGGTTGTTACCCATTTTACCAAATTGGTTGTTGTCTAATTTTTTTCGGAAAAGCAACTTTATTGTGTTTTCATCTTGAACATTTTTAACTGTTAATCCTGAACACAATTTCACAGACATATTTAAATGCAACTCAGACACATTCTGTGTAAATTCTTTTGATGACTGAATAAACATACAACAGCCAATCGAGATCAATATGAAAATTTTCGGATTGGTACAATAGTGTTTGATGGAGATTATAAGCTGCATCATACACCCGTTTCGGAGCCACAAGTTCATACATGAAATATGATTTGAAAGCTAGGCTTTTTTTTCCAATTTTACATGAATATAGTGATTGAATCATTTATGTTGCGTGGAAGACAATCTACGGTCTTGTGCAAGTTATTGGGTACGTTGACAATGTATCCTTTGATCCCTAACTGGTGATCAACACCCAGTTCTCGTATTTGCATGAAAGGGGTTCGGAGAGTCACCATTCGCTCTTCTGTAGGGTTCAATTCTCTTAACCATTTTGGTACTTTTCTGAGAAACGGGCTTCATGCTTGCGTTGGAGAACGGTATCCTTTCGTTTTTCCGTTGTGTGTATCGCTTAAGGTATTCCCGTCTATGATCTTTAGCTTTGGCTTTTTCAGCCTCGGTAAATTTAGGCCTTGGCATCGTTTTTTTTCTTGCTTCAACTCAATCTTTTGGGACCGTGTCAATCATTTATTTGTGATATTCAACTAAATTAGAATTGAAAACGATCCAGTTTGAACTGAAAGTTAGAATTTCTGATTCTTAATTAAAACAATAAAAACTATCTCTCTCTCTGGTCCCATATCTCAAAAATAAACTCACCAACTTAATGCATAACAAAATTAAAAGTAAAAAAAAAGACTTCTAAAATTTATCAAACAGCGACGGTCACCATAGCAACGCATGCGCACTGTTTACTATTACCCTTGATTATTGTAGTTGAAAAGTAAGGAAGCCATGAAATCCAAACCAAGACCCATTTTGCCAATGAGTAATAATTTAGAAGTTCTGTAGAAAATACACTGCATTTTTGTCTATTAATATAATTTTTTTGTTGATGGAATTCGGTTATGTATTTCTGAAACTTTTTTTTTAAGTAAGAATTATTGGATTAAGTTACAACATGGTGTAGTAAGTTGAACCATTGTATGTACCCTTTGGTTATTTTTAACTACTCTCTTCGAGAATCTGTTAGTTGATTAAGATTGGATGTATAAAACTAATTTTGAATAAAAACTTACATGCAGACTGTATTAGCTAAAATGAATCTGATTGATAATAAACATAAAAAGTGATATATATTTTTTTAGAATTTTTTAAAAATAGTAAAACTTTTCGCTTGTTGTAAGTGAAAAAGTCGACAGACATAAGAATGTTTGTTACTTGGCGCTCAGAAGCACCTGTTGCTCAGACGTTTTTGCGCAATTTGTATTGATCTAAAGTAGAATATTGAAACAGGTCCAAGATACAGCAATCATATTTGATTCTATCTGGCAAATAATTAAAAAAATAACAATTAAAACAAAAAATTATATTTCTTTCTATGAAAAATAGTATTTTTTTAGAGAGCGGAATTTTACTATTTATCTACTTCAGTTTGAATGCTGCAGTTTTACCAATGATGTTGGTTTAAAACAGTTCAAGAAAATCAAAAACAGTTTATTAGTACATGTCTGGGAAACTTGAAACACTATCACGACAGATGGCACCTGTTTTTACGGGTTCCAACTACATTTACTAGTTGTAGAATTTCTACCCTAGATGGCGCAACTAACTTCATTGGTCCGAGGTACATGCGATCCAAGATACAATACTCTCATCTATCAATTTTATAAGGGTTCTTTAACATAACACAATGATATATGCTATTTAAATAGGTATAATTAATGTTGAGTGCTCAAAAATCAAACTTTACACCTTAAACTATTGGGGGTACACTTTTATAGATTATGGCTACACTTTCTCGATATTTTGAGGTAAGTGTTATTTATATTTGACAGCTCATTATTCTACAGCTCACAAAAGACTTAGCTCTGATTACGAATTTTAATAATATTCTATATCGATAGCAATTAAGTATTTAAAAAAATAATATTATTAAGTCAGAAGTTATTTAGATAGTTTTTTTCCGCACAGTTCGTTTTGTAATGAGAATTTACTCAGTTGATAGAATTGAGATTCTTATTATTTTGATACATTTTACTTACAAATAATGAAGAAATATGACAATTGCAGATAATATACAGACAGAATATTAACAATTACTCGCAACATTTTTCAAGATTTTATGTCACATTGTCAGGTGTTGTTTTATTTCTTCTTTTCGCCAAATAAGGCACGAAGTATATGATGATTCCACAGAAAAAGGAAACACCCGCTAGAGTGTAAATAACACCATCATAAGATCCGTGCTCTCCCCTGAAATAACCTAAAAATCAAATTTCTTATTATAAAGCAACTTAAACACGCATAATTATACACGTAACTTTAAAAAATAAAATTATTAGAGGGGCAAACAGAGTAGACAATAGAATAGACAACTGGAATAGAACTGGAAATACAACAGGAAACTAGAATAATAATTAAGAGTTATTAAAAAGATTGAATAATTTAGTGATAGAGTACTCGCTTTTGGCACCAATAATCCAAGTTAGAGAAAGGCATACCACTTAAAAAAGGTTATCTGATTTATATTAATGCGATTAAAATTAAAACAAAAAATTATAATAATAAAGAGTTAATATTTTAATTGAATAATTATAGCGAAAGATAGCTTCCTTTAGGTATGAGAAAGCCACGTTCGATGCAGTAGCATTACTCAGGAAAGCATATCTGATTGAGTAAAATGCAAAAATATAAATTTTATTGATTACTGAAAAGAAAAAATTCTTGCGTGTTATTTTTACCAAAAAAGATTTAAAAATATTATTTGTAGATTTAGTTTATTTTTATTATTTTTTTCAATTTCAATTATTTTTTAGTTTTAAATTTTTTAATTTATAACTAATTCTTTAGATATTTAATGAATTTTGTTGTCTAATAATTAATTTTCAGGTCTTTTTACTTTATGTTTTTTCAATTTTAATTATAAGTTTTAATTCTAATTAATATTTTTAATTTTAATTGATATTTTTAATTTTAATTAATATTTGTAATTTTAATTAATGTTTTTAATTTTAGTAGAGTTTTTAATTTTGATTATTTTTTTTTAATTTGTAATTTAAACGATAACTTTAGTTACTGTTTTAGTTTGAAATATTTTTTAACTTTAATAGTTTTTTTTTTATATATTTTAAAATAATGTAATTTTAATTATTTTGAAATTTAATTATTTAAAGTTTAATTTTTTAAAACTAAATCTGAGTGAAAGTAAATTATGCTTCAGATAAATGACACTTTAGAAGAAGTCTGTAAATTAAGCTTAATATCGTTTAAATTACATTTATTTTCTTAAAAATATTTTTAGATTTAATAATTGTTGAAAAAACGTTAAATTTTTAATTGAATTTCCGGAATCAACAGTGAAAAATTCCTTTCTATATGCTACACTTTTACAACTTTTTTTTCTTTCTTTCTTTAATTCTATAGGTGCATCATAATTTCATAGGTGCCTTTCTTTTATTCGATAGGTAAATACAAGTTTTTAGCTCAAACATTTTTCAAAATTTAAAGCTCATTTTATACGATTTTACTTATTCGATATAACTAACTGTAATGTTTCGTCAATATTTATGAAAAGAATAATTTTCCTCTTTGTTTTTTGGTAGCTTAGGAAAATCAACCATAAACAATTAAAATAGAAAATATAAAACTTAAAAAATTAATCAACCTTACCAATCATAGGAGATATTGTTAAACTTAATGGTGCAAACAACATGGCTCTGCAAACCATTGCCATTGTTCTTTTCTCCGGCTGTATAAATTCATGGATCAAAGCGATTTGTAAAATGAGTATTGATCCATAAAATATGGGAAACAGGAACTCGATGAACATAAGAAGTAAGTAATTGTACGTGAATAATAAACCAAGTAAAGTTAATCCAGTACAAATGCAGCAAATTAAAGTAATCACAGACGTAGGTAAGAATTTTTTATCAATAACAAATCCAGAACCTATCCTCCCGAATATGTCTGCTAATGGTATAATCATGACATAATAGATTTCTAGATTTACACCAACACCTTTATCACGAACAAAATCAAGAATTATTGTCCACATTGTTGTTATCACGAGGGTAGTACCACCAGTCATAATGAACATGATAAGAAATGATGGGTCGATGAAAATTTTAAAATTTTTGAGAGTGAAAATCGAAGGAGGCTTCTTTTTCACGTTTTCGGTCGCTTTTTGATTTGCTGCTTCTGTTTGAGAACACGTGTTGGTGACTAGTTTTTGATCTAGTTCAGTTGCTTCTTCTTCAGTGGTTTCTTTATTGGTTTGTGATTTTTCACCTAAATTTTTGAGAGTTGGCATCAGTAGAGGCAAAACTGCTTTCTTATCTTCTTTCATCTCAATAGATTCCCCTTTATCTTTTCTGGTTCGAATTCCACATTTTGATTTTTCCTCGTTGGATTTCAGTAAAAAGGAGAATGGAATTAAATGCGCCATTATACCAGCTAAAACTAAAAAAGATCCATTGAGACCGTAATGCTCAATGCAGGCTTCCATTATAGGTGGCATCATTACTCCTCCGAAACATGCCCCCGAATATGCAAATCCATTGGCTTTGCTTCGGTTTGTTGTGAAATGGGCATTAAGCATTGATGGCAAGTACTGTGTTCCTAATCCAAAACAATAACCTGAAATAAAGAAAATAGAAAACTCAGATATTAAGGTTTTATCATACGCTGTCGTAAAATTTACATAGCTTAGTAAGAGTTTACTTGTTTGCTTCTATGTACGATTTTGAATCTTTTAATATATTAAATACGACCCATACAAAAATATTTTTCATGAATTAAATTTTTTAAATATTAATTGAAGTAATAGTTTTTGCTGTCATTAAAATGCGAATTACGTATTTGAGATGGAACGTCAGAAAGAGATTTAAAGACATGCTGGACGGGCTGGTTAAGAAAGTTAGTGGAATTTATAATTTGGTTCTATTACTTGGGGTTAATACAGATCAAATTTATTACTAAATAATTTACGAAATATTAAGCTTCTTGTTCAATTTGAGATATATTTTATCTTACGTTTGTAGAAACACTATTCTCTTCTATTCACCTCATCATGTTTAACGATGAAATGAAAAGTTGAATCAATTGAACATAACTTGACAAAAAAATCTGTATTCATTGTTGTGTAATCTAACGTATATATGAGAAGGCGTTCTGCTCTCTTTGTCTGATTTACAGGCTTCAAAACAAGAAATTTTCTGTAATAAATAAGATTTAAATTGCACACTTTATCGCAAGAATTTTACTCATCCCTTAAAATAACTATATTTCAAATTATTTTAATATAAAACTGATCGACTGATTTCTCCGTATCAGCAATTTTCTCCACTCTTGACAAGTTTAATTGACACAATTTTCTACCTTGTTAGCAATTTACACCACCACAAATAAGTTTAATGTTATGGTGCTTGTCAACCGTATTTAAACGTGAATAAAGCCTCAGAGCGCTTTAGTAATGGCTCCGCATTTAAAAACCATAGTAAGAAACTCGTAATTTCAATCGCAATTAGACCACATATTCATCAACGATTGGGTTGGTATTTCGTTTTTCCATGTTCTACACTACAGCAACATAACGGTTTCAAAACATGACAGTTTTAACGTGTACTTTTTTCTCGTTTGTTTCCTACGTATTCGCTGGTTCGTTGAACTTAAGATCCCTTCTGAGATATTAGAAATGTGTTATAAACCGTGCTGTACAATTTTTACAACAAAATAGCTTCCTTTTTCACAATATAATATAAAAATATTTTACAGTTGTCACATTTTGAGAAAAACATTGGTGGATCGAAATAGGTTAATTATACAATTCTAAAAACTTAAACATCTTAACCTTTTACACATAGTGATACTTGAATTAAATTTGCTACCCACCAAATATGACTCCCCATAGAATTATAACTGCTAAAATGTCTTCTGCAAAGAAACAAGCTGCAATGCTTATTGTAGCCAGTATATTTCCAAAAATGACGAGAGATTTCATTCCGAAAATTTGTTGGATATATCCTTGAAGAGGGCCTGGAAAGAGAGTTATTTTATTTATAAGGAAAATACAGAGTGATTCATAAAGAAGCATATAATTTTAATTTTCTATAAATCAAGAACAATGAAAGATATTATATGTAACCTGCAACAGAATTGTATGGGATCATTTTAAATTTTGTTTGGGACAGTGGCAGATGTTCTACGTGTAACACCTTGGTCACACATCTAGCCGATAATCCATTTCCGCCTAAACGCCTGTCTTTGAATCCAATGGCTTTGATGTGCCATATCAGTTAAGCTAGATAAACAGTGAAGGGATGAATACACTTTGTGCTTTACCTAATCTTACAGGAAAAAATCACAAGGTTTTAGGAGTTAGGTCAGGACTTTTGGGTGGCCTTTGGGGAAGTGGCATGTTGTATTCTGCGGATGACCAGTGTGGTGTTGCACCATCCAATTAGATAAAGAAGTTGTCAAAGTCATCCTGCAATTGTGGCATCAACCAAAGAGTTAACACATCTGAAAATCGTGGCTACCGTGAGAGTTAGCTCTTGGAAAAAAGAGCGTTGTACACTTTCTTTCTAGACGCTGCGCAGAACACGTTCCCATTTATCTGTTCCCCAAAAGTGAACATTTTGCTTGTTTACCTTCTCACTGACATGGAATGGTATATCCTCGAAGAAATCTAAATGAAATATATCATCATGGATGCACTTGATTCAGATACCTCAACACGAGTTTGGGCTTAAATGGATTGTCAGCTCGATCTGTGTCGAGGCCACACATAGAGCATTCTTTTTTTCTTTTCCTTTTTATTCTAATCGTTCTTCCCCATGGAAGGTTTTGGAAGTGTTGATCCTTTTGCGTTTGCCTGGTGAGCACCTTGTGACCAAAGTCACTGAGATGAGCAACATTACCCACGCCACACTGTCACTCATACCCATTCATAGGGGCGATCACATTCACACACCACACACAGTAGATGACAACACACAGAGGGAAAGATCCCTGCCCTGAGCGGGATTCGAACCTGCAATCATTGGCTTCGCATTCAGGCTACCTAACCACTGGGCCACCTGGCAGGCTAGAACATTCTAGTACAGTAGAACGTCGATCGATAGTTTCTCAAGGGATCAATTCATTACGAACGGTAGATGCAGGAAAACGACGAATACTGTCAACTTAAAATATCAAATTAGGCTTTAAATGTATGAAAAGTGATAATGAAGTGATGAATTTGAAAATTAGTAAATTTATTATTAGACAAAAAAGTTTTATTTGAAAAAAAAATATGTACTTGATATAAAAATTTTACGATTCAAAAAATTATGAATGCAACATATTTAAAATCACTGGAAGTTTCGGTTTAAATACACCCTTAAGTTTTTATCACAAAATATGCAATATCGAAATTTATAACAGATTATTATTCTTTTCTTGTAAATTCGTATAAATACATAAAACTCCTTCATGAAGGCTGTGAGGCCTTCCGCAAAATTTTTCATTGATTTTGACCAAGTTCACTTTCTCCATCAGTTCACATTGAACTTATTCAGCTTCTGCAACAATTTCTTGAACTGACAATACAAGTTTCAACAGTTTCCTCAACTGATGCATAAACATCAAACTCGAAGTTTGAGACATTTTTCCTGAACTGCTTTTTCTTCTTCATAATTAGCATCAAGAGTTCTTCTTAAAACGAATTAACTTCAATAATTCTGAAAAGTGTCAGTGGAATTTTTTAACGATAGAAGCGGTAATCTGCTAGTTTCGAAAACGATTTAAACGGGTATTATTAACATGAAAAGAAAAGGCATTTGTGACGGTACCATTAAAAGAAGACGATACATAGGGATAAACAAAAAATTCTGGAACGATGAATGGAGGTTCGAACGTATTAACCTCGGCATACGGATCAAAATTGTCATTTGTTTCTAACTTGAAAGACTTTCCCTTCGTTTTAAGAGTCATAATTTCCCTAATTATTTCATTATAAATTATAATTACTTGAAATAAAATCAGTAAATAGTTGTAAGCCATTTAAGTACTTACCGCAAAGATTTCTCATCATGTAAGCCAAAACATAAGGAAATGATGCTTGCTTTCGGCTAACATCAAATCGATAAATTGACTCCACAAAAAACACCGACGCAAGTCTTGTTGCCCCGCCATACAGAAAATTTATAGCAAAACAGGCCGTTAAAATTTCAATGCTTGCAATAGTCTCAGCTTTCATGAAGATAACTCAAATCTAAATAAATAAAAATTGAATAGAAAAATTTGATATCCAATAAAATAATAATCACAATAAAACATAATATAAAAAACAGGAATAGAATTTTGCATGATCTATGTTTGATTTGCTTAGAATTAACTACACTGGGAAAAAATTTTTTGTTGCATTTTTACAAATAGTTGATCTTGCCTAATATGGATGTGGGTATTTCAAACCTGAAATTAGTTTTGCATTTCCGGCCATGGATTCCGATGCTATTTTAATCCTGATGGCATGCCTTAACTCCCTACAAAGTGTGTCCCAATGTTTATGCTACTCTCCATTACATATAATGTTTTTTTTTTAACTTGTACATTTATATAAAAAAGGTAAAAAATTTATTAAAAAACCTGCAGCTTTGAGAAAAAAACTGATTCCATATTTGAAATTAGCGATACCTAAGATCTGTTAAAAAACCCCATGGAACATAAAAAATGTTCTTCAGTGTTATTTACAGTAATACATTTTAAAGGGTCGTCATTCTTTACTGTACCCGATTATTATCCTTTATTATCCAGTTTATTCACTTGATCCATGAAAAATTTTCCCGGGATGTTTTGGATAGTAAAATATACATAAAAAGTTGAAACCAAAGAAAAAGACCTTTATTCCTTTGATGATTATGGGACACTGTGGATTAAGTGGAAGTGTACAGAAGGGTGCTGGCGTCTTATAACTAACCACTTTGTTCGTTAAAACATCTCAATGAAGAATCATCTGGGCATCAAAAGGGTTGAACTGCCTCCGAAATTTTGAAATTTTCAGAGCATATTAATATATTTTACCGGCATCAGTCAAGATAGCAATTTTTAGATTTTTAATTCAGCACGAAGGGATTCGATTAAGAAGGCCTCTCGAAGCACTCTTCGAGAGGCCTTCTTAATCGATTGGTATTTGGAGGCAAGGAGTTAAATGAGACAATAACCTCCCAATTCTTTTATTTTGTTCTTTCTTTGTTCGTTCGTTCTTATATATATAAGTTTGTATGAAGAGGGTATTCTAAATCTAGTTGTTAGGTATGATAAGTGTTTAAACATACTTGGCAACTATGCTGAAAAAAAAGAGAATCGTATGTAGAATCTGAAAATAAATTTTCTTCTTGAAAATTTTTTTTCGTTTGGTTTATTACAAATTTAACATATATTTATTAAGCATATGTATTAACATATGTTTATTACATGTATTTGGTTACATATTTTACATGGTATAGATTTATTTTGTTTTAGTTGCAACACAGTTCAGTCAGTATTTATAAGAGTCATGATTTTAAACTGTGTCACTTACAAATATATTTGTTTTAATTGGAATAAATAATTTGAGTATATAAATGAAATTTAATTAAAATAATTATAAAAAGCAATTAGAATGTATAAAGCATGTAAACTTATGTTGAATAATAAAAAAAAATTAGACGGATTTTCTAATGAACAAAATTGATAAAACCAAAAAATCCTACCTATTTGAATGTGGAGAATCCGTATCTTTATCGTTGTTTTTACATTTGGCAGAAACGATGAAACAATAATTTAGTAAAATAACCTTTGATACTTAATCATTCAAAGATAGTTCAATAAGTATTATATAAAAAAAAGAAGAAGAAAAAAAGGAAAAAAAAAAAGAATTGCCTTGATGATGCTCGACCTTAGAGTGGAAGAGAGATAACAGCCTATTTGAAGGCCGTATTGATACACTTGTGAGCGTGTCTATAGAGCTTACCAAAGCGTGGTTGCCAAGTGACAAAAAATAAATATAAGAAATATTTGAACTGAATATATTATCAGGTATCTGGATGTTTTCATTTTAGTGCGTTATGCATCGTAGAAACTTCTTTTGAGGAAAGTTTAAATATTTATTCCTCCGTTTAGTAAAATTACTTCAACTGCTTGATCTAAAAATTTTCAATTCTTTTTCTATCGCTCGTAATTTTGAATAGAAAATGAGTTTAGGATAAAAACTCAAATGTTAAATAAATTATAATTATTTTAAAAAGAAAATAATTTTTTCAACCATCTGAATAGAAATAAATATACTTTACAAAGCCACTCTCTTTGATTGCTTTATAATATTTTGGAACTGCAAATTTCAAATAGAGTTGCATGCAGTTAGTTAATTTAATAAATAGCAAGTGAGCATCATAATGAATATGAGGATGGAAATTTTTCTAGAAGATAAAATAAAATATATAGTAAAATATGAAATTAACGGTTTTCACTATTTTCTTATTTTAAAAATATATTGATTTAATAATTAAATTGATCAGTCAGAAAATTTTATCAGTGTATAATTAGTATGAATTTCAGAAATTTCGTCGCTCAATTAAGTTTAAAATTCAACAACTAACATTTACATAAACTGTTATGTTAACGACAACTAACATTAAAAAACATAATTGTTAAAATTAACAATTATATTTCGTAATGTAATAAGAATGAAAAGTAAAATGAAAATAGAGGAAATATTTAAAATAATTAGAACACAACAAAAAATGTATACAAAAAATTTTATTAATAAAATTTTTAGATTGTCTGTCCTTTCATAGAAATAAAACTTGCGAAATATACATTTTGCAAGTTTTCACAGATTTAATTAAGAATTATTTATTCGATGATGACTTATAATATTTTTATTAATTTATACAGGATTTACTCAAATTATTAATTAAGTTTCAAATAAACTGTTCTTTAAAACTCTGTTAATCATTTAGGTTGATTCTAGCGTTTGGTATTGTATTGCAATATCACAATAATTGGATCAGCTGGCCCGTTTGCAATATAAAAAATTATTTTTGTTTACTATTAATAAATATATGTATCAATTTTAATGCATTCTCCCCATTTTTAACAGCTCTCTTAAATTTTCGTAATTTTAAAAATATTTACAATTCGTGTCTTGTTCCATATTTCAATATAACATATTATTAAAATTGCAATAAACTAATATTAATTTATATTTAGGTTCAAATATCGTGATACTTTTTTATGTTTTTTAAATAGTTTATTGATTTTTACTGAACCATTTATTAGGTTTTTATTTTAAAAGTGTTATCGGTATGTAGTTTTAGAAAAGTTGGCCTTAGAAATCATAAATAAGATCCCCGACAATGCCATAAAATTCTTATGGCATTCCAAAGAGGACATATACTCATCTGGTCCTCCATTTCTTTATGGTCAACGGTCTGATGGACCTTGCCTGACTTCGTCAGGCTTTTGGAGGATAAGTCACAACAACAACAACAGTTTTAGAAAAAATTCAACATAAAATGTCTGTTCATTTTATGAGCAAGATATATTGCTCAATAATTCCTTAAATGTAATTTTAAACAATGAAAATAATGACAAAAATTTCGAAAATTGTTTGACTAAAACTAAATTGATCTTCAATTATCTATACAAAATATGCATTTAAAGCTAAAAACATCATTAAGAATGGGACGTGATTTTGATTAATCAATTCAAAATCTTTACATTTTTAAAAACGCCATTTAAATCTTGTCTAACTTCAATTGTTGCCATAATTTAAATTCAATTATTTAAACTTAAAGACATCATTGGACGGAAATCTTACCTCATTTATTCTGTTCCTCCGATGCTATATAAGTCTTCTTAAAATTGAGATGATGCTTAAAGTATGAAGAAATTTATATTGGATTTTATCTTATATATTATATTAGTTTGACGAATTAAAAAAATTATGCTTGCATTCCATAAAAATACACAAACAACACAATATCGGTAATGTTTGCCAGATCAGTAATAGCCTAAAAATCTGAAAGCGATTTTGCTTTGTAAGCTATTTCTTGACTGCGTAAAATAGGTGTATTATCTTAATCTGTATGTTTACAATAAAATGAAAGGAATCACGTGCGTAGAGATCATTAAAAGAACTGAATACCCCTGATACGGAAACCAGTTGAGAACTCTGAATGGAACTCAATAAGAAGATATTAGGAAAGTTCATTCAGTGCGAAGGTTACTAGATTTGTTACACAGAAGAAAGAGGATGCAAAGATTTCAATTTTAGAAACCACAAAAGTTTTAGTGTCAGTACAAAGTTCAGTATAAAAGTATCAGTTTTAGGACCACATTTTTCTTATAAATAATTTCGACAATTTGACATAATTCTAAGACGTAGAACACTTCTTAGACAAGAAAAAAAAAACTTTACAGTTTAAAAAGTACCGTAAGCAAATTTTTTGAACGTCTAAAACAAGGCAACAGTTTGAGCATAGTTTTAAAGAACAGATTATATTATTTCAGATAAATCAGACTGACATTTCAATAATCAAGCAAATATTGCTTTTCAGTGGCGAAAAGAAACCGAAAAAACAAGTTGACTATTAAGATACTAAATAAGTAGATTTCATTGATTAAAATTGAGCTAAACAAATTGAAATTCGACAATAAGTAAAATTCATTATTATTTTTAACCGTTATGTTAGAAATGAAATTAAGCAAAAAGAAATGCGAATATTTTTCAATCAAAATTTTTAAGAAATATGAATTGATACTCAATAAAAGAAAAATTTTTTGATTGAAAAATTTTATGGAAAGATGAAAATAGTTTTTAAACATTTTATTTCATATCTAATTGAATATATTCAATATTAGTTCTTTTCTATCTAATGAGCTTCGATATTATCACCACAAAAAGTGTAGAAAAAAAATCCTAGTTTTTTTTTGGTTAATATTAATACTAAAGAACATTCCAAATAAAAATTAAATAATGTTGTTTCAATTCACAATCGTTGTTTGGTTTCAATCCATAAGTCTTATTTGGGTTCGATTCAATTTGATATGTTTACTTATTTGTTCACGCTCTGTATATTAATTTATTCCGTATATTGATTCAAAATGTTAGTTGTACAAGATCATTTCATTATGAGCTTACCAAACAATTGAGAAATTGAACAATGAACAAATTGAAAAATTAACAGTACTTTAAAATAAATTTGTTATTCTTCTAATACATTAAAATTAAATATGTTTTACGTACTTTATAATGTATATAGATGATTCTTTTTGAGTTTATAAATGTCTCAACGATCTTTTTGTTTCGCCTGAAATATTTGTGTGACGATTGTGTAAAATTAGGCAAAGAAAATTCCTCAAAATGGCAATAAAAAAATATGTTCCTTTAAATAAAATCTTTTATTCTTTCTCATACAAATGTACATTTTCACTGACATAAACACTTTTCATAACCTGGTAGACATTCTTCCTCTATTAGCCAAACGTGGTATGAAGAAGGTTAGGATTCCGCAAAAAATAGACATGGCAGCCAGAATACAAAAAACACCATCGTATGATCCACAGCTACCTCTGAAATAGCCTGAAAAATCATTAAACTATGTATTAAGCATATAAAAAGTTATATAACGCCCACAATAGAAACGTATCACTGATAGAAAGTTGGCGAAATCGGGGTTTTTACCAATCTTTTCGGGAATAAAGATTTAAAAAAAAAAAAAACGTGAGCATATATTATAATTTTAAGCACTTGTATTCTTTTTTTGAAGAAAATAAATAAAAATTTTAAAATTCCGCCACCAAATGATTCTTTTTTTTTTCTTCAGTGAAAAAAACGTGTCAGTTGCTCATACGAGTCCTCGCAAATTTACATTACATAAAAGTGTACAGTTTATTAGTTGTTTTAGACCCACTGTTATATTTTAAAACATAAGTTTAACTGCGATCCATGATATTGCTACCTTTTGAAAATTACGGTGTAAATATGCTGCAATCTGAATACATGTTCCAAATTGAGCCATAGTAATGGGGTAATGAAATTTAAGAAGTACAATAATGTGGTCATGAGTTGCGATGGCCCAGGGGATAGGGTGTTCGCCTTCCAATGAGGTTAACCGGGTTCGAATCCTCAGCAATGGCTGGTCGAAACAAATCTGCATCCGGCTTGCACCGACTGCAGTGCTGACGTGAAATATCCTCAGTGGTAGGCGGATCATGAGTTAGAGTCCCTTTGTCATCATGCTAATCGTGGGAGGTTCTCGTGGTCTTCCTCTCCATGTAACGCAAATGTGGATTAGTTCCATCAAAATGTCCTCCACGAAGGCAAATTTCTCCCAATACTTGATTCAGGCGATCCCTTGTCTTCTGGAATGGGTACAAAATTACAAGGCTAGGGAATTGAACATTAGTAGTCGTAAACCCCCCAAAAATTGGGTTGGCTGTTCAACGACGGTTATAAAATTATAAAATGAAAATAACGTGGTTTAATAGAGTGTGATACGACGGTAGGCATAATGATGTTTGCAATCTCAAAATATTAAAGATTGCAACAAATTTGAAGGATATTATGAGTGCAACAGTCTGCAAAATTTGTAACAATGTATTTTGCACATTCTCATTTTTATCATTTTTGAGGGGTATTTTTCATAAAAAAGAATTGAATTTTTTTTAATGACGCTTTAACAATTTAGTAACTATTTTAGGTATTAAACAATCATATGATTTGTAAGACGTGGAGAAAATATTACGATGTGTTAAATTTTGTATAAGTTCAGGCATATTTTACTTTGACGGTAACATATACAAAAAAGTTGAACATCAAAAAAGGCAATCCAAATTAAAGATATTTAAATGTGCCAATAACTTACCAATCATTGGAGCAGTCGTTAAATTTAATGGCGCATACAAAAGGCTTCTACAGACCATAGCCATAGTCTTTTTACTTGTTTCAATGTACTCCTGAACCAAGGCGATTTGCAGAATAAGAATGGATCCAGAAAATATCGGAAATAAGAACTCAACAAACATCAGTAGGATATAATTATTTGAAAACAGCATGCCAGTCAATGTTAATGCCTCACCAATGAAACAAATGGTGGTCAGATTGGGAGTTTTTAAAATTTTCTTGTCAACCACAAATCCAGACGCAACGCGTGCAACTAAATCTGCTATTGGTAGTAACATGACGTAATATATTTCTAGATCTGCTGGAACGCCTTTGTCTCTAACAAAATCTAAAATTATAGTCCATACAGTTGTAACTGCAAAAATACCACCAGCATTGGTAATAAGCATAGTTATAAATACCGGGTCCACGAAGATCGTGAAATTCTTGAAAGTAAAAACATTCTTTTTTACAATTTTCTCAGAATTCTCGTCTGGATTTGGAAATGGAACACCATTCGATTCAGTCAATTTTAGTTTCTTTGGCTCATACAATGTAAAAATTGAACGTTTTTTTGTTTCATCTATTTCACTTTCAATGAAATTTTTTGTCGAGGACGGAGGCTTTGTGTTTTCCATTTGTGTGATATTTTTCTTTCCGACATTAATGTTCCTTTCTTTGTCTTTTGGATTTTGAAGTAGTAAGCTGGCGGGTAAAGAGTGGGCCATAATTGCAGAAAATATAAGAAAACAGCCGGAAATGCTGTAATTATCGATAAAGAATTTCATTAATTGTGGGAATATAATTCCGCCAACACATGCTCCGGCAAATGATATACCATTCATTTTATTGCGATTTTTAGAGAAATGTGTGTTTAAAATCAATGGCAAGAATTGAGTACCTATTGAAAAGCTGATTCCTAAAAATACAAGAATTGATACATTTTAAAAATATATAAAATTGAGATTAAAAATATTTCTATTTATTTTTAAAAGCTTATGAAAATTTTTTATTACTTTAGTGATTCAATATTACAATTCATTTTTAAAAATTTTTCATTTTGGTTATTTGAATATATTTTATACTTTACCAAGCAGGACGCCGTAACAAAGTGTAACGATCAAAATATCTTCTGTAAAGAAACAGATTCCAATACTTATCGTTCCCAGCAAATTTCCGAGGATAATCAACGATTTCATTCCAAATATTTGTTCAAGATATCCAATAAATGGACCTAAAATTAAAAGAATTATTAACCCAACTTCCGTTAAACATCTCACCCAATAAAGGACCGTACAGTTAATTACTGGAGGTAAGTTTCTCAATCTCTTTCCCTGACTGCGACATAGCATTTTACTTCCTTAACTGGTTCATCTCATATGTCTTACTTGATTTCGATCGTTTTTGTTTAAGTAAATATCATCCAAATGTTTAAAGAATTACCTATATCGTCGTTTTAACCTGTTTCTATAGAAAAGTCTTAATAACGTGAAATTCAATACTCCTTTTTAATTTAATATAGTTTATTTAACGAACAACCCTTTTGTAAGGCAAGCATGCATAAATCATTCGATTGTCTGCAATAAAATAAAGTACTATTAATCCTATCTTGGTTCAAATCGCAAAAAAGATTTTAAAAAAATGCTGCAAATTTAATTAAAAAAGTAGTTTTTAATATTAATCTGCCTGTGTGTTTGTCATGCCCTATCATGTTAAGATAAATAGGCGAGAGTGGGCTAAAGTTGTGGGGTGAAACCAGGTACCTCGATTGTGTCGAAATCAATTCTTTTTTTTTTAGTGGACAAACTCTGAATTATCCTTTACTTGTTAAAACGAAAGATTTACCATATTCAAGTGTTGTTGATTAATTTACGGCGTCTGTGTAAATAAATTTGTTTTACTATGTCAATTCTCCAATGTTCTTTTGATTTTAAGCTAGCCTTATTTATTGGTCATTACAGTTTCAAAAATTATTTTTAGTCCAGATCAATATGAGTTTACTAAAAGTTTATATCTTAATAAGCAATAAAGATTTAATAGCATTGCTCAGTTACGATTTTCGATAACTTCTGCTCTTGGGTTAAGACCGGGTGCTACCCGGTTTCGCGTCTATGTGAGTCTATGCTAAGCCCGCAACTGCAGTGCATCAAAGGAAGAAGATATAACTACATGCCAAGGTAGAGCATAAGTTTTACGTGCCCCTTTCTGAAAGTACAAGAAGCTTTATTTTCATATTTTGTAGAATATTTGTAGGCCTTTTAATACAAGATTATAGTTTTTATACAGATATAAATTCTCTGTAGCAATCTTTTAAAATAATAATAATAATAATGAATACTATATTTTTTGTAAGAAATTTTGATCAAGCCTTCAGTTGTCCCGGATTCCGTGACAATTGTACCTTTCTCTTTGAGTACTGCTTGGACTACATCACATGTAAATTACAGGCATAATTTTCTTAAATTGTCATATAAAATAAAAATGGCTTCTAATTTTTCACTTAAATTCTAGTATTTAATATTTTCGCATACACGTGTACCAGGTCTTATTACCAGGTTACCGTGTACCAGGTCTTAAGTAATTTGACTTTTTCTAAAATAAAGTCATTTGTAAAAAAAAAATAGTACACCAATGACTTTTCAAGAATGATATATTGTACACAACTAAACAATGAGTATATTGATTAAATCTGACAGTTCTTAGGTCAAACAATTTAGCTCCAACAGGCCATCGAAACTTAACTACCCGGTCTTACCCTCCTATATATATTTTTATTGGTTATTCAATCTATAAATTCATTTAAAGTAAGAATATTCCAGAAAAGAAATATTTAAATGAATTCACGCACGGAACATACAATAAATCAGACTGTGCTTCGTGGGTTCTCCAGAGCAGCATTTTGCTTTTTCAGTTTAGCATTTCACCTTTTGTTTTGAAGAACTAACTATGATTTACTCAAACTTTTATTTGTCAACAAGATTATACTAGCATCTACGTCAAACCTAAAAGAAGTCGTCTTCAGGAAAATGAGGTGAGAATTGACATCATTCGTGCATCACAATGGCACGTTATTTTATTTAAGCTTGAGTCGGAAAAGGAATTTTATTTTTTAACTAAAGACCTCCAATTCGAATACCGTTTTTATCATATATCAACCCTTAAGTACATAGTAACTCAACAGTGACGTAGTAACAGACAACAGTGACGTCAAAGTAAAACAGTGACGTAGCTAGCGGGTAAGAGGGACATCTTGCGCCAAATATATGAAAAAATAATTGAAGAGGAATTCCCAGAGTAAAATTCTTTTCTCTTTTAAATATCCTCAGTTTCATTTCCTAATTGCAGTTTCCATAACTTCTTCAAATATTTATTCCATTTAACTAAAACACAATATTGTAGTTCGCTTTGCATGTAGTTCTTTTTTCAAATTATGATGAAATATGTTTTTTGGAAAAATATTTTATCATAAACAATAAACGGAATCAAGAACATCTAGGTGTAATGCAAGCTATATTAGTAACATACGCTGTTAATTTTAAATCGAATCGGAGGAAAATTTATGAAGTTTTGGGGGTACATTGGCTTAAAAAACATTACGTAACGCTGTAAATTCTTATTCAATGTAAAATCAAAAGGAAATTTTTTTAAAACTGCGGTGGATTTAAGTTTCGACATTATATAAAACATAAAATAATTCCGGAAAAACCTCCTTTTAGTCCTACTAATATTGAAACACTTCGCAAAAGCTGAGTTAGTACTCGGATGTTGTGGACCCTAGGTACGCTTCAGAATTCAAATAAAGATAAGTTTTTACAGTTTCTATTAGTATTTTATTTGAACATAAAGAAGTTATTTACAATCTGAAATGCTATGTTTTTTTAAATTAATATTTTTGAAGAAAGATTCTGGTCTCTCATGGAATAAAAATTAAGAAAACAATTATGATTCAGGCAATCAAACTTGCATGCCTATATAACCTCAGAAAATATTCAAAAATTATAAAAAGCAGTTAAATTTGAGCAAATTTAACGAAAACGAATAAAAATCATAGACAATTAAGACTTTGTTATTGTCAAGTATGTTTTTTTTAAACTCCAGACGGAAACATATTATTTTCAAGTTTCATTACTAAATCGAGAACAAGTCAAAACTTAAGGAGCTTATGTGAAAAATCTTATTACATAAATTTTTTACAATATTTTCATGCACTTTATGCGGTTTGAAAATTTTTCTAAAAATTTAAGTATTATAAATCAAATTATTTTTTGCCGTACATACAGGATGTCCTAAAACTGATACAAAAAGAAATTTCGATACAAAAACAGGTTTTTAATTATAAATTTATGTTCTAAGTTTTGCATTATAGTATAATTATGGAATAGTAAATCAGGTAAACTGCATTTTACTGTTTTGCAAGCACGTACTCTATCTTATTGAAAATTTTAACTACCGTTCTACATAAATTAATAAATTTTCTTTAACTGATGATTCGTTATGGGCTTAATTGCAATCTCTTTCCCAAAACGTTAAATTGACCACCAGGAAATGATTCAACATAGCTCAAGATATTGATCAATTAGGAAAACATTTTTTTTTTTTTTTGTTTTTTTGATTTTTTTTGCGAAGTGTTCTATATTTAATAACTCTCAAATTTAACTCATCCTTTATTTTTATTAGCAACATTTTATTGCAAAAATGGTGTTTAGTTCGAATTCTGCATGAATTCTCGAATTCTGCACCCTTTAGATTTTTCTTAAATTATAAAAATGTATTTGATTATTTTTGACTTTTGTAAAAAATACCTATGTACCAATATTTATACTGGATCCAAAATTTCATCAAGTTTTTTATTAATTATTTAACCTTAAATTATTGAGTTCAATAATAAACATATTAAGTGATATATTAAGCACATTATAACTTGTTGCACGTAATGTAAAACAATACATATAGTTTATTCTCCCAAAGTCTATAAATAGGGTTTATTTCAATAGTAGACACTACTTGGAAATTGTTTACTTATATTTTAGCATTTTTTAAAAGTAAACAAATAGACAAAAAATGTCACTTAACATCTGTTGCGATAGAATGATTTAACATAAATTTGTTCTCTATCTTACCACAAACTCCTCTCACCATGAAGACCAAGGTGTATGGAAGAGATGCCATCTCCCGATCCACATTGTAATAGACTATTGATTCCACAAAGAAGATCGAAGAAAGTCTACCTACTGCCCCATACAAGAGGTTTATAACGAAGCATGCAATGAGGATTTTACATTGTTGAACTGTTTTTGCTCTCATGTAGAACAATGTTTATCTAAAATTAAAGAAAAAACGAGAGTCCTAAATAATCGATTACTAAATTTAATTAGGAGGCACTTGAGAATTAAAGAATTTTCAAACCTTCGCATTAACTTTTTTGAGTTAACAGCCTCTTTAAAAAATAATAATTAAGTAAAATAATAAATAATCATTGATTCAAACTAGTATTAGGTCAATCATTGATGCATTAATGACCAAGATTAACTAGAAAGTAGCGATTGGATATAACTTAATAAAAACGAAAAAGTACCAATAAAAATTTTATTTTCAAAATCAATACATTGCCTTAATTTTCAAGGCAGTCGCCGTAGCTGTCAAGGCACTTGCTTTAACATAGGGCTAGTTATTGTTTTTATTTCCGATATTTTACTGCCTAAGATTTGAACCATGACGTAACTTCTTGTTTGAGATCGATGTTTGCTGACCATCCAAATATGTCTTTTTCAGAAATAACTACGTTGTATTATTTTTCATTTTATGAAAAACTAAATTTCTTAGATAGTGAGAATAAGTCAAATGGTAAAAAGGGATTGCGTTTTTTTTTTTTTTTTTCAAATTTTGCTATAAATAAAAATGCAATGGCTTTTCTCAAATTACTATCAATAGAGTTTATTAAGAAGAATATTCGTTTATTGTTACTCTCCTGAGTTTTAAACAACTTTCAATGCTACTATATTTAAATTAAATTGAATAATGTTGAATAACTTAAACCAAAATGAAATTATCGTAAGAAATTGGATCTCCGAAAAATAAGCAACTGATTTGTAACTTAAACATTTTTTAATTTGTTGTTAATTTTACCTTTAATTTGCTATGAGTATTGTATTTAAATATGGATTGTCAAATGATCATAGATTTAACTATGATTAGATGATACTAATTTAATTATGATCCTAGATCTACTATATACAGATCTATATATATATTATAATCTACTTCATTAGTACACAGAGGAAACAATTTTGGTAAAATTACCGTAATGTATGGTAATGACATTTCTGTTGAAAAGACCCCCATAATTCTGGTTAGTCAAACCGAAATATATGGTATTCAAGTCATTCATTTGGTAATTTTTCCATTAATATGCTTACAATTTTTACGAAGTTCTGGTTTTCAAAATTATAGTTCTTATTATCACATCTAATAAAAACACAAAACTTAAAAGTAAATTTAACCAAATAAACGGTTTTTATGTCGTGTTTTATGGCGTCATGATAAAAATACTAAATTTTATCACATATTATAAAACCATATTTTATTGTTAATCGATAAAAAATACAGAGCTCTTTGGTGTTTCTAAAGATCCAGAAACACCGTAAATTTGACCAAATTGTGGTTGTTTTGAGCATACTACTTTATCTGGATAAAAAAATAAAATTAAAGTTTTCTTAACTGCGTAAACAATGCAAAGCATTTCCTACAGTGTTATTTTATCAAAGAGTATACATACAGTTGTACGCGTATCATTTCGTGCAATCTTATTATATCAAAATAGTATTAAGTACAGTCTTATTAGAACAAACAGTATTACTTATAATATTATTGAATCAAATAGCCTTACATACCTTTTCATCAGACCCAAATATATTCCTAATTTTATGTTCAGTTACGTAGTGGAACACTTCTTTAGAAAATTAACCAAACAATGTTACTAACTTATCATATTCATATATATCATAAGTGTGTTATATGATATATCGACAGTTAAGAACAAAATAAAGTACTAAGCGTAAAAATTCAACTTAATCGTAACTGTTTCCTAAGTAGTACATTATTAGAATGCGACAAGAAAAGTTTTCTTTATCATAAAAATAAAGTGTTTTTTGTAAATCTAAAATAAAAAACACTCCACAACCTAATCAATGTTAGATAAATTTACAAGAGGTAATTCTTATTTATTCAACTTAAAAGAATGATAGAAGATATATATTCAATTGCGTTTCACAGCCAAACCTTGGCGTTCTTTTGTCACCCCATTATTTACTTTTTATTCATAGAATGCCATTGAAAGATAGAGAAAAAAATGTTATGAAAGAATATATTAATACAATCTAAATATCGATGTCTTTGAAACAAAAATTTTATTTGTACTCACCTGATATTATACATGATATATATACTCCAAATTGCATTCTGATTTTGTGCAACTATTCAAATTGAACTGCTCAGTTTTTCTTTCCATTTTTTTCTTTTTTTTTTAGTGTACTTAGTTTCTTGAACAAATTTGTTTTCTTTTTCATTATAGGGGAGATTCGGGTAGCCCCGCCCACTTAAGGAGTATTGCTTATATTTCTGTATAATATTGAGTAATAACCAATATTTTTGTATGTTTCTATTCTTTTGTCATCTAATTTAATAATGCAAAGAGAGCAAACCAAAAAAAGAATAGTTTAACTTAAAAAAAATAGAAATTTAAAAAATTTGACTACTGTATTCAACATATTTTCAAAACTATTGTTTACCATGTTACCAGCTGCATAAATACTTGAAACTTTTTTTAATATAACAATTAATGTCCGATGGCCCATTGACTTGAAAAAATATTCTATACATATGAAATTGACAGTGGGCGGGGGTACCCGACACTCCCCTACATTCATTTTTATATTTCTTCTTGCTTGGGGCTTTTATATTATAACACATTTATCTTTTATCAAGTACTATTGGATCTAGATTATCTGAAGTTATTGGAATCGGACTTATTTTGGATAATCAAAATATTTATATTGTTGAGGTGAAACTGTTCTTTACTCTATTTTCATCAATGATTTTTAAATAATGGTGATTTATGGTTTTTAAATTTAATTTAAAAATGACTATTTATTAAATGCAGAATCTACTTCTGAATCGTTAGTTGATTTATGAAGAAGATGATTTACTCTCCATGATAAGTTTTTAAAACTTTCTTTCAATTCCATTAACATAACAATATCATATTTTTATTGAATAAATAACATAGCATGCTTTCTTTTAAGGAACATAGCATGCTTTCTTTTAGTGAAAGCTTTAATGATCAAATTAAAGTACTCCAATAATAAACAGACAGCTGAAACAGTGAAAATTACAACTTTCAAGTTTCATCCCCCCCCCCCCCCAAAAAAAAATAAACTAATATCAACAACTAACGAAACATTTATTTTGATCAATTCTTTGTTGTCACACTGTGTAAAGAATGTTTTCTTTTTATCACGTGAAGCGGAGTTATGACTATATATTAATTATACGTGCAAATGACGTAGTGTGGGTATCTCGATCCTCATTGGTTGTTGAAACGTGGCATTTGTTTAAGTTAGCAACTCTTTCCATTCTATTTC
Source organism: Parasteatoda lunata (assembly GCA_949128135.1). Classification (NCBI taxonomy): domain Eukaryota; kingdom Metazoa; phylum Arthropoda; class Arachnida; order Araneae; family Theridiidae; genus Parasteatoda; species Parasteatoda lunata. The sequence continues at coordinate 72,080,799 of OX421979.1, forward strand.
GAGAATGTCAACCCCGTCAAGTACCAACTCTCAAGTGATTCATTCGTTATTCTTACATAAAGATTTCAATTCTTTCAGTTTCGAATGGATGGGGTTTTCAAATTCGACTATTACTTGTTTCAGATCTATTTTGACTTATTTTTGGACAATATTGAGGAACCCTTTTTTACAGTTTATATCTTACGTAAAACTATAAATCTGATGGTGTTCTAAAATTTTGTTGTTGTTGTAAATACTTACATTCTATATATTTTTAAAAATAAATTATTGTGTTTTGAAAGATTAAAAATTTTTCGGCTGTGCTATCTCTTTCTTTTTCTAAAAAATAAAAGAACATTGCATTTGGGCTGTTGCAAAAACGACGGCAATTTCTAGCCAAGCTTTTATTCTACAAAATAATGTTAATTTTTAGGCTATAAATATTCATTGCTGTTTTCCTATCATGAGAAAAGAAATAAATGTAAGAGGTATTAATTTCTTTAAAAAAAAAAATTACTTAAATTCAGTTTTAGTTTAATGGTAATGTTATAGTATAGCGATTTTCTGTGTTTATGACTTATTATCCTAAATGAGATTGACCGTTTTTAAAAAGCTTGTTTTTGCAGGAAATATATGTGACAGGACATAAATTTTTTCTTCCACAGTTCCTGTTCTATTTCATATACTTTTCAAAAGATCAAGGAATACATAATCAAGGAAAAAACAAGAAAATACTATCACAATTTTTTTAAATCTTATTCGTGATCGCAACGCTTGAATAAGCCCTCTAGCGGGGAAGAAATTTTCAGGCTTTTATTTATTAAGTTTTCAATTAGCTCTATCGGAATCATTGATAAAGTAGGATGCTTTTTTTCAGCAGCAAATAAGAAGCAAAATTTACCTATAAAAAGGCAGAAGAACTTGATAAAACAGCCCAGAATACTGCTAAATCATCTGGAAACAGAACGTGTCCAACATTTGAAGAAAAATTTCGTAATAATTTCCTTTCTTTTAACAAACTTGCAACCGATAACTTCCGATTTCGTGATCGCATCCTGCTAAAGATGTGTGCATTATGGTAAAATACATATTTTTGTCTTCAATTCATTATAAATCAATGGGAAATTATTTAAGTCCACAGTGCTTACTTCATTCCAATGAATAAATGAGAAGAACTGTAATAGTTATAGAATAGTATATATATCTGTATCTATGTAATTCGGAAAACAACAACTAAGAATCATCCGAATTATTTATCATTTCTGTTAATTATTAATAAATTTGTATCATTTTCTGGGTAAGTATTTTTCTTAAATTTTGAATAATTAATTTAAACTATTCTGTTTTGAAGTTACATTTTGAAATTCATATCGAGATCTTAGAATTATAAAATTTTATTGTGTGATTTGTAATCTTAAAGTAATGAAGGATAATCTATGTATATATTATTTGAGAACAACATTTTTAAACGAAGAGCATTTCATTTTGGAATTTTCCGGATTCATGAAGCAGGTAAGAGTTATGATTTTTGTAACAAAAAATTTACTTGCAAAAACCTTTTTTTTCTAATTTGATAATAGTCCTCTAAAGAATGGTTTTCTATGTGTGATTCAAAACTTTAAAACTTCAAAAAAAAAAAAAAAAATTAAAATTTTTAATTTTAATGTGAGAAATTTTTTGTATTGGTTTTTTCAATCGTAAACAGGCTTTATTTTACGTTGATTTGTGTATAAATAATGATTTTTTTATTGAAACTTCTGTGATTAAAATTGTTGTCAAAAAACATTTTTTTTGTAAAATTAAATGATATAACATTGTGTTCTGTATATACTTCGTGCATATTTTAATATTTGAAGTACTATGATTCAGAAAAGTATGGAATGCAAAGTTTAAATAGACCTTTCATGCAAGATCATTAAATTTAGTAGAGCGATTTCACAGGCATTTGGATTTAAATAAGATATATATTTTTTTCTATTTATTTACAATTATTTTTCCGATGTGTTTGGTATGTTCCATCTCTTAAAAAAAGAGATTCAATTCTGTTTTCGCTTGCATAAAAAAGAATATCAAATATACATATTTTTCTTTTTTTAAATAAGCCACAATAAAGATGGAACGTTACCATGCTACACCGAAGAAATCTCCAGTGCAAATGATTATCGTGTTGTTCTTCTAGCAGTCATTCGTCTCAAATAACAACACCCCCATAGGTCGTTGCGCTCCCGAATATTGAATGAAAATTGCATAACGATATTTTTGGAAACCCCACCATCAGTTTCAAACACAACCGTCGTAATCCGAAGAATGAATTTTTAAAGGCAATTCTCACTGCATGCTAAAATATCACAGATGCGAATTCATATATGTGAACGAAAACCTGATTCACGATCACAACGCTCGAATACGCCATCTGGGGAGAAGACTGATTCCATGTCTTGACCCTTTCCGCCCCTCCTCTTCTCAGTTGTGTAGGAATATATTATGATATTTTTTCCTTTTTTAATATTTTTTGAATTTACTATATATTTTTATATTTAATATATTTTTTAAAACTTCAATGACGTTTTTTTCTTTTTTTAGACTTTTTTTTTCTTTCCTTTTTTTAGTTTAATACAGTTTTCAGTTATATATAGTTTCTTAACTTAAAAGTTTCTAATTTATTTGAAAATTAAGACAGAAACTAACATACATCCTTTTCCTATCGCTTTCCACACGCTGATGGTAAAAACATGCGAAGTATTGCCATAGATAGAGAGTTCAGCTCTCCTCCACTTGTAGCCCATGTCGATCGCCAATTGACGATTTTTTTTGTGGGTAAATGTATTTCACCAATCATATTCTCGTTTGCATGCAATGGGAACGCTTCCTATTATACATCACAACCCAACGCGAAAAAAACCCCGGTTACAGAGACTTGCAGCGCCATCTGTCAGAAAACTTGCAAACTAAAATCACGAACTGGGAGAAAAATTTAATACATTGTCTTAGGTAACCAGATTTCTAAACCAGGATTTGGGAACAAATCAGCGGAGTGTCGTCGATAAATTTCTTGATTTGACAACACCCGTATCTTTGGAGAAAATATTAATTTATTTGTGCAATAAAGAGTTTTTAAATGGATAATGTTCTGTTTTGTATGTATAATACATTCAATTGTAATTTTTTACAATTATTTGGTGCAGAGTTACCTTAATCAAACTTGATTTCATTACTAAGCAGTTTTGAAAAACATTTTTATTCTGCAATTGTTTAACACAAATAAAATGAATAAATATCATGATTATCAAAATTTATGTATCTTTTGCTAAAAATTATTTTCCCATGAGTATGGAGCTTTCATTAGTGTGGCGTGTATTGTTTTTAATTAAATTAATCCCAAATTAAAAGTTATAGTTTCATTTTATTTATTTATAATCATTATACTGTTCTATAAGGAGAAGGAGGACCACACTTAAGTTTTAGCATCATGCTTTTTTGAATTATCGCTTGTATTCCCTGTAAGAAAAAATTATTTTGTTTGAAAGAACATCATATCTGATTTTTTTGATATTTCACAACATACAAAAAAACGAGTTGTTTTCAAAGAAATTCGAGAACATTTGATGACATACGTTATGATTTTAGCACATTTTCTGGCTCCAAAGAAATTGAAAGTTCTTGAAGACGATTACAAAAATTCGAGGACTGTTTTCAAGATTGTAGGAAGTTTGTTCCCCTTAATATTGTCAAGTAAATTAGCAACAATATTTTTTTTTAAAATTTGGTTTCCTGTTTCAATTTTTAAAAATCCATCAATATAATTTAGAATACCCTGTAAATTTTAATCAATCTACAGGATACATTTTGGATTCAACTAAGCATTTTTTGCTCCTCTTGCCTCTAATTTAAAGAAATTTATAAAATAAAAACTAGTTTGAAACAAAAGTTCAAATTAATTTAATTTTTGTGTGAATTAATTAGTCATTGCTTTTTTTTCTACGATAAGCTAACCTAAGAAAATATTATTATAAATCAATCTGGATTGTAGAGTTTTGCTCATTTTTTCCAGAAACAGTGTGGATCTTTTTAAACTTACAGGTTGTATAGAACGCTGAAGATTTCATCAGTTTATTAGTGGATATGGCGAAGGCCATTTCGATTACAACTTGATAAAAAAGAAGATCTATTGATCAGTTATATAAAACGTTAAAAAAATTATCTGCTTTGTAAAAAAAAGTTATCTGACTTATGCTTTGCTCAATAATTCTGCATTGTAATTGCATGACAATTCAATGTAGCGCTAGTTCCTCAGTTAAGAAAAAAACATTCTTTATATTAAAAACTTATTGTTTGGATAATAAGTTACTATAAACAGAATTTATTCAATGCTTATTTGCAATAGCAAAGCCTGATGGAGTAATATTTCTTAGCACTGTACTCTTCATTTCAAAGATTATTTTGTTTAAAAAAAATAGTTTTTATTATTTTGTTTTATAAAAAATGCGTCATCCTTTGTTTGAATAATATTTCTTAGCTCTATGTTATGCAAGAACATTATTTTGTTGTATAAAATTTTTTTTCGTTTGAAATCTTTTTAACAATACATCCCCTATTGTTGGAAATTTATTTCTAGATCGCTTCAATGCAAACAGAATATTGTTGTGTTGAATAAAACAAGTTCTGTTTCAGACATTTTAACAAAACATCATCCATTTTATATTTTATTTTATAACCGTCGTTGAACAGCCGACCCAACTTAATGGGTTTACGGCTACTAATGTTCAACTCCGTAGCCTTGTAATTTTGAACCCAATCCAGAGGACAAGGGAACTCCTGGATCGAGTATTGGGAGAAATTTGCCTTCGTGGAGGACTTTTTGAAGGAGCTAACCCGCATTTGCGTTACATGGAGAGGAAGACCATGAGAACCTCCCACGGTTAGCCTGACGGCAAGGGGACTCTAACCCATGATCCGTCTACCACTGAGGATATTTTACGTCAGCACTGTGGTCAGTGCAAGCCGGATGCGGAATTCGTATCGACTGGGATTCGAACCCGGTTCGCCTCATTGGAAGGCGAACGCTCTATCCCCTGAGCCATCGCGGCTCAAACATCATCCATTGTTGCAATAATAATTCTTAGCTCCATATTATGCAAGCCAAAAATATAAGATTGTTGCATAAAAATAGTGCGTGGAGTCCCTGCGCGCGGAAGAAGTGAAACTTCGTAATGTGGAAATGAAAATAGGAAGGGGTAGAAATTGATTTTTAATGAAATCATATTGTTTCTTTAAGACAAACTTTATTAACATTGCTTACAACCACCTATCTACATAACTTTATTTTAAAATGTAGCGCAGAATTACATTACAATAATAATAAAAAAATAATAAAAAAGAACCAATTATCTTATTTTTAAACTATCGAATTAAATTAGGGATGCAAATTTATTTATAGAAAAACAATACTTTTATGACTTTTATTAATTTTATGCTAGTGAGAACCAAAACAATATGGAAATGAATGAGGGAAAACTGGATCCTACCACGTGATTTTCCGGCCAATAAAAATGTAGCATTAAACGTTTAAAGCAACCTTGTTGCAAGTCGCATAAGAAGTTTCACTTCAAAAATAGTTTTGTTTCAGGTAATTTTAAAAAAGCATGATCCACTGTTGTAATAGTATTATTAGATATATACAATGCAAGCAGAAGATTATTTTATTGTTTAAAAATAGTTTCGTTTGATTTTATTTTAACAAAACGCTACCATTGTTGGAGTAATACTTTGCTCATGCCAGCAAGCAGAGATTTTTTGTATAAAAATAACTTTGTTTTGAGTCCATTTAAAAAACATCACCCATTGATTTTTCTTGCTTAGAGGGAGTAAGATTACAGATTTTAAATTAGTTCTATCATTTCTTGTTGATTTCAGAATCACCCCTTTTCATCAGATAAGGAATAAAATAAGCTGAACATCTACAAAACAATAAAACTCCTCTGAGAACATAAAATACGTTATCATAAGACCCATTATCTCCTCTGAAATAACCTAGAATAATAATGCTATTATAAATAGACTGCAATTAACTTAAACAATTATTTAAATATAAAAACTCAATAATTACACCTAAATATTGTCACAAAAATGTTTCCTACTTATGCGAGCATTAGTTTTAGTAATTATTTCAATTGTACATAGTGAGTTATAACGGTTGCACGAAAGTATAATGGTAACTAGTAGAAGCCGTAATTGTACAGCAATTATAATTTACAATTTAAATTACAATCGTACAATTACCAGCATTTTGTACGAGTCTTGCAGAAAAAAATAATGTAGAATAAACAGACTGGTGATTCAAATAACCATGAATTATGAAAACATGGGAGAGGCACCTAGCTGCACTCACAAAGCGCTGCAAGGAGCATTTTAGCATTGCGGTATTGAGATTCAAGATGCAAAGTACCATTACCAACAGGGTTGTATCTAAAAGTAAGATAGGGCTCGGAGCTGAGGTGCAAATTGAGGTCTAACCAATAGCAAATAAGCCAAAATTTACCTACATTTACAAATATTGAAATTTTTTATGAAATTTAATTCCAGTTCGGCTAATTTCAAAGAAATTTAAAAAAAACTTTTGAAATTATTACTTTTGTAAAATATTTTAATTTAACATAAAAATATAACTAATTGTCTACAGCAGCAGAAACATCCTGTATGAAATTATAAATTCTAAGTTATAATATATGTATATAATATATGAAATTATAAATGCTAAGTATAAAATAACTGAACTCAACGGCGCGACAACCCATAGAGAGCCAATGCCTACTGTGCCCATCTCAGTTTTCTTGACCTTGGACTCTGGGGTGCAGAAGCAGGTGTTCCGGTCAGGTGGACAGCCGAACGCGGAACCCCCAGTGTTTAGTTCCCAAGCATGTTGGTACTCATTTAACGACCCACTGAAGGGATGAAAGGTTGAGTCAACCTTGTCCGGTCCGAGGATCGAACCAGGAACCTGTAGCACGACAGCGCGAAGCGCTACCGCTCAGCCACCGGGCGTCAAGTATAAAATAGGCAAAATTTAAATATCGAAAGAAACAAATTCGAATTCGTCTTTTTTACGAAACGTGTTAAATTTTTGCAAACCTATCACCCTCAGGAAATTTCAAGTATTTTGTAGATTGTTACAGAATTTTTTTGGAAAAACCAAGCACTTGTATCTTAAAGCAAATGAAGATAATTTATAAAATTAGGAAGTCAGGTGAAGAGTAAAAGGAAACAACATGACCAAATATAGTTTTGTTTTCTATTTTTCGAATTTCATACTCATAATACTTAATATATTTTTATAATTCTAAAGGAAGATTGTAAAACATTATGCTTAAAACTATCTTATTGAGTTTCAGAAAATTTCAAAAATTAATTTTACTTTATAAAATGTGGGCCGGGATGGCCTGGTTGATGGCTTGGGCATAGGTCCAAGAAGTCGTGAGTTTTATCCCCGCTGGTCATAAACTCCCCGTGTAGTAAATGGGAGGACTGGTAAATCTGTCGGGTCACAAAGTCCTCCATGTTCGAATAACAAATCATACCTCTGTGGGTACTGAATTATAGATCGTTCTGGTCAAAATTTCGATCTGTGGATGAATAAATGGGTATATCCTGTAAACGAAGTATGACATGTATATGGCTGAAGTCGTATTCTTGGCCATAGATGACACCACTGAAAAACAAGAAACGCACCCTCTGTCTTAAGTTTGTTTGGTTTTACGAAGCAAGCCTGTTGGTTGGCAAGTGGCATTAGAAACAATAGTTTTATAAAATGTATGGTCTTTTGTGGGGTCCTAATAAATTAGGTGCTTGAACCAGCAGATCGGTAGCCCCATTCCTCTTAATAATCAAGCGATGTACAATAATAGGACATTTTCTGTCATGGGTAGCTCTGCAACTCTCAATCGTTATTACGTGCCCTTACTTCTCTTAAAAGTTTGTCGCAACATTTTTAAGTTACCTTATTAAATAAAAGACGCTAACCAATCATAGAAGAAACTCCTAAACTAGCATAAAGAACAAATCTGCAAGTCATAGCCATTGTCTTTTTACCAAATTCCATACATTGGTGAATTAAAACTATTTGTAGAAGAAATATTGCTCCCAAGAAGACAGCGATGAAAAACTCTAAGAGCATTAGCAATAAGTAATTGTTTGTAAAAACAAATGCAATAAACAAAAAAAGTTGTACACGCACAGCAAACAAGGGTTGTGTTTGGTTTTGACAAAAAGTTTCTGTCCAGGACAAATCCAGAACCAATGCGTCCCACTAAATCAGACAATGGAAGTAATGCGACGTAATATATTTCTAAAGGTTCACCTACATTTTTATCTGGAACAACTGGATCAGCATAAACTGGATCAGCAAATATCATGACATTTTGCAGACTGAACATATTTTTGTCAGAAAATAATTTTCCTTTTGCATTCTAATTCTGAGGTATTGTCAGTGGAAATATTGTTCAAAGTGTTTTGGTCTTTATCCACTGTTTTTTTTAATCTTCATCAGACCCGTTAAAAACATAACTATTTTGATCGTATTCTCTGTTCATTGTATTGAGATTTTTGATGCAGTGCTTTTTATTTTCAGCAACTTCAACTGATGCTTCTAAAGCAAGGTTTTGTCTGATTTGGTTTTGTCCATTTTCAAGCATGTTGATATTGTTTTTATCAATACAATCTTGATCTGTATGCTTAAAAGTTTGTGTTTTGGTTATTTTTATCATAGTCAATAAAGCTCGTACTCTCGTCTGTAGGCTGTAACTGCTGAATATCTTTTCTAGGATTTTTATAAGAAAGCTAGCAGGAATAGTGTGAAATAATCGTAGACAAAACAAGAAATGATCCTGACAACCCATAGTTATGAATGCACATTTCCATTATAATTGGCAACACAATGGCACCGATGCAAGCTCCATATAGAGAAATGCCATTTGTTGTGCTCTCTCGTCCAGGGAAGTAAGAGTTTAGAACAGAAGGCAGCATGTGGTGTGCACATCCAAAGCTTTAACCTGCAAAAATAAAGAATAAAAGTTTTCAACAAATGTTTGAATTTGGAATTTTTATCAGAAAAATTAAAAGCATGAGACAAGTGTTTCATTTTTTTGTAAGAAACCTGCAAAAAGAAAGTACGAACACTGAATGGGTCTTGAATAAAGTATATCCAAGGCATGCAAAGCCGATGTAGTCGTAACTTCCGATTTAGAGCCTATCATTGTTGATCTAAATCTTACCGAAATTTTTAGAGATATCTATGTAAGAAGACAACTATGCATGAAGACAACTATGCACATCCCGACAAAAATTGCTAAGTTCGTGTTTTTTTTCCACCCATATCTTTTTCTAGCGTTAGTTATTGCGTTATTTATATATTTTTCTAGTATTAGTTTTACGTCAAAAAATTTTATTTTGTACTTTTTTTCTGATTTTAAAAAATCAGGAACATCAAAATAAATTCTTTACACTGCAAAATTTCAATTAATTACACGGAGAAACAAATCTTGTGTTGCATTTATATAAATACTTGATCTTGGTAAATTCAGGAGTGAGGATTTCAAATCTAAAATTAGTGTTGCTCCTAAAGCTTCAGATTCTTTATAATGACATTTTTTTTGTCAAAACCTTTCAAGTTTATAAACGCTATGGATAACAAGGGGTCATGTAAATGTTGTAACAAACTTATAGGGAAGTCAAGGCACATCCATCATTAAAATTGCTTCGGAACCCATGCCAGGAAATTTCGTCTTCCATGTCTAAGGGCGCTTTCCTATTACGACCAGTTCAAAAGCACACGAGGAAACAATTCCATTATAGGGAATCCCCTTAGTGACTCAAGACAACATTTCCAGGCATGAATTCCTATGCAATTTCAATTCTGATGATATTCTCTGTCTCCCCTAGTAGTTTGTCACAACATTTGCGTGATCCCTGTTATGTATAACTTTTTTAAACTTTTTGAACTTGTACATTTGACAAAAAAATGTCTACAAATGTCATTAAAATAACCGTAGCTTGGTGATAGAAACCGATTTCTGATTTGAAATCAGTGAAACTGAAGTATTTAAGATCTAATTAACTGAAAAAAATTATTTCCTAGTGTTTTTTAAAGAACTGGTGATGAACTTTCATAAAAAGAATAGTATGTTGATAAAATATTTTTACAAAGAGCTATTTTCACGTTAGAATAAATATTTTTTACAGTTTTAATAAATGAAAACCTTACTCAAAACGATTCACCACCAGATTGTTACAGTCAGTTTATCTTCAGCAAAGAAGCTGGCACCAATGCTTACTGTTGCCACTGCACACCCCATAATAATTTTTTTTCGTATTCCAAATATTTGCTCGAGGTATCCCAACTACAGGCCCTCAATGGAAAAGAATTGGAATAATTTGTGAAAAACACAGTTCCTTAGAGATATTTTTTTAAATATTATAACCCAGTTAATTATTTTAAGTAAAATGAATATTTATAATCAATTTATTTAATTAATTTCCAGTACTATAAAACCATATATCCATATACCATACTTTATAAAATGCATTATACTTGTTTCCAAATGGTAAAAGTCTGTTGAGACAACAGATTATTTTTACTTGCAATTTTTGTTGTAAAAACCTGTTTTGTTACAGTAAAAAACCAGTCTGCTGGCAGATTTTTTCTCTTTTTGTATGGTAAAACACCGTTGAGGCTACAGATCTATCTTAGTTTTACGGTTTTGCAACCCAGCTGCCGGTTTAAAACCATAAATTTAACAGGATTTTTTTTTATACAGTGTATAAATAAGAGGGAAAAAAATGGAATTTTTAAATTCAAAAGCTGATTACTTTAGACAATTTCTGCTTTTAAAGTAATATTTCAAGAGAAAATTTCCTGTCTGAGTGATGTCTTAGCATGTAAGTAAGGATGAAAGTGAAAGATGCTTGTTTACGGTTCACATTGTAACGAGTGATGGATTCCACAAAGAATATTGATGACAGTCTGGCAGCACTAGCAATAAGGAAATTAATAGCAAAACACCCGAGCAATATGCCATAACTATAAGAAGTTTATTCTAGAAAAAATGTGTCACCTGTAATAAAAAATTCGAAAAATCACTCACGAGCAAATTGTAACTGAACTACGTATATAGCGTGGCTTAAAAACAATGAACATAGTCTGTTGACATAAATTTTCTTATACCTGAGCATTACTCTGACTGCAAGGGAACTATACTGTGGTCATGAGCCGCGATGGCCCAGGGGATAAAGCGTTCGCCTTCCAATGAGGCGAACCGGGTTCGAATCCCAGTCGATACGAATTCCGCATCTGGCTTACACCGATCACAGTGCTGACGTGAAATATCCTGAGTGGTAAACGGATCATGAGTTACAGTACCCTTGTCTTTCGGCTAACCGTGGGAGGTTCTCGTGGTCTTCCTCTCCATGTAACGCAAATGCGGGTTAGCTCCATCGAAAACGTCCTCCGCGAAGGCAAATTTCTCTCAATACTGGATCCAGGAGTTCCCTTGTCTTCTGGAGTGGGTTCAAAATTACAAGGCTACGGAGTTGAACATTAGTAGTCATAAACCCATAAAATTTGGTCGGCTGTTCAACGACGGTTATAATATGAAATACAAAAAATGGTTCGAGGGGGTGACATAAAATAATAAACATATCTTTTTTTCCAATAGATTCGGATTTCTGACTCCTAAGATATAGGGTCTAGCCACAATTTAAAAAATTTGGTCTCAATAATTTGGTTAGGTAAGCGGTTCAAAGTTTCAACCCCTTAATATTAATTTTACTTTTTGCGTATTTCGCTATATCTCGAAAACTTTTTAAGCGAACTGAAATTTTTTTCCCACGCAATTAAGATATTCGTTATCCAAAGATAATTTTATGCATATTTATTATTTATCATTATTTTATTTAATATTAGTCAAAAATTTTTAAATTGTTTGGTATACAATTTCTTATATCATCTTAAAGGTTGTAATTTTAAATGGCAAAATATAAAATTTCAAGAAATTTGTTTAAATCTAATTTAAAATATCTGGCTTTTTGAAATTCAATTTCTGAATAAATCTGCGTAATTTTAAGCATCATGCTCATAGTTATAACATTAAATTGGATTCTCCCAATTTACCCGGTTTTGTATTTCTATTGTTGGATGAGTTTAACGTTTACTTGCAGTAATTCTTAACTTATTTATAAGAAAAGACAAAGTTTTTGAAATTTTATTTTGTTTCATAGACAAAAGCTCTCTCTATAGCAGAATTTAAAACTAAATTTTAAATCTTACTATAAAAGATTTGCTGAATAATTAAAAAAGTAGCTAGTCTATTTATGTAAATTACCTGCATTTTCAACGAACAAAACTCGTTATTTTAAGAAACAAGTAAGATATTGGATGATGCCCACAATTAAATTGAATTAGCCGCTTAAGTTTCAATATATTTTATCGTATTGTTATGCACTAATAGACAATTTTCGAAGAATAATTAAGTTCATAAATTGACTAGTAATGAAAAACTTTTGTCTTTTCTTCGTAAGTTTTACTTTATATCTACTAAAACTAATTCGGGATTAGGTATTTACAGTGAAACAGTTAAAAATATTAGATTCCATTTAAATTTTATTATTGGGATAAATTTTATTTTAAAATAAAAAAATAAACAGTTAGCAATTTTTGTATTTCAATAAATAAATAAATATTTAAAAAAATATTTATAACAAGAGTTCATAAACTACTGTTATTATACCGTTAGCCTATTTTTTTCTTATTCGAATCGATATATATGTAAATGTCTAACTGTCTTTCAAAATTTCCATTATCTTCGATAACGGGCAAACTACATTGTGTCATTATCAGGTAACATTAGATAGACATAAGATTGGATGACATAGGACCAGGTTGGAAGATGAACTGGACGCTGAACAGTGGATACTACAACAATAGTAATAGTTCTGAAGAATATTAATTTAACACTATATTTATCTTATTAGCAATATTTCCAAAGTAAACATTCTTAATATTGGTCTAAATGAATTAATTATATGTCTCAATAGTCAACAGCTATATTCAAGACAATATTGAGGTAATGCTAATCTAAAAATAAATACAATTAAAAAATTATTTTGCTTTTTTTCCGGATCAACAAATCTTAGCAATGAATAATTTTAACAAAAATTTTTTTTTACCTGGATTTCAAGTATTTGCAAGTGCGTAATAATTCGCATTTTTTGCCCATTATTCTTAAAAAGAATTGCGATACCTTTGATTCACATGATGTAAATGAGCCTGTTGGTGGAAAATTGTTACATGACTCCATATCACCAACGATCTTTAGTTCTTAGCAAACATAATTCTAAAAGAAAGAACTGCTGACTGAGAGATTTTTAACATTCAATGTCATCTACTCTCAATTATAAAAATTTTCTTAATAACTCGTTTTTATGTCTGTGAAGGTGATATCTTGTTTACAAAGTTTCCGACTTGAAGAAGAGTGTTTAAATCATTATACTCGACATCTGCGCCAGGTGTCATTGGGTACCGTAAAATAGAAAAATCTATGAAAGAGAGAAAATATTCAAAATTGAGAATTTTATATGTTTGGCATTTTTGTATATGTAATTTGTAAAGTATTGCATTTTTTCTTTAATTACTGTCTATATGTGTTTAGTATAAGTCTATAGAAAGAGATTTTTATAAATTTTCATTTTTACAAAACGAGAAAAGCATATTATTTGCAATATCTAAGGTAAGTTGAAAATTGCAGAGTAAAAAAAAGTTTCCGAACGCGTTATGCAAATTCTTTCTGACGTGTTTGAAACAGGCCCGCAGTAAATCTTTGACGTTAGAAAGTTAATCGTTAAAGTTGATCGTCTAGAGATGGAAGTTCCCTGATCTATTCGGGAATTAGTGATTAAATTGCGAAAAGATGGATTATCCATGAAAAGGATTAGTGAAATGACTAAAAAATCGAAGTCTACTGTGCAATATATCATTAAAAGATATCGTAAACTTCATTCACTTGAGGATAGAGATCGATCCGGGAGGCCGTCCAAATTAAACCGTGTGCATAAAAGAAACATCATACGTCAAACATCAGCTGCACCGCAGTTGGCAGCTGATTTAATGGTTAGTTACAACATTAAAGTGTCAACTCAAACTGTGAGAAATGTCATTAAAAAAAGTGGTTATCATGGACGTGCGGCCCGGAAGAAACCCTATATAAGTTTGTGCAACAGGAAAAAGCGCCTCGAGTTTGCAAAGAAGCATGCAAGCAAGCCGTTATCTTTTGGGGAATCCAGTCTTTTTAGTGATGAATCAAAATTTAACATTCATGGGTCAGATGGCCGAGTTATGGTGTGGAGAAAACCAAACAAACAAATGCTAACTAAGAATTTATGCGGAACTGTGAAGCACGGTGGTGGTGGCGGTGTTATGATGTGGGGGTGTATGAGTGCTTCTGGAATAGGAAATTTGCAATTCATCGAGGGAACTACGGATCGATTTGGATATTCTTAAACAAAATGTGTTATCCAGCGCAGAGAAACTATCTCTTGGAACTGGATTAACTTTTCAGCAGGACAAACGATCCTAAACACACCTCTAAGATTTGCCAAGAGTGGTGCCTTTACCATCTTAAACAACAACTTCATAGCCCTCCCCAGTCACCCGATTTAAACCCCATCGAACATATGTGGGAAGAAACTGGCCGACAACTTAAAAAATATGACATAAAAAACAAAGTAGAACTCAAAATAATATTAGTTTTAACGCATTTTTAAGTTTTCATTTTTATCATTATGAATTTTGTGTGACAAATTAAACTTTGATTTGCATTCGTATTTGCGTACGGAGAATTTTTTTACTCACTTTATATTTAAAAAGAAAAAGCAAAAATTATGTTTTAAATTAGTTTTTTGAAATTTTTTATTTAAACTTTGATAGCATTAGCAATGGAAAGAAAATAGCTATCAAGCCGCTTTTCTCGAAATCTATTATGAAGTCCTTCCGTTGTTTTTTCAGTGGCACGGCAGAATCTAAATTTCAACTATTTCCTGTCAGATATATGCAGAATTTATCTCGACAATTTCGCCAAAAGGAAATTACCATTAATCAGAATTTTGATCCTTCTCAGACAAGCTGGAATTCTTAAATTATAGCTGGAACACTCCGCTGAATGACAATACAAGTTTCATCCCTTTCCTGACAGTTACATAATTATTTTGATATTATAACCAAAGGGAATTTTTATTCAATCAAAATTTCGACCACTTTAACACTAGCTTAAGTGATCAGATTTCGCTGATTTCTGTGCTTTCTAAAGTTTCAAACCGTGAGAAGCTGATTTATTTGTGAATCGAATTTATTGTCAATCAAAGTTTTGACCGCTTTTTGTCCAGCTGGAGTGCTTTAATAAGTCTAGAGAATTTCACTTAAAGCTTTGCACCAGTAACAATTCAAGTTGAAATTGCATCCTTAATTACTGCTGGTAAAATTTATTTCCATCTTATTGCCAATCGAAATTTCGACCAATTTTCGCCAGTAAAAGAAGAAAACTAACAAACACACAAGTTTTAAGAACTACGTTTTCAAGTTGACAAAAAAAGAAATTCTATTTTTGATCAACAACGAAAAACGTAGGCCGTATTATTTCCGATATTTTCTATCGCTATACGAAATTGGCATTTAACGTCATCGTCGGTAAATCGCGGCATTTGTCGATTCTGTAGTCAATGAGGTTCGATACACGTGCGACGTCACTTACAGTTACTCAATTGAATTAAATGGTCAGGCATAATCACTTCCCTTCTTCTCGAGGTCAAGCACCCAATTCTTCCCACGTTTTTCAAAAGCAATTCATATTTTTTTTGTCAAACAAAATAGAATTATTTTTTAAAAATTGAATTATTTTTTCTAATTGAAAAAAAATGTTTTATAAAATTTTCATTTTAGTTTATTATTTTATCTTTGATATTTAAAATACAGGTGAAACAAAATACGTATGTACTTGAAAAAATTAAAATAAAAAAGCAGCTAAAATAGTATTTTGGCAAATTTTGTTTAACTTGCATGGATTTTACGTTTAATTTAATTCAAAGAATTCGTTGCAATAAAAGATAGCTTAATTACTTTTGATTTTGAGAAAAAGTTATTTTAAAAAAATCGTTCAAAATCAATAATTTTTGATTAATTTTTTCCCAGCTCAAATTTAATCAGAAAAACTAACGAAAGTTTGAGCCATTAATGCTATTTTTACTATTTGCATCATTTGAACTGATTACTCGAAGCTAAAGTTTCTGCAGTTATAAACTTTATATATTCGAAGAAACATTTATTCTAAAACTCGTTTATGAAATTATTATATATTTTTCTTAACTAAAATTATTTTTAATAAAATTGTTTGAATTTTCAGTCAAAATATATAAGTTTAAAGAACAAAGTTCGACATTTAAGTCAAATGAGTTGTAAGAGTCATCAAAAACGAGGGCTAACTTAAGCAATAATAAAATGCAGCGCAATGATAGATTAAAAAAAGCAGACGATATTTTTGGAACTGTTTTAGAATTAACAGATTCAGGCCGAGTTTGTGTGAGTGAATCCGTTACGGGAAAACATATAATTGAGTAAATTGAAATAACTATACAAAGATGGATTACAGAATAAGAAAATAAAGAAGTTATAATTGAGCCTAAAGAATTTCCTATGCTTTCATTACTTCTGATGTCTTCCCATGGAAAATTATCTGAACGGTTGGAATTGTTAGTGTATAGTTCTGAGTTAGAAGTGATGAAAAATTATTTGGTATTTAAATAAATATCATTTACATTAACTGGATCTTCAATAGCAGCTTATATATTTTATTTTTGCCAAGCTTCGGAATTTGTTCGTAGAATTGATCGATATCATAATGTTGCCTAGTCTTTATAAGGGTAAGTACTTGATGTTTTATGTTGTAATTATTGTAGTTAATGTATTTTACTTTCATGTCAAGCTAATATAATTGGTTATAATTTATAAAGTTTCATTACGAATTGTATTTTTAGTTAGAAGTTTGGTGAAAGGAATGAGTGTTTTATTTTTGGTATTAAATGTGTTACAACCAAACCTAGAGTTTAGAAGATTTTTTAGTAGTTTTTAGAATTTAAATTAAGATAATTCAACTAGTTGGATATGTTTCTTCACGAAACTAAATACCTTTTTAAGAGTGTAACGCTCTATATTGAGTGTAACACTCTATAAAATAGGGAATGGCGATAACAGTTTTAGAAATTAAAATTAAGATAAGAAATTGTTCGTTATTTTATTTAAAAGAATTGTGATCCATTGTTATTTATTGTTATGGTTTTCTTTATTATGACTTTGTATGGTATTGTTTTGCTTTCCGAGCAAAACATTGGCCGAGCAAAACATTGCGATGTAGTATAATTTACTGAGAAAGTACTTTTTGGTTAGACGGGCACAAGGAAGTCCAGTTGTTTGTTTTAAAAATTTTATTTTATTTATTTTTAATTTTGATGTATTTAAAAATAAATAAAATAAAAATAAATAAATAAAGTTGGTGAAGGTCTACATTTTTGGTGACTTTTCGCTCGACTAACCGAAAAGAAGTTGCAAGGGATAATCTTACTGTGTGTGAATTGAAAGCTCGAATTAAAAAACTGAATAAAAAATTTTGATTAGCAAAATGTCGAAAACAATAAAAAAAAAAAACGACGATTTGAATTACAGCGCTTAAGACTTTTTGCTCTCTCTTAGTGGACCTTTAAATCAGAATATTACGACTATTCTCAGAAATAAGTTGGATATCTTCAAGTTGATTCGAAATGTTGATCCTAAAAAAGATAAAAACTATCCTGTATTTAATAACTTCTGAGAATTAGGCAAAATGAGCAGAAATTCCTGAAGAAGAATGGGTTACTCATTTAATATCTTTATTAATACATCTGAAAGTTTCTAATTTTACCTTATCTTGGGAACAAAGTATTGGTATTTCGCTGTATCTCGAGAATTAATTAAGCAAATCGAAAAATCTTTGCCTATAATTATGGAAGTCTTTCCACCAAAGATAATTCAGCGCAAAAAAGTATTTTTAATAATTATTTATTAGTTTTATTTTATTTCCTAGGGGTACGGGACTTAAAGATTAGCATTATTTTAAATTATGAAATTTTGAAATGACAGGATGCAAAATTTAAGTGAAATTGGTCATATACTTTCTGAGTTAAAAAATGTCATTCCTCAAAAAATATTGGATTAATTTTGTTCAAATTTCGTATTTTGTCATTTAGATATTTTGCCCTTTTTTTGACAATTTGAAAGAAAATAAAAATTTGTGTACCTTACAAAGCGAACAATTTTCCACTCTTATTAAATAAAATGAAAAAATAATAATAAACAATCATTAAATACTATTTTTATATGGAATGATGATTGGATAAAGGAATTTTTCGATTGTTTTAAAAACTTTCCGAGGATCGGCAAAGTACACTATTGGAATAATCATTTGATAGTAACGAATTTAAATATGTCGAAAAGAGGTATGTTTATTCAGAGAAACAAAGTTTTTAAGCCTGATTTCGTAACTTAATTAATATTTAACACTAATTAATTATATTTGAGGTTATTCCTTTGTATCTTTAAGTTTGGCACTTAGTTCAAGAAAATCCGATCATTTGAACAAAAGTTATTAAAGGCGATATGTTTATTTTGTGCAGTGTACACATATTTATCCATCTTACACAAATAACTTTCTATTGTTGATTATGTAAAAAAATAAATTCTCTAGAGAGTCTAGACTTCTCTAGAGAATTTAACGCCAACGTTTTGAATATAAAATTGAAACTCATCCATGTTTTATTCAACATTCACAATATCTCCATAAAAATGTAAAAATGGATTTAATATTTTGTCATACTGGTTTCTCAGTCACTTCGAGATTCCAGGTAACGATTAGCTGATTCTGCCGTAAGATTTCTCATTACTCACTTAACTCAGTCAATTCCTTTTTCAAACAGTTTACGGCAGTATGTGCTTTTTTTGGATGTAGGCAGGCCAGGCACTGAAGCGATTCGCTGTTAGGAATAAAGGTTACAGTTGCTCAGATCAGACACGCTATATTCTAGAACGAGAGCTGAAGTGTTCGCTCGCCCATTCTGAGTAAGAACATTCGGATCCGCCGTAAATTATTTAACGTGACGTTATTTCACCATGCTGTGTTTACATTTTTATTACACTTTGAGGAGGTGACATATTTATTTATACGATTATCTATCTTTTACGATCTCTATTAATAATATAAATATTTTATAATTTTTTTAATATCTCGATTTATTTTTAAATAATTCATATTTTTTATATAATTTAATTTCAGTAATTTGTTGTAATTTTTGTTAATTTATATATATACTTTAAAAATATCTTTCCTTTTGCTTACTCTCATTAAAATTAATTTTAAATTATTATTATTTTTTTAATTTTTGTACACAGCGAGTCCCATAATAATATTTATCAACATTGTTTCAATAATAATATTTATCTCACGTTTAGAACGGTGATAATTCGACGTTTTTTGCATTTCCCCGATTCGGTATTAGTTTTCTGACTACGTTTAATCCTCCTTCTCTTATTATTTTGTAAATACCAAGCAGCAATGCCGATATTCGTTTTAATCGTTTATTAAATGACTCACTATCCCCAGAACAACTTTAGTAGTTCCTGTCATATTTGTTTTGTTTTCTAAATACTTAATTCAGATCCAGAAATCTTATTTCAATTACAAAATATACCATGCTGGGTGTTTCACTCTTAAAATTGACACATGAATTTTTTCATTAGCATTGCCACCGGGAAAAAAAAATCAGTTTTTTTTTCGAATTCACTTTAGAGATTTATGCATAATTTATTTTATTGCTGAATTTTATTATTTACTTCGAAACAATTTGACTAATGTTAAAGTTAGTTTTTTGTCGAATTTGAAATTTAGTGAACATAGAATTTAAAAATTTAGAGAGAGCGTGCACTAAGCAGCACTTTATTAAATGAGTCATAGAAATTCAAACATGTTTCGTCGAAATTTAAAAAGAATGAGTTATAGATATTCAAACATGTTTCGTCGAAATTTAAAAAGAATGAGTCATAGATATTCAAACACAAGGAAAAAAAAGTACATCTAACAAATAATAAAAAATAACAAAATAAGAAGTTGTGCTGTTTTTCTCTGGCGCCATAGAAGAGCATGACTATTTCTTTTCTCTCAGACTTTTCTCTTTAATGCATTACTTCAATGAATTCGACGTGATGGCTCTTTTCAAAATTTAAATATCTTAATTTCAGATAACAAATTAGGGCTTCGACGTATAGTGCATCCAAAAACAGATCGGCCACCACTTGTAAACGAATATTTCACCATAGAAAAGAAATAATTATATTAAAAAATAAGTCGAAAGATTATGAAAAAAAAGAAAAAAAAAAGAAATCATTACAAACGAATCTTTTACCGAAAGTGGAAACAACTTTTGCAAATACTGCCCCTAATGTTGAGAACATGAAACAAGGACGAGAATAAAATGATTTGAATAACCACTGATTATTTTTAAAAAAGCGTAAAGAGTTTTTATAGAAAGTATTATGAAACCTCATATGAAACAAGTTAAGAATTGAACAACACTAGCATATGAATTCAAATAATTTATTTTTCAAACTCAATGGTATTATTTTTATACATTAAGTTATCACATATCACAGCAGCAGAATTGTAGACGAGCATAGAATTCACATTCGAGGATCAACCGTTGGATTGTTGACGATTCCATTGGGGCTTTTTGTCTTTCTTCTTTTTGTTATATGTGGAATGAAATATGTTAAAAACCCACATCCAAAGCAAATTCCACTCAAAACGTACAAAACACCGTCATAGGACCCCTGTGTACCTCTAAAGTGACCTAAAAGTAGATAAAATACAAGAAATAAATGGTACTTAAATGAACATATTGGATGTTTCGTATTGGATGTCACCGCTTTCAATATATATATTTTTAAATCATAGGGAAAACACAATAAAAAAACTATACTCATTATTAGAGTTCGGATTTTGATGACCTAAAAAATCTCAATTAATGCCCTTAAAAAGTGCAAAAAATGCCCTTTAAAAATGCAAAAAAATGCCCTTGAAATGCGAAAATTGCGCTAAAAACGCCTTATGACATGACTTAAATAAAGTAAAAATATTGAACTAAAACAATTTTTTAATCTTTAAAATTATTATGAGTCATTTCAAAAAATATAAAGCAATGCAATACTTGTTCGACGTTCATTAAAGTATGAAAAATATATGTTTTATATCCTAAAATAACAAAAAAAAAAAAAAAAAAAGGAAAATATATTGACTCCAAAACATTTTCATTTTGTATAGAAACTTTAATGAACATAACAACTTCCATCTCATAATATTACTAAATATCAGAATTACATTGGATTATTAACCTTTTTTAATATTTTGAAATGTAAACGAGCGTTTCTTGTCTGAAAATTAATTTTTATACCTGAAGAAGCTTCTTTCAACGTCTACTGATGTTATTGGTGCGTACTTGAAAAAGACGGTCTCACTTACTGACAATTCTTCTTCAATTTGAAAAGATGTTGCTTCACCTGTTAATATCCTAGAGATTTTCTTCATTGTTTGGAAGCCAGTGTAATAATAAAAAATGATAAAAAAAAAAAAAATGGAAAAAATTAACAAAAAATTTAAAAAAAATGCTTTAAAATGCAAAATATGCTCCAAAATTTAAAGAAAAATGCCCTATAAATCTAAAAAAATGCTCTAAAGGACAAAAAATGTCCAAAAATGCAAAAAAATGCAAATGTCATCAAAATCCGGGCCTTACTTATTATCTATACATATATTTCACTCATGTGGCTCCAAAAACACTGGTATTTCTTTATTTATTGGCAACATTAGTTATTATTCATGCTCTTTGACTGTCTAAAATAATAAATTAGGTAGTTTTGAATAAGTAGTTACACGTTAAACATTTATTTAGTATAGTTTTGTATTTATAGAAATAAAGACTTCATTACGAAGTTGTTATCTAAATTTATTTTTGATCATTTCTGAGATGTCTGTTGAAAGTTTATACATAAACGGTACTATGCTGCCGCAAACTGTCCTATCAATTCTTTGTGACAAAGCTTGCCTTTTCCGAGTAATAGAATATATATTATACGATACTCTAGCTATGGCTCGAGTGGTGCGCGAGGAAGTAGTACAGCAGATAATGGATCATTGAGATGAGTTTTCTATCTTATCTCATGACAAAGATGGGGTTGAATACCATTAAATTTTATTTGTTGTACAAGAAAATTTTGAAGGGCTTCCAGTACGGAATAAATTTACTGAGTTATTAATTTTTTAGCTAATTTTTGAAATGAAAGTAACAGTTTAAAGTGTTTGTTGTTCTATACAAAAAAGGTAACACTAAAATTAAATTTAGAATATGTTGTTACATTAGTTTGTCTAATATTTCTGTGTTTTGTAATTCACATAATAAATAAAACAGAATTGTATATTATTTAAATGCACTTTACTTACGATTCTCTTGTCCCAATGTCATTGTGAGCATATTTTTCTAAGTTAATTCGAAAATATGTTTATGAGGTGTATTGATGAAAGATTGATATCGATTTCTTTCCATTCATAAACAACGTCACTTATTTTACAAATCTAAAGGAAATATTTAATTTAAGCGGCAAGCTGGTACTATTTTTTTAAAATCAAAATTTATATAAAATTATCGTTGGTAGGAATTCTGCAGTTTTAGCTCTGTTTTGTTGAGCTTAAATTTATCACAATCCTGATTGTAATTCTATAAAATAAGCCACTATGTTAGAGGAAATGGGGATGCCTCAAACAAATGACTCAAGACTGTCTTTTACAGAAACAGTAAGCCTAGGATATCTCTAACTTAGTTATCTAAGATTCCTTGGACATACGAATCTAAGTTACATACGAATCTAAGTAAGTAAGAAATCTTTAATCACTTACATCATGACTATATTTTGAGTTTATGCGCCAACATGGGAGAATATTGATAATCATGTGCTTTAGAAATAAATATGTCCACTCCTAACTTTAACGCACTTAACCGACGACATTCCTCGCTGCTATTTAAGTTGTCGGGCTTTGAAAGACAAGACAAGGAGTAAACCTGGTTTAAAATCATGTAACACCGTATATGATGATTCAAAGCAACTAACTTGTCTGCCAAGGTAGTAATAACCATTCTCTATCTGCTTCATGCCTGGAGATTTTTCTGGATAATCCATTCGGCAAGTATTTTTACATTCCAGAAAATTGTAGATAGGTCTATGTGGCCGCGTGCAATCATCCATTAAAAAAATGCCAGAACCAAATGAAAGTATAAAAAATTAACATACGGTTCTAAGAGCATATCTGTATTCATATACAAGTTACAGGGACTCTTGCAATTATATAAAGTTGGTGAGTTTCCGGAATATCAAACTTCCTTTGTTAAAATGGCGTTGACTTCTTGGGTATTGGGGGTCAAATGATCCGTATTGGAGTGTCCGTCGTAATCGTGTGTTGGAGTGTCCCTTATATATATACCTTTAATGTAGAGAACTAGGGATCCTTTGCCTTTTCAACACTATCAGAAAGTGGATTGAGATGAAAATTGCTCGTGCCTGAACTTTTGGGGAGCCGAGCGTTTCGGTAACGTCACCCCCACCATAAGTTGCGAAATTATCTTTGTTGACTTTAGATGTGGTTTATCAAACAAAAGCAACCAAAAATAAATAATTAATAAAAACAAGTGAGATATACTCCTAATAAAACTCATTGTTGAATAAATAGAGCTGTAATCTACCAACTCAATAGTGTAATATAATACTTGCTTAGTACTATGGAAAATTAATTCTTTGCGCTGTAGCACGTGAGTTGGTGGTCGGAGGAAGTTTTAATACAGATTGTATTATAATGACCATCAGTTTTCGAGAGCACGTACTGTAGTGCATCAGCTTTGATGTCAATTAGCTGAGAAATACAAATTTCTTTAAGGAACATACATGTAAACTTACGGTTTTTAAAAACAGATATTGCTGATGAAAATCTCTATTATTGACTTCTTAAACAATGCATTGCATGGTTTACTATGTAATACTGGCCACATTATTACAACCCGTTTAGAAAATATCTGTAATTTTACAACAGAATCAGAATTATATAAAAGTATTTGTACGAAATAAAGTTACTCAGAATTTTCTTTATGAGGGCAAGGAACAAAATAAGCTTTTTGAGCAAAATGTAATTCTGAAAAATAAAAGTAAATAGTGATAAAAGATTTTCTATTTTACTTATTTCTTAATTTCTTTTTAAATGCAAAATGAAGACTGTATTAATAAAAAAATATATTGAATCATTTTCACTACGAATTAGAGCTTTTATCCAAGCAACAAGTCCCATCAAACATTTCAATGGTCACATAGTATAGAAATGTTTATAAGTCATAATAAAAAAAGAACAATTATGATAGTTATGCGCATAATTTTAATGTATTTAAAAATTGTGTTATTTTTTAAAAAATGTATCATAGATATACTATTTTTAAGGCATAGAAAAAAATAATTTTACCTATCATAGGCGACATTCCTAGACTAAATAGGGGGTATAAAATGAGCCTAGAACCCATTGCCACAGTCCTTTTATCTTCTCCTATGCAATCTGGTATGAACGCGATCATTAAAACAAATAGTGCTCCTATAAAAACACATAAAATGAATTCACACAATAACACAAGTACATAATGATGAACGAAGATAAACGCTATGAACGATACAGATGCGCATACAAAACATATTATTGTAGTTGTCGGTGTAGTTAAGTAATATTTATCGATAAAAACTCCTGAGCCAAGGCGATCACATAAATCAAAAACGGGTAGACACACAACGTAATACATCTCCAAATTTGCACCAACGCCTTTATCTCGAACGAAATCTAGAATTATAGTAAATACGGTGAAACAAATGAACTGAGTACCAGCATTGATTAAAAGTAAAAGAAGAAACGGCAGAGCAAGATAAACTTTCAAAGATAGAATCGAACTTTTCCACCTGTTTCGTTTTTTACGATCTTTTGAATGACTGTCAACTACCACTCAACATTCGTGTTCATTTTGCTTGCTTGAAACTTTTAATTGAGGCGCTTTTTCTGTTTCATGAGAGGTTGAAATTTGTGTTTCATCTTGCTTTTCTGGTTCAAAAGATTTTAAAATATGTGTTTCGTTTTCTTCTTCTGGTTCAAGAGAATTTAAAATATGTGTTTCATTTTGCTCTTCTAGTGAATGAAGTGTAAGTTTCGTGTATTTTTCTTTGTGTGGATCATATTTTTTTGCAACAGGATTTTTCAGTAGCATGGAAGCTGGAGTAGTATGAGCCATTATAGCTGATAAAATCAGAAAAGATCCTGAAACGCCGTATAAGTTTATAGAGTTCTCAATTAACAGGGGTAAAAAGATGCCGCCTATACAAGCGCCAGATGTTGAAAATCCATTAGCCTTGCTTTTACTTTCTGGAAATAGTTCATTCAAGAGTACTGGCAGCATATGATTTCCCAAGACATAACCAAGACCTAAAACAAATATTAAATATGAAACAAGATGTTTTATATTTAAGCATGAAAGAAATTAATGAGAATGTGTGACTGATTTTGTCAATCCTGTTGCGTCACATTTTGTATAAAAACTTTATGACTAACATTCATTTTGATCATAAGAATGACTTTAAGACTTACATAACATTTTTTAAGCTATGATAATAATTTCATAATATTTTTTATTTAGTCCCAAGCTTTACGAATATAAAGATGTGTGACTATACACTGTTAAAATTTTCTTTCTAAAATTATGGTAAAATAACTGGCAGCTGTCTGTCCATCCGATTAACCGTAAAGTTTACGGTAAAGAAAATTTTTTCCTTTATGGTTTTGAAACCATTAACAAAAAGTATGGTTATAAAACCATGAACTATACGGTTTTTTACCCATTTACAACTAGCATTTTTCAAAAACGTAGAAAAAAAAAAAGAATTATTTAACAAGACATAGCTTGGCTTTTCGTAAGGTACTGGGCATTGGAGAGTGTCTTACACTGGAAATTCCTCATGCGTTGAAGGGAAAGGAGGAAATATTGTGGTGTCAGCACTAGGACTCGAACTCCAGTTCTGCCGGTCATAAGATTGATAGGTAAGCCCGCTCGGCATGTACGCAATTTCAAAGAACTAAGTAGCTTCATTAGGTGGTTCTGGTTGGTGCGATAAAACTCTGGTTGTTTAACCGTATTAAGTGAAAGAAGTTAATAAACAGTCTTTCTCAAACTTAACAGTTTGATTACCACTTTATATATGGTTATTTGACAGTTTTGATTAAATATTGCAAAATAACCATTCAATAAATTGTTATTTAACCATTTTTTAGAGAAATTTCTAACAGTGTACTAAAAAGAAGCAAAAAATCTAAGTTTTAAAATTACTAAGTTATGTTTCAGTTAACTCTTCTCATAACTATGCTAATGATGAAAAAAAGGTTGATTTATTGGTGCAGATTCTTAGGTCGGAAAAAAACGAATCACACAGAATATCTATTGATATAATGATCGTATTTTCACGTTCCAGTTCTTAATCTTAATGGTTCAAGGAGGTGACTTCAAATATGTTAAATTATTAGGGCAAACAATATTTTAAGTTACGGAATTATGCACAAAAACGTACTTTCTTTCAATATATAACATTTTACTTTCTTTCAATACACATCATTGGATTTTTGACCCTCAAAATATGGCAGAGGGGTTGCCGCAATTTGGGAATTATTTAAGGTTCAGAATCTAAATTTTGAGAGTAAGAATTTCAAATCCATCGAAAAGAAGGTAAGTTTATACAGAGAAAGTACTTTTTTGTGTCTGAAATCGTAACGTAAAATATCGTCTACACTATTTAATCAGCATATTGAAGTAATCCTCTCGAATCATTAAGATTTAGTTCTAGCTAATGAAGTACATTAGATCAAAAGATATTCATTGTGATTCATTTTTCTTTGCTCACTCTACGCATGATTATAATAGATTATTGGTTATTCATAAATGAACTTTCAAAGAAGCATTATTGTGCTATTCCCAGAATAATCTTAACAGGTTATTGTGAGATGGGTATAATTCCCAATTGCTTTAATATCACCTAATATACAATAATTTCTGCGTGGAAATAAGATAATAAAGCTACCGGTGATTTTATCGGTTGCTTATAATTATTACATTCGGATTTAACGTAAATCCCATGGTATATTTTAATTTATCCTGATTCATTGCTATAAATTTCGTAACTGAAGTCTTTGGGCCTAGGAAAGGTCTTATTTTGCAAAACCATAGCTGTATTTTATAACCAATATAGTCACCATAGAAGGATTTTTGAGATTTATGGAAGAAATTGTTACACAGTTTAAGGAAATACTTGGTTGTTAATGTTAAAAAATAAACTTACGAAACATCAATCCCCATAATAATGTTATCGCTAATATGTCCTCCGCAAAAAAGCAAGCACCTATGCTAATTGTTGATATTGAGCATCCAATTAATATCATTGATTTCATCCCAAAAATTTGAAATAAGTAACCAACAAAGGGGCCTGTAATTAAAGCAAACCAAAATTTAAAAACTCGTGTATAATATCACGTATAAAAATATGTTGAAGGTACAATATTTTAAAGAGGATCATTCTGATTTGGTAAAAATTAAAAAAAAAATTAGGCAGCATACACTTTATTGTTGTTTAATTTTAATCGAAGAAATAATTGAAACAAATGTCTACTTCTTTATTTAGATTTATGCTTAATATTTTTTTAACTTTTGAATTGTTTATAATTATGATAAATAATTACAATAAGTTCTGAAACTTCAGGAGCTAGTAATAAATATTAAATTTCAGTATGATATGTATAATTTTTCAATTCTTTTTAAACTATAACTTTGGTCTTGTTCCAAAATTTAAATTTCTTTAACCATTTATATTAACTTGAACTTCAATCACTTGTGGCGTTTTTGTAAATGCGTAAATCAGTGAGAATGTTTAACTCTTTAAAACATTAATATTTCAGCATTTTATTTAGCGACGTGAGAAAAGCTGGTAGGCTATGCGGGAAGGAGGGCAGATCTTTAGTAAGAACCATTATATAGTTAACTCAATTTTTCTAGGCTCATATGTGAAGCAAAATCAGCGTAAATAGATATATTGTTTTTCATGCTCACAAATTGTTGAGTTAATGTTCTTAAAAAAAATTCACTTCTCTTTAAAAATTTTGCGAGTTTCCAAACTTTGTGTCTTTTCTGAAAAAGTTGATTGAGGTAAAAATAGCAACTTAAAATACCCTTCAATGACTAAAATTCTAAATAGACAGAATGTATATTCTGTACATTTCATAGTAAAACTTGATGAACATTCTGTGGTAGTACTTACAGACAAAAATATGAACAAAAAAGAAATATGCATGCATATAAAAACCTTTGTGTGGGCTGTTAAGAGAGAGGCAAGAATTGGTATTATAGAATCTTACAAATATCGAGCTAATACAATCATGAAAAAAAATCACAACGATATTAAAGACGAAGTAAAAATAACAAGACAATTTTTGGAATTAGTTGATTAGTTTGAAGTTATTTGATTTTTTGTTGAGATCAGCTTTTTGTATTTTAAGGTGTGTTTTTGATGTTTCAATAAATGTATTTTTATGTAAGAACTGTCCCTTCAGTGTACATCTTGATTCTTTACAGCCTTAATAACAAGACAATAGACAAACATTAGTTAAATATAATTTAAAATTTTTTTTTTCTGAAAGGATATACGAAGTCTTTTTAAACGAAATCATAGGAGAATCAACCGAAATTTTTAATAATCGAAATTATTGAACTTAATATATCATGTTCACAAATTAGTTTATTATATATTTTATTTTATAACCGGCGTTGAACAGTTGACCCCATTCTGAGTTTACGAGTATGAATGCTTAATTTTATAGTCTTGTGATTTTGAACCCAACCGAGAGGACCAGGAGACTCCTGAATCAGACAATAAGGGAAACTAGCCTTCTCGGAGAACTTTTTTGATAGAACTATCCCGCATTTGTTTTATTTAAAGAGAAAAAACACGGAAACCTCCCACGGTTTTAAGGGGAATTTAACTCATGATCCGTCTACCACTGAATATATTTTATATTAGCACTATGGTCGGGGCGGGCCGGTAGCAGAAATCGTATCAATCTGCCACTGATGGGAATGGAACCTGTGTCACTTCTTTGGGGGGCAAACACCGTATTCCCTGAGACTTTTCGGCTCCTCACAAATTATTTAACATGTTTAAGTTTGTTTTTCGTACCATTAATATTGCATCATAGTAAGTGACATTTCCATCATTAGTTCTGTTTTTTATTTGACCACTGCTCTGCTCATTAATTTATTGCCTAAGATGCAGATCATTACCAAACTCTCCTATATGTATCTACTCCTTATTTCAAACATTTGAACCAAAACATTATTCGGAATTAAAAGTAACGACAAGTGGAAGCTGATATGATTATAGCAAGAGTATAATCTTTCCCCCTCTAGTAATATAAGCTAATCTGACAACTAGCACTATCAACTCAATACTGGTCGGCAATACAACTATTGCATGAGGAATTTTTAAAACAAATTACTACTTACTTGAAAGGTTTCTAACTATAAAAGTGAGAACGAAAGGAAAGGATGCCTACTTTCTATTGACGTTGTATCGGGTTAGAGATTCCACAAAGTATATTGCTGAAAGTCTTATAGTGCCAGCGAGCATGAAATTAATAATAAAGCTCCCAATCAATATTTTCCCGCCATCAATAGTTTTTGTTTTCATCTAAAAAAAATTCAGAAATATAAGCAGAATAATATTTAAAAACAAACTATCAATTATTTCGAGTTCTCTTTAATATGGCTATTGAGCTAATATGGCTATTGAGCTAAAAGGTAGGATGGTAAAAAAGAAAATTCTTTTGCTATTTTTTCCTGAAGAAGAGCATATTTTGCTCTATAAATTCAAAGATATTTCGCATAAATATTTATTTACGACTTTTCCATTTTCCGTTATAAACTACAGAACTGCTGTTACTAAAGTTTTAAGTCTAAATTGGGAACTATAAAGTGTTGGATCTACGTAGATCCAACATTCCAAAAGATCTACGTATCCTCCTCTAAGACCTGGGAAAAATCTGCTGAACTAATATGTATAAAAAATTAAAAACCGTTATGGAAAAAATAATAGGATGAAAATTCAAATTCTATGGTCCTCGAAGTAATTTAATAGAGATCTTCCGGCTAAGGTACCTCCAGAGGACGACACGAGTAGCCAAGAGTTGAAAAATGCTATTTTTGATTTTCGTTGAAATGAAAACTAAGCAAAAAAGTTCAGAAACGTTAAAATTTGAATAAAGAAAATGCCTATGTTCCAATTTCTTAAAGACGCTGAGAAAGGTTATCTAAAAAAAGTGTCTATTGCCTTTTCGTTGAATTTGGTTTAAATTTTTAATAGAAGAGCTTCGTAATAGTAGCTGCATCGTTTTTTTTTTAAATGTCTATTTTTTCAATTTTGAAATTTCCAATTTATAGTTTGCAAAAATACGATAATGACGTATATAGCTAAAGGATATAATAACTGTATTAGTGACTAAACTATTGGGACTATAAATTCCACAGTCCGATTACCCCAAATATTTTGATACTAAAATATCCAAATCTGTCGAAAAAGAGGTATATTTTTCTGAGCAATTATGTTTTCGTGCCTGATTCCGAAACTTATATAATATTTAGTGCTAATTAATTAGCTATATTTGAGGTATTGAAGGTTATTCTTTTGAACCATTAATATTGGCACTCGATTGGTGAAAATTCGAAAATTAGAACATAAGTTCCTTTGGGTGATATATTACTTATTTTGTACACCGTACATAGGTTTTTTTTTCCCAACATACTTATTTCTTTAAAAGTAAAATTCATAATTTTTCTTTTTGTATACCGACTAAATTTTACTCTTTCAGCATATAAAGACCAGCATGTATAAATTTAAAAGGCTATCTCAGTTTATGCAACTTCCTTAAATTTATGAATACATGTAATCCAAAATTGGGAGTTTAATGAATATAAGAGGCTTAGAAAAAAATAAATACACTTTAGTTAAAAAATTTTTGTCTCATTTTAGGTGAAAATAAATATGAATTTTTCACTTTGAATTTACAAATTTTGCTCATGGAAACTAATGATGCCTATTAATCTTTGCTCCATGCTGTTTGATAAAATTGTTTAAACTATTGTGCCATTATTACTTTAACAATAACTAGTTGCCTATAAATTTGCAATCTGAGTGTTGCGCAATGGCAAACAGTTTTTGTCTATTGAGCTTGAAAATACTAGACTACTATAGTTTAATAAATGGCAAGAGCGATCCGAGCTTCACCTAACAGTAGTTTGGGGGTTGGCGAGCGACAGCGAGGTGGGGGTGATAGCTTCCTAGTAATTAGAGAAATAACAAAACAAAACCTATTTTTAAATTTTCAAACTTCTTATAGTCATGTATGATATTTAATTTATTGTTAATATTTTAACATACCTATATATTTTTATCTGATTAAGTGGTGTTTATAATTAAATTTGTGTGTATATTTTCAATAAAAACTTCATATTTGACCTTCTTCCAAGGTATCACGACATGTGACAGATTTGTACAAAGCAGGAAGAAATTTGGATAGTTTTTTAAGATTTATGCAATATTTTATTTAATTTTTCCACTAATGGAAAGAATGTATATGCATTGTTAAACCCATTATTTGATTTATAAATTTTATTCTTTTATTATGTAAAAAATCAGTATTTTTTAGACATTATTGAAAATTTGCCACGATAAATAAGCTGAAAAATACAAGGTTGTAAATCTGGTGTCTTAAATACTTTATTAAAAACATTCTAGTCCATCTATTTGTCTAAACATATCCACGAATGTTAATAAAACATCCTCTTGTTTATCTGTTTTATTGAAAGTTTCCTGTTCCATTTATGAAATATTTTTCTGTTGTATATTCAAGATAGAAGGATTTATTTTATTTTAGAAGAATTAATAAAATTTAAAAAATTCTTTTTCATTCCAACTTAAATTTCATTTCTCAAATAAATTACAGAAAAAATAAATAAAAGCACATTACAAATTATAAAGTTAAAAAAAAAAAAAAAAAACGCGTATAAATAATATTCTATGAACTTACGTTATCTTGAATATTCTCTATTCAATATAGTTTTTAAAAAACGATAAAGAAATATGATTCAACAACATTATCCTCATATCAAGCTTCAAAATTAGCTTCGACAGTTAGCAGTCGTCGTAATAAGTAAGATTAATCAAGAGTTGGTGTCGATGACACGACCTTGGCATGGACAAATATTTATCGCCTGTTTTTCCTCTTCCATGTGAAAAAAAAAATACTACACAGAACGTTTTTTCTATGATGAGTTAAAAGTTAAAATGATACGTTATGAGTTAAAAGGAGCTGTTTATTATCAACGCTTCGTAACATATACTAAACGTCCGAATATAAGAATGTAGCCAGGGGATTAAATATGCAGTATTTAAATGCTAACAGCTGTTTGTTTTTAATTCAAATATAATTTCCACTTTGTAACCTAAAAAGGTATTTAATAGCAAATTAAATAATTCCGTGGTATTAAAAATTATGTTTTAGATTTTTTTTTATTGGTGCAAATTTTAATCGCATTTCGTTTTTATTTTAATATTTCGTAGATGTAAACTGAAAAAGCGTTTGAAAATATATTAAATATTACTATTGTATTAAAAATCAATACAATTAATTAAGTAAGTGTACTTGTTTTTTAATTTTTTTTTAATAGTTGAATATTTTTTTTCTCATGAAGCAAGTATTAAACTTCTTTAGAATTAATTACTTTTTAAAACTGCTGTATGTTAACTGTAAAT
Organism: Parasteatoda lunata; assembly: GCA_949128135.1. Lineage (NCBI taxonomy): Eukaryota > Metazoa > Arthropoda > Arachnida > Araneae > Theridiidae > Parasteatoda > Parasteatoda lunata. The sequence continues at coordinate 72,113,866 of OX421979.1, forward strand.
ATGTTAATTAACCAAAACTAGGACTACATACAACTCTAGGCTTGCCATTTATACTTAAAAACTACTGTTAAATATTGTTCCCGGTACACGGGATACTAAACTTTTTATTCTTACGAGTTTTAAATTGTCTCATACAATGTTTGTCTGCTGTATAGTTTTTAATACATGTAAGTAACTTATGTTTTACGTCTAGAAGTCTCTGAAATTTAAAAAAAACAAAAAATATTTATTTATAAGCGGAAATGCTTTTTGTGAAATTAGTGAACCATTACACTAGCCATTTTTTTGTGTTCTACCACCTGCACTCTAGTTGCTATTACTTAAATACTTGCAGTGGACTTTTTCAGTAGAAGATCAAAGGTTAAAATCTTTGAAGTAAGGCTATTTTCTTAGAATTTGACCTCCAAAATCTTTTTGTGCTAACAGTGAATATATTTCTGTGTTACATACTAATGAGTATTACCAAAGAAATCAACAGTTGCTTGGTGTGCATTTGGAGTGATCTTAAAATTTACCTTAAGGTAACAAGAAACTGAAATTTTACACAACTTTCAAGGTTAATAATAAATGGCTGCCTTAACAAATAGTGAACTTAAACAGAACATCATAAATATTTTTACACAAAATTTAATTAAAAGAAAAAATGAAGGTCCTCGTGCATTATTTAATTATGCACCAATTGTAATGGTTTTTCTAGTGATGATTGGTGAACCTAAACATCAAAGGAATAACTGCAGCACACACAATGCATAAGAATATGAACAAACAATAGAGTCCATCATATGATCCTAAAGTTTCTCTGAAGTAACCTGAAAATAAATAAACATCGAAATAATTTTTTTAAGGATACGTAATGGTTCAATGTCACTTTTAAACTTTTTTTTTTTTAATGTTTCAGTTCTACATTATATATCTTCTAAAAGAAAACTATTTATCTATTTTGATTTGAATTTAAAGTAAGAAAATAACTTTTGAAATTTAGCTTTTTTTTTAAATCTCAATTAAACAAATCTTTGTCATACTACATACGTAAGGATTGTTCACGCCTCATTTTTCTACCCCTTAACCCTTTTGTTTAAAAGCATTGAATAACTCGCATTCAATGAAATTTTTTTTTGCAGCAATTGATAGGAGAAAAGCCTTTTAAAACCTTCAATGGGTTTTCAACAGTAATAAAAGTCCTATTGCTGATGTCATAGGATTTGATTGGAGATGCACGAGGGTGCAAAACGAGCAAATACCATAAACTACATCTTTCCAGATCAGAAACACTTGAACATAAAATTTTAACAAAAGAAAATCTTAAAGACGATTGAAGTTAGTCGGGTTTGTACAGGCCTGATTATAGTTATTGGATTTTATAAGAGATTCGATTTGTGTTCAACCAATGACCTAATAAAATTTAGAGCTAACAATAGAAGCATACATACATTCTTTTATGTTATAGACTTTGAAAGAAATTGTAAAAATTACCTATGAGAGGGGATGAGGTTAAAACTAAAGCTCCATATAATAAATATCTGGATGCAATTGCCATAGTTTGGTGATCTTTATCAACACACTTAAAAATCATTCCTGGGTAAACAGTCGTAATTGCACCTGAAGCTAGTGCATACCAACATGCCCCTGCCATCATTATTCCAAAATGAGACGTCCACATTATAAAAAACATTGAAAGAGCCATTTGACCGTAGCATAGCATTGCATAATTTGACAATGTTAAATAACCAAGATCAGTCACCCAACCAAAACAAGCTCGACCAATCAAGTCAACGAATGGCTGTAGCATTAGGAAATAAATATCCAAGTCTCTTGAAATGCCTTTGTCTCTGGAATAATCTATCATAGTAGTCCAAAATAATGTTGTAACATAAGTCGCCAATCCTATATTTAGCATCATCATTAAAAATGATATCTCCTTAAAGACACTGAAGCCATATAGATTTTTCTTTTGTTTATTTTTTAAAATCGATGTTAGAGGCAAACTAGGCATGATGCTAGAGGTATTTTTCACATTTTCTTTTTTCTCCGTGACCGTACTATTATCCTCTTTATTTTGAGTTTGGAATTCAAGGTTAACTGCATGTTTTGTGGTAGATTCTGTTTTGATTTCATATGTTGCAGGGTTTTTTAAATTTCCTTCGCGAAGTTTATGGTTTAAGGATGTTGCAGTATGGGCCTCATTTTGACCTTCTTCAGTTACATAAGTTTCTGTGTCTTCCACATTTTTCATGTTATTTGAATTTGCTTGATTGTTGATTTGAAGCTTTTTTTCATAATCTACTACATCGTAATTAAGTTGTGTGTTTTCATTAGCTTGATGTTTAATTAAATTATTTTGTAAAGTACCGGCTAAGTATATATAAATTCCAACAGGAATGGAATTTAGCATGATACCTGATAAAATTAAGAATGCACCTGAAACTCCGTATAAATCTATTAAAAAGGTTGCTAGTGGTGGAATAAAAAGTGCTCCTACGCATGATCCAGCATGGGCGATGCCATTTGCCGTGGTGAAATTTCTTGTAAAATGTTTTTTGATAATGTTTGGGGCAAGTGCAGTACTGAATGCCAATCCAACTCCTACAAAGAAATACAAAGTTTTTTCTTGTAAATATACGCATTAATACTTTATGCTAAATAAATTCGTAATAAATTAATAATAATCTTAATGATATATGAATATGAAACGAAACATAATAATTAATCTTCAGAAAATCGTTTTGAATAAAATAAATTAGCTAAGATCACAACAACTAGTGTAACTATGCAATTTTAAAAATTAAAGAAAATATATTTGTAAATTTTTTAGAATCTACTATTAATTTTGCATTTAATAGTTTATTTATGCTCTTACTTAGTTTTAAGTTGGTTTAAAATATATAATAATAAGTTTTATAGTATAGTGGGTTTTTAATAATTAGCTTTTTGTCTATTATTATACAAATTATTTTCATCCATGACTGCACGCTATAAGTCAATATTTGCCTCCATAACTCAAAAATAATGATTATTACATTTTTGTCTTAAAGTTAACTAAAATATTTTAAATAAATATTCGCTGGCTATGCTGAAATGTATAAAGTTCAAAATGTAGAGAAAACATGGAAAAATCACAGAACAATGAGAAAAGAGAAAAACAAACAAAAACAATATTAATAAAAATCCGAAAAAAAATAGAAATCCGGAAAATAAAATATATAATCTTTTCATCAGCTCACACGATTATTCCGGCAAAAATTCATTTGAATTCGCTACTCGCATTATAGATTTCGTTTTATGTTTTATTCTGTTTTTTTCTATACATTTTATTTCTGTTTTTACGTTATATTTTTACTTAATGAGTTCTGTTTTATTTGTTGTAATTTTTTTTTGAGTGCTTCTCACAGTATTGTATTGATTTATTTTGCTTTGGTTATATTTATACAATATTAGAAATCACTCCTTTTTGCAGATATAATCGTGTGAATTGATGAAAAGGTTATATCTATTATTTTCTGGATTTTTATAAATTTTTTTTTCCTTTTCTTATTTTTTTCGGATTTTTATTATTTTCATTAATATTTTATTTCTTTTTTCATTGTTCTGTGATTTTTTTACATGTTTTCTCTACATTTTGAACTTATTTTATGAGTACTATTTGCATGCAGCTTGTGGGCAGTAAATAAGATTTATTGTTTTTCTTAATTTTCTCCGTT